>CAWUFW010005817.1:0-1264823 GCA_963921515.1 Calotriton arnoldi
ATGGACAACAGAGAAGAGAGGGGAAGAGGCAATGGCAGCAAGCTGACCATACTGGACAGACAGGAGAGAAAGCTGCAGCATAACGGACCATAAAGGGCAGGAGGGAGGGATCAGGGGCATGAAAATGGAACAGACAAGCCAGGAGGGAGGGAATAGGGGTCTGCACATGAAAAGGGAGGGCAGGGGGCAAGGGGGCAGGGCAGGAGCAGCAAGCTGACCATGGAGGTCAGGCAGGATGGGCACTAGAAGCAAAACACACCATGGAGGGCAACAGTGAGACCACAATGGCATACACACAGACCATGGAGGGAAGGTGGGAGGGGCCGTGGCAGCACAGAAGACCATGCTTGGCAAGCAAAAGGGTTAGTGGCAGCATAATTTGGCCATGATAGGCAAGAAGGAGGGTGCGGTGGCATGCACAAAGGATCATGGAGGTTAGAAGGGAGGGGTAGGAGCTGGGCACAGACAAGAGAGTTCAGGGGAAGGAGCCTCACAACAGACCACGTGGGGCAGGCAGGAGGAGCAGTTAAAGCACAACAGACCAGGGAGGGCAGAAGGATGTGGCAGTAAAATGGACCATGGAGGACAGGAGGAAGGGGATAGGGGCATGGAACGTGGACAGGCAGGGTGGAGGTGGCAGGGAGAGGTTACAGTCATCTGACAATGCTAGGCAGGTGGGAGGGGAGTGGCAGCTCAACAGAAAACTCAGAGTAGATAGGAGGGGCAGGTCCATGGAACATGGTTGGCAAAAATGATGGATCAGAGGCATGCACACAGACATCGGAGGGCAGGGGGAAGGAGAGTAGGGGCAGCAAGCTAAGCACAGAGGCTAAGCAGGAGGGCAATGATGGGCAGGAGGAGTGGACTGGGACATCATGCTAAATGGAGGGCAGTGGCAGGACATCAGACCATGCATGACAGGAGGGAGGAGGCTAGTGCATGGATTCAGACAACAGAGGTTAGTAGAAAGTGGATGGGGCAGCAAGCTAACTGTTCAGAGAAGGCGGGAAGGCCAGTGGCAGAACAACGGTCACACAGGGCTGTAATGAGGGAGCAGGGGCATGGACTTGGACAATGGATGGCAAGGAGGAGGGGAGACAGGAGCAGTAAGCTTGGGTTGGGGCAGCACAATGCCAATCCAGGCCCTGCTTCCAAACCCCCACCATCCATTGTGATAGGCATCTTACTTAACGTTAAAAAAAAAGTAGAAATTCACTGAAAAAAACAAAGATTACAGGGACGTTATAGTTAAACTCAGTTTTCACTCGTACAAAACCACTGAAATTCAGCAGTTAAAGTTACCTGAGCTAACTATAACTTATGCCCCCTCAATGCACTGCTTATGAACTCAGACATTACATCATTCATGACATGGTCAGTGACATCACTCATGACATCTCAAATGAGCTGTGAATGGAATGGAACTATAATCACTAGAACTTTATTTAGGGATAGTGTGTGTATATTAACACCCTTTTATTTCTTTTCTTTCCTGTAAGAACCTCTATAATATGCAACGTGCCAAGATCAATAGGGCCGATAGCCTTTCACTTTAAAGTAGTGTGTAGTCCATTGTTTATGTTGATGTTTGCAATCGTAAGTATGTTTATTATGAACAAGTCTCGTTGACAAACATACAGGTACGGCGGTCATGGGGCAAGATATTCTGAAATTACATTGTGTGCATATTATCACTTCTTTTCTTATTGTATGAATTCCTGAATTTTCGCATCGTGACCAGGCCAATATGGCTGACAGCTTTTTGGTTTAATGTAATATGTAGTCCTTTGTTAATGCTGGCAACTGGAGCCATTTCTACATTTAAATAAGGAAGCTACAATGACGTCTTGTATCGTGATCAAGGTTCGGACTCGCCGAAACGCATGGATCGCATCCTTTGTAGATTAAATACTTCCAAACTACAACCTGAGTGCTGATTCCTTCCTTGTAAGAGTGAGAGGAGATTGAATATATACATATATATACCACTCTTGCTTCTTTCTGCACCTCTCTTGCCTCCTTCTGCACTTCTCTTGCCTCTTTCTGCACTTCTCTAGCCTCTTTCTGCACCTATCTTGCCTCTTTCCGCATCTTTCTTGCCTCTTTCTACACCTCTCTTGCTTCTTTCTGCAGCTCACTCTCTTCTTTCTGCACCTCGTTTGCCTCTTTCTGCACCTCGCTTGCCTCTTTCTGCAGCTCACTCATCTTTCTGTACCTCTCTTGCCTCTTTCTGTACCTCTCTTGCCTCTTTCTGCACCTCTCTTGCCTCTTTCTGCACCTCTCTTGCTTCTTTCTGTGCCTTTCTTCCTGTTTCTGCACCTCTCTTGCCTCTTTCTGCACCTTTCTTCCTCTTTCTGTACCTCTCTTGCCTCTTTCTGCACCTCTCTTGCCTCCTTCTGCTCTTCTCTTGCCTCTTTCTGCACCTCACTTGCCTCTTTCTGCGCCTTTTTCTGTACCTCTCTTGCCTCTTTCTACACCTCTTACCTCTTTCTGCACCTCTCTTGCCTCTTTCTGCACATCTCTTGCCTTTTTCTGAACCTCTCTTGCCTCTTTCTGCAGCTCACTCTCTTCCCTCTGCACCTCTCTTGCCTCTTTCTGCACCTCTCTTCCCTCTTTCTGCAGCTCACTCTCTTCTATCAGCACCTCTCTTGCCTCTTTCTGCACCTCTCTTGCCTCTTTCTGCACATCTCTTGCCTCTTTCTACAGCTCACTCTCTTCTTTCTACACCTCTTGCCACTTTCTGCACCTCTTGCCTCTTTCTGCACCTTTCTTCTTCTTTCTGCACCTCTCTTGCCTCTTTCTGCACCTCTATTTTGCCCTTTATGCACCTTTCTTCCTCTTTCTGTACCTCTCTTGCCTCTTTCTGCACCTCTCTTGCCTCTTTCTGCGCTTCTCTTGCCACTTTCTGCACCTCACTTGCCTCTTTCTCCTCCTTTCTTCCTCTTTCTGCACCTCTCTTGCCTCTTTCTACTCCTCTTACCTCTTTCTGTACCTCTTGCCTCTTTCTGCACGTCTCTTGCCTCTTTCTGCAGCTCACTCTCCTCTTTCTGCACCTCTTGCCTCTTTCTGCACCTCTCTTCCCTCTTTCTGCAGCTCACTCTCTTCTATCAGCACCTCTCTTGCCTCTTTATGCACCTCTCTTGCTTCTTTCTGTACCTCTCTTGCCCCTTTCTGTACCTCTCTTGCCTCTTTCTGCAGCTCACTCTCTTCTTTCTGAACCTCTCTTGCCTCTCTCTGCACCTCTCTTGCCTCTTTCTGCACCTTTCTTCTTCTTTCTGCACCACTCTTGTCTCTTTCTGCACCACTCTTGCCTCTTTCTGCTCTTCTCTTGCCTCTATCTGCACCTCACTTGCCTCTTTCTGCGCCTTTCTTCCTCTTTCTGCACCTCTCTTGCCTCTTTCTATACCTCTTACCTCTTTCTGCACTTCTCTTGCTTCTTTCTGCACCTATCTTGCCTCTTTCTGTACCTCTCTTGCCTCTTTCTGCACTTCTCTTGCCTCTTTCTGCACCTCTCTTGCCTCTTTCTGTACTTCTCTTGCATCTTTCTGCAGCACACTCTCTTCTTTCATCACCTCTCTTGCCTCTTTCTGCACCTCACTTGCCTCTTTCTGCACCTCTCTTCCTTCTTTCTGCAGCTCACTCATCGTTCTGCACCTCTCTTGCCTCTTTCTGCACCTCTCTTGCCTCTTTCTGCACCTCTCTTGCCTCTTTCTGCACCTCTCTTCCAGCAGCTCACTCTCTTCTATCAGCACATCTCTTGCCTCTTTCTGCACCTCTCTTGCCTCTTTCTGCACCTCTCTTGCCTCTTTCTGCACCTCTCTTGCCTCTTTCTGCAGCTCACTCTCTTCCTTCCACACCTCTCCTGCCTCTTTCTGCACCTCTCTTCCCTCTTTCTGCATCTCACTCTCTTCTTTCTGCACCTCTCTTTCCTCTTTCTGCATCTCTCTTGCCTCTTTCTGCACCTCCCTTGCCTCTTTCTGCACTTCTCTTGGTTCTTTCTGCAGCTCACTCTCTTCTTTTTCTACCTCTCTTGCCTCTTTCTGTACCTCTCTTGCCTCTTTCTGCACCTCTCTTGCCTCTTTCTGCAGCTCACTCTTCTTTCTGCACCTCTCCTGCCTCTTTCTGCACCTCTCTTGCCTCTTTCTGAACATTTCTTCCTCTTTCTGCACCTCTCTTGCCTCTTGATGCACCTCTCTTGACTCTTTTTGCTGTTCTCTTGCCTCTTTCTGCAGCTCACTTGCCTCTTTCTGCACCTTTCTTCCTCTTTCTGTACCTCTCTTGACTCTTTCTACACCTCTTACCTCTTTCTGTACCTCACTTGCCTCTTTCTGTGCCTTTCTTCCTCTTTCTGCACCTCTCTTGCCTCTTTCTATACCTCTTACCTCTTTCTGCACTTCTCTTGCTTCTTTCTGCACCTATCTTGCCTCTTTCTGTACCTCTCTTGCCTCCTTTCTGCACTTCTCTTGCCTCTTTCTGCACCTCTCTTGCCTCTTTCTGTACTTCTCTTGCATCTTTCTGCAGCACACTCTCTTCTTTCATCACCTCTCTTGCCTCTTTCTGCACCTCGCTTGCCTCTTTCTGCACCTCTCTTCCTTCTTTCTGCAGCTCACTCATCGTTCTGCACCTCTCTTGCCTCTTTCTGCACCTCTCTTGCCTCTTTCTGCACCTCTCTTCCCTCTTTCCGCAGCTCACTCTCTTCTATCAGCACATCTCTTGCCTCTTTCTGCACCTCTCTTGCCTCTTTCTGCATCTCTCTTGCCTCTTTCTGCATCTCTCTTGCCTCTTTCTGCAGCTCACTCTTCTTTCCACACCTCTCCTGCCTCTTTCTGCACCTCTCTTCCCTCTTTCTGCATCTCACTCTCTTCTTTCTGCACCTCTCTTTCCTCTTTCTGCATCTCTCTTGCCTCTTTCTGCACCTCCCTTGCCTCTGTCTGCACTTCTCTTGGTTCTTTCTGCAGCTCTCTCTTCTTTTTCTACCTCTCTTGCCTCTTTCTGTACCTCTCTTGCCTCTTTCTGCACCTCTCTTGCCTCTTTCTGCAGCTCACTCTCTTCTTTCTGCACCTCTCCTGCCTCTTTCTGCACCGCTCTTGCCTCTTTCTGCACCTCTCTTGCCTCTTTCTGAACATTTCTTCCTCTTTCTGCACCTCTCTTGATTCTTTTTGCTGTTCTCTTGCCTCTTTCTGCAGCTCACTTGCCTCTTTCTGCACCTTCCTTCCTCTTTCTGTACCTCTCTTGACTCTTTCTACACCTCTTACCTCTTTCTGTACCTCTGCCTCTTTCTGCACCTCTGTCTCTTTCTGCACCTTTCTTGCCTCTTTCTGCACCTCACTTGCCTCTTTCTGCGCCTTTCTTCCTCTTTCTGCACCTCACTCTCTTCTTTTTGCAACTCTCTTGCTTCTTTCTGTGCCTCTCTTGCTTCTTTCCGCACTTCTCTTGCTTCTTTCTGCACCTCTCTTGCCTCTTTCATCACTTCTCCTGCTTCTTTCTGCACCTTTCTTCATCTTTTTGCACCTCTCCTTTTTTCTGCACTTGTCTTGCCTTTTTCTGCACTTCTCTTGCTTCTTTCTGCACCTTTCTTTCTCTTTCTGCACATGTCTTACCTATATAGGTGTAGTTAGAAATTAGCATTTAAAAAACCTTAGAAATTCACTGAAAAAAACACAGGTTTCAGGGATGTTATAGTTAGTAATTAGCATTTAAAAAACCTTAGAAATTCACTGAAAAAACCACAGGTTTCAGGGACGTTATAGATAGAAATTAGCATTTAAAAAACCTTAGAAATTCACTGAAAAAAACATAGGTTTCAGGGACGTTATAGTTAGAAATTAGCATTTAAAAAACCTTTGAAATTCACTGAAAAAACCATAGGTTTCAAGGACGTTATAGTTAGAAATTAGCCTTTAAAAAACCATAGAAATTCACTGAAAAAACCATAGGTTTCAAGGACATTATAGTTAGAAATTAGCCTTTAAAAAACCATAGAAATTCACTGAAAAAACCATAGGTTTCAGGGACGTTATAGGTAGTTGGACATTTCACTTGTACAAAATCAGAGAAATTCAGCCGTTATAGTTAGTTGAGCTAACAATAACTCACGCGCCGGCAATGCACTGCTGATGACGTCACATATTACATCATTCATGACATGGTCAGTGACATCACTGATGACATCTCAAATGACATCACTGATGACATCACTGATGACATCACTGATGACATCATCTAGTGACTATGTGTTTCTGTAAAGTTTAAATATGTTTTATATATATATATGTATATGTATATATATATATATATGCCAAGGTGTATTGAAGAATGAGTGGGTGTATAAGTGTCTGAATGGATGATTTAGTAGGTGCATGACTGACTGTATAAGTGAATGATTAATCGTGTCTTACTGAATGCATGGGTTAGTGTCTAAACTGTGTGAATGTATGTCAGTTGGTGTGTTAGTGGCTGCATGGATTGGTGAGTAGCTACATGAGTGTCTATATGGTTTATTAATTTGTTGTCTGAGTATCTGTATGGGTGCCTGAGTGTCTCTGTGGGTAGGTGGGGGTGTGTGACTCTATGCATAGATGTGTGAGTAGGTGATTCACTGGGTGTATGGGTTCAAGAGTGCATCTGTGAAGGACTGTATGGGTGGGTGAGTGTGTGTATGGGTGTGTTGGTGAGTGAATGGATGTCTCAGTGGTACATGTGTGAGTAACTACATATGTGAAAGGCAGTATATGTGAGTGTTGGAGTATATAAATGACTATATGTGAGAGTGAGTGACTGTGAGAGTAGCTGTATGGATGAGTGCATGCTTGTGTCAGTGATTGTAGAAGAGAGTAAGTATGTGTTAGTATCTGTATGAATAAGTGAAGTGGTGTGTGTATAACTGTATAGGTGAGTAAATGCGAGTGTGATTGAGTCTTTGCATGACTGACTAGGTGTCTGAGTAACTCTATGGGTGAGTGGTGGTGTATGAGTGTCTGTATAGGTGTATGAGTGCATATGATAGTGCTGTATTGATGAGTGACTGCATGTATGAGTAACTGTATGGATAAACGAGTGGACATGTGTGTAGACCTAGGAATCAGTGAGTGGGTATGTAGTAACTGATATTGGTGTGTCTATGGTTTCGAAAATGGTAGCCTGCATTTTAGAGTGGGTGTATCAAAGGTTATATTAGGGTGTGAGGAGGTGCATCAGATTATCACGTGGATGATGTCATCAGTGATGTCATCAGTGATGTCATTTGAGATGTCATCAGTGATGTCACTGACCATGTCATGAATGATGTAATATGTGACGTCATCAGCAGTGCATTGCTTGGGCGCGAGTTATAGTTAGCTCAACTAACTATAACGGCCGAATTTCTCTGGTTTTGTACGAGTGAAATATCCAACTAACTAGAACGTCCCTGAAACCTATGGTTTTTTCAGTGAATTTCTATGGTTTTTTAAAGGCTAATTTCTAACTATAACGTCTCTGAAACCTATGGTTTTTTCAGTGAAAATATATATATAGCTATATACATATTCACTAAAAGAAAGAAAGGTTACAGGGACATTATAGTTAGACTCAGATTTCACTCAGACAAAATCAGTGAAATTCAGCAGTTATAGTTGCCTGAGCTACCCCGACCCCTAATGCACAGCTTATGACCTCACATATTACATCACTGATGATGTGGTCAGTTACATCACTCATGACATCACTGATGAAATCATCCTCAGAACCATTCACATATCCACTCACACACTACACAACCACTCATATACCTACTCACACACCCATACAACCACTCACATACCCACTCACTGATCCATAGAGCCACTCACACCTCCACTCACTGACCCATTGTCCCTCACACAGCCACTTACTCACCCATACAGCTACTTACACACCCACTTATTCACCCATATAACCACTCACACACCCAGCCACTCAACAGAACCACTCACTCATCCATACACCACTCAAACACACACCCATGCAAACATGTCATCATTTACCCATACAGCCACTCACAAAGACACACACAGCCAATCAGTTAACCAAACACCTACTCAAACAGCCACTTACACATACAGTCACTCACCCATACAGCCACTCATACAGCCACTTAGTCACCGTTACATCCACTTACATACATTCACAGAACCATAAAGCTACTCACACAGCTACCCAGTCACCCATACAGCCCCTCACACACCGCACACTCACCCATACAGCCACTCACACACCCACTCACTCACTAATACAGCCAATCACACAGCCACTCCCACACCAATACAGTTACTCACACAACCAATTATTCACTCATACAGGTACTCATACACCCACATATTCACCCATACAGCTACTCACACACCCACTCACACACCTATACAGCCATTCAGACATCAACTCACATAGGGATACACAGTAACAGAGTTACTCACATAATATATGTTAGAAATAGTATCACCCATTAGTAATACACAAAGGATAGTAATTTAACTTTTGTAGTACCTTAGTATATATGTTTAACACTCAAACGTTTAGAAAACACTCACAATCACTGGATGATGTCATCAGTGACGGCATTGGATATGTCATCAGTGATGTCATGAGTGATGTCACTGACCATGTCATGAGTGATGTAATATTTGAGGTCATAAGCAGTGCATTGTGAGGGCCTAAGTTACAGTTAGCTCAGGTAACCATAACTGCTGAATTTCACATGTTTTTTATGAGTGAAATTTGAGCCTAACTATAACCTCCCTGTAACCTTTGGGTTTTCCAGTGAATTTCTGAGGGTTTTTTAATTCTATTTCCTAACTATAACGTCCCTGTAACCTTTGTTTTTTTCAGTGAATTTCTAGTTTGTTTTTTTCAACATCAAGTAAGATGCCCATCGCAATTTACCGTGTGTGAGTTAGATGCAGGGCCTGCCTGGCATTGTGCTGCCCCTACACAAGTTTGTTGCCCCCGCCTCCTCCTCCTTCCCATCCATTGTCCAAGTCCATGCACCTGCTCCCTCATTACAGCTGTGTGGCTGTTGTTCTGCCACTGCCCTGAACATTTAGCTTGCTGCCCCATCCACCTCCTCCTTACCCTCTGTTGTCCAAGTCCATGCACCATCCCCATCCCTCCTGCCCTGCATGGTCCAATGTGCTGCCACTGCCCTTCATTTAGCTCGATGTCCTTGCCCACTCCTCCTGCCTGCTGTTGCCCAATTCTATGCCCCATCATAGCCATCCTGCTTAGCCTCTGTGCTTGGCTTGATGCCACTACTCTCCTTCCCTTTGCCCTCCAATGTCTGTGTGCATGCCCCTGCTCCCTCAATTTTGCCCACCATGTTCAATGAACATGCCAGTGGCTCTACTAT
The DNA here is from genome assembly GCA_963921515.1 of Calotriton arnoldi. NCBI lineage: Eukaryota > Metazoa > Chordata > Amphibia > Caudata > Salamandridae > Calotriton > Calotriton arnoldi. Next base: position 9,362 of record CAWUFW010005817.1, read on the forward strand.
CTACTTTTGAGTGTTCTGTTGAGCCTCCGCTACCGCTGCCCCTTCCACCTGCTTAGCATGGTCAGATGGCTGCTGCCTGTCTCGGCCACATTCACCCTGCCTGTCCAAGTTGTGCCCCTATCCCCTCCCACCTGTCCTCCATGGTCCATTTTGCTGCCACTCCCTTCTGCTCTCCATGCTCTGTTGTGCTTCAACTGCTCCTTCTGCCTGCCCTGAGTGGTCTGTTGTGAAGCCTCTTCCTCTGCCCTCTTTTGTCTGTGTCCAGCCCCTACCCCTCCATTCTGTCCTCCATTGTCCTTTGTGCATCCTCCTGCCCCTTGCCACTGGCCCACCATGGCCGTTGTGCTGCCACTGATCCTCCCACTTGACATGCAGGGTCTTCTGCACTGCCACAGCCACTCCCACCTGTCCTGTTTGGTCAGCTTGCTGCCCATGACCCCCTCCCACCTTCCCCCTGTTGTCTGTGTGCATGCCATTATAGTTTCACTGTTGCATTCCATGGTGTGTTGTGCTTATAGTGCCCATCCCTCCGGCTGCCCATCATCAGCTTGCCACTCTTGCCCTGCCCCCTTGCCCCCTGCCCTCTGTTCTCCATGTGCAGACCCCTACCCCTCCCTCTTGCCTTGCCTGGTCTGCTGTTATGCCCCTGTCCCCTCCCTCTTGCCCTACATGGTCTGTTATGCTGAAACTGTTCCTCCTGTCTGTCCGGTATGGTTCAGCTTGCTGCCCTTGCCTCTTTTCCCTGTGCCCTCTGTTGTCCTTGTGCATGGCCCTGTCCCTATTGCAATTGCTTTCCATGGTCCATTGTGTTGCACAGCCGTCCCACTTGTCCTGCGTGGTGTATTGTGCTGCTGCAACCCCTGATGCCTGCCCTCTAAGATTATTTTGGTGCCCCTGCCCATCTCCCTCCTGCCCTCTGTTATCCGAGTCCATGTCCCTAACCCATTCCTCCTGACCTCCGTGATCCAATGTACCTTACTTGCCAACATTTTGAACTTGGTAAGAGGGTGATTTTTTTTTAACCTGGGGATTTGATTTTCCCCTTTGACTACATTGCAAAAGAAGAGATTTTAGGCAGCTGACAGATAAAATAAAGGCCTTTTGGGGTTAAAAACATCAGGAGTCTCCTGCCTGTGAAGGAAGTGACCCGCTTAGGGCCACCCGGGTCACCACAGACCACCTCTCAGCCTTCCATACCGAATGAAGAGTCAGAGAAACAGTGGAGAATATACACCAATATTCGTTTATTAGCATACGCTCAGAGCGGGGCTCCGTCTGCACAGTCTCGTAACAGTACTACAGAGGGAACTGAGGAACAGTAAGCATGAAGATACATTATGTCCATTGCATGGTTAGCTAAGAACACAGGCACAGTGGAATATTCCAAACAGATGTGGCCGGACAGCGAAAGACATAAAAAAAAGGTTTCTACTCTCATATCTTGCACAGTTCAGGACATTCTAAAGGTTGTTCCATCCTGTGCGAAGATCAAACTGCCAGACAGATGGGACAGGTTCTTTATATAGGGAAAACTATGCACTGGCACAAGTAGTTCTTCATTAAAGAAACTAAATTTAGCAAAGGGTATTTCTCGGAACAGGGAAGGATTAGTTTCGAACCTCATACAAAATGGAGTCTGAAAAAGCAAATGGCGCAGCGAATGCTAACTTATACATGGCATTACAAGAGCATCAACGAGCATAATCTAACAAACCCTCCTTTTAGCATGAGCTATGGACATTTTCTGTTATGAAAAAACAGAGACAACAGGCACATATTTGGGGCAATTGTAACATTATCAGAAGCGGATAGAGCCTCAAAATTAGAAAAGCAATCAAGGTGAAGCTATGTGCACACTTTACAGTCAACATCAGAAATTGGGACAGCAAGTAGGGATGAGTCCTCAAATATTCCCTCATCTATATTCATAAGAGCATTGATAGCAACTTGGAGCATCATAGCGGCGTTGGTAACATCGGCTGATATTTTCTGTTTGCGCGTTAAAACAGTGGCACAATAGGAACAACAAAGTGGAAGGCATTGGATGAAAATGCAACAGAATGTTAATACAGCTATAAAATAAATCATTTCCTTGAGGATCCAACCCCAATTACCCAAAAGAGACCAACTCAAATTTCCATTTTCCATCCCCTTGACGTTCTCAATGATGTCCAGAATGTGTTGTGTTATATTTTTTTTTCCAAATTCTCTACGCCTACACACTGGTCGCCAATTATTGTGCATACTCCACCACTCTTTGCCAAGATAAAATCCACTGCATTTCTAGTCTGTTCTGAATACACCTGCATGCTTTCTACCTGAGTAGTAATGTCTATCAATGCTGCCACTGTAGTATTGGATAGAATCTGTAACTTACATCCAAAATATTCTCTGGCTTTTTCACCCCTGGCCATGGCAGTACCACCCAATGTAAAGATGGAGAAGAGGATGTATCCAAATGTGATACCATTACTATAGCTGTTCACTTCCAAGTCTGTTACCCCTTCACAAAATTCTTTTGTTAGAGTCCATTTTTTACCCATCTTGTTCTAGGTTGAGCATATTTACATGGAACACCCAAGGGCAATACCATTACGAGAGCCACATCATGGGTACTGTTATAGACATTGGAATAAGTCCCATTGGACAGAAAGAAAAAACATGGATGTGCATATATCGGCCCCTCATAATTCACTGCAGTATATCTGGAATTCATTCCCGAAGTGCTTGAATCTTTTTTATTGACTAGCAAAAGGATGTTTTTATACAGTATTGTCCCTGAACAATTGATGTATAAAAATGTATCTGTACTGTTCACTATGGGGCCACAAGCAGGGTAATAACAAGCCTCTCGGGGTACTGTCAACTCCTTGTAATGCCAACCCACTAGTGTTATATTCTGTGCTTCCAGATAAAAATTATAACAATATGTATTGTTATCACAACCCAGATAACCCTTACCCTGTGGTTTTTGATACAGACATGGTCCAGGATAACCAAATCCGAACATTCCCTTTACTTTCACAAACTGAGGTGGCCGAGTGTATGTGTAGTTAACAAGCAACAATGGGTATGCAGTCCAAAGGCTAGTGACAAATCGGGTGGGATAGCAGGTGGTCTCTTTTCCAAAAAGTCTCCTGTGCGTTTCTACAAAAACATTATGTGTGGAAGCCCTCTTACTGCGTCCTGGGGAAATGTGTTCACCTACATTAAGTGTGGGTGCGCTTTAAAAAGCCTCGCGGGCTCCCGCAACGCAGGAAGCCCATTCCGATTTTGTTTGCCTGCTGCCTGCCATCGGAGGGGAGAAGGGGGACTTGGACCACCAGCCCCAGCCTCCCGAGCGGCCGTCGCCGCCAGCATCATCATTCTGCGCCAGGAGGCGCTTTAAAGACTCGCGGGCTCCCGCAACGCTGGATGCCCATTCCGATTTTGTTTGCCTGCTGCCTGCCATCGGAGGGGAGAAGGGGGACTTGGACCACCAGCCCCAGCCTCCAGAGTGACCGTCGCCGCAAGCGTCATCATTCTGCGCCAGGAGGCGCTTTAAAAGTATTGTGACAGCGCCGTGTTATATGCTGGAAAGCAACAAAGTATGTTCAATTTTTTATGCAAGCTACAACTCCTGGGCGACTTTTGGTGTTATTGTAAGCTGTTTCTATGATGGCGCCTAAGCATTGGGTGCAGCAACACAGGCCTCTACGTGGATCGGTCTCAGCTCCCACCGCCCATCTCACACTCCAACCCAGCAGTCAGGAACACCGGATGCTTTCGATGGATCTATGATGACGCCCCCTGGGCGGATCCCAAAACTGTTTTTACCTACCGCGGAGCCCGAGCAACCTTGGCGGATGCCCGCTGGAGCTGTCCTATACAGCTATAGAGGAGTCTGGCCCCTTGGCCGTCACCTACCCAGCCGGTCATCTGACATTGTTTTCCTCGTCTCCCCGTTTGTGTCACCTTCCCTCCCCCTCCTCCTCCTCCCTCTGTGATTCTTTGATTCAAACTGATGTAACTATGTAACCCGTAACTCGCTGATTCAACTGATGTAGATAACAAAACTGTTTGTACCTACCACGGAGCCTGAGCAACCTTGGCCGATGCCCGGTGGAGCTGTCCTATGCAGCTATAGAGGAGTCTGGCCCCTTAGCCGTCACCTACCCAGCCGGTCATCTGACATTGTTTTCCTCGTCTCCCCGTTTGTGTCTCCTTCCCTCCCCTCCTCCTCCTCCCTCTGTGATTCTTTGATTCAAACTGATGTAACTATGTAACCCGTAACTCGCTGATTCAACTGATGTAGATAACAAAACTGTTTGTACCTACCACGGAGCCTGAGCAACCTTGGCCGATGCCCGGTGGAGCTGTCCTATGCAGCTATAGAGGAGTCTGGCCCCTTGGCCGTCACCTACCCAGCCGGTCATCTGACATTGTTTTCCTCGTCTCCCCGTTTGTGTCTCCTTCCCTCCCCCTCCTCCTCCTCCCTCTGTGATTCTTTGATTCAAACTGATGTAACTATGTAACCTGTAACTCGCTGATTCAACTGATGTAGATAACAAAACTGTTTGTACCTACCACGGAGCCTGAGCAACCTTGGCCGATGCCCGGTGGAGCTGTCCTATGCAGCTATAGAGGAGTCTGGCCCCTTGGCCGTCACCTACCCAGCCGGTCATCTGACATTGTTTTTCCACGTCTCCCCGTTTGTGTCTCCTTCTCTCCCCCTTCGATGGAACGATGACGACGCCCCCTGGGCGGATACCAAAACTGTTTGTACCCACCGCGGAGACCGAGCAACCTTGCCCGATGCCCGGTGGAGCTGTCCTATGCAGCTATAGAGGAGTCTGGCCCCTTGGCCATCACCTACCCAGCCGGTCATCTGACATTGTTTTCCTCGTCTCCCCGTTCGTGTCTCCTCCCCTCCCCCTCCTCCTCCCTCTGTGATTCTTTGATTCAAACTGATGTAACTATGTAACCTGTAACTCGCTGATTCAACTGATATAACTATGTATCCTGTAACTCGCTGATCCTCATGTAAAGCGCTCTGATACCTCCGGGTCTAGCCAGCACTATATAAAACTTTGCAAATAAAATAAAATAAAAAATGTGCACCTTCCAGAAACCACGACACCCCACATATTATCGCCACTGTTACAAAAACAATAACACACAATTTTACTTCGTATAGACCAAATCGTACTAAGTTGTATAGGGGAATTGGCTGATCCTCCTCAGTAACTTCTCTACCAAAAGGATGCATAATAAACAAGAGGGAATGGAAAAAAAAAGAAAAAAAGAATCAAGAAATGTGAATGTTCCCAGTGTCCGTTGGAGCTTCACTGGTACATGCTCCTATCGTCCATCAATCAGTTGGCGCTCTTGAGCACCGGCAGTGGAGCTTGCTCTGTCCTAAGCTCTTTCCTAATCTATCCCACGCTGATAAAGGTGGTATACTTTCAAAGTATATTTTCCTGACTAATGTTCAAGCAACAAGAGCAAAACAGATGCATCTTTCGTTAATTCCACTCCCTCGTCAGTATTGCTACTCAGTACTTTCCTACCTTATGCAGTCCATCCCTAGTCTTTCTTTTTCCCAGACTCGGTGGTCCTCGTCCGAGGACGTAAATTGTACCTGGCAGCTCCAGGCACTGTGTGATCACTGAACAGAGACTCCTGAATAGCTCATATTTCTGGTGGGACAGCCTCATTCAAAACATCATCATTCTCTTTGTCAGTTTGCGTCCAAACCAGCTTTGCGTCGCTAAAGGGCACGAATCTGGGCACCTGTTCACATTCAACGTCTCCTATGCCTTCCTTGACCCACTGATCATAAGGCAACGGCAAAGGTATTCTTTTGCAGTGGGTCGCATTGACCCAATTTTTTTGACCAGCCACCTTTACAGCCATCTGTGTAGCCAGAAGGACTTGCTCCGGACCTTTCACCCGGGTTCCAAATTCTTCTTCCTCTGAAAATTCTTTGGCAGGACAAAGTCCCCAGGTTGGATGCTGTGGCCAGGCCCCTCTGGTTTAGGAGGTAAGGAGTCTCGCACCTGTTGGTGAATAGAACACAAACGTTCTGTCAATCGTCCAAGATAATCAAGCAATACAGGATATTCAATGTCCGAATATTTTTTCGGCCTTGGGACACCCCAGATATTTGCTGGGCGGGTGAAAACTACTTCGTAGGGTGATAAGCCAGGTCTGGAATGTGCTGTAGTCCTGGTTTACAAAAGAGCCAACGGAAGAGCATCTGGCCATCTCAACCCCATCGTCTCTTGAATGTTTGCCAATTTCAGTTTTAACGTTCCATTGTACTTCTCGACAAGAACTGCTGACTGCGGGTGATTGGCGGCATGGAACTTCTGCTTAATAGGCAAGCCTTCACATATTAGCCTAATCACTTTCCCATGAAAATGAAATGCGTTATCACTCCAGATAATTCTGGGCATTCCGAATCGTGGGAAGTAATCTTGAATGAGCACCTTCGCAGTTTTGGTGGCCGTATTGTCTTTAGTGGGGTAAGCCTCAATCCCATTTACTGAACGTGCATATAACGACTAGGACATACTTGAGATTGTTACAGCGTTCTAACTCAATGAAGTCCATCTGGAGGACTTCGAAGGGAAATGTAGGTGGTGCAAAGTTACCGGATGGTGTGGGGGTACCTTTCCCTGGATTGTGCCTCATGCAAATCATGCAACTTTTCACTAAATGTTTAGCGGTCTTGGAAATATTATCATTACACCAAACAGGGGCCAATAATTTACAAATACCTTTTGCACTGACATGAGCTGGACCATGAGCCATAGTAACCGCAGGGAGTACATATGCATTGGGTAACATCCATTTCTGTTCTCCAGACAAATCAATCCAACACCCTTCGTCATCTAAACGTGCTGTACTCTCTTGCCACAACGCTAATTCTTCTATCGTGGCCTCACTTTGTATCTCTTTCACACTCTCAACCGTATTCCCGAACATGGCGTTCTCGGGAACCCATCTAGCTGGGTCTGCAATAAACATTCTCTTCATCTTACTGTACGTTTCCCTGGCTGTCTGGTCTGCGAACGCATTCCCTCTACCTATGTCATCTGTCACTTTCTTGTGGGCACTACACTTTACAATAGCCATTTTCTTAGGAAGTGTTAGTGCAGATAACAATTGTAATATCAGATGTCCATGTTGTATCTTAGTACCATGGGAGGTAAGGAACCCTCTCTCTGCCCACAGGCGCCCAAAATTGTGCACAACCCCAAATGCATACTGACTGTCTGTGTAAATATTGACAACTAACCCCTCACTTGATTCACAATCTCGTGTAAGGGCAACGAGTTCTGCTGCCTGCGTGAATTGATAGGCGACCTGTGATGTCTCGACTACTGTACCCAATGTAGTGATAGCATAAGCTGCAGTGGTGGTGCGATCTGGTAATTTAAAACAAGAGCCATCGACATATAGTTCTCCTTGGTGATCAAATAAGGGAACATCAGTCAAATCTACCCGTCCTTTCGTCTCTTCCTCTGTTCAGAAAATACAGTCATGTTTGTCAACTGCATCGTACTCGAAAGGGAGGGGTAGTAACGTGGCTGGATTCAGAGAGGCACATCTTTTAATTGTGATATGCTTAGCAAACAATGTCAATTCATAGCTGGTAAGACGTGCACTGGTGAGGTGCTGTGTCCTTGTTTTATTCAAAAGTGTATCCACAGCATGGAGTACCATAACTGTGAGGTCAGTATCAAGTACGAGTCCAGCCGATTGTCTAATTGAAGTGGCCACAGCCGTGACCGCTCGCAGACAGCTCGGGAGGGCCCTTGCGATAGGATCGAGCACAGCAGAGAAATAAGCGCAAGATCTTTGTCTATCGCCAAAGTTTTGGGTCACGACAGAAAGAGCACAACCAGCCATCTCGTGGTCATACAACACAAACGGTTTCCTATAATCAGGTGTGCCTGGCACTGGAGCAGAGCAAAGCGCAGCTTTTAATTGTTCAAAAGATTGCTGATAATCTGGCATCCAAGGAAAAGGCTCATGCACTGCTTTCGTTGTTAATGCAAGCAGAGGTTTGATTAGTAAGAAATAGTTAGGGATCCACCTCCGGCAGTAGGAAGTGATGCCTATAAAAGCACGCACATCCTTTTGAGTTTGTGGACAGGGCAATTTATTAATGGTACTGATGTATTCTGGTGTTACCCTTCTACCCTCCTTCGATAGAAGATGACCTAAATAGGTGACCTCCTGTCGACTGTATTGAAGCTTCGAAAGGGAAACCTTATGTCCATGATGTGCCAGGTGTAACAAAAACCTCACCGTACTATCCTTGCAACCTTGTTCCGTATAAGTAACAATCAACAAATCATCGACATACTGCACCAATGCATTACCTGGAGAAAGTGAGAGTGAATCCAACTGACTTTTCCATGCTTGACTATAGATGCTAGGACTTTCAGTATAGCCTTGAGGAGCGAGACAGATTCGGAAACATTTACCAGCTAGCGAAAATCCGAACAAACTCCTAATGCCTGGGAGTATAGGAATGCTAAAGAATGCGTTTTTAAATCAATAACAGAGAAAAACATAGAGGTAGATGGAATCATTGTTAAAAGTGTAGTGAAATCAGGAACCACTGGGAATTGCGGGACCGCTATTTTATTGACCTCGAGCAAATCAATCACAAAACGATATACATCATTAGCACTATTAGGAGAATCTAGAGGTGCCCTTTTTAAGACCGGAAGAATAGGACTATTGCATATGTTACCTGTGGTCTCTTCGACAACTCCTCGCATATTAAGTCCTGAACTATATCAAGAAGAGCTCGTTCTCCTGCCTGTGGTATTTTATACTGAGGAATGCGGGGCAATATGGCATTGTCCTTAACCTGTATAGAAACTGGGGGTATATGCTACATCGGGGTCACCAGTGGCCCATAACGTGGGTGGTACTTGATCAAATTTAGTTGGAAGGGGAGCATCCTTAGATCCTTAGACATCCGGGCCCATGGTAATATAGACACCATCAGGTGAACAATATATAGTAGCATGCAACCTCTTTAGTAGGTCCAAGCCCATCAAATTCTCACCACAATTGGTAGTCAAAAGAAATGGGGAATCCACGGTAAAAGGGCTAACAGTAAGGGTAAGGGAGCGTGAGATGGGGCTTACAACCAGTACTCCTGAAAAACCCACCGAAACATTATTATGTCCAGACAGGGGCACCCCAGGGACCAGGTGTCGGGAAATAGAGCTTTTTGTGGCACCTATATCAACCAAGAAATTGCAGATCTATCTTGATATAAGGGCCACGCTGATCTACAGGTATGTGAACTGGTACCGTACCCTGTCCCTGGCTGTCCTAGCTGAAAGACATCCCTGTCACGTCATCAACATCATAGTCGTCATTGTAGTATTGCCTTTCCCTAGTGTCATCGAAATAATTGTCAGAACGGTCTACAGGGGCAGTAGTGTGTTGCTGCCTATTGATCCCACGGCCCCTGTTTCCAGCACCTCTTCCTCTAGTGGATGAAGCATTGCGCAAAAGTACAGGGCACCGGCTACACCAGTTACCTTCTTCCTTGCAGTAAGCTCACTGATTCTGCCCCAAAGGTGTCATGAGTGGCTGTCTAGCACAGGAGGGTTGCTGTTGGGGTCCCCGTCCTCTAGTGTTACCTCAATATGCTTGTTGCAGTAATACCGTTGTCTTCAAATCCTTACGTTTCTTGTCACTTTTGTCTTTCTCCTCATTATCCCTATGCTCATAATATTGGGGCATATTTAAAATCACGGAGGGAGAAGATGTAGAACAAGTACTCTCAGCAGCTAAGAAGTTTAGACATTATTTTGGGAAGGAGATTAGTAACAAACATATCAACAAATAGACAGACTCCTCCCTCCGTAGACATATCCTGCCCACTGTAATCCAGAAACGTCTCTTCAAACCTAGTAAAAAAATCAGAAACACTTTTGTCTTTCTTCTGCCGACAGGCAGTCAATCTGTCCCAACTAACTTTCTTGGGAGGAATGAGTGTATGCATATATGTTATTATGCGACTGGGCAAGGCGAGTAACTCTGCACACGGTTTGTCTCCTGCCTTCCTATATCGGTCCCAACCCTTAATCACATTCCACATTCCGCCCAACTCAGCGACATGGTCTTGGGTATGCACCTGTTGCCAAATGTCAACTGGAACTAGTAGGCCAAAAAACATTTCAATGTCAGCAAGGGTCATCACAGTAGAAGAGGCAGACTCTGTCAATTCTTTATAGTAAGCAGTAAGATTTTTCCTAGGATCAGGCAACTTAGCCTTAAGGGCCAGAACTTCACTCCTTTTCCACGGAGTATAAACCCATTGTTCCTGAAAACGGGCAGCCACAGCTGGTCTGGTAACCGCTCCATGTTGATCCACCACTTTGGAATTTCCGGGTGATAAAAGAGGTGAACCTCTCGCATTGGGAATGGAGTTATTTTAGTGGGACTCTTATCATGCAGTCTACCTCTATAAGTCAGTAGTGTTGAAACTTTCTCATACAGAGAGGTCGGCTCTAAATTATTTAAATAAGCACCTTCATTAATATCAAATAGTATTTGAGGTGCTTCCATTTCGATGTGTGTGCGCCAGAGGTCAATTAGGGTGGAGGACGAGTGTTTAAGGGCATGTTGCTGCAGAAAAGGGCCGAAGTCTCGCATTACCTGCCAGATATCCTCGAGACTGTAAATTGGGTTGCGAGCCCAATGTATTGCCTGGTCCGCTATTACTTTCTTCTCTTCCTACCCCACTCCAGATCGCATTAACGGACCTAACCGTTCCCTGAATCCGGTCAAAATTATTTCTTCCGGACCACGCACTGGTGTGTCAGTAATTAGCGACAATGGAGGATGAATGACTAGAACAGGAGTAACAGGTATTGCTGCAGTCAGAGACTGTAATGAAAGAGAAGAAGTAGGGGGTACATTAAGAGGGGTGGTAGGTGTGACAGCTGTAGAGACTGGTGCACCTTGTGCAGGTTGTTGTTGCTGATGGGGAACAACAGGGTATATCCGTTCTGGGACATATGGTGGCGGGGGTCGGGCATCTAATAGTCTCCATAAAAGTATCCCCGTCCTCCTCAGCCATATAGGACCTATCAATTTGCAACCAAAATCTCCTTGTCCGCACATTCTATCCTGTTTCCTGCTTCTCCTTATCATAAGCAACAGCCTTCTGTGTAAGGGTCTGCATACCTCGCTTTCTAGCATCATTTTCCATTTTTAATCGCCTCTGTTTGGCCTCCTTCTGCCAAGTACGGAGGGAGTCAAACATTGACTGTCTCTTGAGTCTTTTAACAACTATTCTTGAAGAAATCCACTCTTTTGTTCATCAAAGGAGCCTGTCAAAGGCCATTGTAACTCTGCAATGTCCAGCGTATATTTGTGCCATAGCGTACTAAACATAATAGGGCCAAGGCCATGTTTTATTTTCATATCAAAATCAGGACTGCCTTCAGGTGGTGCAGGCTGGGATTCTGCCAACCGTGCATCTGTAGAACAACCACCACAACACAAACTCCGAATTTTACTAAAACCAGGCATTGCAAAGAAAAGAAAAACATAGTCGTTATTTTACCTAGCAAAGTATTGGCAAACACTTTTCACCAAAACAGCTCTTAGACTGAAACAAAACCAATTTACAGTGGTACCACATCCATATAAACTGAAACAGACTCACCTGGTGTCAGACGCACAGATAGACCAGTTCTCCACTACCGACTCTTCAGACCAAACAGTCAGTTCGCCGTTCAGGACTCCAGTCGGGATGACCACTGGGCGAGGCACCCTCCGGTGGGACAGAGGCAGCAGCTGCAACAAACGTATCTCTTCGTGCAGGGATCCCCGAGCCATCAGTCGACCTGATGGTGTTCTCGTCCTCTTCTCCTTTTGTGGAAAATGGATGGGTCATGCCATGATGGAGTCCCTGTTCGGGCGCCAAATGAAGGAAGTGACCCGCTTGGGGGCCACCTGGGTCACCACAGACCACCACTCAGCCTTCCATACCGAATGAAGAATCAGAGAAACAGTGGAGAATATACACCAATGATCGTTTATTAGCATACGCTCAGAGCGGGGCTCCGTCTGCACAGTCTCGTAACAGTACTACAGAGGTAACCGAGGAACAGTAAGCATGAAGATACATTATGTACATTGCATGGTTAACTAAGAACACGCCCACAGTGGAATTTTCCAAACAGATGTGGCCGGAGTGTTATATTCCATATAGGTACCCCAATATAGGCTCAGGTAACATCATAACCCTTCCCCTATATTCTTTCCTACATTACATACATAACGGTTCTTAGGGACTGACCTTTTACCTAGATACGACACTGCGCACAGAACGCGGGATTTTCCCTGGTAAAGGCCTCATACATTATGCATGAGGATTCTTGAAAACTCAGCAGGACTACCATCTCCTGTATAATATCTATGTATAAAGTTCATTCCCGACGTATTACGAAGTCCAACAAGTGGCACAGCGAGGTAGAACCCCGGGAATTCCTTTGGGTATATAAACATCACATCTTGCTGAGACAAGAAGAGGAGATCAGGATTTCCGTGCCGACACACACTGATGCGAGGCGCTGAGGTTCCTGCATGCAAATACTCCAGCTCACAGTGGTCTAACATCCCTTGCGGGGTGTCCAACTCGAGACCAAGACGGGGTCTCACAGTCTCTCACTTCAGGTAATGGGGTTGACTTTATCCTAGAGGGATTCTTGGCTTAAACACCTACATACATGCTAAGTACACCTAGGTACATCTAGTTAGGGCAGCATTGTAGGAGTATACATTTTTATTGTCATGTATTTTATATACTTGCCTCTAATAATGGTTATAGCTAAATGGTAGAAATCTACCATCCTTTTACTTTCTTAGTGCGTCTAATCATTAATATCTTTTACTGTCTAATGGTTGTTTCAGCGCACCTATTTTACACTAGAATAACGACGGTTCAATAAATACTTATTGAAAAACGTCCCTACCGTTTATTCTGTGTAACTCTTTGAGACTAAGGGCCATATGTATCAACCTAAATTGCGATCGCAAACGCTGAAATTCGCAGAATTTCTGCGTTTGCGATCGCAATTTAGAAGTGTGCAATGTATCAAAGACAAACGCACACGCAAAATAAGGAATCGCAAAATTTTCGATTCTCTATTTTGCTAATGCATTTAAGGAATCGCAAATTGCAATTCCTTAAATGCAATGTATGAAGCACAAAAAAAGTGCAAATTGGTCATAAGGAATCGCAAATTACCACCAACTTCAAGTTGGTGGTAATATGCGATTTCTTTGAAAAATGCAATTTTTAGCATTTTTCAAAGTGCAATGTGGCGCACATACATGCCCTTAGGGCATGTATGTGCGCCACATGTGCACCCATGCTTATTTCAGGGGTGAAACAGGGTGTCCTTTTGACACCCTTGCAACCCTGAAATTGCATTCTCAATTGCGATTCTCTAATTGGTAATCGCAAATTGAGAATGTCTTCCCATTCATTCCTATGGGCCTCGAGGCCCATAGGAATGAATGGGGAGGGTTTCCTTATTTGAGAAGCTCAATTTGCGATTCGCAATTAAGGAATATGTTGGATTCGCAAATTTTTTTGCAAATCCTACATACATCTCGTTTTGCGATTCTCAAATAGCGATTCTCAAAAATTCGCTATTTGAGAATCGCAAAACCTAACATTGATACATATGGCCCTAAGTGAGCACGAGTGACTGAATGAAAAGTAGTACACAGTTTCCACAGTCCTGAGGGATCAGGGTTGTCATTTTCGATAGCTGCCAAGAACTATTCTCTCCTTGGTAAGAGGAGTTTCTAGTGGCACTGTGAGCTAGCTGGTGCAAAGGCCAACATACCCGGTGGGGGTGTCTAGAATCAGTCTGACACCAATCCTGCAGTGTATGTTGTCTAAACGTGCAGATCCTATATAGGTTCTATAGGAACTACACGACATGGTGCCACCAACGTTGGTTGGGTACCTATTTAACAGTCAAATCTGAGTAGTTCAGTTGTGCTATTCTCAGAGACCCCTTCTCACATCTTTCCAGAGACATCTGGAGTGGGAGGGAACAAACTCCACCACAGCTGAGTAGGCAAAATCCTATGTATTGGCTGTTGGTTAATCAAGCTTGAAGGACACATTGTTCCTATTTTGTGCATAACACCTTATCTCAGTTCCCTTGAAGAACTCTTCTTTCTAAATAAAATGACTGAACAGGGAGACGCTGTGCGCGAACTCAATAGAACAGTCCAAGACAAAGACGATGCAGATGCAATACAAATTACAGAAAATGTTAGGAATGCCATCACCCTAAAACTAGCTGCATATGGGTTATCAGCGAGGGGTGGGCCAGTAACTTTCGTGTTTGAGGCACACAAATCATTCAGAACAAAGGTGTTCTATTCATGGGTTACATTCCCACAGGCAAATGCACAAACAGACATTTCATTACTACACAGAAGATGAAATACCAAACAAATATTGTCCATACGAGGACATTGAAGTTCCGCTCACTTACCAGGAGCATTTATACTGGTTTAAAGGCGCCCTCCCCCATACAAGAAATAGAGTAAGACTCGGTCCGCTCGGAAGAGACGGAGCAACATGGCCAGTACTGGTGGCCTACACACCACATCCTGACAATGAAACGATGTCAGGAGGAGACTTACTTACACTTCATAAAGAACTAATAAAACTTTACAGAAACATGACACAGTTTGTGATGAGGACACTAACAGTTCAGCCAGCAACGACTACACAAACAGGTCCAACTCAAACATCAGCAACTAAAATTACACCACAAACGTTACACGCAGTCATGGGCAAGATGCCCACTAAACGTGAACAAATGCCATTTTGGGTGGCTCAAAAAAATAACACAGCTAGAGGCGGTATTTCCAAACACCAGCCCACATGAAAAACACAGAATGTTAACAATTTGCTTGCCCCTGGGGATAACACCCCAGATAGAGGATTGTACCTCTTGGGGTACAGTTTTCGCTGCAATATATACCAGGACTCGTGGTATCTCATCATTAGCAGTCATACCAGATGTATTAAGACAAATACAGAACGAGTATGGAGCAGAACCTGCTCTAAACTTAGGGATGAAATTAATAGGTAATTTTGCACAGGTATCAGCTATAATATTGGCAAATATTAAAGGGGAATCAGCATCAGTGGCAATACGCCAACGCCTGAGGGAGTTCACTCCTTTACAACAGGAACATGAATTACCTAAAATAATTGAAACTGCTTATGCAGAGTTAGGTAGATACAGTTTGGGAGCTAGAGCAATAAAACCTCAACTCATGGGTGGTCCTGAGAAGGATAACACAAAGCAAGCACTTGCTTCTTCCAAGAAGAAATGGGATAATAACAAACAACAAAAGAATAAAGACAATAGATCTCAATCCACAGGTAGGTCTACTCAACAGGAGCCCTCCGAACGGAGGTATAACCTTAGGAATAGGGACAACATTAGAAAACCTGACAAGTATCAGGACACTGAATCACGTTCCTCTCGTTCCTTTCAGGGTTCATCAAAAAACTCAGAGAGGGAAGGACGGTCAGAACACAGACAAGGAGAGCATACAAAGTCCAGATACGCACAACGCACTTCAGACTACACTTCCAAAAAAGAAGAAAAGCCTAAATCAAAACCTCAATTAAAAAAGAAGAAAGTAGCAGGTCTCAAAGTTAGACATGCCCAGAATTCTGAGGACTCAACTATGCTAGACAGCGCAACTGAAGTAACAATAGCTCGCCAGAACCTGATGGAATTTCTGGTGACAGCGGAGTTGAGTGAACATATCACGGTGGAAACGCCTGATGCTAGGGTAAGTGTCCCACATAGGTTACATGAAATAACACTCCAAATGGAGGGGGACAAGCCCAGAAAAATTAAAGGTCTCTTTTGGGAGAACCTGACTTTTGGCTACGACATTCTTTTAGCTGAAAAAGATTGGCCGCCTACTATAGTAATAGATTACCCAAAGGGAGAAACGGTAATAATACCGGCTTTTTCCGACCTCATTCCTCAATACTTAAAACACACATACGCGCAAGAGTGGGCAGTAGCCCTTGCTACTGCATTATATTGCAACCATGTTGGATGGGATGAGGATTCAACCCACCACGTAATACCATTAAAATCTACTCCATTGGGCGTGCTCCTCTTCAAAAACGGGTGGGGTGGCCATTTTTTTTAAGCCAGGCTGGCGAGCGGTGGCACCCAAGATTACGGCAGATGATGGGGGAGGTTTCTCAAAGGACACATGGTTTGGGGTCGGGGTCTTTAACCTTTGTTAACATATATGCTCCTAATCAGAATCAGGATGTGTTTCTCCGTTTGCACCTTGGGGACCTCCTGCAGTCAATAACCACTCCTATTGTCCTTGGGGGTGACTTAAATTTGGTTTGGAACCCAGAGTGGGACCGCACTGCGCAAGCGCATCATACAGCCGGGCGATGTCAGTGACACTGCAGAACGCCATCACTGACTTCTCAGGATTACTCCTTCTTTTCTCATGTGCACCGATCGTATTCTCTTATAGAATATTTTTTTCTATCTCTCCCCTTGATTCATATGCAGTGTAACGCGGAGATCTCCGATATATCCATATCGGACCATGCACATGTCCTGCTCGCACTCCAACCCCCTGATACACGTAGGGAACCCCTACCTCAATGGAGACTGTCCCCCCAGGCCCTCCAGGACCCTGTGGATGTGGCAGATTGAGGACTTCTTTCTTGCCAATTCCTTTCTGATACCCCTGAAGACGTTCGAAGGGACGCCTTCAAAGCTACCATCCGAGGGGTCATCACATCTATATCAATTGCCCGGACTCGGGAGGCTCGGTTGGTCGAATCCACTCTTTCTAGAGATATTAAAGCCTTAGAACGTAAAGACCACGTGCATCCATCCCTTCGCAGCAAGCGGCTTCTTGCCGAACTCCGTGGTCAATTGCGACTACAAGCGCACCAATAAGGCGGAGCAGCTTCTAGTCACCCTCAAGCAAAAGTTCTATACGGGGGGACAAGGTCGGGGCGTGTCTAGCACGACGACTTCGGGCTCAGACTACACAAGCTCACATTGCTAAGCTTAAGCGGCAGGATGGCACCTGGGCCATCTCGGAGGCGGACAAAAGCCTTGAATTGGAGAATTTTTAAAGGGATCTATACGCGAATGCTCCTTGTTCACCCGACACTGTCACAGCTTTTCTTGACTCCTGCCCTTGGGACCCTATTGATCCTTATTTCACGAAATTGCTAGACGACCCTATTACCCACGATAAAATAGCCAAAGCGCTGAAGCAGCTCCCGGTAGGCAAAACCCCGGGACCTGACGGTTTGCCGGTCACTTTTTATTGGGTTTTTTACCCGCAACTTCGGGACCATATGCACCATCTTTTTAATAGATTCACTGATACCTCTGGTCTCTCCCCCACAATGAACGAGGCGGAAGTAGTGCTTATTCCCAAACCAGGAAAGGACCTGACCCTGCCCGCATCTTTTCGCCCTATTGCCTTGTTTAACACTAACGCCAAGATATATACCAAAATCCTTGCGAACCGCTTGGAACCACATCTTCCGGGTCTTGTTGACCCCGATCAAGTGGGGTTTATTTGTCACTGTCAGGGAGCGGACAATATCCGCCGGATAGCCCATCTGGTGGAGAAAGCGCGATTCAGAAATATTCCTGCCTGTCTGGTGTCCCTGGACGCGGAAAAGCCATTCGATCAAGTGGATTGGGGTTTTCTCAGGGCGGTTCTTCAGAAGGTAGGTCTGGGACCTGGGTTGATCTCTAAACTGATGGCTCCCTATACGAAACCCACCACTCGCATTCATTTTAATGGGCATTACGGCCCCTATTCCTTACCATCGTGGCACTAGTCAGGGGTGCCCGCTCTCCCCCCTACTATTTGCACTTGTGGTGGAACCCCTGGCTATTGCTATATGTCGAGATCAGGATATACGGGGTAGTCCCATGGGTGGCTATGAGCATAAAGCCTCCCTCTTCGCTGACGATCTTCTCCTATCCCTGTCCTCTCCACCGACCTCCCTTCCTGCTGTAGCGACGCTCCTAAGGTCCTTCGAAGACGCTTCCGGATATCGGATCAACCTTACTAAATCTCACGCCCTTAATATTACGCTTCCGGCCTCGGAAGTCCAGGAACTGCGGGATTCGATTCCGGTTCAGTGGACCGATGTGTCGATTCGATACCTGGGCTTGGATCTGAACCCTTTCCGCATCTTTCTTGCCTCTTTCTACACCTCTCTTGCTTCTTTCTGCAGCTCACTCTCTTCTTTCTGCACCTCGTTTGCCTCTTTCTGCACCTCGCTTGCCTCTTTCTGCAGCTCACTCATCTTTCTGTACCTCTCTTGCCTCTTTCTGTACCTCTCTTGCCTCTTTCTGCACCTCTCTTGCCTCTTTCTGCACCTCTCTTGCCTCTTTCTGCACTTCTCTTGCTTCTTTCTGTGCCTTTCTTCCTGTTTCTGCACCTCTCTTGCCTCTTTCTGCACCTTTCTTCCTCTTTCTGTACCTCTCTTGCCTCTTTCTGCACCTCTCTTGACTCCTTCTGCTCTTCTCTTGCCTCTTTCTGCTCCTCACTTGCCTCTTTCTGCACCTTTCTTCCTCTTTCTGTACCTCTCTTGCCTCTTTCTACACCTCTTACCTCTTTCTGCACCTCTCTTGCCTCTTTCGGCACCTCTCTTGCATCTTTCTGCCCCTCTCTTGTCTCTTTCTGCAGCTCACTCTCTTCTTTCTGCACCTCTCTTGCCTCTTTCTGCACCTCTCTTCCCTCTTTCTGCAGCTCACTCTCTTCTATCAGCACCTCTCTTGCCTCTTTCTGCACCTCTCTTGCCTCTTTCTGCACCTCTCTTGCCTCTTTCTGCACATCTCTTGCCTCTTTCTACAGCTCACTCTCTTCTTTCTACACCTCTTGCCACTTTCTGCACCTCTCTTGCCTCTTTCTGCACCTTTCTTCTTCTTTCTGCACCTCTCTTGCCTCTTTCTGCACCTCTCTTTTGCCCTTTATGCACCTTTCTTCCTCTTTCTGTACCTCTCTTGCCTCTTTCTGCACCTCTCTTGCCTCTTTCTGCGCTTCTCTTGCCACTTTCTGCACCTCACTTGCCTCTTTCTCCTCCTTTCTTCCTCTTTCTGTACCTCTCTTGCCTCTTTCTACTCCTCTTACCTCTTTCTGTACCTCTTGCCTCTTTCTGCACCTCTCTTGCCTCTTTCTGCAGCACACTCTCTTTTTTCTGCACCTCTCTTGCCTCTTTCTGCACCTCTCTTCCCTCTTTCTGCAGCTCACTCTCTTCTGTCAGCACCTCTCTTCCCTCTTTATGCACCTCTCTTGCTTCTTTCTGTACCTCTCTTGCCTCTTTCTGCAGCTCACTCTCTTCTTTCTGCACCTTTCTTGCCTCTTTCTCTACCACTCTTGCCTCATTCTGTACCTTTCTTCTTCTTTCTGCACCACTCTTGTCTCTTTCTGCACCACTCTTGCCTCTTTCTGCTCTTCTCTTGCCTCTTTCTGCACCTCACTTGCCTCTTTCTGCGCCTTTCTTCCTCTTTCTGCACCTCTCTTGCCTCTTTCTATACCTCTTACCTCTTTCTGCACTTCTCTTGCCTCTTTCTGCACCTATCTTGCCTCTTTCTGTACCTCTCTTGCCTCTTTCTGCACTTCTCTTGCCTCTTTCTGCACCTCTCTTGCCTCTTTCTGTACTTCTCTTGCATCTTTCTGCAGCACACTCTCTTCTTTCATCACCTCTCTTGCCTCTTTCTGCACCTCGCTTGCCTCTTTCTGCACCTCTCTTCCTTCTTTCTGCAGCTCACTCATCGTTCTGCACCTCTCTTGCCTCTTTCTGCACCTCTCTTGCCTCTTTCTGCACCTCTCTTGCCTCTTTCTGCACCTCTCTTCCCGCAGCTCACTCTCTTCTATCAGCACATCTCTTGCCTCTTTCTGCACCTCTCTTGCCTCTTTCTGCACCTCTCTTGCCTCTTTCTGCACCTCTCTTGCCTCTTTCTGCACCTCTCTTGCCTCTTTCTGCAGCTCACTCTCTTCCTTCCACACCTCTCCTGCCTCTTTCTGCACCTCTCTTCCCTCTTTCTGCACCTCTCTTCCCTCTTTCTGCATCTCACTCTCTTCTTTCTGCACCTCTCTTTCCTCTTTCTGCATCTCTCTTGCCTCTTTCTGCACCTCCCTTGCCTCTTTCTGCACTTCTCTTGGTTCTTTCTGCAGCTCACTCTCTTCTTTTTCTACCTCTCTTGCCTCTTTCTGTACCTCTCTTGCCTCTTTCTGCACCTCTCTTGCCTCTTTCTGCAGCTCACTCTCTTCTTTCTGCACCTCTCCTGCCTCTTTCTGCACCTCTCTTGCCTCTTTCTGAACATTTCTTCCTCTTTCTGCACCTCTCTTGCCTCTTGATGCACCTCTCTTGACTCTTTTTGCTGTTCTCTTGCCTCTTTCTGCAGCTCACTTGCCTCTTTCTGCACCTTTCTTCCTCTTTCTGTACCTCTCTTGACTCTTTACACCTCTTACCTCTTTCTGTACCTCACTTGCCTCTTTCTGCGCCTTTCTTCCTCTTTCTGCACCTCTCTTGCCTCTTTCTATACCTCTTACCTCTTTCTGCACTTCTCTTGCTTCTTTCTGCACCTATCTTGCCTCTTTCTGTACCTCTCTTGCCTCTTTCTGCACTTCTCTTGCCTCTTTCTGCACTTCTCTTGCCTCTTTCTGCACCTCTCTTGCCTCTTTCTGTACTTCTCTTGCATCTTTCTGCAGCACACTCTCTTCTTTCATCACCTCTCTTGCCTCTTTCTGCACCTCGCTTGCCTCTTTCTGCACCTCTCTTCCTTCTTTCTGCAGCTCACTCATCGTTCTGCACCTCTCTTGCCTCTTTCTGCACCTCTCTTGCCTCTTTCTGCACCTCTCTTCCCTCTTTCTGCAGCTCACTCTCTTCTATCAGCACCTCTCTTGCCTCTTTATGCACCTCTCTTGCCTCTTTCTGCACATCTCTTGCCTCTTTCTGCACCTCTCTTGCCTCTTTCTGCACCTCTCTTGCCTCTTTCTGCATCTCTCTTGCCTCTTTCTGCATCTCTCTTGCCTCTTTCTGCAGCTCACTCTTCTTTCCACACCTCTCCTGCCTCTTTCTGCACCTCTCTTCCCTCTTTCTGCATCTCACTCTCTTCTTTCTGCACCTCTCTTTCCTCTTTCTGCATCTCGCTTGCCTCTTTCTGCACCTCCCTTGCCTCTTTCTGTACTTCTCTTGGTTCTTTCTGCAGCTCTCTCTTCTTTTTCTACCTCTCTTGCCTCTTTCTGTACCTCTCTTGCCTCTTTCTGCACCTCTCTTGCCTCTTTCTGCAGCTCACTCTCTTCTTTCTGCACCTCTCCTGCCTCTTTCTGCACCTCTCTTGCCTCTTTCTGCACCTCTCTTGCCTCTTTCTGAACATTTCTTCCTCTTTCTGCACCTCTCTTGACTCTTTTTGCTGTTCTCTTGCCTCTTTCTGCAGCTCACTTGCCTCTTTCTGCACCTTCCTTCCTCTTTCTGTACCTCTCTTGACTCTTTCTACACCTCTTACCTCTTTCTGTACCTCTGCCTCTTTCTGCACCTCTGTCTCTTTCTGCACCTTTCTTGCCTCTTTCTGCACCTCACTTGACTCTTTCTGCGCCTTTCTTCCTCTTTCTGCACCTCACTCTCTTCTTTTTGCAACTCTCTTGCTTCTTTCTGTGCCTCTCTTGCTTCTTTCCGCACTTCTCTTGCTTCTTTCTGCACCTCTCTTGCCTCTTTCATCACTTTTCCTGCTTCTTTCTGCACCTTTCTTCATCTTTTTGCACCTCTTCTTTTTTCTGCACTTGTCTTGCCTTTTTCTGCACTTCTCTTGCTTCTTTCTGCACCTTTCTTTCTCTTTCTGCACATGTCTTACCTATATAGGTGTAGTTAGAAATTAGCATTTAAAAACCTTAGAAATTCACTGAAAAAAACACAGGTTTCAGGGATGCTATAGTTAGAAATTAGCATTTAAAAAACCTTAGAAATTCACTGAAAAAACCACAGGTTTCAGTGACGTTATAGATAGAAATTAGCATTTAAAAAACCTTAGAAATTCACTGAAAAAAACATAGGTTTCAGGGACGTTATAGTTAGAAATTAGCATTTAAAAACCTTTGAAATTCACTGAAAAAACCATAGGTTTCAAGGACGTTATAGTTAGAAATTAGCCTTTAAAAACCATAGAAATTCACTGAAAAAACCATAGGTTTCAAGGACATTATAGTTAGAAATTAGCCTTTAAAAAACCATAGAAATTCACTGAAAAAACCATAGGTTTCAGGGACGTTATAGGTAGTTGGACATTTCACTTGTACAAAATCAGAGAAATTCAGCCGTTATAGTTAGTTGAGCTAACAATAACTCACGCGCCGGCAATGCACTGCTGATGACGTCACATATTACATCATTCATGACATGGTCAGTGACATCACTGATGACATCTCAAATGACATCATCTAGTGACTATGTGTTTCTGTAAAGTTTAAATATGTTTTATATATATATATATATATGCCAAGGTGTATTGAAGAATGAGTGGGTGTATAAGTGTCTGAATGGATGATTTAGTAGGTGCATGACTGACTGTATAAGTGAATGATTAATCGTGTCTTACTGAATGCATGGGTTAGTGTCTAAACTGTGTGAATGTATGTCAGTTGGTGTGTTAGTGGCTGCATGGATTGGTGAGTTGCTACATGAGTGTCTATATGGTTTATTGATTTGTTGTCTGAGTATCTGTATGGGTGCCTGAGTGTCTCTGTGGGTAGGTGGGGGTGTGTGACTCTATGCATAGATGTGTGAGTAGGTGATTCACTGGGTGTATGGGTTCAAGAGTGCATCTGTGAAGGACTGTATGGGTGGGTGAGTGTGTGTATGGGTGTGTTGGTGAGTGAATGGATGTCTCAGTGGTACATGTGTGAGTAACTACATATGTGAAAGGCAGTATATGTGAGTGTTGGAGTATATAAATGACTATATGTGAGAGTGAGTGACTGTGAGAGTGGCTGTATGGATGAGTGCATGCTTGTGTCAGTGATTGTAGAAGAGAGTAAGTATGTGTTAGTATCTGTATGAATAAGTGAAGTGGTGTGTGTATAACTGTATAGGTGAGTAAATGGGAGTGTGATTGATTCTTTGCATGACTGACTAGGTGTCTGAGTAACTCTATGGGTGAGTGGTGGTGTATGAGTGTCTGTATAGGTGTATGAGTGCATATGATAGTGCTGTATTGATGAGTGACTGCATGTATGAGTAACTGTATGGATAAACGAGTGGACATGTGTGTATACCTAGGAATCAGTGAGTGGGTATGTAGTAACTGATATTGGTGTGTCTATGGTTTCGAAAATGGTAGCCTGCATTTTAGAGTGGGTGTATCAAAGGTTATATTAGGGTGTGAGGAGGTGCATCAGATTATCACGTGGATGATGTCATCAGTGATGTCATCAGTGATGTCATTTGAGATGTCATCAGTGATGTCACTGACCATGTCATGAATGATGTAATATGTGACGTCATCAGCAGTGCATTGCTTAGGCGCGAGTTATAGTTAGCTCAACTAACTATAACGGCCGAATTTCTCTGGTTTTGTACGAGTGAAATATCCAACTAACTAGAACGTCCCTGAAACCTATGGTTTTTTCAGTGAATTTCTATGGTTTTTTAAAGGCTAATTTCTAACTATAACGTCTCTGAAACCTATGGTTTTTTCAGTGCAAATATATATATAGCTATATACATATTCACTAAAAGAAAGAAAGGTTACAGGGACATTATAGTTAGACTCAGATTTCACTCAGACAAAATCAGTGAAATTCAGCAGTTATAGTTGCCTGAGCTACCCCGACCCCCTAATGCACAGCTTATGACCTCACATATTACATCACTGATGATGTGGTCAGTTACATCACTCATGACATCACTGATGACATCATCCTCAGAACCATTCACATATCCACTCACACACTACACAACCACTCATATACCTACTCACACACCCATACAACCACTCACATACCCACTCACTGATCCATAGAGCCACTCACACCTCCACTCACTGACCCATTGTCCCTCACACAGCCACTTACTCACCCATACAGCTACTTACACACCCACTTATTCACCCATATAACCACTCACACACCCAGCCACTCAACAGAACCACTCACTCATCCATACACCACTCAAACACACACCCATGCAAACATGTCATCATTTACCCATACAGCCACTCACAAAGACACACACAGCCAATCAGTTAACCAAACACCTACTCAAACAGCCACTTACACATACAGTCACTCACCCATACAGCCACTCATACAGCCACTTAGTCACCGTTACATCCACTTACATACATTCACAGAACCATAAAGCTACTCACACAGCCACCCAGTCACCCATACAGCCCCTCACACACCGCACACTCACCCATACAGCCACTCACACACCCACTCACTCACTAATACAGCCAATCACACAGCCACTCCCACACCAATACAGTTACTCACACAACCAATTATTCACTCATACAGGTACTCATACACCCACATATTCACCCATACAGCTACTCACACACCCACTCACACACCTATACAGCCATTCAGACATCAACTCACATAGGGATACACAGTAACAGAGTTACTCACATAATATATGTTAGAAATAGTATCACCCATTAGTAATACACAAAGGATAGTAATTTAACTTTTGTAGTACCTTAGTATATATGTTTAACACTCAAACGTTTAGAAAACACTCACAATCACTGGATGATGTCATCAGTGACGGCATTGGATATGTCATCAGTGATGTCATGAGTGATGTCACTGACCATGTCATGAGTGATGTAATATTTGAGGTCATAAGCAGTGCATTGTGAGGGCCTAAGTTACAGTTAGCTCAGGTAACCATAACTGCTGAATTTCACATGTTTTTTATGAGTGAAATTTGAGCCTAACTATAACCTCCCTGTAACCTTTGGGTTTTCCAGTGAATTTCTGAGGGTTTTTTAATTCTATTTCCTAACTATAACGTCCCTGTAACCTTTGTTTTTTTCAGTGAATTTCTAGTTTGTTTTTTTCAACATCAAGTAAGATGCCCATCGCAATTTACCGTGTGTGAGTTAGATGCAGGGCCTGCCTGGCATTGTGCTGCCCCTACACAAGTTTGTTGCCCCCGCCTCCTCCTCCTTCCCATCCATTGTCCAAGTCCATGCACCTGCTCCCTCATTACAGCTGTGTGGCTGTTGTTCTGCCACTGCCCTGAACATTTAGCTTGCTGCCCCATCCACCTCCTCCTTACCCTCTGTTGTCCAAGTCCATGCACCATCCCCATCCCTCCTGCCCTGCATGGTCCAATGTGCTGCCACTGCCCTTCATTTAGCTCGATGTCCTTGCCCACTCCTCCTGCCTGCTGTTGCCCAATTCTATGCCCCATCATAGCCATCCTGCTTAGCCTCTGTCCTTGGCTTGATGCCACTACTCTCCTTCCCTTTGCCCTCCAATGTCTGTGTGCATGCCCCTGCTCCCTCAATTTTGCCCACCATGTTCAATGAACATGCCAGTGGCTCTACTATCTACTTTTGAGTGTTCTGTTGAGCCTCCGCTACCGCTGCCCCTTCCACCTGCTTAGCATGGTCAGATGGCTGCTGCCTGTCTCGGCCACATTCACCCTGCCTGTCCAAGTTGTGCCCCTATCCCCTCCCACCTGTCCTCCATGGTCCATTTTGCTGCCACTCCCTTCTGCTCTCCATGCTCTGTTGTGCTTCAACTGCTCCTTCTGCCTGCCCTGAGTGGTCTGTTGTGAAGCCTCTTCCTCTGCCCTCTTTTGTCTGTGTCCAGCCCCTACCCCTCCATTCTGTCCTCCATTGTCCTTTGTGCATCCTCCTGCCCCTTGCCACTGGCCCACCATGGCCGTTGTGCTGCCACTGATCCTCCCACTTGACATGCAGGGTCTTCTGCACTGCCACAGCCACTCCCACCTGTCCTGTTTGGTCAGCTTGCTGCCCATGACCCCCTCCCACCTTCCCCCTGTTGTCTGTGTGCATGCCATTATAGTTTCACTGTTGCATTCCATGGTGTGTTGTGCTTATAGTGCCCATCCCTCCGGCTGCCCATCATCAGCTTGCCACTCTTGCCCTGCCCCCTTGCCCCCTGCCCTCTGTTCTCCATGTGCAGACCCCTACCCCTCCCTCTTGCCTTGCCTGGTCTGCTGTTATGCCCCTGTCCCCTCCCTCTTGCCCTACATGGTCTGTTATGCTGAAACTGTTCCTCCTGTCTGTCCGGTATGGTTCAGCTTGCTGCCCTTGCCTCTTTTCCCTGTGCCCTCTGTTGTCCTTGTGCATGGCCCTGTCCCTATTGCAATTGCTTTCCATGGTCCATTGTGTTGCACAGCCGTCCCACTTGTCCTGCGTGGTGTATTGTGCTGCTGCAACCCCTGATGCCTGCCCTCTAAGATTATTTTGGTGCCCCTGCCCATCTCCCTCCTGCCCTCTGTTATCCGAGTCCATGTCCCTAACCCATTCCTCCTGACCTCCGTGATCCAATGTACCTTACTTGCCAACATTTTGAACTTGGTAAGAGGGTGATTTTTTTTTTTAACCTGGGGATTTGATTTTCCCCTTTGACTACATTGCAAAAGAAGAGATTTTAGGCAGCTGACAGATAAAATAAAGGCCTTTTGGGGTTAAAAACATCAGGAGTCTCCTGCCTGTGAAGGAAGTGACCCGCTTAGGGCCACCCGGGTCACCACAGACCACCTCTCAGCCTTCCATACCGAATGAAGAGTCAGAGAAACAGTGGAGAATATACACCAATATTCGTTTATTAGCATACGCTCAGAGCGGGGCTCCGTCTGCACAGTCTCGTAACAGTACTACAGAGGGAACTGAGGAACAGTAAGCATGAAGATACATTATGTCCATTGCATGGTTAGCTAAGAACACAGGCACAGTGGAATATTCCAAACAGATGTGGCCGGACAGCGAAAGACATAAAAAAAAGGTTTCTACTCTCATATCTTGCACAGTTCAGGACATTCTAAAGGTTGTTCCATCCTGTGCGAAGATCAAACTGCCAGACAGATGGGACAGGTTCTTTATATAGGGAAAACTATGCACTGGCACAAGTAGTTCTTCATTAAAGAAACTAAATTTAGCAAAGGGTATTTCTCGGAACAGGGAAGGATTAGTTTCGAACCTCATACAAAATGGAGTCTGAAAAAGCAAATGGCGCAGCGAATGCTAACTTATACATGGCATTACAAGAGCATCAACGAGCATAATCTAACAAACCCTCCTTTTAGCATGAGCTATGGACATTTTCTGTTATGAAAAAACAGAGACAACAGGCACATATTTGGGGCAATTGTAACATTATCAGAAGCGGATAGAGCCTCAAAATTAGAAAAGCAATCAAGGTGAAGCTATGTGCACACTTTACAGTCAACATCAGAAATTGGGACAGCAAGTAGGGATGAGTCCTCAAATATTCCCTCATCTATATTCATAAGAGCATTGATAGCAACTTGGAGCATCATAGCGGCGTTGGTAACATCGGCTGATATTTTCTGTTTGCGCGTTAAAACAGTGGCACAATAGGAACAACAAAGTGGAAGGCATTGGATGAAAATGCAACAGAATGTTAATACAGCTATAAAATAAATCATTTCCTTGCGGATCCAACCCCAATTACCCAAAAGAGACCAACTCAAATTTCCATTTTCCATCCCCTTGACGTTCTCAATGATGTCCAGAATGTGTTGTGTTATATTTTTTTTCCAAATTCTCTACGCCTACACACTGGTCGCCAATTATTGTGCATACTCCACCACTCTTTGCCAAGATAAAATCCACTGCATTTCTAGTCTGTTCTGAATACACCTGCATGCTTTCTACCTGAGTAGTAATGTCTATCAATGCTGCCACTGTAGTATTGGATAGAATCTGTAACTTACATCCAAAATATTCTCTGGCTTTTTCACCCCTGGCCATGGCAGTACCACCCAATGTAAAGATGGAGAAGAGGATGTATCCAAATGTGATACCATTACTATAGCTGTTCACTTCCAAGTCTGTTACCCCTTCACAAAATTCTTTTGTTAGAGTCCATTTTTTACCCATCTTGTTCTAGGTTGAGCATATTTACATGGAACACCCAAGGGCAATACCATTACGAGAGCCACATCATGGGTACTGTTATAGACATTGGAATAAGTCCCATTGGACAGAAAGAAAAAACATGGATGTGCATATATCGGCCCCTCATAATTCACTGCAGTATATCTGGAATTCATTCCCGAAGTGCTTGAATCTTTTTTATTGACTAGCAAAAGGATGTTTTTATACAGTATTGTCCCTGAACAATTGATGTATAAAAATGTATCTGTACTGTTCACTATGGGGCCACAAGCAGGGTAATAACAAGCCTCTCGGGGTACTGTCAACTCCTTGTAATGCCAACCCACTAGTGTTATATTCTGTGCTTCCAGATAAAAATTATAACAATATGTATTGTTATCACAACCCAGATAACCCTTACCCTGTGGTTTTTGATACAGACATGGTCCAGGATAACCAAATCCGAACATTCCCTTTACTTTCACAAACTGAGGTGGCCGAGTGTATGTGTAGTTAACAAGCAACAATGGGTATGCAGTCCAAAGGCTAGTGACAAATCGGGTGGGATAGCAGGTGGTCTCTTTTCCAAAAAGTCTCCTGTGCGTTTCTACAAAAACATTATGTGTGGAAGCCCTCTTACTGCGTCCTGGGGAAATGTGTTCACCTACATTAAGTGTGGGTGCGCTTTAAAAAGCCTCGCGGGCTCCCGCAACGCAGGAAGCCCATTCCGATTTTGTTTGCCTGCTGCCTGCCATCGGAGGGGAGAAGGGGGACTTGGACCACCAGCCCCAGCCTCCCGAGTGGCCGTCGCCGCCAGCATCATCATTCTGCGCCAGGAGGCGCTTTAAAAAGACTCGCGGGCTCCCGCAACGCGGGAGGCCCATTCCGATTTTGTTTGCCTGCTGCCTGCCATCGGAGGGGAGAAGGGGGACTTGGACCACCAGCCCCAGCCTCCAGAGTGACCGTCGCCGCAAGCGTCATCATTCTGCGCCAGGAGGCGCTTTAAAAGTATTGTGACAGCGCCGTGTTATATGCTGGAAAGCAACAAAGTATGTTCAATTTTTTATGCAAGCTACAACTCCTGGGCGACTTTTGGTGTTATTGTAAGCTGTTTCTATGATGGCGCCTAAGCATTGGGTGCAGCAACACAGGCCTCTACGTGGATCGGTCTCAGCTCCCACCGCCCATCTCACACTCCAACCCAGCAGTCAGGAACACCGGATGCTTTCGATGGATCTATGATGACGCCCCCTGGGCGGATCCCAAAACTGTTTTTACCTACCGCGGAGCCCGAGCAACCTTGGCGGATGCCCGCTGGAGCTGTCCTATACAGCTATAGAGGAGTCTGGCCCCTTGGCCGTCACCTACCCAGCCGGTCATCTGACATTGTTTTCCTCGTCTCCCCATTTGTGTCACCTTCCCTCCCCCTCCTCCTCCTCCCTCTGTGATTCTTTGATTCAAACTGATGTAACTATGTAACCCGTAACTCGCTGATTCAACTGATGTAGATAACAAAACTGTTTGTACCTACCACGGAGCCTGAGCAACCTTGGCCGATGCCCGGTGGAGCTGTCCTATGCAGCTATAGAGGAGTCTGGCCCC
The DNA here is from genome assembly GCA_963921515.1 of Calotriton arnoldi. Taxonomy (NCBI): domain Eukaryota; kingdom Metazoa; phylum Chordata; class Amphibia; order Caudata; family Salamandridae; genus Calotriton; species Calotriton arnoldi. Next base: position 39,163 of record CAWUFW010005817.1, read on the forward strand.
TTAGCCGTCACCTACCCAGCCGGTCATCTGACATTGTTTTCCTCGTCTCCCCGTTTGTGTCTCCTTCCCTCCCCCTCCTCCTCCTCCCTCTGTGATTCTTTGATTCAAACTGATGTAACTATGTAACCCGTAACTCGCTGATTCAACTGATGTAGATAACAAAACTGTTTGTACCTACCACGGAGCCTGAGCAACCTTGGCCGATGCCCGGTGGAGCTGTCCTATGCAGCTATAGAGGAGTCTGGCCCCTTGGCCGTCACCTACCCAGCCGGTCATCTGACATTGTTTTCCTCGTCTCCCCGTTTGTGTCTCCTTCCCTCCCCCTCCTCCTCCTCCCTCTGTGATTCTTTGATTCAAACTGATGTAACTATGTAACCTGTAACTCGCTGATTCAACTGATGTAGATAACAAAACTGTTTGTACCTACCACGGAGCCTGAGCAACCTTGGCCGATGCCCGGTGGAGCTGTCCTATGCAGCTATAGAGGAGTCTGGCCCCTTGGCCGTCACCTACCCAGCCGGTCATCTGACATTGTTTTTCCGCGTCTCCCCGTTTGTGTCTCCTTCTCTCCCCCTTTGATGTAACGATGACGACGCCCCCTGGGCGGATACCAAAACTGTTTGTACCCACCGCGGAGACCGAGCAACCTTGGCCGATGCCCGGTGGAGCTGTCCTATGCAGCTATAGAGGAGTCTGGCCCCTTGGCCATCACCTACCCAGCCGGTCATCTGACATTGTTTTCCTCGTCTCCCCGTTCGTGTCTCCTCCCCTCCCCCTCCTCCTCCCTCTGTGATTCTTTGATTCAAACTGATGTAACTATGTAACCTGTAACTCGCTGATTCAACTGATATAACTATGTATCCTGTAACTCGCTGATCCTCATGTAAAGCGCTCTGATACCTCCGGGTCTAGCCAGCGCTATATAAAACTTTGCAAATAAAATAAAATAAAAAATGTGCACCTTCCAGAAACCACGACACCCCACATATTATCGCCACTGTTACAAAAACAATAACACACAATTTTACTTCGTATAGACCAAATCGTACTAAGTTGTATAGGGGAATTGGCTGATCCTCCTCAGTAACTTCTCTACCAAAAGGATGCATAATAAACAAGAGGGAATGGAAAAAAAAGAAAAAAAGAATCAAGAAATGTGAATGTTCCCAGTGTCCGTTGGAGCTTCACTGGTACATGCTCCTATCGTCCATCAATCAGTTGGCGCTCTTGAGCACCGGCAGTGGAGCTTGCTCTGTCCTAAGCTCTTTCCTAATCTATCCCACGCTGATAAAGGTGGTATACTTTCAAAGTATATTTTCCTGACTAATGTTCAAGCAACAAGAGCAAAACAGATGCATCTTTCGTTAATTCCACTCCCTCGTCAGTATTGCTACTCAGTACTTTCCTACCTTATGCAGTCCATCCCTAGTCTTTCTTTTTCCCAGACTCGGTGGTCCTCGTCCGAGGACGTAAATTGTACCTGGCAGCTCCAGGCACTGTGTGATCACTGAACAGAGACTCCTGAATAGCTCATATTTCTGGTGGGACAGCCTCATTCAAAACATCATCATTCTCTTTGTCAGTTTGCGTCCAAACCAGCTTTGCGTCGCTAAAGGGCACGAATCTGGGCACCTGTTCACATTCAACGTCTCCTATGCCTTCCTTGACCCACTGATCATAAGGCAACGGCAAAGGTATTCTTTTGCAGTGGGTCGCATTGACCCAATTTTTTTGACCAGCCACCTTTACAGCCATCTGTGTAGCCAGAAGGACTTGCTCCGGACCTTTCACCCGGGTTCCAAATTCTTCTTCCTCTGAAAATTCTTTGGCAGGACAAAGTCCCCAGGTTGGATGCTGTGGCCAGGCCCCTCTGGTTTAGGAGGTAAGGAGTCTCGCACCTGTTGGTGAATAGAACACAAACGTTCTGTCAATCGTCCAAGATAATCAAGCAATACAGGATATTCAATGTCCGAATATTTTTTCGGCCTTGGGACACCCCAGATATTTGCTGGGCGGGTGAAAACTACTTCGTAGGGTGATAAGCCAGGTCTGGAATGTGCTGTAGTCCTGGTTTACAAAAGAGCCAACGGAAGAGCATCTGGCCATCTCAACCCCATCGTCTCTTGAATGTTTGCCAATTTCAGTTTTAACGTTCCATTGTACTTCTCGACAAGAACTGCTGACTGCGGGTGATTGGCGGCATGGAACTTCTGCTTAATAGGCAAGCCTTCACATATTAGCCTAATCACTTTCCCATGAAAATGAAATGCGTTATCACTCCAGATAATTCTGGGCATTCCGAATCGTGGGAAGTAATCTTGAATGAGCACCTTCGCAGTTTTGGTTGCCGTATTGTCTTTAGTGGGGTAAGCCTCAATCCCATTTACTGAACGTGCATATAACGACTAGGACATACTTGAGATTGTTACAGCGTTCTAACTCAATGAAGTCCATCTGGAGGACTGCGAAGGGAAATGTAGGTGGTGCAAAGTTACCGGATGGTGTGGGGGTACCTTTCCCTGGATTGTGCCTCATGCAAATCATGCAACTTTTCACTAAATGTTTAGCGGTCTTGGAAATATTATCATTACACCAAACAGGGGCCAATAATTTACAAATACCTTTTGCACTGACATGAGCTGGACCATGAGCCATAGTAACCGCAGGGAGTACATATGCATTGGGTAACATCCATTTCTGTTCTCCAGACAAATCAATCCAACACCCTTCGTCATCTAAACGTGCTGTACTCTCTTGCCACAACGTTAATTCTTCTATCGTGGCCTCACTTTGTATCTCTTTCACACTCTCAACCGTATTCCCGAACATGGCGTTCTCGGGAACCCATCTAGCTGGGTCTGCAATAAACATTCTCTTCATCTTACTGTACGTTTCCCTGGCTGTCTGGTCTGCGAACGCATTCCCTCTACCTATGTCATCTGTCACTTTCTTGTGGGCACTACACTTTACAATAGCCATTTTCTTAGGAAGTGTTAGTGCAGATAACAATTGTAATATCAGATGTCCATGTTGTATCTTAGTACCATGGGAGGTAAGGAACCCTCTCTCTGCCCACAGGCGCCCAAAATTGTGCACAACCCCAAATGCATACTGACTGTGTAAATATTGACAACTAACCCCTCACTTGATTCACAATCTCGTGTAAGGGCAACGAGTTCTGCTGCCTGCGTGAATTGATAGGCGACCTGTGATGTCTCGACTACTGTACCCAATGTAGTGATAGCATAAGCTGCAGTGGTGGTGCGATCTGGTAATTTAAAACAAGAGCCATCGACATATAGTTCTCCTTGGTGATCAAATAAGGGAACATCAGTCAAATCTACCCGTCCTTTCGTCTCTTCCTCTGTTCAGAAAATACAGTCATGTTTGTCAACTGCATCGTACTCGAAAGGGAGGGGTAGTAACGTGGCTGGATTCAGAGAGGCACATCTTTTAATTGTGATATGCTTAGCAAACAATGTCAATTCATAGCTGGTAAGACGTGCACTGGTGAGGTGCTGTGTCCTTGTTTTATTCAAAAGTGTATCCACAGCATGGAGTACCATAACTGTGAGGTCAGTATCAAGTACGAGTCCAGCCGATTGTCTAATTGAAGTGGCCACAGCCGTGACCGCTCGCAGACAGCTCGGGAGGGCCCTTGCGATAGGATCGAGCACAGCAGAGAAATAAGCGCAAGATCTTTGTCTATCGTCAAAGGTTTGGGTCACGACAGAAAGAGCACAACCAGCCATCTCGTGGTCATACAACACAAACGGTTTCCTATAATCAGGTGTGCCTGGCACTGGAGCAGAGCAAAGCGCAGCTTTTAATTGTTCAAAAGATTGCTGATAATCTGGCATCCAAGGAAAAGGCTCATGCACTGCTTTCGTTGTTAATGCAAGCAGAGGTTTGATTGGTAAGGAATAGTTAGGGATCCACCTCTGGCAGTAGGAAGTGATGCCTATAAAAGCACGCACATCCTTTTGAGTTTGTGGACAGGGCAATTTATTAATGGTACTGATGTATTCTGGCGTTACCCTTCTACCCTCCTTCGATAGAAGATGACCTAAATAGGTGACCTCCTGTCGACTGTATTGAAGCTTCGAAAGGGAAACCTTATGTCCATGATGTGCCAGGTGTAACAAAAACCTCACCGTACTATCCTTGCAACCTTGTTCCGTATCAGTAACAATCAACAAATCATCGACATACTGCACCAATGCATTACCTGGAGAAAGTGAGAGTGAATCCAACTGACTTTTCCATGCTTGACTATAGATGCTAGGACTTTCAGTATAGTCTTGAGGAGCGAGACAGATTCGGAAACATTTACCAGCTAGCGAAAATCCGAACAAACTCCTAATGCCTGGGTGTATAGGAATGCTAAAGAATGCGTTTTTTAAATCAATAACAGAGAAAAACATAGAGGTAGATGGAATCATTGTTAAAAGTGTAGTGAAATCAGGAACCACTGGGAATTGCGGGACCGCTATTTTATTGACCTCGAGCAAATCAATCACAAAACGATATACATCATTAGCACTATTAGGAGAATCTAGAGGTGCCCTTTTTAAGACCGGAAGAATAGGACTATTGCATATGTTACCTGTGGTCTCTTCGACAACTCCCTCGCATATTAAGTCCTGAACTATATCAAGAAGAGCTCGTTCTCCTGCCTGTGGTATTTTATACTGAGGAATGCGGGGCAATATGGCATTGTCCTTAACCTGTATAGAAACTGGGGGTATATGCTACATCGGGGTCACCAGTGGCCCATAACGTGGGTGGTACTTGATCAAATTTAGTTGGAAGGGGAGCATCCTTAGATCCTTAGACATCCGGGCCCATGGTAATATAGACACCATCAGGTGAACAATATATAGTAGCATGCAACCTCTTTAGTAGGTCCAAGCCCATCAAATTCTCACCACAATTGGTAGTCAAAAGAAATGGGGAATCCACGGTAAAAGGGCTAACAGTAAGGGAGCGTGAGATGGGGCTTACAACCAGTACTCCTGAAAAACCCACCGAAACATTATTATGTCCAGACAGGGGCACCCCAGGGACCAGGTGTCGGGAAATAGAGCTTTTTGTGGCACCTATATCAACCAAGAAATTGCAGATCTATCTTGATATAAGGGCCACGCTGATCTACAGGTATGTGAACTGGTACCGTACCCTGTCCCTGGCTGTCCTAGCTGAAAGACATCCCTGTCACGTCATCAACATCATAGTCGTCGTTGTAGTATTGCCTTTCCCTAGTGTCATCGAAATAATTGTCAGAACGGTCTACAGGGGCAGTAGTGTGTTGCTGCCTATTGATCCCACGGCCCCTGTTTCCAGCACCTCTTCCTCTAGTGGATGAAGCATTGCGCAAAAGTACAGGGCACCGGCTACACCAGTTACCTTCTTCCTTGCAGTAAGCACACTGATTCTGCCCCAAAGGTGTCATGAGTGGCTGTCTAGCACAGGAGGGTTGCTGTTGGGGTCCCCGTCCCCTAGTGTTACCTCAATATGCTTGTTGCAGTAATACCGTTGTCTTCAAATCCTTACGTTTCTTGTCACTTTTGTCTTTCTCCTCATTATCCCTATGCTCATAATATTGGGGCATATTTAAAATCACGGAGGGAGAAGATGTAGAACAAGTACTCTCAGCAGCTAAGAAGTTTAGACATTATTTTGGGAAGGAGATTAGTAACAAACATATCAACAAATAGACAGACTCCTCCCTCCGTAGACATATCCTGCCCACTGTAATCCAGAAACGTCTCTTCAAACCTAGTGAAAAAATCAGAAACACTTTTGTCTTTCTTCTGCCGACAGGCAGTCAATCTGTCCCAACTAACTTTCTTGGGAGGAATGAGTGTATGCATATATGTTATTATGCGACTGGGCACGGCGAGTAACTCTGCACACGGTTTGTCTCCTGCCTTCCTATATCGGTCCCAACCCTTAATCACATTCCACATTCCGCACAACTCAGCGACATGGTCTTGGGTATGCACCTGTTGCCAAATGTCAACTGGAACTAGTAGGCCAAAAACATTTCAATGTCAGCAAGGGTCATCACAGTAGAAGAGGCAGACTCTGTCAATTCTTTATAGTAAGCAGTAAGATTTTTCCTAGGATCAGGCAACTTAGCCTTAAGGGCCAGAACTTCACTCCTTTTCCACGGAGTATAAACCCATTGTTCCTGAAAACGGGCAGCCACAGCTGGTCTGGTAACCGCTCCATGTTGATCCACCACTTTGGAATTTCCGGGTGATAAAAGAGGTGAACCTCTCGCATTGGGAATTGAGTTATTTTAGTGGGACTCTTATCATGCAGTCTACCTCTATAAGTCAGTAGTGTTGAAACTTTCTCATACAGAGAGGTCGGCTCTAAATTATTTAAATAAGCACCTTCATTAATATCAAATAGTATTTGAGGTGCTTCCATTTCGATGTGTGTGCGCCAGAGGTCAATTAGGGTGGAGGACGAGTGTTTAAGGGCATGTTGCTGCAGAAAAGGGCCGAAGTCTCGCATTACCTGCCAGATATCCTCGAGACTGTAAATTGGGTTGCGAGCCCAATGTATTGCCTGGTCCGCTATTACTTTCTTCTCTTCCTACCCCACTCCAGATCGCATTAACGGACCTAACCGTTCCCTGAATCCGGTCAAATCTCTTTCTTCCGGACCACGCACTGGTGTGTCAGTAATTAGCGACAATGGAGGATGAATGACTAGAACAGGAGTAACAGGTATTGCTGCAGTCAGAGACTGTAATGAAAGAGAAGAAGTAGGGGGTACATTAAGAGGGGTGGTAGGTGTGACAGCTGTAGAGACTGGTGCACCTTGTGCAGGTTGTTGTTGCTGATGGGGAACAACAGGGTATATCCGTTCTGGGACATATGGTGGCGGGGGTCGGGCATCTAATAGTCTCCATAAAAGTATCCCCGTCCTCCTCAGCCATATAGGACCTATCAATTTGCAACCAAAATCTCCTTGTCCGCACATTCTATCCTGTTTCCTGCTTCTCCTTATCATAAGCAACAGCCTTCTGTGTAAGGGTCTGCATACCTCGCTTTCTAGCATCCTTTTCCATTTTTAATCGCCTCTGTTTGGCCTCCTTCTGCCAAGTACGGAGGGAGTCAAACATTGACTGTCTCTTGAGTCTTTTAACAACTATTCTTGAAGAAATCCACTCTTTTGTTCATCAAAGCAGCCTGTCAAAGGCCATTGTAACTCTGCAATGTCCAGCGTATATTTGTGCCATAGCGTACTAAACATAATAGGGCCAAGGCCATGTTTTATTTTCATATCAAAATCAGGACTGCCTTCAGGAGGTGCAGGCTGGGATTCTGCCAACCGTGCATCTGTAGAACAACCACCACAACACAAACTCCGAATTTTACTAAAACCAGGCATTGCAAAGAAAAGAAAAACATAGTCGTTATTTTACCTAGCAAAGTATTGGCAAACACTTTTCACCAAAACAGCTCTTAGACTGAAACAAAACCAATTTACAGTGGTACCACATCCATATAAACTGAAACAGACTCACCTGGTGTCAGACGCACAGATAGACCAGTTCTCCACTACCGACTCTTCAGACCAAACAGTCAGTTCGCCGTTCAGGACTCCAGTCGGGATGACCACTGGGCGAGGCACCCTCCGGTGGGACAGAGGCAGCAGCTGCAACAAACGTATCTCTTCGTGCAGGGATCCCCGAGCCATCAGTTGACCTGATGGTGTTCTCGTCCTCTTCTCCTTTTGTGGAAAATGGATGGGTCATGCCATGATGGAGTCCCTGTTCGGGCGCCAAATGAAGGAAGTGACCCGCTTGGGGGCCACCTGGGTCACCACAGACCACCACTCAGCCTTCCATACCGAATGAAGAATCAGAGAAACAGTGGAGAATATACACCAATGATCGTTTATTAGCATACGCTCAGAGCGGGGCTCCGTCTGCACAGTCTCGTAACAGTACTACAGAGGTAACTGAGGAACAGTAAGCATGAAGATACATTATGTACATTGCATGGTTAACTAAGAACACGCCCACAGTGGAATTTTCCAAACAGATGTGGCCGGAGTGTTATATTCCATATAGGTACCCCAATATAGGCTCAGGTAACATCATAACCCTTCCCCTATATTCTTTCCTACATTACATACATAACGGTTCTTAGGGACTGACCTTTTACCTAGATACGACACTGCGCACAGAACGCGGGATTTTCCCTGGTAAAGGCCTCATACATTATGCATGAGGATTCTTGAAAACTCAGCAGGACTACCATCTCCTGTATAATATCTATGTATAAAGTTCATTCCCGACGTCATCCGAAGTCCAACAAGTGGCACAGCGAGGTAGAACCCCGGGAATTCCTTTGGGTATATAAACATCACATCTTGCTGAGACAAGCAGAGGAGATCAGGATTTCCGTGCCGACACACACTGATGCGAGATGCTGAGGTTCCTGCATGCAAATACTCCAGCTCACAGTGGTCTAACATCCCTTGCGGGGTGTCCAACTCAAGACCAAGACGGGGTCTCACAGTCTCTCACTTCAGGTAATGGGGTTGACTTTATCCTAGAGGGATTCTTGGCTTAAACACCTACATACATGCTAAGTACACCTAGGTACATCTAGTTAGGGTAGCATTGTAGGAGTATACATTTTTATTGTCATGTATTTTATATACTTGCCTGTAATAATGGTTATAGCTAAATGGTAGAAATCTACCATCCTTTTACTTTCTTAGTGCGTCTAATCATTAATATCTTTTACTGTCTAATGGTTGTTTCAGTGCACCTATTTTACACTAGAATAACGACGGTTCAATAAATACTTATTGAAAAACGTCCCTACCGTTTATTCTGTGTAACTCTTTGAGACTAAGGGCCATATGTATTAACCTAAATTGCGATCGCAAACGCTGAAATTCGCAGAATTTCTGCGTTTGCGATCGCAATTTAGAAGTGTGCAATGTATCAAAGACAAACGCACACGCAAAATAAGGAATCGCAAAATTTGCGATTCTCTATTTTACTAATGCATTTAAGGAATCGCAAATTGCAATTCCTTAAATGCAATGTATGAAGCACAAAAAAAGTGCAAATTGGTCATAAGGAATCGCAAATTACCACCAACTTCAAGTTGGTGGTAATATGCGATTTCTTTGAAAAATGCAATTTTTAGCATTTTTCAAAGTGCAATGTGGCGCACATACATGCCCTTAGGGCATGTATGTGCGCCACATGTGCACCCATGCTTATTTCAGGGGTGAAACAGGGTGTCCTTTTGACACCCTTGCAACCCTGAAATTGCATTCTCAATTGCGATTCTCTAATTGGTAATCGCAAATTGAGAATGTCTTCCCATTCATTCCTATGGGCCTCGAGGCCCATAGGAATGAATGGGGAGGGTTTCCTTATTTGAGAAGCTCAATTTGCGATTCGCAATTAAGGAATATGTAGGATTCGCAAATTTTTTGCAAATCCTACATACATCTCGTTTTGCGATTCTCAAATAGCGATTCTCAAAAATTCGCTATTTGAGAATCGCAAAACCTAACATTGATACATATGGCCCTAAGTGAGCACGAGTGACTGAATGAAAAGTAGTACACAGTTTCCACAGTCCTGAGGGATCAGGGTTGTCATTTTCGATAGCTGCCAAGAACTATTCTCTCCTTGGTAAGAGGAGTTTCTAGTGGCACTGTGAGCTAGCTGGTACAAAGGCCAACATACCTGGTGGGGGTGTCTAGAATCAGTCTGACACCAATCCTGCAGTGTATGTTGTCTAAACGTGCAGATCCTATATAGGTTCTATAGGAACTACACGACATGGTGCCACCAACATTGGTTGGGTACCTATTTAACAGTCAAATCTGAGTAGTTCAGTTGTGCTATTCTCAGAGACCCCTTCTCACATCTTTCCAGAGACATCTGGAGTGGGAGGGAACAAACTCCACCACAGCTGAGTAGGCAAAATCCTATGTATTGGCTGTTGGTTAATCAAGCTTGAAGGACACATTGTTCCTATTTTGTGCATAACACCTTATCTCAGTTCCCTTGAAGAACTCTTCTTTCTAAATAAAATGACTGAACAGGGAGACGCTGTGCGCGAACTCAATAGAACAGTCCAAGACAAAGACGATGCAGATGCAATACAAATTACAGAAAATGTTAGGAATGCCATCACCCTAAAACTAGCTGCATATGGGTTATCAGCGAGGGTGGGCCAGTAACTTTCGTGTTTGAGGCACACAAATCATTCAGAACAAAGGTGTTCTATTCATGGGTTACATTCCCACAGGCAAATGCACAAACAGACATTTCATTACTACACAGAAGATGAAATACCAAACAAATATTGTCCATACGAGGACATTGAAGTTCCGCTCACTTACCAGGAGCATTTATACTGGTTTAAAGGCGCCCTCCCCCATACAAGAAATAGAGTAAGACTCGGTCCGCTCGGAAGAGACGGAGCAACATGGCCAGTACTGGTGGCCTACACACCACATCCTGACAACGAAACGATGTCAGGAGGAGACTTACTTACACTTCATAAAGAACTAATAAAACTTTACAGAAACATGACACAGTTTGTGATGAGGACACTAACAGTTCAGCCAGCAACGACTACACAAACAGGTCCAACTCAAACATCAGCAACTAAAATTACACCACAAACGTTACACGCAGTCATGGGCAAGATGCCCACTAAACGTGAACAAATGCCATTTTGGGTGGCTCAAAAAAATAACACAGCTAGAGGCGGTATTTCCAAACACCAGCCCACATGAAAAACACAGAATGTTAACAATTTGCTTGCCCCTGGGGATAACACCCCAGATAGAGGATTGTACCTCTTGGGGTACAGTTTTCGCTGCAATATATACCAGGACTCGTGGTATCTCATCATTAGCAGTCATACCAGATGTATTAAGACAAATACAGAACGAGTATGGAGCAGAACCTGCTCTAAACTTAGGGATGAAATTAATAGGTAATTTTGCACAGGTATCAGCTATAATATTGGCAAATATTAAAGGGGAATCAGCATCAGTGGCAATACGCCAACGCCTGAGGGAGTTCACTCCTTTACAACAGGAACATGAATTACCTAAAATAATTGAAACTGCTTATGCAGAGTTAGGTAGATACAGTTTGGGAGCTAGAGCAATAAAACCTCAACTCATGGGTGGTCCTGAGAAGGATAACACAAAGCAAGCACTTGCTTCTTCCAAGAAGAAATGGGATAATAACAAACAACAAAAGAATAAAGACAATAGATCTCAATCCACAGGTAGGTCTACTCAACAGGAGCCCTCCGAACGGAGGTATAACCTTAGGAATAGGGACAACATTAGAAAACCTGACAAGTATCAGGACACTGAATCACGTTCCTCTCGTTCCTTTCAGGGTTCATCAAAAAACTCAGAGAGGGAAGGACGGTCAGAACACAGACAAGGAGAGCATACAAAGTCCAGATACGCACAACGCACTTCAGACTACACTTCCAAAAAAGAAGAAAAGCCTAAATCAAAACCTCAATTAAAAAAGAAGAAAGTAGCAGGTCTCAAAGTTAGACATGCCCAGAATTCTGAGGACTCAACTATGCTAGACAGCGCAACTGAAGTAACAATAGCTCGCCAGAACCTGATGGAATTTCTGGTGACAGCGGAGTTGAGTGAACATATCACGGTGGAAACGCCTGATGCTAGGGTAAGTGTCCCACATAGGTTACATGAAATAACACTCCAAATGGAGGGGGACAAGCCCAGAAAAATTAAAGGTCTCTTTTGGGAGAACCTGACTTTTGGCTACGACATTCTTTTAGCTGAAAAAGATTGGCCGCCTACTATAGTAATAGATTACCCAAAGGGAGAAACGGTAATAATACCGGCTTTTTCCGACCTCATTCCTCAATACTTAAAACACACATACGCGCAAGAGTGGGCAGTAGCCCTTGCTACTGCATTATATTGCAACCATGTTGGATGGGATGAGGATTCAACCCACCACGTAATACCATTAAAATCTACTCCATTGGGCGTGCTCCTCTTCAAAAACGGGTGGGGTGGCCATTTTTTTTAAGCCAGGCTGGCGAGCGGTGGCACCCAAGATTACGGCAGATGACGGGGAGGTTTCTCAAAGGACACATGGTTTGGGGTCGGGGTCTTTAACCTTTGTTAACATATATGCTCCTAATCAGAATCAGGATGTGTTTCTCCGTTTGCACCTTGGGGACCTCCTGCAGTCAATAACCACTCCTATTGTCCTTGGGGGTGACTTAAATTTGGTTTGGAACCCAGAGTGGGACCGCACTGCGCAAGCGCATCATACAGCCGGGGCGATGTCAGCGACACTGCAGAACGCCATCACTGACTTCTCAGGATTACTCCTTCTTTTCTCATGTGCACCGATCGTATTCTCTTATAGAATATTTTTTTCTATCTCTCCCCTTGATTCATATGCAGTGTAACGCGGAGATCTCCGATATATCCATATCGGACCATGCACATGTCCTGCTCGAACTCCAACCCCCTGATACACGTAGGGAACCCCTACCTCAATGGAGACTGTCCCCCCAGGCCCTCCAGGACCCTGTGGATGTGGCAGATTGAGGACTTCTTTCTTGCCAATTCCTTTCTGATACCCCTGAAGATGTTCGAAGGGACGCCTTCAAAGCTACCATCCGAGGGGTCATCACATCTATATCAATTGCCCGGACTCGGGAGGCTCGGTTGGTCGAATCCACTCTTTCTAGAGATATTAAAGCCTTAGAACGTAAAGACCACGTGCATCCATCCCTTCGCAGCAAGCGGCTTCTTGCCGAACTCCGTGGTCAATTGCGACTACAAGCGCACCAATAAGGCGGAGCAGCTTCTAGTCACCCTCAAGCAAAAGTTCTATACGGGGGGACAAGGTCGGGGCGTGTCTAGCACGACGACTTCGGGCTCAGACTACACAAGCTCACATTGCTAAGCTTAAGCGGCAGGATGGCACCTGGGCCATCTCGGAGGCGGACAAAAGCCTTGAATTGGAGAATTTTTAAAGGGATCTATACGCGAATGCTCCTTGTTCACCCGACACTGTCACAGCTTTTCTTGACTCCTGCCCTTGGGACCCTATTGATCCTTATTTCACGAAATTGCTAGACGACCCTATTACCCACGATAAAATAGCCAAAGCGCTGAAGCAGCTCCCGGTAGGCAAAACCCCGGGACCTGACGGTTTGCCGGTCACTTTTTATTGGGTTTTTTACCCGCAACTTCGGGACCATATGCACCATCTTTTTAATAGATTCACTGATACCTCTGGTCTCTCCCCCACAATGAACGAGGCGGAAGTAGTGCTTATTCCCAAACCAGGAAAGGACCTGACCCTGCCCGCATCTTTTCGCCCTATTGCCTTGTTTAACACTAACGCCAAGATATATACCAAAATCCTTGCGAACCGCTTGGAACCACATCTTCCGGGTCTTGTTGACCCCGATCAAGTGGGGTTTATTTGTCACTGTCAGGGAGCGGACAATATCCGCCGGATAGCCCATCTGGTGGAGAAAGCGCGATTCAGAAATATTCCTGCCTGTCTGGTGTCCCTGGACGCGGAAAAGCCATTCGATCAAGTGGATTGGGGTTTTCTCAGGGCGGTTCTTCAGAAGGTAGGTCTGGGACCTGGGTTGATCTCTAAACTGATGGCTCCCTATACGAAACCCACCACTCGCATTCATTTTAATGGGCATTACGGCCCCTATTCCTATCCATCGTGGCACTAGTCAGGGGTGCCCGCTCTCCCCCCTACTATTTGCACTTGTGGTGGAACCCCTGGCTATTGCTATATGTCGAGATCAGGATATACGGGGTAGTCCCATGGGTGGCTATGAGCATAAAGCCTCCCTCTTCGCTGACGATCTTCTCCTATCCCTGTCCTCTCCACCGACCTCCCTTCCTGCTGTAGCGACGCTCCTAAGGTCCTTCGAAGACGCTTCCGGATATCGGATCAACCTTACTAAATCTCACGCCCTTAATATTACGCTTCCGGCCTCGGAAGTCCAGGAACTGCGGGATTCGATTCCGGTTCAGTGGACCGATGTGTCGATTCGATACCTGGGCTTGGATCTGACCCCTACACTCTAGACTTGGACCTCGTCTAATTAGCCCAGATATAGAAAAAACATACGGGAGGAAATGCGTAGATGGTAAGGCCTCCCCCTTGCATGGTTAGGACGCATCAACACCATTAAAATGTCTCTTCTCCCTAAAGTCCTCTACCTTTTTAAAACCCTCCCCACCCCAATACCACATGCGGATATCTTGGCCCTGCAACGGGACTTTACCAAATTTATATGGGGGAAATCTCGTCCTCGCTTTTCTAATAAGATCCTTATAGTCCCCCGAAGCCAGGGTGGCCTCGCCTACCCCAACCTGTTGGAATACTATTGGGCCCGTCACCTCCGGTTTATATCAGAATGGACAGTTCATGAAAGCAAGAAACATTGGTTCCATTTGGACCGGGCGGTATCATGTAGACCTTTGTGGGATCTAGCATGGCTCCCGCATGGGGCTTGCCCCTGTAGCGCGTACATAGCTACCCCTACGAGAATGGTTTTGGAGATTTGGGATAGACTGGCGGTATCCTGGGGCCTAACGGCGTTTCCCTCCCCTAACACACCTATAACGCATAACCCTATGTTCCCCCCTGCTTTGCAACCTCAGGCATTGGATGCATGGACGGTGGAGGGGCGGCGAGTTATCCAGGACTTTTTTCAGGGCAACGTCTTCCGTACGTTTGAACAATGCAGACAAACCTTTCATCTCTCGGAGGGGGCGCATATGCAATACTACCAGTTGCGGCATTGGCTTAGCTCCCAGACATATGTTCAGGAGGCCACCAGACAACTCACCCCCTTTGAATCTCTGGTTCGCAAATTTGAGGGGTCAAAGGGTCTGATCTCTAAAACCTATTCCGTTTTACAACACTCTCAACGACCCACATCCCATGGCTACCAGACACGCTGGGCCTTAGACCTGGACGAGGATATCCCCCCCAGAGGGGTGGGCTCGACTGTGGAGGGACATCCCAAGGGTGTACCGGAGTATACCTCAAAGTGAATCAGCATACAAACTGATGACACGGTGGTACTACACCCCAACCCGCCTCCATCAAATGTTCCCAAACTCCCCCTCGACTTGCTGGAGGTGCATGAGTGATAGAGGGGACTTTCTGCACATTTGGTGGTCCTGCCCCGGTCTCACACTATTTTGGAAGGAGGTCCTCAGCCACATTAAAGAAGTGGTGGGTTTCCCGGTTCCTTCCTCCCCGGTAGTGGCGATTTTGGGCATTTAACCCAGCACGCTGAAAGCCATGATAAATGCAGAATGGCATCTGATTCTCCATTTGTTAGGAGCGGCCAGACAGTCCAATGCCTTATATTGGAAGAAGCCACACCCTCCCCCCATTGCCATTTAGTTTCTTTGGTTGTGGGATGTCTTAGCCTTAGAATTGCTTACAGCCCGCATTAACCACACAGACACACGATTTAAGTGCATTTGGCAGCCACTTATACAACACTTCTCCAAGACTGAACACTCCCGATTGGTACCCCCCAAACTACAAGCTCTACAGCTGTTTGAGGACTCCCTGGAGCCTTTCTCTAGGGGTCGGAAGCCGGAATCCCTGGACTGACTCACCTGAAACAACAGACAGGCCCTCTCATCCCCTGAACCCCCTTCGGCCCCCAACCTGGGCCCTAGCTCCCTACAGCGCATCCGACCTCTGTCCCCTCCCCCTTTGAGGGAAGTTCCCTCTGATTGTTTCTCCTCATTTGTTCTTTTTTCTTGGGTTTCTTCTTCTTTCTTTTCTTTGTTGTGTGTCATTGTCTCTATAAAAGTAGAGATAGTTCTCTAGTATTCTTACAGTTTAAGGCGCTTCTTTTCAATGATGTGAAGGTCTTACCTTTGATAAGGCTAAGCTTAACATGTCTCTAATGTATGTATGGCTGTGTTAATGATGCACTTCTTCACAGGATGATCAAGCTATGGAATAGCTCTTGATCCCTAGTTCTCTCCATATATACTCCCTTGGAATTGGGAACACTGCTACGCTGATTGAGGTTTGGAAGGGTACCACGCTTTGTATTTCTCCAATTTTCCATACTTTGTAAGGGAGGGATTGATACTCTCCTGCACAGTCCGGCCTATGCTTCTGGTGGGTTGACTTTCTCCTGATGTTTTGATGTGCAGCTTGGATGGTGATATTATTTTGCTGCTTCTCTTACTGAGACATGTGCCCTCCACTTGTTTGGCCTTTGTTTCTGCTTTATTTTCAAATAAACCGACTTTACAATAAAATCTACTCCAACTCCAGAGACAGTATCCAATTAAGCAAGAAGCTAAAAAACAGGTCAGAGAGATCTCAGATCTACTTGAATACCAAGGGGTGATTGAAACTTGCACCTCTTCAATGAATAATCCTTTATTTCCCGTAATGAAACCTGACAATTCATATCGTCTAGTTTTAGATTACAGACATCTAAACTCCTGCACAAAAACATTTGCAGTACAAAACGCACATAGTGCCGCATTGATGAATAACATTGTGCGGAAAAAATACAAAACCACACTAGATATCTCAAATGGATTTTTCTGCCAAAATATAGCGCCTGAGAGCAGATATTTGACAGCATTCTCGGAGTTAGGGTCCCAGCGTCAATTTTGTAGACTCCCCCAGGGGTATAAGAACAGCCCGGGGTTGTTTTCAGCTAGGGTAACTGGGTTTTACTTCATAATCTGGATGAGGAGGCATTGTCCTATGTAGATGATATTTATCTGACGGATGATGACCTTGAGGAACACTTGACCAGGGTGAGCACCATAATTTTGGGATTCGCCTCTGAGGGCTACAAGTTCAACTTTAAAAATCAAAAATAGCCCAACTCAATGTCCATTTTTGGGATATGAGCTCGCAAGTGAAGGGAAAAGCCTGGCAGCTATTTTTTGGGACAAATGTGCGCTGTTCCAACCTCCAAAATCATTGAAAAATTTACAATCCATACTGGGATTCCTGAACTTTGGTAGAACATACATTTTGGATTACGCAGAAAGGGTTAAACCTTTCTACGACCTCATAAGACCTGATGTTTCCATTAGGCAATGGACACAGGGACACACAGACACCCTCTCTTCCCTACATGCTGACATGATAGCTTCAAAACACTTACAGACACTCGTAAATGTCCCCAACCTGTGATCCATATAGTTGCGGGTCAATCTGGGTACACCTACCTAAAATACAATGAAGGCGAAACAGTGCCCATAGCATACAAATCACACTTATATACGAATGCTGAGATGCATTTTGCATCCACAGAAAAAATACTGACAGCAGTACAGACTACTGTAGTGAGAGAAGGAGCACTGGCTCAGGGGAAGCGAATAACTGTCGTAACTCCGGTACCGGCCTTAGAGGCTGCTACAAAGGCAAGCGTTCCAAATGCTAAAGCCTTACATCTGAGATGGATACAATGGGCTAATTCTCTCACTGCATCAGACGTAGAATACAGATACGACCCAAATCTAAAAACACAAGCATTTCTGCAATATGAACAAGAATATCCTCTCCAGAATGAAATACTGCCTCTAGATCGGTATGAATACATAATTTACACTGACGGAACTGCTCAGCCCGCCATTGGAAGTAAACAGCAATACAGCGCCCCATGTGCAATTGTAAAAGGTCGTATGAAGGACGGAAAATTCCATCCAAGCTGTACAAAAACACAGTCTCTAGGAGATTGTACGGCTCAGCTGATAGAATTGAAAGCTCTACTACTGGCACTGATAAATACGGATCGAGAATTCCGCACATTAATCGTAATCGACTGTACTGTGTACAGTCATATAATGAATATCTTCACTACTGGGGTCAGAATGGGTTTAAAGACTCAAAAGGTGGCACAATTGAGCACAAAATGCTATGGGAACAGGTAGCAGAGTTGAAAAAAGAACTACCAAAAGCTCATGTGATACACATGATCACATTGAAGGGAATTCATTGGCTGATGAAGCCGCAAAAGGAGCTGTACGTACGGCTTCCGTAGCTGCAATCACTCGTTCAAAAACGAGAATAGACGGAGACATTATGGTTGCTGTCATTGCTACACGCAATAACTCGGCTGTACCGAAAACAAATTCAGTCAAGTACTCCTACAAGTTACATGCAAACAAGGTTCTATTTGCTCAGATTCCTGGAGTGGGGGATAGAGTAATACCAAACATGGATCGCAGATTAGGCTTAATATTAGCTGCACACGAGGGTTTGGGGTCTGCACACGCAGGAGTTACGGCAACGGTTTCTTTACTGAAACAACGCTATTGGTGGTCAGGGTTAACAAATTAGACCAAAGACTATGTCTTAAAATGCGACATCTGTCAACAAATGAAGGGCTCCACCGTAACACGTCTAGCGCAGACACCGTTGTTCATATCAGACAGACCACTCGCGTGTGTCTATTTGGACCACTGCGGCCCCTTACAATCCAATGGGGCTTACAAATACATCATGGTTGCAGTGGATTCCTGCTCGAGATTCCTATGGATAAGGCCTCAGAGCTCAGCTGACGCTCGAACTGTTATCAAAGATTTGCGAGTCTTTATAGGGACATACGCAGTTCGCACATTACATTCCGACTGTGGCCCCCGTGTTTAGCTCTAGGGCTTACAAAGAAGCCATGGGAATTTTGGGTGATGCACTGCGGTACTCCTCTCCATACCATCCCGAGGAAAATTCAGTTGTGGAGAGGAAGAACCGGGACTTACAGCAATCATTAACAGCTAGAGTATTAGGCACGGGTGGTAGTTGGGTCAATCATTTATATGGGGTGCAGAGTACCTTAAACAATATGCCAAGAAGTTCTCTAGGGGGGTGACACTCCTTATGAGGTCCTTTTTGGGACGAGAATGTGGGTACCTGATCTCGATTGTGAAGGCACAGTGGCGGATGAAAACCTTTTGACATCAATAAACGTTTGGCTGTTTTACAGGATCTGAATGAATCCAGGGCACTACAGAGCAATGTGCAAGTAAAGCGGACCGTCACTGGGGAAGTCAAGTCAGTCACGGCAAGACCTGTCTGGGTCCCTAAAGTTGGGGATCTGGTCAGAGAAAAGATAGTGGACAAAAAAATTGGGCCATCATACAGAAAGCCTGCACCTGTCCTGGTCGTTGAAGGAACAAGAACTGTACTTCCGCTGCCTCTTGCCGGGAAAAAGGAGAAAAGATTTGTTTCCATTGATCTGATAAAACCACACTATGTGGCCGATACTGAATAGTAGGCCTCGTGGACTCCTGGGTAACCGACGCCCTCCTCTCACTACCATACAGGAAGTTCAAACAGAAAGGCTCATCACGTTTGAAGAGTCTCCCACACGGAATGATGGACTATGTACCAATGCCATGGAACTCATTCCTCTTGAAACTGACATTCAAGATCAAAATGAAAGACAAATTTCAATTCGACCTAACACTGATGTCTACATAAATATGCCTCAACAAGAGCCATCTACAAGTTCAACAAAACCTGCGGAACTACCAAAAATAGATCGAACTGCATCTGGCTATTTCATCGACTTTGATACCTTTTCTTTGGATCTGAGTGAACCTGAAATGACGCCAGCCCCAATATCTCATCAACAACAAATCAAATACTTCTTTATTTTTCTTAAAAAGACTCACCTGGTGTCACCTTGGCTAGAACTTTGGATAAGCACCGGGATACTTTTCTTTCTTTTCTGGGTAGGCTTAGTAACTGTTTTCTGCTTACTTATTAATGGAACTTACCTTCGCCAAAGCTCTACTGCATCAAAAGTTCCCTGGACTTGCCAGTCTCTAGAACCCCAGACTGATTTTAAGTCTATAGTGTTTTTCCATAGGTCGAAACCCTGTTCAGAGAGTTGGGTAATAAAGGAAGCAGAGTATATTTTTCTGTGCGGATGTCAGTGCAGGAGTGAGGATCTAGAAGTATTTCTAAGCGGTACAAGCTGTGAGTATGCTTTAATTGGATCTCTCATATGCCAGGATATTATGCTGCATGGGGCCTGCAATGGTTCTGTAGTGAACTTATCCTGTCACTTGAGGGGAACCCCGGCAGCCGTGATCACCCCGGTATTCAAGCTGCTCTCAAATGGGAGTTACTTGATGCTGAACGATCAAGGTTGTTGTGGGATGCTTCCGGGCATCGCATATCTCGTCACTGTGAGCTCAAAGGTTACTTGTTGTATGCAAGTATTGTTTCCACCGACACACACAGTCAGGGAGGCACCGTTATGGCCTTCACTGAATGTTTCCTTTATACGGTTTGATACTCTTAGCAGAATGAAAGCCATGCTTCTACAGAAAACCGTGCCCTTAACCTCCGTCCAGGAGACTTTTGATCTCCAGATCGCAAGGTCCTCAGCTGAGATACAGGCACTAATATGTACGAACTGCCCTTTCCATTTCACAGAAATGGTAAATCGTATCTTTAACATGTCTGATACGACGGGTATAGTCCACCTATTTAAGACCATGGGTTCGAGACTATTGAGCACCTTTCAGACAGTCCTCAGAGTTATACCAAACTTTATACACTCGTATTCGGAAGCATTTTTGGAGGACTTCCGCTGATCCTGTTTCTAATAGCAGGTATCCTGATTGTCATTTTTCTGCAATGCAATGGACGTCACAGTCACCAAGGAGATGGAAAAAGCACTCCTGGAGCGTAAATACCCCGATCGCATGGTACAACATCTGGGCACACCTCGCCTACGAGAACTGAGCGCCTCTTGGTTCTTGTCATTTAGACCAGTCTGGATGGACTGCATCTTACCTGTTCTCCGATGCCTGTTCTGCGGAGAAGAATGCATGTTGGATCTCTGTCTGACACTTCCATCAGTTGCGCAATAGGTCGTTGATGCTTTACTGGACCCTATAACGGCCCATGTTCTACAGTGTCCCCAGCGTATTCCTATGTTGATGGCGGCATTCTTAGAGCCTCCAAAGGAAGTCCCTGCTCCTGTTGAAATGGATACCGGCTCCTCCACTGATACCTAGGCCATGGATAGCGCACAGGCTGCCCCAGCATCGGCTGCAGGCAGTACGGAAGATCATCTGTGCTCAATTGACCTGGTCTGCGAGGTGTTACAAGGTTCGTCGTCTGCGATGGCAGGCAACAGCGATGTTGCGTCTACCACCCAGGGCACATAAATATTTGGCTCATCGTGTGCTGGGAAAAATTCTGCCTATTTTAAACAAAGTCAAAATTGGAACTCCAAAACAATAGACCTTTTTATGACCCGCATGGCTTTCCGATGCTTGTAGTTGTTCGAATTATGCATGAGGATTCTTGGAAACTCAGCAGGACTTTCATCTCCTGTATAATATCTATGTATAAAGTTCATTCCCGACATCATCCTAAGTCCAACAAGTGGCACAGCGAGGTAGAAACCCGGGGTGATCTTTGGGTATATAAACATCACATCTTGCTGAGACAAGCAGAGAAGATCAGGATTTCCCTGCCAACACACACTGACGCGAGACGCTGAGGTTCCTGCATGCAGATACTCCAGCTCACAGTGGTCTAACATCCCTTGTAGGGTGTCCAACTCGAGACCAAGACGGGGTCCCACAGTCTCTCACTTCAGGTAATGGGGTTGACTTTATCCTAGAGGGATTCTTGGCTTAAACACCTACATACATGCTAGGTACATCTAGGTAGGGTAGCATCGTAGGAGTACGCATTTTTATTGTCATGTATTTTATATACTTGCCTGTATTGATGGTTATAGCAAAATGGTAGAAATCTACCATCCTTTTACTTTCTTAGTGCTTCTAATCATTTATATCTTTTACTGTCTAATAGTTGTTTCAGCGCACCTATTTTACACTAGAATAACGACTGTTCAATAAATACTTATTGAAAAACGTCCCTACCGTTCATTCTGTGTAACTCTGAGACTAAGTGAGCACGAGTGACTGAACGAAAAGAGGTGCACTGTTTCCTCGGCCCTGAGGGATCAGGGTTGTCATGTTCGATAGTTGCCAAGAACTATTCTCTCCTTGGTAAGAGGAGTTTCTAGTGGCACTGTGAGCTAGCTGGTACAAAGGCCAACATACCCGGTGGGGGGGCCTGGAATCAGTCTGACACCAATCCTGCAGTGTATGTTGTCTAAACGCGCTGATCCTATATAGGTTCTATAGGAACTACACGACAGGAGAATAAACACCAATAATTGTTTATTAGTATACGCTCAGAGCGGGGCTCGGTCTGCACAGTCTTATAAGAGTACTACAGAGGGAACTGAGGAACAGTAAGCATAAAGATACATTATTTACATTGCATGGTTAGCTAAGAACAAGCCCGCAGTGGAATTTTCCAAACAGATGTGGCCGGACAGCAAAAGACATAAAAAAAAGGTTTCTACTCTCATATCTTGCACAGTTCAGGACACTCTCAAGGCCGTTCCATCCTGTGCTGCAATCAAACTGCCAGACAGGTGGGAGAGGTTCTTTATCTAGGGAAAACTATGCACTGGCACAAGTAGAGCTTTGTTAAAGAAACGAAACTTAGCAACGGGTATTTCTCGGAACAGGGAAGGATTAGTTTCGAACCTCACCCAAAATGGAGTCTGAAAAAGAAAATGGCGCAGCGAATGCTACCTTATACATGGCATTACGAGAGCATCAACAAGCATTATCTAACACCTGAATCGGGTCTGTTGGCATGTATGGTTGTACAGCCACTGCCTTTTCCTTCTGCCCTCAATGGTCTTTTATATTGCCACAGCCTCTCTGGCCTGCCCTGCATGGTTGGTTTGTTGCTCCTGCCCTCCTTTACCCTGCCCTCCATGGTCCGTTTTGCTGCCCCTGCCCCTCCCGCCGGCCCAGTGTTAGAAATTGGGTTTCTGGTTTGCTAAGGTATACACCTAAGCCAGGCAGAACCCACCACTCTAGTCAGGGTAATGGAGTTACACACCGAAGATAACCCCTGCTCATCCCCTTGGTAGCATGGCAGCTTATCCCAGAAGAAATTTGTAAAGCGTTTGTGCAACACACACCAGTGACACACAACATACACCGTCAAAGAGACTCTAGACAAGGTTATCTAAAAATATGTCATATATTGTATATAAAACACATAGACCACAATCATATAAATTAAATTTTCCATTAGGCAAGTGTCATAAATATGTGTAGATTATAAATCACCTTGCCATAAGGCAATTGTCATAAACATTCCAGGTAGTGCACTAGGTAATTAGCTATGAGTTGCACATGTAATGCACACCATCACAAAAACGACACCCTCTTTGTGCCGCTTATGCCACCCCAATGTACATTATTACATCAGGTCCCCAAAACATGAAGCAGCTGGATAATGCCCCAAACAGTGAATCACATAATAGCATCAGGACATCACGATTTAAAACAATGCAGAAATTATAGGCCGAGCTGAAACACAAACAAGTCATCTGTCCCAAATGCCCCCAAAGTGAGAGGTAGCTGCCCACAGACATGTGGCACAGCCGCTGGGACAAATGCGGCGGGGGGCCCTCCTGGGCTCGCCCCACAATGGCCACAGGAGCAAAGCCCCCAAAGGTGTAAAAAGCAACAGCTGCCCACAATCGTGTGGTGTAGCTGCTGGTAAACAGAACATGTAGGAGACCTCTCCTGGTCTCGTGCGTCCAACCGCCAACAAGGCCTGCCCACCTGTGTAGTGAGCACGGAGAGGGGATTGGAACACCCTGCGGGCCGAGCAGGACCTCCGTTGAGGCTTCCTGCCCGCTAAATGGGAGAGTGAAGTCCCCCTTTAGACTAGCAACGCGGTGCTAGCCGGTCACGAACGCACCATCCTGGTGCACTTGCGATGATCATCTGGAAGGGGCAGCCAGCCCGTACCTTATATCCTTAAGCAGCCGGTTGGCAATCCAGCTCTATGCCCCCAGTGCTGTCCAATGCAAAGGGTGCAAGGCTCTTTGCGTCTTGCTGACGTCGGCCTGGTGCGGCTGGGAGGCTCTGGCTTCCCTTGGCCACGCCTGCACGCATCCCCCTACGGGGTACCACAGGGCTCTATCCTCAGCCCTTTATTATTTAACATTTATGTGAAACCTCTGGCGGACATCGCCGCTGAGGCAGGGTTGTCGATCTTTTCTTATGCTGACGACACCCAAATAATTTTCTCCCTTTCTGTTAAAGGAGCGTCCAAACCATCATCCCTTCAAACAGGGTTACGTAAAATTGCATGGTGGATGCAAGCCAACTCACTAAAACTTAATGGGGAGAAGACCGAGGTGTTGATACTGGGGAATAATAAAGAGCTTTGGGGTCCCCAACACTGGCCACCTGAACTGGGTGCCCTTCCTCAGCCCACCCACCAAGCACGTAATCTAGGTTTCATTATAGATGATCAGCTTTCTATGAAACACCAGGCGGTAAAGGTGGCCGCAACCTGCTTTTGCATCCTTAGATGGCTCAGGAACATTCTGTGGATGTTGCCAGTTTCTACTCAAAGAACTGTAGTCCAGGCTCTTGTCATCTCACGCTTGGACTATGGTAACATCCTCTTTTTGGGAGCCAATAAGGATGTGATACATAAGCTGCAGGTTGTACAAAATGCTGCAGCCCGCCTACTTTGCCACATTCCAAAAACTGACTCTATTTCAAGCTCTTTACGTGAACTTAACTGGCTTAAGGTTGAAAATCGCATCAAATTTAAAACTCTAACCTATATGTTCAAGATTAAAACTAGCAAGGTCCCGGAATACTTAAATACTATTGTCCACCAATATGCCCCGTCGCGTTCTCTCTGCTCATCCACTCAAGTGAAATTCACGGTTCCTAGGCACAGATTGTCACGCATGGGTGGCAGATCCTTTTCTTGCCTGGGCCCCACCCTGTGGAACTCCCTCCCTTTGCTATTAAGGAAAGAGACCACTTTCGTCCACTTCCGTAAGTCACTGAAAACTTGGCTATTCAATCAATAAGTTTTTCCTTCTTTCTCTCTCTTGGTCCCCTCAGGCGGCGGGGCTATGCGCTATATAAATTCGAAATAACATAACATAACATGCTCTGTTAACGCTTCCTCAGATTCCAAGGTGTTAAATACACAGAGATTTCCCAGTAAAGTGAGAGCACCAGGCAATTCTCACTCAAGACAGCACCAGGGAGCTTTTCAGCAACAAAGCCCCTGGTAATTCTTTAGCAGCGGCAAAGTAAAGGTGAAACTTTGATGACTCTGGGTTTCCCAGAACAGGAGGCCAGCACACACAGGCCCTTGGCGAGTCCTTCACAAGCAGGAGACCACGAATATACCTCTTTTTAACACATTATTTTTCCCCACAAGGAATTACAACGCGGTCGTTACAACGACCGCATTGTAACCACGCATACCATTACCCCACAAGTCATAACAACGACTTGCGGAGGGGGGGCGCTGGATGTTGGAATAGTATAATTTATTAATCCAACTCCAGTCTGTGCGGACAATAGGGAAGGTGTTGGATTTTAAATCCAACACCTTCTGCCCCCTCTGCAAGTCGTTGTTCCGACTTGCGGAGTAATGGTATGCGTGGTTACAACGCGGTCGCTGTAACGACCGCGTTGTAATTCCCTGCGGGGAAAACCTTTCGTGGTAAACGATGTTTACCGGAGACCACAGCAGGGTAAAAAGAGTCAGTCCTTTATCTCCACCACAGACAGAAGCAGCAACTGCAGGTCAACCCACCCCTTACTCAGATAAGGTAGCACTCCTCACACAGTCCTTCTGCTCTTCTTCTTGGTAGGGTTCTCTTGTTTCTTGAAGTAATTTAAAAACTTGGGGTTTAAGGTCTAGTACTTATACTCCATTTTGTCATTGTTCTCTTTGTGGCAAGGGTCTCTGAACCCAGTCCAAACCTGTCCTGGCCTCCTTGGTCCAGCATGACCACAGGGAGCAGAGACAGCATTGTGCAAAGAAGACAAAGCCTATTCAGGTGCAAGTGAAACTCCTTCCACCACTATAAATGCAGACCAGGTCTATTCAGCCCAGCAATCACCCAGGCAAGGCAGGGCACACCCCAACCCCCCTTGTGACTGTCTAGAGTGAATGCACATCCCCAGCTCCTGTCACTCTAAGCCCAGACAGGGAATACACAACAGACAGAGGCACACAGGATGGTTAAACAAGATAGTGTGCACTTTCTAAAAGCTGTACTTTTAAACACAGGATTTAAAAACCACCTCTACTAAAAGGTGTGTTATTGAATTCTGAGTTCAGAGACCCTAAACTCTATTTCTCCGTCTTGTCCCTATTGAAGTTTACACATGTAACAAGGTTACAGTGCAGCCTCAATGGCAAGCCTATGGGACAGACAGCCTTTCAATAGTGAGAAACAAAATACACACTATTTCAGTATCAGGACATGTCACACACACCAGTACATGTCCTAACCTTCACAGACACTGTACCCTGCCCCTTAGGGTACCTTGGGCCTACCTTGGGGGTGCCTTAAATGTAAGGAAAGGAAAGGTTTGGGCCTGGCAAGTGGGTGCACCTAAATATAAATGACAATAAGTTTCAATGGCGCACTCCGCAGTTCATCTGAATCCTGTAACTGTAGGTTCTTGACCAAACTCTCTGCAAATTATGTTGCATGCTACACAATATCTAGGGGCTGCCGGTCCCCCATTATTAAAGTTACAACTGTGATTCAAGTATGCATGTACCTGAGTAACTGTGTGCACAGCTAAGTGTGTTAGCTAATACTTTACACAATCTTAATCCAAAATATATACAAATTATGAACTCATAATCCCCCCAAAAATGTTGTATTCATTATTATTCTTTCACATGTATGATGATAGCAGATTATTTATGATCAAATTATCTTCATTTATATACAAACAGCAACAAAAAAATCAAAATGTTTCATCATATACATAATAAATATAGTCTTCTTCTTTGATATCACTCTATCTTATTCATGTGGTGCCCTATGCATTTCGGGACACATGGTCCCTTCTTCAGGGACCTCTGTAACATAATTGAAATAAAACCAAATGATACATCAGTAACCGTATTTAAACTTTCTGTTGTCTACCAACAGCTTTCTGACACCCCTCTGATCTACTGCCAGACCCTTACCTAGGACCGTGTTACCCAATGATTCACACTGATAGTGCTCATAATTCCTACAGTTGTGCTATTAACCATGTGACAACTATTCACCAGTGGCCAAAAAAGTTCGAACACCCCAGTGTTAGTTCTAAATATAGCCAAAACATACTCGTTGAGTGATGAAATACAGCACTGTATACTCACTGCCCAACAAAACGGAGTAGACACGATACAATCCTCAGGGAAATGAACTCACTCGATTATAATCTGAAATGTGCAAACCTTGAGACAATATGTATTAAGCCTCATAATGACTGCTCCTGTCAATCTCCAATGCTGATGCCAAACACCATCATACCTTAGACGGATCTATGATGTGTTCCACGTCGATATACCTACAAAATAAATCAAACTACTGTTCAACACTTCAACTCTTAGCTCCCAACCCGTCATACACCATTGCAACTGTAAGTGAGCGAAACCTGGTCTCTGTCAATTCCAAGTGTCAAGCCTTACCTACCAAGTTGTTATCAATGAGATCCGTCTTTCTTCCATGCAGCGTCCTTTTCTCCTGACAGCGCACTCCTAGCGGAAACTGGAATAGCAATAAGTTTCTTTTCCCGCACGACGCAGTACATTTAAGCATCCTTATTTCCATCTTACGTCACTCAATGACGTTCTGCCCGAGTCCCGCGGCGGCCATCTTCTCACTTTGTTTAATGCTAGAGTCTGTATGTGTGGTGTAGCAAGGTTGACCCCCTCGTAATGAGGACAGGTAGGTAGTTGTAGATCCTTTATTCTCTTAAGGGAGAGCCGTCTCATAGCCTTCACGCCGCGATCCGAAATGGCCGTCCGCGTCACGTCACTCCCACAATGCTTTGCGGTGAGTCACGTGACGTCGGAAGGCTAGACCGCGACACTACACATCTTCCCCCTTAACAACAATGATAAGATGAACTGTAACTGAAGGGGTGATAGGGAGAGAGAGAGAGAGAGAGAGAGAGAGAGAGAGAGAGAGAGAGAGAGAGAGAGAGAGAGAGAGAGAGAGAGAGAGAGAGAGAGAGAGAGAGAGAGAGAGAGAGAGAGAGAGAGAGAGAGAGATTCACAACTGAAATTCACTGAACCGTTTCGGAATCTTCACTGTACGGCCCTTGCGGGTGTGCGTGACGGGTGCTCGGATCCCTTGCTCTCTTCCTCCACTGGATCCGGCCGTCCCCGTACTCTCCTCATGGCCTCTACCTTGGGTATCGGAAGTCTCTTGCGGGATACCAGCACAGTCTGTGTCCTGGTTGCTCAGACGCGGTGTTTGGCGCTTGGCTGTCTGTCCTTCAGCATTTGCCGAGGTGCTGGCCTCACTCCTGTTGGCAATCTCCATGTCCTCTCTCACTGGTTCTGTGGTCAGTGCTTCTACCCCAGTGGCGCTGTTACCTCTGGCGTAGGTGTTGCTACTGTCCATGCCCCAATGAAGGATTTTGTTGCACTTGGCCATCCTGGATTGTGACCACACCTTGCCGTCGCTCAACAAGGCCGAACGTGTGTATAGGTCCACCACTCATAGGGGCTCACTGAATTTGCTGTCTCCTTTTTGTCCTGGGTGGCCTTGTTTGACTCTGACCCAGTCGCCCTCCGTCAGCGTGACTTCACGCACATTATGCCTCTTATCGTAATGTGCTTTGTAGATGCGTTGGGCTTTCTCAATGTTGCTCCGGACGATGGCCGGGGATCATTTGGAGTCGCATGTTCATCCAGGCTGTATTGTCCCTGGTGAAAGGTTCTCTGCCTCTCAGGATTTTAAATGGGCTGTAGCCTGTGAGGGTGGGCATGATGCGATACGCCCACACTGTGCTCTTCACTTCGGCCTCCCAGTTCTTCCGGGCACTGATGGCTGCCTGGACTGAGCCCATGATCACGCGGTTAAAGCCGGGTGATAGACGGGTGTGTGTTTTGTCTGGATACCGTTTCGGTTGGTAAAGGCTGTCCATTTGGCTGATGTAAACTGGGGTCCGTTGTCGCTGGTGATGGTTTTGGGAATGCCTTTCCTCAGGAAGATGGTGGTGAGGAAGGCGATGACGGTGTCGGAGTCCACTGATTCGCTGATTTCGACCTCCGGCCACTTCGAGTATCAGTCCACTAAGACGATGAGGTGTTTGGGTGTGCCCCAGGAATCCAGGACGGGGCCTACGATGTCAATGGATAAGTCCTCCCAGGGGTTGTTGGGGGTGTTGAACTCCCCCATGGGGGGTCTCATGGTGGTGAGTGTTTTGTCAGCTCTGGCGCAATGCTCGCATGCTCTCACAAATCTCTCCACTTGGTTGTCCATGGCTGGCCACCAGTACAGTAGTTTCATTCTTCTTTTCGCTTTTATGATGCCCAGGTGGCTTTCGTGGGTGATGTGGAGTATGCGATCGATCAACCCTTTCGGGGGCACAACTCTGTTGCCTCGCAGCAGAAATACAGAGTCATCGCTAATAGAGAGATCGCCGCGGACCTCCCAGTATTTCCTGAAGTTGTCCTTTGTGTGCTTCTTCTCTGGCCAGCCGTGCGTGACATACAGTTTGACCTGTGAGAGTTCTGGGTCCTGCACGTAGGCTTCTACCCAGTCCTGGGCACTGATGGTGTGTTCGTGATCCGTCATGAATGCAACGCTGTACTCGTCCCAGTCCGACTGTGTGACCGCTCCTTCCATGGCCGCTGCCCTGCTGAGGAAGTCTGCCACCCTGTTCGTAGGACCCGGGATGTATTCCACGTCGTACACGAAGTCCAAGAGACGTAGTGTCATTTTCGCGATGCGTGGGGTGGCTGTCACGTTGCCGCTGGATGTGAGAACTTTGATTAGGGGTTTGTGGTCTGTGCGGGGCGTGAATCTTGATCCCCACAGATATTGTGGAAATTTTTCCATTGCCCAGATGGACGCCAGCATTTCCTTTTCGATCACGCTATACTTCTCCTCACTGGGGGTGAGGGATCGAGAGGCAAACCCCACGGTGGTCTCTGTACCATCCGCCGCTCTCTGGGAGAGGACTGCTCCCAACCCTTTGTCACTGGCGTCCGTGGTCAGGATGCTGGGCGCGGCGCCGTCAAATCCGTGTAGGGGAATCGCCCCGCAAATGTCCCTTTTGATGGCAGAGAATTCCGCTTCTGACTCAGCGGACCAGGAAAAAGCGTTCTTTTCTTTCAGCAGTTGACGTAAGCTGTGCGTTTTGGTCGCGAAGTTCCAGACGAATTTGCTATAAAATTCCGCCAGTCCCAGGAACGAGCGGGCATCATCTTTGCTTTTAGGGGAGGGCGCGGACATGATAGCATTTTCTATTTTTGGGGAGATGCCTGTGTTGCTGATCTCGTGTCCCAGATAGGTCACTTTGCGTAAGCCAACCTTGCATTTCAAGTTCCGCCGTGAGACCGTTGGCCGCCAGCGTGTGCAGTACGGTGTGCAGAATGTCGTCGTGTTCGGCCTTGGTCTTTCCCATGACGAGAACGTCGTCCTGGAAGTAGAGGACTCCGTGGACGTCTTTGAAGAGTGTGTGCATGAGTTTTTGGAAGACGCCCGCCGCGGATGCAAGACCAAAGGGCAACCGTCTGAACCTATAGCAGCCGAAGGGTGTGATGAAAGAGGTGAGCTTCCTGCACGACGGATGGAGCGACACTTGGTGGTATGCGGCTTTGAGGTCGATGGTGGAGAACCATTTGACTCCCTTGGTCTGGGCCAGTAGTTCGTTTATTTTGGGCAACGGGAACTTGTCAACGATGATGTTTTTATTGAGTTCTTGGAGATCAATGCAAAGACGTATCTTCCCGCTCTGTTTCCACGCCACCACCAAAGGCGCCAGCCATTCAGCGCATTCTATGGGTTCAATGATGTCGTTGTCTTCCAACCGTTTCAGTTCTAGCTGTACTGCCTCTCTGCAGTTAAATGGGATATTCCTGACTTTGTGGGAGACTGGCACCGCGTCTTCTTTGAGTGTGATCTTGTGGGTGAACTTTGACATCTTCCCGATGTGGTCGCTGAAAACTGCAGGGAACACCGCTTTCAACGAGGCTGGCGTGGATGGGTCGTCCATCAGGAGCACTTGTGTGTCACCGCCAGGGTTGAGTTGTATGCCCAGCGCTCCCTGGTCCGCCCACCCTATGACGGATGGGCCTTTCTGCACGACGTACAACTTCGCTGTCGTGTGCCTGCCTTTGAACTCGAACAGGAGCCGCCGGAACCCCACCATGGGGATTCTTTCCCCTGTGTGTATGTGACTGGGTGGACGTCAGTGGGATGAAGGTGGTCTTCCACCACGTGGGCAAAGTCTTTGTCCCATAGATGTTTTTGGATGATCGTGTATGGAGAGCCGGAGTCCGCCACCATGGCGATCTGGACGCCCCCAATTAGTAACATGCAGGATGGCTTCTTCTTGGCAACGCCGCCAATGCCCAGGATTTGGTCCTCGATGCAGAGGATGCAATCTTGGTCGGATTGGTCTGCCCCATCTTGGTCGTCGGAGTCATCTTGAACGTATTTGACTGCGGTGCTTCTGGGCTTCCGTCTGCAGACTTTGCTGAAATGTCCAGTGACTCCGCAGAAGGAGTATTTGACATGGAATGCTGGGCACTTCCTATCGTTCGCCATGTGGGATTGGCTGCCGCATCTGTAGCAGGTTCCTTGCTTGTCCACAGGCGCGCGGCTGGGCCCCTTGGATTTGGGCGTAAATTGCCTGTTGGAGGCTGAACCAGAAGTGGCCGTAGGTTTTGCGTTCGAGACCCTCCGGACTGTCACCTTGCACACTGTGGGCTGTTGGACAGGTTCTTTCTTGGCAGCGAGTGCGCACCGTTTGGACAACTCGGCTCTCTTGACTATTGCGATGATCTCCGGGAGGGACGCTTCGCCACTAACCCACAGCTTCTCCTGGACGCTTGAGTGGGTAGTGTGCATTATGATTTGGTCTCATATGAGATCATCGTGCAGGGTCCCAAACTTACAGTTGATGGCCAGCTTCTTGAGGGCAGCTACGTAGTCCTCCACTGTTTCCGACTCGGTCTGTTTGCACTGGAAAAAATGGTACCGGTCGATGGCTGTGCAAATTACTGGCTGATAATGGTTGTCCAAATCTTCCAAGGCATGTTGGAAGACGTCGTCGTCAGTAGAAGCCCTAGGTTTCTTCACCATGTTTTCATAGACGCGCAGGCCTTCTGGACCCAGATTATGTAGGAGGATTTTCTTTCGGCGTTTGCTGGAGAACACCTCCTCACCTTCATCTTCCAGCGCCGATAGGTAGTTCAGGAAATACCCCTTCCAGTCGGCCCATTTCATGGCTGGTTCCCCTGGTTTCGGTAGGAAGGGTACTGGGTTGGTTAAGGAGAAGGTTTGTGCGCACATGGTGCGGGCGGCGTGGAAGGCGGTGCGCCTTGATGAGGGGCGGAAGTCGCTAGGTGACGCTTATGGCCTTGTAGTGGGGCACGTTAGGTTGTGAGCAGGGTGCCCCTCGTGCTGGCCCCGCTTGCTGCGGTGCACTCACTGATGCTGCTGCTTCATGGTGTGACAATGCAGGTCTGAGGACCCCGTACCCCTCGCGCTGGCTAGCTAGCTGTCGGTGTTGCCTTGCCTGTGGTGAGGCCGTGGGAGACCCTTGCGGGACACCTCGTGTGTGGGAAAGGTCTCGTGGACCACACAGCCCCCTGGAGCAGGTCGTGATAGCGGGTGCTGAGGAAAGAGGGGAGGACGTGAGGCGCGCGCCGAGATGCGCGCCGAAAACCTCACACGATGAAAACTGGTTGCCGCCGCCTTAATCCTGCCTTGCTGGACGCATTGGACTGGCCGCGCCCGCCACAGTACTTTCGCCGGCTCTCCCCTACCATAACGGCGGCTGGAAACGGCCTCGTGGGTCTGCCGCCTCGTCGCCACTGTGGTGTAGCAAGGTTGACCCCCTCGTAATGAGGACAGGACAGGTAGGTAGGTGTAGATCCTTTATTCTCTTGAGGGAGAGCTATCTCATAGCCTTCGCGCCACGATCCGAAATGGCCGTCCGCGTCACGTCACTCCCACAATGCTTTGCGGTGAGTCACATGACGTCGGAAGGCTAGACCGCGACACTACAGTATGCGCCCTAAAGTATTATTGGCTAGTATATGTCAGAAATGTCACTGTGACCCTGCCGAAGCATGCTAATTAACATTCCTTAACCCCTTCGCTGCTAGGCCTCTTACCCCCCTCCCCCCCTCCCTGTGCTAAGCCTTTTTTTGGCTCTTTGGGGTAGTTTGCGCTTAGGCCCCTGTATCTTTTTGTCCACATAAGGTATCCACGCCAAATTTGCGGCCTTTTCTTCCAACACAATGGGGATTTTAAAGGTACCCAGGAATTAGTCAAAATACAGCAACATTTTTTCTTTTTTTTTTTTGAAAAATGGGAAAAAGGGTTGCAGATGAAAGAGTCTGGTTTTTTCCCTGCAGATAGTATCAACAAAGGGTTTCTGGTGCTGAAATCACCATCTTCACAGCTTTCAGGGACTTACAGACATTTGTCAGAAAACCAAAACATTTTACACAGTTTTGGCATTTTGCTGGGACATAGCATATTTTTTGCTATTTTTTGTGCTTTAAACCTCTTTCCAGTTAATGGCAAAAATGGGTATGAAAGCAATGATGGATCCTGGACAGCTATACATTTCTGACAAGTAGACAAAATTCTGAATTCAGCAAGGGGTCATTTGTGTAGATCTTTTAAGGTTTTCTTATAGAAACTAACAGTTGAAAATAGGAAAAAATGAAAATGAGTCACAAAAAACAGCCATTTGTGCCAACGTTTTCACCTGTAACTTCTTCTAAATATGGCAGATTTTTGAAAGCAATATACTGTTACATCTGCTTGACCCTTCTGGTTGTGGGGATATATAGGACTTGTAGATTCACCAAGAACACGAGGAACCCAGAGCCAATAACTGAGCAGTGTCTTGCAATGGTTTTTTATTGTGTACCGCGTATATCGCAATTCATTTAGGAAAATATAAACAGGGAAACATCGGTATGAAAGACACCTATGTATTTCTGAAATGGGAACAAAATATAGAGTTTAGAAACAGTAGCTAGTTGCATATCTCCGAAATTGTGGGTACCCATACCAGCATGTGAATTATAGGACATTTTTCAAAGTGACTTCTTTTTTACATATTGTCTTACATTTGGAAGGCAGAAATGCATTGTAAGTCAATAGGGCATAACAGTTGCTCTACAATTCTGTGTTCCCCTAAGTCTCCCGATAAAAATGGTACCTCACTTGTGTGGGTAGGTGTAGTGCCCGCGACAGGAAACGTCCCAAAACGCAACGTGGACACACCACATTTTCACAGTGAAAACTGACCCCTTTTTTTGCAAAGTGCCAGCTGTAGATTTTGAACCCTAGCTCTGCCTGCACCTAGGGAAACCTAGCAAACCTTTAAATTTTTAAAAACTAGACACCCAGGGAAATCCAGGATGGGGTGACTTGTCTGGCTCTCACCAGGTTCTGTTACCCAGAATCCCTTGCAAACTGCAAACTTTGTAAAAAAAAAAAAAACACATTTTTTTCAAATTTCTGTGGTGGAAAGTTCTGGAATCTGCGTGGATCCACAACTTTCCACCCGGCCCACATTTCCCAAAGTCTTCCCAAGAAAATGGTACCTCACTTGTGTGGGTAGGCCTAGTGCCCGCGACAGGAAAGGGCTCAAAACGCAATGTGGACACACCACATTTTTACAGTGAGAACGGACCCTTTTTTTGCAAAGTGCCTAGCTGTAGATTTTGAGCCCTAGCTCTGCCGGCACCAAGGGAAACCTAGCAAACCTATACATTTTTGAAAACTAGACACCCAGGGAAATCCAGGATGGGGTGACTTGTCTGGTTCTCACCAGGTTCTGTTACCCAGAATCCCTTTCAAACCTCAAACTTTAAAAAAAAAAAAAATGTCCTCACATTTCTGTGGTGGAAAGTTCTGGAATCTGTGTGGATCCACAAAATTTCACCCACCCCGCGTTCCCCAAAGTCTTCAGAGAAAAATGGTACCTCACTTGTGTGGGTAGGCCTAGTGCCCGCGACAGCAGACGGCCCAAAACGCAATGTGGACACACCACATTTTCACAGTGAAAACGGGCCCTTTTTTGCAAAGTGCCTAGTTGTAGATTTTAAACCCTAGCTCTGCAGGCACCTGGGGAAACCTAGCAAACCTATACATTTTTTAAAACTAGACACCCAGAGGAATCCAGGATTGGTTGACTTGTCTGGCTCTCACCAGGTTCTGTTATCCAGAATCCCTTGCAAACCTCAAACTTTGTTAAAAAAAAACTAAAAAAACACATTTTCCCCACATTTCTGTGGTGGAAAGTTCTGGAATCTGCGTGGATCCACAAAATTCTACCCACCCCACATTTCCCAAAGTCTTCCGAGATAAATGGTACCTCACTTGTGTGGGTAGGCCTAGTGCCCGCCACAGGAATTGCCCCAAAACGCAAAGTAGACACACCACATTTTCACAGTGAAAACTGACCCTTTTTTAGCAAAGTGCCTAGCTGTAGATTTTGAACCCTAGCTCTGCCGGCACCTACGGAAACCTAGCAAACCTATACATTTTTGAAAACTAGACACCCAGGGGAATTCAGGATGGGGTGACTTGTCTGGCTCTCAGCAGGTTCTGTTACTCAGAATCCCTTGCAAACCTCAAACTTTTTAAAACAAAACCATTTTCCTCACATTTCTGTGGTGGAAAGTTCTGGAATCTGCGTGGATCCACAAAATTCCACCCAGGCCGCATTCACCAAAGTCTTCTGAGACAAATGGTACATGACTTGTGTGGGTAGGCCTAGTGCCCGCGGCAGGAAACGGCCCAAAAAGCAACATGGACACATCACATTTTCACAGTGAAAACTGACCCTCTTTTGCAAAGTGCCTAGCTGTGGATTTTGAACCATAGCTCTGCCGGCACCTAGGGAAACCTAAAAAAACTATACATTTTTAAAAATTAGACACCCAGGGGAATGCAGGATGGGGTGACTTGTCTGGCTCTCACCAGGTTCTGTTACCCAGAAACCCTTGCAAACCTCAAAATTTGTAAAAAAACAAAAAACACACTTTCCTCACCTTTCTGTGGTTGAAAGTTCTGGAATCTGCGTGGATCCACAAAATTCCACCTACTCTGCATTCCCCAAAGTGTTCCGAGAAAAATGGTACCTCACTTGTGTGGGCAGGCTTAGTGCCCGCTACAGGAAACGGCCCAAAACACAACGTGGACACACCACATTTTCACAGTGAAAACTGACCATTTTTTTGCAAAGTGTCTGGCTGTCGATTTTGAACCCTAGCTCTGCCGGCACCTAGGGAAACCTAGCAAACCTATACATTATTTAAAACTAGACACCAAGGGGAATCCTGGATGGGGTGACTTGTCTAGCTCTCACCAGGTTCTGTTACCTAGAGTCCCTTGCAAACCTCAAACTTTGTAAAAAAAAAAAAAGAAAAAAAAAACATTTTCCTCATATTTCTGTGATGGAAAGTTCTGGAATCTGCGTGAATCCACAAAATTCTATGCGCCCCGCATTCCCCAAAGTCTTACGAGAAAAATGGTACCTCACTTGTGTGGGTAGGCCTAGTGCCTGCGACAGGAAACGGCCCAAAATACAACGTAGACACACCACATTTTCACAGTGAAAACGGACCCTTTTTTTGCAAAGTCCCTAGCTGTAGATTTCGAACCCTAGCTCTGCCGGCACCTATGGAAACCTAGCAAATCTGTACATTTTTTAAACCTAGACACCCAGGGGAATCCTGTATGGGGTTACATGTCTGGCTCTCACCAGGTTCTGTTACCCAGAATCCCTTGCAAACCTCAAACTTTGTAAAAAAAAAAACACATTTTCCTCACATTTCTGTGGTGGAAAGTTCTGGGATCTGCGTGGATCCACAAAATTCCACAAACCCAGCATTCCCCCAAGTCTTCCGAGAAAAATGGTACATCACTTGTGTGGGTATGCCAAGTGCCCGCGACAGGAAACGGCCCAAAACGCAACGTACACACACTACATTTTCACTGTGAAAACTGACCCTTTTTAGGTCTCGCCTGCACTAGGAGGGCCTTTAGCCATCGGTCTTCACTTTTCAAGCACTGCACTCATGCTTGTGGCGGCATCCACCTTGCGGGAGCGAGCAGCGGTGCGCCACAAGCACGAGTGCAGTGCTTGAAAAGTGAAGACTGCTCTCCCAAGCATGCGCGCACGCGCGCACCACTCGCGGGCTCACCTCCTGCCCCCTTCTCTCTCTCACAACCTCGTCCTAAATCACTCCCTCCTCCTGGCACCCAACTTATTTCTCAGTTTCCCCAACCATGCATCCCTCCGCCTCTCCCTCCGCGTCTCTCTCCCCCTCTGACGTCCCTACTGCTGCAGCCTGCAAGCGTCTCCCCTACCATTCAGGTATCCTCCAACAAGGTGAGGCATGTGCGGCATTGGCACAACAAGGTGAGGCATGTGCGGCATTGGCACTAAATACACTGCTGTAACGGATGCCAGCACAAGCACGAGTGCTTCGCCATGCTTTTTTTTTAAATTCCTTTTCGCGCGCGCACCACTCCCGGGCTTGTTTTAGTTGCTTTCCGCCTGTCGCTGCTTTTTTTTTGTTTTGATTTTGCTTCCCCCTTCCGCTTTGCGTTATAAGCTCTCCCCCCACCCTTCGGGCACAAACAGAGCGTTTCCCTTCCTCAGACGCCAATGTCCCGGCTGGAGACCGAACGATGCCTCTGCCACTGCCATGTGTGCTTGTCCCTATTGCCTCCTCTTCTCCCGCGTTCTCCATGTTCTCCACCGGCCCACTCTGTGTTCCTTTCATAATCATCCCCCCACCCAACCCCATGTTGTTTTCATATTCATCCCCCACCCTTCCCTGTGCTGACTCTGTGCTCACAACCCCACCCTCCCCTTTGTGTTTATTCTCCAAACACAGTGCAGCCTTTCCCACAAAGCGCAAACTCCTACTCCGGTGGTCCGACCATGCTCCGCGCAAGCCTCGTGAGACTTTCCTCCAGGCTTTCCCACCTGCCTCACTCGGTCTGCAGTTTGTCCACTGCAATGGCCATCCCGGTGCTGGAGCCTGACGTTTAAGACAACAAGGTGAGGCATGTGCGGCATTGGCACTAAATACACTGCTGTAACGGATGCCAGCACAAGCACCAGTGCTTCGCCATGCTTTTTTTTTTTAATTCCTTTTAGCGCGCGCACGCGCACCACTCCCGGGCTTGTTTTAGTTGCTTTCCGCCTGTCGCTGCTTTTTTTTTGTTTTGATTTTGCTTCCCCCTTCCGCTTTGCGTTATAAGCTCTCCCCCCACCCTCCGGGCACAAACAGAGCGTTTCCCTTCCTCAGACGCCAATGTCCTGGCTGGAGACCGAACGATGCCTCTGTCAGTGCCATGTGTGCTTGTCCCTATTGCCTCCTCTTCTCCCGCGTTCTCCATGTTCCTTTCACGTCCCACCGGCCCACTCTGTTCCTTTTATAATCATCGCCCCACCCAACCCCATGTTGTTTTCATATTCATCCCCCACCCTTCCCTGTGCTGACTCTGCGCTCACAACCCCACCCTCCCCTTTGTGTTTATTCTCCGAACAGAGTGCAGCCTTTCGCACAAAGCGCAAACTCCTACTTTAGTGGTCCAACCATGCTCCGCGCAAGCCTCATGAGACTTTCCTCCAGGCTCTCCCGCCTGCCTCACTCGGTCTGCAGCTTGTCCACTGCAATGGCCATCCCGGTGCTGGAGCCTGACGTTTAGGACAACAAGGTGAGGCATGTGCGGCATTGGCACTAAATACACTAAATCTTCTGCAGTTGCACACAGGTGCCTACAATCATTATGCATGTGATTGGTTCAATTTGCATGTTTTGTCCTGAACAAAAAAAAAGAGGCAGTATTCCTGTGTGCACACAGCGTGACTTGTAGAAAGTAAAGCATAGTAAAATCGTGAGCATTTATTTGGGCACAACTCTACTGTCGACAGATAATACTGGTAGTATAGCATATCCAAAATATCAAACCTAAAGTACCTGCTCCTTCCTGCAACTTCCTTACCCCTTGCATGGCTTTCCTCCGTGTCTTCAGCCGTCACATTCTTTCATCCCATTTGATGCAAGTATTTCCACCTACCCTTCTTTGAATGGCAACCCTCACTGTCTTCCACCCTCCGTAGGCTTTCACTGTGTGCCACGCCTACCCTCCTCTTTCACCCAGCCTAGTTTACTCCTTCCTTCCTGCACGTGTTCTGTACTCACTTCTTTGCTATCCTTTCGTACCATTTCTGCTTATACTCTACTGTCCTCCTTACCCTCATATACCTTGCTTCCTGTATGCTAGCCTTCCCCCCTCGCTGTCCTTGCTCCAGCTACTCTGCTGCTCCAACACAAAGTGGAAGCTGACTTCAGTCAATTCACTAAGGGTAATTAGGAGCACTGGCTAGTATATGGTCCACAATAGGAGGCCTTTCACCCACCCCTAAAATAGGGATGAGACTGCTCGTGATAAAAGCTGTATGTACTAATTTGTAACATGACTCATGTTTTGTTCACTTTTATTATCGATCAGGGGTTATTAACGCAACTGTAGAGCACATTTAAAACTCTGTCTATTTATATTTTGTCTTCAAAGTATCTACATATAAAGGGTTAAAATGCCAACTTTAGGTTATTTTGCCTTTTTGGGTACCAGCCGGGACATCAAATACCAGTGGTGCTGGTCAAAAACTGGTCATGTGACAACCATATTTGCAGGCAAAGTGCCTGTGCAAGGCAGGTCATTACACCTGAGAATTTATAAATTCCAATCCTGCAAGCTGAGTCATAAGTCGGTTCCCCTGATGGTTATGCTGTCATGGAACAGCTGTTGGTGGCAGAATGTAACAGGTTTAGCTGCTTACTCTTGGCAATGAAGTGTTTCAGTCTCTTAACTATTGTGCATTTTCGACATCACTCATAACAAGCATTGGCGTAGCCAATAGGTCTCGCTTTTGGGACCTTATAATTATTTAGTTATGCAGCACAATATCCTTGGTGCAACAACATCAACCGTTGCATGGCTAAACACTTATAAGGTCCCAAAGGCGAGACCTATTGGCTATGCCAATGCTTGTTTTGCAAAGCGCCTAGCTGTAGATTTTGAACCCTAACTCTGCCGGCACCTAGGGAAACCTAGAAAACCTATACATTTTTGAAAACTAGACACCCAGGGGAATACATGATGGGGTGACTTGTCTGGCTCTCACCGGGTTCTGTTACCCAGAATCCCTTGCAAACCTCAAACTTTGTAAAAACAAACACATTTTCCTCACATTTCTGTGGTGGAATGTTCTGGAATCTGCATGGATCCACAAAATTCCACCCACCCCGCATTCCCCAAAGTCTTCCGAGACAAATGGTACCTCACTTGTGTG
Source organism: Calotriton arnoldi (assembly GCA_963921515.1). Taxonomy (NCBI): domain Eukaryota; kingdom Metazoa; phylum Chordata; class Amphibia; order Caudata; family Salamandridae; genus Calotriton; species Calotriton arnoldi. The sequence goes on from CAWUFW010005817.1 coordinate 79,702, forward strand.
GTTAGGCCTAGTGCCCATGACAAGAAACGGACTAAAACGCAACGTGGACACACCACATTTTCACTGAGAAAACTGACCCTTTTCTCGCAAAGTGCCTAGCTGTAGATTTTGAACCCTAGCTCTGCTGGCACCTAGGGAAACCTAGCAAACCTATACATTTTTTTAAACCAGACACCCACGGGAATACAGGATGGGGCAACTTGTCTGGCTCTCACCAGGTTCTGTTACCCAGAATCCCTTGCAAACTGCAAACTTTGTAAAAAAAAAAACAAATTTTTTTCAAATTTCTGTGGTGGAAAGTTCTGGAATCTGCTTGGATCCACAACTTTCCACCCAGCCTACATTTCCCAAAGTCTTCCCAAAAAAATGGTACCTCACTTGTGTGGGTAGGCCTAGTGCCCGCGACAGGAAAGGGCTCAAAACGCAATGTGGACACACCACATTTTTACAGTGAGAACGGACCCTTTTTTTGCAAAGTGCCTAGCTGTAGATTTTGAGCCCTAGCTCTGCCGGCACCGAGGGAAACCTAGCAAACCTATACATTTTTGAAAACTAGACACCCAGGGAAATCCAGGATGGGGTGACTTGTCTGGTTCTCACCAGGTTCTGTTACCCAGAATCCCTTTCAAACCTCAAACTTTAAAAAAAACAAATTTTCCTCACATTTCTGTGGTGGAAAGTTCTGGAATCTGTGTGGATCCACAAAATTTCACCCACCCCGCGTTCCCCAAAGTCTTCAGAGAAAAAGGTACCTCACTTGTGTGGGTACGCCTAGTGCCCGCGACAGCAGACGACCCAAAACGCAATGTGGACACACCACATTTTCACAGTGAAAACGGGCCCTTTTTTGCAAACTGCCTAGTTGTAGATTTTAAACCCTAGCTCTTCCGGCACCTGGGGAAACCTAGCAAACCTATAAATTTTTTTAAACTAGACACCCAGAGGAATCCAGGATGGGTTGACTTGTCTGGCTCTCACCAGGTTCTGTTATCCAGAATCCCTTGCAAACCTCAAACTTTGTAAAAATAAAAATAAAAAAAAACATTTTCCCCACATTTCTGTGGTGGAAAGCTCTGGAATCTGCGTGGATCCACAAAATTCTACCCACCCCACATTTCCCAAAGTCTTCCGAGATAAATGGTACCTCACTTGTGTGGGTAGGCCTAGTGCCTGCCACAGGAAGTGCCCCAAAACGCAAAGTAGACACACCACATTTTCACAGTGAAAAATGACCCTTTTTTAGCAAAGTGCCTAGCTGTAGATTTTGAACCCTAGCTCTGCCGGCACCTAGTGAAACCTAGCAAACCTATACATTTTTTAAAACTAGACACCCAGAGGAATCCAGGATGGGGTGACTTGTCTGGCTCTCTCCAGGTTCTGTTACCCAGAATCCCTTGCAAACCTCAAACTTTGTCAAAATAAACACATTTTCCTCACATTTCTGTGGTTGAAAGTTCTGGAATCTGCGTGGATCCACAAAATTCCACCCACTCTGCATTCCCCAAAGTCTTCCGAGAAAAATGGACCCTCACTTGTGTGGGTAGGCCTAGTTCCCGCTACAGGAAACGGACTAAAACGCAACGTGGACACACCACATTTTCACTGTGAAAACTGACCCCTTTTTCGCAAAGTGCCTATCTGTAGATTTTGAACCCTAGCTCTGCTGGCACCTAGGGAAACCTAGCAAACCTATAAAAAAAATTAAACCAGACACCCACGGGAATACAGGATGGGGTGACTTGTCTGGCTCTCACCAGGTTCTGTTACCCAGAATCCCTTGCAAACCTCAAACAGTGTAAAAAAAACACATTTTCCTCACATTTCTGTGGTGGAAAATTCTGGAATCTGCATGGATCCACAAAATTCCACCCACCCCGCATTCCCCAATGCCTCACTTGTGAGGTATCATTTTACTCGGGAGACTGAGGGTAACGCTGTGGGGTAGGACATTTGTGCCGGCACGGGGATTCCACGCAAAAATATGTGGAAAATGTGTTTTTTTCAGCTAAATTTGAGGTTTGCAGGGGATTCTGGGTAGGAAAATGTTGGGAGGCCCACACAAGCCATACCTCACTGGACTCCCCCTGGTGTCTAGTTTTCAGAAATGTGTGGTTTTGGTAGGTTTCCCAAGATGGCCGCCGAGCCCGGGGCCAAAAACCCAGGTGACCCCATTGCAAAACCAGGTTGTTTTGTGATAGGTAACTTTGAGGTCTCCTCAATACGTTTTGGGCCCTTGCCTGTCGCGGGTACTTGACTAACCCACGTGAGTGAGGTACCATTTTTATAGGGAGACCTGGGGGAACGCTGGATGGCAGGAAATGTGTGGATCCATGCAGATTCCAGAACTTTCCCACACAGAAATTTGAGAAAAAAGTGATTTTTTTCAGCTAAATTTGAGGTTTTCAGGGGATTCTGGGCAGGAAAACGTTGGGGGGCCCACGCAAACCATACCTCGCTAGACTCCCCCGGGTGTATAGTTTTCAGAGATGTGTGGGTTTTGAAGGTTTCCCAAGATGGCCGCCGAGCGCGGGGCCAAAAACCCAGGTGACCCCCCCCTTGCAAAACCAGGTTGTTTTGTGATAGGTAATTTTGATGTCTCCGCAATACGTTTTGGGCCCTTGCCTGTCGTGGGTACTTGACCCACGCACGCGACTGAGGTACCTTTTTTATCGGGAGACCTGGGGGAACGCTGGGTGGTAGGAAATTTGTGGATCCACGCAGATTCCACTACTTTCCACCATAGAACTGTGAGGAAAATGTGTTTTTTTTTTTTTTTACAAAGTTTGAGGTTTGCAAGGGACCTGGTGAGAGCCAGACAAATCACCCCATCCTGGATTCCCCTGGGTATCTAGTTTTAAAAAATGTATAAGTTTGCTAGGTTTCCCTAGGTGCCGGCAGAGCTAGGGTTCAAAATCTACAGCTAGGCACTTTGCAAAAAAAGGGTCCATTTTCACTGTGAAAATGTGGTGTGTCCACGTTGCGTTTTGGGCTGTTTCCTGTCGCGGCCACTTGGCCTACCCACACTAGTGAAGTACCATTTTTCTCGGAAGACTTTGGGGAATGCAGGGTGGGTGGAATTTGGTAGATCCACACAGATTACAGAACTTTCCATCACAGAAATGTGAGGAAAAAGTTTTTTTTTTTTTTTACCAAGTTTGAGGTTTGCAAGGGATTCTGGGTAACAGAACCTGGTGAGGGCACACAAGTCACCCCATCCTGGATTCCCCTTTGTGTCTAGTTTTCAAAAATGTACAGGTTTGCTAGGTTTCCCTATGTGCTGGCTGCGCTAGGGCCCAAAATCCACAGGTAGGCACATTGCTAAAAGCAAGTCCGTGACTAGTGGGCTTTCGGCCGCCCTGGAGAGAAATGGGGGTGGTTTGCCCCGATATGCCCCAAGGGGGGCAGAAAGACTGTGGCTATTTGTTTGGGGGTGGGGGCATTGGTATGACCATTCTGGGCAGCCCCCACGCATAAAAAAGCCAGCGTAATCGCTGGCGCCTAGTGGGCTCTCTGACGCCCCCTAGGGGGGCAGATCAGGGGATGCTGCCCCCATCTCTCTCCTGGGGGGGCCGAAAGTCTGTGGAATTTTTTGGGGGGTGGTGGGGGCATTGGCATGCGCATTCTGGGCAGCCCACACCCCTGAATAAAAGAAAAATATATTCCCTGATGCCTATTGGGCTTTCTGCCCCCCTGGGAGGCAGGTAAGGGGCTTTTGCCCCTATCTGCCTCCCGGGGGGGCAGAAAGACTGTAGAAATTTTTTTGGGGTGGGGGCATTGGCATGCGCATTCTGGGCAGCCCCCACCCCGAACTTTGAGGGAATTAAATCCCTGGTGCCTAGGAGGCTTTCTGCCCCACAGGGGGCAGATAAGGGGCTACTGCCCCATATGCCTCACAGGGGGGCAGAAAGACCGTAGCATTTTTTGGGGGGGATGGGGACATTGGCATGCCAATTCTGGGCAGCCCCCACCCCTAAGTATATAAAAGAAAATCCCTGGTGTCTTGTGGGCGTCCTGCCCCCCCCCGGGGGCAGATCAGGGGCTACTGCCCCCATCTTCCTTCTGGGGGGACAGAATGACTGTGGCATTTTTTTGGGGGGGTGGGGGCATTGGCATGCCCATTCTGGGCAGCCCCCACCCCAAACTTTGGAGAAAAAAAATCCCTGGTGCCTAGTGGGCTTTCTGCCCCCCCGGGGGCGGATAAGGGACTATTGCCCCATCTGCCTCCATGGGGGGGGGGCAGAAAGACTGTAGAATTTTTTTGGGTGGGGGCATTGGCATGCCTATTCTGGGCAGCCCCCACCCCTACGTATATATAAAATAAAAAAATCCATGGGGCCTTGTGGGCTTTCTCCCCCCCCGGAGGACAGATCAGGAGCTATTGCCCCCATCTGCCTCCTGGGGGGGGCAGAAAGACTTATGCCTTCTTTGGGGGTGTAGGGTGGGGGCATTGGCATGCCCATTCTGGGTTTCCCTATGTGCTGGCTGCGCTAGGGCCCAAAATCCACAGGTAGGCACATTGCTAAAAGCAAGTCCGTGACTAGTGGGCTTTCGGCCGCCCTGGGGAGAAATGGGGGTGGTTTGCCCCGATATGCCCCAAGGGGGGGCAGAAAGACTGTGGCTATTTGTTTGGGGGTGGGGGCATTGGTATGACCATTCTGGGCAACCCCACGCATAAAAAAGCCAGCGTAATCGCTGGCGCCTAGTGGGCTCTCTGACGCCCCCTAGGGGGGCAGATCAGGGGATGCTGCCCCCATCTATCTCCTGGGGGGGCCGAAAGTCTGTGGAATTTTTTGGGGGGTGGTGGGGACATTGGCATGCGCATTCTGGGCAGCCCACACCCTTGAATAAAAGAAAAATATATTCCCTGATGCCTATTGGGCTTTCTGCCCCCCTGGGAGGCAGGTAAGGGGCTTTTGCCCCTATCTGCCTCCCGGGGGGGCAGAAAGACTGTAGAAATTTTTTTGGGGTGGGGGCATTGGCATGCGCATTCTGGGCAGCCCCCACCCCGAACTTTGAGGGAATTAAATCCCTGGTGCCTAGGAGGCTTTCTGCCCCACAGGGGGCAGATAAGGGGCTACTGCCCCATATGCCTCACAGGGGGGCAGAAAGACCGTAGCATTTTTTGGGGGGGATGGGGACATTGGCATGCCAATTCTGGGCAGCCCCCACCCCTAAGTATATAAAAGAAAATCCCTGGTGTCTTGTGGGCGTCCTGCCCCCCCCCGGGGGCAGATCAGGGGCTACTGCCCCCATCTTCCTTCTGGGGGGACAGAATGACTGTGGCATTTTTTTGGGGGGGTGGGGGCATTGGCATGCCCATTCTGGGCAGCCCCCACCCCAAACTTTGGAGAAAAAAAATCCCTGGTGCCTAGTGGGCTTTCTGCCCCCCCGGGGGCGGATAAGGGACTATTGCCCCATCTGCCTCCATGGGGGGGGGCAGAAAGACTGTAGAATTTTTTGGGTGGGGGCATTGGCATGCCTATTCTGGGCAGCCCCCACCCCTACGTATATATAAAATAAAAAAATCCATGGGGCCTTGTGGGCTTTCTCCCCCCGGAGGACAGATCAGGAGCTATTGCCCCCATCTGCCTCCTGGGGGGGGGGGCAGAAAGACTTATGCCTTCTTTGGGGGTGTAGGGTGGGGGCATTGGCATGCCCATTCTGGGTTTCCCTATGTGCTGGCTGCGCTAGGGCCCAAAATCCACAGGTAGGCACATTGCTAAAAGCAAGTCCGTGACTAGTGGGCTTTCGGCCGCCCTGGGGAGAAATGGGGGTGGTTTGCCCCGATATGCCCCAAGGGGGGGCAGAAAGACTGTGGCTATTTGTTTGGGGGGTGGGGGCATTGGTATGACCATTCTGGGCAACCCCCACGCATAAAAAAGCCAGCGTAATCGCTGGCGCCTAGTGGGCTCTCTGACGCCCCCTAGGGGGGCAGATCAGGGGATGCTGCCCCCATCTATCTCCTGGGGGGGCCGAAAGTCTGTGGAATTTTTTGGGGGGTGGTGGGGACATTGGCATGCGCATTCTGGGCAGCCCACACCCTTGAATAAAAGAAAAATATATTCCCTGATGCCTATTGGGCTTTCTGCCCCCCGGGGGGCAGATCAGGGGCTATTGCCCCCATCTGCCTCCTGAGGGGGCAGAAAGACTTATGCCTTCTTTGGGGGGGGAAGGGTAGGGGCATTGGCATGCCCATTCTGGGCAGCCTCCACCCCTATGTAAATTTTAAAAAAATCCCTGGTGCCTTGTGGGTTTTCTGCCCCCCCGGGGGGCAGATCAGGGGCTACCGCCCCTATCTGCCTCCTGGGGGGGCAGAAAGACTGTGGCATTATTTTTGGAGGGGGTGGGGTCATTGGCATGCTCATTCTGGGCAGCCCCCACCCCGAACTTTGAGGGAATTAAATCCCTGGTGCCTATGGGGCTTTCTTCCACCCGGGGGGGCAGATAAGGGGCTACTGCCCCATATGCCTTCCGGGGGGGCAGAAAGACTCTAGCATTTTTGGAGGGATGGGGCCATTGGCATGCCAATTCTGGGCAGCCCTCACCCCTAAGTATATAAAAGAAAATCCCTGGTGTCTTGTGGGCTTTCTGCCCCCCCGGGGGGAAGATCAGGGGCTACTGCCCCCATCTGCCTCCTGGGGAGGGGCAGAAAGACTGTGGCATTTTTTTGGGGGGTGGGGGCATTGGCATGCCCATTCTGGGCAGCCCCCTCCCTGAACTTCGGGGGAAAAAAATCCCTGGTGCCTAGTGGGCTTTCTGCCCCCCCGGGGGCAGATAAGGGGCTATTGCCCCATATGCCTCCCAGGGGGGGCAGAGAGACCATAGCATTTTTTTGGGGTGGGGGCATTGGCATGCCCATTCTGGGCAGCCCTCACCCCTACGTATATAAAACATTAAAAAATCCATGGGGCCTAGTGGGCTTTCTCCCCCCCGGGGGACAGATCAGGAGCTATTGCCCCCATCTGCCTCCTGGGGGGGGGGGCAGAAAGACTTATGCCTTCTTTGGGGGTGTAGGGTGGGGGCATTGGCATGCCCATTCTGGGCAGCCCCTACCCCTGGCACATAAAAACAAATCCCTGGCGCCTAGGGTGCTTTCTGCCCCCCAGGGGGGCAGAAAGGCTGTCTGGCAAAATTTTATGTGGGGGAGCAAAGGCCCTTGCCCAAGGGGCCGCTCTCCGCTCCCTGGTGTCTACTGGGTGGATCCCTGCATGGGGATCACCCTCCTGGGGCGATCCCCAAGCAGGGATCCACTAGGGAAGGGTACCATTGGAAAGGGGAGATTCTCGCCTTTCCATCGATACCTCTCCCATGTTTTTCGGTGCTCGGGGGGCTGAGATAGCCCCACAAGCACCAACAGCGCGCCATGCGCGCGATCGTCATTACAATGAAAACCCAATCCATGCTTTGGGAGGTTGGGGAAGCTCTTCCCCGCCTCTCAAAGCAAAAAAAAAAAATGGGAAATCCCTCTGCTGTTCACAGCAGAGGGATTTTTTTTAAGTGTGCTCATGACTGAATGGTTCCGTCATGAGCACACTTGCACTTATGCTCATGACGGAATCATTCCGTCATGAGCAGGGAAGGGGTTAAAATACAACTGCCTCAGTATACCACAGTCCTCCTAGTTTGATTACACTCTTCCTTCTGCCATGCTGTACAACCAAACTTCTGGTGGCCATCTTAACACTGTGATTTTCCTTTGTGTTCTTAACCCCTTCGATGCTCATGACGGAATGGTTCCGTCATGAGCATCGGTGCCCCTGTGCTCATGACGGAACCATTCCGTCATGAGGCCAGGGGCACGAAATCCCTCTGCTGCAGACAGCAGAGGGATTTCTCTTTCACCCCTGTGACCTTGGCAGCTGGGGAATTGCTTCCCCAGCTCCCGAGGCCCCCTCCCTGGTTTCTGTGCCATGAGGATCAGCGCGCACGTCGCGCTGTCCTCATTGCACAGAAAACGAAACTGAAATGAGCCTTTAGGCTCATTTCAGTTTCACTTTCTATGTGCTCAGGGGCTATCTCAGCCCCCGGGCACGTAGAAAGACGGGAGAGGTATCATTGGAAAGGGAGAATCTCCCCTTTCCAATGGTACCCCTCCCAGTGGATCCCTGCTTGGGGATCGCCCCAGGAGGGCGATCCCCAAGCAGGGATCCACCCACTAGACACCAGGGAGGGGGAGCGGCCCCTTGGGCAAGGGCTTTGCTCCCCCAATTTGTTTTTGGGGCGATTTAGACTTTTTGCCCCTCTGGGGGCAGATGGGGCAGTAGCCCCCAATCTGCCCCACCGGGGGGCAAAAGCCCACTAGACCCCAGGGATATTTTTCTTTGCCCTATTAATTTATTAGGGTGGGGGCTGCCCATAAAGGGCATGTCCATGCCCCCACCCTGCAAAATTTACAGCCTTTCTGCCCCCCCGGGGGGGGCAAAAAGCCCACTATAAGCCAGGGATTTTTTTTTTTATTATAATTTGTGGTGGGGGCTGCCCAATATGGGCATGACCATGCCCCCACCCACCCCCGCAAAAATGACAGCCTTTCTGCCCCCCTGGGGGCAGCTGAGGGCATTAGCCCCAAATCTGCCCCCGGGGGCAAAAGCCCAGTAGACACCAGGGATTTTATGGGCAAATTTTAATTAGATTGGGGGCATTGGCATGCCCATTTTGGGCAGCCCCCACCCTAATTAAAATTTGCCCAAAAACTCCCTGGCGTCTAGTTGACTTTCTGCCCCCCCTGGGGGGCAGATGGGGGCATTAGCCCCCAATCTGCCCCGACGGGGGGGCAAAAAGCCCACTAGACGCCAGGGATTTTTTGGGGGCAAATTTGAATTAGGGTGGGGGCTCCCAAAACGGGAATGCCCATGCCCCCACCCCCTCCCCGCAAAAATAACAGCCTTCCTGCCCCCCCTGGGGGCATATGGGGCAGTAGCCCCCAATCTGCCCCCCCGGGGGGGCAAACAGCCCACTAGGCGCCAGCGATTTTTTGGGGCAAATTTTAATTAGGGTGGGGGCATTGGCATGCCCGTTTTGGGCAGTCCCCACCCTAATTAAAATTTGCCCAAAAAACTCCCTGGCGTCTAGTGGGCTTTTTGCCCCCCCTGGGGGGCAGATTGGGTGCATTAGCCCCCAATCTGCCCCGCCGGGGGTGGCAAAAAGCCCACTAGATGCCAGGGAGTTTTTGGGGCAAATTTGAATTAGGGTGGGGGCTCCCAAAACGGGCATGCCCATGCCCCAACCCTCCCCCACAAAAATAGCCTTCCTGCCCCCTCTGGGGGGCAGGTGGGGCAGCAGCCCCCAATCTGCCCCCGCGGGGGGCCAAAAAGCCCACTAGACGCCAGGGATTTTTTGGGGCAAATTTAAATTAGGGTGGGGGCATTGGCATGCCCGTTTTGGGCAGCCCCCACCTAATTAAAATTTGCCCAAAGCTCCTGGCGTCTAGTGGGTTTTGCCCCCTCTGGGGGGCAGATGGGGGCATTAGTCCCCAATCTGCCTTGCCGGGGGGGGCAAAAAGCCCACTAGACGCCAGGGAGTTTTTGGGAGCAAATTTGAATTAGGGTGGGGGCTCCCAAAAAGGGCATGCCCATGCCCCCACCCCCTCCCCCACAAAAATAACAGCCGTCCTGCTCCCCCTGGGGGTCAGATGGGGCAGTAGCCCCCAATCTGCCCCCCCCGGGGGGGGCAAAAAGCCCACTAGACGCCAGGGATTTTTTTGGGCAAATTTTAATTAGGGTGGGGGCATTGGCATGCCCTTTTTGGTCAACCCCCACTCTAATTAAAATTTGCCCCAAAAACTCCCTGGCACCTAGTGGGCTTTTGCTCCCTGGGGGCAGATGGGGGCATTAGCTCCCATCTGCCCCGCCGGGTGGGGGCAAAAAGCCCACTAGACGCCAGTGAGTTTTTTGGGGCAAATTTGAATTAGGGTGGGGGCTGCCCAAAATAGGCATGTCAATGCCCCCACCCCCTCCCTGCAAAAATTACAGCCTTCCTGCCCCCCCTGGGGGGCAGATGGGGCAGAAGCCCTCAATCTGCCCCCCCGGGGGGGCAAAAAGCACACTAGACACCAGGGATTTTTTGGGGCAAATTTTTATTAGGGTGGGGGCTGCCCAAAACAGGCATGTCAATGCCCCCACCCCCCACCCGCAACAATTACAGCCTTTCTGCCCCCAATCTGCCCCCCCCAGGGGGGCAAAAAGCCCACTAGACGCCAACGATTACACTGGCTTTTTTATGTGTGGGGGTGGGGGCTGCTCAGAATGGGCATACCAATGCCCCTACCCCCCAAAAAAATAGCCACAGAGTTTCTGCCCCCCTTGGGGGCATATCGGGGAAACCCCACCCCCCGATATCCCCCCCAGGGCGGCAGAAAGCCGACTAGGAACAGATTTGTTTTTAGCAATATGCCTACCTGTGGATTTTGGGCCCTAGATGAGCCGGCATATAGGGAAACCTAGCAAACCTGTACATTTTTGAAAATTAAACTCCCAGGGGAATCCAGGATGGGGTGACTTGACTGGCTCTCACCAGGTTCTGTTACCCAGAATTCCTTGCAAACCTCAAAATGTGTATAAAAAAACACATTTTCCTCACATTTCTGTGGTGGAAAGTTCTGGAATCTGTGTGGATCCACAAAATTCCACTCACCCCGCATTCCCCAAAGTCTTCCGAGAAAAATGGTACCTCACTTGTGTGGGTGGGTCAAGTACCCGCGACAGGCAAGGGCCCAAAACCTAGTGAGGCGACATCAAAATTACCTATCACAAACCAACCTGGTTTTGCACGGGGGGGTTACCTGGGTTTTTGGCCCCGGGGTCGGCGGCCACCTAGGGAAACCTACAAAACCCACACATTAATGAAAACTAGACACCCGGGGGATTCCAGGGAGGTATGGCTTGTGTGGATCCCCCAACGTTTTCTTACCCAGAATCCCCTGCAAACCTCAAATTTAGCTGAAAAAAATCACTTTTTTCACACATTTGTGTGTGGGAAAGTTGTGGCATCACCGGGCTGACACAAATTTCCTACCAGCCAGCGTTCCCCCTGGTCTCCCGATAAAAATGGTGCCTCACTCGGGTGGGAGGCCCAAGTACCCGCGACAGGCAAGGGCCCAAAACGTATTGAAGCGACATCAAAATTGCCTATCACAAAACCACCTGGTTTTGCAAGGGGAGTCCCATGACTTTTGGCCCGGGGCTCGGCGGCCACCTAGAGAAACCTACCAAACCCACACATTTCTGAAAACTAGACACCCAGGGGATTCCAGGGAGGTATGACTTGCTTGGATCCCCCAACGTTCTTACTCCAGAATCCCCTGCAAACCACAAATTTTGCCGAAAAATGCACTTTTTTCTCACATTTCTGTGGTGGAAAGTTCTGGAATCTGCGTGGATCCACAAATTTCCTCCCACCCAGCGTTCCCCCAGATCTCCCGATAAAAATGGTACCTCACTTGCGTGGGTGGGTCAAGGACCCGCGACAGGCAAGGGCCCAAAAGCTATTGAGGCGACATCAAAATTCCCTATCACAAACCAACCTGGTTTGCCTGGGAGTCCCATGAGTTTTGGCCCTGGGCTCGGAAGCCATCTAGGGAAACCTACCTAACCCACACATTTCTGGAAACTAGACACCCGGGGGAGTCCAGCGAGGTATGGCTTGCGTGGGTCCCCCATCATTATCCTACCCAGAATCCCCTGCAAACCTCAAATTTCGCTGAAAAATTCACTTTTTTCTCACATTTCTGTGGTGGAAAGTTCTGGAATCTGCGTGGATCCACAAATTTCCTCCCACCCAGCGTTCCCCCAGGTCTCCCGATAAAAATGGTACCTCACTTGTGTGGGTAGGCACAGTGGCTGCAACAGGAAATGGCCCAAATCGTACTCTGGAGACTTCAAAATTACCTATAGCAAAACTACCTGGTTTCGGGGGGGGGGCACCTGAGATTTTGGCCCCGGGCTCGACGGCCATCTTGGAAAAGTACCAAACCCAAACATTTCTGAAAACTAGGCACCCGGGGGAGTCCAATGAGGTATGGCTTGCATGGATCCCCCAACGTTTTCCTACCCAGAATGCCATGCAAACCTCAAATTTAGCTGAAAGAAACACATTTTCCACATATTTTTGTGTGGAATCACCGTGCCGGCACAAATGTCCTACCACCCAGCGTTCCCCTTGTTCTCCCGAGTAAAATGATACCTCACTTGTGGGTGGGCCAAAGGCCTGTGGCTAGGAAGAGCCCAAAACATAGGGATTTATAGTATAGCACCGAGAATTCTAAGCGCTATATTTTTTTTAAAATACGTTTTTAGCCAATTCTGCTTTGGACACCCACACAAGTGAGGTATCATTTTACTCAGGAGAACAAGGGGAACGCTGGGTGGTAGGACATTTGTGCCGGCACGGTGATTCCACGCAAACATATGTGGAAATTGTGGTTTTTTCAGCTAAATTTAAGGTTTGCATTGCATTCTGGGTAGGAAAACGTTGGGGGATCCAGGTAAGCTATACCTCATTGGACTCCCCGAGTGTCTAGTTTTCAGAAATGTTTGGGTTTGGTACTTTCCCAAGATGGCCACCGAGCCCGGGGCCAAAATCTCAGGTGCCCCCCAAAACCAGGTAGTTTTGCTATAGGTAATTTTGAAGTCTCCAGAGTACGATTTGGGCCATTTCCTGTTGCAGCCACTGTGCCTACCCACACAAGTGAGGTACCATTTTTATCGGGAGACCTGGGGAACGCTGAGTGGGAGGAAATTTGTGGATCCACGCAGATTTCAGAACTTTCCATCACAGAAATGTGAGAAAAAAGTGAATTGTTCGGCGAAATTTGAGGTTTGCAGGGGATTCTGCGTAGGAGAATGATGGGGGACCCACGCAAGCCATACCTCGCTGGACTCCCCGGGTGTCTAGTTTCCAGAAATGTGTGGGTTTGGTAGGTTTCCTAGATGGCTGCCGAGCCCCGGGCCAAAAACTCATGGGACTCCCATGCAAAACCAGGTTGGTTTGTGATAGGTAATTTTGATGTCGCCTCAATAGCTTTTGGGCCCTGCCTGTCGCGGATCCTTGACCCACCCACACAAGTGAGGTACGATTTTTCTCGAAAGACTTTGGGGAACGTGGGGTGGGTGGAAATTTGTGGATCCACGCAGATTCCAGAACTTTCTACCACAGAAATGTGGGGAAAATGTGTTTTTTTGACAATTTTTAGGTTTGCAAGGGATTCTGGGTAACAGAACCTGGTGGGAGGCAGTCAAGTCACCCCATCCTGGATTCCCCTGGGTGTCTAGTTTTCAAAAATGTATAGGTTTGCAAGGTTTCCCTAGGTGCCGGCAGAGCTATGGTTCAAAAACTACAGCTAGGCACTTTGCCAAAAAAGGGTCATTTTTCACTGCGAAATTGAGGTGTGTCCATGTTGTGTTTTGCGCCGTTTCCTGTTGCGGGCACTAGGCCGACCCACACAAGTGAGGTACCATTTTTCTCGAAAGACTTTGGGGAACGTGGGGTGGGTGGAAATTTGTGGATCCACGCAGATTCCAGAACTTTCCACCACAGAAATGTGGGGAAAATGTGTTTTTTTTGACAATTGTTTAGGTTTGCAAGGGATTCTGGGTAACAGAACCTGGTGGGAGGCAGTCAAGTCACCCCATCCTGGATTCCCCGAGTGTCTAGTTTTCAAAAATGTATAGGTTTGCTAGGTTTCCCTAGGTGCCGGCAGAGCTATGGTTCAAAAACTACAACTAGGCACTTTGCCAAAAAAGGGTCATTTTTCACTGCGAAATTGAGGTGTGTCCACGTTGTGTTGTGCGCCGTTTCCTGTCGCGGGCACTAGGCCAACCCACACAAGTGAGGTATCATTTTTCTCGGAAGACTTTGGGGAACGCGGGGTGGGTGGAAATTTGTGGATCCACGCAGATTCCAGAACTTTCCACCACAGAAATGTGAGGGAAATGTGTATTTTTTGACAATTTGTTAGGTTTGCAAGGGATTCTGGGTAACAGAACCTGGTGGGAGCCAGTCAAGTCACCCCATCCTGGATTCCCCTGGGTGTCTAATTTTCAAAAATGTATAGGTTTGCTAGGTTTCCATAGGTGCTGGCAGAGCTAGGGTTCAAAAACTACAGCTAGGCACTTTGTCAAAAAAGGGTCATTTTTCACTGTGAAATTGGGGTGTGTCCACGTTGCGTTTTGCGCCGTTTCCTGTCGCGGGCACTAGGCCTACCCACACAAGTGAGGTACCATTTTTCTCAGAAGACTTTGGGGAACGTGGGGTGGGTGGAAATTTGTGGATCCACGCAGATTCCAGAACTTTCCACCACAGAAATGTGAGGAAAATGTGTTTTTTTATCAATCTTTTAGGTTTGCAAGGGATTCTGGGTAACAGAACCTGGTGGGAGCCAGTCAAGTCACCCCATCCTGGATTCCCCTGGGTGTCTAGTTTTCAAAAATGTATAGGTTTGCTAGGTTTCCATGGGTGCTGGCAGAGCTAGGGTTCAAAAACTACAGCTAGGCACTTTGTCAAAAAAGGGTCATTTTTCACTGTGAAATTGGGGTGTGTCCACGTCGCGTTATGCGCCGTTTCCTGTCGCGGGCACTAGGCCTACCCACACAAGTGAGGTACCATTTTTCTCGGAAGACTTTGGGGAACGTGGGGTGGGTGGAAATTTGTGGATCCACGCAGATTCCAGAACTTTGCACTACAGAAATGTGAGGAAAATGTGTTTTTTTTATCAATCTTTTAGGTTTGCAAGGGATTCTGGGTAACAGAACCTGGTGGGAGGCAGTCAAGTCACCCCATCCTGGATTCCCCTGGGTGTCTAGTTTTAAAAATGTATAGGTTTGCAAGGTTTCCCTAGGTGCCGGCAGAGCTATGGTTCAAAAACTACAGCTAGGCACTTTGCCAAAAAGGGACATTTTTCACTGCGAAATTGAGGTGTGTCCATGTTGTGTTTTGCGCCGTTTCCTGTTGCGGGCACTAGGCCGACCCACACAAGTGAGGTACCATTTTTCTCGAAAGACTTTGGGGAACGTGGGGTGGGTGGAAATTTGTGGATCCACGCAGATTCCAGAACTTTCCACCACAGAAATGTGGGGAAAATGTGTATTTTTTGACAATTGTTTAGGTTTGCAAGGGATTCTGGGTAACAGAACCTGGTGGGAGCCAGTCAAGTCACCCCATCCTGGATTCCCCCGAGTGTCTAGTTTTAAAAAATGTATAGGTTTGCTAGGTTTCCCTAGGTGCCGGCAGAGCTATGGTTCAAAAACTACAGCTAGGCCCTTTGCAAAAAAGGGTAATTTTTCATTGTGAAAATGTGGTGTGTTCACGTTGGGTTTTGAGCCATTTCCTGTCGTGGGCACTATGCCTACCCACACAAGTGAGGTACCATTTTTATCGGGAGACTTAGGGTAATTCAGATTTGTAAAGCAACTGTTATTACCTATTGACTTTCGATGCATTCTGCCTTCCAAATGAAAGACATTGTGTAAAAAAGAAATAATTTTTAAAAATGACCGATAATTCTCATGCTAGTATGAGTATTCCCAATTTCGGAAATGTGCAAATATCTACTGTTTCTAAATTCTATATTTTGTTCCCATTTCAGAAATACATAGGTGTCTTTCATACCGATTTTTCCATGTATACATTTTCCCACAATAATTGCTATATACCCGGTACATAATAAAAATCCATTGCAAGACGCTGCTCAGTTGTTGGCTCTGGGTTCGTTGGGTTCTTGGTGAACCTACAAGTCCTATATATCCCCACAACCAGTAAGGTCCAGCGGATGTAACGGTATATTGCTTTCAAAGAGTTGTCATAATTAGAAGAAGTTACAGGTGAAAACGTTGACACAAAAGGCTGTTTTTTTCAACTAATTTTCAATTTTTCCTATATTTAACTGTTAGTTTCTATAAAGAAACCTTGATGGATCTACACAAATGACCCCTTGCTGAATTCAGAATTTTGTCTACTTTTCTAAAATGTATAGCTGTCTAGGATCCATTATTGCTTTCATACCCATTTCTACCATTAACTGGAATGAGGTTGAAAACACAAAAAATAGCAAAAATAGGCTATGTCCCAGAAAAATGCCAAAACTGTGTAAAAAATGTTGGTTTTCTGACAAAAGTCTGTCATTCCCTAAAAGCTGGGAAAATGGTGATTTCAGCCCCACAAACCCTTTTTTGATACCATTTGCAGGGAAAAACCCAGACGCTTTCATTTGCAGCCCTTTTTTCGCATTTTTCCCAAAAAAAACAAAATTTAGCTGTATTTTGGCTAATTTCTGGGACCCCTCCAGGGAATCCACAAACCCTGGGTACCTTTACAATGCCCATGATGTTAGAAAAAAGGACGCAAATTTGGCGTGGATACCTTATGTGGTCAAAAAGTTACAGGGGCCTAAGCGCGCACTACCCCAAATAGCCAAAAAAAGGCTTAGCACAGGGGGGGAAAAGGCCTAGCAGCGAAGGGGTTAAGTGAATGTATACTATCAACATTGTAACAATTTATGTGCACAGTATTCCATGAGTTGAAACTAACAAAAAATACATATTGGTGGATCCAAGATATTAAAAAAAAAAAAAAAAACATATGCGCACGATACTTCACCATGGTAACATACAAAAAGTGCATATTACAAATTCTAAGGTATGACAAACAGGCATCTACACACAACACTCCGCCATGATAACATGCGAAGAATACATATTATAAACAACAAACATAATGATGCAGTTTTCGGCACATTTCCAATATATCATAATTAGGTCCTCATGCTAAAAAGAAAAATGCATGTTACTGCCAAATTACATACTACTGAATAATGATCAATGTGGTGACACAATCCAATGTAGTGCCAAATCCCAATTCTCACAATGGATATCTGTCATGAATTACTCATATGTGGGATGCAGTATGTGAACTAACTGTCTAATCATTACTTCATGCATCTCACATACTGAAAATCAGTGACAACTAATGTGTTCAACAAGAATTAATCCTATGGGTAATGATTCATAGGAAGCAACTCATATCTAATTTGTCGTTTAATCCAAACAGCATCATGGTATTAAATTTTTTAATCCAAGTGGGTGCACCTGCCAGGTGACATGACAGTTTACCACTGCGCGAGCAGACACTGCAGTGGCGGGTCTGAGATACATTTACAGGGCTACTCATGTGGGTGGCACAACCAGTGCTGCCAGCCCACTAGTAGCATTTGATTTACAGGCCTTGGCACACACCGTGCACTTTACTAGGGATTTACCAGTAAATCAAATATGCCAATTATAGCTAACCAATCTTATCACACTTTATACAGAGAGCATATGCATTTTAGCACTGATCAGTAGTGGTAAAGTGCCCAGAATCCTATAGCCAATGAAAACAAGGTCAGAAAAATGAGAGGCAAAAGGCAAAAAGTTTGGGAATAAGCCTGCAGAAAGGGCCAGGTCTAACACCCAGCATAGTCAACTTGTTGCCTTTCCACCCTCCTCCATGAGAGGGTCTTATTCCCATAGAAATTATGGTTAGTGCTCTAAACAACTAAAAAGAGGACATATTTTCCGAGTTCTCAAATAGCGACAAATCACTTTAATTAATTTTCTATCTTTATGTTTTTTATCGAGTTGATCACTTGAGGGAGAAGATGTGGCGTTATGGCCAGAGCTGCAGACTTTGCAACTGGGGAATCAGGTTCGAGTTTCAGCATCAGCTAGACATCCTGTGATTCTGGGCAAAGCACTTAATCTCCCCATGCCTAAAACCAAAATGAATGTTTCCTTGTGTAATGTAACTGATGCTCATGTAAGGCACTCCAATACCTTCAGGTCAAGTCTTCACTATCTAAAACTACAAAAAAATAATAATAATTTAGGGCATCATTTATGAAAAGTGGCGCATCGCTGGGCAAAAATAGTGATGCGTCACTTTTCATTGCGCTATCTATGCAACCAGTGGCGGCTGGTGAACTCTGAGAGTGGTGAGCACAAATCTATACTCCACATTGCGAGTAGAAAGAGACTGTTATGAACAAGGATGCCCATCATAAGCTATTAGAGAAATTGTATCTTTTTATTTTTTAAATAGTGCTCAAACAGTGGCTTTTCCAGCATATTTTCCCTGCGGAACAACCCAATTTCTGGTTTAATCAAGCAAGCCTTAACCTCCACAGAGGTGTGGTCACTTGACAGTGAGATAGGGCAGAGTGGAGAGGGTACAGTAGGACAGACCTAGTTGAGAGGTCAGAGAGTTATAGAGGAAAAGGACAAAGAAGAGACAGGAAAAAAGTACAGAGTAGGACGTTCATAAGAGGAAGAGAACCACAGCAAGAAAAGTCCAGTCAATACTAAAAGGATACCCCAAAATGGAATACTGGAGAGTGACATATAGCGGATATAGAGGTGAAACATAGGACACAAGGATGACCTGTAGAAAATGAAGCAGAATATAATATATTGGTAATACAGATGGTCGAGACAGGCAAGAGGGCCAAAAGTGAAGGAGAGGAGAGAAGTGGCCAAAAATGGAGGGTGGGAATTTGGGGACACAGAAGCGACAACTGTAGCAGGGAAGAGAGGATGGGAAGTGATAAACTGGAGAGAGAATAGACAATAAAGAAAATGGTATGTGCATAAAGGAGGGAGAGCAGAATGCCATGATCATACAAGGTTATATATAAAGAGAGGTTAAGCCCTAGGACCGTAGCAAGGTAGGGCCTTTTTAAATAGAAACACTGGAAGAACCTGGCTACTGTTTCGTGGTACTGCTATTTAATTTGGACAGACACACAAAAAGAACCAATGTTTAAATCCCATTGGATCTGGTTATTTATTTAACCTTTTCTTTTGCACATCAAAAAACGCTTTTGAATTATTTTATAAGCGTCTGAATGTAAAGGAAACACTGTTCGTTTCAAAACAAGTGAACATAGTTAAACAAATACACAAAAAACAATAATGTGACAAAAATGTGCAACTTTTAAAACAGACAATAATGCACCAATCTCTTTGCACAATAATTTTTTACAACGATCCCTTTAAGACTTTAGCATTTGAACAAAAAGGGGTGTAAACCACAAAAGGTGCCAATCTCATTGCACAATTAGTTCTCATTTGCAACAACCCTTTAAGATTTTAACAATTTATCCAAAAAGGGCATAAAACACAAAAGGTGCCGACGCGTTTCAAGACCTAGTGATACTCATGGGGCTCTCATCAGGGCTTCTGACTTTCGGTCTGACTCAATATACAGATGTGATCTAGTGGGTAAACATAAATAAAATAAGTGTCAGTGCATTGTGGACCCCTCTCACCTTTTCTCTGCTTATTTACAAAATATATTCGGTGAATTACCTGCTGGCTACAGCTTGTTATTCACCGATCTTTGAGTCTGGCATGGGTTATTTCATTTTTCGGGAGCAGGCTGTAAGGATAAGAGCCAGCTTATTAGCACAAGAATGTGACTAAACTGATGTCTTTAAATCGCTGTTGCAGTAAGATTAAGTCGCATACCTGAGTTAAATAGGGCGGCGTCTCCCCTTTCGCACAGCTATTCTCAAGTTATTTAGCGGGACTGTCCGTAGCAATTCTTTTCCTATGGATGACATTTCAACAATATTATTTAGTTCCGTGTACACTACGCTACACCGTTAGTCACTAATGCGCTGTAGCATGCTGTTACTATCTTACTTCCAAAGCGTGAATCCTTGCCAGGAGCTTCTTTCCTCTCCCGTTAGCGGCATGGCAATCCGCGTCTCTGCAGCCGTAGAGACTTCCTGTTTGCTTGCAATTTCAACAGTGAACCACCCAGATGGCTTGTGGGCATTGTAGTTCATGAATCCATTTCATGAAAATCTTCAGAGGATTTCATGGTCGTGATAATTAAGTCATTTCATTTAGACCAGAGACAGTACAATTGAATTTTAGAATAAGATACGCTTCCTTTTGAAGGAGCAATTCATCCAAATCGCCACCTCTTACATTTGTCGTGATCCCTGTTAGGACAGTCCATCTTAAATCCTTTTCGCTGTGATTTTTTTCAATATAGTGGGAGACCATGGGGGCATTTAGCACTTTCTTTTTGATTCTAGAATGGTGCTGAACAATCCGTTGGTTTATTTGTTGGTTTGTTTTGCCAATATAGATTTTTGAACAAGGACAAATTACGGCATAGATAACATTTTTCGTTTTACAGTTCGTAAATTCCTTATGTTTTCATTTAATGGTGTTATGAGTGAATTCTGTTCCTTCTATCGTCAATTCGCAGACAGAACAGTTGCCACACTTATGGTGGCCCTCCACAGGTTTCATTTTCCATTGTGCTCTTAAGTCGCATTTTGGACGATTCGGTGACATCTCCTCTCTAATGATTTGTTGCCCTATAGAGATATTCTTCTTCATTGCAAACAGCGGTCTTGGGAAAGGACATTCTAATCCTTGTAGCAGGTGCCAGTTCTTGAGGATAATTTGCCGGAACCTGTTGGTGTCAGGACTGTAAGTAGACACACACACCAGTCTCTCAAGGGGTTGTTTCACTTTTTTCTGGAGAAGTACTTCACGAGGTGTGAACCAGGCTCTTTTGATAGCGTGTTTAAGTAGTTTTTTGGGATACCCTCTATCGATCATCTGTTTGCAAAATATGGACGCATGGATTTCAAAGTCTTCTCTTCGTGAACAATTTCTGTGTATCTGTAGTAGCTGGCCATAAGGGAGGTTGTCCTTCAAATTTCGAGGGTGCGAACTGCTGTGATGCAGGATCGTGTTCCTGTCAGTTGCTTTTCGATGTAGCGTAGTTGTCAATTCCTCATCATACGGTACAACTTCAACGTCCAGGAAGGTCAAGCTGGTCTTACTCTTAGTAATGCTAAATTTCATATCTTCATGTCTGCTATTAAGCCATCCATGGAACATATCCAGATCTTCTTCTGTGCCTTTCCACAAGCACCAGATATTGTCTATATATCAATACCATTGTAGAATACTTCTTTCAAATGGATTGTTATTGAAGATGAACCTGTCTTCGTATTGGGCCATGTAGAGCACCGCCATTTCTGGAGCGAAGGGACACCCCATTGCGGTGCCCTTCGTTTGCATGTAAAATGTCTCCTCAAATTTGAAATAGTTCTTCTTTAAAGCAATTTCAGCCAACTGCAGGATAAATGCTGTTGGGACTCTATGCGGTCTAGATCTATTTTCCAAGTAAAATTCAATCACTTGCAAGGTCTCATCCTGCGGTATCTGCGTGTATAAACTGATGACATCAAATGAAACCATCCAATGTGATTGATAATCAAACTGCTGGCCCTCTACTTTGATGATAAAATCATACAAGGGGCAGGCTAGGAAAAAGAAGGAAGAAAGTTACAAAAGTGTTTTGAAGACAGGAAGGCTAGGAGGGAGAGAAAAGATGACACTGATTGCAAAGAGTATTGAAAGAAAGAAAAGCTGTATACAAAGAAAAGAAAGCAAAGAGGAAGGGGAGACATATTAAAAAAAAGGCATGAGAGAGAGTCAGGAAGACAGAGAACCAAAGGGGAGACATAGTGAGAAGGAGAGCAAGAGACAGGAAAGAGACATCGCATCAAGTAATCCAATTACATTACACTGCTGAATTGATAGGGGAGATGTCCGCTCTTTTCCACTTGTTGTCTTATCGAGAAAGAAACAAACCGGCCTTCCCTGCTTTTCACAATACATGTGTGGTGTTCACTTGATATGATAAATGAGAACAAAACAGGCATTTCAACTGTCACTCGAACTGTTTTGTTTAGTGGTCCCTGGGATTGGCTTAAAGTGAAAGATTTTACCTTTTATGTGCTTGGCAGCGCGCCTTTTCTCTAAACTTGACAATAAAACCAGGATCTCGGATGCAGAGCAAGCTGCTTTACCAATTTAGATGCACTTACGTTTGGATAACTGTCTGCACCACTGCCTTTTCCGACCCAGAACTGTAGACAGAACTACGGAAGCCGGGTCACGCAATCAAGGTAGGCCTGGCAAAGTTATAGGACCAGGCAGCAGTGATACAGCCGGTACAATTACGTGTCTACCCTGTGATAACTCAAACCGGGTCGGATTTGTGTAAGATTGACGTGCCACACAGCCTCAGGCTGGGCTGTGCATGGAAACGCCTAGGGACTGCATTATATTCAGAACGAAGGAGCTGATGGCCTTCCAGCTCCAATTACATTGCACTAAGCGGTGTGAAGAGATAAGCCCTGTGTCATGGCGTCATTCTTAGAGCGCCGTACGTGCACAGTTTGGTTTGGGCTATCATACAGTGCCTGGCTGCCTGACCTGCTCTCGCAGTGAAAAAGTCCAAGCACTGACAATAAAGATTTTTAACTACCTGTTTAATCTGCATGTCGACATATTATACATTTTTACTCAGGGATTCAAATTAGCAAGGGGCATAGCCCCAGCACCCTAATGGAGAAATCGCCCCTGCATGCGACACCATGGATGCACCGTATTTACACTACAGAGGTCCATGGCACAAGGATTTACAGATATGTCAGGAATCCTGATTTATCCGGTATCGCAATAATGAAGCATTGCTGGAGTGTGTCAATAATTGCCGCAGCTTAAGCAATGTGTCATTACACATGGCCGAGTCCCATGTGAAAAGCCCTGTGTCACTCCTTACGCCTGCTTGAAGCAGGCATAAGGATTGTGATGCAGTCAAGTTGTAGAAGTGGCGCTGTGAAATCTAATAGATTTCACTGTGTCACTTCTACAAGCAGTGGCGGCTCGCATAGGGCGTGCTGCGGGCCGGTGAGGCGGGGCGGGGGAGGGGAGGGGCAGGGTGGGGGGGGGTAGTAAACTCGGACATACGACGGAACGGAGGATACTAATTATTGCTATCCTCCATTCCGTCGTATGTCCGAGTTTACTACCCACCCCCCACCCTGCCCCTCTCCCGCCCCGCGCCACCGCCCCGCAGCACGCCCTATGCGAGCCGCCACTGTCTACAAGGCTTTTTCATGGGGGAACGCCCACCCTGTATACATTATACCTGACGCAGGTATAATGTAGCGCAGGCATTTACAAAGTGACGGATTTGCCTAGATGCGTCACTTTGTAAATAAGGGGCAGTGTGGCGCATTGATTACGCCGCCACAGCATCACTAAAAAATGACGCAACTGCAGCGCAAGGCCTTCAAAAATAAGGTTCCTAGTGTTTTGCACACTTCTGTCATTGGGCTACATTTGGGTGATATTTGTGTTATATTTGGGCTCTTTTTTCTCTGGTGGTCATCTTTGGAGACTTGGTTGTTAAGAAGCTCCCTAATTTCCTCAATTACTACAGTATCCTCAGTAGAAAATGCTTTCAGTTTTTCACTTCGATTCCATCAAGATGGCGTTCAGATGTGCCACACTTTTGGCATAAATTCAGAATGTTAGGACTCTAGTTGCTGATAAGAACACTGTAGTAAAGCTGCTGATCACCAGGGAGTTAACTGGCAGTCTGCTGCTGGTGTTGAAAGTGCATGTTTCAGTCTGCATGTCAGAATGTTTTAATGAAATAGAAGAGGACGATATTAGAGAACTTACTTAAAATGCGTCCTAATTTTTCTTTCGCCAGCACTAACCACAATTTGTAAGACAAACTGAACCCCCTCATTTTGTTCCTTTCTAAATTAAATGTTTTAAGTTTGACAGGTTTGATTCAATCAAGATGGCTTCAGGTATCCCATACTTTTGTCATAAGTAAGACTGTCAGCGCTCTAGTTGCTTTTAGAACACTCTGGGAGGCCATAGTAAAACACAAGAGAATCAACTGACATGACAGGCAGCTCCTGTTGGAAGTTCATGATTAAAAAGCGGGCTCAATGACGAACCTTGAGGAACGCCGCACGGCAATGTGAAGGGCTTAGACACAAAATCCCCCAGGGCAACTGAATGTTTCCTTTCAGAAAGAATGGGTTAACGATGTGCCTCCAGTACCAATCTCACCAAGGTGATTAAGCAGGACAGAATGACTCACGGTGTCAAAGGCTGCCAATACATCCAACAGGATCATCGCAGCCTTCCCTCCGTTATCCAAAATTCTCCTCAGCTCCTCAGTAGATACTACCAAAGCTGACTCAGTGCTATGGTATGGTCTGAAACCAAATTGTACAGCATCCAGAAACTCATTTGTCTCCAGAAATTTAGAAAGTGCGGTGTTCATATGCTTTCTAGTATTTTTGCTGAAAAAGGAAGGCGCGATATTGGCCGATAATTCTTTACCTCGTTTGGGTCCAGAGCAGACTTTTTCAGCAACGAAAGGGAAAGAGGCCTTTTTCCGATCCAAAGGAAAATTATCTGAATTAATGATAATATTCAGGAATATAGTCAGCTGGGACGTCCCGTTTCTGCTATGTTGTGTACACTTTTTGGCAGACAAGGATCGAACGGAGCAGCCCCTGATTTGATTTGTCAGACTTCATTCTCATATGGCTGAGAAAGATAGTGTGAATTTACAGAAAGTATGCTCTCTTTTTTGCTTCTGGAGCACCATCCTTCTCTATCAGAAAATCATGAGAAAACTGTTCTCTCTCAAACATGATTGATGAAATCCCAGCAAAAGGCTTTTTCACAGGGTAAAATCACCTTAGAACACACCACAATTCCTAAAATGAGTATGGTACCATCAATAAATGATTTATATTGTAACTAAAATCTGTTATCACCCTTTATACGTTCTCCTTTTTGTTCTCCTTTTTGTGACCCTCAAAACCTACCATTGACTACAATGCATTTCAATGGGGTGCTATCATGTATATTGGTCCCAAGATGGTTGCTAACATTTCCTGGATGAAGTGTTGGCAGCCAATCAGATCCCACCATGAGATCTGTGCTAAGGCTTCGCCCAGATGTACAAATACGTATTTCCTTTAATATCTCAAAAAATACTAAACGGATTTACACCAAATAATAAAATGCATGATTTCGGAATCAAGAGCTACCTTTCTGCCAAATTTAGTGTAACTCAGTCTAGCAGTTCAGGCTGTAGTAGGGTCAAGGGAAACACACTTTTTTTGACCCCCCGACCTTTTTCTCAGCCTCCGCTTGACGGATCATCCCACAACTTTGTATGCACAACTAGAATCAGTGGGGCACTCTTTTTGGAAAGTTTTGTGAAGATTCATCAAATGGCACCAAAGATATAGGCAAGTCTAACTATAACTACCTACAGGCAGCCACCAGTAGGTCATATATAAACATATATATCAATCAATCAAAAATCTTTATTCGGATACAAATATATCCATAAAAGCACAGGTCAAATAGCAGCATGATGGTACACAAGTCGATAGGAAAAATAAAATCGATTAAAATAGAACATCATAAGAAAACAATTTCCAATTAGGGCCTTTCAGTTTATACATGATCTATGTCATAAAAATTGAGAGAAAATTAATTAATGATGGTCATAATTACAGTATAATATAAAATCCTTAAAAAACGGCCTTCAGAAAGTACACTTGGGGGCCGATTCCGATTCGGGCCGGAAATCTCTCCGACCGAGCCGGACCCGTGCAGCCCGACCGAACGAGTACGATGCGTCCGTATGCTATCGGACTCGAGTCGGTCGGACTCCCATTGAAGTCAATGGGAGCCGGTCGTACAACGCGTACGCGGGCTCCCATTGCCTCAATGGGTGCGAGGCGAACAAGGGCGCCCCCTACAGCGGGTATGCGGCAAAGCGACTCGCGCCGTACACGCACAGGTAGGGGGGACCCATGGGTCCCCCCTGTGTGCGACTCGCGCGGCTACGCGTACAGGGGGGTCTGACACGGACCCCCGAAGTACAGCTCCGACTGCTCTTTCGAGCCGGGCGGCGCGTGTCGGTCGGATTGCTCGCGGCGCGCATCGTACTTACCCGGCCGGGGAACGTCTCCATTGCGCGGTGTGAGTCGTGTCCGAGCGAGTCGGTCGGTGCGGTTAGACCCGGGAACGAGTCGGTCGGAGCGGTTGGGATGCCCGAACGAGTCGGTCGGCGATTTCGCATCGTACTCGCTCATCTGGACGCGCGTACGAATCGGTCGGGAAATAGGGCTCCGAATCGGATCCGGTTATGCCGAATCCGATTCGGAGCCCTACCGGCCGAGATCGGAATCGGCCCCATAGTGTTACGAGCACGTACTACAGCTTTCAGGAACGAGCCTACGCGGAAGATTCTTCCTCTTCCAATTTGAGGATTTTCATGTAAGCTGCTTTATAATGAACGGGGGAGCTTTTTTTAAAAAATGGTATCAAAAACCATTTTGTATATTTTAAATAAAAATTACAATAGAATAAAAAGTGTAACATTGTTTGTCTACTATGATCATCACAAGGACATGGCAGTTGGTCGAGATTGGCATTGTACCCCAGAGGAAAGCAAAGTAAAAATTTCAGTGTACCTGCCCTTAAACGAAAAAGCAGTCCTCTCTCCCAGCGACCCATCGGTTTTAAGAGGTAGCTGGGGGGCAGGTGAGAGGCAACCTCTATAGACCTGTACCTAGCAACAGAGGTTTTCTGGGCCTCCTTTTCGTATCCTGCTTTGCTATACTGTAAATACAGAGCCTCCTGAAGGCTCTTTTGTTTAAACCCTCTGAGTCAGTGGGATTTCGAAAAATGTGCACAAGGTTCACACTGCTCAAACTCTCCCTTACAACGGCGAGCCATGGTATGTCCCTGACCCGCTCACACTTAAGGCAGTCTGCTATTATATCCCTAGTAAGGGTCGCTGCTGGGTTCTTCCAGATTGCAAGCCAAAATATGGCAGGGCGAGCCTTAATCTTCAACATAAGGCCATTTCAATTCACTATAGCAGACATACTGCGATGTGGAGATCGGGGCTCCCAGGAGTTTTCATCAGAATCTATTTTCTTCACCCTGAACACTATTACACTTTGTGAAACCCCAGACCTCTGCGCCATATGTTGCAGTAGGAATACATTGTGATTTAAAAATCTTAGTTATAGCTAAAACCACCTCTGTCCTTTTGGGTTGCGGAAGACCAAAGATTGAGTTGATAGTTTTAGAAAACTTGTTCCTGCTATACACCACATGGTCGACCCAAGAACCATTACCTGCAAATACCAGCCCCAAGTAAGGAAAAGTGCAAGTGCAATGTAAACTTTGTGAGTCTATAGTAATGGTATTTATAGGGTACTTTTTCGGCCCACAAGCCATTAAAAATGATTTTTTTAAATTAGTACATAAATCTAAACTGGCCATAAAATCTACAAAACCCCGCACTAAGACGTGTAATGCATTAGGTGTGCGACCCATTAAGACCGCATCATCGGCGTACAAAAGGGCGGGGAGTGTGTTACCATTTATTTTTGGGACATCATTAGAAAGTGTAACCAGTGATTTATGTAAATCATTAATATATAAAATAAAAAGTAGAGGGGCCAGGACACAACCCTGCCTGACCCCTCTGCCAACTTTGATGTCTTTTGATACCTCCCCGCTCTTGCTAATCCTCACCCTAGTGTTCAAGTCCTTGTGCAAGTAAGCTAAAAAGTGAACTAAAACCTCATCCAAACCATATTTTAAAAGAATAGACCATAAGCGTGACCTGTTAACATAATCAAAGGCTGAGGTAAGATCCATAAAAGCAAAATAAATAGGAGATCTTTGAGCTACAGTGTATTTGCCAATAATCAGGTTAAGGTTTAGACACTGTTCAATTGTGCCTATTTTACTTCTAAACCCTAACTGGCATGGTTGTAGAATGTGGTCTTCCTCAGCCCATATCCTAATCTTGTTATACAGGATCCTCCCTAAAATTTTCAATGTATTGTCTATCAGGGAGATTGGTCTGTAACAACTTGGGTTAGATCGGTCACCCTTTTAAAAATTGGTACAATAATGCTAGTAGAGCATGTGCTTAGAATCGTGGCATTAGTTAGATTGTTAAAAACATTTAATAAAAGGGGCGCCCAGAACTCAGGTTTGTGTTTAATAAGATCAATGGGCAGCCCGTCGGGTCCGGGAGCTTTGTTGCCCAGGCTCTGTTGAATAGTATCCTCCACTTCAGTCAGGGATATCTGAATCCCGGTGGGGGCTATATATTCGACAGAGTCTTCATTTTGTGGTGGGGCTAAATAAATCTTAGAGAAGTGTGCTTCCCATGCCTCGCTGGTTATATTACAGCTTATCGGGGTCAGCGAGTGTCCCATAGACCTCATATCTTTAACCGCTGCCCAGAATCCGTTCCCGTTCTTTAATATAGCGGCACATGCAAGGTTGTCCCAACGCTCTTTTACAATTTCGTCCTTCCTTAGCGTGGTAGCTGCCTTATACTGTTTCCTTAGTGATTTAATAAGAACAGGATCTCTAGGGTTTGCTGTGAGTGCCTTGCGAAGCTCTCTATTAGTTAAGGATCAGTCACTATTAAACCATCTAGGCCCAGGTGGTGCTTCAACAATAGGTTTGGATATCAGGAGTTTAATGCCCTCACAGAGTTTAGAAAAGGCACCAATTGCCTCGGCATTATTATCTTTTAGTGACGGACAAATGTAAATTGGTGACGAAAATTCCCTTACCATCTTGCAAAACAAATCGGTGTTATCAATGCCTCGCCAGACTAATCTTAAATTATCGGTAGAGGTTGTCAGGTTCCTTGCGCCGCACTCTCTGACATATGTCGGTTTGGGGGCAATTCTCAATATTATTTTAATGGGATTATGATCACCATGAACAGTTGGGATGACCTCAGCTTTCAGCAAACAGTCTGCTAGGGTAGGAGAGATAAAAACATAATTGATAGGGGAAGCACTGCCCCTACCTCTGAATGTTGGCTCAGGGGAGTTATTCTTATAAGATATTGCAGTGATTTCCATTACATTGCTTAAGTTATGGTTACGGAGGTGATCCATTAATTCTACCCCCCTATTACAAGGAGGCACCTTAGTGGTAATGTGTATGGCTGGGATGTTTTCACTAGAAATCTTGGCGTTAAAATCGCCCCCACACAAATGCTGGCAAGATTGTCAAGGCCTTTTTGATTTTGTAAGGTAGAAATAAAGTTAAACAAATTAATAAAATCCATGTTCGGTGAGGTGTGAAAGTTATTATTGTAAAAATTGAGAAAACAAATGGATGCGCCCCTTTTAGAAATCAATGCCTGGAATTTGTCATTTTTTTGTATCTGGAGCCTTTACACTACCTCCTGCGGAGATGTTAACCCAGATTGAGAGTCCACCAGACGGCGGCCTTTCTTGGGAATGGGGGCAACATTATTAAAACATTCGAACCCTTCTAAGTGTAAGTCCTGCGTAGCCCAGGTTTCCTGAAACATGAGGATATCCTGTTTTTGAATTAATTCTAACCAGTCTGGTAAGTTTATTTTAGATGCCAGACCAGCAACGTTCCAACTTAGTATGTTTAGATTTGGGTCAGCTACGGATGTACTTGGGATACAAAGCTCATGTGGGGGGGTGCTCGTTCAATTTAAGGGTGATCTCGTTTGGTGTCGGTGAGGGCAACAGTCAATACTGATTATCCAGGCCAGACAATGGTAAAAACCTGTTATGCATGGTTAGGAGGGTGGCATCGTTGGTTGCAAACCCAGGAGTCGGTTTATAGAAGTAACCTAGTGGCAGTGACCAGATATGAGTTGGGTTGATGGTGTTTACCTCTTGTGCCTTCAATAGTGATCTGACCATTGGTGGGTTGCGAAAATTAATTACTATACAGTCCCCCTCTATGTTCTTTGAGGTCGGCCCCACCCATCCCACTCTTCGTACCATAATAATGTTGTTCATGTTTGACACCCTAAACCCTTTATGTTTGGATAACCAATCTGCGCTTTTATTGCGCAGTTGATCCCATGTTTCTTCTTGGTTTTCCTTGAGGGTATGTACCCCTGCCAGGACCAAAATATAGGGGCACGCTGCCGGTGGTAGGCTTAATACCGCCCTGCTGGGCTGAGAGGGTTTCGTTCTCAGGGAGACCAAGACACCCTCACTTGGTTTGCCTACCTCATTGTTTACTCTATCTGAATTGTTCCCAGATGTACTGTTAGGGTCTGAGGGCATGTGCAAAATTGTACCAGGCATACTTATAACACTGCTAACATTAGAATGATTTTCGGGCGCAGTGCTAGGCTTCAATGAAAAGGATTCCTTAACTTTGTCACATGTACCACAAAACCCAGTAGGTGGGATTGATGTTGGTGGGGGGTCTGTAGATAAGAATTGGTTACAACATTGATTGGCAAACTCGAATCCACCCCCTTAGCAGTGGCAGGCTTAATGGTTTTAGGTTGTGAGCTTAGTTTGTTCATGAGGGTATCCAAACGATCTAATCACTTCCTCAAGGAAGTGAAATTCTTATCTATTGAGTCTTTGATAAGTTCAAAAACAGTGTCAGCAACAATATTAATAAAAGTGTCTCCAAAGCCGCTGCAGTCAGAGATGTGGGGAGCAACCTCGGTCTGAGTGCTGATAGGTCGGCTCGGTTCCTCATTCAAAGTGGTCTCTACTATATCAACATTCTGGGTAGATAAAGGGACCTGTATCCATGAGCTCATGACAGTGCGGGTTGAACTGGAATGAGCTGGTTGTTTCTTTTTGGAACAGGTAGGCTTTACGAGCTTCCTTTTGCGTTTAACTCCTGGGGCCGACAGAGGTATAGACGGGCCCGCATTTAGTGGCGGTTCAGCAATACTCTCTCCATTACGGGTCTTGTTAGGGAGGTCCTCGCTATTGTGACTAAGTCCTGTGAACGATGGGGTACTCAGTGTGGTGACCGGCACGTTGCGGGGTAAAAGGGGGGGGACAAGGTCGACTGGGGCCACCCCTAACATAGGACCATTCTGTAAAGCCTCAGCTCCATGGGATAAACGCCTCTCGGTTAATTTAATTTCATTGGAGACTATATTGACTGCCCTTTCCAACATGCTGTCTATACTTGTGGTCACAGGCCGCAGGGGGGGTACCACTGTTTGCTTCCCCATGGTGGCTACTTAAGGAGACCTTAACTTTTCAAATGTATTAGCACTCACCACAAACGCCTTGGCAATTAGCAGATGTAAGAGGGGTGACCCAGCCCTGCCTCTTCCTGACGCTGATGGGCGCAGACGGGCCCGCCCTTGGCCCGGGCGTGGCCTGGGCACGCTCGCACGCGTCCCGCGCTGCGGGAGCCGCAAGATATTAAATGCGCCTCCGGACGCGGGAAAACTGCTGGCGGCTCCTCCTGGCGCTAGTCACTCTGGGGCTTGCAGTCCCCCTTTCCTGCTGGCAGTGGCTGGCGTTAGGCGTTGGCGGCTCCCGCAGCGCGGGAGCCGCAAGATGATTAAATGCGCCTCCGGGCGCGGGAAAACTGCTGGCGGCGCCTCCTGGCGCTAGTCACTCTGGGGCTTGCAGCCCCCCTTTCTTGCTGGCAGTGGCTGGCGTTAGGCATTGGCGGATGCCGCAGCGAGGGAGCCGCGAGATGATTAAATGCTCCTCCGGGCATGGGAAAACTGCTGGCGGCGCCTCCTGGCGCTAGTCACTCTGGGGCTTGCGGTCCCACTTTCCTGCTGGCAGTGGCTGGCATTAGGCGTTGGCGGCTCCTGCAGCGCGGGAGCCGCGAGATGATTAAATGCGCCTCCGGGAGCGGAAAAACTGCTGGCGGCGCCTCCTGGCGCTAGTCACTCTGGGGCTTGCAGTCCCCCTTTCCTGCTGGCAGTGGCTGGCGTTAGGCATTGGCGGCTCCTGCGCTGCGGGAGCCGCGAGATGATTAACTGCGCCTCCGGGCGCGGAAAAACTGCTGGCGGCGCCTCCTGGAGCTAGTCACTCTGGGGCTTGCAGTCCCCCTTTCCAGCTGGCAGTGGCTGGCGTTAGGCGTTGGCGGCTCCTGCAGCGCGGGAGCCGCAAGATGATTAAATGCGCCTCCGGGAGAGGAAAAACTGCTGGCGGCGCCTCCTGGCGCTAGTCACTCTGGGGCTCCCAGTCCCCCTTTCCTGCTGGCAGTGGCTGGCGTTAGGCGTTGGCGGCAGAAATTTAGAAAGTGCGGTGTTCATATGCTTTATAGTATTTTTGCTGAAAAAGGAAGGCGCGATATTGGCCGATAATTCTTTACCTCGTTTGGGTCCAGAGCAGGTTTTTTCAGCAACGAAAGGGAAAGAGGCCTTTTTCCGATCCAAAGGAAAATTATCTGAATTAATGATAATATTCAGGAATATAGTCAGCTGGGACGTCCCGTTTCTGCTATGTTGTGTACACTTTTTGGCAGACAAGGATCGAACGGAGCAGCCCCTGATTTGATTTGTCAGACTTCATTCTCATATGGCTGAGAAAGATAGTGTGAATTTACAGAAAGTATGCTCTCTTTTTAGCTTCTGGGGCACCTTCCTTCTCTATGAGAAAATCATGAGAAAACTGTTCTCTCTCAAACATGATTGATGAAATGCCAGCAGAAGGCTTTTTCACAGGGTAAAATCACCTTAGAACACACCACAATTCCTAAAATGAGTATGGTACCATCAACAAATGACTTATATTGTAACTAAAATCTGTTATCACCCTTTATACGTTCTCCTTTTTGTGACCCTCAAAACCTACCTTTGACTACAATGCATTTCAGTGGGGTGCTATCATGTATATTGGTCCCAAGATGGTTGCTAACATTTCCTGGATGAAGTGTTGGCAGCCAATCAGATCCCACCATGAGATCTGTGCTAAGGCTTCGCCCAGATGTACAAATACGTATTTCCTTTAATATCTCAATCAATCAATCAATCAGGGGGCTTGTATAGCGCGCTACTCACCCGTGAGGGTCTCAAAAACTACTAAATGGATTTACACCAAATAATAAAATGCATGCTTTCTGAATCAAGAGCTACCTTTCTGCCAAATTTAGTGTAACTCAGTCTAGCAGTTCAGGCTGTAGTCGTGTCAAGGGAAACACACTTTATTTGACCCCCCCCCCACCTTTTTCTCAGCCTCCGCTTGACGGATCATCCCAAAACTTTGTATGTACAACTAGAATCAGTGGGGCACTCTTTTTGGAAAGTTTTGTGAAGATTTATCAAATGGCACCAAAGATATAGGCAAGTCTAACTATAACTACCTACAGGCAGCCACCAGTAGGTCATATATACACACATATATATATATATATATGTGTATATATATATATATATATATATATATATTCACTGAAAAAAACATAGGTTTTAGGGACAGTTATAGTTAGTTGGACATTGCACTCGTACAAAACCCGTGAAATTCCCCGTTATAGTTAGTTCAGCTAACTATAACTCGCGCCCCGCAATGCACTGCTGATGACGTCACATATTACATCACTCATGACATGGTCAGTGACAACACTGATGACATCACTGATGACATCTCAAATGACATCACTGATGACATCACTGATGACATCATCCAGTGACTGTGTGTTTCTGTAAAGTTTAAATATGTTTAATATATATAGGGAAAGGCGTATTGAAGAATGAGTGGGTGTATAAGTGTCTGAATGGATGATTTAGTAGGTTCGTGACTGACTCTATAAGTGAGTGATTAAACGTATCTTACTGAATGCATGGGTTAGTGACTAAACTGTGTGAATGTCTGTATCCGTCTGTCTGTTGCTGTGTAAGCGGCTGCATGGGTTTGTGAATAGCTACATCAGTGTCTATATGAGTTATTGATTGGTTGTCTGAGTATCTGTATGGGTGCCTGAGTGTTTGTGTGGGTGGGGTGTGTGTGACTCTGTGCATAGATGTGTGAGTGGGTGATTCACTGGGTGCATGGTTTCAAGAGTGCATCTGTGATGGACTGTATGGGTGGGTGAGTGTGTGTATGGGTGTGTTAGTGAGTGAATGAATATCTCAGTGGTACATGTGTGAGTAACTACATATGTGAAAGGCAGTATATATGTGTGTTGGAGTATATAAATGGCTATAAGTGAGAGTGTGTGATTGTGAGAGTGGCTGTATGGATGAGTGTGTACTTGTATCAGTGATTGTATAAGAGCGTAAGAATGTGCTAGTATTTGTATGAGTAAGTGAGCTGGTGTGTGTATAACTGTATAGGTGAGTAAATGGCAGTGTGATTAATTATTTGCATGACTGACTAGGTGTGTGAGTACCTCTATGGATGAGTGGCGGTGTGTGAGTGTCTATGTAGGTGTATGAGTGCATATGATAGTCCTGTACTGAGTGACCGTAAGTATGAGTGACTGCACGGGTGAGTGAGTGGATGTGTGTGTAGACCTAAGAATCAGTGAGTGGGTATGTAGTTATTGGTGTTGGAGTGTCTATGGTTTTGAGAATGGCAGTCTGTAATTTAGAGTGGGTGTATCAAAGGTTATATTAGGGTGTGAGAAGATGCATCAAATTATCACATGGATGATGTCATCAGTGATGTCATCAGTGATGTCATTTGAGATGTCATCAGTGATGTCCACTGACCATGTCATGAGTGATGTAATATGTGACGCCATCAGCAGTGCATTGCGGGGCGCGAGTTATAGTTAGCTGAACTAACTATAACGGGGAATTTCACGGGTTTTGTACGAGTTCAATGTCCAACTAACTATAACTGTCCCTAAAACCTATGGTTTTTTCAGTGAATTTCTAAGGTTTTGTAAATGCTAATTTCTAACTATAACGTGCCTGAAACCTATGGTTTTTTCAGTGAATTTCAAAGGTTTTTAAATGCTAATTTCTAACTATAACGTGCCTGAAACCTATGGTTTTTTCAGTGAATTTCAAAGGTTTTTCAAATGCTAGTTTGTAACTATGCCTACAGAAGTAGGACATGTGAAGAAAGAAGAAAAAACGCACAGAAAGAAGCAAAAGAAATGTCGAAAGAAACAGAAGTCCACAAAGACGAAGAAAAATCCAGGAAGAAGCAAGACATGTGCAGAAAGAACCAACAGAGGAGCAGAAAGAGGCCTTGTTGCAAAATCATCCTGTGCCCACACCTTTTCCAGACGTGTACTGGTGGTAACTGACTCTGAGTAACCAGGCCTAGAGCCAGTGCTATGGTAAAAGACACTTAGAATACAGTTAAAACACCTACATACACTAGGGAACACTATGCGTTGGGGTACCCCTGTGATTAGCATGACCTCCTCTGTAACTCCCTAGTACATAATAGGGCAGGGGGATTAAAACTACCTCTTAAAACGCGCCATGGGGCGCGTTTGCACACTGGTGTAGGGAGGGGGGGGCCTGAGGTTACATGTGTGCAAACACGCCCTCTGGCCGTTTTAAGTTGGGGGATAAAGTCCCCTTGAATCCTAAGGGTCCCTGGGGTCCAACTAGCCCACCAGGTACCTCCAGTAAGCGCCACAGAGCTGCGTTGCACAGAGGTGTAAAAAGGGGCGTGGCCTGGACCACCTCTCTGCAACGCAGCCCTGTGGCGCGCACTGGAGGTACCTGGTGGGCTAGTTGGCCCCCAGGGTCCCTCAGGATTTAAGGGGAATTAATTCCCCAACTTAAAACGTGCCACAGGGCGTGTTTGCACACATGTCACCTGAGGCCCCGCCCCCTCCCTTCACCACTGTGCAAACGCACCCTGTGGCGCGATTTAAGTTGGGGTATTAGGTCACCTTGAATCCTGAGGGTCCCTGGGGCCCAACTAGCCCACCAGGTACTTCCAGTAAGCGCCACAGGTCTGCGTTGCAGAGAGGTGGTCAGAGGTCACGCCCCTTTTTACACCTCTCTGCAACGCAGCTCTGTGGCGCTTAATGGAGGTAGCTGGTGGGCTTGTTGCACCCCAGGGACCCTCAGGATTCAAGGGGGTTAATCCCCCAACTTAAAACACACCACAGGGCGTGTTTGCACACATTTCACCTCAGGCCCCGCCCCCTCCCTTCACCACTGTGCAAACGTGCCCCGTGGCGCGTTTTAATTTGGGGGATTAACTCCCCTTGAATCCAGAGGGTCCCTGGGGTGCAACTAGCCCACCAGCTACCTCCATTAAGCGCCACAGAGCTGCGTTGCAGAGAGGTGTAAAAAGGGGCGTGGCCTCAGAACACCTCTCTGCAACGCAGCCCCCTGGCGCATACTGGAGGTTCCTGGTGGGCTAGTTGGCCCCCAGGGATCCCCAGTATTCAAGGGGAATTCGTTCCCCATCTGAAAACGCGCCAGGGGGCGCGTTTGCAGACTGCAGCAAGGAGGGGGCGTGGCCTCCGGCGCGATGCCGGTATTTTTTGTATTTATTTTTTTAAGAAGGTGGGCTGTGTGGCCCCCCTTCTTTTTCTAATTTATTGGCCCTGGGGACCCCATCCCCCAGGGCCTGCCCCTTATTTTTTTTTTTTTTATTTTGAAGGGGGCCGCGTGGCCCCCCACCCGAGGCCTTAATCGGCCCCGGGGACCCCATCCCCCGGGGCATGGCTTTTTTTTTTTTTGTTTTATGTTTTGGAGGGGGGCTGCGTTGCCCCCCACCTCAGGCCACTTATGGCCACGGGGACCCCATCCTCCGGGGCCGGCCTTTGTTTTTTAATTTTAATTTTTTTTTTATTATAAATTTTGGGAAGGGGGACGCGTGGCCCCCCTTCCGGGCCACTTGTAGCCCCGGGGACCCCATCCCCCGGGGCTGGCCCTCTCCGTTGGGGACCGTGGGGGGGTCCCCAATCCCACCACGGTCCCGCCGGCTCCCCGCGTACCTCGGGAGCCGGCATTGCTTCCACACGGGGAACTGCTTAGATGCAGCTCCCCGTGTGGAAAGCAATTTGCTTTGAATTTTGGAAGAGATAGCAGGTTTCCTGCTCTCTCTTCCAAAATTCAAAGCAGAGTTTGCTATGATAGGACGGGAGCCGCGAGGCTCCCGCCCTGCCATAGCAAACTACAGTGTCCCGGGCGTGTGCACCCCGGGACACTGCAGGAGCCGGCCCTGGGGGGTGGTGGTCCCCAGGGCCATTACTGCGGCCCCCCTCCCAACATCTTCAAAGCCCCGGGGAGGTGGTGGTCCCCGGGGCTCTGGGGGTCCGTAACGGACCCCATATTTAAATATTTAGTGCCCCGGGGAGGTGGCGGTCCCAGGGGCATATGGGGGGGCTCGAGCCCCCCCACACAGGTAATTGTAAGCTGCCATAGATATATATGTGGTTTTACTTTTGATTTTCTCAGCAACTACTGAACGGATTTACACCATTTAACAAAAAGGGTTCTTTCTGAACCAAGAACTACCTCTTTGCCAAATTTGGTGTAATTCCGTTCGGCAGTTCGAGCTGTAGCCGTGTCTAAAATTTCCTATGGGAATTAACATGGAGAAAACATGTTTTGGGACCACCCTTTTTTCTCGGCCCCCGCTTGCCGAATCACCCCGAAACTTTCAGGATAGGAGCGGACCAGTGCGCCCCACAAGTTTTGAAAATTTCGCAAAGATTCGTCAACCGGCGCCAAAGTTATTGGAAATAGAATGTTGTGAATTTCCAATGGAAATAGGTCTTAACTATAACTAGATTATATATATGTATATATATATATATATATACATATATATATATGTACATATATATATAGCTTCAGCTCACTTCAATTCTTCAAGTACGCGGCTCAACGCGTTTCGGGCCTCCGCCCTTGCTCACGAGCCTAACCGAACTGAACACACTGCAACCACTAGATTTTGAACACCTGCTATTTATTTTCGTTGAGCCGCGTACTTGAGGAATTGGAGTGAGCTGAAGCTGCTGGGGCCCGCGTTGGAGAAGTCAAGCCTCTGGGATGGCCTTCCTCACTGGGGGCAACCTTGTGTTTTTTGTATTTGCGGCCATGCCCGGCCGCGAGGATAGCCCGCTGCATCATTGCGGATCCCGGCACCTGGAAATCTGGGTGTCACTGTGGAGCAGAGGTTTCTACACGTGAGGGGTCACGTATCCCAGCAGAGACTGTCTTTCACCCTTCCTTCACCCACTGTGGATTTTATTTTTACTGATAATGGACACAGGCACCAACCCACTGGGGAAATTATATTGATTTTGACTGCTTTTACCAGAATGCACCAGTCTGCATAACGCCGTGAGTGGCGAAAGTATACGCCCACAGGGGCGGGACTTTTTTGAAAATAAATAGCAGGTGTTCAAAATCTAGTGGTTGCAGTGTGTTCAGTTCAGTTAGGCTCGTGAGCAAGGGCGGTGGCCCGAAACGCGTTGAGCCACGTACTTAAGGAATTGGAGTGAGCTGAAGCTGCTGGGGCCCGCGTTGGAGAAGTCAAGCCTCTGGGATGGCCTTCCTCACAGGGGGCAACCTTGTGTTTTTTGTATTTGCGGCCATGCCCGGCCGCGAGGAAAGCCCGCTGCATCATTGCGGATCCCGGCACCTGGAAATCTGGGTGTCACTGTGGAGCAGAGGTTTCTACACGTGAGGGGTCACGTATCCCAGCAGAGACTGTCTTTCACCCTTCCTTCACCCACTGTGGATTTTATTTTTACTGATCATGGACATTGGCACCAACCCACTGGGGAAATTATATTGATTTTGACTGCTTTTACCAGAATGCACCAGTCTGCATAACGCCGTGAGTGGCGAAAGTATACGCCCACAGGGGCGGGACTTTTTTGAAAATAAATAGCAGGTGTTCAAAATCTAGTGGTTGCAGTGTGTTCAGTTCGGTTAGGCTCGTGAGCAAAGGCGGTGGCCCGAAACGCGTTGAGTCGCGTACTTGAGGAATTGGAGTGAGCTGAAGCTGCTGGGGCCCGCGTTGGAGAAGTCAAGCCTCTGGGATGGCCTTCCTCACTGGGGGCAACCTTGTGTTTATATATATATAATATATATATATATATATATCAACGCTCCAAGTGCATCTTAAACGAATCACTCAAGGACGGGTGCTCTCATGCGACGATGCATTCCGCTCCTATAATAGCTCCAAATTTCCCATATACGGGGAAAATAAGCACTCACGGGTGGCGTTATCAAAGGATCTTTTATTCTGTGAACAAACGTTTGTTCACAGAATAAAGATCCTTTGATGCGCCACCCGTGAGTGCTATTTCCCGTATATGAATTTGGAGCTATTATATATATATATATATATATATATATATATATATATATATATATATATCCAAACAATCGTTAATGCCAGTAGAAGAAAAACGATGTCCAAGCCACTTTATCCTTGCCAGCGTGTTTTTATTTTTACTGCCCAGTCACTCAACGCGTTTCGGAGGAAGACCTCCTTGGTCACGAGTACGAGTGCACGTAAACCACCAGTGTTTATACATAATCATGTGACACCTCAGGAAAATAGATAGTGAAAACAGACTCCTTGTGCAATACATCATTGCGGAGCTAGAATGCAATCTGTTAAAACATTAAGTATTGAGAGCGAGATATGTTGTATACAGTTCATGCGGCAACAAAAATAACTTAAAATCAACTTTTGTATGACGTAAACTGTGCAATTGTAAATAATAAACTTTTTAGCAGCCAGCATTTCTGCAACAAATCAATGCATTATGCTATTTTATCATCAGTTTAAAGATTTTTAGCCCCAGTGGGCTTAAGACATATTTTCTTGGGTAACAAAACATTATAAAGTGCTGAGATTTCATAGTAATACAAAATAACAATTGTCCACAAATAAATTTTAATGCCCCGCAAATGACTGCGTTACCGAGCATTCATGCAGCCCCAGTGGGCTTAACAGACAGTTCGTCACTTTCTCTAGGCTCATGCCTCGGCCACAACAATATAGCTCCCAGTGGGCATACCAATCCAATCTCTTAAAGATATGGTGTGCCAAACAATAATTCCCATTAACACAAAGAGAAATACAATTCAAGGGTTCTACATATGCGGGAGGTGTAAAGCCTGTAAATACAGCAGTAATGTCAAGGAAGTGAAGCTCTCCAAACAATGTAAACCATTTAAGATACAAAAACATTTTTCCTGTTATACCGAATATGCGGTCTATGCCCTCAGATGTCCTTGCAATAAGTTTTATAAAGGAAGCACTATACACCCAGCAAAAAAACGTGTATTGGAACATCTGAGGGCAATAAAGAATAATGACAGGCAATACTCAGTAGCAAGACATTTTGCCACACACCACAAAAGTAACAACAGCCTGATCTCATATTGCGTCCTAGACAATGTCCCCATAAGGGAAAGAGGGGGTGATAGGACTCAAGAACTGAGACGGTTAGAATCACGATTTATAATCAAGTTTCGCACCATGCAACCCGATGGACATAACTGCGATGAGGCCTTATCAATACACTTGGGTAGCTAAGGCCATCACCTGTAAATACCAATAATGTACTTACCTGATCCTGTTCCGATTAATGTTAACATTAGGAATATTTTTATTGCTTGTTGGCACCACTTCGCCATTTTAATCTGAATGTAGTGTATGTAAATATTCTGAATGAGTTGAATAGTCTCTCACCTCTTTTTATTTCACTCTATTCACAGGTCCTTGTTGAATCTTTAAAGGAGAGTGGGATGCAAGACTGGCTAGCCCCCAGATTGGAGTTATGAGTGAGTTAATCACACACTTTAATTTGAATGCGGACATATACCCACTGGGGTTGGATTGGTATGCCCACTGGGAGCTATATTGTTGTGGCCGAGGCATGAGCCTAGAGAAAGTGACGAACTGTCTGTTAAGCCCACTGGGGCTGCATGAATGCTCGGTAACGCAGTCATTTGCGGGGCATTCAAATTTATTTGTGGACAATTGTTATTTTGTATTACTATGAAATCGCAGCACTTTATAATGTTTTGTTACCCAAGAAAATATGTCTTAAGCCCACTGGGGCTAAAAATCTTTAAACTGATGATAAAATAGCATAATGCATTGATTTGTTGCAGAAATGCTGGCTGCTAAAAAGTTTATTATTTACAATTGCAGTTTACGTCATACAAAGGTTGATTTTAAGTTATTTTTGTTGCCGCATGAACTGTATACAACATATCTCGCTCTCAATACTTAATGTTTTAACAGATTGCATTCTAGCTCCGCAATGATGTATTGCACAAGGAGTCTGTTTTCACTATCTATTTTGCTGAGGTGTCACATGATTATGTATAAACACTGGTGGTTTACGTGCACTCGTACTCGTGACCAAGGAGGTCTTCCTCCGAAACGCGTCGAGTGACTGGGCAGTAAAAATAAAAACACGCTGGCAAGGATAAAGTGGCTTGGACATCGTTTTTCTTCTACTGGCATTAACGATTGTTTGGATATTTAGGGGTTCGCGACCCCGTCTGAGCCCGCCACCCAAAGCGGCTGGGGTTCCTGCGCGGAAACTGTGTTGGAGATATATATATATAGATATATATATATATTTTATAAGATACTCCTTCTGTATCGCCAAAGAAACAGAACGGACTCCTCTTAGTAAGTGCTTCAATATTTTTATTTTAGCGTGCTTTCGCCGCCATGACGCGTTTCGGGCTGCCCAGAGCCCTTGATCACATGACATGCTGCTGATTTACTCCCATTTTTAAAGTGACACAGTGCCTTACGTGCGCAAATTGATATAAAAGACAGACTTTCCGTTTGAACTCTGCTTTTACAAAACTCAGCTGTATGCAGTTTAAGAATTTGTTTCCTGTATTGTATACACATTGCAGTATTTCAAATTACTATACATTTTAAATACTAACATTCATGTGTAAATGCATAAAATCATGTGTAAAAATACCTATAAAATATTTCTGTATAAATACATATATTTAAAATATTATACACATGTTAAAAAAACATTAGACAATTGAGTTCATACTGTGCCTGCATAATTCTTAAAATCTGTTGCTTTAAAAACCCATGTGCAAATTTGCGTTTCAGAGCAATGACTGTATATATATATATATATATATATATATATATATATATATATATGTTAGAATGGTTTGTAGGCACAAGCAGCCACACACACAACAAACGTGCATACAGGAACCTTAATCTATAAAACACAAGAGCACATGCAACTTAACAAGGAGCCACATTCGTACTCCAACATAGCCGGCTGGTGGACGATTGTCATTTTTGAAAACCTTCACCTGTAATCTTGTCCAACCACGGTGTATGCTGTTATGCACAAGATCACGGTAATAAAAGTAAACAAAACTACATATGCCGAAAGTTTTGTTGGCTAAAAAACCAGACTGGCTTAAGATGTCACAGATAACATGGACCATTGGTCAACTCAGCCCGTATACACGGATGAACATAAAAATATGCAGCTTGTGAAGCATTGCTCTGGGCTTTTTCAATAATCTATATTCTGGAACAAAAAGGGGATGGCGAACTTACAAAAAAAAAACAATAATTGGCGGAATGTTCACAGTGCACACTGATA
The DNA here is from genome assembly GCA_963921515.1 of Calotriton arnoldi. Taxonomy (NCBI): domain Eukaryota; kingdom Metazoa; phylum Chordata; class Amphibia; order Caudata; family Salamandridae; genus Calotriton; species Calotriton arnoldi. The sequence goes on from CAWUFW010005817.1 coordinate 121,917, forward strand.
AAAATCCATTTCAGTACTGCAGGCTTATTTGTGACGCCGAATAGGTCCCCTCAAAAAGAGCAAGTATTAGATTTCCTCTGGACAAGAAAAACCTTTTTCAGAGGCTTGGCTGTCATGAGAACATTCACCTATTTACCTAGCAGCGTCAAAGAAAAAAAGCTGCCAGATGAGTGACTCCAAAGGTGAGCTCCCTCCATGAAGGATGACACATGCGTACTTCTCTGCTTTAAGCCAGTCATAGAAGTCCAGCGCCCACAGCTGAAGACTCATCCCCAGAAGAATTTGACATATAAATGAGTCAAGTCATTCCTAAAGCCCAACCTACGGCCGACCCAGTGCGCCTAGAGCACGCCACATGTTACAGTAGTAAATGCTCCAAATACCATACGCGGAAAGCCAGTAGCGGATGACCACTGCTCCCCTTTTCAGTGGAGATGTGATTTATAACACACTTGAATTACTCTCGCTATTCCAAGCCTCATGATTGACTTGTCCATTTTTGAAAAGAAACGCAAGACCATTTTTTTTTTTTTTTTTTTTTTTTTAAACAGAAGCCGCTATTTTAACGAAAGCATCAAAGGAACAAAACGATGGCGGCCTGGACTGGATTTGTTGAGTCCTCTTCGATGTGTTGTAATGACGAGCCACTTGTACAGCCATGGAAGGCAAGCATGCCGCCGTCAGGTAATGGGATACTGGGTTTCTGTGTGACATCATACCATGAAGTCCATGCCTTGACTCAGCACACGAGGTGTCATCACTCGCCTGTCAGCTTCCTTTGCATCATTCGATTCAGAAGTCGCCGAATCTTAACAGCCCCGTAGGAGACACGAAGTCATTTTCGTTCATTTGTTCCTGGGTGCTCGGGAAGCTGAACGCGTCGCTACTGTATGAATAAACCCCCCTGGGTTGGGAACATTGGCTCGGGCGGGGATGTGGAGACCTCGAGTGTGATGGTGATCTCGAGTGAAGTGGTGAGCGTGAGTGGGGGGGTGAGCCTGCGTGCTGCCCCGCAGTACCAAAAAAGACATTGTCGTCCATTGGTGCCTGGTTGGTCGGGAAGCTGAATCTGCCGCCACCTACTGAATACACCCCCCTGGGCTGGGCACATTGGCTCGCGCGGGGATGTGGGGACCTTGAGGGTGATCTAGAGTGAAGGGAAGGTGAGCCTGAGTGCTGAGACCTTGAGCATGAGCTCTGAGGTGAATGTGACTGGCGGGTTAGTGAGCGTGAGTGGTGGGTTAGGGCGGGAGGGGCCGCCGCACAGGGGGATGCCGAGTGATGCGATGAGCGGTGAGAATGGTGCGATCCTGAGCGTGAGTGTTGAGACCGGGGTCTTGGTGGTGAAGAACGTCTTTGGGACTGGCGGCAAGGTCCCTCGGAGTGTCTGCGAGTAGGGCCAGTGTGATACCCCCTTTCCGTAAAATGCATAGGTGACATGAAGGGTTTCTTATGCGAGCTTTGCACGGTGCGGATGGTCTTGGTGCAGGCCGTCGGGCATGGAACTGGACTGCGTCTGCTAGAGCGCATAATGGTGAGTTCTGGGGGTGAAGTGTGTCTCCTTGGGCTGGCGCACACAGTCGGGCATGGGGGTGAAGTGTGTCTTCTGGTGGTGCTAGTTTTGAGGCACACAGTCGGGCCTGGGGGTGAAGTGTGTCTCCTAGGGCTGGCGCACACAGTCGGGCCTGGGGTTGAAGTGTGTCTCCTAGGGCTGGCGCACACAGTCGGGCCTGGGGGTGAAGTGTGTCTCCTAGGGCTGGCGTGCACAGGCGGGCATGGAGGTGATGTATGTCTCCTAGGGCTGGCGCACGGCCGGCATGGAGGTGCAGTGTGTCTCCTAGGGCTGGCGCACACAGGCGGGCATGGAGGTGCAGTGTGTCTCCTAGGGCTGGCGCACACAGGCGGGCATGGAGGTGATGTGTGTCTCCTAGGGCTGGTGCACGGCCGGCATGGAGGTGCAGTGTGTCTCCTAGGGCTGGCGCACACAGGCCGGCATGGAGGTGCAGTGTGTCTCCTAGGGCTGGCGCACACAATCGGACTTGGAGGTGAAGTGTGTCTCCTAGCGGCGATATTTTGGGCGCACGCAGTCGAGCATGGAGCTGGACTCAGTCTGCCTGCACTCGAGTGTCTCGAGCTGCTGCGGGGGCTTGAGTTCCTGGAAGAGCTGGGGCTCCGTGAGCACGCAGGTGAGTTTCGGCTAGACATGTTTTCTATCTAGAAATGGAAACATAGAAGCACATTAAGATCCAGTTAACCGTTATCTGAAGCATATTGTCTGCTAAAAACGAAAACAATGGGTAAGGTAAGCAGATGAATTTCAATCAGAATCAACGATCTACCTGCAAGACAGATACTAACTCGTTTGGAATTTAGTTTTTAGTTTTTACACTGATGTGGTTATGGTGAGACATTTTTATTTTTAAGTGGCAGCACTTAGAGATGTATCAGAGCAGACAGAAATTCCAGCAGAAGGCGTAAATCAACTCCGGCTGCGATTTACAACTGTTTTTGACTGCATTTATAAAGGACCCATGCATATGGTACGATAACGTCAAGTGCATTGGCCGCCGACAGACAATCCTGCAGTTTAGACTGGGCTGCAGTGATGTTTTTTCCCTATTAGTTAAACATGTTTTCTCACAGTATTCGTATTTTCGCATGTGAATAAACTCCTTGCCCTAGCCACTTTAAATATTTGGTTACTCACTGGTTCATAAGACCGTGAAAACACACTTTCTCCCGCAAGGGGGCTCTCAGCTCTGTAGGATGCAAAGACAATTGGAAAATGTTTGTAAACACACCCATAGTTTCAACCAGTTTTCACGACAATGACCTGTTGCATTCCTTGGCCTCCACTTTTTCCACTCATAATCTTAATTCATGCAGAAGAGTCTTCCTAGATGGACATCTTTCCACAAGGCATGTTGATTTCTGCACGGGAATCCGGTTCTGTGGACCAGGATCTGCTATACACACCAACATTGTTCATTTACCTTGCAGGCGACACTTTTGGGCATATAAAAACGTATGTAAACTGTCCATAGAGAAATAAAAGTATTGCATCGGCTCCATAAATAATTCTGTAAATAAAACGCAATGAATTAATTATTTAATTAGAATGAAATGATGAGTTTTGACTGAACTACTGCAGCAGTCTCTATTTGGACACCTCCAAGAAACTTCTAAATATGTCCAGGATTGCCCAAAAAGGCACTGAGGCCATCATGTTGAAAGACATTACCACCTTCAATGGCAGTAACTCAAGAGGATTTCATTGAAGGACTTATGTCCCATAGATTCGCTTCTTTTTGGCAATGTTTCCCATAGTTAAAAAATAAACATCTTCCAACAAACGACTAAAACATCTAATTCATCCGGTAAAGGTATTTTTCCTCCTCACTGTTTCGATTCTCCAACGGTGTTTGGAGGAGTAAAGTTTCGCCTCTCCAGGTACCATACCTGATACTTTTTACTTGCTTTAGAGACTTTAGGTACAGGCAACAGTGTGCAACCCGGCCACAAGCCAGGCTTTGGAAGCTAATGGTTCAGCTTCCCATAGTCAATTTGGCAACTTTCACCCTCTCACCGTAGAAGGAGCAGCAGATCTTATTAGACAAATCAAATCAGAGGCTCCGTCCGATCTTTGTCCGCCAAAAACTGTACAGAACATAGCTGAGATGGGAGGTCTGCTGCTAAATTAACTCCTGAATATTATCATTAATTCAGGCAATTTTCCTTTGGAATGGAAAAAGGCCGCTATCCTTCCGTTGCTGAAGAAGTCTGCTCTGGACCCAAATGAGGTAAAGAATTATCGGCCAATATCGGGTCTCCCTTTTTCAGCAAAAATACTAGAAAAGCACATGAACACCGCACTTTTGGAATTTCTGGAGGCAAACGAGCTTCTGGATGCTGCACAATTTGGTTTTAGATCATACCATAGCACTGAGTCAGCTCTGGTAGTGGCAACTGAGGAGCTGAGGAGAATCTTGGATAACGGAGGGAAGGCTGCGATGATCCTGTTGGATCTATCAGCAGCCTTTGACACCGTGAGTCATTCTGTCCAGCTTAACCGCCTTGGTGAGATTGGTACTGGAGGCACCAGCGTTAACCTATCTATGCTCCTTTCTTTCGGACAGGGAACCATCAGTTGCCCTGGGGGATTTTTTGTCTAAGCCCTTCACATTGCCATGTGGCCTTCCTCAAGGTTCGTCATTGAGTCCCACGCTTTTTAATGGATATATAGCTCCCATAACCAGATCAATCCACGCATTTGGCATTTCAGCAGTTGCATACGTGGATGACACTCAAATTGAGGTGTCAATTTCTAGCAACGTAACTGCTCATCGTTTTAACAGCTGTATGGGAGCAGTGGTAGAGTGGATGAATAAAAACAAGCTTAAGCTCAACTCTGATAAAACCGAAGTCCTTCCTTTTGGCAGGGATACCTCCTTTTGGGACCAATCGTGGTGGCCTCAGACTTTATGCTTCCATCCGACTCCGATATCCTCAGTCAGGAATTTGGGGATGGTTTTCAATTCGTCTTTCTTTTAATGCCCAGATAAACAAACTACCCTCATCCTTTTTGTTTTCCTACTACACACTTTAAGGAAAGTTGTAGCTTTTTTACCCCATGATTTACAATAGTCAGTGGTTACAGCTCTGGTCTTGGCCAGGCTGGACTACTGTAACGCCTTATTTTTAGGCATTCATCAACAAGCATTAAAGAAACTTCAATCTCTTTACAATGCTGCAGCTCGACTCCTTAGGAGGGTCCCTCTGTTTGAGTCAATTTCAAAGGTTCTGGAGGAGCTTCATTGGCATGCTGTTAAGAATAAAATAGCTTTCAAGGCACTTTGTCTGGAACACAAGGATCTGCATGGCAGAGCTGACTATCTAAAAAAGAGTTTCTATTGGTATATTCCCAGAAGAACCCTGCGCTCGGCCACCTTCAGAACCATCAATATTCCTAAAATTAAGAAAATGACTTGGGGTGGTAGAAGTTTCGTCTACGTCACGTCACCTTTGGAACAATCTTCCGGCACATCTCAGAGGTCAAGCCAACCTGCTTAGTTTCAGGAAACATCTTAAGACCTGGTTGTTTTCTCTTCCTTATTGATATCCTTGTGTATAAGGTCCTGCATTTATATAGTGCTTCATGCCCCTGATGAGGTACCGAAACTCATTACTGGACAGGTATTACATGGTTGAAATTGTAGGGAGTACTTTGTGGCCATAATGACTGAAGTGGTACTTATCTTAAGTCACTGTGTCCTCCAGGCATTCAAAGGAATGCCTAGTTATGCCTGACTGACTGACTATATGGGCCTCTTTGGAGTTGCCTATGGACAAGTGAATCAGTCTATGGTAATCAATGGATACAGAAAGTTATGGCTGGTGGTGTATTTAATCCACTGAAGGGGGTGAGATGTACTATAATTGGTAGAACTAGAGTGGAGAATATTTCACCAAATTCTATTGAGTCATTCTGAATGGAATGCTCCGATCATTTACAGTGCCATTTACAAAGCACATTGTCACTTTGCCATTATGGTCTATCTTGTAGGGGGTTTACCTATTTAAAGTTTTTAAAACATTGTTTTTATCCAAAGCGCTGCTCATAAAGCAAAAACAAAATCAAAGCTTAAAAGGTAGGTAGAAATCTGTCAGCACATAACATGTTAATCACTATTGACGAGCCAGTGTTAGATGATAACCAATTTTAGGTATGTTTTACCATCGCAGCTATCACCAGACTATGTGATTTACCCTAAAATAGTTTTTAAGAATCATTACCAGGAGAGGGGCTTTGCTTTACCCACATGATGGTAGTCAGGAGTACATGTTTTGACTGGGCAGGGGTTGAGTGCTGCCACAAAAAATGCTTGCCCTCCACACAGCTGCAGTAAGTTTTTTTAATTTATCCAGCTACATGAGCCAGCAACAGTATGTCTGAGAATGAACATTTAAGGGCACACTCATGACACTGTAATGTCATTAAAGTGTCTTACATACCCAGATAATTTACAGCTTTTGGTTTTCACTAGCAGCAGCACTGGTAGGTGGGAGGACAGCAATCATTAACTTTAGATATCGGAGGGGGGAGCGGAGCTTGCCAGCTAGGAAAATGGCCGCACTGTAGCGGAGCTCCGTTAAGCCATTAACTCGATCCTGCATTAATCTGTACATCTAGCCGCTTGTTCAGCCGCTCTCTGTGCTGACTCAGTTGCGGAAACGCTGTGGAGCTGCCATATACCTCTATTGCCCTGTGAAACCGTGAATAGGTGCCGTAATTTGTACAGAGAGGTGCGGCCTGCCCGATTCGTCTTTGGGGCCTGCGGCCAACCTGAGGGGAGCCCACGTAGTCGGCGTGCCGGCGGAGGAGCCCGGGTCCCCTCCGTGTTACTGGAGGTGAGGTGGGAGAGGCCCTGGGAGGAGTGCTGGCAGCGCCTGGAACCCCTATGCCTTGGGGAAGTCCTGCACTGATCTCCTTGCCGCCCGACCCGCGAGGGGGTTAACGGCCTGTGGCGCTGCGGAGGGCAGCCCGGCGAGCAATGCGGCGCGACCTGCACAAGACATTGTGGACCCCCGAGGGTGTGCTAAATCACCTGCCGAGAAGAGAGAGACGGTCACCCTCGCCTGGATTGATTCCATAAATGAAGCAGTGCCATCTGGAGCACGAGGGAGCGAAGCGTGAGAGGGGCTGTGGCGCAGTTTTGAAAATATACACCGAGGTATCAGCTCAATCGTGAGTATGCCTCCTCTATAGTCATTACTGGCATCCTCTGTCGTGCCCCAGACAGAGAAAACAGCGGCTCACGCACTGGGACAGTTAATTGCTACCAATAAGGAACATTTGGCTGTACACATCCTTTTTTCATTTAATGGCTGCCTGCGCCGACCGCAGGGTGGAAGCTATCTAATCCACCGACATCTTTGAAAGTGCTGCGGCTGGGAGTGCGGCCTACTCATACACTACAGATTATCTATTGCATGGTTTGTAACAGTGGAGAGGTGGATGACCGATTTGCCCATGCCCCATTTAGAACTGTTTGAAAGCCATGGGAGTCCCCTATTGGGCGTCTGTGAGAGCGACAGGAGGCAACGCGGGCCACCTCACGATGGGGAAAGTGGATAAGTTCCAATCTAAGTTGCACTTCGAGCAGCGGAAAACAAGGTCCCGGGAAGAGGGGGACTCCCAGCTCTCTCCTGAACAGGGTAACAAGCATGAGGACGCACCAGCAGATTGGCTCCAGATCCTACCTGCCGTGCAATTAAGCCTGAGTCCAATTGATGACAAAATAGATTCATTGTGTTATCGCATGGACGGTATGTCTGAGAGGCTAGATAAGCAGACGGAGAGGCTTGACATGGCGGAGAGACGCATAACAGAGGTTAAGGAGGTGCACATGGAGACTGACGCAGCTCAAAAACAAATCAATAAGGTCCTTACGCATCTACAAGATAAGGCAGAGGACTTGGAAGCCAGGTCCAGGAGGAGCAACATCCGCATTACTGGCCTGCCCGAATCCACTCCCACAGGGAATATGGAGATCTTCACCGAAAAGCTCCTGGCGACTCTACTGAGCCGAGACATTTTTCCCCCCCCCTTTTTGTGATAGAGCGAGCGCACCGCTCTTTGGGCACTAAGCCTCCCCCGGGAGCGCCTCCACGCCCAATCATAGCTAAATTCCTAAATTACAGGGATAGAGATGCAGCGCTCAAGAAGGCTTGAGAATTAGGCGACCTACAATATGACCTTTCCCTGACTTTACTCTTAAAGTCCAAGAGGCAAGGAAGCAATTTGCCCCATTGAAACGTACATTACGTGCCCAAAACCTGGAGTACGCCATGCATGCTCTATCCAGCGGGTCTCAGAGTAACGATGAACGGCGTATCAAAGTTATTCATGGACCCTAAGTCTTTACAGAAAGCACTGAAAGACTACTCCAAAATGCAAAAAAGCAAGGGGGAAACGGAACAGCCTATGGAGGCAGCAGGTGGCAATCTGGATGAACAGGACTCGAGACGTGACCTGATGACGCGTTACTAAGAGAGTTGGAACAAGTGGGAAGGGCGAGGGGCTCTTTTATATTCTAACAAATTCCAAATTCTCAGCAAATGGGTACAAATAATGGAGTTATGAAGATGTCATGGAAACTGAGGGGTGGGTAAGTGTTTGTCATGCAATTATGTGGGGCTCGTCCTGATAGCCTCTCTGTTAAAAGAAAGTCAGTTATACAACAAATTTTGATATCGAGAGGTGTTTCGAATTGTCTTGCACCCTTGTCAAGTGATATTTTTCAGTAAGTTTGATATTGCTTCAGGCAGCGGTTTTTGGAATCACTGTAAACCTAGCAGTGGGGAGTGGAAGGTGTTCTCGATCTCCTAACTTAGGACAGGGTTATGTTTCTGTACTTGAGGTGGCTAGATGCCAAATAAGCTACTAAATGGCTTTGTCTCTCACTCTGTCATGGTGGAGTGTGAGCAGTTCAAGAGGCAACATCCGCCCGTGTGTGCTCCACTAGATGGTGTCATGCCATTTTTGTTTGAGGGTTAAGAGGGAGGGTTATCCCGTACACGTCAAGTTGGGGACGACGAGGCGTGGGTGGGGGAGGGAGACTTCAATTGTTTATTGTTTGAACCACAGTGATTGCATTGTTACTAATACCTACAACAGTGTTGACAGACAGCTGTATACACTAGCTAGGATTGGAATAGGCAGTTTGGCTATAGACTGCTTGATCTGTTACAGATGACACAGAGAGAATGTAATATGGTTAGATATCTCACCTGGAATGTCAGGGGACTTAATAATCATCGCAAAGTACGAAATGTATTTGCATATCTCAAGCGACATACTATAGATGTTGCGCTGTTACAGGAAACTCACTTACCTGCAGACAGTAAGATCCTAACACAGAGGAAACTCCTAGGTCATTTCCACGCTGCTGGTTTCTCGACCCATGCTAGGGGACTGCTCACCTGGGTGAACTCAAAATCAGGAATTACACTAGAACCGGTCGTGGCAGATACTGAGGGACGCTACACAATCTCTAGATGTAGGGGGAAAGGCCTGGATCTACTAGTGGTTAATATCTATGGCCCAAACTTTGACAATCCGCACTTTTACCAATCGCTCTTAACAGGCCCACACATGAATACTAACATACCACTCATAGTTGGGGGAGATCTTAACTGTGTCCTTGATCCAGCATTGGACCGGTCTGGGGGTACGACTAGGCGCGCTTCGTCCTCTGCAAAATTCATAGTGGACTCTATGGTGCGCCTAGATTTGGTGGACATTTGGCGCACGCGCTTTCTAGGGCAGGGGGGTTTCACTCATTACTCAGCCCCTAATGCATTACACACGCAAATAGATTACTGGCTGCTAACGAGAACATTATATCCACTGGTCAGGGAAGGCACAATACTCCCGTGGACCTTATCAGACCATGCCCGATAGTAGTTGAGATACTTTGCCCGCAGAAAAGACCAGCCCCGTTTACGTGGCGGTCCCCCCCTTACTCATTGTTGGATACCGTCTTTAAAACTGCCATATTCGAGGCAATAGAAGACTTCTTTACAAACAATATTTGGTCAGTTAATAGTTTCTCTACAATATGGGAAACTTTTAAAGGTTATATCAGGGGCATCGCAATCTCCAATTACTCTGGAGTTCTGCGATCTATCAGGAACAGCCTAGATAGCCTGGAGAAACGCCTGGCTGACCTAGAGAGAGTCTTACTTCGGGGGGAGGAGAGAGACATCACTGAAGAGTTAAAAAAGACACTAGAAGAATATCACGAAGCTGCAGATAATGAGATCAAACATATGGATAAATACGCGGTGGCCAGAGTATATGGGGAGGGGGAGCGTCCTGGGGCAACACTTGCGGCTCTGCTACGTAATCGGAGAGAAGCCGCTGGGGTCACTACAATTCGCACAGAGACAGGGGAACTTTTGACTGACTCTGAGGATATTGCTAAACAATTTGGTCAGTATTATTCCAAACTGTATCGCTCCTGGAAGTCAGCAAATGAGAGCAATGTCTTAGACTACCTTGAACATATTAAGCTACCCTGGCTGACTAATGAACACCGAGAATATCTTATGAGACCGCTTGAGGCTTGGGAAATTCATGAGGCCTTGAAAAGTATGCGCTCAGTTGGTGCCCCAGGTCAGGACGGTCTCGCAGTTGCTTTTTATAAGGAATTTAAACATCTCCTAGTACCACATCTAGTGACATTGTTCGAAGAAATAAGTGAATTGGGTGAGATGCCCCCTACAATGAGAGAAGCCTTGATAGTCACTATATTGAAACCCGGTAAGCCACCAAACGAGTGCTCCTCATTTCGGCCATTATCGCTGTTGAACGTTGATACCAAAATTTATGCCAAGGTTCTCGCTAACCGACTTGCCCCCCTGGTGCCGAAACTAGCCAGCATGGAACAAGCAGGTTTTGTCCCAGGGCGCAATTTAACATACAATCTACGTACCTTCTTTGGTACAGTACAACACACAAACCACAAAGTCAAGGCGGCCGCAGTCTTTTTAGACGCAGAAAAAGCCTTTGACTCTGTGGAGTGGTCATTTATGAACATGGTGCTGCGAAGGATGGGTGTGGGCGAACTATTTATCAAGCTGGTGGCTGTACTGTATACCTCCCCATCTGCAAGGGTACGGGTTGGAGACATGGTCACTGCCCCTATCAAAATATCCAGAGATACCAGGCAGGGTTGCCCGTTGTCCCCTCTCCTTTATGCAATCGTAGCAGAACCCCTGGCCTACGCACTTAGGGAATATCATGGTTGGCGAGGAATTCGATTCCCCAACTTTAATTTAATATCATCATAAGCAGATGACACGCTCTTATACATTAGAAACCCTGAAACTAACTTGCTGCCCGTTCTTAGAGAGGTTGTCCGATTTGGGGAATTTTCCGGACTAAAGATTAATTGGACTAAGTCAATAATATTCCCATTGACCGAGATTACTGTTCCCTTTGAAATGGATTTCCCCCTGACTTGGTCAAATGAACCAGTGCGATATTTAGGTATCCGGATTCATACCGATCCGGAGATAATCATCAAAGAGAACTATGGCAGGGCAGTCACCATGCTAGCGGAAGAGGTGGAAAGATGGATTTGCCTTCCTTTATCCCTGATTGGCCGTATATCGCTAATGAAAATGTTGATTCTACCCAGATTTTTGTTCCTGTTTTTAAATATACCAAGGGTCCTCCCATCACACTTTTTTAAAACCATGAGAACAATACTGATAAAACTAGCATGGGCGGGGAGACAACCACGTGTTCAATGGGGAATTCTCACCCTTCCCTATGCCTTGGGCGGGTTGGGGGCCCCAGATCTGGAGCTTTATTATAGAGTGGCACAATGCTCCCATGCCTATCACTGGATGCATCCACAACTAGACCCCCATCACCTACACGTAGAGAAGATTGCTGCATCCCCTGACATACTCCCAACTAGATTATTCCATGGTACTGACCGTAGAACTGGTATCCGTGATTCGATTAATGCTACTGTCCACGCGTGGCAGGACCTGGTAAAGAGACAAGGCAGCACTATATTATATACCCCGTGAACCCTGACAGAATGGTGCGGCTGGTTGCCCATTGTTGGAGAAAAGGAAGTGACTAAGGCGTTAAGGAGTATAAATATAACTAAAATTGGAGACCTATTTCTTGACGGATGTGTACGTAATTGGGACGAGACTGGAGCTGAAACCCAAAATGTTACGCCATTAGTGCGTTTTCACTTTCATAGAGTTCGGCATACATTGCGGGAACTCCTTGGAGAGGACATGGCGGAGCCGCCTGAGGTCACTCCTTTCTCATTACTGTTAAAAGCTGAATCACCCAGCAGACTGGTATCTAGCATTTATGGCATAGTTCAAGGTTATCGCAACATTTTTTACACTAAATCGCGACTGGAATGACAGACGGACTTAGATATTGTTATTGATGATGACAAATGGAACTATTGTTGTGAGGCAACGCGGGGAATCTCTCTAAATGGGAGACATAGGCTTGTTCACTTCAAATACCTGCACAGAGTGTACTTACTATACTCATGCCCGTCTGCATAGATATGGTCTGCGAGAATCGGCGGAGTGCGACAGATGTAGAGCCTCCCCTGCGGATTTCATGCATGTAGCCTGGCTATGCCCGAGTATAGCAGAATTTTGGAGCCTTATTTTCCAAGAATTGAGTGGCATCGTAGAAACCTCAATAGCTCCGGACCCTCTACTAGCCCTACTGGGCTACTCGAAACAGATAAAGAAAGGTATTTGTCGAGTGGTAGAGATGTGGCTGTTGTTTGCTAAATGCAGAGTTGCAGTGCGCTGGGGACGTGGCCCGCCTCCTACTCTTATGGAATGGGCTAGAGACATGCTCTATTGCAACACACAAACATAGGTATACAGCGAACTACTCCCTCCCCAGAGTCGCCCCAAAAACTTCTGGGGTCTTTATCAAAGTTATTTAGCGGGGAACGTATCCAATACCCCTGAATAGAATATGGATACAAATCAGTAATGTATGTGTCATAGAAAATTGACGGTAGAAATAAGATACGGGCCGGCTATTAACCCATGTACTTAGATATAGACATGAATCTCTTACAACTGTATTGTTTGTCATATATGAGCAAATTGAGTTCACCCCATTGTGTTGCACTACTCGATCCTAGATCACTCCTAAAAGAGATTGTAACTGGAATTCCGGAAGTTGGATCAGTGCCCCAGGAACTAGATTCTGTTATGTGATGTCACTTATGTCTATTGCCACAGATAAGGTCTGTTGTAGGTACAATTTACTGATGTGTTCAAGATAAGATGTTATGGTCACTGATGTGGTTCTTACATGTTTTCCTTTTGTTTTTTACTTTGTTTTCTTTCATTTTAATTTATTGAATCAAGCATTGTCGTTATATCCTCTATGATTCAGTATTGATATCGCTTGATATGTTCTGTATTATATGGTATAAAATCTCAATAAAAACATTAAAAAAAAACTTTAGATATCGGAGTGCATTTTTGAGTTTGAGAGCCCGAGGCTACAGAATCTACATGGATGTTTAGGTCTTGCTTGACAGTGCAACTGTCACATTACCTTATGTGATCATCAAAAATGAGCTTTCAGAGTCCTACTGATAGAGGGGCTTAGCCTCCACACACGTTGGTTCCTCTAAGTACAGGATTTGATTGGGTGTGAATTGTGTGCATCCTCTAAAAAGACTGCGGGGCATATTCTCAAGGACTTATCGCCGATTTATCGGCACGTTAGCGCCGCAAAAGTGGCGATAGATTTTTCGCCCTATTCACAAGCTGGTGCAAACTGCCGACATCGCCAGTTTCCCTGCGAGAGCTACCGCAAAAAACATCGCCACGGATGAGTGCGACAACTAACGCTAATGATATGCAGAGTAGGCGTTCCCGTGCAAAAACACACGAAAACACCACTTTGCGCGATTCTCAACGACCAGTCAGATCTGCGATGCGAACCAAGAACAGGCGATAAGGCGCGTTAGCTGCAGGGATTTAACACCTGCCTTCTGCTGGTGCTAAGCAGGACGACTACCTGCAGTATGAAAGGGAGCCCAGCCCAGAGCCACATCTGAAGACCCACAGATGCCATGGAGCCAATGAACATGCAGCTCGGAGACCCAAGAGGGCCACAACACCCACCGCCACCACCCCCAGGACCCCCCCTCTGGACCCCCCCCCCGGACTGCCACCGAGGCAGCGTAGGACAAGACAGCGGACCTTCTGAAAACGGCATGGCCCCTCAGCCACACAAGTGCAGAATGTGGGGAGAGGTGGGAACCAAGTATGTGTGAAGGAGGCAACTCACCCATGAAGAAGAATGTACACAATGCCAAGTGTGGCGGTGATGTGCTGGACAGACCACAGAATGCAGAGCACAGACATGTCCATGTGGACATATACTGCTGGGGTTTGTAGTGTTGTGGACAGTGGACGCAAACATGTTACCTCAGGCAGTGGGGAAGACCTTGGACATGTAGCTGTGCCGTCCCCCGTGTAAGCGTAAGCGCAGTGGGCTGGGGCGGCGTACGCCACTCCAGCGTAGAAGTGTGGATAAAAAGGCCGGGGCTCAGGCGTGGTTCTCTTCCGTGATGGGCAACGCGTCTGCCAGGGTGGCGCACCTCACCCTGCCACGAGTCCGCTGCCGTGACCTCCAGACTCCGCGACACAGGCCCCCAGCGCATCCAGCGGCACAGCAACACGGAGTCATGTGTGTGCTGGATATTGCCTTAGTCCTACACTGCGGTCAGCAGGTCCCACAATTCAAATCGTGCCACATTTCTGTTAATGGAGGAAACCACTAGTCAACAGACATTGCCCCCAGTGCGGCCCGCCTGGACAACGCATCATCGTTGGCTGTGCACCTGCTGAGTGCTCCAGGTGCCACTGACCCTGTGCAACACAAGTCGACGCCACATGGCAATATTGAGGCAGAATTCAGTAGGCAAAAAAACATTGATCCCAGTGCGGCCCGCCCGGACGACGCATCATCGTTGGCTGTGCACCTGCTGAGCGCTCCAGGTGCCACTGACCCTGTGCAACACAAGTCGACGCCACGTGGCCGTGGGCCCTTTCTGACCGCTGCCTCCGGCCTACACTGCGGTCAGCAGGTCCCCCAAGTCAATTTCAGTCTTGATTCATTTATGGCAGAGGCCAGTAGGCAACAGACATTGCTTCCAGGGCGGCCCGCCCGGACGACGCATCATCGTTGGCTGTGCACCCGCCAAGCGCTCCAGGTGCCACTAACTCAGTGCACCACAAGTCATCGTCACGTGGCTGTGGGCCCTTTCTGACCGCTGCCTCCGGCCTACACTGCGGTCAGCAGGGCTCACAATTCAAATTGAGCCTTAATTTATTCATGGCGCAGTCCAGTAGGCAACAGACATTGCTTCCAGTGTGGCCCGCCCGGACGACGCATCATCGCAGGCCGCGCACCCGCCGAGCGCTTCCGGTGCCACGAACTCAGTGTAGCTCAAGTCATGGACCCTTTATGATGTAATCATATGTGTGTGAGTCCAGTTCTGGTGCCCCTACACCTCAGTGCACTGCAAGTCATGGACCCTTCATGAGTGACTCTGTGCGTGTGATCCGATGATCACTGTTCTAGTTGTTGCCAGCACCAACCACTCCCTGAGGGCTGGCTTACACTCACCCCACACCCATCCAGCACAGGCGTCACTGGACATGTGACCCTGGTAATAAAAAGGGGCTGGGCGCACGTGCCCGTAGCCAGTTCCACTATCTATCTAAGTGTGTCCATGTGGTCATTATGTATGCGTGATGGCCCCTGGCCCTACCACATCACATCGTGCTGTGGACAGCGGACACAAGCATGTCACCTCAGGCAGTGGGTAAGACGTTGGACATGTAGCTTTGTCCCCCCCCCCTGAAAGCGTAAGCGGAGTGGGCTGGGCCGGCGTACGTCAGTCCAGCGCAGGGGTGTGTAGAATTAGCCCAGGGTTCAGGGCGTGGTTCAGTTCTGGCCTGGACAAGAAAGTCACCAATGCGTGTGCCTCTGTGGTAGTGTTGGCGCCACCCGGCCCGCAATTGACAATGTTGCAATGTAGCATGCACACGGAGGGCGGTCTCGCACGAACGGAGAAATGAAGGAGCGCAAGACCGCTCGGGGTCTTGGCTCATACATGCCAAGTGTTGTGTGTATCTGCATTGCCGCAGCATGAGCCAAATGCCTAGCCTTAGTCACAGCGCGAGTTCAGCCAGGCATAAACTCTACATCTGTGTCCGCACTATCCTTACCATAGGCCTACACTCACGTGGCCACCCACCTTCAACGGCCAACATCACAGTGTCGTTGTCAGGCTTGTGGACATGCGCAGACAGGCATGACAATGGTATGCCGTTGGAGTGCAAGTGATGCAACCGCGCAGCGCACACAAGTAAATAGGCTCGGGGGGAGGGAGGAGCAGCTGTGAGGCAACGTAACACACAATGATGCCGCTCATTTGCCACATGCAAGTCATGTCAAACATGAATCCCAAAGTCGCACACATCCCACCCCACACCCAACAAGCCACATCACACTTCATGAATGCAAGCAGATGACAAACTGACATTAGGGATGAAAGCTCCTTTGTCTGAACTATCAGGCGTAAGCACATCTGCACATCCGACCTCGGAATTGCATGTGCCCGGCACCCCCTTACAGATACGATAGCAGTTGAGGACGACTCCCACACTACGCACAGCCCAACGACAGACCAACGTATACACACCCCACACACAGAAGTCCTTGCTCGGAGTTATCTTGCATGGAATTGCCTTCACACTTACTCCCACACCATCCCAGGCGTACAACCGTTGCACACTTCAACAACTCATTGATCCGAGCTGTGGCATTTCATCCACAGAACTGGTGCAGGTCAGAACAGTGCCGCTTCAACCAGAGCCACTAACGCAATGGCAGACCATCCCGGACACAAGCACAACCCCTGTCACGTGGAACTGTACCGTGCACGTATGCTGCATTTACTGGGGGCACTGCCATTGGTAGTGCTGCAGATCAGTTACCGGCTAAGCTTCCGCCTTGCCAACGTCACCTGCGTGCAGCCTGTGTTGCATTGTCGCTCGTGCCTATTCGAGTGGTCCATGGATGTCTGCCTATCCAATAGGACGGTAGCCGAACTGGATTTCGACATGTGTGTGCGCCCTGTTGGCCCACGACCATGAGTGTCACCGTGACACCCGTCTATGGGATGCCTGGATACTTGGCATACATGCTGGCAGCTGGACCTGGGAGATTGAAGAACTCCTCATGTGCAGTGACCAAATTGAGCCGCTCCCCTATTGGGCTGTAGTGCTAATTGGTGAAAGGGGGTGGACGCAGCACATCTGTCCAGACCTGCTAATGGTTAGCCTCGCCGTCCTGTTCGATGAAGTCGACAACGACCTCATGTTGGAAATGATTGCCTACGAAGCTGCACTAGCTTTCATGGACGTGTAACTACGTACCTGCAGACACAACAGTTTGGAACACATTGCACATGTCTCGACACCTTGTTGGAACTTGGGGTTCTGGTCACATCTCCCACGACGACAGTGGACATGGCTGCATTCGCCTGGACTCCGAATACATGAGCGGACAACAACGCGGGTAAACACACACCTGTGAATGGTGCGGCACTCCCCCGGAGTGGACAGCGGCGCTTGGCAACGTTCCGCGTTCTGACATACTGCTGCATTGGTCTGCATGTTGTGGCACTTATCTTGGCCGTACTGACACGCATATGCTAATAAAGTCTACGCACCTTCACTTGTATTCAACTGTGATGAGTGTTGATTTGTATGACAATGTGTGTCTCACTGCCTATCTGGGTCACGGCCATACATGCATTACTACACCATCAGGGATGTGGGGTTGTACTAGTACATTATCATCTCAAGTTTCCTGCTATGCCACATGCGAATGCCCATTTTCCACACACAAGTGGCAGCAGTTGTGTCCTCTGTTCTGTTGTGCTGGTGTTGCTGTTTGTTCAACATTGTTGTAAATGTTGCGGTGCTCTGGATCTTATGTGTGTGTGCTGCATTGTAGGTGAGTTGCCCCTTCAGCTCTGATTTGGCTGGCCCTTATCCCTTTCAGGCGGCGTGGCTTTCACTTCTGTGCTTATGCAGTGCTGTGATGTTGCAGACTTGGGTAAATTGGGCTCTTGGTTGGAGTTGTGACTCTTGGCCATGGTTTGTCCGCAGATGTGCTCAACTTAATTGTGCATGTGTGCCATTGTGCCCATCTCCCCCGTCCCCCAGTCCCTGGTGGTTACTCACCCTGTTGCTGTTGTGTCGGGTCATGTTGAGCAGTGTCCGGTCCCCCAACTCCTGCCACCGTCTCCCCACTGATGACTGAGGTCACCATTTCCTCCATCTCATCCAGCTCCTCCTGTGGCGCTGGACTCCCAATTCCAGTCTGCATTGCTGCCTTCTTGTTGTCTGCGAGTTTCTGCTTGGTCTTGCGCTTCACATCATTCCAGCGCCTCTTGACCTCGTCCATTGTCCTCCTCAGCACTCCGACTGCATTCGCCTTGGCCACGATGGACTGCCATATTCCATTTTTTGTTGCCAATGACACAGTGGAGGTGACGAACAGTTGTTGATGGTGTTCTATCACCTCCGTGATCAGGATCCTGTTTTCCTGCGGACTGAACCGCGTCTTCCTCTTCTTCTTCTCCTTGCCCTTCCCTGACCCCGAGGTCCCAGGCTGGTCCTCCGGGGGGCTTGTGGGGTTCTAGTTGTCCTCTGTGCGTGCACCGGCTACCTCCATGGTGCTTCGCAGTTGTTTGTGTTTTGTTTGTGTTTTGTGTTGCCGCTTTTATTGTGCTTTTTGCAGCCTGACTTGTGGGACTGGCAGGCCTGGCGCTGCTTATTGCTGGATTTTTTATCGCGGTTGGGCATATCGCAACTTTTTTCACGTTCGGGTTGAGATTTTTATCGCCGTCCCGGTAATGTTATCGCGGACATTTGCCGCGTTATCGGGGTACTATCGCATGTTACCGCCATGTTGAGAATGCCACATTAACACTGAGTTATTTTCCCGCGATAGACGGCGATATGAAAACTTGCGTTTACCTATTTTGGCGATGATTATCGCACGTTCTTGAGAATATTCCCCTGCTTGTATTGCTCTTTGGCTTGTGGCAACGTTTATACTACAAACACATGGTGCCGGTGGCAAGCCAATGGTCATGGCTTAAGGCCTGATCTGTTTAATGAGAAATGTTATGATAAAGGCAATAGGCCTGACATATTTTTGTGAAAAGAATATGGTAAAGTCAATAGACATATAATTATGAATTGCTATTACTCTACATTAAAGCCTACAGGTACTGTGTTACATGGATTACCCCTAGTAGACAATGGTTTTAGTGTTGGTCATCCAGTGTGACAAACAATGGATACATAAGGTTTGCTTTGTGAGAATACTTGTTAGGCTGTCTTAAGAGTTGTAGTGTTTTGCTTAGCCAACTGTAATTTTGTATACTATTCTAATTTTATGACTCTATGTCTGATGATTGCTTTGTGGAAAAGCCTACCCTAAAAATGTAGGCCTGTGTTGGTTATGGTGACAAGCTATAGGCCTGATTAGAGCACTGGAAACACGTCAAATGCCAAAGGTCTGGTCTGCGTATGAAAGATAACAAAGGCAGTTGGTCGAGCTTATGAATAGTGAAAAGTATATGTTAAAGGCAGTATGCCTTTAGCAGTTGGTTGTTATTACATTGTTTTATAGGTTATAGACCAATATTTTGTTACATGTAATCTTGTAGGGTTTTGGCATTGGCCACCAATTCTGACAAACCCTAGTGGTTTTCACCGTGATTACTCTTATTAGGCCCTGCTAAGAGGGGTTGTATATTGTTTTGCAAGTTGTACTTTTCTACATGTTTGTATTGTATAACTGTATGCATGAAATTTGTGCGCTTGAATAGGTAGGTGTTGGGTAAAGTGTAAAGCCAATGTTAAAGGCCTTCAACTGTCATTGTGAAATGTCATGCCAGATTTCATAGGTTTGATCTGTTTATTATGAACTGTTATGACATAGCAAGTAGTAGTAGGCCTGCTCTACTTATTATGAACAGCATGTGTTAAAGACAATTGGCTTTTAAGGCTGGATTGCTATTACACTGTGCTAAAGCCTCTAGGCATAGAATATCACAGATTACTGAAGTAGGCAAGGGTTTTAGTGTTGGTGACCCCCCGGAAGAAACCAGGGGGCCTATGT
Source organism: Calotriton arnoldi (assembly GCA_963921515.1). Classification (NCBI taxonomy): domain Eukaryota; kingdom Metazoa; phylum Chordata; class Amphibia; order Caudata; family Salamandridae; genus Calotriton; species Calotriton arnoldi. Next base: position 141,715 of record CAWUFW010005817.1, read on the forward strand.
ACAAGGAGATTGCGCCCCCTGGAATCGCACTTTTTCCAACGTTCCGGTGGCGCACTGCCATGCACCATATTTACAAAGTGGTGTTAAGCTACTTTGCGTGACTTAACGCCGCTTTGTAAATATGGTACCCTTTTACACAGTTTTCTGCGTAAAAGGGGCTTGCAATGGGTGTTGCTGTGGGCGTCCCACCGCAAGACCCATTGCTTTTTGATGCTGCCCCAGATGTACAAGGATGTGTAAATCTGTGGCAGCGCCAAAAATTAACGCCAGTCAAAAGCAGACATTAGATTGGCATGACGAGGATAAATACTTTTATTTCTCCTTGGTTTTGCACTTTCCATGCGTGCTCCATTTTGCAGCACACATAGAAAGAGCAAATCACCTTTAAAGATTGTTTATGTGCAGGAAGGTGTCCCTTCCTGCACATAAACAATAACTCCCTGCAATACAGATACACTTGCACCATTGTGCAAAGGTGCCCTCGTTGCAGGGAATCATCCCTGCAACACAGGCATCCTTGCACTACGGTGCAAGGGTGTGTGTGTTGGCACTAGGCAGCTTTTTTTAGCGCCAGCTCAAGGGAAAACACAGGGGTGTTCTGTATCTCTGTAAATATGGCACATCCCTGCATTTTTTAAATGATGCTGCGTGCGCTGAAAAATTTCTCACCAGGCTACGCCTTTTTCTTTTAAATATATCCACCAGGATATAGAAGATTTGCACACCAATAATGCTTATTAGGCTATATTAGTCAGGATATTATATTGTTTTGACAACAGTATTTTGTACATATTTGTAATTTTATTACGATATACTTGATGGTTGCCTTGTTGGAAGGCTTTCGAACCAACACAGTAGGTCTGAGTTGGTTATTGTGGCAAGCCAACGATAATGGTTATAGATCAGATTGTTTATGATGAAAAGTTATGATAATTGCAGTAGGCCTGACAAAGTCAATAGGCATTTAAGAGTTGATTGTTATCACTCAGCATTAAACTGGAATCATACAGATTACCAAAGTAAGTAAGGGTTTGGTGCTGGTTAACCCTCATGATAAACCGAGGGTACAAAAGATTTGTGCTGTCCTTGGTGCACCCTCTTAGGAGAGATATTTTGAGTTGCCAACTGTAACAGGCAATGTAATTTTATGACTATGGAATTTTTATGACTTTATACCTGATAGTTGTTGTTAGAAATGGGGGTCTCTAGTTGGCAGAGGTAGGTACCTTTGTCCAAGTAGGGACCCTTCTTCCTAGTCAGGTTAAGGGAGTTTCACACCTAAAAAAAACCCTGCTCACCCCCTTGGTAGCTTGGCACGAGCAGTCAGGCTTATCCCAGAGACAGTGTGTAAAGCATTTGCACATAACCAAATACAGTGAAAACACTACAAAAGGACACCACACCAGCTTAGAAAAATATCCAATATTTTTATATATCCAAAACAAGACCAAAATGACAAAAATCCAACATACAGTACTTTAAAAATATTCACTTTGCAAAAATACTTTAAAAACACAGTTCTTTGAAGTCGGTAGCTCCGTCCCGTGCTACTGCGGTGCTGTAAACAACAGAATCCAACAGTTCCATCTGACTTCGTCGGTCAGGGGCGTCAACAGACTTGTAAACAGTGCCTTTTGTGTTGCGGCTGACACGTTGGTCGTAGTGGCGTCGTGGTTGCGGTGTGAAGCGGAGCGGTGTGGCGTGCGGTACCCTCTAGTCGCGGTGCAGGCATCGGCTCGGTGACGGTCACCCAGCAGCGTCGGTGAGACCAGGGCTGAGGTGCGGAGTGAAGGCGGTGCGCGTAGCGGTGCTGAAAGCTCATGGTGCAGTTGACAGAGCCAGTTGTGGGCAGCTGGCGTTGGTCGGTCCGGACTGTGGTGTGGGATGGGGCAGTCCCTCGTGTGACTTACGAGCAGTGCCCCCAAGCCACAATGCGGTCATGGAAGTCGCAGTCAGCGTGCAGCAATGGCGTTGGTGAGACCAGGGCGGCTAAGTGAAGTGAGGCGGTGCGGAGTGCGGTGCCCACAGGTCACGGTGCAATCAGCGGCTCGGTGGTGGCAGCAGCGGCGGTCGTCGTCGTCAGTGAGACCAGGCTTGCGGTGCGAGATGCGGTGCTGCCTGCAGGACACGGAGCCAGGACGGAGTCGGTTGCTTGTCTCTTGTCTGTGGCAACTGAAACAGCGGTTCCAGAAGCGGTACCCAGAGGTTGATGAAGTCTTTGCAGTCCCTGAGTCTTCAGAACAGGAGGCAAGCTCTCCTTCAAGCTCTTGGAGATACTCAGCACAAGTAAAGAAAGTTCAGTCCAGTCCTTTCACTGCCCAAGGCAGAAGCAGTAACTGCAGGCCAACCCAACAAACCAACAACACAGCAGAGGGGCAGTACTCCTCCTGGCAGCTCTTCCAGCTCTTCTTCTTGGCAGGTTCCTTGATTCCAGCGAGTTCTAAAGTTCTGGTGTCTGGGCCCCAATATTTATACTCAAAATTCCTTTGTTCTCTCAGGCAGAGAGTGTCTGTTCTTAGTCCAAACCAGTTTGGTCCTCTCTGGCCCAGCTTCCCAGCAGGAGGTGGAGACAGCATTGCCTAAAGCAGACCAGTACCATTCAGGTGCAAGGAAATCTCCCACTACTCTAAATGCAGCCCAGGTCTATTCAGCCCAGCCCTGACTCATACAGGCAAGGCAGGACGTACCTCCACCCCCCCAGTGGCTGTCTGAAGAGAATGCACATCCCCAGCCCCTGTCACTCCAAAGCCAGACAGTCAATCCAGAAACCCAGCAGAGGCACACTGGATGGCTAATCAAGAAAATAACTACTTCCTAATAGTGTTATTTTCAAACACAGAACATAAAAATTCATCTTTACTAAAAGATGCATTTTTCCTTTTGAGTCCAGGCATACTAAACTCCATTTTCCTATCTTGTCCCAATGGGAATTTATGCTTATAAGATGGAATAAGTAACACTCCCATTCTTTCCTATGGGACAGATAGCCTTGCAGTGGTGAAAAACGAAATACACTGTAATTCACCACCAGGACATGTCACACACACCAGTAACTGTCCCACCTTTAACATACACAGCACCCTGCCCACAGGGGTACCTTGGGCCTACCTTAGGGGTGACTTACATGAAAGAAAAAGGAAGAGTAGGGCCTGGCAAGTGGGTGCACTTGCCAGGTCGACATGGCAGTTTACAAACTGCGCGCAGACTCTGCAGTGGCAGTTCTGAGTTACATTTACCGGGCTACTTCTGTGGGTGGCACAATCAGTGCTGCAGGCCCACTAGTAGGGAAAACAGAAAAGGCTTGGGTCCTAACACTATCCGGCCTGGACCACACCAATATTATACAACAAAACAGTGACCGGACAGATTATTCCACATTACTCACAGGCCCACTAGTAGCATTTGATTTACAGGCCCTGGCACCCTCAGTGCCCTGTACTAGGGACTTACCAGTAAATCAAATATGCCAATCGTGGAAACAACAATCCATAACACAATTTACAACAGGAGCCCTTGCACTTTAACACTTAACAGCAGTGGGGGGGGCGTGGCTAGCAGCCGATGAAGATGGCTGCCTTCTAACTACGCTGCGCTAGCCGACAGCGCTCAAGCCCATACATCCGGCATAATCCGATGCCTAGCAGGCCCGCTCCAGCGAGCAATTAAGCGGAAACGCAGCGGCGACCGGGCGATCCCTTCCAGTATCGCGCTCGAGGGCTGGGAAGCGAGCGAGGGACAGACCGGGCGAGGCCCGCGAAGACAAGATGGCGCCTCCCTGGGACCTCTGATACGGGGGTGGCCCATAGATTCAGCTCCACCGCTGTGATTGTGCTCGACCGAGCAAAAAAGGCACCCGCGACTCTGCAGCCGCTATCGGAAGCCGGACATCTACGCCCGGCTTGAGGACCAGGAAGGAAGGGCCCGACGCAACAACATTCGCGTCATTGGGGTGCCGGAAGGAATGGAGGGACCATCAATGGACTTGTTCCTGGAAGATTTGATACTAAACCAACTGAAGCCCAAACGTCTCTCAAACTTCTTTTCCGTAGAGCGCGCCCATAGGGGCTTTAGGAGGCAGGCCTCGCCCTGGGGTGCCCCCGCGCACGATCATAGCCCGCATCCTGAACTTCAGGGATAGGGATGTTATCCTTCAAGCGGCGCGGATACATGGCAACCTCCGACACGAGAATGCCACCATCCGTTTCTTCCCGGACTTTACGCTCCATGTCCAGCGCCAGCGGCGGTCTTTCGATGCTGTCAAAAAAGTTCTCAGGGAACATAACGTGAAGTACATGATGCTTTTCCCAGCCAAACTTAAAATAATAGATGCGGGAAAGACATACTTCTTTGACCCACCAACAGAAGCAAGCGACTGGTTGGAGGGCTGGCGGACTGTTTGTCGCAAAGGGGGGAAAAATAGACCGACGACGGAGAATGGCCGCGAAGAGAATGAGCGGGAGGCGGAGAGTGCTTCCAGTGGTCAGATGCAACGGCAGCGGACAGATAAGTGACCTGTGGGATACTCCTTGATTTGCTGGAACTGAACTTCACCCCGATATACCCTGGGGGGGCGTAAAATGGGGGTCGGAGAGGGATGCTATGAGAACTGGGGCCCACTTGTGCAAGGCATCTGTGATGTTTAGCAGACTCACGTAACGTATGGCCCCCCTTGGCCTCTCCCTTCTATATAGGTGTTGATGGACCGCCTCTGTTTATTATTGAGTTGGGAGGCTTTCGAACTCCATTATGTGGGCTTGACAATATTCGTCAGCAGACAATTAATACTTCATGCTGAAGGCTAGCTCACGGCTCCTCACAAATGTTTTTTTCTACACAGTTTGGGCGACAGGCACTCTGCACGTTTGGGAGGTGGGTGGTTGGGGACTCACCCAGCAGGGTTGCAGGGAGGGGGGAGTTGGGTTTGCTGTTTGAATGTTATGGGGGGGACGGGGACCACGCTCGAGACCAAGATATCCAACAGGTACCGGTATGACACAAAGGGAACCCGGGTGGTGAGGAGGCACCCAAATATTATTTACTTTGTTCAAAGTCATGGGAGACCCGGCTAGCATGCAGATATGGACCTGGAATGTGAATGGTCTGGGGAACAAGATCAAACGCACATTAGTCATGCAGCATATTAAGAGGCACTCCCCAGACGTTGTCTTAATTCAGGAATCGCACTTGCGAGGGAGTAAATGTAAGGCATTAGATCGCTTTGGTTATAAACTGATAGCCCACTCCGGGTTCTCATCTGGGGCTCGGGGGGGGGGGGTAGGCATCCTGACACGCAACACACTACCCCTAGTTATCACGGCCACCTGGACTGACGATGCAGGCTGTTTTGTTGCGGCAGCAGGTAAATGGGAGGGGCGCCTGATCGTATTGTGCTCTTGCTATATACCCTCTGGGCTTCATGCGGTGATCCTACCGAAGTTCAGCTCGTTCCTAACTGATCTCCCCTCGGGCACTCTCCTGATTGGTGGGGATACAAATGCAGTCATGAACCCGGAACTCGACCGGTCTAACTCCCATGCGGGTCGACAGGGAGAACGTGGCCTGGCGAACTTCGTTATAGCCATGGGCTTGGTAGATCTGTGGCGGGCGCATAATCCATCCCTTAGGCACTACACATACTACTCTGCACGACACTGTTCCTTCTCTAGGATTGATCATTTCTTTACAAGTACCGACAAGGTGGGGGACTTCCTTAACTCTAAACACATGGCGAGGGGTATTTCGGACCACTCTCCAGTGTGTGTCACTCTTAAAGGCCCGATATTGGATAGAGCCGCGTTCCCAAGAATTGACCCCTGGCGACTGCGGGACCCAACACTTAGAGATAAACTCCGGGAGGGCTCAGAGCTCTATTTTAAAGAAAACACTGGGTCAGTAGAATCACACATTACCCTATGGGAGGCTTACAAGACGGTGTTGCGGGGACAGGCACAGGCGCTTATCGGGGCTCAGAAAAAGGAGGAATCCCTGCAGATTCGGGCACTAGAGCAAGAAATTAGCCTACTGGAGTGTCACACTGCAACGGCTTCATGTGCTGAATTGCGTCATGGGCTGGCGCTGAAACAGCAGGACCTGAGGGCCCTGGCAGATGGCGAGGCGCGAGCATACGCGTTAGCGATGCAACACCGCCTATACGATGTAGGCGATAAGGCCCTGAAACTCCTAGCGTGGCTGGAAAAACGCGATAGGGAGAGATCCTGGGTGACGGGGGTGCGTGATACATTGGGGTCATTGAAAACGACGAGCAACAAAATCGCAGAAACCTTTGCCGCACACTTTGAGAGAGTCTATGCGCCGGTGTGCACCAGGTCGGAAGATGACTGCGCAGAATTGCTGAGGGACTTTGCCCTGCCCACCTTGTCTGGGGAAGCACGTGCAGTGCTTGAGGCCGACCTCACAGAGGAGGAACTGAGTAGCGCTCTGGGCTCCCTTAAATCCGGGAAAACATCAGGCCCAAATGGGCTCCCAGTCGAGATCTATAAAGGGCAGGCCTCAATCATAATACCACCACTCCGAAATATGCTGCTCGAAGCGCGAGACCACGGGCAACTCTCGCCAGACCAACGAGCAGCGACGATAGTGGTAATTTATAAAGCGGGAAAGCCACCTGATCAGTGTAGCTCCTACCGTCCTATCTCCCTTATTAATGTGGAGGCCAAGGTTTTGGCCAAGGCCCTAGCGGATAGGCTGGTGTCAGTCATCACGGAATTGGTCCATGTGGACCAATCAGGGTTTATGCCCTGTAGAAGTACCAGACATAATCTACGGAGACTTTATGGTATACTCCACATGACTGGCAGCCCCGTGGCCTAACAGACGGCATTGATGGCACTGGATGTGTCAATGGCGTTCGACAGCATTGAGTGGCCCTACTTGTTCATGGTGCTCCACAGGCTAGGTTTTGGTCCCAATTTCTGTAGCTGGGTGAGGCTATTGTATGAGACGCCCCTGGTCCGGATGCGAGTCAACGGGGCGCTATCGAGATCCTTTCAGTTGCGGAGGGGCACTAGGCAGGGGTGTCCCTTGTCCCCGCTCCTATTTGCCCTAGCGCTGGAGCCGCTGGCGCACTGGATTAGGAGAGATCCAATGATCTGGGGTATAGTGGCGCCGGGGGGGTGGGAAAAGCGCATTTCACTCTATGCCGATGATATTGTCTTGTACCTTGCCCGACCATACTACTCAATGGCACGAGTGCTACACATCTTTGAGCTATTCGGCAGTTACTCGGGCTATAATATCAATTGGTCTAAGTCAGTGATTTTTCCATTGTCGGGTCCCCCCCTAGAGTTCCGACGCGGTGTGCGGCCCCAGTTGTGATAGAGGGCTTTAAGTATTTGGGCATCCACATTACGCGGAACCAGACAGCCTTTTTAGATAGGAACCTCCGGCCCCAAATGAGTCGTCTAGGCGCCGATGTCAGCCATTGGCGCACCCTTCCACTTTCATTGGTGGGTAGGGCGGCCCTATTCAAAATGATGACACTACCGCGCCTCCTATATGTTCTCCAGAATACCCCCTATCAGATCCCTCCATCAGTCTTTACAACGATAGCACGGGCGGTCAGATCGTTATTGTAGCAGGGTGGATCCCCCCGAATTGCGCTCCATAAGCTGCAGAAGGGAGTGTATGATGGTGGCCTGGCAATCCCTGACATCAGGCTATACTACTGGGCCTCGCAGCTCCAGGTTATAAACGACTGGGTGTATGCGGACACGGAGGAACCGGCCTATAGGGCGGATAGAGCCGTTATGCCAGGAGGGAACTGTGAACCTCTCCTATACTCCCCGAAATCACGATCAGAGTGGCCGGAACATACTTAAGTGGTGATACAGTGCTGGAGAGAGGCTAATAAACTACTGGGGTGGACAGGGAAACTGACTGGTAGAACTCTGTTGTGGGTGGGAGATCCATTGCACGAAGTGGCTGCCCTCACGGGCTTTAAAGGGTGGAAATTGATTGGCATCGAGTATTTGGGGGATGTATGGAAAGGGGACACTCCCCTCACCTTTGAGGATCTCCAGCGTGAATACAATCTGCACCACACCCAGAGATATCAATACCCGAGACTCGTACACGCACTACGCACCCACATTCACAGTGGTGCCTCTGTCCCGGACTATTCCCCATTAGAGGACAGGTTGTTACTTGACCCTATTGCAGAGAAGGCGACTTCCACGATATATCGTAAGTTGATAAACAATGTACCAGACCCCCTGACTGCTCTCCGAGAGGCATGGGTTAATGACTTGGGCAGTATAGATGACGAGGAGTGGCAGGAGGCAATCCAGAGCCCGAGAGAAATTGCAATTCGCTCCAGATTTTGCCTGGTGCAACTTAAGATATTACACCGCACCTACTATCCTCGCACTCACTTGTATACATGGAGCAGGACCCCTACAGCGTTGTGTGTTAGGGGATGCCAGCGGGAGGGAACCTTCCTACATATCCCATGGGAGTGTCCAGAGATTGTTGGGTACTGGCAGAAAGTCACAGATACTATGTCCAGGGTGGTGGGTATGACGGTTCCACTAGATGCAAAGTGGCTTTTATTAATGATTATAGGCGAATCTGATTGGTCCAGATATGAGGGAATATGGTTGGCTCTTGAAGCGGGGAATGCGAAGCGAAATATTGCTAGGGGTTGGGGGGCGCCTGTGCCTCCGACGCTGGAGAACTGGAAAAGAGACCTCGACTGGTGCCAGCGGGCCGAGGAAACAGTATACAAGAGTAGGGGGGGTGTTAAAAAATGGGAAAGAGTGTGGGCGCCCTGGCGAAAGTACAGAGGGATGAGTATGGGGGAAAATGCTAGTTGGTTTTGTAGTCTTCTCTTTTCCGGTGAAAATAATGTCATTGATGTATTATGGTCACCTCACTGTGTACTAATGGAAGTGACTTGTAATGTATGGTCTCTTGAGCAATGTTAATAAAAAAGGGTTTAAAAAAACCAAAAAAACACTTAACAGCAGTGAGAAAGCGTGCAGAGACACTAAACTAGCAAAAACAGAGTAAAAACAGTGAGATCAGAAAGCAAAAAGACAGGGGAAACACACCAAAAGATGCCAGGTCTAACACATGTCCCCTCCAGCTGAAAATAGGGAGGACTACCTGGCTACCTTCACTAAGGTGGAAGAACCTGGACAGACCATCAGCGTTGGAGTGTTCTGTGCCAGGGCGAAGTTCCACCGTAAAGTCCATTCCCTGTAGGGAGATGAACAACCTCAACAGTTTTGGGTTCTCATCCCTCATTTGCATCAACCATCTGAGGGGCCTGTGGTCTGTCTCAACTCGGAAGTGAGTCCCAAACAGGTAGGGTCTTAGTTTCCTCAGTGCCCAGACCACAGCAAAAGCTTCTCTTTCTATGGCACTCCACCTCTGTTCCCTGGAGAGTAGTCTCCTGCTAAGGAAGACTACAGTCTGGTCTAAGCCCTCATCGTTCAGTTGTGAATGCACCGCTCCCACACCATGCTCTGAAGTGTCAGTCGGCACTACGAATTCCTTGGAGAAGTCGGGTGCCTTGAGCACGGGCGCCATGCACATAGCTACCTTCAGGGCATCAAAAGCTTTCTGGCAGGCCTAGGTCCAGATCATCTTCTTGGGATGCTTCCTGGAAGTCAGCACTGTTAGAGGGCAACAATGGTGCCATAGCCCTTAAAAAATCTACCGTAGTAACCGGTGAGACCTAAAAAGGCTCTCACCTCTATCTGGGTCTTGGGGGCTCACAAGCCAGAATGGTGTCAATCTTGGGCTGTAGGGGCGCCACCTGGCCGCTTCCTACCTGCTGTCCCAAGTATACCACAGAGCCCTGCCCGATCTGGCACTTACTGGGCTTGACCGTGAGGCCTGCCCCTCTGCAGAGCCTTCAACATTTCCTAGCTGGAAGTGTTCTTCCCAGCTGGAACTGAGCACTGCAATGTCGTCCAGGTAAGCAGCACTGAAATCCTCCAGTCCAGCCAACACCTGGTTGACCAACCTCTGAAAGGTGGCAGGGGCATTCTTCAACCCAAAGGGCATCCCCTGAAACTGGTAGGGGGTTGAAAATGCTGACCTTTCCTTTGCCCCCTCGGTTAAGGCAATCTGCCAGTACCCAGACGTCAAATCAAACGTGCTGTGGAACTTAGCTGCTCCCAACCCATCAATGAGCTCATCAGCTCTGGGGATGGGGTGCGCGTCAGTCTTGGTGACGGCATTGAGCCCACGGTAGTCCACACAACCGCAGTTCTGGAGTGGCATTGGGTGCAGCAGCCTTTGGGACCAAGACCACTGGGCTGCCCTAAGGACTGTTGGAGGGCTCTATCACCCCTAACGCCAACATCTTAGAGACCTCCTCTTTGATGCTGGCCCTGACCCGGTCAGTCAACCTGTAAATCTTGTGGTTTACAGGAGGGCTGTCACCAGTGTCTACGTCAGGGGTACACCAGAGAGTAACACTGGGGGTCAGAGAGAACAGTGTAGCAAATTGTCCCAACAACTGGCGACAGTCCCCCTGCTACTCTGGGGTCAATGTACAGGAGAGGATCACACCATCCACTGACCCATTGTGCTCCTTGGTAGACAGGAGGTCAGGGAGAGGTTAACTCTCCTCTTCCACCCCATCATCAGTCGCCAAGAGCATGCTCACTTCGGACCTCCCAAAGTGAGGCTTGAGGCGGTTCACATGGAGGACTCTCAAAGGGTTCCTGGGAGTCTGCAAATTCACCAGGTAGGTGACATCACTTTTGCAGTCCACCACCTCAAAAGATCCAGTTCCACTTGTCCTGCAAGGCACAAGGTTCCACTGGGGCCATGACCCACACTTATTGGCCAAGCTGAAACTCTACCAGAGTGGCATTCTGGTCGTACCAGAGTTTCATCTCCTCCTGGCTTGCTTCCAGGTTCACCTGAGCAAGTTTCCTGAAGCAGGCAGTTTGGTTCCTGAAGGCCAGCAAGTAGCTAAATACATCCTGGGGAGTTTTCCTGGGATCTGCCTCCCTGCCTTCCTTGACCATACTAAGAGGTCCTCTCAAAGGGTGCCCATACAGAAGCTCAAAGGGACTGAACCCTAGAGACTTCTGTGGTACCTCCCTGTATGCAAAGAGAAGGCATGGTAAGAGGACGTCCCAGTTACGCCTCATGGGTTCTGTTAGACTCTTGATCATGCCCTTCAAGGTTTGGTTGAATCTCTCTACCAAACTGTTACCTTGTGGGTGGTAAGGAGTGGTGAACTTGTAGGTTACACCACACTCCTTCCACAGGGATGTCATATACTTGGATATGAAATTGGTCCCCCAGTCAGAAACCACGTCTCCGGGGAAACCCACACGGGAAAAGATCCCCATTAACGCCCGTCCTACCACTGGCACCGTCGTTGTTCTGAGAGGGATTGCCTCCGGGTACCGGGCGGCATGGTCCACCAACACCAGGATGTACCTGTTCCCCATGGCTGTCTTGGGATCCAGTGTCCCCACAACATCCATCCCAACCCTTTCAAAAGGGGTTCCAACAACTGGAAAAGGTTGGAGAGGAGCCTTGCACTTCCTCCCACTCTTACCACTTGCCTGGCAAGTTTGGCAAGACCTTTAATGTCCATCTGACTGCCTTTGCATTTGGGGTCAAAAGAAGTGGGTGACAAGCCTGTCAAATGTTTTGTCCCTTCCCAAATGTCCTGCCAAAGGCACATCATGAGCCAGACCCAGTAGGAAGGTCCTGATGCGCTGGGGTACCACCAGCAAACAGGCTGACCAGGCTCATCGACCTTAGGCTCGCTGTACAAAAAACCATTCTCCCAGTAGATCCAGTGTGATCCAGACTGATCACCAGCTGCTTGGTTTGCAGCCTGCTGCCACAAACCCTCTAGAGAAGGGCATTCTTTCTGCTCCCTGCAGAATTCTTCCCTGGTGGAACCACCTTCTTGCTGCCAATGGGTCAGCTCAGATAAGTCCCCCAGTTCAGCTACCTGCTCCCCTGTAGGTACCGGTGCATCCCCCTCAAGGTCAGCCTCCTCCCAGACAATGGGAACCTAAGGGGCAGGTTTCCCGCACCACCTGCCCTTTCTCTTGGCAGGAACCTGGGCCAGTTTCAGGCTCCAGGTCTTCTGATAACCCTTTCCGGCCGCCATTGACCGAGTGGTCACGCATGTCCACTCTGGCAACCCAAGCATCTCCAAGTGAGACCTGAGCTCAACATCCTTCCACAAGGACTGCTCCAGGTCACTTCGTAGCAGACAATCTACAGGCATGGTAGGGCTCACAACCACCCTCAAGGGAATTAAACCCCCCCCATTCAAAGGGAACCTGTACCACCATACACTGGCGCTCTGAGTTGTCCACAGCAACTACTTGGGGGAATGCCCCGGGGCCTACTTGCTCCTCATAGACCAGGTGACAACTGAATGAGGTCACACTGGTTCCAGTATTTCTGAGAGCCTCTACACTTTTCCCATTGATGGTCACCCAGGCGCTGTATTTTTAAGTGTTAGCAGGCACCTGGCTTCCTGGGGCCATGTCACCCTGTCCCCTAGTGAGACGAGGTTCATTTCTGCGGGATCCCTACCCTCCTGTTGGCACCCCTCCTCCCCGGTGGGTGACTGTGCACTTTTGGGACACTTTGGGTCTCCCTTCAAGTGACCCACCTGATCACAGGCAGAGCACTTGCGGGGGACTGTCTCTGCAGGCTTTCCTGAAGAGACCACCGCTTTCTTGTCTCCTGGGGGATGGGAACCTTTACCCCTAGGTCTTAGTTTGGAGCCCTTTAGAGAACACCTGTCCTTTACCCTTGTCCCCCCACTCTTCTGTTGGGGAGCCTTCCCACCTTTGGCAGAGTCTCCCCCAAATGCTTTCTTGTGGACTCTGGTACTCAGCCAGTGGTCCGCCTCCATAGCAAACTTCCTGGGATCAGTCAGCTTACTATCAACCAAGTGCTGGCGCACCTCTGCTAAACATAGACTAGACAAGTGCTACCATGAAATCAAATTGTAGAGCCCCTGAAAATCTGTCACATTACCGCCCTTCACCCAGCCAACCAGTGACCTACAAAATGAATCCACACATTCCAACCAAGTGTTTGCATCAGTTTTCTTACTGGACCAAAACTGATCCCTGTACCTTTCAGGAGTGAGACCATACCTGGTGAGAAGGGCCTCCTCTATGTCAGCATAGCAAAGCAAAGGCACTAAAGTATCCTTTGCTTCTTCTGGGAAAAGAGGCAACAATCCTGTCCCACAATTCTTCTCAGGTACCCTATCCATCTAGATAGATGCCTCATAACCCTGAAGCCACCTTTGTATGCTTCCCCTTCTTGAATTATTTAACTCCATTCTTGGGGACGTGCACAATTCTATCTGCCTGCACTGATGAATTGCTACCACCATCTGAGCTGGGCCTACTCCTTAGCTCCAGCTCCTTAACACTACGTTCATGATCTAAGATCATCTTCTATTCCTCCATGGCTATTCTTTTGTCTTCCCTTTCATTCTCCATCCAGAGTTTTTCCAATTAAAAACATCCTTGCTTCCCACCTGTCCCCCAGCTTTTCTGGGGACAAGCCACTGCCGCCTGGCCTGGAGGGTTCCCCTGCTCCCAAAAGCACATCCACCCTAGGAATAGGCTCCTCCGCCTCCCCTCTGAGATCTCCGGACTGCCCACTGGCATGTCTGGCTGCTACCCAGGCCCTCAGCACCTTTTGTAGCTCCTCCTTCCTGGTGAGACCTCTGACTTGGAACTTTAGGTTTTTGCAAATAGCCTTCAACTCTCTCACTTTGTAGGATTCCAACCTATCCTCCTCAAAGGCCACTTCCAAGGATGCAACAGATGATGCTCTTGATTCAGGCATGATGAAGTAGCAAGTTCAAACTGGCAAGATCAAAAATAGGCCAAAAAGAAAAAGAACCAGTATGTGGCACGTAATGGTCTACGATATGGTAGTAGTGCACACCAATCACTGTAAGTCAAAGTGCAAACATAGGTCCTATCCTCACCGCTGACAACCAATGTTAGAAATGGGGTTCTCTAGTTGGCAGAGGTAGGTACCTTTGTCCAAGTATCTATGTACTTTGTCTTCCTAGTCAGGGTAAGGGAGTTACACTCCTAAAATGACCCCTGCTCACCCCCTCGGTAGCTTGGCATGAGAAGTCAGGCTTATCTCTCAGAGGCAGTGTGTAAAGCATTTGCACATAACCAACAGTAATATAGTGAAAACACTACAAAAGGACACCACACCAGTTTTAAAAAAATCCAATATTTTTATATATCCAAAACAAGACCAAAACAACAAAAATCCAACATACAGTACTTTCAAAATATGCACTGAGGGGGCGTGGCCAAGATGGCGGCGGAGCAGCACCGAACCTAAGGAGCTCCGCGCACCGTGGCCGAAGAAAAGCATTTCTACCGCTTGTTGGGGTCCCCGGAGGCTGAGCAAGAGACGCAGAGATCCCGGAGACGGCTCCGCTCATGTTTGGAGCTCCGGTAGAGCTCGGCAGTTGCGGCGTTGGTGTGCCACAGCTGCGGCCCGCGGAGGTGCGGGCCCCACGTTGCAGCCGCTGGTGATGGGGCGGCGCTGCGGGTACCGTTGGGTCTTTGCTTCAGCCCGGAGGGGCCGGACGTCGCCGAGGCACTGCCACACCTGTCCCGGAGATGACAGCCCCGAAGACTAGAGGAGCGGCCTAGGGCGCGGGTGCGGGCTCGCCGTGACTCGCAAGGCGCCGCGTCCATTGTAGCGATGGCTGCACAGCAGCACCCCTGGGCCGGTGAGCCCCCCGAGCCAGTTTGAGCCACGCAACAGAGAGGAGTGGGGGTTACCTGGCCCTCCAAAATGCTGACCAGAAGACGCGCACCTGAGTGGAGGCCTGAAACTGGAGGAGTGTGGACGTCCTCCGCGGGGGAGCGGTTTCGGCACCCGGAGCTAGAGGTGAGCGCAGTCCCACATGGCGGGCAGGGAGATAAACGGAGCTGGCGGCGGCCCCAGCACACCACCCTCGGAGGGGAAACTGAGAGCACCTGCGGCTGGTGGGGTTTCAGAGACTTGCAGGTGGAGACCTAGCACTGAACAGCGGACACAACCCTCACCCGCTGTGCGCTGTGCCTGGTGTAGGAACGCAGACCCAATAGGCGAAGGCCCACGAGGAATGGTGGAGGGGCCAGTCTGAGGCATGAAGAGGCCTGGTACAAGTGGGCGACGCCGGGGCCCACAGTGAGACTGGTTGGTGGTGGGTGAGCAGGGCCCGAGGTCCAGCTATAAAAAGAGATCTCCTGGCCTGGAACTTGGTGATCTGCCTGAACTGTCGTGCCTTTGTTAACGAGCCTTTAAGCACCATAGAGGGGTCCAGGCCATCACTCGGGCCAGCGGGGAACATACATGATAAGGGCTGGCAGGAGATGAGAGAGGAAGGACGTTTGGGGCATAGAAAGTGACCGGCCGTCTACCATAAGGAGGAAGCGGAGTATTACCCAGACCTCGCATTCCATCTCCCGGCATACTCTGCCCCCGAGATGTCCTCTCTCAGATCAAAGAAGGACTCCACAATCAAAGACCTCCTGCAAAAGGCTGGTTCGAAAAGGACAGACTCACAAGTGGTGGAAAGACAGACCTCGGAGAGGGAAATGGAGTCTGCGAACGACCCGACGGCGGAACCCATAACAAGGGGTTTCCTGGAACAGCTTTTTGGTGCCCTCAGAGAAGACTTTGTGGTCCTCCGCCAAGAGATGGCTTCAGATGTCAAACAGCTTAAGGCGGACGTCCAGGAGATTGGAGATCGGGTCGATTCCCTTAAGCGAGCGGGAGACCGCAGAGATGAGGAGATCACGGAACAGACCCGGGAACTTCTGGAGCTCAGAGATCGTAACGAAGAACTGCATCTACGCCTGGAGGATTTGGAGCATCGTTCCCGTAGATCGAACATATGCATTAAAGGAGTGCCTCTGCAGGCAGATGGAGGGAAGCTGGAAGAGTGGGTGTTGCGCTTCTTCAGACACGTAGCCCCGGAACTCGGAGATGGGGAAATTGTCCTCAACCGCACGCACCGGGCTGGGCGGCTGGCTTCGAGCCCAGGCCAACCTCAAGATATCCTCACCTGTCTCCACTCATACAGACAAAAGGACCTCATTATGAACGCGACCAAAGACAAGGCCACCATTAACTTTGAGGGTCTCCAGGTGGGAGTGTGCCAGGACCTCTCGCCCCTCACTCTCCAACGCCGAAGGGAGCTGAGGCCACTCACTTCTCTCTTGAGGGACAAAGGAATACGGTACCGGTGAGGCCACCCCTTTAGCCTATCCTTCACATGGGAGAACGAACTGCCAGTGGTGCGCTCCATGGGAGATGCGAAGGAAATACTGGGTGCCAATCTAAACGTGGAGGACTCTGAAAGTAGCCAGCGCCCGACTGCGACGTCCCTGTGGCAGACTGTTAGGAGAAGATGCCGGAGAACGGGGAGGGGGTAGTCTACGAAACCTACGGAGCTTGAACGGCAGCAGGAGAGAGAGGCACTGCTCCGCCAGCTGCAGGGCACAGATGCATCAGGCGACCCCAAAAGTGACTGATTAAATGACACCAGGTCAACACCATAGCTATGGCTTTGTACGTCTCCGTGAGGACCCCACCTTCATGGTAATCGGCCACGGCCGGGAGCCCAATCTCCGTGATATGAAGACCGATCGTCGGCAGAATGAACCCTTGCACGTTGAAGTGCTTCGACCCTGTTGGAGAGTACCTCCTAGGCTCTCGACTTGTTTCTTACTATCTTGCTATATTCCTTCTTTCTTTACTGTTCTTTCCTGGTTCCTCTGCAGCTCTCCCTAGGAAGGTTAGAGGTGAGTCTACCAATGGGCAATGTGAATTCGCAGAATAGAGTGTGTGTGGGGGAGATGGTTTTAGCTGGGGGCGGGGTACGGGGAGGGTTGGGTATTGGGTATTGGGGTGGAGGAGGCATTGGGGGAACTGGCAGGCACAGTGGTCACCCGGTCTCAACATAGGCTCGGAGCCACCCTTTAGATCTTATGTCGACAATTAAAGTAAGCATCTTGAGCCTCAATGTCAGAGGCCTCAACTCTCCGGTGAAGAGACGGGCGCTGTTAGCACTTCTGCGGGAGACTGGTAGTGATATCTGCCTGCTACAGGAGACTCACTTACTGCGAGCAGACTGGAAACGCCTCCACTCCCGGGGGTTTGGCAGGCAATAGATCTCCTCCTCGGTAGATAAGAAGGCTGGGGTAGCGGTCCTGTTTGCCACACACTTCCAGGGTAGGGTGATAGGCGTGCATACGGAGGTGCCAGGCAGAGCTTTAGCCATGAGGGTAGTAGTTGGCAACCACACATATACTATTGCATCCATATACAGCCCAAACGAGCGCCAGGAGTTGTTCCTCAATAACACCTTGAATGCTATCCTGGAGTCCCAAGATGAAGACCTGGTTATAGGGGGGGGATTTTAATATAGCACATGATGCGCAGTTGGATCGATCCATACAAAGACAGGGTCACACTGGGGCTCTTTCCCAATCTATGAGGCAGAAATTGATAGACTTGGATCTGTCGGACGTGTGGAGGATGATGAATCCAACAGCTAGGGAATACAAATGTTTTTCAGCGGCTCACCAAACATACACCCGTATTGATTGGTTCTTAACGTCCCCGAGAGGTACTAGGGATACCAGTGGGGCTTCGATAGGGACCGCGGCCCTATCGGATCATTCTCCAATCAGACTAGAATTATGCATCCCAGGGGGCCCCGGGGTCACAAACAGTGGAGGCTTAACCATAAACTACTCGAATACGATGCCAACATTAAAGAAATACGGGAGACAATTAAGACGGATTTTGAGACTAAAGATGATGGAGGGACCTCGATCGCTCTTTTATGGGACGCACTTAAAGCCGTCATCCGAGGGCGATTTATAGCAATAGCAGCAGGAGTCAACAAAGATAGGAAAGAGAAGAGGGAGCACCTTGAGTCGCAAGTAAAGGAATTGGAGGGGGTCCATCAGAGGACGGGCTCCGTTCAGGTTAGGTGACAACTTTATGCTGCTAGACAGCAGCTGAAAGACCTTGATTATGATCGGACGGAATACTCGCTTCTGCGAACCAAGCAGCGTTACTACGCTGGAGGTAATAAGGCCGGAAAACTCCTTGCAACTCTTCTTCGAGCTCAGATGACCACTAGACGTATCGGGGAGATTAGAAGCCCTCAGGGCGAGATTTTACGCTCAGAAGGCAACATAGCGGGCAGGTTTGAATCCTTTTATACTGAATTATCCAGGGCTGACGATCTAGACCAAGAAGTGGCCAAACACTATGTGAGAGATGTCCCAGTGACGCCCCTCACTCACCCAGAGGCGACAAATCTAGATGCGGACGTTCGGACAGAAGAGGTTCTTAAGGCCATAGTGGGCCTCACCTCAGGGAAGGCACCGGGGGAGGATGGATTCTCAACCGATTTTTACAAATCATTTGCCCAGGACTTGGCCCCGGTACTGGTTCGCTTATTTAATTCTTTTAGCGACACTGGTAGAGTGACCCCGACTATGACCATGGCTGAAGTCGTTGTGATTCCTAAGCCCTGGAAAGACCCAATGGACTGTGCCTCCTATCGTCCCATCTCTTTATTGAATGTTGACCTCAAGATTTTCACGAGCATCCTGGCTGCCTGATTGGCGCCACATATCCAGGGGTTGATTGACCCCGACCAGTCGGGATTTATTCCGGAACGCAATTGTAGTGACGGGACTCGTCGGATGTGCCACCTGCTGGACAAAACCCAACGTACTCAGACACCCACAGTGCTTCTTTCGATCGATGCCAAGAAAGCATTCGATCGGGTTCACTGGCCGTATCTGCAACAGACATTACGCAAATTTGGTGCGGGAGACCGCTTCTTGAAATGGGTGGATTGCATTTATACGGACCCCCAGGCGTGGATTAGGGTTAACGGTGTAACATCCCGTCCATTCGGAATTCGGAGAGGTACACGACGGGGATGCCCTCTATCGCCCCTGCTTTTTGCGTTGTATATGGAGACGTTTGCAGAGAAGGTTCTCCAAAACCCGAGAATATCTGGGATCAGAATGGGGGATAGGGAGCATAAAATGTCATTATATGCAGACGATGTGGTCTTATTTTTAACTCAACTGGCAACTTCATTACCCCCATTAATGGAGGAACTGGAGCTATTCAGTTTAGCATCGGGCTTTAAAGTCAACATCCATAAAACTCAGACTCTGAGCTTGACCCTACCTCAAGCAGAACAACAGGCCCTATCAGCACAGTTTCCATTCAAATGGGCTACGGAGGGCGTCCAGTACTTGGGTTTGCAGATGTTCCCCACAATGGTTAAGATGGCCCAAGTGAACTATGCTACCCTCCTGGCTGGGGTTAGGAATGAACTCTCGAATTGGAAGAGGCACATCCTGTCCTGGCTGGGCCGGCTGGCTGCCGTTAAAATGACTACTCTCCCGCGGATCCGGTATGTGATGCAGACGTTGCCGCTTAGACCACCGCCCAACATGCTGTCACAGATGCAACGCCTTATTAGCAACTTTGTCTGGGGAGGCAGGAAAGCGAGATTGGCTCACCACTTGACATATCTGAAGCAGGAAGACGGAGGTTTGGGTGTCCCGTGTTTGGAACGTTACTTTCAGGCGGCACAACTTAGATACATGCTTGAGTGGTACAAACCAGAGTCAGAAAAGCACTGGTGCTTTATAGACCGCTCAAAAGCGGGCATGCACATCTGGAAGGTCCCGTGGCTCCCCCGTAAACATCGCCCCTGGGGAGTATATGTGTCGCCGGTCTTAAGGGCCACCCTAGGAGTGTGGGATACGGTACAGGTGCCATACGGCCTCTCGACCCCTGTGTCCCCCCTCACCCCATTTATAGGCAACCCCAAATTCCCACCGGCTCACACGGGGAATGGCTATCTCCATTGGCAAGAGGCCAACTGTAAACGCATTGGGGACCTCTTTGACGAAAACTGGGTAATGGAGTTCACTAGCCTCACCGAAGCCTTCGGGATCCCTCGGAAGGCGTACTGGCAATATTTGGCTCTCCGTCATTGGTTAACCCAGCCACAGATACGACCCCATGCAGGTTGCTTTTTAACAAAGTTCGAGAAATGGTACATTACTAGAACATCAGACAAACGGCTGCTATCAGACATTTACGCCTTTTTAAACACCCCCAGGCAGCACAGTAAATCTCTTGTGCAGCGTAGGTAGGAATCTGAAATGGACCGCAAGTTCTCCCCCAAGGAATGGCACGATATTATACACAGGACCAGAGCCTCCTCACACAGTACAGCGGGCAAAGAGATGTTTTTGAAAATTGCACATTATTGGTACTACACACCGGCAAGAATAATCAAATGGAAACTGGGAGGGAATGGGCAATGCTGGCGTCATTGTGGTCAACCGGGCACGCTCACTCATATTCTTTGGTCATGCCCGAAGATACAGGAATACTGGGAGGTAATTCTTCGGGACGTAGACGACATATACCACACTGATTTACCCAAATTCACCTCATACATACAACTAGGGCTCCCCAATGCCTTGATGTATCCTCTTAGATCTTGCCGCTGCAGAGCAATTACTCTGGCTCTGGGAGCGGCCAAACAGGCACTATTGGCTAGATGGGGCATGGCGGAGATACCCTCTCGCCTGGACTGGCTACACAAGCTATGGGAAATACTGGGGATGGAAAAGATTACAGCAGGTCTTACTCGTTCCCTCCCTAAATTCGACAAAACATGGGGCACCACCATAGAATTCTTGTCCAACGAGTTCACTGAACTCACCTGCCCGAAGTACCTTAGAGTGCTCCGTCTCACTACGGCCCCCCTCACAAAGGAATAAGGATAACAATTGGCCGTACCCGCCCAGATCATCTATGTGACACTTGCCTGGCAAACCACACACACACACATAGGGGAAAGACCTCTTTACCCTCCTCTATCTCTTCTACTTTCTTCCTTTTATGCCTTTACATCTAGCTCATACGTATGATCCCCACCGGCCGGTGGATGTAGGTGGCGGCTACTGTAATGCTTGTCTTTTCAAAACAATAAAAGATTTAAACCATAAAAATATGCACTTTGCAAGAATACTTTAAAAACACAGTTCTTTGAAGTCGGTAACTCCGTCCCGTGATACCGCGGTGCTGTAAACAACAGAATCCAACAGTTCCGTCTGACCACGTCGGTCAGGGCGTCAACAGACTTGTGAACAGTACCTTTTGTGTTGCTGCCGACACGTTGGTGCCGGCCGGTCGTGGCAACCGTCTTTGTTGCGGTGTGAAGCAGAGCAGTGCGGCGTGCGGTGCCCTCAAGTTGCGGTGCAGGCAGCGGCTTCATGGCGGTCGTCCAGCGTTGTCGGTGAGACCAGGGCTGTGGTATGGAGTAAAGGTGGTGCTCGTTGCTGTGCTGACAGATCATGGTGCAGGCGACAGAGCCAGTTGCGGGAAGCTGGAGTTGCTCGGTTCAGACTGCGGTGTGGGACGGGGCGGTGCATCGTGTCACTCACAAGCCGCGCCCCCAAGCCACAATGCGGTCACGGAGTCGCAGTCAGCGTGCAGCGGCGGCGTTGGTGAGACCAGGGCGACGAAGTGAAGCGAGGCGGTACGGAGTGCGGTGCCCACAGGTCACGGTGCAAGCAGTGGCTCCGTGGTGGCAGAGGTGGTAGTCATCATCAGTGAGACCAGGGTTGCGGTGCGAGATGCGGTGGTGCCCTCTGCGGTGCCTGCAGGACACAGAGCCAGTGACAGAGTCATTTGCTTTTCCCTTCTCTCTGGCAACTGAAACAGCGGTTCCAGAAGCGGTACCCAGAGGTTGGTGAAGTCTTTGCAGTCCCTGAGACTTCAGAACAGGAGGCGCGTTCAACTTCAAGCCCTTGGAGATACTCAACACAAGTAATGAAAGGTTAGTCCAGTCTTTCACTGCCCGAGGCAGAAGCAGTAACTGCAGGCCAACCCAACAAAGCAACAACACAGCATAGGGGCAGTACTCCTCCTGGCAGCTCTTCCAGCTCTTCTTCTTGGCAGGTTCCTTGATTCCAGCGAGTTCTAAAGTTCTGGTGTCTGGGCCCCAATATGTATACTCACAATTCCTTTGTTCTCTCAGGCAGAGAGTGTCTGTGCTTAGTCCAAACCAGTTTGGTCCTATCTGGCCCTGCTTCCCAGCAGGAGGTGGAGACAGCATTGCCTAAAGCAGACGAGGCTCATTCAGGTGCAAGGAAATCTCCTCCCACTACTCTAAATGCAGCCCAGGTCTATTCAGCCCAGCCCTGACTCATCCAGGAAAGGCAGGACACACCTCGAACCTTCCAGTGGCTGTCTGAAGAGAATGCACATCCCCAGCCCCTGTCACTCCAAAGCCGGACAGTCAATCCACAAACCCAGCAGAGGCACACCGGGTGGCTAAGCAAGAAAATATCTACTTTCTAATAGTGGTATTTTCAAACACAGAACATAAAAATCATCTCTACTAAAAGATGCATTTTTCCTTTTGAGTCCAGGCATGCTAAACTCCATTTCCCTACCTTGTCCCAATGGGAAGTTATGCTTATAAGATGGTATAAGTAACACTCCCATTCTTTCCTATGGGACAGATAGCCTTGCAGTGTTGAAAAACGAAAGTCACTGTAATTCACCACCAGGACATGTCACACTTACCAGTACCTGTCCCACTTTTAACATACACAGCACCGTGCCCACAGGGGTACCTTCGGCCTACCTTAGGGGTGAGTTACATGAAAGAAAAGGGAAGATTAACCCACTTGCCAAGTCGACATGGCATTTTACAAACTGTGTGCAGACTCTGCAGTGGCAGTTCTGAGTTACATTTACTGGGCTACTTCTGTGGGTGGCACAATCAGTGCTGCAGGCCCAATAGTAGCATTTGATTTACAGGCCCTGGCACACTCAGTGCCCTGTACTAGGGACTTACCAGTAAATCAAATATGCCAATCGTGGAAACAATCCATAACACAATTTACAACAGGAGCACTTGCACTTTAACACTGCACAGCAGTGAGAAAGTGTGCAGAGACACTAAACCAGCAGAAACAGATTAAAAACCAGGAGGTCAGAAAGTAAAAAGACAGGGGAAACACACCAAAAGATGCCAGGTCTAACACATGTCCTCTCCAGCTGAAAGTAGGGAGGACTACCGGGCTCCCTTCACTAAGGTAGAATAACCTGGACAGACCATCAGCGTTGGCGTGTTCTGTGCCAGGGCGATGTTCCACCGTAAAGTCCATTCCCTGTAGGGAGATGAACCACCTCAACAGTTTTGGGTTCTCACCCCTCATTTGCATCAAGGGTCCTGTAGTCTGTCTGAACTTGGAAGTGAGTTCCAAACAGTTAGGGTCTTAGTTTCCTTAGTACCCAGACCACAGCAAAACATTCTCTTTCTATGGCACTCCACCCCTGTTCCCTGGGAGTAGTCTCCTGCTAAGGAAGACTGCAGGCTGGTCTAGGCCCTCACGGTTCAGATGTGAGAGCACCGCTCCCACACCATGCTCTGAAGTGTCAGTCTGCACTACGAATTCCTTAGAGAAGTCGGATCCCTTGAGCACGGGTGCCGTGCACATAGCTGCATTCAGGGCATCAAAAGCTTTCTGGCAGGCCTCAGTCCAGATCACCTTCTTGGGCTGCTTCCTGGAAGTCAGCTCTGTTAATGGAGCAACAATGGTGCCATTGCCCTTAACAAATCTCCTATAGTAACCGGTGAGACCTAAAAAGGCTCTCACCTCTGTCTGGGTCTTGGGGGGCTCACAAGCCAGAATGGTGTCAATCTTGGGCTGTAGGGGCGCAACCTGGCCGCTTCCTACCTGGTGTCCCAAGTACACCACAGAGCCCTGCCCGATCTAGCACCTACTGGGCTTGACCGTGAGGCCTGCCCTCTGCAGAGCCTTCAACATTTCCTAGCTGGAAGTGTTCTTCCCAGCTGGAACTGAACAATGTCGTCCAGGTAGGCGGCACTGAAATCCTCCAGTCCAGCCAACACCTAGTTGACCAACCTCTGAAAGGTGGCAGGGGCATTCTTCAACCCAAAGGGCATCCCCCGAAACTGGTAGGGGGTTGAAAATGCTGACCTCTTCTTTGCCCCCTCGGATAAGTCATTCTGCCAGTACCCAGGTGGCAAATCAAACGTGCTGAGGAACTTAGCTGCTCCCAACCGATCAAAGAGCTCATCATCTCTGGGGATGGGTTGCGCGTCAGTCTTGGTCATGGCATTGAGCCTACGGTAGTCCACACAACCGCAGTTCTGGAGTGGCATCGGGTGCAGCAGCCTTTGAGACCAAGACCACTGGGCTGCCCTAAGGACTGTTGGAGGGCTCTATCACCAACATCTTAGAGACCTCCTCTTTGATGCTGGCCCTGACCCGGTCAGTCAAACTGTAAATCTTCTGCTTTACAAGAGGGCTGTCACCAGTGTCTACGTCATGGGTACACCAGAGAGTAACACCGGGGGTCAGAGAGAACAGTGTAGCAAATTGTCCCAACAACTGGCGACAGTCCCCCTGCTACTCTGGGGTCAGTGTACGGGAGAGGATCACACCTTCCACTGACCCATTGTGCTCCTTGGTAGACAGGCGATCAGGGAGAGGTTCACTCTTCTCTTCCACCCCATCATCTGTCGCCAAGAGCATGCTCACTTCGGACCTCTCAAAGTGAGGCTTGAGGCAGTTCACATGGAGGACCCTCAAAGGGTTCCTGGGAGTCTGTAAATTCATCGGATAGGTGACATCACTTTTGCACTCCACCACCTCAAAGGTCCAGTTCCACTTGTCCTGCAAGGCACAAGGTTCCACTGGGGCCATGACCCACACTTTTGGCAAGGCTGAAACTCTACCAGAGTGGCATTCTTGTCGTACCAGTTTCATCTCCTCCTGGCTTGCTTCCAGGTTCGCCTGAGCGAGTTTCCTGAAGCGGGCAGTTTGGTTCCTGAAGGCCAGCAAGTAGCTAAATACATCCTGGGGAGTTTTCCTGGGAGCTGCCTCCCTGCCTTCCTTGACCATACTAAGAGGTCCTCTCACAGGGTGCCCATACAGAAGCTCAAAGGGACTGAACCCTAGAGACGTCTGTGGTACCTCCCTGTATGCAAAGAGAAGGCATGGCAAGAGGACATCCCACTTATGCCTCATGGGTTCTGTTAGACCCTTGATCATGCCCTTCAAGGTTTGGTTGAGTCTCTCCACCAAAACGTTACCTTGTGGGTGGTAAGGAGTGGTGAACTTGTAGGTTACACCACACTCCTTCCACAGGGATGTCATATAGTTGGATATGAAATTGGTCCCATAGTCAGAAACCACGTCTTTGGGGAAACCCACAAGAGAAAAGATCCCCATTAACGCCCGTCCCACCACTGGCCCCGTCGTTGTTCTGAGAGAGATTGCCCCAGGGTACCGGGTGGCATGGTCCAACAACACCAGGATGTACCTGTTCCCCATGGCTGTCTTGGGATCCAGTGGCCCCACAACGTCCATCCCAACCCTTTCAAAAGGGGTTCCAACAACTGGAAAAGGTTGGAGAGGAGCCTTGCACTTCCTCCCACTCTTACCACTTGCCTGGCAAGTTTGGCACGACCTTCAATATCCATCTGACTGCCTTTGCATTTAGAGTCAAAATAAGTGAGTGACAAGCCTGTCAAATGTGTTGTCCCTTCCCAAATGTCCTGCCAAAGGCACATTGTGAGCCAGACCCAGTAGGAAGGTCCTGAAGCACGGGGGTACCACCAGCACACAGGCTGACCAGGCTCAGCGACCTTAGGCTCGATGTACAGGAGACCATTCTTCCAGTAGATCCAGTGTGATCCAGACTGATCACCAGCTGCCTGGTTTGCAGCCTGCTGCACAAACCCTCTAGAGAAGGGCATTCTTTCTGCTCCCTGCTGAATTCTTCCCTGGTGGGACCACCTTCTTGCTGCCAATGGGTCAGCTCAGATAAGTACCCCAGTTCAGCTACCTGCTCCCCTGTAGGTACCGGTGCGTCCCCCTCAAGGTCAGCCTCCTCCCGGACCGTGGGAACCTCAGAGGCGGGTTTCCGCACCCCCTGCCCTTTCTCTTGGCAGGAACCTGGGCCAGTTTCAGGCTCCAGGTCCTTCTGATAACCCTTTCCGGCTGCCATTGACGGAGTGGTCACGCATGCCCACTCTGGCAACCCAAGCATCTCCAAGTGAGACCTGAGCTCAACATCCTTCCACAAGGACTGCTCCAGGTCATTTCATAGCAGAACATCTACAGGCATGGTAGGGTTCACAACCACTCTCAAGGGAATTAACCCCCCCCACATTCAAAGGGAACCTGCACCACCATACACTGGTGCTCTGAGTTGTCCACAGCAACTACTTGGGGGAATTCCCCGGGGCCTACTTGATCCTCAGAGACCAGGTGACAACTGAACGGGGTCACACTGGCTCCAATATCTCTGAGATCCTCTACCCTTTTCCTATTGATGGTCACCCAGGCGCTGTATTTTTAAGTGTTAGCAGGCACCTGGCTTCCTGGAGCCCTCTCACCCTGTCCCCTAGTGAGACGAGGGTCATTTCTGTGGGATCCCCACCCTCCTGTTGGCACCCCTTCTCCCCAAGTGCTACACTAGCCAACACTTTGGTATGCCCACCGGTGGGTGGCTGTGCCCTTTTGGAACACTTTGGGTCCCACTTCAAGTGACCCACCTGATCACAGGCATAGCACTTGCGGGGACGGTCTCTGCAGGCTTTCCTGAAGAGACCACTGCTTTCTTGTCTCCTGGGGAGGGGAACCTTTACCCCTGGGTGTTAGTTTGGAGCCCTTTAGCGAACTCCTGTCCTTTACCCGTGTACCCCCCACTCTTCTGCTGGGGAGCCTTCCCACCTTTGGCGGAGTCTCCCCCAAATACTTTCTTGTGGACCCTGGTACTCACCCAATGGTCCGCCTCAATAGCAAACTTCCTGGTATCAGTCAGCTTACTATCAACCAAGTGCTGGCGCACCTCTGCTATACATAGACTACACAAGTGCTACCATGCAATCAAATTGTAGAGCCCCTGAAAATCTGTCACATTACTGCCCTTCACCCAGCCATCCAGTGACCTGCAAAATAATTCCACACATTCCAACCAAGTGTTTGCATCAGTTTTCTTACTGGACCTAAACTGATCCTGTACCTTTCAGGAGTGAGACCATACCTGGTGAGAAGTGCCTCCTTCATGTCAGCATAGCAAAGCAAAGCCACTAAAGAGGCTGTGAAAAGAGGCAACAATCCTGCCCCCAAATTATTCTCAGGTACCCTATTCATGTAGATAGATGCCTCATAACCCTGAAGCCACCTTTGCATGTTTCCCCTTCTTGAATCCTTTGCCTACATTCTTGGGGACGTGCACAATTCTATCTGCCTGCACTGATGAATTGCTACCACCATCTGAGCTGGTCCTACTCCTTAGCTCCAGCTCCTTAACACTACGTTCATGATCTAAGATCATCTTCTATTCCTCCATGGCTATTCTTTTGTCTTCCCTTTCATTCTCCATCCGGAGTTTTTCCAATTAAAAACTTCCTTGCTTCCCACCTGTCCCCCAGCTCACCTTGGGACAAGCCACTGCCGCCTGGAGGGTTACCCTGTTCCCAAAAGCACATCCACCCTAGGAATAGGCTCTTCCGCCCCCCCACTGAGATCTCCGGACTGCCCACTGGCATGTCTGGCTGCTACCCAGGCCCTCAGCACCTTTTGTAGCTCCTCCTTCCCAGTGAGACCTCTGACTTGGAACTTTAGGTTTTTGCAAATAGCCTTCAACTCTCTCACTTTGTAGGGTTCCAACCTATCCTCCTCAAAGGCCACTTCCAACGATGCAACAGATGATGCTCTTGATTCAGGCATGATGAAGTAGCAAGTTCAAACTGGCAAAATCAAAAATAGGCCAAAAAGAAAAAGAACCAGTATGTGGCATGTAATGGTCTGCGATATGGTAGTAGTGCACACCAATCACTGTAAGTCAAGTGCAAACACAAGTCCTATCCTCACCGCTGACAATCAATGTTAGAAATGGAGTTCTCTATTTGGCAGAAGTAGGTACCTTTGTCCAAGTAGGGACCCTTCTTCCTAGTCAGGGTAAGGGAGTTACACTCCTAAAATAACCCCTGCTCACCCCCTCGCTAGCTTGGCATGAGCAGTCAGGCTTATCTCAGAGGCAGTGTGTAAAGCATTTGCACATAACCAACAGTAATACAGTGAAACCACTACAAAAGGACACCACACCAGTTTAGAAAAATATCCAATATTTTTATATATCCAAAACAAGACCAAAACAACAAAAATCCAACATACAGTACTTAAAAAATATGCACTTTGCAAGAATACTTTAAAAACACAGTTCTTTGAAGTCGGTAACTCCTTCCTGTGCTACCGCGGTGCTGTAAACAACAGAATCCAACAGTTCCGCCTGACCACGTCAGTGCGTCAACAGACTTGTGAACAGTACCTTTTGTGTTTAGGCCGACACGTTGGTCCAGGCCGGTCGTGGCAACCGTCTTGGTTGCGGTGTGAAGCGGAGCAGTGCGGTGTGCGGTGCCCTCACGTAGCGGTGCAGGCAGCGGCTTGGTGACGGTCGCCCAGCGGCGTTGGTGAGAGCAGGGCTGAGGTACGGATTAAAGGCGGTGCTCGTTGCTGTGCTAACAGATCATGGTGTAGGCGACAGAGCCAGTTGCGGGAAGCTGGCGTTGGTCGGTCCGGACTGCGGTGTGGGACGCGGCGGTGCATCGTGTGACTCACAAGCGGTGCCCCCAAGCCACAATGTGGTCATGGAAGTAGCGGTCAGCGTGCAGCGACGGCGTTGGTGAGACCAGGGCGACGAAGTGAAGCGAGGCGGTGCGGAGTGCGGTGCCACAGGTCACAGTGCAAGCAGTGGCTCGGTGGTGGCGGAGGTGGTACTCGTCATCGTTGAGACCAGGGTTGTGGTGCGAGATGTGGTGGTGCCCTCTGTGGTGCCTGCAAGACACAGAGCCAGTGACAGAGTCATTTGCTTTTCCCTTCTCTCTGGCAACTGAAACAGCGGTTCCAGAAACGGTACCCAGAGGTTGGTGAAGTCTTTGCAGTCCCTGAGACTTCAGAACAGGAGGCGAGTTCTACTTCAAGCCCTTGGAGATACTCAGCACAAGTAATGCAAGTTCAGTCCAGTCCTTTCACTGCCGAGGCAGAAGCAGTAACTGCAGGCCAACCCCACAAAGCAACAACACAGCATAGGGGCAGTACTCCTCCTGGCAGCTCTTCCAGCTCTTCTTCTTGGCAGGTTCCTTGATTCCAGCGAGTTCAAAAGTTCTGGTGTCTGGGACCCAATATTTATACTCAAAATTCCTTTGTTCTCTCAGGCAGAGAGTGTTTGTTCTTAGTCCAAACCAGTTTGGTCCTCTCTGGCCCTGCTTCCCAGCAGGAGGTGGAGACAGCATTGCGTAAAGCAGACGAGGCTCATTCAGGTGCAAGGAAATCTCCTCCCACTACTCTAAATGCAGCCCAGGTCTATTCAGCCCAGCCCTGACTCATTCAGGAAAGGCAGGACACACCTCGAACCTTCCAGTGGCTGTCTGAAGAGAATGCACATCCCCAGCCCCTGTCACTCCAAAGCCGGACAGTCAATCCACAAACCCAGCAGAGGCACACCGGGTGGCTAAGCAAGAAAATATCTACTTTCTAATAGTGGTATTTTCAAACACAGAACATAAAAATCATCTCTACTAAAAGATGCATTTTTCCTTTTGAGTCCAGGCATGCTAAACTCCATTTCCCTACCTTGTCCCAATGGGAAGTTATGCTTATAAGATGGTATAAGTAACACTCCCATTCTTTCCTATGGGACAGATAGCCTTGCAGTGTTGAAAAACGAAAGTCACTATAATTCACCACCAGGACATGTCACACTTACCAGTACCTGTCCCACTTTTAACATACACAGCACCGTGCCCACAGGGGTACCTTCGGCCTACCTTAGGGGTGACTTACATGAAAGAAAAGGGAAGATTAAC
Organism: Calotriton arnoldi; assembly: GCA_963921515.1. NCBI lineage: Eukaryota > Metazoa > Chordata > Amphibia > Caudata > Salamandridae > Calotriton > Calotriton arnoldi. The sequence goes on from CAWUFW010005817.1 coordinate 171,692, forward strand.
CCACTTGCCAAGTCGACATGGCATTTTACAAACTGTGTGCAGACTCTGCAGTGGCAGTTCTGAGTTACATTTACTGGGCTACTTCTGTGGGTGGCACAATCAGTGCTGCAGGCCCAATAGTAGCATTTGATTTACAGGCCCTGGCACACTCAGTGCCCTGTACTAGGGACTTACCAGTAAATCAAATATGCCAATCGTGGAAACAATTACAACAGGAGCACTTGCACTTTAACACTGCACAGCAGTGAGAAAGTGTGCAGAGACACTAAACCAGCAGAAACAGATTAAAAACCAGGAGGTCAGAAAGTAAAAAGACAGGGGAAACACACCAAAAGATGCCAGGTCTAACACATGTCCCCTCCAGCTGAAAGTAGGGAGGACTACCGGGCTCCCTTCACTAAGGTAGAATAACCTGGACAGACCATCAGCGTTGGCGTGTTCTGTGCCAGGGCGATGTTCCACCGTAAAGTCCATTCCCTGTAGGGAGATGAACCACCTCAACAGTTTTGGGTTCTCACCCCTCATTTGCATCAAGGGTCCTGTAGTCTGTCTGAACTTGGAAGTGAGTTCCAAACAGTTAGGGTCTTAGTTTCCTTAGTACCCAGACCACAGCAAAATATTCTCTTTCTATGGCACTCCACCCCTGTTCCCTGGGGAGTAGTCTCCTGCTAAGGAAGACTGCAGGCTGGTCTAGGCCCTCACGGTTCAGATGTGAGAGCACCGCTCCCACACCATGCTCTGAAGTGTCAGTCTGCACTACGAATTCCTTAGAGAAGTCGGATCCCTTGAGCACGGGTGCCGTGCACATAGCTGCATTCAGGGCATCAAAAGCTTTCTGGCAGGCCTCAGTCCAGGTCACCTTCTTGGGCTGCTTCCTGGAAGTCAGCTCTGTAAATGGAGCAACAATGGTGCCATTGCCCTTAACAAATCTCCTATAGTAACCGGTGAGACCTAAAAAGGCTCTCACCTCTGTCTGGGTCTTGGGGGGCTCACAAGCCAGAATGGTGTCAATCTTGGGCTGTAGGGGCGCAACCTGGCCGCTTCCTACCTGGTGTCCCAAGTACACCACAGAGCCCTGCCCGATCTAGCACCTACTGGGCTTGACCGTGAGGCCTGCCCTCTGCAGAGCCTTCAACATTTCCTAGCTGGAAGTGTTCTTCCCAGCTGGAACTGAACAATGTCGTCCAGGTAGGCGGCACTGAAATCCTCCAGTCCAGCCAACACCTAGTTGACCAACCTCTGAAAGGTGGCAGGGGCATTCTTCAACCCAAAGGGCATCCCCGAAACTGGTAGGGGTTGAAAATGCTGACCTCTCCTTTGCCCCCTCGGATAAGACATTCTGCCAGTACCCAGGTGGCAAATCAAACGTGCACGTGCTGAGGAACTTAGCTGCTCCCAACCGATCAAAGAGCTCATCAGTCTTGGTCATGGCATTGAGCCTATGGTAGTCCACACAACCGCAGTTCTGGAGTGACAACGGGTGCAGCTTCCTTTGAGACCAAGACCACTGGGCTGCCCTAAGGACTGTTGGAGGGCTCTATCACCCCTAACACCAACATCTTAGAGACCTCCTCTTTGATGCTGGCCCTGACCCGGTCAGTCAAACTGTAAATCTTCTGCTTTACAAGAGGGCTGTCACCAGTGTCTACGTCATGGGTACACCAGAGAGTAACACCGGGGGTCAGAGAGAACAGTGTAGCAAATTGTCCCAACAACTGGCGACAGTCCCCCTGCTACTCTGGGGTCAGTGTACGGGAGAGGATCACACCTTCCACTGACCCATTGTGCTCCTTGGTAGACAGGCGGTCAGGGAGAGGTTCACTCTTCTCTTCCACCCCATCATCTGTCTCCAAGAGCATGCTCACTTCGGACCTCTCAAAGTGAGGCTTGAGGCAGTTCACATGGAGGACCCTCAAAGGGTTCCTGGGAGTCTGTAAATTCATCGGATAGGTGACATCACTTTTGCACTCCACCACCTCAAAAGGTCCAGTTCCACTTGTCCTGCAAGGCACAAGGTTCCACTGGGGCCATGACCCACACTTTTTGGCAAGGCTGAAACTCTACCAGAGTGGCATTCTTGTCGTACCAGTTTCATCTCCTCCTGGCTTGCTTCCAGGTTCGCCTGAGCGAGTTTCCTGAAGCGGGCAGTTTGGTTCCTGAAGGCCAGTGATGGAGCAGAAAAAAATAAAAAATGTAACCCCTAACAAATTTTATAATTAATTAAATAAAATGTTCGTTTAAATGTATTAATCAACACCGTATGTGTGGGAATGGTAATATGCCAATGTGTGTGCTAAATAATCTATTAATAAATGTCTATGTGTCTAATTATAACGTAAAAATAAATGCGTACTAATAAAAATAAATGCATGTTATTGTGCTTCATAGAAATAAAACGTGTCGTTGCAAAAACAAATAGTGATGGTAAGTAAGGAACAGCTTAAATGTTGCTTTCTGCTAGGTAACAACTAATTGGGGTACGTAGACGGGAGGGAAACGAAAGGGATATTTTTCTCTATTTTAATTATGTTTTATTTGCCTCAAATTAGTGCTTCTAAAGTAGAACCAAGTGGCGATATAAAATGGCCGCCAGTGGGAAGATGTGCGCAGGCGCAAGGGGACACGTGGTACGGGATGAGATTGAAGAAATCTGGAACCTCGTGATGTCTCTGAGAGGCTAGGATGCAAGAAACGGTCAAGGCTGGTGTGACCTAATTGAACTGATAGTGTGCCATGATGATCAGCGGAGAGCCCGTGAGAAACAAGTCTAAGAGAAAGGACAATGACTGCGGAGTTCTCGAATGTGTCGAAAGAAGTTACAAATGAACTGATCGAATCGGATGGAAATGTTTAAGCGTATGGGAAAGGAAATGATCCAAGGACCCTTGAATCCAAGAGAACTTGATTAAAGAATGAATAAGCTGACATGCATGGACCAATGAAAGAAAAGCGTGATATTAATGTTGCAACAGTTAGTTAGCAAAGTTAGAATTAGGGTATAAGAGGGCCTACTCTTAGTGGGAGGGGGTCAGAATTGATGTCAGTCGTGGTTGCAGTCACAGTCAGGAGAGGAGTTGAAGAGTCGTGTTGGTGGCTTCCAGTGCTGGGTGGTCCTGATCGATCCCTTATTGAGCGGGAGATGCTGAAAGACTGTTAGAGGAGACGGGTTGCAGGTAGCTGATGCTGACGAGCTGAAGTTGCTGTTGCTGTCTTAATTTTACAGTTGAGTATGAGAATCAGGCTATTTCTAATTCCTAACTTAGGTTAGAAATCATTAGGCAAAATTAGGAAGTTAGGCAGGTAATTAGGGTTTTGGCTTCATGACAAAAATTTCCTTTCTGCAATAAATTGATTATGTTTAATAAAATTGTGAATTTAAGATTGAATAATTGAATAAAGTATTAAAAATTCTTTTCATGCTTTTAAAATTATATAAAATTTAAGATTCTTTAAACTCAAAATGACTCAGTGGTTATTTTCCTAAATGATTGTGACATAGGAAATTGTTTATTGTGATTCAGCTGGTCTTAATCACTATGAACTAATTTCTTAAATGAATGATTCATCGACAAATAATGAGCAGGAATATCTTAAGAAATAACTAAAATAAAGGGACAAAATAAGGTAATAAGATATCCTGGCTCTTCCACCGGTACATAAAAAGGTGTTCTCCATTTAGTTCTCATGCTTCTCCTAGGAGTACAGAATTTCACAAAGGTGTAAAGGAAATCCAGGAGTGTGCGTGTGTGTTAGACGATGTTTATTGGCCCCATCGTCATGTGGATATGAGAAATATAGTTTGCCCCTGGATGACCTATAAGTAACCTAGGAGGAGAATAGTTTTTATTGTACGCGCTGCATCAGATTTCTTGGTAGCAGAGTTATGGTTTTCTATAGATTAGTTTAGTGATTATTGTTTATTGATTATTGATTATTTTTTGATGACTAACACTATATGTTGAGTCACGTTATGTTATATGTAAGTTTTCACGCTTCTGGGATGTAGGAAGTGGAACACGTGTGACAAGAGAAGTCACATGGAAATTGGTACATGGTCTGAATTCATTTTGGTTATAACGCAGGTTGTGTTATGTTAGGGATTTCGGTGTGAAAAGTGTGTAAATGAAATAGCAAATCACGTTTACTTGTGAAACTTTGGCCTTAATTCTCAGGAGCCTAGTCTCCACATGTGTCTTATCCCCAGAGAAACGGGTAAATTGTTTGTTTGAAAGAAGGGTAAGGTAGAGGGAAGTGCTACTTTATCGGCGAGAGTAAATAATTCTGTGGTAGGGTAGAGGTAAGCGCTGCCTACTGGAAAAACAGGATTCTTGTATAAAAGGACAAGGCTGTCACTTTGTTTAAGCGAATCAGACTATGGAATTGTTTATTTGTTGTAACTAACGAAGAAAACAGTGAAAAGAAAAATTGCCGATAAATTTTGTAAAGGAGGGGTAAAGAGTAGAAGTGACGTGGAAAAGTGCCGCGCTAGGATTGGATAGTGCGCTAGTGACGTGAACACAGAGCAGGAGTGATGTAGAAAAGTGCCGCGCTAGGATTGGTTGGTTCGCGGACGGTGGAAATTGTTCTGATTGGTACGTTAGTGTGAATCGCGCTGTAATTGGTCGAAGTTCCGTACACAGAAACAGCGTTAGAGTAAAGAGAAAACAAATAGAAAACATGCCGTATTACGAGTATGAAAGGGAGAGAACGTCATGGACGACGAAATTGAAGAATTTCTTTAAGAAAGACAAAAAGGTTGTGACTAGAGAGGGACAAGTAATTCCTCCGCCGAAATCAGCAGCTTCACATATGATGCTGAAATATGGGTATCATACGTGCATATGGTTGGACAATTGGGTAAAATATACAAAGAATGATGGAGCATTGGCTTTTCCTGAAAATGGTTCTTTTAATGTAGCGGTTTTACGGAATCTAAGAGAAAAATGTTTAAATTGGAACCTAGACTTAGACCGACACAGTTTGAGGCTTTAACAGAATGGGAAGATGAGATGTACGAGCGAGAAAGGTTCAGAGGAATGAAAGGTTATGAGTTTGTGCCCGGAAGATTGTGGGGAATGAATCATGAGGACAGAATAAAACGATGGAGAAGTGCTAACATGACAGGAGGTTTGTTTCCAGCTTTTACAGTCGAGGAGGGGACAAAGAAAAAACGGACTGAGAAAAAGAAACATTTAGAGAGAGAAAAGTATATGCATGAGAGCGAAACGGATGACGAGTTGCTGGAAGATATTTTAAATAGAAATCCACCTCCGTATCAGCAGAGTTCTACAGTGGTGACACCAAATGCGCCACCAATAGAGACTATGCGAAATAAAAGTCCGGAAAAGAGAAATGGTCACAAGAACAAATGAGAGCTTCTCAAAATGAGGGAATAGAAAGCGACAATGCAAGTGAATTGGCAAGGACAACAAAAGAACTAACTGAGAAAATTAGAGAATTAACGAAAAATATGGAAGCAGTTACTGTGCCTGTAACAATAGGTCCAGTAATACCAGTTTTTGAGAATCAGAAAATTGATGAGCGATCCTTGGTGATTCCCTTAAGTTCACAATTTCAGAGAGAAAAGGAAAGAATGGAAACAAGTCCAGGTACAAGCAATTTGGCTAGTGCTTACAGACCAAGTCCACCTGAAAATTTAACAGTAAATGAGTGTAACGGTAGGAAAATACCTATGGTAACTGAATCTGCAACAGTGACACCTGAAAAGAGTGGAAATTGGACAGAAATAAATAGTACTCCCATAGGTCCGACTCCTGATGAGTTAAATGAGTGGATGAAAGCTTTTAAAATAAAAGAAACGGAAGAAAAACCATTAGATGTGATCAGATTAAAAATTGACATGGAAGAATTAATATTAGGAACGATTGGTACTGAAAAGATAAAAAATTATCAGGATGATGAAATAATGTTTCTGTGTAAAAGTATAACATGGAGGGCAAAGAATTTACATGACAAATTAGAAGAAGTGGCTAGTGAGATTGGAATAGATTTTGCAAAAGTAAAAACATTACAGAAACCATACAGAGTGGATTTTTGTGAAAAAGATATTGAAAATTTGAATACAGCAGGAAGGATGACACAGATAAAAGAGTTGATTGTTTTATTGAGAAAATGGGGTGATGTGGACAGATGGAAGGTTAGATGGACAAAGAAGAATGAGAAAAGTATAGACAAAGGTTCATTGGCTTTTATGGTAACAGAAAAAGAACCTGTTGTTAAAGAATACCCTATGAGAGAAACTCCAGGTGGTAGTTATGTGCATGTTCCATGGACTAGGCAGGACATCCTGTCATTTACAAATGACTTTCCAAAACTAAGAGAGAAGCCAGTTGAATGGTACCGACAGGTAGAAAGGTTTGTAAAGGTCTCAAAAGTGTTGTGGATAGATTTGGATGGATTGTTTGACATAGTGGTACCAACGGATCTGTGGTCAGAATGTAAGATTACAGTTGACTGGCCAACTACAGAATATCCAAGAGATCCTAAGACAGGAGCTCCAGGACCAGATGTGATGAAGAAATACGACAAAGTGATTACCTTTTTGAAGAATAAGATTCCTCCCAAAGAGACAGATTGGGTTAAGATTGATAGAACTACACAGGAAAGTAAGGAGTCTGTACATGCATATTATGAACGTTTGTTATTGGTTTTCAAGCAGTATAGCGGTTATGAGGAATTGAGTGAAAAGGACATGAGTCATTTTGTATACCGATTTGTGTTTGGCTTGAAACAAGAAATAAGCGATATGATTAAACAACATATGATAAACTGGCAAAATGGAAGTGTAGATGAGGTGTTGAGGTATGCTAAGTATTGTAGTGATGAAATAGAAAGTAAACAGCGTAAATTGAAAGAAAAGGCGATGTGGGCACAAGTGAAAGTGGCAGAGAAACAAGAAGCCCAATTGGACAATAATAATGGAAATGAATCAGGACAGAATAAGATGCGACCAAACATAGGTAAAGGAAAAGGACAGGTGAGTCTAGAAGAGGCAAAGAAGAAATGGCCATGTCATAATTGCGGAAAATTAGGGCATTGGAGGAATGAGTGTAAGTTCCCACCTAAACCTAATCCGGAACATCAATCATTAACTCCACAGGTGCAGAATGAGGTAGTTGTTCAACAAAGTCAGGTGCCACAACCACCACTTCCCAACATTGTTAACCAGCAAAGATACAGTACAGAAACAGGATTCTACGGAGGAGAGCAGGTAACACAGTTGCCGCGAGCAGCTAACATTTCTCAGTATTGGTTGCGTCAGAGTGAGGATGACCCGGATGAAAGTTTCTGACGGTGCGCAGGAGAGGGGAAAGAGTGCGTGCTTGGCGCAACTCTAGAGGTAGATCAGTCTGGTCCCTTTGTGGATGGAGAAGTGAATGGTGCAAACGTAACATTCCTTGTCGATACTGGAGCTACCCGTTCTACTGTTAGGTCAGTGGAAATTCCGAACCTTCCTCTCTCAGGTGAATACATCCAAGTGGTAGGAGTAGCCAATCAGCAGATTAAAACCCCACTTACTGAATTGGTAGAAGTAAAAATTGGTTCTTTTAGCAAAATGCATAAATTTGTAGTGTGCGACTGTAGTCCTGTAAATCTTTTAGGTCGGGACCTTTTGTGTAAAATGAATTGCACAATTTATTGTACGCCAGATGGAATAGGTTTTCAGACTTCAGATGAAGATGTTTTGTACAAAGTAACTTTGATGAATCAAGAACCTGAAACGAATGGTTTGTTTCCTGCATTTGATGCAGAAAAACTTCCAGAAGAACTAAAAAGTGCTGTAAAAGAAAGTGTGTGGGATTTTACAGGTGAAGACATTGGGTTAATGAGAGAAGTTGATCCTGTAAAAGTGACAGTGAAAGAAGGGATAATTTATCCAAACACGCCACAGTACAAATTAACTCCAGAAATAATTGAAGGAATAACTCCTGTGATAAATAAAATGATTGAACAAGGAATTCTGAAAGAAATCATGAGCAGTCCATGTAATTCACCTATTATGGGACTGAAAAAGCCAAATGGAACATATAGAATAGTACAGGATTTGAGAAAGATAAACAAAATAGTTGTACCATGCTGTCCAATAGTGCCAAACCCTGCAGTGATTCTATATCAAATTCCGCATGAAGCTGAGTGGTACACTGTGATAGATTTGTGTCACGCATTTTTTCTATTCCTTTGCATCCAGATAGCCAGCCATTATTTGCATTCCGTTTCGGAGAGCGTATTTTGGCATGGTGCCGAATTCCACAGGGGTATACAGAAAGCCCCTCAATTTTTAATCAGATTCTAAAGAAATCTCTGGAAGATTTGAAGATGCCAGAAAAATCAGTGATGGTGCAGTATATCGATGACCTATTGGTGGCATCGAAAACCAAAGAAGCATGTGTAAGTGACACAATTGCTTTGCTGAACCATTTAGAGAAAAGAGGACATAAAGTGTCTCCTTCAAAATTACAGTTTTGTCAGAAAGAAGTCCAGTATTTAGGACATAAAATTGAGAAAGGAGTGCGGAAAATAGCGACAGAAAGAGTAAGAATGATTCAAGGAATGAGAGCACCAATGACTCAAAGAGAGGTAAGAATGTTCTTGGGAATGGTTGGATATTGTCGACAGTGGATAAGTGGATTTTCTTTGATTGCAAAACCCTTACAAAAATTGACAAAGAAAGATGTAAAAGACCCTTTTGAGTTAAACAAAGAAGAAATGAAATCTTTCAAAGAATTGAAAAAGAAACTGTGTGAGGCCCCTGCATTAGGCATGCCTGATTATGAGAAGGATTTTGAGTTATACTGCAGTGAAAGAGATGGATGTGCATTTTCAGTACTGGTACAAAAACACGGCACCATGAAGAGGCCTATAGCTTACTTCTCAGCTGTTTTAGATCCTATAGCAAAAGCATTGCCTGGGTGTCTGAAAGCAGTTGCTGCTACTTGTGTAAGTCTGGAACAAAGTGAAGGTATAGTGATGGGGTATCCACTGAGAGTGTATGTTCCCCATTCAGTAGAAATTCTTTTGACAAGAACAAAAACACAGTACATGACACATAGTCGGCTGACTAAGTACGAAAAAGTCATCTTGAGTGCTGAAAATGTGACCATAGATAGATGCATAAATGTAAATCCTTCTACATCATTGCCAGATGAAGAGAGTATAATTGAACAAGACGAAGTAGATCATGATTGTCTGAATGTGCTGGAATATTGCACAAAACCAAGAGCTGACATAAAAGATGAACCATTAAAGGAATCGGATTATGTCATGTTTGTAGATGGTTCATGTTTACGCACAAAGAAGGAGTGTTAAGCGCAGCTTACGCAGTATGCACAGTGGCAACTGTGATGGAAGCGTCTTGTCTGAAAGGAGTTAGGTCTGCCCAAGTTGCGGAACTAATTGCTTTGATTCAAGCATGTAAATTGGGGAAAAATGTACGAATCACGATTGTGACCGATAGCCAATATGGTTTCGGCATCGTACATGATTTTGGTCAGATTTGGTCACAAAGAGGATTTTTGACATCTGCAGGAACACCTATCAGAAATGGAGAGTATGTTAAAAAACTGCTTGAGGCGATACAGTTGCCTAAACAAATAGCTGTAGTGAAGTGCAAGGCGCATAAGAAAAACGAAGATTACATAGCGGTCGGCAATAATTATGCTGATGAGATCGCTAGATATTGTGCGGAAAACATGGCGTCCCTGAACAAAAATAGAGAAAGGGAGCATGTCTCTTGTCCTTTGCTTTTCACTAATACTGTTGAAACATGGGATGAAGTAAGGCAGTTACAAGAAACAGCAAGAGATGAGGAAAAAGATTACTGGATAAAAGCAGGATGTAGAAGACAGGAAAATAATGGTGTGTGGGTATACAGAGATGAAAGACCAGTTATGCCTGATAGCATGATTGCAGACATGGCACGGATGTACCATGGACAAGCTCATATTGGGAGAGATGCAATGATCAGACTTTTAGACAGACCTGGTATAACCCAAAATTCAGAGCCATTGCTGAAAGTCTTTGTCAAAGATGTCTTATTTGTCAACAGTTTAACCCAGGAAGAAAAACCGTAGTGAGTCTAGGAACAATAGGACGAGAAGGAGGTCCATTCACAAGAATACAGATGGACTTTATTGAGATGCCCCCTAGTAACAGATTAAGATATGTTCTAGTGGTCGTCTGTTTGTTCTCTCGTTGGGTGGAGGCATACCCCACAAGAAGGAATGATGGAACAACAGTGGCAAAATTTATGCTGCGAGAGTTCATTCCAAGGTATGGTTTTCCAGTCACGGTTGAGACAGATAGAGGAACACATTTCCAAAATGAGTTGATCCAATTGATTTGTGAAGCTCTGAGTATTAAACAAAAATTGCATTGTGCCTACAGACCAGAGGCTTCTGGGGTAGTAGAGCAGATTAATGGAACAATTAAAAACAGATTAGGAAAAATGTGTCAAGCTACAGGACTCAAATGGCCGGATGCACTGCCTCTTGTTCTGATGACCATCAGAAGCATCCCAGAAAAGAAAACGGGACTCAGTCCTCATGAGATGATCATGGGACGAGCAATGAGACAAGCACACGTACCTGTCAACAAGTTATTAATTATAACTGATGATCTAGTACTGGATTATTGCAAGGGACTGGCTGATGTGGTGCATTCTGTGTTTCATCAGGTTGGACCGGATGCGACCACTCTTGAAAGAAAACCAGCCCACGACTTGAATCCAGGAGACTGGGTCCGCATAAAAGTCCACAAGAGAAGAAACTGTCTAGTTCCACGTTGGGATGAGCCAAGACAGGTAATCCTAGTAACAACGACTGCTGTCAAGTGTGCAGGAGTGAAGAACTGGGTTCATGCCAGCCACACAATCAGAATTCCAGAACCTACAGATCGACATGTGAGTCGGCGTCTGGAAGTGTGGGATAAAAGTTTAACGGCTGGGACAACCAAGATAAAAGAAAGGGTGCCAGAACTTGAAGATCGACCTGAAAGTCGACATCTGGAGACCCCAACGGAAAACACCTCTAGAGAAGAAGAGGAACAAGAAGAAGAAGAAGAAAGAAATTCAGAAGTTCCAGAACTTGAAGATCGACCTGTAAGTCGACATCTGGAAATATCTGACACAACTTCAGGATCTGATGATTCAGCTGCAAACTGGGAAGAATTCCGAAAGAGAACTTGGGGTTATAAACCAATTAGAGAAGAAACTGAGCAAGAAATTGAGTTAGATGAACAACCAAGTACAAGTTATGGTGGAAATCCTTCAGAAACAATATTAATAGATGAAGTAGGGAAAGAAGTACACAAAAGTTAGAAAATCGAGAAGAACCCCGAGGAGCAATAGGGATAGATAGAGAAACAGGAGAACAGGGAAATTTAGAAACAGAAAAGGAGAAAAACACCAAATCGGAAGAACCCCGAGGAGGGACAGTAATAAGGGAAAACAAAAAGGAGAAGACAGATCCACCAGTAGGAGATGACGAGATTATAAGTTTCAAAATAAGAGACAATAGTGAGACAGTTGAAACAGAAACAGAAGAAAGTGGAGGAGAGGAAAAAGCAAAGACTGAATCAAGAAAAAGAAATTGGAAATCAGAAAGAGAAGAAAGAGAAGGTGAAGCCAAAAGGCCAAGAAAAGGAGATAATTGGCCCAACAGCTATGTCAGAAAATTGAGATATAGAATAATAAGAGCGGAAGACGAAGATGCTGAACAAGTAAATGAAGTAACAAGTCAAAAGGGACAAGAAAAACCCAGTGGAAAAAGATTACAAAAGTCCAAAAGGACAAAGAAAGTGAATTCAAAATTTAAGTCACCTGAGTGGATGTATATTGCACTAACTGATTACAAAGAAGAAGAAGAAAACACTCACGGAAACCAGAGACTGAGAAGTCGGATGGGAAAAGGTGAGATGCAACAAAACTGAAGTGAAGACTTATAGTGCTTCTGCCGGACGTGACAAATTTACTGGACGTGACAAATAACCGGATGTGACAACGAAAGAATTCTGGAGAGAATTAAAGAAAGTACCAAGCAAAGACTTTTTGAAAGCAGAGTGGCATCTAAGTCATTTCTGAGGTGTAGTGACACAATTTTCTGAAACTTAACAAATAGAAAAAGAAAAAATGGAAAATAATAGGGATAGAAGAGATAAATGTGAATTTATAAAGAGATGGTGCAAAATGTGCTGCTTTTGTACAGGGTTATTAATGACCATATGGATAGTTTTAGCAATCACAATTCCTATTAGTGTAGCTGTGATAGAAGCAAAGAATGATACTAAACCAGAAAAAGAAACTAATATTAAAGAACCAGTTATTTTAAGAAGTAGTGCAGAGTTGCATAAGGATAGGTCAGTAACAGATTTCTCAAAGAATGTTTTTACAAAGTTGTTGTATGAGTACGTAAAAACAATGGACGTAAGAGTTGTTATGTTTGTATGCAGTTGCCTGTATCAGTATCCGAAGGTGTGACTTATCATCACCTACCTTTGACTTATGGAATAACATGTAGTGTAATAGCAAGTTTATTTTATAAAACAGGTAGATTAGAATCTTATTATACTGATATAGATAAGATTTTTGCAAACATTCCAGTAGTACCAGAACTTAACAAAGTAAAACCAGCAAAAGTTTTAGGAGAATTCTTTTTAGAACATAGAAAATTAATGTTAGAAGAAATAGTTAGTAACAACCTTACCTGTGAGTTAAAGAAAGAAGAAAAGGTATTTTTAGATATGGTTGAAGAAAGAAGAATGAAATTTCAGAAAGAAGCAATAAAAGAGGAAGGAAAACGCTTATGGACGTTTGAGGAAGGAAATCATGAAGGGAAAAAGATAAATGCAGCAATGACATTAGACTGGCCGCAAACAGGAAAGTTGTGCATTAAGAGAAATAAGACAGTCTATGACAATTACTTTGTAGGTTCCAGTATCTGCCATGACAATTATCAAATTCTGGGAGGTTGGGGATTCAAAGGTGGAAAAGACCCAATATTTCCAGGTATCTATTATATTTGTGGGAATAGAGCTTATTACAGGTTACCGGACCATTGGTATGGAACTTGCTATGTAGGCCTGGTCTTTCCAAAAAAAATTCACATGGACAGAGAAGAAAAGGGAACATACAAGATGATTAATAGATTTATACGTAGAAAGAGGGAAAGTTTTTCAGAAATTGTAGGTGTTATATGTTTGGAGCATTGATACCAGCAGTGGGAATATCTTTGAATGCATTTAAAATTCGGAAGTTATCCACAGTAGTAGATCGTTTATCTACAGATACTGCGGGAGGGTTCTTAATGGTAAATACCGAAATGGTTGCCATGAGAGCTATGGTGATGCAAAATCGGCTTGCCCTTGATATTCTTTTGGCAAAAGAGGGTGGAGTCTGTGGAATGTTGAAAGTCCAACATTGTTGTACTTACATTCCTGATAACAGTGAAAATATACAGAAGTATATTACAAATATTACAAGTTTGCACAAAGAACTAGTTCCACTGGAGGTTGAAAGTGTTTTGGGAAAACTTGGTAGAGGGTTTTCCTCAGTAGCGAATTGGTTAACTAGGATGAGTAGACTAGTGATAGGGAAAGTTATAATAGTAGCGACTATAATAATATTATTAGCAATGATGTTGAAAATAGTAATAACATGTATAAAGAGAAAAGTAAGACAGAATAAGATAAGAAGAAATAACAGAATAATAAGAGAAAGAGAGAGAGAAATGGGTGAAATTGAGCTGGAGAAAATGAAAGAAAGCATGTACAAAGAGACTAAAAGGCAAGATGAAGAAGAAACAGATGTATAAATAACAGAAGGCAAAGGATGAAAGACATGCTGCCTGAAAAGAAGTATGACTTGGGTTTTATGTGGTGATTTAAAAATCACCAAAGGGGGATTGATGGAGCAGAAAAAATAAAAAATTTAACCCCTAACAAATTTTATAATTAATTAAATAAAATGTTCGTTTAAATGTATTAATCAACACCGTATGTGTGGGAATGGTAATATGCCAATGTGTGTGCTAAATAATCTATTAATAAATGTCTATGTGTCTAATTATAACGTAAAAATAAATGCGTACTAATAAAAATAAATGCATGTTATTGTGCTTCATAGAAATGGTGTCGTTGCAAAAACAAATAGTGATGGTAAGTAAGGAACAGCTTAAATGTTGCTTTCTGCTAGGTAACAACTAATTGGGGTACGTAGACGGGAGGGAAACGAAAGGGATATTTTTCTCTATTTTAATTATGTTTTATTTGCCTCAAATTAGTGCTTCTAAAGTAGAACCGAGTGGCGATATAAAATGGCCGCCAGTGGGAAGATGTGCGCAGGCGCAAGGGGACACGTGGTACGGGATGAGATTGAAGAAATCTGGAACCTCGTGATGTCTCTGAGAGGCTAGGATGCAAGAAACGGTCAAGGCTGGTGTGACCTAATTGAACTGATAGTGTGCCATGATGATCAGCGGAGAGCCCGTGAGAAACAAGTCTAAGAGAAAGGACAATGACTGCGGAGTTCTCGAATGTGTCGAAAGAAGTTACAAATGAACTGATCGAATCGGATGGAAATGTTTAAGCGTATGGGAAAGGAAATGATCCAAGGACCCTTGAATCCAAGAGAACTTGATTAAAGAATGAATAAGCTGACATGCATGGACCAATGAAAGAAAAGCGTGATATTAATGTTGCAACAGTTAGTTAGCAAAGTTAGAATTAGGGTATAAGAGGGCCTACTCTTAGTGGGAGGGGTCAGAATTGATGTCAGTCGTGGTTGCAGTCACAGTCAGGAGAGGAGTTGAAGAGTCGTGTTGGTGGCTTCCAGTGCTGGGTGGTCCTGATCGATCCCTTATTGAGCGGGAGATGCTGAAAGACTGTTAGAGGAGACGGGTTGCAGGTAGCTGATGCTGACGAGCTGAAGTTGCTGTTGCTGTCTTAATTTTACAGTTGAGTATGAGAATCAGGCTATTTCTAATTCCTAACTTAGGTTAGAAATCATTAGGCAAAATTAGGAAGTTAGGCAGGTAATTAGGGTTTTGGCTTCATGACAAAAATTTCCTTTCTGCAATAAATTGATTATGTTTAATAAAATTGTGAATTTAAGATTGAATAATTGAATAAAGTATTAAAAATTCTTTTCATGCTTTTAAAATTATATAAAATTTAAGATTCTTTAAACTCAAAATGACTCAGTGGTTATTTTCCTAAATGATTGTGACATAGGAAATTGTTTATTGTGATTCAGCTGGTCTTAATCACTATGAACTAATTTCTTAAATGAATGATTCATCGACAAATAATGAGCAGGAATATCTTAAGAAATAACTAAAATAAAGGGACAAAATAAGGTAATAAGATATCCTGGCTCTTCCAGCGGTACATAAAAAGGTGTTCTCCATTTAGTTCTCATGCTTCTCCTAGGAGTACAGAATTTCACAAAGGTGTAAAGGAAATCCAGGAGTGTGCGTGTGTGTTAGACGATGTTTATGGGCCCCATCGTCATGTGGATATGAGAAATATAGTTTGCCCCTGGATGACCTATAAGTAACCTAGGAGGAGAATAGTTTTTATTGTACGCGCTGCATCACCAGCAAGTAGCTAAATACATCCTGGGGAGTTTTCCTGGGAGCTGCCTCCCTGCCTTCCTTGACCATACTAAGATGTCCTCTCACAGGGTACCCATACAGAAGCTCAAAGGGACTGAACCCTAGAGATGTCTGTGGTACCTCCCTGTATGCAAAGAGAAGGCATGGCAAGAGGACATCCCACTTATGCCTCATGGGTTCTGTTAGACCCTTGATCATGCCCTTCAAGGTTTGGTTGAGTCTCTCCACCAAAACGTTACCTTGTGGGTGGTAAGGAGTGGTGAACTTGTAGGTTACACCACACTCCTTCCACAGGGATGTCATATACTTGGATATGAAATTGGTCCCATAGTCAGAAACCACGTCTTTGGGGAAACCCACAAGGGAAAAGATCCCCATTAACGCCCGTCCCACCACTTGCCCCGTCGTTGTTCTGAGAGAGATTGCCCAGGGTACCGGGTGGCATGGTCCACCAACACCAGGATGTACCTGTTCCCCATGGCTGTCTTGGGATCCAGTGGCCCCACAACATCCATCCCAACCCTTTCAAAAGGGGTTCCAACAACTGGAAAAGGTTGGAGAGGAGCCTTGCACTTCCTCCCACTCTTACCACTTGCCTGGCAAGTTTGGCACGACCTTCAATATCCATCTGACTGCCTTTGCATTTAGAGTCAAAATAAGTGAGTGACAAGCCTGTCAAATGTGTTGTCCCTTCCCAAATGTCCTGCCAAAGGCACATCATGAGCCAGACCCAGTAGGAAGGTCCTGAAGCACTGGGGTACCACCAGCACACAGGCTGACCAGGCTCAGCGACCTTAGGCTCGATGTACAGGAGACCATTCTTCCAGTAGATCCAGTGTGATCCAGACTGATCACCAGCTGCCTGGTTTGCAGCCTGCTGCACAAACCCTCTAGAGAAGGGCATTCTTTCTGCTCCCTGCTGAATTCTTCCCTGGTGGGACCACCTTCTTGCTGCCAATGGGTCAGCTCAGATAAGAACCCCAGTTCAGCTACCTGCTCCCCTGTAGGTACCGGTGCGTCCCCCTCAAGGTCAGCCTCCTCCCGGACCGTGGGAACCTCAGGGGCGGGTTTCCCGCACCCCCTGCCCTTTCTCTTGGCAGGAACCTGGGCCAGTTTCAGGCTCCAGGTCCTTCTGATAACCCTTTCCGGCTGCCATTGACGGAGTGGTCACGCATGCCCACTCTGGCAACCCAAGCATCTCCAAGTGAGACCTGAGCTCAACATCCTTCCACAAGGACTGCTCCAGGTCATTTCGTAGCAGAACATCTACAGGCATGGTAGGGCTCACAACCACCCTCAAGGGAATTAACCCCCCCCACATTCAAAGGGAACCTGCACCACCATACACTGGTGCTCTGAGTTGTCCACAGCAACTACTTGGGGGAATTCCCCGGGGCCTACTTGCTCCTCAGAGACCAGGTGACAACTGAACGGGGTCACACTGGCTCCAGTATCTCTGAGATCCTCTACCCTTTTCCTATTGATGGTCACCCAGGCGCTGTATTTTTAAGTGTTAGCAGGCACCTGGCTTCCTGGAGCCCTCTCACCCTGTCCCCTAGTGAGACGAGGGTCATTTCTGTGGGATCCCCACCCTCCTGTTGGCACCCCTTCTCCCCAAGTGCTACACTAGCCAACACTTTGGTATGCCCACCGGTGGGTGGCTGTGCCCTTTTGGAACACTTTGGGTCCCACTTCAAGTGACCCACCTGATCACAGGCATAGCACTTGCGGGGGACGGTCTCTGCAGGCTTTCCTGAAGAGACCACTGCTTTCTTGTCTCCTGGGGGAGGGGAACCTTTACCCCTGGGTGTTAGTTTGGAGCCCTTTAGCGAACTCCTGTCCTTTACCCGTGTACCCCCCACTCTTCTGCTGGGGAGCCTTCCCACCTTTGGCGGAGTCTCCCCCAAATACTTTCTTGTGGACCCTGGTACTCACCCAATGGTCCGCCTCAATAGCAAACTTCCTGGGATCAGTCAGCTTACTATCAACCAAGTGCTGGCGTACCTCTGCTAAACATAGACTACACAAGTGCTACCATACAATCAATTTGTAGAGCCCCTGAAAATCTGTCACATTACTGCCCTTCACCCAGCCATCCAGTGACCTGCAAAATAATTCCACACATTCCAACCAAGTGTTTGCATCAGTTTTCTTACTGGACCTAAACTGATCCCTGTACCTTTCAGGAGTGAGACCATACCTGGTGAGAAGGGCCTCCTTCATGTCAGCATAGCAAAGCAAAGCCACTAAAGAGGCTGTGAAAAGAGGCAACAATCCTGCTCCCAAATTATTCTCAGGTACCCTATTCATGTAGATAGATGCCTCATAACCCTGAAGCCACCTTTGCATGTTTCCCCTTCTTGAATCCTTTGCCTACATTCTTGGGGACGTGCACAATTCTATCTGCCTGCACTGATGAATTGCTACCACTATCTGAGCTGGTCCTACTCCTTAGCTACAGCTCCTTAACACTACGTTCATGATCTAAGATGATCTTCTATTCCTCCATGGCTATTCTTTTGTCTTCCCTTTCATTCTCCATCCGGAGTTTTTCCAATTAAAAACATCCTTGCTTCCCACCTGTCCCCCAGCTCACCTTGGGACAAGCCACTGCCGCCTGGAGGGTTACCCTGTTCCCAAAAGCACATCCACCCTAGGAATAGGCTCTTCCGCCCCCCCACTGAGATCTCCGGACTGCCCACTGGCATGTCTGGCTGCTACCCAGGCCCTCAGCACCTTTTGTAGCTCCTCCTTCCCAGTGAGACCTCTGACTTGGAACTTTAGGTTTTTGCAAATAGCCTTCAACTCTCTCACTTTGTAGGGTTCCAACCTATCCTCCTCAAAGGCCACTTCCAACGATGCAACAGATGATGCTCTTGATTCAGGTATGATGAAGTAGCAAGTTCAAACTGGCAAAATCAAAAATAGGCCAAAAAGAAAAAGAACCAGTATGTGGCACGTAATGGTCTGCGATATGGTAGTAGTGCACACCAATCACTGTAAGTCAAGTGCAAACACAAGTCCTATCCTCACCGCTGACAATCAATGTTAGAAATGGAGTTCTCTATTTGGCAGAGGTAGGTACCTTTGTCCAAGTAGGGACCCTTCTTCCTAGTCAGGGTAAGGGAGTTACACTCCTAAAATAACCCCTGCTCACCCCCTCGCTAGCTTGGCATGAGCAGTCAGACTTATCTCAGAGGCAGTGTGTAAAGCATTTGCACATAACCAACAGTAATACAGTGAAACCACTACAAAAGGACACCACACCAGTTTAGAAAAATATCCAATATTTTTATATATCCAAAACAAGACCAAAACAACAAAAATCCAACATACAGTACTTAAAAAATATGCACTTTGCAAGAATACTTTAAAAACACAGTTCTTTGAAGTCGGTAACTCCTTCCTGTGCTACCGCGGTGCTGTAAACAACAGAATCCAACAGTTCCGCCTGACCACGTCAGTGCGTCAACAGACTTGTGAACAGTACCTTTTGTGTTTAGGCCGACACGTTGGTCCAGGCCGGTCGTGGCAACCGTCTTGGTTGCGGTGTGAAGCGGAGCAGTGCGGCGTGCGGTGCCCTCAAGTAGCGGTGCAGGCAGCGGCTTGGTGACGGTCGCCCAGCGGCGTTGGTGAGAGCAGGGCTGAGGTACGGATTAAAGGCGGTGCTCGTTGCTGTGCTAACAGATCATGGTGTAGGCGACAGAGCCAGTTGCGGGAAGCTGGCGTTGGTCGGTCCGGACTGCGGTGTGGGACGCAGCGGTGCATCGTGTGACTCACAATCGGTGCCCCCAAGCCACAATGTGGTCATGGAAGTAGCGGTCAGCGTGCAGCGACGGCGTTGGTGAGACCAGGGCGACGAAGTGAAGCGAGGCGGTGCGGTGCCACAGGTCACAGTGCAAGCAGTGGCTCGGTGGTGGCGGAGGTGGTACTCGTCATCGTTGAGACCAGGGTTGTGGTGCGAGATGTGGCGGTGCCCTCTGTGGTGCCTGCAAGACACAGAGCTAGTGACAGAGTCATTTGCTTTTCCCTTCTCTCTGGCAACTGAAACAGCGGTTCCAGAAACGGTACCCAGAGGTTGGTGAAGTCTTTACAGTCCCTGAGACTTCAGAACAGGAGCAGAGTTCTACTTCAAGCCCTTGGAGATACTCAGCACAAGTAATGCAAGTTCAGTCCAGTCCTTTCACTGCCGAGGCAGAAGCAGTAACTGCAGGCCAACCCAACAAAGCAACAACACAGCATAGGGGCAGTACTCCTCCTGGCAGCTCTTCCAGCTCTTCTTCTTGGCAGGTTCCTTGATTCCAGCAAGTTCTAAAGTTCTGGTGTCTGGGCCCCAATATTTATACTCAATATTCCTTTGTTCTCTCAGGCAGAGAGTGTTTGTTCTTAGTCCAAACCAGTTTGGTCCTCTCTGGCCCAGCTTCCCAGCAGGAGGTGGAGACAGCATTGCCTAAACCAGACGAGGCCCATTCAGGTCCAACGAAATCTCCTCCCACTACTCTAAATGCAGCCCAGGTCTATTCAGCCCAGCCCTGACTCATCCAGGAAAGGCAGGACACACCTCGACCCTTCCAGTGGCTGTCTGTAGAGAATGCACATCCCCAGCCCCTGTCACTCCAAAGCCGGACAGTCAATCCACAAACCCAGCAGAGGCACACCGGGTGGCTAAGCAAGAAAATACCTACTTTCTAATAGTGGTATTTTCAAACACAGAACATAAAAATCTTCTTTACTAAAAGATGCATTTTTCCTTTTGAGTCCAGGCATGCTAAACTCCATTTCCCTACCTTGTCCCAATGGGAAGTTATGCTTATAAGATGGTATAAGTAACGCTCCCATTCTTTCCTATGGGACAGATAGCCTTGCAGTGGTGAAAAACGAAAGTCACTGTAATTCACCACCAAGACATGTCACACAAACCAGTACCTGTCCCACCTTTAACATACACAGCACCCTGCCCACAGGGGTACCTTGGGCCTACCTTAGGGGTGACTTACATGAAAGAAAAGGGAAGATTAGGGCCTGGCAAGAGGGTGCACTTGCCAGGTCGACATGGCAGTTTACAAACTGCACGCAGACTCTGCAGTGGCAGTTCTGAGTTACATTTACCGGGCTACTTCTGTGGGTGGCACAATCAGTGCTGGAGGCCCACTAGTAGCATTTGATTTACAGCCCCTGGCACTCTCAGTGGCCTGTACTAGGGACTTACCAGTAAATCAAATATGCCAATCATGCAAACACCAATCCATAACAAAATTTACAACAGGAGCACTTGTACTTTAACACTGAACAGCAGTGATAAAGTGTGCATAGACACTAAACCAGCAAAAACAGAGTCAAAACCGGAAGGTCAGAAAGCAAAAAGACAGGGGCAACACGCCAAAAGATACCAAGTCTAACACATGTCCCCTCCACCTGAAAGTAGGGAGAACTACCCGGCTACCTGGGAGTTCTCATCACTAAAGCGGAAGAACCTGGACAGACCATCCGCGTTGGCGTGTTCTGTGCCAGGGCGATGTTCCACCGTAAAGTCCATTCCCTGTAGGGCGATGAACCACCTCAACAGTTTTGGGTTCTCACCCCTCATTTGCATCAACCATCTGAGGAGCCTATGGTCTGTCTGAACTCGGAAGTGAGTCCCAAACAGGTAGGGTCTTAGTTTCCTCAGTGCCCAGACCACAGCAAAAGCTTTTTCTATGGCAATCCACCACGGTTCCATGGGGAGTAGTCTCCTGCTAAGGAAGACTACAGGCTGGTCTAGGCCCTCATCGTTCAGTTGGGACAGCACTGCTCCCACACCATGCTCTGAAGTGTCAATCTGCACTACGAATTCCTTGGAGAAGTTGTGTGCCTTGAGCACGGGCGCCGTGCACATAGCCGCCTTCAGGGCATAAAAAGCTTTCTGGCAGGCCTAGGTCCAGATCATCTTCTTGGGCTGCTTCCTGGAAGTCAGCTCTGTTAAGGGGGCAACAATGGTGCCATAGCCCTTAACAAATCTCCTGTAGTAACCGGTGAGACCTAAAAAGGCTCTCACCTCTGTATGGGTCTTGGGGGGCTCACAAGCCAGAATGGTGTCAAACTTGGGCTGTAGGGGTGCCACCTGGCCGCTTCCTACCTCGTGTCCCAAGTGTACCACAGAGCCCTGCCCGATCTGGCACTTACTGGGCTTGACCGTGAGGCTTGCCCTCTGCAGAGCCTTCAACACTTCCCAGCTGGAAGTGTTCTTCCCAGCTGGAACTGAACACTGCAATGTCGTCCAGGTAGGCAGCACTGAAATCCTCCAGTCCAGCCAACACTTGGTTGACCAACCTCTGAAAGGTGGCAGGGGCATTCTTCAACCCAAAGGGCATCACCCGAAACTGGTAGGGGGTTGAAAATGCTGACCTCTCCTTCGCCCCCTTGGTTAAGGCATTCTGCCAGTACCTAGACGTCAAATCAAACGTGAGGAGGAATTTAGCTGCTCCCAACCGAGCAATGAGCTCATCAGCTCTGGGGATGGGGTGCGCGTCAGTCTTGGTGACTGCATTGAGCGCACGGTAGTCCACACAGAAGCGCAGTTCTGGAGTGGCACCGGATGCAGCAGCCTTTGGGACCAAGACCACTGGGCAGCCCTAAGGACTGTTTGAGGGCTCTATCACCCCTAACGCCAACATCTTAGAGACCTCCTCTTTGATGCTGGCCCTGACCCGGTCAGTCAACCTGCAAATCTTGTGCTTTACAGGAGGGTTGTCACCAGTGTCTACGTCATGGGTACACCAGAGAGTAACACCGGGGGTTGGTTAGAACAGTGTGGCAAATTGCCCCAACAACTGGCGACAGTCCCCATGCTGCTCTGGGGTCAGTGTAGGGGAGAGGATCACACCTTCCACTGACCGGTCCTGCTCCTTGGTAGACAGGAGGTCAGGGAGCGGTTCACTCTCCTCTTCCACCCCATCATCTGTCGCCAAGAGCATGCTCACTTCGGACCTCTCAAAGTGAGGCTTGAGGCGGTTCACATGGAAGACCCTCAAGGGTTCCTGGGAGTCTGCAAATTCACCAGGTAGGTGACATCACTTTTGCGCTTCGCCACCATAAAAAAGGTCCAGTTCCACTTGTCCTGCAAGGCACAAGGTTCCACTGGGGCCATGACCCACACTTTCTGGCCAGGCTGCAACTCTACCAGAGTGGCATTCTGGTCGACCCAGAGTTTCATCTCCTCGTGGCTTGCGTCCAGGTTCGCCTGAGTGAGTTTCCTGAAGCGGGCAGTTTGGTTCCTGAAGGCCAGCAAGTAGCTAAATACATCATGGGCAGTTTTCCTGGGAGCTGCCTCTCCAGCCTTCCTTGACCAAACTAAGAGGTCCTCTCACAGGGTGCCCATACAGAAGCTCAAAGGGACTGAACCCTAGAGACTTCTGTGGTACCTCCCTGTATGCAAAGAGAAGGCATGGCAAGAGGACGTCCCAGTTACGCCTCATGGGTTCTGTTAGACCCTTGATCATGCCCTTCAAGGTTTAGTTGAATCTCTCCACCAAACTGTTACCTTGTGGGTGGTAAGGAGTAGTGAACTTGTAGGTTACACCACACTCCTTCCACAGGGATGTCATATACTCTGATATGAAATTGGTCCCACAGACAGAAACCACCTCTCTGGGGAAACCTACACGGGAAAAGATCCTCATTAACGCCTGGCCCACCACTGGCACCGTCGTTGTTCTGAGAGGGATTGCCTCCAGGTACAGGGTGGCATGGTCCATCAAGACCAGGATGTACCTGTTGCCCATGGCTGTCTTGGGATCCAGTGGCCTCACACCGTCCATCCTAACCCTTTTAAAAGGGGTTCCAACAACTGGAAAAGGCTGGAGAGGTTCTTTGCACCTTCTCCCACTCTTACCACTTGCCTGGCAAGTTTGGCAAGACCTTCAATATCCATCTGACTGCCTTTGCATTTGGGGTCAAAAGGAGTGGATGACATGCCTGTCAAAGGTTTTGTCCCTTCCCAAATGTCCTGCCAAAGGCACGTCATGAGTCAGACCCAGTAGGAAGGTCCTGAAGTGCTCAGGTACCAACAGCACACAGGCTGACCAGGCTCAGCAACCTTAGGCTCGCTGTACAGGAGACCATTATCCCAGTAGATCCAGTGTGATGCAGACTGATAACCAGCTGCCTGGTTTGCAGCCTGCTGCCGCAAACCCTTTAGAGAAGGGCATTCTTTCTGCTCCCTGTAGAATTCTTCCCTGGTGGGATCACCTTCTTGCTGCCAATAGGTCAGCTCAGATAAGTCCCCCAGTTCAGCTACCTGCTCCCCTGGAGGTACCGGTGCGTCCCCCTCAAGGTCAGCCTCCTCCTGGACCGTGGGAACCTCAGGGGCGGGTTTCCCACGCCCCCTGCCCTTTTCTTGGCAGCTTCATGGGCCACTGTTTCAGGCACCAGGTCCTTCTGATCACCCTTCCCGGCCATGCATGCCCACTCTGGCAACCCAAGCATCTCCAAGTGAGACCTGAGCTCAACATCCTTCCAGAAGGACTGCTCCAGGTCATTTTCCAGCAGAAAATCTACAGGCATGGTAGGGCTCACAACCACCCTCAAGGGAATTAAACCGCCCCACCATTCAAAGGGGACCTGCACTACCATACACTGGTGCGCTGTGTATTCCACAGCAACTACTTGGGGGAATGCCCCAGGGCCTACTTGCTCCTCAGAGAACAAGTGACACCTGAATGAGGCCTCACTGGTTCCAGTATCTCTGAGAGCCTCTACCCTTTTCCCATTGATGGTCACCCAGGCGCTGTATTCTTTAGTGTTAGCAGGCACCTGGCTTCCTGGGGCCATCTCACTCTGTCCCCTAGTGAGACAAGGGTAATTTCTGCAGAATCCCCACCCTCCTGTGGGCACCCCTCCTCCCCAAGCGCTACACTAGCCAACACCTTGGTATGCCCACCGGTGGGTGCCTGTGCCGTCTTGGGATACTTTGGGTCCCCCTTCAAGTGACCCACCTGATCACAGGCATAGCACTTGCAGGGGCCAGTCTCTGCAGGCTTTCCTGAAGAGACCACTGGTTTTTTGTCCTCTGGGGGATGGGAACCTTTACCCCCGGGTGTTAGTTTGTGGCCCTTTAGAGAACTCCTGTCCTTTACCTTTGACCCCCAACTCTTCTGCTGGGGAGCCTGCCCACCTTTGGCTGAGTCTCCCCCAAACACTTTCTTGTGGACCCTGGTACTCGCCCAGTGGTCTGCCTCCATAGCAAGCTTCCTGGGATCAGTCCGCTTACTATCAGCCAAGTGCTGGAGCACCTCTGCTAAACATAGACTAGACAAGTGCTACCATGCAATCAAATTGTAGAGCCCATGAAAATCTGTCACATTACTGCCCTTCACCCAGCCAACTAGTGACCTGCAAAATGAATCCACACATTCCAACCAAGTGTTTGCATCAGTTTTCTTACTGGACCTAAACTGATCCCTGTACCTTTCAGGAGTGAGACCATACCTGGTGAGAAGGGCCTCCTTCATGTCAGCAAAGCAAAGCCACTGAAGTATCCCTTGCTTCTCCTGGGAACAGAGGCCACAATCCTGCCCCCCAATTCTTCTCAGGGACCCCATTCATGTGGATAGATGCCTCATAACCCTGAAACCTCCTTTGTATGCCATCCCCTTTATTGAATTCTTTGCCTACATTCTTGGGGACATGCCCAATTCTATTTGCCTGCACTGATGAATTGCTACCACCATCTGAGCTGGGCCTACTCCTTAGCTCCAGCTCCTTAAGACTACGTCTTCTAATTCCATTCTACTTCCTTCCATTTCTCCACGGCTATTCTTTTGTCTCCCCTTTCATTCTCCATCCGGAGTTTTTCCAATTCAAACTTCCTTGCTTCCCGCCTGACCTCCAGCTCTTCTGGGGACAAGCCACTGCCGCCTGGCCGGGAGGGTTCCCCCGCTCCCAAAAGCATATCCACCTTAGGAATAGGCTCCTCCGCCTCCCCACTAAGATATCCGGACTGCCCACTGGCATGTCTGGCTGCTACCCAGGCCCTCAGGACCTTTTGTAGCTCATCCTTCCTGGTGAGACCTCTGACTTGGAATTAACCCTCAACTCTTTCACTTTGTAGGATTCCAACCTATCCTCCTCAAAAGCCACTTCCAAGGATGCAACAGATGATGCTCTTGATTCAGGCATGATGAAGTAGCAAGTTCAAACAGGCAAGATCAAAAATAGACCAAAAAGAACCAGTATGTGGCACGTAATGGTCTGCGATATGGTAGAAGTCTACATCAATCACTGTAAGTCAAGTGCAAACACAAGTCCTATCCTCACTGCTGACAACCAATGTTAGAAATAGGAGTTCTCTAGTTGGCAGAGGTAGGTACCTTTGTCCAAGTAGGGACCCTTCTTCCTAGTCAGGGTAAGGGAGTTACCCCTGCTCACCCCCTCGGTAGCTTGGAACGAGCAGTCAGGCTTATCTCTGAGGCAGTGTGTAAAGCATTTGCACATAACCAACAGTAATACAGTGAAAACATTACAAAAGGACACCACACCAGTTTAGAAAAATATCCAATATTTTTATATATCCAAACCAAGACCAAAACAACAAAAATCCAACATACAGTACTTTAAAAATATGCACTTTGCAAGAATACTTTAAAAACACAGATCTTTGAAGTTGGTAGCTCCATCCCGTGCTACTGCGGTACTGTAAACAACAGAATCCAACAGTTCCATCTGACCACGTCGGTCAGGAGCGTCAACAGACTTGTGAATAGTACCTTTTGTGTTGCAGCCAACACGTTGGTGTGGGCCGGTCGTGGGAACCGTTGTGGTTGCGGTGTGAAGCGGAGCAGTGTGGAGTGCAGTGCCCTCAAGTCGCAGTGCAGGCAGCGGCTTGGTGACGGTCGTCCAGCGGCGTCGGTGAGACCAGGGCTGCGGTACAGAGTAAAGGCGGTGCTCGTTGCTGTGCTGACAGAACACGGTGCAGGCGACAGAGCCTGTTGCGGGAAGCTGGGGTTGGTCGGTCGGGACTGCGGTGTGGGACGGGGCCGTGCATCGTGTCACTCACGAGCGGTGCCCCCAAGCCACAATGCGGTCATGGAAGTCGCGGTCAGCGTGCAGCGACGGCGTTGGTGAGACGAGGGGGACGAGGTGAAGCGAGGCGGTGGGGAGTGCGGTGCCCACAGGTCACGGTGCAAGAAGTGGCTCGGTAGCGGCGGCGGCGGTAGTCGTCATCGGTGACACTAGGGTTGCGGTGCGAGATGCGGTGGTGCCCTCTGCGGTGCCTGCAGGACACGGAGCCGGTGACGGAGCCGTTTGCTTTTCCCTTCTCTGTGGCAACTGAAATAGCGGTTACAGAAGTGGTACCCAGAGGTTGGTGAAGTCTTTGCAGTCCCTGAGACTTCAGAACAGGAGGCAAGTTCTACTTCAAGCCCTTGGAGATACTCAGCACAAGTAATAAAAGTTCAGTCCAGTCCTTTCACTGCCCAAGGCAGAAGCAGTAACTGCGGGCCGACCCAACAAAGCAATAACACAGCATAGGGGCAGTACTCCTCCTGGCAGCTCTTCCAGCTCTTCTTCTTGGCAGGTTCCTTGATTCCAGCGAGTTCTAAAGTTCTGGTGTCTGGGCCCCAATATTTATACTTAAAATTCCTTTATTCTCTCAGGCAGAGAGTGTCTGTGCTTAGTCCAAACCAGTTTGGTCCTCTCTGGCCCAGCTTCCCAGCAGGAGGTGGAGACAGCATTGCCTAAAGCAGACCAGGCCCATTCAGGTGCAAGGAAATCTCCTCCCACTACTCTAAATGCAGCCCAGGTCTATTCAGCCCAGCCCTGACTCATCCAGGAAAGGCAGGACACGCCTCGACCCTTCCAGTAGCTGCCTGAAGAGAATGCACTTTCCCAACCCTGTCACTCCAAAGATGGACAGTCAATCCACAAACCCAGCAGAGGCACACCGGATCGCAAAGCAAGAAAATACCTACTTTCTAATAGTGGTATTTTCAAACACAGAACATAAAAATCATCTTTACTAAAAGATGCATTTTTCCTTTTGAGTCCAGGCATGCTAAATTCCATTTCCCTACCTTGTCCCAATGGGAAGTTATGCTTATAAGATGGTATAAGTAACACTCCCATTCTTTCCTATGGGACAGATAGCCTTGCAGTGGTGAAAAAACGAAAGTCACTGTAATTCACCACCAGGACATGTCACGCACACCAGTACCTGTCCCACCTTTACGATACACAGCACCCTGCCCACAGGGGTACCTTGGGCCTACCTTAGGGGTGACTTACATGAAAGAAAAGGTAAGATTAGGGCCTGGCAAGAGGGTGCACTTGCCAGGTCGACATGGCAGTTTACAAACTGCACGCAGACTCTGCAGTGGCAGTTCTGAGTTACATTTACCGGGCTACTTCTGTGGGTGGCACAATCAGTGCTCCAGGCCCACTAGTAGCATTTGATTTACAGGCCCTGGCACTCTCAGTGTCCTGTACTAGGGACTTACCAGTAAATCAAATATGCCAATCATGGAAACACCAATCCATAGCACAATTTACAATAGGAGGACTTGCACTTTAACACTGAACAGCAGTGAGAAAGTGTGCAGAGACACTAAACCAGCAAAAACAGAGTCAAAACCGGAAGGTCAGAAAGCAAAAAGACAGGGGAAACACGCCAAAAGATGCCAGGTCTAACATATGTCCTCTCCAGCTGAAAGTAGGGAGAACTACCCGGCTACCTGGGAGTTCTCTTCACTAAGGCGGAAGAACCTGGACAGACCATAAGCGTTTGCGTGTTATGTGCCAGGGCGATGTTCCACCATAAAGTCCATTCCCTGTAGGGAGGTGAACCACCTCAATAGTTTTAGGTTCTCACCCCTCATTTGCATCAACCACCTGAGGGGCCTATGGACTGTCTGAACTCGGATGTGAGTCCCAAACAGGTAGGGTCTTAGTTTCCTCAGTGCCCAGACCACAGCAAAAGCTTCTTTTTCTATGGCAATCCACCTCTGTTCCCTGGGGAGTAGTCTACTGCTAAGGAAGACTACAGGCTGGTCTAGGCCCTCATCGTTCAGTTGTGAGAGCACCGCTCCCACACCATGCCCTGAAGTGTCAGTCTGCACTACAAATTCCTTGGAGAAGTCAGGTGCCTTGAGCACGGGCGCCGTGCACATAGCTGCCTTCAGGGCATCAAAAGCTTTCTGGCAGGCCTCAGTCCAGATCACCTTCTTGGGCTGCTTCCTGGAAGTCAGCTCTGTTAAGGGGGCTACAATGGTGCCATAGCCCTTAACAAATCTCCTGTAGTAACCGGTGAGACCTATAAAGGCTCTCACCTCTGTCTGGGTCTTGGGGGGCTCACAAGCCAGAATGGTGTCAATCTAGGGCTGTGGGGGCGCCACCTGGCCGCTTCCTACCCGGTGTCCCAAGTACACCACAGACCCCTGCCCGATCTGGCACTTACTGGGCTTGACCGTGAGGCCTGCCCCCTGCAGAGCCTTCAGCACTTTCCTGCTGGAAGTGTTCTTCCCAGCTGGAACTGAGCACTGCAATGTCGTCCAGGTAGGTAGCACTGAAATCCTCCAGTCCAGCCAACACCTGGTTGACCAACCTCTGAAAGGTGGCAGGGGCATTCTTCAACCAAAAGGGCAGTACCCAAAACTGGTAGGGGGTTGAAAATGCTGACCTCTCCTTTGCCCCCTCGGTTAAGGCGATCTGCCCGTACCTAGACCTCAAATCAAACGTGCTGAGAAACTTAGTTGCTCCCAACCGATCAATGAGCTCATCAGCTCTGGGGATGGGGTGCACGTCAGTCTTGGTGATGGCATTGAGCCCACGGTAGTCCACACAGAACTGCTGTTCTGGAGTGGCACCGGATGCAGCAGCCTTTGGGACAAAGACCACTGGGCTGCCCTAAGGACTGTTGGAGGGCTCTATCACCTCTAACACCAACATCTTAGAGACCTCTTCTTTGATGCTGGCCCTGCCCGGTCAGTCAACCTGTAAATCTTGTGCTTTACAGGTGGGTTGTCACCAGTGTCTACGTCATGGGTACATCAGAGGGTAACACCGGGGGTCAGAGAGAACAGTGTGGCGAATTGTCCCAACAACTGGTGACAGTCCCCCTGCTGCTCTGGAGTCAGTGTAGGTGAGAGGATCACACCTTCCACTGACCCATCGTGCTCCTTGGTAGACAGGAGGTCAGGGAGAGGTTCACTCTCCTCTTCCACCCCATCATCTGTCGCCAAGAGCATGCTCACTTCGGACCTCTCAAAGTGAG
Organism: Calotriton arnoldi; assembly: GCA_963921515.1. Lineage (NCBI taxonomy): Eukaryota > Metazoa > Chordata > Amphibia > Caudata > Salamandridae > Calotriton > Calotriton arnoldi. The sequence goes on from CAWUFW010005817.1 coordinate 201,560, forward strand.
GCTTGAGGCGGTTCACATGGAGGACCCTCAAAGGGTTCCTGGGAGTCTGCCAATTCACCAGGTAGGTGACATCACTTTTGCGCTCCACCAGCTCAAAAGGTCCAGTTCCACTTGTCCTGCAAGGCACAAGGCTCCACTGGGGCCATGACCCACACTTTCTGGCCAGGCTGCAACTCTACCAGAGTGGCTTTCTGGTCGACCCAGAGTTTCATCTCCTCCTGGCTTGGGTCCAGGTTCGCCTGAGCGAGTTTCCTGAAGCGGGCAGTTTGGTTCCTGAAGGCCAGCAAGTAGCTAAATACATCCTGGGGAGTTTTCCTGGGAGCTGCCTCTCAGCCTTCCTTGACCAAACTAGATGGTCCTCCCACAGGGTGCCCATACAGAAGCTCAAAGGGACTGAACCCTAAAGACTTCAGTGGCACCTCCCTGTATGCAAAGAGAAGGCATGGCAAGAGGACATCCCACTTATGCCTCATGGGTTCTGTTAGACCCTTGATCATGCCCTTTAGTGTTTGGTTGAATTTCTCCACCAAACCGTTACCTTGTGGGTGGTAAGGAGTGGTGAACTTGTAGGTTACACCACACTCCTTCCACAGGGATGTCATATACTTGGATATGAAATTGGTCCACAGTCAGAAACCACCGCTCTGGGGAAACCTACACGGGAAAAGATCCCCATTTACGCCCGGCCCACCACTGGCGCCGTCGTTGTTCTGAGAGGGATTGCCTCCGGGTACAGGGTGGCATGGTCCACCAAGACCGGGATGTACCTGTTGCCCATGGCTGTCTTGGGATCCAGTGGCCCCACAGCATCTATCCTAACCCTTTTAAAAGGGGTTCCAACAACTGGAAAAGGTTGGAGATGAGCCTTGCACTTCCTTCCACTCTTACCACTTGCCTGGCAAGTTTGGCAAGACCTTCAATGTCCATCTAACTGCCTTTGCATTTGGGCTCAAAAGAAGTGGATGAGAAGCCTGTCAAAGGTTTTGTCCCTTCCTAAATGTCCTGCCAAAGGCACGTCGTGAGCCGGACCCAGTAGGAAGGTTTTGATGCGCTGGGGTACCACCAGCACACAGGCTGACCAGGCTCAGCGACTTTAGTCTCGCTGTACAGGAGACCAATCTCCCAGTATATCCAGTGTGATCCAGACTGATCACCAGCTGCCTGGTTTTCAGCCTGCTGCCGCAAACCCTCTAGAGAAGGGCATTCTTTCTGCTCCCTGCATAATTCTTCCCTGGTGGGATCACCTCCTTGATGCCAATAGGTCAGCTCAGATAAGTCCCCCCATTCAGCTACCTGCTCCCCTGTAGGTACCGGTGCAACCCCCTCAAGGTCAGCCTCCTCCCGGACCGTGGGAACCTCAGGGGCAGGTTTCCCACGCCCCCTGCCCTTTCTGTTGGCAGGAACCTGGGCCACTGTTTCAGGCTCCAGGTCTTCTGATCAGCCTTACCGGCTGTCACTGACCGAGTGGTCACGCATGCCCACTCTGGCAACCCAAGCATCTCCAAGTGAGACCTGAGCTCAACATCCTTCCACAAGGACTGTTCCAGGTTGTTTCCCAACAGACAATCTACAGGCATGGTATAGCTCACAACCACCCTCAAGGGAATTAACCCCCCCCCCCCACCATTCAAAGGGAACCTGCACCACCATACACTGGCACGCTGAGTTGTCCACAGCAACTACTTTGGGGTATGCCCCGGGGCCTACTTGCTCCTCAGAGACCAAGTGATACCTGAATAAGGTCACACTGGTTCCAGTATCTCTGAGAGCCTCTACCCTTTTCCCAGTGATGGTCACCCAGATGCTGTATTTTTTAGCGTTAGCAGGCACCTGGCTTCTTGGGGCCATCTCACTCTGTCCCCTAGTGAGACGAGGGTAATTTCTGCGGAATCCCCACCCTCCTGTGGCCACCCCTCCTCCCCAAGCGCTACACTAGCCAACAACTTGGTCTGCCCACCGGAGGGTGGCTGTGCCCTCTTGGGACACTTTGGGTCCCCCTTCAAGTGACCCACCTGATCACAGGCATAGCACTTGCAGGGGCCAGTCTCTGCAGGCTTTCCTGAAGAGACCACTGCTTTCATATCCCCTGGGGGATGGGAACCTTTACCTCTGGGTGTTAGTTTGTGGCCCTTTAAAGAACTCCTGCCCTTTACCTTTGCCCCCCAACTCTTCTGCTGGGGAGCCTACCCACCTTTGGCTGAGTCTCCCCCAAACGCTTTCTTGTGGACCCTGGTACTCACCCAATGGTCCGCCTCCATAGCAAGCTTCCTGGGATCAGTCAGCTTACTATCAACCAAGTGCTGGCGCACCTCTGCTAAACATAGACTAGATAAGTGCTACCATGCAATCAAATTGTAGAGCCCCTGAAAATCTGTCACATTACTGCCCTTCACCCAGCCATCCAGTGACCTGCAACATGAATCCACACATTCCAACTAAGTGTTTGCATCAGTTTTCTTACTGGACCTAAACTGATCCCTGTGCCTTTCAGGAGTGAGACCATACCTGGTGAGAAGGGCCTCCTTCATGTCAGCATAGAAAAGCAAAGCCACTAAATTATCCCTTGCTTCTTCTGGGAACAGAGGCCACAATCCTGCCCCCCAATTCTCCTCAGGGACCCCATTCATGTGGATAGATGCCTCATAATCCTGAAACCTCCTTTGTATGTCATCCCCCTTCTTGAATTCTTTGCCTACATTCTTGGGGACATGCACAATTCTATCTGCCTGCACTGATGAATTGCTACCACCATCTGAGCTGGGACTACTCCTTAGCTCCAGCTCCTTAAGACTATGTTCATGATCTAAGATCATCTTCCATTTCTCCATGGCTATTTATTTGTCTTCCCTTTCATTCTCCATCTGGAGTTTTTCCAATTCAAACTTCCTTGCTTCCCCCGCCTGACCTCCAGTTCTTCTGGGGATAAGCCACTGATGCCTGGCCTGGGGGGTTCCCCAGCTCCCAAAAGCACATCCACCCTAGGAATAGTCCTCCCCACTGAGATCTCCGGACTGCCCACTGGCATGTCTGGCTGCTACCCAGGCCCTCAGAACCTTTTGTAGCTCATCCTTCCTGGTGAGACCTCTGACTTGGAACTTTAGGTTTTTGCAAATAGCCTTCAACTCTTTCACTTTGTAGGATTCCAACCTATCCTCCTCAAAGGCCACTTCCAAGGATGCAACAGATGATGCTCTTGATTCAGGCATGATGAAGTAGCAAGTTCAAATTGGCAAGATCAAAAATAGGCCAAAAAGAAAAAGAACCAGTATGTGGCACGTAATGGTCTGCGATATGTTAGTAGTGCACACCAATCACTGTAAGTCAAGTGCAAACACAAGTCCTATCCTCACCGCTGACAACTAATGCTAGAAATTGGGTTCTCTAGTTGGCAGAGGTAGGTACCTTTGTCCAAGTAGGGACCCTTCTTCCTAGTCAGGGTAAGGGAGTTACACTCCTAAAATAACCCCTGTTCACCCCCTCGGTAGCTTGGAACGAGCAGTCAGGGTCATCTCAGAGGCAGTGTGTAAAGCATTTGCACATAATCAACAGTAATACAGTTTAAACACTACAAAAGGACACCACACCAGTTTAGAAAAATATCCAATATTTTTATATATCCAAAACAAGACCAAAACAACAAAAATCCAACATACAGTACTTTACAAATATGCACTTTGCAATAATACTTTAAAAACACAGTTCTTTGAAGTCGGTAGCTCCGTCCCGTGCTATCGCGGTGCTGTTAACAACAGAATCCAACAGTTCCATCTGACCACGTCGGTCAGGAGCGTCAACAGACTTGTGAATAGTACCTTTTGTGTTGCGGCTGACACGTTGGTGCGGGCCGGTCGTGGCAACCGTCGTGGTTGCGGTCTGAAGCGGAGCAGTGTGGCCTGCGGTGCCCTCAAGTCGCAGTGCAGGCAGCTGCTTGGTGACGGTCATCCAGCAGCGTCGGTGAGACCAGGGCTGCGGTACGGTGTAAAGGCAGTGCTCGTTGCTGTGCTGACAGATCATGGTGCAGGCAACAGAGCCAGTTGCGGGAAGCTGGTGTTGTTCGGTCCGGACTAAAGTGTGGGACGGGGCGGTGCATCGTGTGACTCACGAACAGTGCCCCCAAGCCACAATGCGGTCATGGAAGTCGCGGCCAGCATGCAGCGACGGCGTTGGTGAGCGTGCGACGAAGCGAGGCGGTGCAGAGTGCGGTGCCCACAGGTCACGGTGCAAGCAGTGGCTCGGTGGGGGCGGTGGCAGTAGTCGTCATCGGTGACACCAGGTTTGCGGTGCGAGATGCGGTGGGTGCCCTCTGCGGTGCCTGCAGAACACGGAGCCGGTGACTGAGTCGGTTGCTTTTTCCTTCTCTGTGGCAACTGAAATAGCGGTTCCAGAAGCGGTACCCAGAGGTTGGTGAATTCTTTGCAGTCCCTCAGACTTCAGAACAGGAGGCAAGTTCTACTTCAAGCCCTTGGAGATACTCAGCACAAGTTATAAAAGTTCAGTACCGTCCTTTCACTGCCCAAGGCAAAAGCAGTAACGGCAGGCCAACCCAACAAAGCAACAACACAGCATAGGGGCAGTACTCCTCCCGGCAGCTCTTCGAGCTCTTCTTCTTGGCAGGTTCCTTGATTCCAGCGAGTTCTAAAGTTCTGGTGTCTGGGCCCCAATATTTATACTCAAAATTCCTTTGTTCTCTCAGGCAGAGAGTGTCTGTGCTTAGTCCAAACCAGTTTGGTCCTCTCTGGCCCAGCTTCCCAGCATGAGGTGGAGACAGCATTGCCTAAAGCAGACCAGGCCCATTCAGGTACAAGGAAATCTCCTCCCACTACTCTAAATGCAGCCCAGGTCTATTCAGCCCAGCCCTGACTCATCCAGGAAAGGCAGGACACACTTCGACCCTTCCAGTGGCTGTCTGAAGAGAATGCACATCCCCAGCCCCTGTCACTCCAAAGCCAGACAGTCAATCCACAAAACCAGCAGAGGCCTACAGAATGGTTTAACAAGAAAATACCTACTTTCTAATAGTGGTATTTTCAAACACAGAACATAAAAAACATCTTTACAAAAAGATGCATTTTTCCTTTTGAGTTATGCTTATAAGATGGTATAAGTAACACTCCCATTCTTTCCTATGGGACAGATAGCCTTGCGGTGGTAAAAACGAAATACACTGTAATTCACCACCAGGACATGTCACACACACCAGTACCCGTCCCACCTTTAACATACACAGCGCCCTGCCCACAGGGGTACCACAGGGGTACCTTGGGCCTACCGTAGGGGTGACTTACATGAAAGAAAAGGGAAGATTAGGGCCTGGCAAGTGGGTGCACTTCCCAGGTCGACATGGTAGTTTACAAACTGCGTGCAGACTCTGGAGTGGCAGGTCTGAGTTACATTTACAGGGCTACTTCTGTGGGTGGCACAATCAGTGCTGCAGGCCCACTAGTAGCATTTGATTTACAGGCCCTGGCACTCTTAGTGCCCTGTACTAGGGACTTACCAGTAAATCAAATATGCCAATCATGGAAGCACCAATCCATAACACGATTTACAACAGGAGCACTTGCACTTTACCACTGAACAGCAGTGAGAAAGTGCGCAGAGACACTAAACCAGCAAAAACAGAGTCAAAACCGGGAAGTCAGAAAGCAAAAAGACAGGGGAAACACGCCAAAAGATGCCAGGTCTAACAGTCGTCTTGTGGGGAACTTATGGTCAGTACAGGAGGCATCAGTTAGTTATGGTGACAAGTCATCGATAACAGCTACAGACCTGATTGGTTCGCTAAGAAAACAAATTTATGTTGCCATAGGTCTGATCTGTTTATCAGGAAAAGGTATGAGAAACGCCTTAAAGCTGACATATTGATTGTAAAAAAGCTTATATTAAAGTCAATAGGCATTTAAGGGTTGATTGTTATTTCTCTATAATAAAGCCTATTAAGTACAGACCTGCTAACATTCAGGAAGAATCTTAAAACCTGGCTTTTTAAAAACTAGCCCTTCCTCAGCATTCCACCACTCTTGCCGCTTCCATGCGCCAGGACACTCTAGTTTGAGTAGCTGTGCGCTATATTAAATGCGTTAATTTAATTTCATTTGATATAGATAGGTATTTTCTTAAACGAAATGTTTTACAGATTACCTGTGCAGAATGTGTTTGGTGTTGGCTACCACTTCCGAAAAAACTCCAGGGAGAGTGTGATGACTTGCAGTGTAATAATTCTAAAACCTCTTCTTAGCCTATCTGCCAGGATCTTGTAGTAAAAAAATCTTCAAATAAAACATACAGCTATCCATATAGATAAGTAGAGGGCTCTTAGGTCAGCTCTGTTCTTCCATTGATCTGTTTGAGTGTCATTTACACTCTACGTCCATCCATGACACTGAATAGTGTGGTAATGGTTCATCCACATCAGTCCTTGGTTCTCTGGCCCCCTGTGAATGACAGCATTTTCTGAACTCATGTACATCCACCTAAAAAGGAGTGCACTTCAGTGTCAGGGATGGTTGGCCAGTGTTTACTTTTTAATTTTCTTCTTTTATAGTTCCACATTCATTTCTTTGCTTTATCTCTTTTTATTTTAATGTTTCTTGAGAGGATACTACAGCTCTCCAATCAGTGCTAATGGGTCATTGCTTGCCATTGATTTTATCTGCTGTGTGCCGCATCCCACATGGCCACTTACTCTAAACCAGGAGCCCGTTAAGTAACGCTGTTGTTCATAGCGTATCATTTTTTTTTACCATTCCAAGGTGGCCAACATGTTAGTTCTAAATGTGGAAGACAAGCTTGGACTTTAAAAGAATTATAGACTATTTTCAATACCTTTGTAAGATAGACACCTGCTGCTATGTTTAGTTTTGTTATTGATGCATGAGTGACTTAGTGCATATATGATGACTTACTGACTGCATTAACTCATCATCAATGATGCAAAAGGCCCTTTCATTCACAAGGCAGACTTATTTGCATTGCCAGGGCTTGTTTGGCTATGATTATGGCCAGGGAAGTTAAGAATATTTTTCATAGCCATGTTCTATTTCTAAGTTTAGTAACAAACATGAAACAAACCAAATCTTGATGGAGTCCAATTTGGGTAAATGAAAGATCAGGCTCAGTAGTAGGTGCTGCAGGAAAGAATAGACTGACTTAGAGTATCAACACATTAAAAGCGGGGTATGGAAAAGGACTGAAAAAAATCAAACAGATTTGCAAATCATCTGCATGGCAGCGTACTTATATCTAAGGCAAATTCTGAAAGTGGGTGGTGGGGTGTACAATGAAAGCAAGGGGTGGCCCTAAACTAATCCCTGGGGTGCACCACTCAAAGTGTGCAAGGAAGGAAGAAATATCTTCCAGGAGACCACGAAACTGTATGCCAAAACAACGGCATGTAAAATGATCACTCGCAAATGGTACAAGAGATATCCAAGAAAGAACAAGCATTGGCAAAGCCAACAGGTCTCGCCATGGGCGAGCAATTGGGTTTGGGTGAACGGGAGGGCAGTTGTGGGTGGGGAACGAGAGGGCGGGTGTGGGTGGTGAATGGTAGGGTGGGGGTAGGTGGATAACAGGATGGTTAATCAATGATGGGACAAAGAGGAAAGATTAACCACAAGCAAGCAAGCCTTTCTAAAGGACAATCAAAGTAACAAATAAAAAGGCAATTGGCGGGCTGTAGACAGCACAAACGCTGCTTAGGCTCAATCTAAAAAAGTAGTAGTAGTCTGGTTCTTACCTTGCACGTAAGGTACACAACTGCTTGTCACAAATTATGCAGTAGATTCCACTGTCCCACAAAACAAACACTCATTTTGACAGCCAAAAATGGCTGGAGAAGACATTAGATGTTAAACCTCCAAACAGATCTGATGCTTGACCAACAGAAGTGCTCGATAGAATGGAAGGCAGATATGAGCAAAAGTCAAGAATTGCGAAGGCGCACAAACAGTCAGAGCCCACAACAGTGGGCACGCCACTCCTCCCTTGCCTGGAGCAGGAACCGCCCCCAACCAAACCCTGCCTTCCGCTTTCTTGCAGTGTGAGAAGCAGAAACATAAAATGGTATTCATAATACCATTTTATGTTTCCACTTCTCGCACTGCTAGAAAGCAGTGGGGTGACGCTGCTCCGCCCACATGGAAGAGCCGCCCCTGCTCCAGACCGAAAAAGATGAACCCGTGCAGGGAGGCACAGTGCAGATTACAATAAAAGAACACTTGCACTGAGGCGCCCTGCAGACCATGATAGCAAAAGCCAACACTTGTCATTGCATAAGCCATCAGTTTACCTTAAATATCACACAAAATGTAACCCCTACACAAGACATTAAACTGATCAATATTCAAACTTGAGATGCGCTTCAGTATATTTCATTAAATTTACTAAATCCAAACATTCAAAAAAAGATAATCAATTTCCCAACAATAATGTTAACTCTATCCCTAAACCTTTCTTTTACAGTTTCAGCTGTAAATTATCAATGTCGATCTGCACATATATCGACTCTACAATATTTAACTGCACTATACAGCAATGATAAATTTGGAAGTAAAATAGTAAATCCTTCTCATACTTCCTATATATGCCTAACATGTTGATAGTGACAGTCCTCAAATTTTGGCAAACAACTCTGGGTGTCCTTAACTATTTGAAACATTTCCAAGTTTTTTTAAACGTGTATCTAACGCTTTTGAGTATGCTAATGTTACAAGGATTTACTTTAATTACTCATATTAACTGTTATTATTGAGGGTATCTATAAGCTATTTGTTTGCTCGTCAATGTCATGGTGTGTTGTCAATGTCTCTCAATATGAAGGCGATGCAAACGGGGCACCACCCATTTCAATTGATTACTCCACGTACGACATTCTGTTCGAGGGTTCAAACCATTTAAAATACGCAACTTGCAGAATCTATGTAACCTGATAATGTAATCAATATACACCTGTTGGGAGTTCCTTCGATATTGCTGACGTTCTTCTCCAGATTGTTACAGCCAAGTTGCTGAAAAAGAAAAAACTTTTGTTAGTTTTCCGATTTAAAAAATAAAAACATTCTAAAACGACAGTTAAAAACCTCTTTTAAAGCTTTTATGTTTTACAGCAGTACAGCACAGTCAGTTTCATAAGAAAAATATCCAAATACTAATGTGTTCCATTTTTAAGGTGAAATACCTGCGCCCGGATGGTGTGTAGAGCACAACCGAACCAAATGTAAGTATTTTTTTTAACACAGTGTGGGCTGCTGAACAGGGCTGGTTTGGCATAGGGTGCCTTGGTCCAGGACTCACCTTCACCAGAATAAGGCAATAAAGAGAATAAATGGCGTGAACCAATGGCCCTAAGAGACTAGCTCCCGAGAAACCCCTAAACGTGTGAACTCCAAAAGGTAAGGTGGAGAGAGCGTGAGCAAAATTATAAACTATTTTTTTTGCATAAAGAGGACTGGATGCATGCTTAAGGGCACACATGGGAAAATGCCTGGAAGGCTGGAAGACAGAAATATGTAATTACTTCAAGTAGGTCTGGAGCAAATATTTGGTGATATTCATAAAACAGTGAAGTCTGGTTACAGTGACGTCATAATGTGTTATAATGACTCTAGATTAAAAGAAAAACAATTGCCATCCAACCAAAGTAGTCATTTACGCTACCTGCTAGAGTGCTAACCCCAACTTAGTTTGAATAAGAAGCCCTGCACGCTTTCAACTTTTATATTGTTTGAGAGCGAAATTTAATGCAAGGGTTTACAAATTTAAATTTAAATCAAGAGACTTGTTACATTTCGCCTGCAATATCGCTACATCTTACTCTACTAATGCAGTTTTAATAGTTTTAGTATGTATTGAGCGATAAGTCTCAGGCTTGTAAAATGTACATTAGTGACTCATATAACCATAGCCCATGGCAGCAAAATACTCTTGAGCTATAGAAAACAATGCTGAGGGAACCCTCTGGATTTTGATTTGCTTACTATTTTCGTGTGGCATGTGTGACACCAGCAGCTGTTCTTGTAATCTAAGCGAACAGCGGTGCATGCTGGGATACAGAAGACATACCAATAAAGGAAACCAAAGCTACACATTCTAAAAAATGTTAGCGAAAACCCTGGCAGTCTAAAGATGTCACAGATAACATAGACCACAGGGCGACTTAGCGGGCACAGAGGGATGAGAAACACAGTTTCTGCTGCCTGGCATTGTTGTTGGTTTTTTCAGTAAACTGCTGTAAGGAAGTGGGATATTAACTAAGGTGGATGTGATGGCATCAATATGAATATGATCCCAAGCTTGTAAGGGTAAAACACATCGTCCAAAATTAAAACCTGGTACCAATGGCACACAGCAGACAAGCTTATTAGGAACATTTGTAAAGTATTTAGTAGTAACACAACAGTTACAAAGTCAAAACACAACACAATAAAATCCACAACCAATTTTAAAAATCAGAGAATTATTTTATGAGTAAAATGACACCAAAATGACAAAAAAAGAATAAAGGGAACCGGACGGAGACATGAATTCTTAAAGGTTTAAGGCAAAAAGTGCCAAGAAAAAATAAAGAGTAAATAAGTAGTCACTGTTAGCAGTTGACAGGGATCTAGGTGCAATTTCAGACCGGCCATGATAGAGCGTAGGTCAGACACACCAAACGGATTGTCTCAGTCAGATTTTGCTTTTTTGGCTGAGTCTGGAGCAGTTCTTCTTGTTCACATCTAAGGCTCCCAGGAATTTCAGCGTTAACACTTAGGGGCCAGGATCCACACCAGCAAGGCCACCAGCAGGGTCCAGTGTAGATCCAGATGTTACTGTCAGTTGAGCACATCAAGAAAAAGGACTTTTGCAACTCGTTCTATCTTAATGGCCACACAGGTGGTAAACCCACTGACACTTGTAGTTCACTTCTAAGTCTTGGATAGAACTGGGGGCAGGACCAGCCTTTCAGGTCTCCACACAGGTCTCAAACAGCAGGTTCAATCCTCTTCTGGAGGTCCAGAAAGGATTCTGTGGGTGAGGTGTCAGCTTTGTAGGTTTTACTAGTTAGTGTGTTGGAAGTGACTCTTAGACATTCCCTAGCCAATAAGAAGAAAAAACCTGGGCAACCCTTCCCACTTTTGCACCATATCCTGTTTGCCTTACTTCAAACTATACCACAGTGCGCTACTCTGAAGCAAATCCTACATGGCATAATATTTTTGCCGCTGAAAGGAGCTTGTGTGCTAGCCAGGACTGTATTTAGGGAAACAAGCAGTCCCTTCTTTCTCAGCCACACCAAAAAGCTTCTGGGATCACCATCTCCTCCCACTGGACTGATGTCAAAATGGCTACAGAGAGCCTGGGGACGAAAGGCTTCTCTTCTTCAGGTCTCTTTATGCTTATTTATCGCCAGGCCTCACTCCAATCCCTTTCATGTTAATGAAGTTCTTGAACCCTTCCCAGCTGCCCTTCCTTAGCTGCAATATGTTGCATAACTTCGAGGTCTTCCTATGAAAAGACCTAAGCCATTGTTTCTGCAATTCAGTTTTTACACCCCATTAAAAGGAAGCACTGGCAGGGCCATCTGCCAGCAGGCTAATGCTAATTAGCTTATCAAAGTTCATGCAGGCAAAAGGCTAGCCATTTAAAAGTCACGTGTCCTAAGTATTTATTAAAGATTTATTTTCATTAAGGCGCTTGTCCCAAACCATTGAAAGGGTTATGATTTATTTCAAACTAGTTTTTCTCATAGGACAGCAACAACACCATTTAGAGTGAAATTGCTTTTTGGGGCTAGTCACTTAAGGTATATGCCAACATGAAAGTGTTGCATATACCGCTTTTAAATACTAGCCATCCTACCTTGTGGGCTACAAGGCCTACTTAGGTATGACTTATTTAATATTTAAAAGTAGGGTTCTTTCCTGTGAAAATGGTTATTTTGACTAGTTTGCCTGCAGGTTAAAAGCTGCAGAAGCCAGGCTGCCCGGGTAGGTCTGAAGGCATGTTTCCTTTGTCAGCTTAGTTGATGCCATACCATGTGGTGCAGTCTACAGCTGACATTTAACTTTTCCACACCATTGATGTATTTCCTGAATCATCTACTATGATCTTACTGGGAAGTTAAATATGGTAATTTGTGATTAGCCTATTGTATATGTTTTAGGGTTTAGCACATACACTGGGGCCTGGACAGCAGGGCCCTTTTGTGCTGAGTTAAATAACCAGCAATACCAGTCAGCAAAAATGGGGGGTGACCACGCATAAAGAGACACTTTTTCACATATACATTCTAAACAAAAAAGTGCTTACATTCAAAATAATCACTAAATCATGGAATGGTCACTGCACACCTATAACACCCATTCTTATAGAGAAGTATTGGTGAACCCAAACACACCACTAAAGGGCAAGCATTGGATTCACTTCAGGAAAGGAAAAACCTTTCCTAGGAATGCCTGGTATGAGAGCATTAAGTTATTTATCTAGCAGAGGCAATGAGAATAGATGCCAAAAGAATGGCACCAAACTTAAACTCTATCCCAGAAGCATGATACCTGCATCTTTATCTCTGGTTCAAGCCAATCATAGCTGAAGTCTCATCTCAAAGAGGATTTGGCATAAATGCTGCTTGGTCAATAATAAAGCCAATCCTAAAATTGACCACTATATTGCTCTAGAACATGTCACATATAGTACACCCTTAAAAGATGTACAAAAGCCATACCCTGAAAGACAGTAGTACACAACCACTGCTTCCCTTTTCATTATAGAAATGTTTCATTCACCACATACATTACTCATTATGCCAAGCCTCTTAATTGACTTTAACTTTCGAAAAGAGACGCAAGACAATTTTTTTAACAGAAGCAACTATTTTAACGAAAGCATCAAAGGAATAAAACGATGGTGGCCTGGACTGAATTTGTTGAGTCCTCTTCAATGTCTTGTAATTGCGAGCCCACTAAAGTAGCCACTTGAACAGCCGATTAGTCTACATAGGAAGCATGCTGCCTTCAGGTAATGGCATACTGGGTTGCTGTGTGACATCATACCATGAAGTTCAAGCCTTTACCAAGCACACGAGGTGTCATCACATGCCAGTCAGCTTTCCCTTGTATCATTTGATTCACCAGCCGTCGAATGTGAATATTCTTGGCTCTTTATCGTGTTGGTCCCTGGGGACAGGCGAGGGGGTCTGGAAGTCAGAGGGGAAATTCGGGACACAGTCTGCAATTGATGACATGTCACTGTGCATGCTGTCAAGTGTTGAGAGTGTTGCGTGTCCATGCCTTGCGAATGAGGGCGGTGTTAATGGTGAAGGAAGATCGAATGAATGATGCCCAACTGGGGAGATGCAATCTAATTCACTTGGATGGAATGAGTGGTGTCTTGAAGATTGGCGAGGTGGAGACTTTGAGAAGGAGTGGTGAGAAGATGCGAAGGGGGATGATGCACGTGGGGGTGAGCAGTGACGTGAGTGGTGTGAGTGGTGAGAGTGGTGGGATGGTGAGTGATGTGAGCGGTGGGATGATCTAGAGTGGCGGGATGGTGAGTGTGAGTGGTGGGATGAGTGGCGGGATTTTGAGTGTGAGTGGTGGGGTGAGTGATGGGAATGGTGGGAGTGGTGGTGGTGGTGGTGGGATGGCGAGTGGTGAGAGTGGTGAGATGATGAGCGATGAGAGTGGCGGGATGGTGAGCGAGAATGACGAGAGTGATGAGAGTGATGTCTATGATGTGAAGAACCTCTGTGGGGGTGAGGGCCTTCAGAGTGTTTGCGACAGCCATCGTGATACCCCCTGTCTGAAAAATGCCTATGCGAGGATTTCGAAGGGCTCTCAAACACTGACGAGTATTCAAATGGACTGTATCTGCCTCTACTCGAGTGTCTCGAACTGCTGCGGTGGCTTGAAGAGCTATGGCTTGGTGAGCACGAAGCTGAACGGTGGCTAGACATGTTTTTTATCTATAAATGGAAACAAAGAAGCATATTAAGTGACAATCTACCATTATCTGAAGCTTGAAATATGCTAAAAACGAAACCAATGTGGAAAGTAAAAAGCGGAATTTCAGGCATTAACATTGGTCTGTTTTCACATTTCTGCACTGGCATTCTGGTTATATGAATCAGGATCTGTTTGGCACACCAAAATAGTTTTTTAACACATTCGGGTATAAAAAACATCTGTAAACTGTCAGAGAAAATACTACATTGGGCTCATCAAAAAATCCTGTGCTTAAAACGTAATTAATGTCTTATTTAATTGAATGAAATGCCCAGCTTTGATAAGACTATTGAAATATTCTATCTAGGACAAAAAACGTAAATATTTTCAGGGTTGCCCACAAAGGCACTTCTGAAAGACACTGCCACCTCCAATGGTTCTACCTCAAAGAGAGGATTTCATTGTATGACTTGCGTCTCACAGATACAGGTTATTTTGATAGTGCTCCCCATAGTCAACAAAACAAACGTATTCCACCAAACTACTAGAACATCAAAGATTCACCACCCTATAACCAAACTGGATACTTTTTACCTGCTACACTTTGGTTAGATTTTCCCAAGTTCAGGGCGTGCCTTAAGACGTTCTCATGTTACTTCAACAGGGGCAGGCAATGGTGTGCTACTCTCAAGAGACGCCTGACATAGAATGTTATATTCACCCAATAAATCATTCAAGATGAAAGAATTGTATTGCACATGCATTTATAGTGCTTCATACCTCTGATGAGGCGCCTACACACATTACTAGAGGGTTATCACACTACACCATTGGAGAGTGCTTGGTTAGAAGGGTTGAAACTGCAGGGAAGCCTATCTTGAAAGCTTAGTGGTATTATGCCTTAGTGAATAGAATGGTACTTGTCTTAGGTCACTGTGCTTAGGCATGTAAACATTGAAAGGAGTGCGAAGAAAGGACATTCATTTTACAATGTTATCGTAGCCACTATCTTGCTATGTCCGACTGTATAGGTCTCGTTTGATCCACCCAAGGCCGAGTGGATCGAGATATGGTCTGTAATGTACAGGAAGCCATTAATCCACAGGGTAGGGGAACATTCCAAATTCAAGGATGTGCCATAATGGGTAGAAATAAAATAGAAATGGTTTACCAAAATCTATTTGGTCATCTTGGATGGAAAGTTCTGATCATTTACAATACCATTTCCAAATGACTGTGTTACTTTGCTATTAATGCTCTATTCGTATTAGAGGTTTACCTATTAAAATGTTTTTTTTAAAGTGTTTTTATCCGAATGACACACAAAGCAAAAACAGAAATCAAAGCAAAAAAGTTAGCTAGAAATCAGTCAAGAACAGAACATGTTCATCCCCATTAACGAGACAGTGTTAGATGGTAACCATTAATGAGACATACATGACAAATAATCTTCCTATCAATATTTGATTGCTAAGATTAGTGACAAAAATGAAACAAAGTAATATTGATGGAGATCCAAAGTTGGTAAAATTAAACGTTTAGTCAATGTTAGGTGATTCAGGAAGTACAGATAAAAAAAAGATTTGGAAATCTACAACACAGCGTGCTTCAAAAGCTAAAGCAAGCAATAGATGTGAGTGGTGTAACGTAAATGGAATCAAGAAGGATCCTAAACTAATCCTTGTGGTGCACCACATGAAGTGTAGAAGAGCTCTCTCTCAAGAGGCGAAAAGAAGAGCTCTCTCTCAAGAGGCCAAGAAAGTCCCAGCCAACAGCACAAGCAAAAAGATACCCTTGAGATATTCACAACCGTTACCAAAGATACCCAAGAAGGAGAAAGTGCAGCGGAAGAGTAATGTATTGTGTCATATAGTGCAGGTAAGTAGACGTTCATGAGGCATATGTGACAGCAAATATAGTTTTTTTCTGAACTGCATCAATGATTAGACCTGGCAAATATTATTCCAAAGACTAAGGGCTGCCACTGAGACTTGTGGGTCGCCTTAGTATCTGCATTTGGTTCTTGGAGAGACCAATAGACACTCTTCTGCTGAGCACAAATAGCTTGTGAAAAAGTCTGACAAATTTTCACTGCAAGTGGAATTGAGATAGAAGTTGACCTTAGGTTATAGTACCACAGCCATTCAAAATGTGTGAGAGATGAACAAACCTGCTAAAGTTCACATGCACTATAGGACTGGTGGCTTTCAAAGGAGAACAGTCCAGAGTAGACGTTAAACCTCCAAAAATATCTTCTGATGCTAAGTGCTGTGTTGAATGGAAAATAGAGAAGATCACAACAGAAGAAGATAGGAACCATGGGGAGGCCATTCAGAATACAAAAACCAAAGTCAAGAATTGCAAAGATGCATGCTGCAGATTAAAAGAACTCGTGCAGGGAAGCAGACTGCAGATTACACTAAAAGAGCCATTGGAGAGAGGTGCACTGCAAACCATGATAGCTGTAGCCCTCTTTGCAACATTAATCTATGCTCTAAGCATGCAGTTATTTGAGGACAGTTAATAATTCACTGTTCTATATTAGGATTTTAACTTGTACACTGCAAGTAACAAAAGGATGTATCTTAGAAAAGGAGTAACCCACTGACCAGTTTACATTATATGCCCTTTGTGATCAAAGCTCCGATCTCTCTCCAGGAAGAATATTAATCAGAGTTATCTCGACATTTTTATTGTTGCCTGGAAATTGCTGGAGGCAAGGAACATAGCTGCAGATGCTTTTAAAGCCAAAATAAACTTGCAAATACGGCACCCCCTGAAGTCAGCACCCAGTGCGGTGGCACCGGTCACACCGCCCTAGAGCCGGTCCTGCATCCCATGCATACAGAACCAGATCAAGATGGGCATTCTCTTTATCGCTTCTAAAGCATGGAATGGCTTCCCACCCCATATCACAGCCTCCTTCTCATTTCTTGAATTCCACAAGAAGCTGAAGACCTCACTTTTCAATTAACCAACCTACCAAAAGCAGGCATTAGGCACACACACCTAATCAGTGCCAGGATACTCCTCTTGGGTGATGGTGCACTTTACAAGGACACATGACATATCAGTAAGAAGAGTAAATCTACACCTTCTATATACATGCTGAACATGACAGTATGGTGATAGTCAATATCGCAAAGTCAAAATATATTCAGTTTCATATTTCTGACCTCAACATTTTGACCTACAAACTCCAGGTGCTCTAACCTAAAACATTTGGTTACTTTTAAATAAGGTGTGAAGTTTTTTTGTTTTTTTATGGTATCTAAGGCTAGTGAAAATGTTATGTTTGAATTTACGTAAACTACCCTTATAAGTGATATTATTGGGGGTATTTCCATGTTATGTATTGTCTCGTCAAGGAGATATTATCAATGTCATGGTGTGTCGATGTCAGTGTAGGTCAATAACATAATTTGGACAGGGTACCACCCATTTAAAGCCGCCTCTACATTTGTTGAATTGTGTCCATCGGCCCAAATCATTTAAACATGCAACTTGCAGAATCTATGTAAGGTGATAATATAATTGATATACACCTGTTGAGAGTTCCTTCAAAAGTGCTGATGTTCTTAGCTAGATTGTTAAAGCCAGATTGCTGAAAAAGAAAAAAAATATTCCAAATTTCAGATTTAAAAATAAAAACATTAAAACATTTTAAGAGTAAAGATGAAAACTCTTTAAAAGCGTTTTGCTATTATTCAGCAGTTCAACACAGCCAGTTTCATGAGTAAACTATTAAAATCCCAATATGTTCTTCTCAGATGAAATCTCAGCCTACATAGGGTCATCTAGAAAATGTATCACCAATCCAAAGTGTGAGATTTTGTTAACACAGGACGTAATGCTGAAGTGGATTCGTGTGGAACATGTGGAACAATGTGTCTAGATCTGGAACTCATCTTCACCAGAAACAAGCATTTTGATAATCAATTGTGTTAGCAATTACCCAAAGAGCGCCTCAAAACCCACATATGAACTCCAAAAGGGGCAGTGGAATGAACGCGAGTAAAATTACAAAATATTTTTTGCAGAAAGAGGACTGAAAGCATGAAGAACAAATGGGACAATGCCTGGCAGGATAGGAAGACATGAACCTTTAAAGAGGTTTGTGACAAGTATTTAGTGGCATTAGTTATTCCTTCTAGTGTGAATTCATAATTACAATGTCATGTGTCATAAGGCCTCTGGATCCACAAACCCAATTGCAATGTATTCATTTAGGGTACATGCTAGAGAGCAAAACTACACTGAAACTTGAATTTTCAGCTGTATATGCTTTTAGCTTTCACCTATCTTTTTTTGTGCCAGAATTTAACCCATGGGATACCAAGATTTGTTTTTCGGTGAAAGTGAAGGGACTTGTTACATTTGGTCAGCAGTATCTCTACATTTTTAGTACGTGTTCAGAAATACATCCTAGGCATGTAAAATGTTCATTGATAGACGTGGTAAACTGTAGCCCATTGACTAATCAGGTCTGTAGACAATGTCAAGTGAACCCCCAGGATTTTGATTTCCTTACCATTTTCATGTGGTCATCCGTGGTCGGCTCTTGCTGTTCTTCGAGGTAATGGGTTTATATCTAAAGATCAGGTATATGGTTTTGTATGGGTGCGGCCGGAGGGAATGGATAGCCAGGCACTTTTTTAACATTTTATTTGCAGAGTTTAAGACACAAGCCGGAGTGAAATACATTTTGGGGATCGCGAGGTGAAGGATTGGGGACTCTGAAGAGGAGGACCCAGTATTCTAGAATGTTTTCACAAGTTTTAAAGCATTTGGTGATGGCTCCACCTTGCTTCTTTGGAAAAACAGCAGTTGCACTAGAATGGTCACTGTATCGATAAGCTCTGTTTCACACCAAGTGTACATAACCTTTTCATTGAAGTATTGGTAGTGGAGAAACTTCACAAGTACACAAACAACTTAAAACTGCATACCCCGGCTTTAGGAAGGAGGTTCTTAATGTTAGCTTTTAATGAGTTTTACCATACTCTCCAAAATTTAAATTCCCACCTTTCTCCTAATTGCCAAATAGGGGAAGGTGGGAATTTATCTCTTGCACACTCCAGAGCTACTCCACTGATCATATGTTTAAGTCCTTCAGAGGTACCCCTCAACCGGGAACTACCATTGAACAATCACACCATGCCTTCACACACAGGGTCAAAGCTATTCTCCTTCCAGTAAACGTCGTTTGTTTTGTAAGTTGAGGGTCTTATGAAACCCCAAAATTAACTTCACTCGAACTCACATGTGGTGCCAAATACCTAAAAAATAAAGCTATACCCAAAGTGCAGCACGAGTCAGTCATAAACGTTGCACAATAATAGATGTGCTTTTACATATAAAGCCAGTACTTCAAAGATTGTTTAAAAGGTGATGTGTAGTAATGTCAAATCAGTCAATAGTTACAGGCTGTATTGAAGCTATTTAAGTGGTCAGGCCATTACTCCGGCAAGCGTGAGCTCATAATCGTAGTGACGTCATAACCACCCAGCTCTCAGTAGCAACAGTTGCCAACCAAGCTTCAAGGTGAGATTGGGTGTTTGGATAATTAGATGCTTCCTATTGACCTTTGCCTGTTACTTCACCTAGGCTAAATGGCGGGAGACTAAAGCTCAGTATAGGTCTTACAATCTAACCAATCCATTTTACAATTTGTCACAGATTTCGTCAAAGCTTCAAAGCATTCCTTATTCGTAGTCACTATGTGCTAGGGATAACTGCGCCTAATCGCAGTCACTTTGATTAGGTCAAGTGAATCAATACTGAATATTTTAAAGAATCACAGCTCTGCCACCTTTCTAAGTGTCTCAGTGTGATGGTCTTGAAGCAAGATTCAGGAATGTCACAGCATTTTACATCACTAAATTGAACGCTGCTTGCTGGCTGCATGAGCCACTAACTCTTCCAAACTGGTATACTAATTGTAGTGACAACAGCAACGTCTTCACTACAATTAGTATTCCAGTTATAGTAATCAGTTGCTCAAAATACATAAACAGGTGCCGTCATATCCATCTACAACACTACTTCGGAAGAGATAAGGGCACTTCAACAATTCACTTCCTATTAGCATCAATCAATGCTTACAGATACAAATACAAGGTAGTGCCCACGAAGAGCCAAAGAAATTCCCACATCCTTAAATAAAGCTCAACCACTCACTTGTCAGCCATCAGCCAATTAAGCAGCTCATGTTATTCTCAAACAGAATCAGTCCAAAATATTAAAAGTCAGCTTACTTACCTTCCTCTCTTCAGTCAAGCATGCCTGGTCCTGAAGATGTTACAGGTTGCTAGGCCAATAATCCATGGAGACTCATCCTCCTACATATATAGCCCCCAGCTACTGTGATCTCATAAGAGCAGTGACGCTGCATCACTCTGACAGGCTGCCAATTGTTTCACAAGCAACTGCTTTGCCCAGGACCTAAAAGATACCCATTAAGATATTAACCTGTTTAGCTTG
This sequence comes from Calotriton arnoldi, assembly GCA_963921515.1. Classification (NCBI taxonomy): domain Eukaryota; kingdom Metazoa; phylum Chordata; class Amphibia; order Caudata; family Salamandridae; genus Calotriton; species Calotriton arnoldi. The sequence goes on from CAWUFW010005817.1 coordinate 221,968, forward strand.
CTATACTGGGTTTTGCCATGCAGTCCCCGTTTCACACCTGGTGGAGTTCTCCATGGGCATTAGAAGGGTATAAGATGGAAGGGGTCGGATCACAAGCAGTGAAATAGAAGGGACTTCAGCACTGTGTCCCAGGAGTCAATCCATCGATAGGTCGAAAAGATGAATTCATCTTAAAGAACAGAGGGGCATATTTAAAAGAGCATTGCGCCACCGGAGAGTAGCGTCACTTTTCATGACATTCTGGAGGTGCAATGCCCTGCTCCATATTTACAAATCGGCGTTAAGCCACTTTTTGTGGCTTAACGCCGCGTTGTAAATATTGTGCGCTTTCACGCAGTTATCTGCATGAAAGGGGTGGGCAATGGGTGTGGCTGGGGGCATTCTACTGCAACACCCATTGCTTTTTGATGCTGCCCCAGATTTACAAGGATGTGTAAATCTGAGGCAGCGCCAAAAAAAAACGCCACAGAAAAGCAGGCATTAGATGGGTGCAACGAGAAGAAACACTTTTATTTCTCCTGGTTTTTGCTCTTTCTATTCTGCAGCACACATAAGAGCAAATCACATTTAATGATTATTTATGTGCAGGAAGGTGTCCCTTCCTGCACATAAACAATCATCCCTCGTAACCCAGGCACCTTTCCACTATGGCGCAACGGTGTCTGTGTTGGCGCTAGGCAGCTTTTTTTAGTGCCAGCACAAGGGAAAACATAGGTGTGCGCCATATTCTTGTGATGCCAAATTTCTTGCAGCACAGCGCTCCGACATTTCTTTTGTGAATATGCCCCAGAGTTCCTCTTGCAGTTGTAAGTGGGTTTTCTATAAGTGAGACGCTTTTCTATGGGTGGCCAAATTTTCAGGTCTGGCAGCTTTGCTCTTCTGCTGTAGATTACAATTTCTTATACTAGGCTATGTTGCCAAATTCGAATTGTTTTACAGTCAATTTAAGTGTTTTTCCTGTTCTTTGTGAGCACTTCAGTGCCATGGGTGCAGGTACAATACACACCTCCACTGATCCAGATGATTGCTCGTCTTCCACCAGCATCCTTTCCTCTCCATGTGCTTAAATCCTTCTATGGTTTTTTAGCACTTCTACATATTATACAAGCCACAATGTATAATATGAATGCTTCTTTTCACCCCTAGTCGAATGCTGGAATCTTTTTTTCAAAAACAAAGGTGAGGCAAAAGATTGGGACGTAGCCCACCTCTTGACACCAGTTCTGGTAGGTCAGCTGGTCCATGGAATCGCCAGGCAAAGCCAGAGGAGGTTTCTAACTAGTACGTGTGGCCACTTTTTAAGGAGTTTGATACCAGCCCTGCAAAATGAGTAGACACACTTAACCTCCCCATTTTGTGGATATATGATTTGAGGTCTTGAGATTTGTCATGGTTTGGAGTTTCAACGGTGTAGGGAGTTTGCAAGAGGACCTATTTTCCCCATTGGGCTGTTTGTCTTCACACTGAGATTCCTTCTCCAGATGATGCCACCAACTTGCTGTTTCCTGGTAATACCATATTGGACCAGCAAAGTTATTCCCTTATCAGCCACGCCCATTGTCTCCTATGGAGTAAAATAGCTAATGATCTTAAAAAGGTCACTTACCTACGTTTCCTCAGTTCAGTCCTCCGTGTGCGGTCCTGGAGATGTTACAGGTTGCTAGGCCACTAATTCATGCAGCCCCCTCCACTGAAATATATAGCTACCCTCAGTGGTGAGCTCACAAGTGCAGGGGTGCGGCATCACCCTCGTATGCTGCCAATCACTCACAATCACTTGAGGGGCTGAAATATTGGGAGGTGGGCTGGGTAGTTATAAAACACTTCTGATGCAATCTTATATTAGCAAAGGGAATCCTAGAGATACGAAATTTTGCCATTTTCACCGTGGACTAGAATAAGCAACATATTGTTGGCGAGTGGAAGATATGAAAAAGGCAAACATTCCAGTCTTCTTTCAGCAATATGTATAAACTTAGACGAGTAAAGTGGTGGAAAGATGCAGAATTAAATGGGAGAGGAGCCGGGCTTTAAAATTAAGGAGGTTATAGCGACTGACATACACCAGGGAACTGTCGATTAGAAAATACAACATAAGTGTTTCTGGACTACACTTCATCGGTCACTGTAGCAAAACTCGGTTTTGTGCCTATGAACATTTAAAGCAAGGTGTGGGATTGCAAGATGGCTACATTTGTTTGACACTGTGGAATTGGTTCTATGCTCCAAGCTGAACAGACGGCCACTCCTGGTAACATCTAATTATACAGATGACTCACGACTTTACCTTGGATAAACAATTGTGGATAACAAGGGAGTAGCCAGAAAAAATAAATGCATATTGCATATTTCATTACGTCTTTCTTTCCTTCTGTCTATTCTTCTCTCATTCCATCTGACCTTTTCCTAGCTTTCTATCCTTCTTCATATGCCTTTATTCTCATCATGCTCATAGCGTTTCTACGCACCTTTTTCTTTTTGTATTCCGTCCATGAGCGGTTTCTTTTCCTCTTCTTTCCTTCTGCCGCCCATCCTATCATCTCACATTTCTTCTTTGTTATTTCAATATATTTTTCTGATTTCCTTCTTCCTCCCCTTCAATTTTTCTTATTTATTTCGTTGTTCCTGCCTTTTCTTATTTTCCATCGTTCTTTCTTTTCTTCCTTCCTTTTTCTTCTTTAACATCTTTTTCCTTATTTCCCGTGTTCTTTTGTGCCCTCTTTCCTTCATGATCCTTTTTCCTTCCTTCATAATTTGTATTTTAATTTCTTTCCTTTAAGCTGTCTCACTCCATTTGCCTCTAAATCACCTTTTCAGTGCCATTTTAATATTTTTTCTTTCTCTCTGTCACCGTTTTAGGCCATGTATAGGTTTTCTTTTGGCTCCCACCCCGCAGCTGTGTTAGTGTAGTTTATTCTTGCAGAATTTCTTTCTTTCTCCTAACTTGTGATGATCCTGCGAACCCGAGATAAAAGTTAAGGGCCATAAAACAAATTAATCTGATCCTCTATCACCCCCACTTAAGCTGGTATAGCGGGTGGTTAACTACGCCCTTGGTGGATAACAGGTGCTTAACTAGAGGCAGAGAAGTAGATTTTAAAGGTCTGAAGGTATGCGCTGAACAGATGATTGTTATAGTTAGGGGATTTCTTTAAAAAAAAAATGTTTTTTAAATATATATATATATTGTGCTGGCCGGTATCAATAAGTTGTATGTCATTGACCAGCTTGATGCTCATGCGTCGCAAGTAGTCGTTTTATGCTCGTGATTGGTTGATAGATGCCTATAGATTACATAGGGAGCCTTGTGCTTTTTGGTTACTAACTGCATTCCTAGGAAAACCATCTATCTGGGGCTTAACGCGCATTTTACAGTGAAATAAAGCCACACCACTGCCTTGTGAAGAATCCACAGTATGCAGCAGTACATTTTACTCTCAAATAGATTCCTCAAACAAAAGCTATGGAAAGTCAACTTACTTAATTCCCTCCGTTCAGTCATGACTGAGTGGTCCTGAGGATGTTACAGGTCGGCAGACCACTAATGAATGGAGTTCCCTTGACCCAACGATATAACCTGCATCAATGTTGAGCTCATAAGAGCAGGGATGCTGCGTCATCCTCCTATGCTGCCAATTACCTCACAATCAGTTTCTGTGCCCAGAAGTAAGATGTGTATCCGTGTAGCCAATTTTAGACATTTCTCTCTCAACAACAGTCCTGAATCCCGCTACTCCTCTCTCAGTCAAAAACTTTCTTGAGATGTGCAATTATCAGGGATGGGGGTATGCAAATACCCTTCTAGATAAGGGTGGTTGCCCTTTGCAGAGCCTTGCAAAGCGTTAGGTCTAGGTTTTTATCTTTGTGTATAGTATGGGTGAGGGGAACTCCTACATTTTTACACCCCAAAAGTCACCTTAATAACACACCCAAGAGTAGATGGGTTGGGGACAGTGTTAAACTTCAATTTTATAAGGCAATGTGTCCCAAGATACGGTACTAGTCAGCATCTCAAAGACTCAATCAAGTAAGGACAGACTCTAAGTGAGTTATAGTATGGCTGGGGTGAATGACATTCAGGGAATTGGGGGGTTGAGGGAGGTTGGCCAGTTGTAAAAACACAGCTTGTAAAGTAGAGTGGAATGGGAGTTGGGGAAATGTTCAGCAGTTCACTTTGTTTTGTGTTATTGGGGTACAGACAAGGAGGTTACCAAGCTGTAATTGGGGCAGCATGAGGGGGCTGCATGATCAGCATCAGCGGGAATGGATGTACGTAATCTTACATTGTTGACATGGAAAGTCAATGGCCTGAGCCATAGAATTAAGCGTGTGCTGGTGGCGAAGGCGCTCACACGGTAATCAGCTGATGTGGTATTCCTGAAACACATGAGGGGCAATCATGCACCAGCTTTAGAGCGAGGGAAATATAAGGTAGTGGGACATGCAGGATTTACTACGGGTTCCAGAGGGGTGGCTACCTTGGCAAAGAAATCCCTACCGCTTACGGTCACAAAAGTGTAGACAGGTGTCCTTGGCTGGTATGTAGTGGTCCTGGGGGATTGGGAGGAGGAGCTGTTAGCATTTATTGATGCTTCCTTCTCACTGGGTTTCAGATGGTAATGCTCCGGTTTCTGGGCCACATTATTGCGGAAGTCCCACAGGCGATGACCTTCTCGGGGGCAACTTTAATATGATCATGGACCCCAGCTGGACCGTAAATACGTTCAACAGAGACAGCAAGCCCTGGAGGTGAAATAGGAAGGATTTGTCCAGGCATTAGGCCTTGAGGACGTTTGGAGATCATTAAACAGGCAGGGCAGGGAGTATTCCTATCACTCTGGGGCTCATAGTACTCATTCCTGAATCAATCATTTTTTTTGCACCTACACTGATTCTACCCAGACTGACAGAGGCTGCCTTTAAGGCGAGATGAATTTCAGATCATTCCCCACGGGAAAGTGCCTTGACGACCCCGCGCTCAAGAGGCTTGAGCGAGTGCTGGCATGGCGGCTGACTACCCCCCATGGAGGTTTCAAGGCTGACCAAAGTCACAAACTGTATTTTGCGGAAAATGCAGTCAGTAGGCAGCGCCCCCTTGCTGTGGGAGGCCCATAAGTTTATGGTATGGGTGGAGATAATTTCGGGAGAAGTGGGGGACAAATGGAAGAGGGAGCGTGATTGCTTGTGATGGATGAGGTTTATAAAAATACATCCTCATGAAATTAAGTAACCCCATAATAATGTATTGACTGCATGGACTAACCAACCCTGAATGCACACATTCACACATGGGGCAAACGCATTTTACATAATATACTAAACCATGATGGCATGAGCACGTATTAACTGTTTGCGTTTTGAAAGATCGTACTAATGCATGTTTATGCTACGTTGTACATTGCACATTTTGCATGTTGTGCACAAATAACGAAAAGGTTGCTTTAAATTAATAACTTTCGCTAGGAATTAATTAACACAGGGTATTAGTATGGTGGGAGGTAACCATAATGGGTTTTATTTCATGAATTAATATTCATTTGTGTTTATTTACTTTAGTACGAGATTGGGCCTGCATGAAAATGGCCTCTTGTCTGAACCAGCATGTAGCCGTCTTGGTCGGTACGGAGGACGCATGCGCCTAAATGTTTTGCCTGCTTACGAACTGCAGAGTGCACCAGCTGATGTAATCTGTGTGAAGGCCATGTTGACCTGTGTCCTATTGTTTATGTGCCAAGACGCAACAGCGACTGTGGGAACAGCCATCGATCCGTGCAATTTGAATGTGAAGCGGATGTCATAATATGAAAATGTTGCAAAATGTATAACTATTGATATTAGTAGTATACAAATGTATTTATCCTTAATACTTCCTTTGTTAAAACCGGTATGGGATGGATTTGCAAGGAGAACTTGATGAGGAGACCCTAACATGATTCGAGACAACCAATCGCAGGCCGAGTTTCTACTGATACTGCAACATTGTAAGATAGTGAGCTAGGCATTAGGGTATAATAGATATCCCAATTAGGGGTGTGGTGTGAGCATGGAGAGAGAGAATGCAGAGAACATCTAGACGTCGAGAGGGAAGCGCACCAAGACAGAGAGAGCAGATCTGGACTGAGCCAGAGAGCACCTTAGGTACGAGAACGTTGCGGGAGTGCTTGGGAGGAGACTGCGTCCGAGGAGAACTAGATCAAGGTAGATAGAATTGGGAGATTATATTTGTTTGCCAGTTGTTAGACTTGGCTTTTTCAGCGGGTTTACCCCCAGACTTTTTGCTTTTTGGCCTCCTGTTTTTGACCCTGTGTGTGTTGGTTTTAGGATTCTGGGCACTTTACCACTGCTAATCAGTGCTAAAGTGCATATGCTCTCTGTGTAAAGTGTGTTATGGATTGGTGTTTCCATGATTGGCCTATTTGATTTATGTGTCAGTCCCTTGTAAAGTGCACTGAGAGTGCCAGGGCCTATAGATCAAATGCTGTTGGTGGGCTGCAGCACTGGATTGTGCCACCCACGCAAACAGCCCGTAAAGTGTAACTCTGGCCTGCCATTGCAGAGCCCGTGTGCAGCCTGGGGCTGCCATGTTGACTTGGCAAGTGCACACACTTGCAAGTCCCTAAACCTTCCCTTTTCTACATGTTAATCACCCCTAAGGTAGGCCCAAGGTACCCCTGTGGGCAGGGTGCATTGTATGTGAAAGGTAGGACATGCCCTGGTGTGTGTGGCATGTCCTGATAGTGAATTACAGCCTATTTCGTTTTTCACTATTGCAAGGCTACCTGTTCCCCATAGGCCAGAATGGGCAGTTTTGATTATTACAGCTTATAATCCTAACTGACCCAGGGAACATGGTAGAAATTCGAATTTAGTATGCCTGGACTCAGAATGATAAAATGCATCTTTTAGTGAAGTTGGTTTTAACATTCTGTGTTTGAAAATACCACTTTTAGAAAGTGGGTATTTTCTTGTCTAACCATCCAAGCCTGCCTCTGCTAGGTTGTGTATTCCTTGTCTGGAGTGTGAGTGACAGGGGCTGGGGGATGCCAGGAGACAGGGTGAGTCAGCACAGGGCTGAATAGCAAGATCTACATGTAGATGGGTGGGAGGAGTTGCACCTGGGACCTGAATAGGGCTGGGCCTTCCCTCCACAATGCTGGCTCCACCTCCTGTGGTGCGTCTGATGTCCCTGGCCTGCTCTGTGAAAGGAAAGCAGGAGTCTTGTCAACAAAGTGCTCCAGGACTGACCAGAACTGGTTTGGACTAGGCAAAGGCCTCTCTGCCTTCAGAGAACAAAGAGAAATTGAGGATAAAAAGGGGGACCCCAACCCCAGAACTTTAGATTACTTCTGAACTAAGGAACCTGCCATGAAGAAGGACCAGGAAAGCTGGAGGAGGAGTACTGCCCCTATGCTGCGTGTTGTGGGGTTGGCCTGCAGTGGTTGCTTCTGTCTTTGGTAGGGAAAGGACTGGACTGTGCTTTCATCATCCTGCTGTTAGAGTTTTCTCCAAGGGCTTGAAGTAGAGCTTGCCTCCTGTTGGAATTCTCAGGGATAGAAAAGACTTCAAGGGAACTCTTTTGGATCAAGAAGACTGCCAAGAAGAAGAGCTGGAGAAGCTGTGAGGAGGAACTACCACTTTGCTGTGTGCTTTGCTGTGTTGGCCTGCAGTGGCTGCTTCTGTCTTGGGCAGTGAAAGGACTGGAACTGAACTTTCTGAAATCTACTTTGTGAGTGTCTCCAAGGGCTTGAGGTAGAGCTTGCCCCCTGTTCAAGAAGTCTCAGGAACAGCAAAGACTTCAAGTTCTTCTGCCCTCAGCACTGGGGACTGTGTGTTTTGTGCTGCAACAGAAGAAAAACCGACGACGACGCTGCCGACTCCGTGTCCCGACGGCACCGCAGAGGGCACCGCCGCAACGCCGCACCGTGACCCTGGTCTCACCGACGACGCCTGCTGACGCCGCCACCGAGCCGCTGCTCGCACCGCGACCTGTGGGCACCGCACTCCGCACCGCCTCGCTTCACGACGACGCCGTGGCCTTCCCGACGACGCCGCTCCACGCCGGACTCGACGCTGCTGCTTGCACCGTGGTTCGGGGGCACCGCTCGTAAGTTACACGACACACCGCCCTCATCCCGCACCGCAGCCTTGGCCCACCGACGCCGGTGCCATCGACTCCCGTTCGTCAGCCGACGACAGCGCAGCAGCTATGACGACGCCGCTGCTGCACCGTGACCTGCCAGCACCGTGACGAGCACCGCCTTCATCTCACACCGCGACCCTGGTCTCACCGACGATGCCATCCAACGCCGCCACCGAGCCGCTGCTCGCACCGTGACCTGAGAGCACCGCACGCCGCACCGCTGCACTTCGCACCGCAGCACCCGACGCCGGCCGACGCCAGCGCTCCTGACTTCAACAGAGGAGATCGATCTGCAATGCGTGTGACTTCGAGGGCCCCGACGACGCCGCACCGACCTCCGGAACCGACGCCTGCGGACGCCGTGTTTTCGGAAGGTCACCGCGAGGTCATCGACGCCCTGCATTTCTGAAAGGTACTGTTTGCGGGTCTTCCAAACACCGTAGTTGACCCGCGACGCCGCGGTCAGCCAGAACTGTTTGGATTTGTTTGTTCATGACGCCGTGATAGCCCTGGACGGAACTATCGACATCAAGGAACTGTTTTTAAAGACATTTTGAGAAGTAACTATTTCTGAAGTACTGTACAGTGGATTTTTATCGTATTTGGACTTGTTTAAAGTATATAAAAATATTGGATATTTTTCTAAACTGGTGTGGTGTCAGTTTGTAGTGCTTACACTGTATTACTGTTGGATATGTGCAAATGCTTTACACACTGCCTCTAGAATAAGCCTGACTGCTCGTGCCAAGCTACCAAGGGGGTGAGCAGGGGTTATTTTAGGAGTGTAACTCCCTTACCCTGACTAGGAAGAAGGGTCCCTACTTGGACAAAGGTGCAAGCCCTTGCCAACTAGAGATCCGATTTCTAACATTGGTTGTCAGCGGTGAGGATAGGACTTGTGTTTGCACTTGACTTACAGTGATTGGTGTGCACTACTACCATATCGCAGACCATTACGTACCACATACAGGTTCTTTTTTTCTTTTTGGCCTATTTTTGATCTTGCCAGTTTGAACTTGCTACTTCAACATGCCTGAATCAAGAGCATCATCTGTTGCATCCTGGGAAATTGCCTTTGAGGAGGATAGGTTGGAATCCTACAACAGGAAGGAGTTGAAAGTGATTTGTAAAAACCTGAAAGTCCAAATCAGAGGCCTCACTAGGAAGGAGGAGCTACAAAAGGCGCTGAGGGCCTGGGTAGCAGCCAGACATGCCAGTGGGCAGCCTGGTGATCTCAGTGGAGAGGCGGAGGAGCCTATTCCTAGGATGGATGTGCTTTTGGGAGGGGGGACCCTCCAGGCAAGGCAGCAGTGGCTTGTCCCCAGAGGAGCTGGAGGACAGGCGGGAAGCAAGGAAGTTCGAATTACAGAAACTCAGGATGGAAAGTGAGAGGGAAGACAAAAGAATAGCCATGGAGGAAAAGAAAATGATACTAGATCAGGAGCTTAAAATGAGAGAGCTGGAGCTGGATTGGGAAGCCGGTAGGGCTTTGTCCAGCCCAGATGGTGGCAGCAAAAGTGTAGTGTCCAGTACTGAGGATGAGGTAGACACACACACAGATTTGGGGCCCTACTTCAAGGAGGGGGTTGACATACACCAAAGGGTTCAGGATTGTGAGGTAACTCCAGTGGTGCCCAGTGTCCCTGAGGTGGATTGGGGAACTGGCACAGGGGATCATATTCCTGGTAGTGGGAGGGACACTCTACTGACTCTAGATGAGAGGTGCAGGGAGAGGGGTTCCCCCATGGTAGAAGCCCTGGTAAGTGAGTATGAAGACCAGCCAGAAGAGTATGGGTTGAGGGACAGCAACAGTCAGACACTGTCTCGCCAGTCTTGTGAGAATGTTGTGGGGTACTTTTCTGAGGCACTGGATGGTTGGGTGAAGGGTAGTTTGGTTAACACCTGTGTGGGGCTGTGTGATTCAATTGTTGGAGAGCATATTTTAAGTCCCTGTTTTCCAGAGCTATGCCAACACCCAGTGGAGTGTGAGTTCTCTGACCCCAGGGAGCTTGCACTGGAGGCCGACCTTTGGTGGATTCCAGAGGGTCTGGAGAAGCATCTGGGGGTGATCCTGGAGGAAGTGGCTTAGGTATTTCCCAACCAAGAGTGGTGGGAAAGGTTTGTAATAGCCCAGATAGGTCCCGGTGTCATGGGAAGGGTGTAGGGACTCACGTCCTGTCTCTGCGGAGAAGGAGTGAGAATGGGCTGCGGCCCAAGGTGCCCAAAACCCGGTCCCGGAGCCTGGGTGGGTCCAGGAGGGAACCCCAGGTGGGGAGCCTAGACTGTACTGGTAGGCCGTCCGTTGAGGGAGATCTCCTACTGACAGGAGAACCTGGAGCCTCTGTAAACAGAGCTCCAGTGGTTCTGGTGTCTGGCAGTACCGCTCCAGTTGGGAGGGTGCAGAAGTTCAGAGTGAGAGGTGAGAGGGGGATGTGTTCCCCAGTGGGAGAACCAGTGAGTCAGAGGCCAGCCAGAAGGGCTGAGCCTTCTAGCAGTGACCATGGTGACACCACTTCTGTCCTGGGGGATCTTTGCACACTGTCAGGTGGACAGTGGTCGGGAGATCTGCGCCAGGCAGACTGTCACGCAACACATGAGTCATGTGTTGCCCTCAGGGGGGGTATGCGTGCTCCCAAGGAAGTCCTGGTGCACCAGGCAGGTGCTCAGCTGCAGGGTTCAGTCCCTGGGTTAGGAGGTCAGGTTCAGGTCCTGCCTGACCTGGAGGGAAGGACGACTGTAAGCAGTGTCCTGACCGGTTTGTCTTCTAGGGGTACCACTCCAGGTGGGAGGGTACAGAACTCTGGAAGGGGGTGCAGAGGGAGGGAGTCCTCGCCTCTGACCCCGGTTCAACCTGAGAGTTTAGATCCAAGGGTGGTGAATCAGTTGCAGGGTCAAGGCCCTGAACTGGTGGAAGAATTGTGTAGGAGGTCTGGTTCCAGCATCCTGACAGTTTTTGGTTCTGGGGGTGCTTCTCCTGGGAGGAGAGGGCCGGACCCCAGAAGGAGAGGTAAGGGGAGGAGAGCCTCGCCCGAGACCTCTGGTGAACCTGAGGGTGCAGACCCTAGGTTGGAGGATCAGTGGTTCTTTAGAACTGCACTGATAAGAGGAAGAGTGGAGTATGGTTACTATGTACCAGGGGTTACTGCCCCCCACTCTGTTAGTTGGCAAAGGCCAGAGACATCTGGATGGCCTAGGGCCTTGTCGTGGCCATCCAAAGAGGGTGATCCCCTAGTGTCTAAGGAACTGGGGGGACTGCTGTAACGAGCATCCCACCGGTTCCGGTGTCTGGCAGCCCCGCTCCAGTTGGGAGGGGGCATGAGTCCAGAGAAAAGGGTGAGGGGGGCGCTGTCCCCAGTGGAAGGACCAGTGGGTCAGGGGTTGCCCGCTCTGAGGTCAGAGCACCCCAGGACTGACCCTGGTGAGGCCACTTCTGGCCTGGGGGTCTTCATGCTCTGTCAGGTGGACAGGAGGCTGGAGACCTGCACCAGGCAGACTCTCGCACGACTCATGAGGAGTGTGTTTCCCTTGGGGAGGGTTGGTGTACTCCCCGGAAGTCCTGGGTTGCCAGGCACAGGTTCAACCTAAGGGTACAGACCCTGGGTTGAAGGACCGGGTTCAGGGTGTCCCCCTGACCTGGAGGAAGGGGCGACTGCTAACAGTGCCCCTACCAGTTTGTCTTTTGGGGTACCGCTCCACGTGGGAGGGTACAGAGCCCCAGGGAGGAGGACCGGGTGTGGGGGAGGCCACCCCAGTCCCCTGTCCAGCCTAAGGGTACAGACCCTAAGCTGGAATCCCAGTTGCAGGATAGAACCCCTGAACTGGTGGGCGGACTGTGCAGGACACCTGCCACAGGTGCCCTGACAATTCTGGAAGGGGTACCGCTCCAGGTGGAAGGGTACAGAGCCCCAGGGAGGAGGACCGGGTGTGGGGGAGGCCACCCCAGTCCCCTGTCCAGCCTAAGGGTACAGGCCCGGGGTTGGTGGGTCAGTGTCAGGATGTCATACCTGACCTGACAGGAGGGAGAGTGGACCAAGGGTGCCAGGCACCTGGGGCTACCGCCCCCCACTCTCTGACGCCACAGAGGTTAGAGAGCCCTGAGAGGCATAAGGCCTGGGTCTCCCCACTGACAACTGTCGGTAGCCACTGTGGCTTACTGTCCTGGTGGACAGTGTTGCCCCTGAGAGGGGGACAGGAGTCACACCCCGGGGGTGGACTGGGCCACACCACTGTGTTGGCCATGTGGGCACTGTCAGCCTGTTGGGACACATCTGTGAGCAAAGTAAGTTTAGGCGCTGCACAGATGGGGTTCACAGGTGAAGAGAAGGGTACCCCATGGGTCAGCTTAGTGGGCCCTGAGAGTATGGATAGAGGGATCCAACTGGGTTTGGAACGGCGTAGAACCAGAACGTGCCCCCGCTGTTGTGGGCCAGGTCTATGTTCTATCGCCCCAAGCAGGGAAGTCCATCAAGGGATTGATTAGTCTACCCTGGCTTTAGGCTGGGAGGGGGTTGTGTTAGACTTGGCTTTTTCAGCGGGTTTACCCTCAGACTTTTTGCTTTTTGGCCTCCTGTTTTTGACCCTGTGTGTGTTGGTTTTAGGACTCTGGGCACTTTACTACTGCTAATCAGTGCTAAAGTGCATATGCTCTCTGTGTAAAGTGTGTTATGGATTGGTGTTTCCATGATTGGCCTATTTGATCTATGTGTCAGTCCCTTGTAAAGTGCACTGAGAGTGCCAGGGCCTATAGATCAAATGCTGTTGGTGGGCTGCAGCACTGGATTGTGCCACCCACGCAAACAGCCCGTAAAGTGTAACTCTGGCCTGCCATTGCAGAGCCCGTGTGCAGCCTGGGGCTGCCATGTCGACTTGGCAAGTGCACACACTTGCAAGTCCCTAAACCTTCCCTTTTCTACATGTTAGTCACCCCTAAGGTAGGCCCAAGGTACCCCTGTGGGCAGGGTGCATTGTATGTGAAAGGTAGGACATGCCCTGGTGTGTGTGGCATGTCCTGATAGTGAATTACAGCCTATTTCGTTTTTCACTATTGCAAGGCTACCTATTCCCCATAGGCCAGAATGGGCAGTTTTGATTATTACAGCTTATAATCCTAACTGACCCAGGGAACATGGTAGAAATTCGAATTTAGTATGCCTGGACTCAGAATGATAAAATGCATCTTTTAGTGAAGTTGGTTTTAACATTCTGTGTTTGAAAATACCACTTTTAGAAAGTGGGTATTTTCTTGTCTAGAAGGAAGAAGGAAGAAAGAATTCAACAACAGGAGAGCGAGGGAAAACAAAGAAGTCACTCTTAATCCCCCAGATATATATCAAACAACAACTAAAGAGTGAACTCAAAAGAAACAAAAAAGAACAAAAAAGAGAACACAAGGAAAACCATTAGTGTTTAAAAGAACCCTCACTCACCAACCTAGTTGGTGACATGCTTCATCATTGGGTCCCCACCAGAGAGGCCGAATGCCTCTCCGGTGTGCTACGACGCCTGATTACAGCGGAGCTGGTTAGCTGTGATTGGTGTGAGTGATAGTGAAGATTAAAAGATGCCTCGGTTTATTCCCAGAAAAATTTAATGGTGAAAAACCAGGCAACAGTAAAAAACAACAAGTGTATTGGATGGTGACTGCCCGGCTAATTTGTCCAAGCACATCCAGTGTGTGAAGTGTATAAAAGAATGGTCAACATGTTTCTGCTTCAAAGTGCGAATAGCGAAGCTTTCGTCAGGACCAACCCACCACGGCGGTATGTGCACGCTAAGGCACACCCTAACCTACAACAAAACACTCGCTCCGCTGGACAGTGCTAACGCCCCAAAGTGACTCCTATTTACTCACTTAAATGTAGACCAGCGCCCGTTCAGCACCTACTCATAGCCCTCCGTGGATCCGAATATTAACTCGGAATCCGGAGCACTCGGTATAAATACCGGCAGGCTTAGCGCTACGTACGCGTGAGCTGATCATTATGCACCTGGGGGAAGAGAGACACGGAGAACACTAGAACGCTAGATTGAGGGTAAATAGGAGTCACTTTGGGGCGTTAGCACTGTCCAGCGGAGCGAGTGTTTTGTTGTACTCACCCCCATAAAACCCCTCCCTCCTTCCCCTCCCCCCTTTTTCTGACTCTACAGGGCTTGAACAGATGTCAAGCGCCCCACCGGGACCCATGGTGCGGAGTTTAGTATAACTTCCTGTAAGCCTTTGATTTTTCCATGTTTATTATCATTTATTTAGTTTTCTTGAGTGCTTTGTCTGACACCTGAGATTGCCTACTTATATGCCATTGTAATTGCACACGGGTGTTGTTTTTACATCTACGCCCGTTAGTCATGCTCTACTGTTTTTAGACTTTCTCAAAAGACTCTCCACAATGTTGGAGTTGAACGTGCTCATATGAGTATCACGCTATTGTTCAGCATTAAGCCATTAGGTGGAAGAGTGCACCCGATTGGCACTCTGTATGAACGTTAAGTCTTCTACGGTACTAGGTCTGCAGATGAGGGTTCTTGCAGTGTGTAATAATTTTATGGAGAGCACAATGTGAACAACAATAGGCACTAAACAAAGGTGTTGACTAAAACAAAATGGTTGCCTATACAAAGAAGCTATGATTTATTTGCAGTAAACACTCTATGTCTCTGTTTTATGTCTGATTGTCTTTACAGATTTATAATGGCTTTCAGAAGTTCTGAAGGTCTGATCAAGTAAACCGTGAGTTTATTTGTTATACCCCCACAGGTTAGGGTGTGCCTTAGCGTGCACATACCGCCGTGGTGGGTTGGTCCTGACGAAAGCTTCGCTATTCGCACTTTGAAGCAGAAACATGTTGACCATTCTTTTATACACTTCACACACTGGATGTGCTTGGACAAATTAGCCGGGCAGTCACCATCCAACACACTTGTTGTTTTTTACTGTTGCCTGGTTTTCCACCATTAAATTTTTCTGGGAATAAACCGAGGCATCTTTTAATCTTCACTATCACTCACACCAATCACAGCTAACCAGCTCCGCTGTAATCAGGCGTCGTAGCACACCGGAGAGGCATTCGGCCTCTCTGGTGGGGACCCAATGATGAAGCATGTCACCAACTAGGTTGGTGAGTGAGGGTTCTTTTAAACACTAATGGTTTTCCTTGTGTTCTATTTTCTTGTCTAACCATCCAAGCCTGCCTCTGCTAGGTTGTGTATTCCTTGTCTGGAGTGTGAGTGACAGGGGCTGGGGGATGCCAGGAGACAGGGTGAGTCAGCACAGGGCTGAATAGCAAGATCTACATGTAGATGGGTGGGAGGAGTTGCACCTGGGACCTGAATAGGGCTGGGCCTTCCCTCCACAATGCTGGCTCCACCTCCTGTGGTGTGTCTGATGTCCCTGGCCTGCACTGTGAAAGGAAAGCAGGAGTCTTGTCAACAAAGTGCTCCAGGACTGACCAGAACTGGTTTGGACTAGGCAAAGGCCTCTCTGCCTTCAGAGAACAAAGAGAAATTGAGGATAAAAAGGGGGACCCCAACCCCAGAACTTTAGATTACTTCTGAACTAAGGAACCTGCCATGAAGAAGGACCGGGAAAGCTGGAGGAGGAGTACTGCCCCTATGCTGCGTGTTGTGGGGTTGGCCTGCAGTGGTTGCTTCTGTCTTTGGTAGGGAAAGGACTGGACTGTGCTTTCATCATCCTGCTGTTAGAGTTTTCTCCAAGGGCTTGAAGTAGAGCTTGCCTCCTGTTGGAAGTCTCAGGGATAGAAAAGACTTCAAGGGAACTCTTTTGGATCAAGAAGACTGCCAAGAAGAAGAGCTGGAGAAGCTGTGAGGAGGAACTACCACTTTGCTGTGTGCTTTGCTGTGTTGGCCTGCAGTGGCTGCTTCTGTCTTGGGCAGTGAAAGCACTGGAACTGAACTTTCTGCAATCTACTTTGTGAGTGTCTCCAAGGGCTTGAGGTAGAGCTTGCCCCCTGTTCAAGAAGTCTCAGGAACAGCAAAGACTTCAAGTTCTTCTGCCCTCAGCACTGGGGACTGTGTGTTTTGTGCTGCAACAGAAGAAAAACAACTCGTCGACGCCGCCGCTGCCGACTCCGTGTCCCGACGGCACCGCAGAGGGCACCGCCGCAACGCCGCACCGCGACCCTGGTCTCACCGACGACGCCTGCTGACGCCGCCACCGAGCCGCTGCTCGCACCGCGACCTGTGGGCACCGCACTCCGCACCGCCTCGCTTCACGACGACGCCGTGGCCTTCCCGACGACGCCGCTCCATGCCGGACTCGACGCCGCTGCTTGCACCGTGGTTCGGGGGCACCGCTCGTAAGTTACACGACACACCGCCCTCATCCTGCACCGCAGCCTTGGCCCACCGACGCCGGTGCCATCGACTCCCGTTCGTCAGCCGACGACAGCGCAGCAGCTACGACGACGCTGCTGCTGCACCGTGACCTGCCAGCACCGTGACGAGCACCGCCTTCATCTCACACCGCGACCCTGGTCTCACCGAGGACGCCATCCAACGCCGCCACCGAGACGCTGCTCGCACCGCGACCTGAGAGCACCGCACGCCGCACCGCTGCACGTCGCACCGCAGCACCGATGCCGGCCGACGCCAGCGCTCCTGACTTCAACAGAGGAGATCGATCTGCAACGCGTGTGACTTCGAGGGCCCCGACGACGCCGCACCGACCTCCGGAACCGACGCCTGCGTACGCCGTGTTTTTGGAAGCTCACCGCGAGGTCATCGACGCCCTGCATTTCTGAAAGGTACTGTTTGCGGGTCTTCCCGACACCGTAGTTGACCCGCGACGCCGCGGTCAGCCAGAACTGTTTGGATTTGTTTGTTCATGACGCCGTGATAGCCCTGGACGGAGCTATCGACATCAAGGAACTGTTTTTAAAGACATTTTGAGAAGTAACTATTTCTGAAGTACTGTACAGTGGATTTTTATCGTATTTGGACTTGTTTAAAGTATATAAAAATATTGGATATTTTTCTAAACTGGTGTGGTGTCAGTTTGTAGTGCTTACACTGTATTACTGTTGGATATGTGCAAATGCTTTACACACTGCCTCTAGAATAAGCCTGACTGCTCGTGCCACGCTACCAAGGGGGTGAGCAGGGGTTATTTTAGGAGTGTAACTCCCTTACCCTGACTAGGAAGAAGGGTCCCTACTTGGACAAAGGTGCAAGCCCTTGCCAACTAGAGATCCCATTTCTAACACCAGTTTATGGCAAAACTTAGCTGCATCTGTCCTGATATGTTTGTCCTCTGAGCCTATCTCTGGGGACCCCTTGCCACAACCTCGGCCAAGGAAGTGGTTTT
The DNA here is from genome assembly GCA_963921515.1 of Calotriton arnoldi. Taxonomy (NCBI): domain Eukaryota; kingdom Metazoa; phylum Chordata; class Amphibia; order Caudata; family Salamandridae; genus Calotriton; species Calotriton arnoldi. The sequence continues at coordinate 239,427 of CAWUFW010005817.1, forward strand.
CCTTATTCTTGGTGGGTATCACCCTCCTCAATTGCTTAAATTTTGCAAAGTATTTATGTTGTACCTTCTTTCCCCTATTCCTATGCACGCTTTGATGTCGATACAAATGATTCATTTTGATTACATTGCTTGATAATTTGTTCTCTTATATGTGATCTTGTGTGTGCACTGACAATCTGAATTATGAGCATTTAATTTTAATAAGATAAAATTATTAACTAAATAAACGACTCTGTGGTTATTTAGTTCAAAGTATTAAACTGTTTAGTTAATCATAGTCACCATCAACTCTTCAACTAATGGTCCATCGACCATATGAAGAAGACAGTTGAGATTAAGAATAGTTAGGAATATATATATATATATATATATATGTATATATATATATATATATATATGTTATTAATGGGATGTATAGTATTGTACATAATAAAACTGACAAATTAAACCCCCCTAAATCCAGCGCCCGTCTTCAGGGATCATTTATGGGTAATGTGTGATGGGCCCCGTTGTTTGGTAAGTAGTTTATGTGTGAAGAGATTTCCCTGATCCCTGGTTCATAATTTAGGGGTTGCGCTGGATCAGTTTTTCTGGTAGCAGAATGATGGTTATTATTGATTAGTTTGGTGATTTATTGATTATTGATTAAATGTTTAGCATTTTATGTAAAGTGAGTTAGTGTCGTGTTTCTATGTAGTCTTTGGAACACAGGTACAGAAGGGTATCTGGGAAGCCGGCAGTAAAAGTTAGCCTGAAATAAGGCAGAAGAAAAGTGTGAGAAGTGAAATCACACGGGAATAGGTGCATTGTCTGTTTAAATTAGTGGTAACACTTATGTGTTATTTTAGGGACTATTTAGCGTGTATGTAGAAAAAGAGTGAGATACCGAAGGGTCCACCTGTGAAACTTTGGCCTTATCCCCAGAAAAGTAGCGAGACCTCCTTTCCAACAAAAGGTCCTCTTGTGAAATTTTGGCCTTATCCCTAAAGAAGTAACAGATCCTCCCCTAGCTTGGATGAAGGGAAGGATAGCGGAATTGTTATACTTGCCTGTATTGAAAGGAACATTCTTGAAAGTGAAAAACTATCTCTTTATTTAGTAAACAGACAGTGTGGTATTGTTTTATGTTGCGACTAATAAGTTATTGTAAAGAAAAAGGACTTAGAAAAGTGGCGATCATTTTTGTAAAGGGAGGGTCAGCAGTAGGAGGAGAGGCTAACGTCACAAAAAGCCGCGCTGGCATTGGTCAGACTGCGGAGGCAAGGTAAGCTCAGATTGGCTGGTTGGTGTGAGCCGCGCTGGTATTGGACAGGATAGCAGAGACGTAAAAAGCTCAGATTGGAAGAGTTAGAGTGTGTCGCGCTGACATTGGTCAGGTGCCTAGGGAAGCAAAGGAAGTTGATTGGTGAATTATCGTAGATTGTGTTGACAAAGATTTGGATCGAGTAAAACTGTTGACAATTAGCAAAAATGTATTTCGAACAATCAAGACAGGAGAAATTGACTTTGTTTGGCAAAATTAAAAGATTCTTTAAAAAGGACAAACCCGTAATAACGAGAGAAGGAGTTCCTATCCCTTCACCAAAGACACCAGCGTCTTATATAATGTTAAAATATGGTTATCACACATGTATTTGGCTAGAAAATTGGGTAGGATATACGAAGAATGATGGTGTGCTAGCTTTTCCAGAGCATGGTTCTTTTAATTTGGCAGTATTGCGTAATTTGAGAGACAAGATGATGGCATTAGATCCAATACCCAGACCAACACAGTTTGAAGCATTAGTAGAATGGGAAGATGAAATGTATGAAAGGGAAAGACAGAGGCGGAAGGATTAATAGATTTATGTTTGGCAGATTTCATAATGAAAGGCATGAGGACAGAATGAAGAGATGGAGAAATGGAGAGATAACTGAAGGATTGTATCCAGTTTTAATGGTATGGGAGACTGCAGGAAGCAAATGCAAGGAGAAAAGGAGACATTTAGAGTCGTTTGGTTATGGATATAACCCAAATGAATCTGATGACGAGCTACTGGATGATATATTAGTTAAACGACCACCCCCTTATCAGGAAAATCCGGCGATGGTGACACCAAATGCACCGTCAATGGAAACCCCAATAACACCTCAAACGACACCAGTTCCAACTGTAAGCGATGTAGTGCAGGAAGAAGAAGCAGAATTGGCAATAAAAACCAAAGAGTTAGTTGAAAAATTAAATCAGATGAATATGAAAATAGATGCAATAACTGTGCCAGTAACTATAGGTCCAGCAATACCTGTATTTGAAAATAGACTTGTCCATGAACCTTCCTTGACTATCCCACTAAATTCTGCTGTAACATCCGCTAGTAGTAGAATTAATGCTGTAAGTGTTCAAAGTGAACAGCCCACTACCGTCACTAGGTCAACACCTCTGACTAATTTAACAGTAAATGAAACACTTAGAGAAGTAATGCAGTTACAGCCAAAAAGAATAGAGTTGGAGGAAATCCCCAGAAGTGAAGTTTCAATAGGTCCGACAACTGAAGAGTTAGATGATTGGGTGAAAGGGTTACAAAGGAGAAAAACACAGCCACAGCCTATAGATGTATGTAAGTTGAGGGTAGATCTGGAAGAAATGATCATTGGGACCATAAGTCCAGACAGGCTAAAGACTTATCAGGATGATGAATTGATGTATCTGTGTAAGAGTATTACTTGGAAAGCGAGAAATCTACATGAAAGGTTAGTGGAAGCTGCGGATGAATTAGGAATAGACATGGGAAGATCAAAAGTGTTGCAGAAGACATATAGAGTGAATTTTACTGAAAAGGATATAGAAAACATGAATACATCTGGTAGACGATAGCAGATAAAAGAGTTAATGGTTGTTTTGAGAAAATGAGGAGACGTGGAGAGATGGAAGGGTAGATGGATGAGGAAGAAAGAAGAAATAGCTGCTAAAGAAATACATTTACATCCAGTAAGAGAAGTAGAAAATGTAGCTCTTGAATGTCCCATGAGAGAAGTTCCAGGAGGAGGTTATGTGCATGTTCCGTGGTCTAGACAGGATATATTATCTTTTACAAATGAGTTTCCCAGGTTGAGAGAAAAGCCAGTGGAATGGTACAAACAAGTTGAGAGGTTTGTGAAAGTCTCGAAAGTGTTGCTAAAAGATTTAGATGGATTATTTGAAATCGTTGTCCCTGCAGATTTATGGACAGAATGTAAGATTACAGTTGATTGGCCAAAAGATGAATATCCTAGGGATTCTAAAACAGGAGCACCTTCTGATGAGGTGATGAAAAAGTACAATCAGGTGATTACCTTTTTGAAAATCAAAATTTCCCCTAAGGAAACTGATTGGGTAAAAATAGATAGGACCACCCAAGAGCCGAAAGAGTCTGTGCATGCATATTATGAGAGATTGTTACAAGTTTTTAAGCAGTATAGTGGTTTTGAGAATATTGGAGACAAGGATATGGGTCATTTTGTGTATAGATTTGTGTATGGATTGAGACCTGAGATTAGTCAGATGATACAGCAACACATGTTGTGTTGGCAGGCTAAGACAATAGATGAGATTCTAAGGTATGCAAAGTATTGCAGCGATGACATTGAGTCTCGCCATCGCAAATTAAAAGAAAAGATGATGTGGGCGCAAGTAAAGGTAGCAGAGCAGCAGGAAACTCAGTTGAATTCTCAGCCTATAAACCAAATGGGAGGAGTTAGTCACAATGCTCAAAGACCCAGTGGAGGTAGAGGTAGGGGACAAATGAGCACGGAAGAGGCGAAAAGGAAATTTCCTTGTCATGCGTGCTGAAAGTATGGACACTGGAAGAATGAGTGTAGATCAGTGCAGAGGACTAATGGAGGAAATCAAATTTTAACCCCACAGGTGCAGAGTGAGGTAGGTGTGCAACAGCCACCACAGCAGCAGGTAGTTACTACCCAGTATCAGGTCCCGCAACCACTGTTGCCACACAATGTAAATGCTCAAAGATACAGTGCGGATGCAGAGTTCCACGGAGGCGACCAGGTTGGTAAAAATACTAACACGAATGTGATTCCCCAATTTTGGATGCAATGTGATGGAAGTGATGTTGAGTCGAATCAATGACGCTGCCTGAGGGGGGAGGAAGAGTGCGTGCTTGGCGCTACTCTAGAGGTAGATCAGTCAGGTCCATTTGTTGACGGAAAAGTGGAAGGTAATGATATCACCTTTCTTGTGGACACTGGTGCTACCCGTTCTACTGTGAGAGCAGCAGAAATTCCAAACCTACCTTTCTCGAGAGAGAGACTATCTAAGTAGTAGGAGTCTCAAATAAACAGATTAATACTCCAGTTACTAAATCAATTGAAGTGCATATTGGTCCATTTAAAGACATGCATCAGTTTGTAGTGTGTGACTCGAGTCCAGTGAATTTGTTAGGGAGAGATTTGTTGTGCAAAATGAATTGCACTATTTACTGCACACCGGATGGTATTGCATTCCAGACACCTGATGAGGATGTTGCTTTTAAAATGGTGCTAGCAAAGCAAGGAACAGAAGTGAAAGAGTTATTTTCGCTTCTTACAGGTAAAAGTGTGCCTGAAGAATTGATGAAAGTAGTGAATTCAGATGTGTGGGATTTCACAGGACAAGAGATTGGGTTAATGAAAAAAGTAGACCCGATTAGAATTACAGTGAAGGATGGTGTTGACTATCCAAATACACCACAGTATAAAATGAAACCAGAAGTAATAGCAGGAATAACTCCTGTAATTGATCAAATGATTGAACAAGGAATTTTAAAAGAAATAATGAGCACTCCTTGTAATTCACCTATTATGGGATTTAAAAAGCCAAATGGAACCTATAGAATAGTGCAAGATTTGAGAAAGGTGAACAAAATTGTTGTGCCTTGTTGTCCAGTTGTGCCAAACCCAGCAGTGATTCTCTATCAAATCCCACATGATGCGGAATGGTATACAGTGATTGATTTGTGTCATGCATTCTTTTCGATTCCCCTGCATCCGGATAGCCAGTATTTATTTGCTTTCCGGTTTGGAGACCGTGTTTTGGCATGGTGCCGAGTACCTCAAGGGTATACTGGGAGTCCTTCAATTTTTAACCAGATCTTAAAAAAGTGTCTGGAAGATTTGAGAATGTCTGAAGGGTCTGTTCTGGTTGTGTACATTGATGACCTACTGGTGGCATCAAAGACTTGAGAAGCCTGTGTTGCAGACACTATTGCTTTACTGAACCATTTGGCAGAAGGTGGACATAAAGTGTCCCCTGCAAAATTACAATTCTGTCAGCGAGAAGTCCAATACTTAGGTCACAAGATTGAGAAGGGAGTCAGAAAGGTAACATCGGAGCGTATTCGAGTGATCAAAGACATGAAACCACCAACAACTCAAAGAGAAGTGCGAATGTTTTTGGGAGTGGTTGGATATTGTAGACAGTGGATCAGTGGGTTTTCACTGATGGCAAAACCTCTACAGAGGCTGACAAGGAATGATGTGAAAGACCCAATTAAATTGGATGAAGTGAGCATGGAAGCTTTTGTTAAACTAAAAGACAGTCTGTGTCAGGCGCCGGCATTGGGGATGCCTGATTATTCAAAAGATTTTGCATTATATTGCAGTGAAAGAGATGGGTGTGCACTTGCAGTTTTAACTCAGAGATATGGAATGGCGAGACGACCTGTGGCATATTTTTCTGCTACTTTAGATTCAGTAGCTGCTGCATTACCTGGATGTTTGAAAGCAGTAGCTGCTACTTGTGTGAGTCTGGAACAGAGTGAAGGGATCATAATGGGTCATCCTGTGAGAGTGTATGTACCACATTCAGTTTAAATCCTCTTAACAAGAACACGTACACAGCACCTTACCTATAGTCGGCTGACTAGGTATGAGAGAGTGAGTTTGGGTGCAGAAAATGTGACAATAGTGAGATGTACAAATGTGAATCCTTCCACTTTATTGCCAGATGTTTGGGATGAAGAAGTAAGGAATGAAGCCGAACATGATTGTTTGGATGTGACTGAATTTTGCACCAAGCCCCGTCCTGATATTAAGGATGTTCCTCTTGAAGAATCTGATTGTGTGATGTTTGTTGATGGTTCCTGTTTACGAACTGGAACAGGTGTGTTGAGTTCTGCCTATGCCGTCTGTACTGTAGCGGCAATCCTGGAAGCATCCTGTCTAAAAGGGATGAAATCTGCACAAGTCGCCGAATTGATAGCTCTAATTCGAGCCTGTAAATTGGGAAAAAGTCAGAAGGTGACTATAATTACTGATAGCCAATATGGCTTTGGCATTGTGCATGACTTTGGAGAACTATGGATGCAGAGGGGATTCCTGACCTCTTCGGGGTCCCCCATCAGGAATAGTCAATTTGTAAAGGAATTGCTTGAAGCATTACAATTGCCAAAACGAATTGCAGTGGTCAAATGTGCCGCACATAAGTCAGGAGATGATTATGTGACTCAAGACAACAGAATTGCTGACCAAGTAGCACAATATTGTGCAAAGAATCAGACTTCCATAAATCGGGGAAAAACAAAAGAAAATACGGTTTGTCAACTTATGTTTACTAACACCATTGAAACATGGGATGAAGTGAGACAATTGCAGGAATAGGCAGGCGATGAAGAGAAACAGGAATGGGAAAAGGTGGGATGTAGGAGACAAGAAGATGATGATGTATGGGTATACATTGATGGGAGACCAGTCATGCCAGATAGTTTACTTTCTCATATGGCAAGGAAGTACCATGGGATGACACATATTGGCCGAGATGCCATGGTCAGATCATTCAAACAAACGTGGTTTAATACCAAATTCAGGACTATTGCAGAGTTTCTTTGTCAAAGATGCCTGACGTGCCAACAGCAAAACCCAGGAAGAAAAACAATAGTTAGTCTGGGAACAATAGGGAGGGCAGGAGGTCCTTTTACCAGACTACAACTCGATTTTATCGAGTTGCCCCCATGTAATAAGCTCAAGTATGTGTTAGTAATTGTGTGTTTGTTTTCCCACATCGTACCACAGTGGGGGCGGGCCCTAGAATGCGCGCCACAGAGGCGACGCTAACACTATGGAAACAGATAGAGGAACACACTTTACTAGTGAAACAATCAGACTGATTTGTGAGGCATTGAGCATTCAACCAAAACTTTATTGTGCCTATCGTCCAGAGACTTCTGGAATAGTAGAGCAGTTAAATGGCACAATAAAGAACAGGTTAGGCAAAGTGTGTAAATCCACAGCACTGAATTGGCCTGACGCTTTACCCCTAGTTTTGATGAGTCTCAGAAGCATTCCTGACAAAAAGACAGGATTGAGTCCACATGAGTTCTTGATGGGAAGAGCAATGAGACAAGCATTTATACCTGCCAACAAATTGATAAATATATCTGATGATCTCATCCTTGACTATTGCAAAGGATTGGCTGCTGTAGTACGTTCTGTGTTTCATCAGGTTGGAGCAGACGCGACCACAACACAGCAGACTCAAGCGCATGACCTGAACCCTGGTGAGTGGGTTCACGTGAAAAGGCATAGAAGAAAAACTTGCCTACAGCCCCGCTGGGAAGGACCATATCAGGTTATATTGGTGACGACTACAGCAGTAAAGTGTGCTGGCTTACCAATTGGATTCATGCCAGTCACACTCAGCGAGTCCCAAGTCCACTTGAAACACGAGTAGAGCGGCATCTGGAGATCTCAAGTTCGAGCTCGGAATCAGAAGCTGAAGTACAAGAAATTGGTGAGGCTAGAGCAATAGACTCTGAAACTGGTGAACATAAACAAAAGGACTCTGAAGAGCAGTTTGATGATGAATTGCTTAGCACAAGTCAAGTAAGGTGGGCACCAGCTACTGGGACTAAAGAAACTGCTTTTGAACAAGAAGAAAGACAAATCTTAGATGGAGAGGGAAAGGATAGAAAGGAGATAGGTGAAAGAAATACAGAAGAAGAAAAAGAAAAAGAAGAAGAAAGCAAACTCAAAGTAGGTGCAAAGAGACGAAGGTACGAATTGAACAAAGAAGAAGAAGAAGTTCAACCAAAGAGGGCAAAGAAAGGCGACCATTGGCCAAGCAGAGTTAAAAGACTGAAATATAGGGTGGTGAAAGAAAGACCCGAGAATAGGCCAGAACAGATAAATGAAGTTTCAGGTCAGATGGAACAGGGAGAGTCGGATGACGAATCAGTGCTGCGACCAAAGAGAGTGAGAAAACCAAACATTGGAACAGGACGCGAACCGAGTCGTCAGAATTGCAGTTATCAAGACTTGCCACTGTGGAATTGCGGGAGCGGCCACGGACCGGTTCCCATTGCTACAGGTTCCAAACCACTCGTACGGTTACGATCGTTTCTTGAACATATTTACCTTGGAGCCACGACTCGCCTTACAATTTTTGCTAGCCTTGAGAAAGTCCTTTCGGACGAAACACGTGTCGGCTGCCTGTTGCTTATGTAATGGATTTTGACAAGAAATAAAGGACACATAGAAGGAAACAAAGATCATCTTGTGGACTTCCTCTTTCTTTTCTATGATGGCTAATGCCTACTTTACAGACTTGGACTGACTTTGGATGTGCCTGTGTATACAGTTACCTTTGTCTGTTTCAGAAAGTGTAACCTACCAACACCTTCCTTTGACTTATGGTGTGACCTGTAGTGTCTTATCAAGTTTGTTGTATAGAACAGGTAAACTAGATTATTATTATTCCAATGTAGATACAATCTTTTTCTAAAATCCCTGTAATACCTGAGCTGAATAAGATAGCACCCGCACATGTCATGGGAGATTTTTTCCTGACAACCAAGCCTTTAGATATAGAATACGCTAATAAAAGTAATTTAACATGCAAATTGAAAAAGGAAGAGAAGATCTTTTTGGAGATGGTGGAAGAGAGAAGGGCTAAGTTTCAGAAAAAAGCTGTTGAAGAGAAATTACAGACACCACCTTGGGTTTTCAGAGAAGGCAACTATGACAAAGGCGAGACTTATGCTGCAATGGCCCTGGATTGGACGCAGAAGGGAAAATTATGCTTACGTAGGGAAAAGACTAACTACAACAATTATTTCATTGGTTCCAGTGAATGTGAAGATACTTATAAAATTATTGGGGGTTGGGGATTAAAGGGAGGAACTGACCCTGTCTTGCCAGGCATATATTATGTCTGTGGGAGGAAAGCCTATTATCAGCTACCAGATCACTGGTATGGAACTTGTTATCTTGGGATTGTCTTTCCAAAAGTCTACCATGTAGACAAAAGCACAAATGGAATCCATGAAGTAAAACAAGGACTAAAACGTGTAAAAAGAGAAAGTTTTTCAGAAATTGTAGGTGATGCTTGAACCTTTAAGTACTTCATCCATCAACTTCACCCGGGAGAAGCCAGAGGCTCCCCCCAACTTTTTACTCATAAAGTCCCTTATTTGGAGATATTTAAAAAACTGTTTATTATCTAGCCCGAATTTATCCCTTATGACATCAAACAATAACAGATCAGACTTGTTTGTAAGATCGCCAATTATTCGTACTCCTTTGTCATACCAATGCTTCATATGACCATCATTAAAGATATATGGAAAGTTGATATTCCTATATATTGGGGTATAGGCATTAAAACGTCCGAGCCCTAGTTTTTTCGAACCGAAGTCCAAACCTTAAAAGCACAGATTAGAGTTTTAAATTTGACCCGTTTAAAATAATTAAAGTCAATGTGCCGAAGAAGGCACCCTTTAGCCTCAGTTCCCAAAATCAACTCATAAACGGAAACAGAAGAGCGCACCCTCATTAAATCCTCTTTCTCATTAAGCAATATCCCCATTTTCTGTATCATCGCCGCCCAATGATAAAATTGAAGATTAGGTACTGCCCACCCCCTCTGTCTCTAGGCAGAGTTAATAATTTAAGTGCTCTTCGGGGCGACAGTTAGCCCAAATAAATTTAGAAAAAAGTTGGTTCATTGAAACAAACCAGTCATTACAAATGGACAAGGGAATAGCCCTTAAAAAGTATAAGATCTTTGGCAAAAAAATCATTTTAATAACATTGCATCTCCCTACCATCGTAAGCTTAAGATTTTCAAGGCGACCAAACTCAGTTTTAAATTAAAAAATTAGGGGATTTAAATTATTTTCAGTGATTTTGGAGACATCTGCTAAAATTTCTACGCCCAAATAAACAGCTTTCTGGACCACTCGTGCGTCATTTATCTGAGGACCATTACCGGTCAAAATCTGGGTTTTATTTTGATTTAAACGATAGCCCGATACTTTCCCAAAGATATCTGCTTCTTTCTCAATCTCGACTAAAGCGTTCGCGGGATTTACAGTAATTATGGCAAGATCGTCAGCATACGCCAATATTTTTGTGCTACCCCCAATGTTCCGCACTCCAACAATCAAATCGTTGGCTTCAATCCTTCTGACAAGCGGATCTATATAAAGTGCAAACAGCAGGGGTGAACAAGGGCACCCCTGCCAGGGCCCTCTACTGATAAATATAGGGTCCGTCAACTCCCCCATAATTGAAATTCGTGCAGACGGATTTCTATACATTGATTTAATAGCCGTAATAAATTTTTCTCCTAGCCCTTTATTTTTTAAAGCAGCCCATAAAAAAGACCAAGAGACCCTATCAAAGGCTTTCTCTGCATCAAGCAGGATAAGCCCGATAGGGTCCCTGGTAATACCAGCCGCATCAAAAAGCGTAATAACCCTCTGGATGTGGTCTATTGTACTACGTCCAGGTACAAACCTGTGTTGGGTTGGGGAAACGAATCCCTTAATATAGGCCGCAAGGCGAGCAGCAAATATCTTAGCGTATATTTTAATGTCGCTATTTATTAAAGTAATAGGGCGGTATGACCCCATTTCGTTAGCTGGCTTTCCTTTTTAGGAAAGACAACTATATTAGCTACTTCCCAAGACTTCGGAACCCCGCAACCGTTCTGGGCGTTTAAGAAGACTTGCTTCATTATTTCCTGGAGGGAAGAAGCGAAAATTTTATAAAACTCGCCAGGTATAGCATCTGGTCCTGCTGCCTTACCATTCACCAATGAGCAGATAGCACCGTGGATCTCCTCTGTTGTTATTGGAGAATCTAAGGCTTCTCGCTCTTCTGGAGTTAGTTTCTCCGCAGAGACTCCAACCAGAAAATGTTGCATTATTTCTTCATCATTGCAGGTATCCTCACAATAGAGTTGCTGGTAATACCGGTGAAAGGCAGCTCGAATTTCACTAGGTTTGGTGACCGACCCTATCCCCGGATCTTCTATTAATGAAATACCTCCTTGGGTTGTACGTTGTCTCGCCCGCATCGCCAACACGTGGCCCACCCTTTCGCCACATTCATATAATCTAGATCTCCAAGCAGAATATTTCCCTGCTGCTTTACTTGATGACACTTCTATAATGGGAGATTTAGCAGCAGCAACCTTGGTTTGCGCCTGTTCAACTTCTCGATTGTTGGAGATAGCCTGTATCAATTGAGTTTCGGCTACACTCAGCTTCTGATATTGTTCCCGGAGAAAATTTTTCTCCTTTGCCTGTGCAGCCCAGCCATATCCAGTAGTTTCCCCTCTAATCCCGGCTTTGAGTGTATCCCAGATTGTCTCAACCTGCGCACTTGCCCTATTTTCTTCTAAAAATCTAGGAATCCACTCCCTCATATGCTGCATATACTCATCCTCATATAACAGCGCTCTATTAAAAGTCCAGTGGTGATAAAGGGGTTTTCTTATCTGTAATGGGATCTCTAACACTAAAGGGTTATGATCGGACATCACCCGAGGGTATTTCTGTATGTTAGCTTTTGTTAAGATCTCTTGAGATACAAAAAATAATCTAACCTGGCATGGGTCTGGTGAGGGGCAGAAAAAAGGTATATCCTGCATCCTGAGATTTTAGTATAGCCCATGCATCAGAAAGACCATGGGTTCAAGCACCTTAGGGGGATTGTATAAAATGCTAATTGATTTATTACCTGATGACCTAACCAAACATATAGATCGCTGGCAAAATTTGTTAGGGACCGAACCGGGAGAAATCGAAGATTCATTATATCTGGCCCAGACGTCATTTATGGCGACTAATTTACAATTACAATGTTTTAAAACATGGTTTAACCTGTATATTACGCCTGCTAAGATTGCCAAGTGGGGTCGAGGAGCAGGCTCTATCTGCCCTCGGTGCCAGTTTCTAGCAGCAGACAGTGTTCATATGTTCGCCACATGTCCTGCTTTAGATACTTTGAAATTAAGGGTTGGTAGCATGTTAACAACTATGCTGGGCAGGGAGATTGATCTGACTCCTCAATTGATTGTATTAGGGGTAGGAGGCTCTCTTTCCTCGAGTCAAAACCAATCCTTTTTATTTATTGCTTCTACAGTTTTTAGGTTATGTTTAGCTACTCATTGGCTTGACTCTATTCCTCCAACAGGTCAACAGTGGCTGGAAAGATTTCTTTCAGTATACAGATTTGAAAAAGCCGTTTACTCTAGAAAAGGCCGCAAATTGAAAGCTAAAGGCCTGGCTATCTGGGCTCCTCTAACGAACTGCTCCTATTTGACCTCTGAATAATGAATTTTAAATATCTTGCTCTGTATTTCCATTTCACAAATTCTAAGCTGCAGCAGGTTTAATTCTCCTGCCAGCTGGGACTCTTGTAGTCCGTTTTTAGCAATAGCACCAGTGCCCAGCGAATAAAGTACTTTCTGGACACTCGTAGCTAGTTTTAACACACCACCTCACCACTCTACTCATCACTCTTTTCGCCCCACTGCTTCACCATATAGGGCCACACGGTTTACAACAGTAAAGATCTCCAGCAAAGAGCCCCCCTGCGGGGCCCGTTGGGCATTGCAGCTCCGTCCCAACGAGGAGCTACCCTATGATGAAGCATGACACCCCTCGGGGTGTGTGAGGGCCCTTGCTCCTATTGGAGCACCCCCCTCCTTACTAGTGTTCCCTCTCCGCATGTTTGCCCCCCCTTCCCCCACCTCCTACCCCTCCTCCTGCTGTTCTCCTCCCTCCCCATAGGAACTGCATACCCTTTGTGTACGAATATTTATTGCAGCAAGTTCCCATATATCAAATGGCAATATTATACATGTAAAATAAATGCATGTAGTGAATGTATATACACAAGAATAAGTAATTAGGACTTAGAATACTTCACCGGCTGTCTGTTTGGCATCATCGGCAGCACGACTGGGGAACCCCTGCACACAAAAGGCCCTGGGCAGCTCTTGGAGTTCCTGTCAAAGCACCAAGAGGTCTCCGCCTTTATATTTTTTACTAACACAGAGAGAGACTTCTAGAAGCTCCCCCTTCCTTCATCTGCACTGTAGGTGCTGGCTACACTCTCTGCATCGAGGTCATTCAATGGAGCTGGCCAGGCTCCGATGAGAGTTCACAGGCAGAATTCTTCACATTCTCATCCTTGGACAATGTACGCAACCCACACCGTATGTTCTTGCAGCTAATCTCTCTCTCTCTCGGTGAAGTGAGAAACATAAACAACCTATGCACACAACCTGGAACTGCCTGTGTTCGCAGCTGAAAGGCATGGTCAGACAGGCACAAGATAAAACTGCTCACAAAAATGTAGTTAAGGCAAAATGGAGTCAATGGTCAATACACGATCTCACAATGTATAACTGCCTGTAGCATTATACTATCTGAGGGTGGAATATGAGATGCCATCCTCTCATGTGTTTTAATACCTCCAATTGTGGCATGCACTAGGGCGGCTGTCCCATCTGATGAGGATGTTATGGAGACCTGGCACCTGGAATATAGATTGCTGAATGGTCCAAACTGATCTCTCTCAGCTATCAGACTCTGTTGAGAAACACGCAGGGGGACTTAGAGACTCTGAGGACCTGGTGGCAGGGGGATGAGAGAGAGGTTGAGGAAGAGGATTGGTGGGAGGCACTGCAATTTCCCAGGGTGGTAGCGCTTAAGGCCTGCTACAGATTGATGCAGCTTAAGATTTTCCATTGTGTATACTATACCAGGGTACTCCTACATAAAATGGGCTCTGGATGAGAAGTGACTGTGAGGCTGTGGGCAGAGGGGTACATTTCTTCATACACTGTGGGACTGTCTGAGTCTCCGCGAGTATTGGGCAGGGGTAACTCACATGTTGGATGGTGCCGCTGACATTTAGGTGCGCAACTAGTATTGATGAGGATATGGAGTGTATCAGATGCCTCTTCCTACCAGCGGCTTTTATTCAATCTAGTATTCCTTCTATCTAAGAGAGAAGAGTCGTGAAAATGGGGCTCCTCAGTGGTCCTGGTGGTGAGAGATTGGGAATGTGAAATGGATATTCACTGGATAAGCACTGGAAAAAGTGATATACAAGGGGAGAGGATGCCCCAAAAAGTCAACAAAATTTGGAATTGCTGGGCGAGTGAGGATTAGAGCAGTCTGATGCAACACACAGGATAGGGAGGATTGGGTAGTCAGCCACATGACTGCACTGGAATGGATCGAAGGGCATGAATACCATGGCTGATTGCTTGAGGGGGGTGGCACCCACCACTGAGATGGGGGATCAGGGGTGCAGATTGTTGGATGGTGACTATCAGTGGGTGAGGGGGGTGGAGGTGTATTATTATCTGTTGCATAACAATGCTGTAATGTTGGAAAAAGCAATAAACTACGTTATAAAAAAATAAGTGAGATCTAGGGAAGTGATAGAAATGTAAAATATTTTATTAAACAAATTCAAACGGTGCAATAGAGAAATTATAAGGTGAAGATGCATAAAGAATTAATGCCATGAAGGGTCTCAGTAATAGGACAATACAGAAATATGACCAAATCAAGAAATAGCTTAAGTCTCAATAAAAAAACAATAAGAAATCGGGCAGAATCCCTAATAGCATCGGAAAGTCTTCTGGCTTACCCCAAAATCTAAGGTTCATGTACAGCTTTCTTGTCTAGGAAAGCATTAGTTTCTACAAAAGCATCATGGTGTGAGCAAAAGAATTACACTTTTAGCAAACCAAAGGACAGCTGTAATAAACATCATACTGCCTTACAATCTAAGCACTATAACACTGCCTGAATAGTGAATCTGCTCACTTTATGCCTATGTGATTCGTAGATGGCAGGAAAAACTAGTTACAAAAAGAAAGAGTAAAATATTGTGAATGAATTAATTATAGTGAGATAGCGGAAAGGGCTTGAGAAATTGCAACATTACTGTGTCCATGTTGGAAAGTTTTCTTCGAACACAGCAAGAATAACGTCAATGAAAATAAACAAACATGACTCTGCTTGACTGTGTATTGCAAAAATAATGAACAGTGAACATGCAGGAGGAGACATCCATTTTTAACAAGATCGTTTTGAGGCTTAACCAATGCTTAGTTAACATAAGCCAGGAAAAGGCACCTTTACATACATTAGAAAAACAGTTTCAAAGGAAATAACACCAACTAAGTATGTATATGCAAATTCAAGTGCAGAAATCACACTATACACGTTATTAATAATGCACAAATATTATTAATGCACAAAAACTCTAAAAACACAACAGAGCAAGGTGCATGTCAAATGACTGAAATTGCACTATCTCCAACTGGTCACAGTACACATCCATTGGGTAGCAATATTTAGTCAGAAGATTAGTCAAACTTAGCATTTATACATCTCTTGCACCGATTGAGAAGAAGTTCTCATTAATTTCTTTAGTTTCAAGAATCTGTGTGGTAGACTTCAGTTGCTCTCAGGCAACCACAGGCATTGCAACACTTATTTTTCTATTTTGAGTCAGGTACTCCACTGCTCTCAGTAGTATTACCCTTGTCAACTTAGGTAGCTGTCTCCTTTGGCCTTTATTATATCTCAGTGACAGAATACATTACCAGAGTACCTGACTCACTCTCCTTCATGTTTCAATTACTTTTTTTAAATTCAGGATAGGTTTATAAAATAAAACCATGGACCATTCATAAGATGCTAAACATAATTAGCCTCAATTAGTGAAAACTACCCAATGCTGATACTTCCATTTTATGAAAACAGCTAACTTCCACAAGCTGCTTGCACATGGGAATGCAGGGCCAAAAGGAAGAGATGATAGGGAAAACCATAACGTAACACACTGTTGTACATGTTAATCCACCTCAGCCATTGTGAGAAAGTGTCTCTTTTGCATGGTTAGCCCCCACTTTTACCTGGTTTTGATGTGGTGTCAAATGTAGTGCACAGTGTCCCTGCCAACCAGTTCCACTCTGTCAGTACTCCTTCCCTAAAAACAAACTCCCAATTGGTACTTCAGCCCCTGTAAATCCCTAGTAAATGGTACCCTGAGTACCTAGGGCCTGAGAGCTGAAGAGGGTCCCTTGGGACACCCTCACTGGGACCATGCCACAGCCCTTTCAGATTGCATCCCCTGTGAGGGAGAAAACAAAAAGTTGAAATGGCACCCTGCCTGGGTGCCATGACAGCTAGCACTGCCTGGCAGCATAGGTAACCCTCTAGCAGGCCCCACAGCCCTAAGGCAGGGTGCACTATAATACAGGAGGAGATATGCCCCTACAATATTGTGCACCATTTCCTAATATTGTAAGTGCCAGTGAAGCCATGGAGAGTACATGAGCTGGGAACTCGACAACTCGAGTTCCACGCATCATGAAGGCTTCACTGGATACCGGAGTGAGTGGTAACAAACTACTCCTTTCAATAAACCCACACTGATGCCAGTGTGGGATTTATTGTACCATGTACCCAGAGGGCACCTCAGAGGCACCCCTGAATCGCTACTAACCCTGGTGTAGTCTCTGACTGGCTGTAGGCAGCCAGTCACCACCAGACATGTTTCTGGACCCTTGGGTAGAGAGCCCCTGCTCTCTGGGACCAGAAATAATGCATATCCTGGGCAGAGGTATCATGCTTCCTCCCCAGGATGGGCCAGTGCTTGAAGAAGGGAAGCTTCAATGGCTTGCTGCCTTTGTAATGCGACCCCCAGCCTCTACTGCTAGTAGCAGATGGCAGCCTCTGGTTTACACCCCCACTTTGGGCAGGAAAGCCGGCAGGAAAATTAAAAGAGATAGGAGGTGTGCCCACCCCTGCCAACCCCACCCTTAAGGGGAGGGAAAGCGAGGTGAAGTACAACTTTCAGTCCCTGCCATCTTAAAGATAGGGTGACCCCTCCTTTCAGGGTTAGGCCTATACCCCTCCCATAGGAGGATGGCATAATAGAAGCTGTATTCATCCCAGGTAAGGTGCCCATTGGACCTACCTGCTACTCCCCTAAAATGTCACCTAAATTTAGTATTTCGAGGCTCCCCCAGACCTGACCCTCAGATTCCAAGGACCAAAGAAAAACACGGAAGACAACGGCTGCTGCACCGGGAACTGAACAGCTGCAGACAAACCCCGGCACTTGCAACCAGTTTGACCACTGGACCTGCTGTTCTTCCAGAAACTCTGCAAGGCCTCCAAGAAATCCCGGAGACCTATCAATCTTCACTAAAATGTCTAAAACCTCCCTTCGGACTAGAGGCTTTAGTCCCCGGTACCAGAACCACGGTGGTGAGGACCGACTCACTGCTACCAAAGAACTTCACAACTGCAGTGGTAGAGGACCGGAATTGTGTTGATGCAACTCTGCCGGTCAGAAGAACACCTCGCAGCAGGACGGCCTCCACAACCTCGAGGATCATTTCGGCCCCACAACGTGAGCTGTGCCCAGCCGGTGCCCCAGAGCCCGTACCCTCCTGCAAGTGGCCCAGTCAGCCTCCTCCTGCCCCTTCTGCTCTGCCTGCCCAACCTCGACCTCCCCGTGATGGTCTGACAACAGCAGAACTTCTCCATCCGATCGACAGCAGCCAGCCACCGGTGACTGCGACAGTAACCGTGTTGGCGGTCTGCTGAAAACCAGCCCGCTTCATTGCTCTATGGGGACCACGAGAATAAATCTCAGTTGCCGAAATCGACCGCCTCTGCGTAGATACTGAATCACGCACTGCTTGGGTGCCCCAGGCCCACCACGACCGACATTGCCCGCAGTGTTGGCCTGAGACACCTGAAGACAGGACTGGAACTGTAAGTGGTATACGTACCTGTTACACCACACAATTGTTTCCCTCCACAGGTTAATATTGAACTGCTCTGAAATTTACACTGTCAAACTTCTGAAACCTGAAAGGTATTATTAATGCGAATCGTGTTTACCATAATGCAAAGACCCTGGTCTTAAAATAAAATATCAACAAAGTATAATTTTCTTAAATTGGTCTGGATCTCCTTCTTGAGTCGTGTGTCCATTATTGATCACTGCTGTGCAGTAAATGTCTTACAATCTTCTTTGTTAGGCCTAAGGTTGCTCGACTACACTACCACAAATAGAGCACTTTGGGTTTTACATTGAGCCCTGTACACTTTTGGTGAACCCCTGGACTCTGTGCACAGTATTACCACCGGGTGGCAATATCATATACAGCGCCAGCTTCCTACATTTGTGGCATCAATGGGATACAAGACATTTGTTGTTCCATTTGATTGATAATTGATTTCACTGAGGAAATCCAAAAATTGTCTTTAGAATAGAATTTTTGCTCGAATTGTCGATTTTTTCCAAATTGTTTAAAAATAGTGTTAGGGCCTTGGTTAAGCTCCCCACTGTTCTAGAAACATAAACGACTATAAAGTAGTTAGACCTTAGAAATACTTAGAGTTTTTTAAATCTCTAATAAGACCCCACTTACTTTAAACACCATGACTGACACTGCAGGGACCAGCCAGAAACTCAGCCTGGGTCCCTACGCACATCTTAAAGTTTCTCAACTTAGAGATTTGTGCAAAGCATGGAAAATTGCCATGGGTCCTAAATCCCATAAAGCCCATCTCCAGCAGTTGCTGGCAGATCATGACAAGGCCCTGACAAACAGAACTCCCCCCCACTGAGGAAGAAGTAGTAGAAGAAGATGAGGAGGTAGAGGGGGAAGACAATGACTCTATCACTACCCCCTCAGATAACAACACCACTGGTGGAAGTGACCACAGTAGTGTCACAGATGAGGTAGATACTAAAGATGCAGATCTTCAGAAACAGGCCAAGGAATAGCTCTAGAAGCTAAACTCCTAGCCATAAAAAAGAAAAAGCTGAGATGGGCCTAGGACTCATCTCTGGGGGAAGCAAAATAATAAATAGGGAGGTAGACTTTGTTGACTCCAAAATCCCCAAAGGGATTGTCTCTAAATTTTTTGAGGGTGATGATATCGCTAAGTGGTTCATTGCGTTAGAGAGAGCCTGTCTTAGTAGGTCCACAGGAAGCTATGTAGTGCGATCCTGTGGGAAATGTTCTCAGGAAAATGCAGGGACAGACTCTTGACACTCAATTAGAAAGATGCTACATCCTATGACTTCATGAAGGGTAACCTGATTGAGGGCTTTGGACTCAGCACTGAGGAATATAGGATCAAGTTTAGGGAGGCCAAAAAAACAAGGCCAATCCTGGGTAGATTTTGTGGATTAATCAGGGAAAACACTAGAAGGTTGGTTGAATGGTAGCAATGTACATGGTTTTGAAGGGCTGTACAATTTGATTATGAAGGAGAACCTTTTAAGTAATTTTCACCAAGAGAAACTGCATTAATTCCTGGTAGACCTATGTCCACTTTCTCCTCAAGAATTGGGGAAGAAGGCAGACTACTGGGTCAAAACGAGGGTCACCAAAACTAACACTGGTGGGGGAAACCAAAAGAAAGAGGCCAAAAAGCCCCCAAAGGGAAACAGGGTAACCCTAAAAATAACCAAGAGTCTTCTACAGGTCCCCAAAACCCTGCTCAGAGTCTCTATACAGTCTAAGGGTGGATACCAGGGGAAGAACTGGGATCCCGACAAGGCTTGGTGTCATGACTGTAAAGCAACAGGACACCGAACTGGAGGCCTTAGCTGTAAAACAAAGGACAATGCCTCCAGTCTACCTGCAGTACCTGCAGTTGCTAACATCCAGATAGGATCCTAGGTGTGGCCTGACCATGTCAGTAACCCCATTGAGGCAACATTAGTCTTTGAGGGAGAAATAGACTTAGTCTATGCTGCCTAGCCAGATAATATGAAAAAATACTGGCAGCTTCCCAAGATTAATGGGTCCGGGATAGAGGCCTTGTGGGATACAGGGGCTAGTGTCACAATGGTGCCCAGCAGCTAGTTCACTCAGATAAGTACCTGATTGGAAGATCCCATCCATAACAATGTCACCACAGTCCATCCCATGGCTATGGTCACTTTGGACTAGGGGGGAAAAGTTGGACAAAAAGAAGTGATTGTGTCCCCTGATGTTCCTGTAGGTTGTCTGCTTGGAAATGACTTGGAGAATTCTCCATGGACTGAAGTCGAACTGAGGACCCATGGCAGCATGGTTGGTCTCTCAGGGTGGGGTTGTGTTACAACCAGAGAACAGGACAGAGCTCTGAGTGAAAAAGTGGTGCTGGATCCTGGAAGAATGGACCAGCCCTCCAAGAAAAGAGGCAAGAAGACTAGGGACGACCAGCTTCTAAACATATTCCAAGTCAGAATCCCTCTTCCCAGGAAGAGGACTTAGTATTGAGAACTGAGCCTGAAGAGATTGGGCCTTAACAGTCAGATCTCTTGGCCCAGTGGGACCCTCTAGGGTGGATCTGTGCCAGGGACACAAAACCTGTCCCACTCTTGAAAGCCTGAGGCAGCAAGCTGCTGCACAGGAAAAGGGTAATATCAGTGGCACCCCCAGGGTCTCTTGGGAGGATGGGCTCCTATACACTGAGGCCAGTGACCGCAAACCTGGTGCAACCAGGAGAGTAGTAGTGCCTCAGAGTTTCTCCTTACTTACCCATGATATCCCATTAGCTGGGCACCTTGGCCAGGATAAAACTTGGACTAGGTTGGTCAACCACTTCTACTGGGCAGGAATGTCTCAGAAGGTAAAGGATGTTTGTTAGTCCTGTGTCACCTGCCAAGCTAGTGGCAAGGCAGGAGGTCTCCAAAAGGCTGCCTTAATTCCGCTTACAGTGGTTGGAGTACCCTTTGAAAGGGTAGGGGTCGAAATTGTTGGTCCCCTGGACCCTCCAACACCCTCAGGGAACAAATATATTCTGATGGTAGTGGATCATGCCACCAGGTACCCTGAAGCTATTCCCTAAAGGCCACCACTGCTGCAGTGGTGGCAAAAGCCCTCCTTGGTTGACTCACCAGGGTTGGTTTCCCAAAGGAGGTGGTGTCAGACAGAGGTACAAACTTTATGTCTGCATACCTAAAACACATGTGCAATGAGTGTGGAGTAACCTGCAGATTCACCACACCCTATCATCCACAAACCAATAGCCTAGTTGAGAGATTCAACCAGACATTGAAAGGCATGATTGGTGGGCTCCCTGAAAAACTTAGAAGGAGATGGGATTTCCTACTTACAGGCCTGCTTTTTGCCTACAGGGAAGTGCCACAGAAGGGAGTAGGGGTTTCACCCTTTGAACTTTTGTTTGGGTACCTGTTAGAAGTCCCCTGAGTCTGGTAAGAGACGTTTGGGAAAACCCACTCAATGAACCAAAACAAGACATAGTGGACTATGTGCATGGCCTTCATTCAAGGATGGCTGAGTACATGGAGAAAACAAGCCAAAACAGTCAGGCTAGCCAAGAACTGCAAAAGCAGTGGTATGGCCAAAAGGCAGCTCTGGTAGGATTGAAGCCAGGGCAGAAGGTGTGGGTATTGGAGTCTGTGGCCCCTAGGGCCCTCCAAGACAAGTGGAGTGGGCCCTACCCTGTCCTTGAGAGGAAAGGGGAGGTCACCTATCTGGTAGACCTTGGCAGTTGCAAACATCCCAGAAGGGTGATACATGTTGTAGGAAAGTAGGATCTGCTTTCATGGTTACCACCACGTTTTGCTGGTGTCAGTATGTTTCTTTGAGTAGTCTGACTGGGATCCTGCTAATAAGGACCCCAGTAACCTTGCTTCCTCCCTAAATTTGACTATGGTAAGTACTTCTGTACCTCCACAATTGGTTGCTGGTGTACCCTTATAAGTCCCCAGTATATGGAACTAAAGTACCCAGGGCATAGGTACACCAGGGATCTCCCAGGGGCTGCAGCATGTATTGGGCCACCAAGAGACCACTCAACCTGTGACTACAGGCCTGTCATTGCAGCCTGTGTAAGCTAGTGCTACCACCACTTACGACAGATATAAGTTTTCTTATATATGAGGTCACTATACTTAAAACCTATTGGTCACCCCAAAAGCAGGCCTTTCAATCCTGAAGACACTGTGCTGGGTTAGAAGTGTGTGGGTGACCCTCCATGAACAGGACACCCCTAAAAACCCTGGATTCGATTCTCCAAGCATTGTAAGTGCGGTCAGCCATTTTGACACATATAGTGGCCATCCGTCATTACACAATGGCTCAATATATATTGGCTGTGCCGAGCCCGGCATGTTTGGTATCAAACATGTTGGAATCATACCCCAACACAGTTAACGGTGTTGAGGTATGATTCCATGTACCAAGGGGCTCCTCCGGGAAGCCCTCAGTACTCCTGGTAACAGCCTTTTAGGGTCTGCTAGCAAGCTAGTGCTGCTGCTGACCACAGACACAATTCTGCCCGCCTGCTGCTGAGCTGAGCTTGAGCAGGGGAAGGTAGAAAAATAGGTTTTCTGTCACAGGGAGGAGTGACCACTTCCAAGACAGGTCCTAGTGTATTGGGCTGGGGTGGGGGCGCTTGTCAGTGCCACCAGACTGCATTGTAGGGCACATTTGGTGCCCTCGTTGCATACTCCAGTTTGAGCCAATTCATGGAGCCATTGGCTCCTGCTCTGGTATGAAACTGGACAAATATATGGGAGTATCCTCCCCTCTGTCCAGCACTTCCTCTGGGAGGGACCCATGATTTGTCCTAACCCCTTTCCTAGGATATAAAAAGGCTTACCTGTGGGTGGGTCCTCAGATTTATCATGGGACAAGACTCAAGCCTGAAACCACATCACTCTTCAACCGTCTGGACACTTGGACTTTCTGGAATCAAGACTGCATCAATGAAGACTCCCGCTGCTCCTGGTCTCGCTGTTCTGCAAGTCTTCTTCGTCGTCTGTGTCTGTGCTTCTTCCAGGATCTTCAACAGACTTGTGGGCATCAAGTACACTCGAAGTAATCTCCCTTGTAGTGAAGGAGTCACTCCCTTGCATCTGCATGTACCGCAACGAAGTTGACCGGTCTGCTGCTCCTGACGTCCCACGGACTCCGAAAGTCTCAGCAACACAGGTGGTGGTTCTGCAACTACCTCGAGGAACCCTGACCTCTCCTCAGCAAGTTTGAGGCCAGAATCCTTCGTCAGGACCGCTGAGACCGAACCACAGTGCACCGCATTGCTTTGCCGTTGCCAAGGCTTGTTGGATCTGCACTCCAGAGATCTTTGGGCTACAAGAATATACAGCCTCCAGCATTTGTCCCCAGCGCATTGCCTCTAAACCGTGGGCCTTCATCTTTTGTGAGCTGCTCTAAGTCCTCTTGCGACTCCTGACACTTTTGCCTGTGGATCCTCTCGAGGGTCTGCTCTTACTTCAGTGTGCTCCCCTGCTTGCTCAGGGTCTGCTCTGTCTCCCCTGCACTTGGTGAGTCCCTTGGACCTTGCTGGTCTCAACGTTGCTACTTCATTATTTTCCATGCCTGTTGCAGCTGCTAAGGCTTGTTGGTGCTCCTGCTGAACACCAACCCCTGGTTCTCGACTTCCGATGTGAAACAGCTTGTGTGCAGCTCCTGGTCTTACTCAGCATTGCCTGGTCCTCACAGCTGCAGCGACGAGATCACCATCATCACTCCTGCATCTCCCGACATAGGTGGGCATTGCTCTTCCGTGCCTCCAGGTCACCTCCGAGTGGCATAGACTCTGTCCACTCTGCTTGCAGGTTCTTCTCTTCAAGAATCCACCCTGGATTCCACAGGACTCTTGCAGTCTTCTCCAGCGGCATCTTTACTGAAGTCCTCCATTGTGGTCTACGGCGATTTCTGACGTCCCTTTGCACCTATGCACCCGGCTTTCCTGGTGGTGTAGGTATCCTGGTTTCTGGGGTATCCACGGGTGGGGTGACTCTCCAACCTTCTGTCTTCCATGTGGTTTCTTCAGAGTCAACTGGGAAGGGTAATTTTTCTTCAAAACTGCAACGCGACTTACCCATTGACTTCTATTGAATACGCTGCTGTGTTTCCACTCGGCACACAGCCTCCGTGGGGTTCCTGGGTACTTACCGTGGGCTGTTTCTTGTGTCCCCAGCTCTTCTGAGTATCCTGGTCCAATTCCCGACTTCGGTCGCAGTTCGCACTCCACTTTCTTAGTATATGATTTGGTGCCCTCTGGAGACCACTGTGTATTGTGCTTACCTCTTGCAAATGAAGTATTGTTGTGTATTTGTGCTTATATGTCCGGGTAGGAGATATACCAATGGGTTAGTGAGTGTTATGTAATAAATAGACATATTTTTATAACTACTCTGTGTGGTTCTTTTTCGTTTAACCTACACTACATGATTAGATCTGGTAAAACAAGCTGCTTAACACTGCTTCTGGATAAGCCTGAAGGCTGCTCTCCACTTAGAGAGCTTTCTAAGGTTGTCTAAGAACACTAAAATCACCATAAGGGTTGTCTGGATTAGTGCAAGTTACTTCACTTAAATAAGTATGCACCATATACCAAGCCAGCCCCTAAATTGGTATGCAGCAGTTTGGGATTAGCCTGCACTGTTTTACCAGCTAATCTAGGTGTGGTTAGATGAAAAACCATCACTAACATTAGGCACATATAAATACTTTATGTAAAGTAGTAAGTGCTACTGAACTTTTTGGATTGTTAGTTAAGGGTCTAACACAACCCTTTTACAATCCTTTTAAGTTTAGTTTTCACTAGGGTAGGTAAGTGCAAGACCACACTACACCCAGCTTACCATGTCTTTAGTTTGGGAAGCCAGTGGGTCCCAATCTTCTAGATACAGAGGTTTTAAGTTCCAGGAACTTAGGACCCTGGATGCATCAGGAAGTTAAAGACAGATAACAACCCTAACACTCAGCAACTCTTAGTGCTGCTGCTGCAGGATGACCTCCAGAAAGCTGAGAAGTAAGAAGGGCAGAACAATGTGGGTGGGGTAGCTCCAGAAGATAGGTTGGGGTGGTTCACCCCAGTGACACTAATTCTGAGCATGACCAGGAAGAATTTGATAACTCCACACCGGTGAACTCTGATCCCCCAGGGAATAGTACAGATAGTACCAGAGGTAGGTCCCCCTTTGTTCCTCCTGGGAGGGTGCAGAGAATGCAGGGAGGTCTAGATCCTCCTCTGTTCATTCCAATGCCTCTAATAATTTCATAGAGACCTCCATTTCTAGTCAGAGGGAGGGCTCCTTAGAGAGGGAATACCACCTGTTTAAGCATGAGAGAGCCAAGCTCAGAATTAAGCAAGAGCAGCTGGCCCTTAATAAGGAAACCTTGGAAGTACAGAGGGCTAGGAAGAATTGGAACTAGAGTCCCATGGTCGCAGCACTAGTGTCCCTAGGGTCAGGGAGCAATCTTTTGATGCTAGGAACCTGAGCAGGATAGTCTCTCCTTACCAGTAGGGATATATCATCCATAAATGGATCATTGCCTTGGAGAGGGCCTGTAAAGTACAGAAGGTCCCTCAAGGGCAGTGGGCAGCTGTCCTGTGGGTCTCATTTGCTAGCAAAGGCAGAAACAAACGTCTCACTGCCACAGAGGAAAATGCTGACAACTATGCAGTCTTGAGGGGTGCCCTCATTGATGGGTTTGGTTTAACCACTGAGCAATACAGGGTTAAATTCAGGGACACACAGAAGGCACACACTCAAGACTGGGTTGACTTTGTAGACAGTGCTATTAAGGCTCTGGAAGACTAGCTTCATTGAAGTAATGTGCATGACTAGAAGGGATTGTACAATTTATTGATGAGGGAGCACATCCTTAATAGCTGTCCAAATCAGCAGCTGCACCAGTACCTGGTGGACTCTGATCTTACTTCTCCCCAAGAATTGGGAAAGAAGGTAGACAAATGGGTCCGAACCAGGGTGAAGCAGAAAAACAATGGTGGTGGAGGTGACCAGAAGAAGCAAGATTCTTCTAAGGCCCAAGAAAAGGATGGGGAGAAAGGTAAAGACAAAAATGAGTCTTCACAAGGTTCCGAAAAATCTTCCTCTGAGGATGGGTCCCAAAACTCCTCTTCCTCTGGCAAGATACCTTGGTGTTACCTGTGTAAGGAGAAAGGCCGCAGAGCAAGGGATGCCAGTTGCTCTAAAGCTAACACCAAAGAACCTACTACTACTGCCCCTAAGGCAACTAGAGGCACTAGCACCAGTACAAGTAGTAGTAGTGTCCTCAAGGGATTAGTAGGGTTAACCATGGGTTCTGAGGTGGGTTCTGGCCAAGTCAGAACTTCCACTAAGGTGTCCTTGTCTGTGACAGTGGCATGGAACTTGCCACTTTACTTGTAAGTCCCACTAACTTGGGCAAGTACAGACAGCAGCCTCTGATTAATGGCCAGGAAGCTGTGCCATACAGGGACACCGGGCCAGTGTCACTATTGTGACAGAGAAGCTTGTGTCTCCTGACCAAATCATACTTGGTCAACTTTACCAAGTGACCAATGCAAGCAATGTCAATACTGATCATAACTTGGCAGTTGTGAATCTCAGCTGAGGAGAGGTAACTGACTCTAAAAGAGTTGTAGTTTCCCCAGACCTACCTGTGGAATGTCTGTTGGGAAATGATTTAGAAATGTCAGCCTCATCTGAAGTGGAGTTCAGGACACATGCAGAGATTATGGGTATTTCTGCCAGTGCCTTTGCTGTTACTAGGGCTCGGGCCAAACAATTAGGCACAGAGGGAGCTCTGGATCCTGGAAAAATTGACCAGCTAGCTCCTAGGAGAAGGAGCAGGAAGGGTAAGGAAATATCCTCCTCCAAGACTCCCAGTGAGGATCGGTCTCCTGAGGGAGATGATCCTAGCCCCTGTGAAGGAACTGTCCTACAAGAACTTGGGGCTGACACAGCAGGGTTCTTGGGGGCAGGGGGCCCTTCCAGGGCAGACTTGAGTCTGGAGCAGAAATCCTGTCCCTCTCTAGAACAGCTCAGACAGCAAGCTTCAGCTGAGGGGGCATGGAATGTCAGTGGGTCCCATAGGATCTATTGGGGAGATGGGCTTCTGTTTTCTTAGTGTTGAGACCCCAAGCCTGGTGCCACCAGGAGATTGGTTATACCTCAGAAGTTCGGGGTTTTCTTCTCTCCTGGCACATGACGCCCTCTTGCAGGACATCTTGGGCAAGGCAAGACTTGGGACAGGCTTGTCCCTTATTTTCACTGGCCTCACATGTCTGAAGACAGCAAGCAGTTTTGTCGCTCCTGTGTCACTCGCCAAGCCAAAGGTAAGTCAGGTGGCACTACAAAGGCCCCCTTAATTCCACTCCCAGTGGTTGGGGTTCTCTTTGAGTGGGTAGGGATAGACATTGTTGGTCCCTTAAACTCTCCAACAGCATCTGGACACAGTTACATCCTAGTGGTGGTGGGCCATGCCACTAGGTACCCAGAAGCTATTCCACTTACGACCACTACAGCTCCTGTGGTGGCTATGGCCCTTCTGGGAATCTTTTCCAGAGTGGAGTTTCCGAAGGAGGTCTTGTCAGACAGAGGTACAAACTTCATGTCTAGTTACATAACTGCAATGTGGAAAGAGTATGGTGTAAACTGAAAGTTTACCACACTCAACCATCCACAGTGCAATGGGCTTGTTGAAAGGTTCAGCAAGACTCTAAAGGGTATGATCATGGGAGTCCCAGAAAAGCTGAGGTGAAAATGGGACGTCTTACTACCCTGCCTTCTCTTTGCCTACAGAGAGGTTCCTTAGAAGGGGGTGAGCTACAGCCCATTTGAACTTCTGTTTGGACATCCAGTTAGGGGTCCATTGTGTCTGGTTAAGGAGCGCTGGGAGCAGCCTCTCAAACCTCCTAAACAAGATAATGTGGACTATGTCCTTGGTCTGAGTTCACATATGGCTGAGTACATGAAGAAGGCCAGCAAAATCTTTAGGCCAGCCAGGAGCTTCAGAAGGCTTGGCATGACCAAAAGGCTGTGCTGACTGTTTACCAGCCAGGACAGAAAGTGTGGGTATTGGAGCCTGTGGCCCCAGCAGCTCTTCAAGACAAGTGAAGTGGCCCCCACATCATCCTTGAGAGAAAAGGTGAGGTCACCTACTAGTTGGACCTAGGCACTCCCAAACGTCCTCACAGAGGTCTTCAGGTGAACCGCCTAAAGCCTTTTATTGACAGGGTTGACATGAGCTTGCTCATTGCAACTCATGTAGGGACAGGAAGGAACAGAGTGATCCTCTCCCTGATCTTCTCTCTCAGGACCCTGTTGATGGGTCAGTTGATGGAGTAGCCTTGACTGACAGCCTCACTGACCAGCAGCAAGCTGATTGTAGTCAAGTTCTTAATCAATTGCCAGACTAGTTCTTTCTGACTCCCAATCAAACCACCTGGTGTACCCATGAAGTGGCCACAGGTGACAGTCTGCCTGTCAAGAGTACAATCTACAGACAGTCTGACCATGTCAGAGACTGCATCAGGACTGAGGTCCAAAAGATGCTGGGGTTGGAGGTAATTAAACCTTCGGATAGCTCTCGAGCTAGTCCTGTAGTCCCTGTGCCAAAACCTCACACCCAAGATGGTAATAGAGAGAGATGAGATTTTGTGTAGACTATAGAGGTCTCAATGCAGTCACTAGGACTGATGCCCATCCAATTCCCAGGGCAGATAAGCTGATTGATATTCTGGCCTCAGCCAAGTACCTCAGTACATTTGACCTGACTGCTGGCTACTGGCAATCAGACTCTCTGAGAATGCCAAACCAAAAACAGCATTTTCAATCCCTATTGGGCACTATCGATTTATTGTAATGCCTTTTGGCTTGAAGAATGCACCTGCCACATTTCAGAGGTTGGTGAACAAAGTCTGAACAGGTCTGGAAGCCTACAGTGCAGCATATCTAGATAATATTGCTGTCTTTAGCTCCACCTGGGAGGTTCACCTGGTCCACCTCAGTAATGTTCTAGAGGCCATGCAGAAGGAAGGCCTCCCTATCAAGGCCACAAAGTGCCAGATAGGGCTGAGCAAGATTGTGTATTTGGGCCACCTTGTAGGTGGAGGCCAGGCTCAACCATTGGAGAGCAAAATCCAGACATAATTGACTGGGTTGCTCTAACTACCCAGACTTAGGTCAGAGCTTTCTTGGGCCTGACTTGGTACTACAGGGGGTTTGCTAAGGGATATGTGTCCATAGTGACTCCCCTTAATGATCTCACCTCCAAAAGAATGCCTAAGAAATTTCAGTGGACAGTTACCTGTCAGAAAGCATTTGATGACCTGAGCAGGCCATGTCCTCTGCTCCCATTCTGCAAAATCCTGATTACTCCAAAATCTTCATTGTCCAGACAGATTCTTAAGAGATAGGGGTGGGTGCAGTTCGATTGCAGCTTAATGCAGATGGCCAGAACCAGCCAGTAGCTTTTGTAAGCAGAAGGTTGACACCCCGGGAGAAGCGTTTGTCAGCTATTGAGAGGGAGGCCTTTGCAGTGGTCTGGGCCTTGAAGAAGTTGAGGCCATACCTGTTTGGTACCTTCTTCATTGTTCAGACAGACCATAAGCCCTTATGGCTAAAAGCAATGAAGGGTGAACATTCCAAACATTTGAGGTGGTCCATTTCCCTTCAGCAAATGGACTTTTCTGTGGAACATAGACCTAAGAGTAACCATGCCAACACAGATAGACTCTCCAGATATTTTTACTGAGAAAATAAAGACTTAACTGGGCAAGGTTATTCTCATCTTCTTTCGTTTGGGAGGGGTGGTGTAGGAAAGTAGGATCTGCTTTCATGGTTACCTCTACCTTTTGCTGGTGTCTGTATGTTTGTTTTACTAGTCTGACTGGGATCCTGCTAATCAGGACCCTAGTCACTGTGCTTCCTCCCTAAATTTGGCTATTGTAAGTACTTTTATACCTCCACAATTGGCTACTGGTTTACCCCTTGTATATGGTAATAAGGTACCCAGGGCATAGGTACACCAGGGGTCCCCCAGGAGCTGCAGCATGTAATGTGCCACTCCTGAGAGACCACTCAACCTGTGACTACAGGCATGCCATTGCAGCCTGTGTAAGCTGGTGCTAGCTCCACTTCGGCAGATATAAGTTTTTTATATATCTACGGTCACTACACTTAAAACCTAAAAGTCACCCACTAAAGCAGGCCTTTCAATCCTGAAGACAGGGTGCTGGGTTGTAAGTGTGTGGGTACCCCTGCATGGGCAGGACACTCCTATAAACCCCGGAGTCGATTCTCCATGCTTTGTAAGTGGGGTCAGCCATTTTGATACATATAATGGCCATCCGTCATTACGTGATAGCTAACTACATAGTGGCTGTGAGGCACTTGGGCATGTTTGGTATCAAACATGTTGGAACCATACCCCAACACCGTTACAGGTGTTGGAGGTATGATTCAATGCACCGGGGGGCTCCTCCGGGAAGCCCCCAGTACTCCCGGTAACAGCCTTTCAGGGTCTGCTAGTAAGCTAGTGCTGCTGCCGACTACAGACACAATTCTGCCTTCCTGCTGCTGAGCTGAGCTCGAGCAGGGAAAGGTAGAACAATAGGTTTCCTGTCACAGGGAGGTGTGACCACCTCCCAGACAGGACTCAGTGTATTGGGATGGGGTGGGGGCGCTTGCCAGCACCAACAGGCTGCTTTGAAGGGCACATTTGGTGCCCTCCTTGCATACTTCAGTCTGAGCCAGTTCAGTGAGCCCTTGGCTCCCGCTCTGGCGCAAAACTGGACAAAGGACATGGGAGTATCCTCCCCTCTGCCCAGCTCCTCTTCTGGGCGAGACCACTGAGTCGTCCTAACCCCTTTCTTAGAGTATAAAAGAGCTTACCTTTGGGTGGGTCTTCAGATTCGCCATGGGACAAGACTCAAGCCTGAAACCACATCACTCTTCGACCATCTGGACACTTGGAGTTCGCTGGACTTCACCTGGAACCGAGACTGCATCAAGGAAGACTCCTGCTACTCCTGTTCTCACTGTTCTGCCAGTCTTTTTCATCATCTGTGTCTATGCTTCTTCCAGGATCTTCAACAGATCTGTGGGCATCAAGGACACCCAAAGTAATCTCCCTTGGAGTGAAGGTGTCACTGCCCTGCATCTGCAGGCACCGCAACAAAGCTGACTGGTCTGCTTCTCCTGATGTCCCACAGACTTCGAAAGGCTCAGCAATACAGGTGGTGGTTCTGCAAATCCTCGAGGCCTGACCTGTCCTCTCAGCAAGTTTGAGGCCAGTATACCTTGTCAGAACCCCTGGGACCGAAACCCTGTGCACCACGTCAACTTGCCATTGCCAAGGCTTGTTGGCTCTGCACTCCAGATATCTTCGGGCTACAAGAAGATGCAGCCTCCAGCATCTCTTCCTGCCAAGATCTTTGTCCTCACCACATCCTCTGCACCATGGGCCTTCATCTTTGGTGAGCTGCTTGAGGTCCCCTTGCGACTCCTGAGCCTGTGACCTGTGGGTCCTCTTGATGGTCTTGTCTTGCTTCAGTTGGCTCCCCTGCTTGCTCAGGGCCTGCTCGGACTCTCCTGCACTTGGTGAGTCCCTTGGACATTGCTGGTCCCAAAGTCACTCCTTTATCGGTTTCCATGCCTGTTGCAGCTGCCAAGTCTTGTTGGTGCTCCTGCCGGACAACGACCCCCTGGTTCTCGACTTCTGACGTGGAGGCAGTTCATGCACAGCTCCTGGTCTTCCTCAGTATCGCCTGGTCCTCACAGCTGCAGCGACAAGGTCACCTGCATCACTCCTGCATCTCCCAACATAAGTGGACATTGCTCTTCCGTGCCTCCTGGTCACCTCTGAGTGGCATAGACTCTGTCCCCTCTGCTTGCAGGTTCTTCTCTTCAAGAATCCATCCTTGTATTCCACCGGACTCTTGCACAGTCTTCGCCATCGGCATCTTTACTGAAGTCCTCCATTGTGGTCTACGGCGGTTTCTGACGTCACTTCGCACCTATGCACTGAGCTTCCCTGGTGTAGGCATCCTGGTTCCTGAGGTATCCACAGGTGGGGTGCCTCTCCAACCTTCTGTCTTGCACAGGTTTCTCCACGGTCCACTGGGAAGGGTCCTTCTTCAAAACTGCAACAGCAACTTTCCCATTGACTTCACTGAGTACGCGGCTGTGTTTCCCCTCGGGACACAGCCTTCGTGGGGTTCCTGGGTACTTACCTTGGGTGGTTCCTTGTGTCCCCAGCTCTTCTGAGTCTCCTGGTCCAAGTCCCGACTTCAGTCACAGTTCGCATTCCACTTTCTTAGTATATGGTTTGGTCTTCCCCTGGAGACCACTGTGTATTGTGCACACTTACCTCTTGCAATTGAAGTATTGTTGTGTATTTGTGTTTATATCTCCGGGTTGGAGATATACCAATGTGTTAGTGAGTGTTGTGTAATAAATAGACATATTTTTACATATACACTGTGTGGTTCTTTTCGTTTAACCTACACTACATGATTAGATCTGGTAAAACAAGCTGCTTAACACTCCTGGATAAACCTGAAGGCTGCTCTCCACAGCTACCACTTGGAGAGCTTTCTAAAGTTGTCTAAGACCACTACAATCACAACAAGGGTTGTCTGGATTAGTGCAAGGTGCTTCATTAAATAAGTGTGCACCATATACTAAGCCAGCCTCCTACACATGTCAATCGCCTGAAGCCCTATTATGACAGAGCAGACATGACCATGCTCATGGTCACCGACGAGGAACAGGAAAATGAGAGTGGACCTCTCCCTGATCTCCTCTCCAGCAATCCCCAAGATGGGTGTGTCGATGGAGTGGTCTTTTCAGACACCCTCATTGACCAACAGCAAGCTGACTGCAGGCAGGTACTAAGTCAGTATGCTGAACTCTACTCTCTGACCTCTGGTAAGACTAGCTGGTGAACCCATGATGTAGACACTGGTGACAGCCTACCTGTCAAAAACAAAATTTACAGGCAGTCTGATAATTTCAGAGAGAGCATCCAAGCTGAAGTCAGCAAAATGCTGGAACTGGGTGTCATTGAACCCTTAGAGAGCCCCTGGGCCAGCCTAGTTGTCTTAGTCCCCAAACCTCACTCCAAGGATGAAAAGAAAGAAATGAGGTTTTGTGTGGACTATAGGGGCCTCAATGCTGTGATAAAAACGCATGCACACCCTAGAGCAGATGAACTAATTGACAGGTTAGGGGCAGCCAAATATCTCAGTACCTTCGATCTCACATATGGTTACTGGCACATAGGTCTGACCCCTGGAGCAAAATTAAAATCAGCGTTCTACACCCCAAATGGTCACTTTCAGTTTACTGTGATGCCTTTGGATTAAAGAATGCCCCTGCCACATTCCAACGGTTGGTGAACAAAGTCCTTGCTGGGCTGGAATGCTTTAGCGCAGCTTATCCTTACGATATGGTAAAGGGATGTGTTTATGACATTAAACGTGGTGCCATTCCACTGGTCCATAAAGTTAGGCCAATGCCATTAAGTGTTCGGGATGATCTTAATAAAGTGTTGTTGGACAATCTGTGTGCTGAGGGCATAATTGAACCAGCAAACACGTCTGAATGGGTGCTACCTATTGTATTAGCATGCAAACACTCAGGAGATCTACGTTTGTGTCTTTACTTGCATACTGTTAATGAACATAGTTATGGATTCCTTACCTTAGAATTACCCCCAGGCGTCAGACTGGATCCGGAGAATTTTTCTTCAGCAGTACCCCTGCGCATTAGTAGGTGGAGTTGGTCGGCTCCGCGTTCGCCGTTGGCGTCGTGATCGCCGGAATGACATCGCGGCATCTACTTAGATGCCGCCCCTGCGCGCTGACATCAGTTCTTTACACGACATTCCACGCCAGAAGCGCAGAGCCATGCAAGACAATGACCACTGGTGCACAAAACTAGGGCCCTGAAAGGAAGTCCCTTACCCTAGAAGTCAGTTCGCAGAACGGGGAGGATGGATGGGGCGGTAGGGAATCCATAACTAATATATGTCTCTTACAGATATATCGTTACTGAAGGTAAGTAACTTGTTCATCTGAAAGAGACTATTAGTTATGGATTCCTTACCTTAGAATAGATACCCCAGCAATACCAACCCCGGAGGTGGGTCTGCGAACTAACTTTACACCAGAAAGTCCTGGAGAACTGAATGTCCAAAGAAGCAGTCTCTCCGGACTTGGCTGTCCAGGCAGTAATGTTTGGTGAACGTGTACAATGAAGCCCATGTGGCTGCCTGGCAGATGTCATGAAGGGGGACTCCACATCCCAAAGCAGTAGTGGCTGCCGTCGCCCTGGGGGAATGGGCGCGCAGCCCTACTGGAGGTTCCTTTTCGCTAAGGAATAACAAATTTTGATGCAAAGAACGACCCATCGAGAGATGGTCCGCTTTTGCACGGCCCGACCTTTCTTGGCGCTCACATAGCCAACAAAGAGCTGATCATCCACCTGGAATTGTTTTGTGCGATCCAGATAGAATGAAAGCGCACGTTTTGGATCCTCCTCTTTTGAAGGATGTGGGGCAGGAAGAAGGTGGGCAAAGTGATGGTCTGTTCTATATGGAAAGAGGTAACCACTTTGGGAAGAAAGGAAGGCCTTGTGCGAAGGACAACCTTGTCCGGATGAACAGCTAGAAAACGAGGTTTCGAAGAAAGAGCTTGAAGCTCACTCACCCTGCAAGCAGAGGTGATGGCAACTAAAAAGGCAGTTTTGAGTGTCAAAAGTCTGAGAGGACAGTTATGTAGCAGCTCGAACGGAGCGCACATAAGGTAGGACAGAACAAGATTCAAGTCCCACTGGGGCATTACGAAAGGAATAGGAGGAAACTATTTACTTTTTTGTTTAAATCTGTTTTTATTATTTTGTTTTATAAGTTACAATACATCTGACATTTCTGGAAGTCCATTCAAATTACACTGTAACTTGATGTCAACAATGCAGTCAGTACAGTAGACAATCCGAACATTATTATATGTTAACAGACCTAAGGTAACATTGATTGGTGTAATGTCGCAACATACAGATTTTAACTATAGTCAACTTAACTCTAGTAACGCACAACAGTTTGCTCTGCTTCCTGAGACCCCCATTACTGCCTTGAATTACCATATGCAGTACGGCTATTATTCCCTGTAGTATAGCGTGCTAACCCAACCACCCAGCCCAACAAGATAAGGTGCGCACGTATCTGTCTGCGCACTCCAATGCACAAATATATACAAATTGCATGGTGTACAGCGACGCCTAGGGGGTTCCGTGTATGTCTGAATTGGTGGACGGGGAATAGACGGAGGGGGAAACAAAATGAGGATCCCGCAAAGGAGTGGGGAAGGAGGGGGGAAAAGGCCGGAGCAGGCCATATGTACTTTGTATGTCAGTCTCAGTCATGTGCCCCCTCAACACCTTCGGGTTCATCTTCTGATACTTCTGATCGATCCCGCCATTGTGCTCTGTAGTCTGATAGTATTGTGTCCCATGCCGCCGCCACTGGCTGTTTCCGCAACCCCATGGCATCCTCCCTACGAAGTGCTACACTTTCTGCCTGCGCCCAACACAACATGGACTGATACCAGGCTTTAGCCGCTGAGGGGGTAGGAGATTTCCAGCGGCGCATGAGCAGGCGCTTGGCTGTTATGAGGCCCAGATCTATATATCTAGACGTCACCTTGTATTTTTGGGTCTTTGATACAGTCCTAATATGCATAATTCCCATGACCAGTCCAGGGTACGTCCTGTGCACCTAGCTAGGCAGGTGGTGACCGTGTTCCAATATGTTTGGATAACCGTACACGACCATAGCATGTGTAGTAGGTCTGCCCCTATTTCGTCACATCTCGCTCAGCTAGCTTCAGTTCGGTCAAAGTACTTATTTATACGCTCCGGCGTCAGATAGGCTCTATGTATTATATAATACTGAATGAGCCGAAACCTGGCATTACGAGGGATTCGTGTGGGGCTCCCAAGTAAGCTGTCCCATTTCCGGTCTGTGATGGGCCGCTGCAGATCGGTATCCCAATGGACACGGAGAGATGTCAACTGCGGCGCCGTGTGTATTCTAAATGATTCCGCGAACCACTTGGTGAGATGACGGCCCGTGCCCAACTCGTGCAAATATTGTATTGTTAAGTGGGTGGCAGGTTCCTGCGTCATATCACCCCACAACGCGCTCAGTGTGCGCGTTACTGCGGCATGCAGCAGGAACTGACCTTGTGGCAGACTCGAACTTTCAGCCAGATCCGCGAACGGGATCAGTTGCACATCGTTGTATAGGTCACTTAACGTTTGTACGTCCACCTCCTCCCAATGCGTGAGTTCTGTACTAGTTACTGCCCCATGCCTCCTGGGCGTACCCAGGATGGGCAGTGAAGGTGCATATGGCATCACCCGGTTTGTAATACGAAGGCTGCGCCAATAGCATTGGTATGCCACCCGGACCAGCAGTTGTGTAGGTACTCCACCCTTCCGACCCAGATGGAACAATGTCACTATCTGTGAATGAGGAGTCCGGGCACCTGTGTCGCCGTATCTTCGAGATGGCGTGCGCTTAGCCATCGCGCCACCCATTGAAGTTGCGCCGCTAGATAGTATTGCTCCATGTTGGGCAATGAAAGGCCTCCCCGGTTGGTCAGCGGATACATTTTGGCTAGGGATACTCTGCTGTGCGACCCATGCCAGATGAACTGTCGCATATCTGATTCCAGGTTTTTTTAAACGGCGGCCTAAGCAACAATGGTAAGTTCGTAAAATAGTAAAGTAGGAGTGGAAGGACCCCATTTTCAGTAGTGCTACTCTGCCCATAACCCCGAGCAGTAAAGTACCCCAGGAGGTCATCTGTGCCCGTATTGACGTGGCAGCACGTACCAGATTGCCCTCAAGGAGATCTGGTTCGTCCCTGTATATGAGAATCCCCAGGTATCGGAACGCTTCCAATTGCCAACACACAGCCCCGCCATTAATGACTAAACACGGGTCAGAAGTGGACGCAGCGAAGGGATACAAGCACGATTTTTCCCAGTTTACCTTCAGGCCTGATACCGAGGCAAATCAGAGCAGCGCATCCTCAATTACCGCGCACGACTGCCCCACATCCCTTAGATATATGAGCAGGTCATCTGCATATAATGAGACCGCATGGGTATCATCTCCTAAGGGATTCCCCACTCTTCTTCTGTGCTGCGTAGCGTCTCAGCCAGGGGTTCGATAGCGAGCGCGAATAACAAAGGGGGAAAGTGGGCAGCCCTGCCTCGTGCCGCGTTCTATGGGGATTTGCCTTGACATATATGGGCCTGTCCTGACTCTAGCGGTTGGGCTTGTATAGAGTAACTTAACGAGACCCAAGTACTCCTCTCCCAATCCATATTTACGCAGTGCATTAAATAGGAACTCCCATTCTAGCGTGTCGAACGCTTTCTCCAGGTCAAGCACCAGGCATCCAGCTTGCGCCCATCTGTCCCTGGAGTAATATGCCACTGGAAGAAGCGCCATAAGTTTAGCGACGTGCTGCTTGCAGGCACGAATCCGTTTTGGTCCGAGTGCACTAATTGCGGTACTAACGGGGCCAATCGATTCGCTAATGTTTTGGCTAGAACTTTATAGTCTGTGTTAAGGAGCGCTAACGGCCGATACGAACCTATTAGGCTCCGTATCCCTGTTAGGCAGGGACTCACGAAGTGTATCTGGGAGTGTGCCCACTTCTTGTGCATTCTGATACATTGCAAGAAGGCGTGGTGCCAGGGCTTGTTGGTAGGCTTTGTAATATTCGGCTGGGTAGCCATCTGGGCCCGGTGTCTTGCCCGTGGCCAATGAGCGTAGAGCACTTTGCACTTCCTCCAGCGCAATTGGCTCACTTAGTTTGTCTTTTTGTTCGTCGGTGATTTGGTGCAGGTTTAAGGGAGCAAGAAAAGCCTCAATAGCTGATGTCGTGACGCAGTTAAGCGACTTGTATAGGAGGAAACGATTTACAATAGGGGACTTGAAAAGAGAAGGTTGATCTGGAAGATGAAGAAAGGCCGAAATGGCTGAAAGATAGCCCTTGAGAGTGCCCAGAGTAGAGCCCTGCTGGGCCAAGGAAAGAAGGAAAAGGAGAACCTCTGAAAGAGGGGCAGAAAGGGGATCCACAGCCTTTGCTGGGCACCATGCCACAAATTTGTTCCAGCTACAGGCGTTTACCGTTTTGGTGGCGGGACGCCTGTCTGCCAAGTTAACATTACAGACTTCAGGAGGAGGGTCGAAAGCTGTCAACTGTCGCCGCTCATCTCCACGCAAGGAGGTGGAGGCTGGACAGGTTTGGGTGGAGGACCTTCCCCTGATGTTGCGAGAGAAGATCCTCCCGAAAGGGCAGTCTGATCAGAGGATCGATGGCCATGTTCAAGAGCTCGGGATACCAGACTCCTCGTGCCCAGTCCGGAGCCACAAGAATGACTTGGGTCCGGTCGCGCTTGATCTTCTTCAGCACTCTGGGCAGAAGTGGTATAGGCGGAAAGGCGCATAGTAGACCGCAACCCCACTCGCAACGAAAAGTGTTGCCTACCGAGTGCCGCCTTGGAAATTCCACGCGCAGAACTGCTGACATTGCGCGTTCTCTTCGGTGGCGAATAGATCTAACCAAGGCTCTCCCCACTGCTGAAAGAGACCTTGCACCACCTCCGAGTGAAGACCCATTCGTGATCCATCATGCACCTGCGGCTGAGTTCGTCCGCCCTGGCGTTCAGAGAACCTGCCAGGTGTTGAACCACAAAGGACATGCCCTGACGTTCCAGCCACATCCAAAGGCGAAAAGCCTTCTTGACATAGGGTCCACGACCCCACCCCGCCCTGTTTGTTGCAGTACCACATGGCGGTGGTGTTGTCCGTGAACACCTGCACTACTCTTCTTTGACAGAAGGAAGGAATGCCTTCAGTGCAAGACGAATCGCCCGGAGCTCCAGAAGGTTGATGTGGAGCCCGTACTCTGCCGGAGACCAGAGGCCTCTGATCTCCACCTCCCCCAGGTGGCCGCCCCACCCCAGAAGTGATGCATCCGTCACCACTATGAAATCCAGTTGGGGAAGGGAGAGGGATCTGCCGTTGACCCAATCCTGGACGCAAACGGAAAGATTCCCCTGATGCTGTGCCCACTGCAACTTCAGGTCCCACTGCAGAGTCCGCATATGCCACCTGGCATATTTACAAAAGCACAAGGGAACCCAAAAGGTAGATCAGGACCTTGGGTAACAGTTTAGTATTAGAACAGTGGTCCTTAAAAAGAACAGTATGGTCATCAGGATAAATATAGACTCCAATCAGTGCTATATTACTAGTGTCCAGCCGGACATTCAATTTAATAATTCAAAAATGTCAAAAACCAAAAATATAAACACATCAATACAGTGGGACACAATCCTGCATCCTACATAGAAACATAACAAATACATTTAGGACAGGAACATATCAGGCAAGACAGGGTAGCTTGTGGAATATTGAACACAATTTCTAACAAGCTTGAGGAAACAGTAAATACACTTTTTTATCAGATTTGATTAATGTGCAAACTGTTTAAATTGGTCGACGACGTTTCGATCCTCTTAAAAATGGTAGGATCATCATCAGGACAGTTAAAAGTACAAGCCTGAATAATTAGAGATTGCCTGTGGAAAATAAGGAAAAGGGAAGGAGATTAAGGATCGTCTAGTACAGACCGTGAAACATTATGCTATCCAGGGGGTCCGGGACCGCCCCGGTGCGACCGCACAATGCTCGTGAAGGAATAACGGTTATGAAAACACACAAGGACTCTCAACAAGGCGATAACTGTGAAGGGAGATGGCTAGCGTGAGTGAGCGTGAACGTCAGGGCTGCATATTAGAATAAGGTGTAGGAGGAAACAACCGTGGAGACATGGACGCACGCAATAATTCGTGTCAGGATAGTGACAAGCGAACCAGGCTGGACGGTACACACGTGAGCAAGGTGAAAAGGCCTAAAGATGTATGAGGACCGAGTTCAGGGTGCCCGCTGCGCGTGTGAGGTGACGCTCGTTCGCACAATAGGGAAGTAATAACTGACCTCAATTGGGCTTGCGGAAGGTTAAGCCACATATACACTCCACCAGCAGGATGCAGGAGGCTATGAGGCCCAGCAGCCTCAGGGCCATTCTGACCGAAACCCGGGATAGAGGCTGAAAGATCGGAATCATAGCCCAATATGCTGGACTCGCTGCTTGGGAGGATAGGCCCGAAACTGCACTGTGTCCAGAACCACTCCGATGAAAAGGAGCTTCTGAGAGGGAATCAGGTGTGACTTCGCTACGTTGATAGTGAACCCCAGGGAATGCAGGAGGTCCGCCGTAGTCTGGAGGTGGGAAGACGACAGCCTGGGGCGAACTCGTCTTCAACAGCCAGTCGTTGAGATAGGGGAAGACTGGAACCGCTGATCTGCGCAGATGAGCTGCGACCACCGCCATCACTTTCGTGAACACCTGAGGGGCGCTGGTAAGGCCAAAGGGGAGCACGGTGAACTGAAAATGCTCGTGGCCTACCGTTAACCTTAGAGTAACGCCAGTGGGCAGGCAGGACGGGGATGTGAAAATAGGCGTCCTGCAAGTCCAACGCTACCATCCAGTCTCCAGGGTCAAGGGCAGACAGGACTGAACCAGTGTCAACATTTTGAACTTCTCCTTTCGGAGGAAGCGGTTGACGTCCCTGAGATCCAAGATAGGACGCAGGCCTTTGTCCTTCTTGGGTACCAGGAAGTAGTGGGAATAACAACCATGACCTACTTCTGGCACAGGGACTAGCTCGATGGCTCCCTTGGCCAAGAGAGCCGTAACTTCCTGACGGAGAAGGGCCAAGTGATCCTCCAACATGCGATGGTATTGCGGTGGCATGGATGGAGGGGTAGCCTCGAAGGGGAGGGAGTAGCCCCTTCGGACTATCTGCAAAACCCACCTGTCTGACGTGATGGTTTGCCAGTGGCAGAGGTGATGGCGGATCCTGCCGCCCACTGGCAACTGGTGCCCTGAAAAGACGGACTAGGAGGGCTTGGAGGCTGCTGCAGTGGGGGTGCTGGTGGACTGGCTCGCCCGCTGGCCCCCAGACCCATGACGATGGGTCCCACGTCCTCAGCCGCGCAGAGGCTGGACAGCTTGCGCAGGCCTGTGGCTCTGGGCGGAACGTGGTGGGGCACCCCTTCTGTAGCCACGAAAGGGGCGAAAAGCAGACTGCACGGGGCGAGAGATGGTAGCGAGGCTCAAGGATCTGGCCGTAGCCCTGGAATCCTTAAAGCGCTTGAGCACGTTGTCCGCTTTGTCGCCAAACAAGCGATGGCCGTCAAAGGGCATGTTCAAAAGAGTTGATTGAACATCACCCAAAAAGCCAGTGGACCTCAGCCAGGTGTAGCGTCCCAGGGCTACCGATGTTGAAATCGTCCTGCCTAGCGAGTCGGCAGTGTCCAGTCCACATGGTACGGTGAACTTTGCTACATGTCTACCCTCAGCAACTGCATGGGAGAGCATGGCCCGGGCCTCCTCCCGGCACTGTGGCAGCACCTGCACGACTGTGTCCCACACAGAATGGGAGTAACGGCCCAAGAGACATGTGGTGTTCACCGACTGCAGTCCTAAGCAGGCAGAAGAAAATATATTTTTCCCAAAACTGTCCAGTTTCTTGGATTCCCTATCAGGTGGAGCAGTAGGGAATGCACCCTTGGAAGTCGAGGCTTGGACCACCAAGCTCTTGGGGGTAGGGTGTTGGGAGAGGAAAATGGGGTCACACGGGGTCGGGCGGTGGCGTCGGGCAATCATCCTATCCACAGGAGCCCCTGTGCTGGGCTTGGACCAAGTGCCCAGAAGGATGTCCGTGAGGGCCTCATTGAACGGCAACAGGGGCTCTGAAGAGGCCGCCACCGGTTGAAGCACCTCGGTCAGGAGGTCAGTCCTGAATGCCACCGTAGGAAGCTCAAGGTTCAAGGCCTCAGCCATCCTACGCAACACCACAGCGTAAGAGGCACCCTCCTCTGTAGCCACGGTAGAGGGAGAAAGCATGCCAAGGTCTGGAGAAGTGTCCAGACCACTGGCCTCACCCAACTCCTCTCTCCAGTCCGGTTCTTCCAACTGGTCTGCCAGAGGGTCCACATACCCCGCCCAGTCCTCCTCACCCTCCTCCGGTAGCCACTCAGGGCGATGGGGAACACCAGGGGAGAACAGAGGTACAAAAGTACCGGCCGGCACCCGCACCGACGTCAGTCGACGCCGGTCCGTCTCTTTGTCCATGTCGAGGGGGAGGCTGGGGTTGACGTCGGTTGGGGACACAACCAGCGTCGGAGGGGGCGGGGTGTCGCCAAAGGATTCAGCGCCAGAGGAGGTGTCGTAAGGTCGACCGGCGCCGATCCGGATCCAGGCCTGGATCCCTGGGGGCCCTGCAGCACGGGCCCGAAGCCGCAGGCATCGAAAGCCAAGAACCCCCAGCCGAGTCCACGGGGCCCGAAGGCGCGCCAGGCGAGTCGGGTTGCCCAAAGATGGAGTGGAGGGCTTCGTAAAAACTACGAAGTTGGGCAGGGGTCGCTCTGGCTCCCGGGAAGGGGGGGGGCTCGGAGTCAACCCAACAGGCTCCGCGGGCAGTGCCGGATGACTACATCCCGCATCCAAACATCGCGTCAGCCGACAGACGAGGAGAACGCGAAGAGCGATGGTGATTCTTCTCCTTCTTTTTGTGCTTCGACTTACCCGAAGACAAAGACTTCAACGAGGAGTGGTGGTGATGGCTCTGCGACCGGTCCTGCAACCTCGAGCGGCGCGGAGCTGACTGCCGGGCCTCCAGAAGCTTTCGGGACCGCTCCCTCAAAGACTTCGGGGCCATGGCCCAACAGTCGGAGCACGACTTCGGGTCGTGGTCGCGCTCCAGACACCAGAGGCACACTAGATGTGGATCCGTCACCGACATCAGCTTGTGGCAGGAGGCACAAGGCTTGAAGCCGGTTCACCGATATGACATCCCTGTGCACCAGGAGTCAACCGACTCGAAAAACATGTCGACAAAAGTCGAAAAAAGACAGTCAAAAAGTGACTAGAGGTACCGCTCTCTCCGGATCTACGCTGACTGGCACGGAAAAAGAAAGAACTGACATCAGCGCGCAGGGGCGGCGTCTAAGTAGATACTGCGACGTCATTCCGGCGATCACGACTCCAACGACAAACGCGAAGTCGACCGACACCACCTACCGACGAGCAGGGGTACTGCTGACGAAAAATTCTCCGGATCCAGTCTGACGCCTGCGGGTAATTCTAAGGTAAGGAATCCATAACTAATAGTCTCTTTCAGATAAGAACATTGTACTATTATTAACCCGTTCCATGCCATGGGTGTAACAGTTACGTCCATTGCTGCTGCGCTGGTGTGCCATGGACGTAACCATTACGTCCATGGGACACCAATGCAGAATCCCTCGGCTGATTTCAGCAGAGGGATTTCCTTTTTGTTTGGCCTCGGGAGGTGGGGAAGAGCTTCCCCAACCTCCGAGGCATGTAATGGCGATCGCACACATGGCGCGCTGACGTCATTACATATGAAACTGAAACTGAAATGAGACAATCAGTTTGTTTCAGTTTCAGTGCTTCAATGCTCATGGGGCTATCTCAGCCTCGAGCACCGAATCACACAGGAGAGGTACCATTGGAAAGGGGAGAATCTCCCCTTTCGAATGGTACCCCTCCCTAATTGATCCCCAAGCAGGGATCCACCCACTAGGCACCAGGGAGGGGGGAGCAGCCCCTTGGGCAAGGGCTTCAGCTCCCCCCATAGTAATTTGGGCAAAGTCAGTCTTTCTACCCCCCTGGGAGGCAGATAGGGGCAGTAGCCCCCAATCTGCCCCCAGGGGGGTAGAAAGCACACTAGACACCAGGGATTCTTTTTTTTAATGGTATGGGGTGGGGGCTGCCCACAATGGGCATGCCAATGCCCCCACCCCTAACACAAAAGGGATAGTCTTTCTGCCTCCCAAGGGGGCAGATAGGGGTTATCACCCCCGATCTGCCCCCCCAGGGGGACAGAAAGCCAACTAGACATCAGGGATTCTTTTTTGTGAAAACGTAGAGGTGGGGACTGCCCTAAATGGGCATTATAATGCCCCCACCCCTCCCAGAAATTGGCAGTCTTTCTGCCCCATGGGGGCAGAAAGCCTACTAAGCAACAGAGATATGTTTATGGGCATGTCAGGGAGCGGCCCCTTAGGCAAGGGTTGCGCCCCTTTTTATGTGAACACATTTTGGCTGCTTCTGCCCTTCTGGCAGATTAGCGAAAGTTTTAGGCACACCTGCTCCCAAGGGGGCAGAAAACCACTAGACACTAGCGAAAGTTTGTGTGTGTGTGTGTGTGTGTGTGTGTGTGTGTGTGTGTGTGTGTGTGTGTGTGTGCGCGTGTGTGTGTGTGTCTGTGAACTGGAGTTCAGCTGACGGTCTGTGTTTACTGGTGTTTGGCTGGCTGTGTGTGAATCTGCCTTTTGCTGGCGGTGTCTGGAATTGTGCTTAGCTGACAGTGTGTGTGGACTAGCACTTGGCTGGCAGTGTGCAATGACTGCTGCTTGGCTAGCGGTCTGCATGGATGACACATGTCTGACGGTGCGCATGGACCGTCGCTTGGCTGGCGATGTGCTTGGATGGTGCTTGGCTGACGGTGTGCGTGGATGGCGCTTGGCTGGTGGTATGCATGGATGTCACTTGGCTGGTGGTTACATTATGTTAAATTGTATTTGTAGAGCGCCAATCACCAGAAGGTCTCTAAGCGCTGTAACATAAATCAGAAAGTCCAGAATCCTTTCGCGCAGCTATACTCAACACACAGCGGAGTAAACTTATCCATACGCCTCTGTCTGGTGGTGTGGCTT
This sequence comes from Calotriton arnoldi, assembly GCA_963921515.1. Taxonomy (NCBI): domain Eukaryota; kingdom Metazoa; phylum Chordata; class Amphibia; order Caudata; family Salamandridae; genus Calotriton; species Calotriton arnoldi. The sequence goes on from CAWUFW010005817.1 coordinate 284,391, forward strand.
GCGTGGTGCAAACCTCAAATTTAGCTAACAATTCACACTTTCCTCATATTTCGGTGTGGAAACTTTGGATGATCACTGCGCCAGCATAAATTTCCCACCACCCAGCGTTTCCCTCGGTCTCCTGAAAAAAATGATACCTCACTTGTGTGGGTGCCCAAAGCAGAGAACCTAAAAACTTATAACATGAAAAACTGAGGAGGAACCAAAGTGCGTCAAGAAGGGCATTTTTTGTTTCATACGTTTTTAGGCTGACACTGCCTTGGGCACCCAAACGAGTGAGGTATCATTTTTATTGAGAGACTCAGAGGAACGCTGGGTTGTGGGAAATTTGTGCCAGCATGGTGATCTCACAACCTTCCTACACAGAAATGTGAGGAAAATGTGACTTTTTAGCTAAATTTGAGGTTTGGAGGGAATTTTCGGTAAGAAAACATTGAGAGATCCACACAAGTCACACATCACTGGACTCCGCTTGTGTCTAGTTTTCAGAAATGTCTGGGTTTGGTAGGTTTTCCTAGATAGGCACTGAGCCCCAGCCAAAAAACGCAGATGCCCCCTATCTATGACAAAATGCTACTGGTTTCTGGAGTGGTCTGTGGGAGTGGGCGAGGGGCCCAGTTCTGCTGGTCACTAGTTGTCCCGTGGGGAGGTGTTGCTCCCAAAAATGAATACCTCTGTTTTGTCGATGTTGAGTCTGAGGCATATGTTTTGCATCCAGCTGGCTACACTGGCCATGCACCTGTGGTAATTGGTGTTGGTGTTAGTGGGGTTTGAGGATAGGGAGAGGATGAGCTGAGTGTTGTTGGCGTATGATATGATGTTCACACAATAGGATTTGACATTAGCGAGAGCATAGTGGGAGTATCCTCTGCCAGATCTCTTGGGACAACCCACCCTCCCATAGCTGGGTATGATGTATCTGAAAGTCGTTCTGGTGTAGAGCCGGCTATAGTCTTTTGCAGGATGAAGGTTAGAGTCATCAGGGCTGCATTTCAGTCACAGTGCACAGCTTTCCAGGATAATCCCAGCAGAAGTGCTCCTCTACCGAAATGTGGCACAGAGGCAGCTTATATAATAAAAGCACTGTTCCAATGACACTGTGTCAATTGTTTGCCTTGGGACTCAGAGCGGTCTCCAACCGGATAACCAAATGCAAGGGCATTGCATTCAATGTTGCTAACCTTGGACAGAGTGTACAGGCAACCCTGATAATATGATAAAGCATGTTAAAAGTCACCATTAGAAAAAGATGTCAAGTTAAAACGTGTAGTTTAAGATGGAGACTTTAGCGCTGGTCCTGTTGAACCTTATAACACCCACTCCTTGGCCCGAAGGAGACTCTTGCTCAACCTAAAAGCTTCAAATATAAACTTATTGATTATAGAATATACTCTAATAACAAAAGTCATTAAAAGCCATAATGCAATAAAAAGTGCCAATTAAAAGCACACAATTAATACAAATGAATAAAAGGTTAATTTGAAATAAAAACAAGAGGCCGAATTAAAAAATCTAGGATGCTCCCAAAATGTTTTCCATGTTCAGAGACTCAATAGGATCCAGGAAGGAACCCACATCCCCAGACGATGTTTCCACAGTGACTCGGACTGCAAGTTCCAAAGAACAAGCATGGTCATATCCAGTCAAATCAGCAGATGCTGGTGTGCCAGCCAGCACTGTAACCACAGTGGAGGAGCCAGAATCCAGGAATGGGGTCATATTAGAAATCCTGTAGCAATTGTAGTTTCGTAGGACAGCACTGAAGATGAGCCCTCAACGGACGCACCTGCAGATCCATATCCGTAAATGGAACTAGTTGCATCACAAGACATAGACCCAGTGCACACTCGAAAGTGCACAACAGACAGCGGAACACGGACTGTAGGCAGTGTAACCATATAAAAGTCTAAAGGACAAAGACCAGTTGTCATTCAGTTCCTGAAGTAAAGGCACTCCAAAGTACTGTATCATGTGTTCATGACACAGTAGGACGTGTGGTAGTTCCATCACCATTCGGCTTCGAGGTGGAACATCCATTGAAGAGGGGCAAAAATAGGGCCAAAATTCCAACAATCAGGAATAACATTAATGGTATGCCTCCAAATACACTGGAAACCAAAAAGTGTAGAAAGGATGGAATCACTCCGAATACAGTCTGGAACATGCTGACAAAGCCAGACCCAATCGCTTTAAAAAGTGTACCACTCCCATGGTATTTGAAGTATTAAATATGCAGTGCACAAGTTCACCAAAATGCTGTGGCAGGTTTGTGCATAGTAGTGATTGTATTTCAGAGGAAGTGCTTGCAACTTGAAGAGCAAACGTTTCTCTAGCAGATGTTAGTGCAATTTCCTTGTGAAACAGTAGGGCTTTCAGTTAACTTATCAAATGTAACATTAAAAATAGGAATCAAAGCCATACAGTAACTTCCTGACTGTGTGTGTAAGTGGGAACAACTCATTGTTCCAACAGGCCACAACCCTAAAAACCGTCATCACATATGGTACTCCCAGTATCATCCCACAACAACGTTGGTAGTTCAGTATCAAATAACTTCCATTTGAAAGAATTCTGAATATTGGCCACATTAAGGCAGAAAGGGCACCTTTCAGATAACATGCCACATTGGCCATGGAGGCATTGCACGCTACATGAAGTGTCATCTCTACAAACGAATGAATGACCAAACAAAGTTTCATATTCGTTCGTGCTGAGAAAGACTTCAGTGTCTCCACTCAGACACCTGTAATCAAAGGGGAAAACTCAGGTTTTGTGAAAAAATGCCTCTCCTAACGCTTTATGTCTGCCTACTTGAAAGTGTTTCAAACAAGATGTAAAATTAAATGTTGATACTGGTAATGAAATAAATCTATGAATCAGCCACACGGCTGATGGTGTTTCAGCTACTGTAAAGGGCAATTTATCTAAATGTTCTAAACTTAACATTCTGTAAGTTGCATCTTTTTGCCATTATTCTTTTTGTGGATGTTAACCGCTAACCGCGGCGTGAATTCCGCTGCGGTGCGGCGGTTTGATTGAGTGGGCGGGGCCGCGTCGGCCAACGGACGTGCGCAGCACTATGGAGGTAGTGCTCGCGACGGCCGTTGGCCGACGGCGCGCAGCGAAGGGGTTAAATTATAAGACAAAAACAAATCAGTCACATTCATATATGTCTAGTTGTACCTTGTTCCGCCCTTTGCGCTCTGCCGTCTCCTTGCTATCAGACCCGATCTTCCGGTCTCTTCATTAGAACTTATCAGGTTGGGCGGGGGAGGAGACTCTCTCCACAAATCGCCTCAAATGATGGCTGCAGCGCGGGAGCGCAGCGGACGCGCCGCCGGCGCGCTGAAGGCGCGCCAAAGGCAAGCCCGTCTACGCCCATCCGCGGCCGACCAGTTCTAGGGGCTATACACAATGCCCATTTCTTCCGTTACTCTGCATCGGAACTGAAATTGCTGCAAGGTAATTTGTTAATTGATACTGATACCCGGGCTAAACTGGATAAAGCGGGGATTTTTACACATAGAGACACCTACCCTGAAATCTACCATAAACCTCCCTGCCTGGAGGGTCATTTCAAAGAAATGAGCTCTCAAGACTCAGCCACCCCCGAGCAACAGGAGTTTAAGGGACTCACAATTAGCTATTTGAACACTCGCTCGATGGTGAAACACCAGCTTGAAATATTTCAGCTTTTAGATTCTGATAAACCGGATATTCTCCTCCTCACTGAAACGTGGCTTACTGAAGAGTCTGTTCCTGATATTCTAGCAGCTGTACCTGATAGCTATTATATTCTTCAGGCAAACAGGACCTCAGGTAAAGTCGGGGAGGGGTTGCAGCTATTATCCATCAGAAACTTCAGTTCACCTCACTAGGGATCACAAGTTTACCCTCAGTTGACAGCCTAGTTTTGAAATTTGAATCTCCTCAGTCCTCTTTTATTTGCGCCTTATTCTATAGACCCCCTTATCACATGCCTACATTTCCCCAGTTACTAGGCGAAATGATCTCCCATCTAGTTATCAACTATGCTATAATTCTTATAATCGGAGATTTTAATTACTGGCCCAACGATGTACGGGAGAGTGCCAGCTCTATTGAACTGGCAGACCTCCTCTCTGGAATGAATTGTACCAGCATGTGTATGCAGCTACTCATATAAAAGGGCACATTTTAGACCAAGTCTGGACATCTAACCTGAAAATCTCTAAGTTATTGATCTCTCCTTGTACTTGTTCGGACTATCATTTTATTACATTTACTATCTCCAGTGTTCTCTTAACCAAACCCCACGAACAGAAAATCATATGGCTAGAAACTGGAGTCGCGCAAATATTGGCGATTTTTGCTCATTATTAACTGCTATGGCCCCGACAGCACAGGAGTCACTTCACAATCAGGCAGAAAGCATTAAGACATCGCTTGAATCTGCTAGTGATAGTATTGCTCCTCTCAAGAAAACCAAGATCATGAGACCCCATGATGCCCAACGTTGGTTCTCCGACGACTTAAAATCAAAGAAACTTGCTTTAAGGCAAGCAGAACGTAGTTGGAGATGCCACTATTTCTCAGATAAAAGGTTATATTCTTAACTCAGCTTAAAGAATATAAAAACGCTATTCTTCAAACTAAGGCGGATTACTTCTCCATGAAAATCCTAAATTCGGCAAATAAGTCCAAGGATATTTTCTCTATAGTTGAAGAGCTTGCTAAACCAGATAGAGTCATGGCGAAACCTGTCTCTTCACAATCCTTATGTGACTCTCTCAACACCTACTTTATTGAGAAAATTGCCACTATTAAGGCTAGCATCCCTACCCATACCTCATCTACGTTTTCTCCGCTCACATGCAAAAATCCACTTCTACTTGATCAAATTCCTCTGATCTCAAGGGAGGTATTCTTTGATCTGCTTAAAAAGGTTGGTTCCGGTTCCCCTACTGATAGTTGTCCCCATCACATTCTACGGGAAGCTTTTCTTTCTTGCCCGGACCCCCTCTTTCACTCCTGAACAATTCTCTCAAGCTGGGTATAGTCCCTAATACATTCAAAAGTGCAGAAATTGTTCCGATTTTAAAGAAACCTAGCTCTGACCCTCTGGTCCTCAGCAACTATCGTCCCATCTCCTTGCTGCCCTACTTAGGCAAAATCCTAGAAGCTCATGTAGCAAACTGCCTCAGCTCCTTCGTTGAACACTCTCACTTTCTTGACTCTCATAAGGCAGGTTTCAGACCTGCACACTCAACGGAGTCAGTTATTCTCACAGTCATGGACGAGCTTAGAAGGGGGCTGACAAGGGTATCACCCAGGCCCTGGTACTCCTTGATTTGTCAGCAGCATTTGACACGGTCGATCATGATCTCCTGATTGACCGTGTCAGCAATGCTGGGATCCAGGGTCTGGCGCTGAAGTGGCTCTCTTCTTTTCTCAGCAATCGATTTCAAGCGGTTCGCCTTGCCAACTTCTCCTCCAATAAAATGAAATTGACCTGTGGGGTACCCCAGGGCTCCTCCCTTTCACCCCTTCTTTTCAATTTGTACCTACTACCCTTGATTTGCTCTCTGAGAGAAAGAAAGGTTGGAACCTTTAACTACGCTGACGACCTTCAGTTGGTATTTGATATCAATTCATCTGCAGTTTCTGTATCTAACTTTCAATCCACTCTGAATTTTATCAGCGATTGGATGAATAGCAATCAACTAAAACTGAATCCTGATAAAACTGAGCTGATCCTTACAGGTGGGCCAGCCAACCCGTGAAACTCCAGCTTTTGGCCTCCATTGCTGGGAAATCCCCCACTCCCAGCAGGTTCTACCAAGAGTTTGGGTATTGTGATCAGTAAAGATTTGTCTATGAAAGCCCAGATTGGCTCAGTGGTCTCTGCTTGTTTCTTTCAATTGCGAAGAATTCGGAAGATCAGTAGATTCCTGACCACTGAAGCCCTGACCTTGGTCATCCTAGCTCTGGTAATCTCCCGTGTTGATTACGCCAATTCACTGTATGTTGGTATCCCAGCATATCAATTACATCGCTTGCAGCTGGTGCAGAACCAAGCGGCCAGGTTGATTTTTCGCCAGACCAAATGGCACCACGTCAGACCGCGGATGAAGAGTCTACATTGCTTCCTGTGGCTAAACGCTGCGCCTTCAAGCTGGGTTGTACCATCTTCAAAGCCCTCTCTGGTAATAGTCCAGCATTTATCTCTTCTAGGATCCAGCGCTATACCCCTTCTCGGGACCTGCGTTCTTCCCATTTGAATTTGCTGGCTACTCCATCATTCAAACGCAAGAAGCACGGGGACTAAGATTCGTGGTCTTGGCCCCGCAATTTTGGAACTCGCTTCCTGTGGAGCTGAGGTCTGTGACTTCTTATGCACAGTTTAGGAAACAGCTTAAGACCTGGCTGTTCTCCCAGGTGTATGACTAAGTTAAATCTCTCGTTGTTGCAGCCTCCTCTATGACTCCAGCGCCATGAAACCGTTTGGTGTACGTGCGCTTAACAAGTGCCTTTAACATAACATTTCCTTGGCAAACAATTTGATTTTAAAATCTGCAATGTCCAACGCAATTGCATAATCGATCTTAGCATTTCCGCCTGTATTTATTCATATTTATTTTTTGCCCATCTTATTGGTATTTATCCATATTTAAATTGTGTTTTGAGAATAAATGGAGTTGTAAAATGGTATATTTCCACATTTATTTAACTGGTAAGCATACACTCATACTTTGCTACCTGTCACGTTTTAGCAAATTAAGCAGCCAAATATAGGGAAACCTAACACCCACAGGTGAATATCAGCATCATAATACACATATATGTTAACATATGCTTGCATTTAGGGAAATCTGAACCTGTTTTCCAAATTCCCATGCTATCTGCTCAGCTGTTGTCCTGGAAAGCATGAAAGATAGAATGAAGAGTCACCCACGAAAAGCATGATTTTCCTATTTTTCCGCTTTTATAAATAAATACAGACAGGAAAGACATTGTTTTCTGTCTGTATTTATCTGTAAAGAAGGAAAACTGATAACCTTAAATATTATTCAAAGAATAAATGTGAGTTAACAATGTGGCCATGCCATTATCCACATCAGCTAAAGCCTTTTCAAAATTAACCCAGTCAATTTCTCTTACATTTACAGTAGCGTCCTATTGAGAAACTTTCCAAATTTCATTGTATATGGCGTATTGAAAACGTTTAGAACATGGTGATCTAGGACCCAACAAGAAATCTTGCAAATCCATGTCATCAGAATGGAGAGAAAAATGTTCCCTAACTGCAGAGAAAGTGGCATGTTGTAACCATTGCTGGCATAACTTTCCTACGCTACAGGTGGAAACCACTCCTGAATGTTGTGTCTGCATGTACCGTGGGTCTGGTCTGCTTGCTTTAAAACCGTGATCATGTTTAAAACATGTGCATGACACCTATTAGTGTCGACTAGCCACATTAACTACCTGTCTGAACCTGAAAGTGAAGAATTATATGTACCATTCTGTATCATATTATTGAGCCGTTCTTCTGTGAAATTTGCAAAGTGTTGCCAATGGTCAAAACATGCAACGGAGGGAATGTTAGGTGTATTCATGTCTTTAGTTTTCTCCAGACAGGTAGTTTGCTGCACTGTTTTGTTCAGAAAGATTATCTGTCTAGGTATTAGACAAGCTCTAAACAAACCATCATTGCCCCGGACTTGTTAGTTTTGTGTTCCTAAATTGATTTTTACTCAATGATTTCTTTTCAAAATGTATAGCTTTGTTTGGTCAGCTGGAAAATTAATGAGTCTGAATAGAATTATTTTTTTGGGTCAGCATATTTTTCTTCGCTGGGAAAGGTGTAAGTTTATAATAATAAGAAACAGAGTCTAACGGGCTGTTACTGGAAAAATATGCAAACCTTTTTCATGTATGTTTTTGAACTACCCACTGGTCACGTTGGGCGATATTCCCATTGTGTGCAATTGAAAACTGCACATGGAGTACTAGGTCTGTGTAAATAATGGTGTGCATGGTGATAACAAAACATCTCACCATATTCAGCAGAATTTAAATACAACTCTTCAGTATCGATTACTGTATACGTTTCTAGTTGGGAAAGCATGCTTTTAACAATGGTCATATCCCAGTCATCAGAAATACTACCAGAAGTGATAATGTCATCCATTGACACTTTAAATACATAAGAAGCTTGTAATGTTTATGTAGGACAAAAAAAATAAAATGGGATCTTATCCCAAACAATTCCATCAAGAAAAGGAAATGCAGAAATGTTCACAAGGGACAGATCTCTTCACACTTTATGTGAAGAAGAATGAGACTTTAATACCTCAGCTACCAGTTCAACAGCAGAGCATTCTGGCAGTGGCAGCCAACACAGATAAATACTGGAGGGGTGGGGGGAGGAGGTCCGGGGGGTGAAGGGGGGCTGGTAGGAAGCGCACATGGCAGGGGGATTAATAATAAAACATTCTTTTTCAAAACACTTACCTGGTGCTGCCAGCCACCTCGCGCTCCTCTGCATCCAGTTCCTGGCATCACAGACTCCTTATCCAATCCCCATGCTGCTCTCAAGCATGAGAGCAGCATGGGGATTGGCATGAGTGGGCTGGATTAATGCTCGCTCAGACACAGGGAGTCATTGCTGTTTCTCCATTGTGGAATAAGATAAGTCTGTTTCAGCCAGAAAAGGCACGTATCCCATGCAATAAAGTATGTCACAAATCTGAAGAAAAGTCATCAATGGTGGCAAAATAGAGGCAGTCAGAGCAAAAACAGGGACCTCATGAGTACAGCTGGTAGACACCTCCAAAGGAGCTGGTTATAAACAACTTTGTTGTTAGGAGTAGCAGTCGAAGATGGTGAATTCACATTTGATGTGCTTTCTGTGTTAACAGTAGTACCAGAAAGTAGTAAAACTTCAGTATCTGACGTCCCCAGCCGGAGAGTAGCAATTTCTGTATTTTTAATGCTTGGAGAGGTATTTTTTGTATGGTAGTGAGAAGAGACCGGTAACTACCCAGAAGTCCTCATGGTCTACTGTATAGGACTGGCTGCATGGTGTGGTTTGATGAAATCTATTGAAACAAACCGTTTGTTTCTACAACCAGCAAGCGGTGGCAAAATTACAGTTCTGGTACCTTGAATGCCAAGGACTGGCACCGGTGCTCTGTATGATGGGCCAAACTCCTCCTTGTCAGTGAACTTCTCTCGGACTAGATCCCCAACTTTAGGAATCCAGATGGAATTTGCTGGTTGCTCCTTCACTTTGTCAGTGGCAGAACGTTTAGTAATTTCATGTGAGCGCTCATCTCGAAAGTCTTGGAGTTTCTGTACAAGTGATGGACCCAACTGAGACTTGAACCTCATACTCTCGCTGTGTTAAAGACTGCTTTAAGTCACGGTTTTTCCTTTCCACTATCAAATTTCCCTCAGGATGATAGTAGGTGGAATAATGCATAGCCACACACTGGGTTCCCATAGTATCCCAGTAGGCCCTGCAGGCAACCCTGGTCCTTGGTCCGAGTGGAATGCAGCCACTGCATATGTCCCGACACAGACTTGCAAATCTTTTAGAACAGTTCAAGCATCAGCCAATCACTGTGGCACACTCATAGAAATCTAGAACATGAATCCTTTGCCAATAGAATAAATTTAAACAAACCATCCAAATTTAGAGGTCCACAGTGGGCAAGATAGAATAATGTCAATAGTTTGTTTGAAACTAAGAGAGGTGTCTGCCGTGGAACTTTTAATATGCTGACAAATGTCACAGCTAAGGACATATTGTTTAGTCCATTTGTAGAGACCATGCCACCAATAGCATTTCTGTAGTAAAGGAAACTGTAGCCGCCACACCGGCATGGGCAGAAGCTAACCCCTCATTCGGACTTCATTTGGTATCACTTGATTCCCCACTCTAGGAATGCAAGCAAAAGGTATGTTTTGGGCACACAATAGATAGGTGTATTTTGCTGAAAATTCTTTTGGTAGTGGTGTGTCAGTGCTTGAAGCATTGACAGCTACCATGATGTCACCATCCACTCTTGTGTGTGAACGAGTAATTGCAGCTGCTACAGCATGCTGAACCGCTGCTTCTGCAGCTTCAACAGCCAGTTAATTCCCTGCAACGTGTATTCCAATGCGTTGGTGACTCAATGTATGAATTACATAAGCCCGTGGCAAACATTCTTTAAGATGTGCCACCTTTCCCCAAATCAATTTATGCATGATAGCATTCCCTTTTGACTCTCTGAATCCATTCAGGCGCCAATAATGTAAGTGCTCATTAAAAGACTGGACAGAGTAATACGAATCAGACACTATAAGTGTGGGGAATTCAGGATCGGTATTCTTAGTGCCAGAATTAGAGCTTTGAGTTCAGTCAGCTGAGCAGTACAATCACCTAGAGATTGTGTAAAAGTTTTCTGAGGATGCAATTCTCCATTCCTCATGATACCGCGCACTTCAGCACATGCTGCTCAGTATTGCTGTTTAGGGCCAGCTGCAGACTAGGCAGAACCATCAGTATATACGATATAGTCATACTGGTCAAGAGGCAAAATATCACTGGGCACAGGGTATTCTTGTTCAAATTGGAGGAATTCTTGTGTTTGTAAAGTAGGGTCAAAGACATAGACCACATCAGTAGCTGTTAAGGAGGTGGCCCACTGTATCCATCTTAGATGTAAGGCTTTCAGGTTAGGAATGCTTGCCTTGGTGGCAGCCTCGGAGGCTGGAATGGGAGTAACCACAATTATGCGTTTCCCCTCATCCAGCTGTCTTTCCTTTATAACAGCTGTCTGAACTGCAGTCATTATTTTTTCTGTAGGTGAAAAACACATTTCAGCATTTAAATATAAATGCGATTTATAAACAATTGGTACACTATCACCTTCATTAACGGTGACATATGTATTGCCAGTGGATCTACAATTATGCGGATCACAAAATTAGTTCTGTTGCCATGATTGTGTAAGTGTCTGGATGCAAGCATGTCTGTTTGAAGTGTTCTCAGAATCTGTGTATGTTCTGATGTCCAATGTTTACTGGAAAAGTCTGGGTGAATTCATTCATAAAACAGTTTTACCAGTTGTGCATATTCTAGTATGCATGTTCTACCAAAGTTAAGAAAGCCTAAAAGTGATTGTAGCTTTTTTATTGTGTTCGGTGGTTGTAGGAGTTACCATTTTTCCAAGAAATGCGGACAGGGTGCATTGTATGTAAGAGGTAGGACATGCCCTGGTGTGTGTGGAATGTCCTGATAGTGATTTACAGCCAATTTCGTTTTTCACTATTGCAAGGCTACCTGTCCCCATAGGCCAGAATGGGCAGTTTGATTACAATATCTTATAATCCTAACTGACCCAGGGAACATGGTAGAAAAACGAATTTAGTATGCCTGAACTCAGAATGATAAAATACATCTTTTAGTGAAGTTGGTTTTAACATTCTGTGTTTGAAAATACCATTTTTAGAAAGTAGGTATTTTCTTGCCTAACCATCCAGCCTGCCTCTGCTAGCTTGTGTATTGTATGTCTGGTTTTGTGAGTGACAGGGGCTGGGGGACTCCAGGAGACACGGTGCATCAGCACAGGCCTGAATAGACCTATCTGCATGTAGAGTGGTGGGAGGAGTAGCACATGGGCCTGAATAGGGCTGTGCCTGCCTTCCACAATGCTGGCTCCACCTCCTGTGGTGCGTCTGATATCCCTGGCCCACACTGACAAAGGAAGAAGGTGTGCACTGGCAGAATGCAGCCAGAACTGGTTTGGACTGGGTACAGGACCCTCTGCTTTCAGAGGACAAAGGATTTATGGGTATAAATACTGGGGCCCAGACCCCAAGACTTTAGATCACTTCTGGGAAACAAAAAGAACCTTTGCTGAGGAGAGGAACCAGAGAAACTGAAGGAGGAGACTATCCCTATGCTGTGTGCTGTTTGAGGGATTGGCCTGCAGTGGTTGCCTGATTGCCAAAGAAAGGAGAAAGGAACTTTGTGCCTACTTTCATCATCTTGCAGAAAATCGCCAAGGGCTTGAAGATTGAGCTTGCCTCCTGCTGAAGTCTCAGGGATACAAGACTTCACCAACCAGCTCCCCTGAATTCCCTTGCTGGGAATTTGAAGTGCCTACTGTTGTGTTGGGCCTTCTGAGAGACTGCGTGTCGCTCGGAACTGGAAGCGCGACTCACGAAGAAGAAACGTGTTGCCGCCGCAGCAGCGGTCGTCGCATCGCCGAGAAAGCGTGCCGCCGCTGCCGCCATTGCATCACCGAAGCGCCTCGCATCACCGGAGAAGAGTGTCGCCGTCGCAGCAGACGCCGTCGCATCATCGGAGAAGCGTGTCGCAGGGCCTGTCGCGGCTCAGAAGATTCACTGAGTCGCCGCACGGCCGTCGGGCGTGCACGCATCGCCCCCTTCGTTGTCGCATCGAGAAAAAGATGCCATTTTGTTTCATTGCACCGGGTCGTCATCGCATCAAGGCGCTGCTGGTCGCATCGCCACAGAAGCGCAGTAAGAAACCGACGCATCACCTCCCCACGCGGTGAAGAACCGACGCATCACCTCCTCTCCGGTAAGGAACCGACGCATCACCGTCCCCTACGCAGCAGTAGGGAACCGACGCATCCCTTCCCCCGGAGCAAGAACCAACGCATCACCGTTCTTGCGTGTAAGGAACCGACGCATTACCTTCCCTGCAACTCTTTTGTTTGTATCGCGTTACGCATCCAAAGGTACATTGAACATAGAGTGTCACATTTATCATCTTTATTGAACTGAACTATTTTCTACCATTGACAGTCATATTTTTCATAGTGTATTGTGGATTTTTGTCGTTTTGGGTCTTGTGTTAAGTCTATATAAAAATACTTATTTTTATACTACAACCTGTGTGGTGTCCATCTGTAGTGTTGTCACTGGGTTACTGTATGTGTTCACAAATGCTTTAAACACTGCCTCTGAGATAAGCCTAAAGACACACAATTGATGGACGGAATGCAGAACAAATCAAAACATTCACCCCCAGTCAAGAGATCTGGGTTAAATCCATCATTCTTTTGCTCACCATGCCACCCCAGTTTAGACCTGGCCATATGCAAATCAGTCTTGACCCTGTGCCTCATGGGAACAGTCCAGCCCGAACTGCCAAGCCAGGTCCTCCCTGGACCAGAAACAAGCATCCTAGGACCGGTTTCGGGGTTTCACCCTCTTCAGCCAGGATAGCTTGATTCCAGTGGCACAGTGAGCCCAGGACCCACGTCTGGGCATACCTGGTGCACTTAGGGCGAGAAAGCAAAAGACACACAATTGATGGATGGAATGCAGAACAAATCAAAACATTCACCCCCAGTCAAGAGATCTGGGTTAAATCCATCATTCTTTTGCTCACCATGCCACCCCAGTTTAGACCTGGCCATATGCAAATCAGTCTTGACCCTGTGCATCATGGGAACAGTCCAGCCCGAACTGCCAAGCCAGGTCCTCCCTGGACCAGAAACAAGCATCCTAGGACCGGTTTCGGGTTTCACCCCTCTTCAGCCAGGATAGCTTGATTCCAGTGGCACAGTGAGCCCAGGACCCACGTCTGGGCATACCTGGCGCACTTAGGGCGAGAAAGCAAAAGACACACAATTGATGGACGGAATGCAGAACAAATCAAAACATTCACCCCCAGTCAAGAGATCTGGGTTAAATCCATCATTCTTTTGCTCACCATGCCACCCCAGTTTAGACCTGGCCATATGCAAATCAGTCTTGACCCTGTGCCTCATGGGAACAGTCCAGCCCGAACTGCCAAGCCAGGTCCTCCCTGGACCAGAAACAAGCATCCTAGGACCGGTTTCGGGGTGAATGTATGACATTGTTCTGCATTCTGTCCATCAACTGTTGTTTTTGCATTTGTCACCCCGAGTGGGACGGGTATGCCCAGACGTGGGTCCCGTGCTCTCCATGCCACTGGAATCAAGCTATCCTGGCTGAAGAGGGGTGAAACCCCGAAACCGGTCCTAGGATGCTTGTTTCCAGTCCAGCGAGGACCTGGCTTGGCAGTTCGGGCTGGACTGTTCCCATGAGGCACAGGGTCAAGACTGATTTGCACATGGCTGGGTCCAAACTGGAATGGCATGGTGAGCAAAAAAACGATGGATTTAGGCCCAGATCTCTGTACTGGGGTGAATGTATGACATTGTTCTGCATTCTGTCCATCAACTGTTGTTTTTGCATCTGAGATAAGCCTGCCTGCTCGTGCCAAGCTACCAAGGGGGTGAGCAGGGGTTATTTTAGTAGTGTATCCCCCTTACCCTGACTAGAAGCAAGGGTCCCTATTTGGACAAAGGTACCTACCTCTGCCAACTAGAGACCCCCAGTTCTAACATTGGTGGTCAGCGGTGAGGATTCTGGACTTGCATTTGTGACTCATATACAGTGATTGGTGTACACTACTAGTGAGTGCAGACCAAACGCAACCACTTACATTTTGATAGATTGTTTTTTTTCTGGGATTTCTATTTTTTGCCAAGAACTGCCAAGTTTAGTCACCATGAGCAAAACAGCATCCATCCCATCTGTGGATTTAGATTTTGAAGAAGAAAAACTGGAATGTTACACTGTAAAACAGCTGAAATACTTCTGCAGGAAATTGAAAGTTGCTATGACCGGTCTCTCCAAGAAGGATACGTTCCAAAAGGCGCTGAGGGCCTGGGTGGAAGCAAGGAGCACCCCTGAGCATGTGGAAGAGCATGGGGAGAGGGCTGAGGATGCAGGAGGGCAGCTAGATGGGCTATTGGGTCCAGGGGGGAGGAAAGCACATTCCCCAGCAGGTAGCAATGTTTCTTCCAAGGGCCTGTCCCCAGGAGAGCTGGAGGACAGGGAGAGAAGTAGGGTGCATGAAATGGAGCTGACCAAGCTTAAGATGGGTGGGCAGTTAGAATTGGAAATTAAGAAATTGGTCCTAGAGGAAAAGAGGATGCAAATGGAGCATGAGAGAAGTTTGAGGGAGTTGGAGTTGAAAGCTAGGAGCTTAGAGATTACTCCCTCTGGTGGCAGCACACCGTCCATGCCTGTTGAAGCAAGGGTGTATATACCTAAAGATGTGGTGAAAGAGTTTTATAAAAATGATGACATTGGGCAATGGTTTAAAGCCTATGAGGTAGCTATGACCTCACACCGGGTCCCCGAGAAGGATTGGGGAGCGGGGTTGTGGGGGTGGTTCCTTAGTGAGGGGCGGGATACCTTATTAGACTTGCCCTCTGAAGTCCACAATTCTTATGGTCATATGAAAGAAGCATTGGTGTCCAGGTATGGGTTGACTCCTGAACTGTATAGGCAGAGGTTCAGGAGTTGCAAAAAGTTGGAGGGCAGTACCTGGGTAGAATATGTGTCTTTTTTTTGCAGAGCATTGGATGGTTGGGTGAAGGGTAGCAAAGTGAATGATTTTGAAGCGCTCTTTGATTTGATTGCATGGGAGCACTTGACAGGAAATTGTTTTCCAGAGCTATGCCAGCACCTTATTGATAGTAGGCTGACTAACCCTAGGAAGCTTGCTGAAGAGGCGGACCGCTGGGTGAGCACCCGGGTCCACAAGGGTCACGTGGGAGAACTCTGCCAAGGGTGGGCAGGGTCCCCAGCAGAGGAGTGGGGGGGACAAGGGT
This sequence comes from Calotriton arnoldi, assembly GCA_963921515.1. Taxonomy (NCBI): domain Eukaryota; kingdom Metazoa; phylum Chordata; class Amphibia; order Caudata; family Salamandridae; genus Calotriton; species Calotriton arnoldi. The sequence goes on from CAWUFW010005817.1 coordinate 300,044, forward strand.
AAACAGAGGGAGTTCCAGAAAGGGCCCCAAAGTAATCCCCAAGGGAACCAAGGGAAGGGTTCCCAGCCTCCCCCTGAAAAGAAGCCAGGGGCCCCGACAGATAAGCCTGTTCACAGGGGGCCCAAGACTTGCTTTAAGTGTGGTCAAGTGGGCCACTGCTCCTGGGAGACTAGATGTCCCTTGTATGGAAAATCAGCAACCACTGGTGCACCACCCCGGCAGGTAGCTAGTGTAGCCCTGGGGGAGGAGATGGGTGCCCAAGGTGGGTGGGGTCCCGTAGCAATGTCCTTGGTCTCTTTAGGAGACAGTGAGATGGTCCCCAGGGCCCAACTGCCTGATAACACTAAGAAATCCAGGCAGTGGGTGACCATCAATGGCCAAAGGGTGGAGGCTCTGAGAGACACCGGAGCCAGTGTGACAGCTGTCAGTTGTCGGCTGGTGTCTGAAGAGCAGGTGATCCCCAATGCATTCTGCCCAGTAGTTGCCGCGGACAACTCAGAGAGCCACTGCAGAGTGGCTCAGGTTCCCTTTGAGTGGGGGTGGGTCTCAGGTACCTTTCAAGTAGCTGTGAGGCCAGCCATGCCTGTAGACTGTCTGTTGGGCAACGATTTAGAAAGTTCACCTTGGGCAGAGGTGGAGAGAAGGTCTCATCTAGAGATGTTGGGTCTGCCTGAGTGGGCGTGCGCGACCACTCGGTCTATGGCAGCCAGTAGAGGTGCTCAAGAGGACCTGGAGCCTGAGAGGGTAGCCCAGGTGCCTGCCTTGAAGAGAAGAGGCAGGGGGCGTGGGAAACCGGCCCCCGTAGTTCCCACGGTCCAGGAGGATGCAGAACCTGAGGGGGATGCTCTGGAACCTACAGGGGAGCAAGTGGCCGAACTGGGGGACCTGCCTGAGCTGACCCATTGGCAGCAAGAAGGAGGACCCTCCAGGGAGGAGTTCTGTGAGGAGCAGAACAAGTGCCCTTCTCTTGTGGGTTTGCGGCAACAGGCCACAAACCAGGCAGCAGGTGATCAGTCTGGATCACATTGGATCTACTGGGAGAATGGTCTCCTGTATAGCGAGCCTAAGGTTGCTGAGCCTGGGTCAGCCCGTGTGCTGGTGGTACCCCAGTGCTCCAGAGCCTTCCTACTGGGTTTGGCTCATGATGTGCCTTTAGCAGGACATCTGGGGCAGGGCAAGACCTTTGAAAGGCTTGTCACCCACTTTTATTGGCCCCAGAAGCGCAAGAGTTCAGACACTCATTGCAGGACATGTCAGAATTGCCAGGCAAGTGGAAAAAGTGGGAGGAAGCACAGGGCTCCCCTCCAGCCATTCCCTGTTGTCAGCACCCCCTTTGAACGGGTGGGTATTGACATTGTGGGGCCACTGGACTCCAAGACAGCCATGGGCAACAGGTTCATCCTGGTCTTGGTGGACCATGCCACCCGGTACCCGGAAGCCATCCCTCTTCGGACAGTGACGGCCCCCGTGGTGGGACGTGCACTGATGGGGATTTTCTCCCGTGTGGCGTTCCCCAAGGAGGTGGTGAGTGACCGTGGTACAAACTTCATATCCAAGTATATGAAGTCCCTGTGGCAGGAGTGTGGTGTTACCTATAAGTTCACCACTCCTTACGACCCCCAAGGAAATGGGCTGGTTGAGAGATTCAACCGGACCCTGAAGGGCATGATTATGGGTCTGGAAGAACCCATGAGGCGTAAGTGGGACGTCCTCTTGCCATGCCTTCTCTTTGCTTACCGTGAGGTGCCACAGAAGTCCTTAGGGTTCAGTCCTTTTGAACTGCTCTATGGTCACCCGGTAAGAGGACCTCTAAGTTTGGTGAAAGAAGGCTGGGAGAAAGCTCCCAGTAAGCCTCCCCAGGATGTATTTAGCTACATGCTGGCCTTTAGAAACCAAACTAGGCGATTCAGACAACTCGCTGAGGCAAATCTGGAAGCCAGCCAGGAGGAGATGAAACGGTGGTATGATCAGAATGCCACTCTGATCGAGTTTCAGCCTGGGCAGAAAGTGTGGGTCATGGCCCCCGTGGAGCCTTGCGCGCTCCAGGTTAAGTGGACTGGACCATTTGAGGTGGTGGAGCGCAAGAGTAACGTCACCTACCTGGTGGACTTGCGATTTCCCAGGAACCCTTTGCGGGTCCTACATGTCAACCGCCTAAAGCCCCATTTTGAGAGGTCCGAAGTGGGCATGCTCCTAGCAACAGATGATGGAATGGAAGAGGAGACAGAACCTCTTCCTGACCTCCTGTCTGTAACAGAGCAAGATGGGTCAGTGGAGGGTGTGAACCTCTCTAACTCCCTGACACCTGAGCAGCAGGAAGACTGTCGCCAACTGTTGGTACAGTTTCCTGACCTGTTTTCCCTGACTCCTAGTGTCACTGATTGGTGCGTCCATGACGTGGACACTGGGGACAGTCCTCCTGTCAAGCACAAGGCTTACAGAGTGACTGACAGGGTGAGAGCTTGCGTCAAGGAGGAGGTCTCCAAGATGTTTGCATTGGGGGTGATTGAGTCCTCTCACAGCCCTTGGGCCAGCCCAGTGGTCTTGGTCCCAAAGGCTGCCGCGCCTGGTGCCACACCCAAACTTCGGTTCTGTGTGGACTCAATTCAGTCACCAGGACTGACGCGCACCCCATCCTCAGAGCTGATGAGCTCATTGATTGGTTAGGGGCTGCCCGGTACCTCAGCACGTTTGACTTAACGTCTGGGTACTGGCAGATCGCCTTGACTGATGGGGCCAAAGAGAGGTCAGCATTCTCCACACCAGATGGGCACTACCAATTCCGGGTTATGCCCTTTGGGATGAAGAATGCCCCTGCCACCTTTCAGAGGTTGGTCAACCAGGTGTTGGCTGGACTGGAAGATTTCAGTGCCGCCTACCTGGATGACATCGCAGTGTTCACCGCCAGTTGGGAAGAACATCTGCGCCAACTCTGGGAAGTGTTGATGGCGCTGCGGAGTGCAGGCCTCACGATCAAGGCGAGTAAGTGCCAGATCGGGCAGGGTTCCGTGGTTTACTTGGGACACCGGGTTGGGAGCGGCCTGGTGGCGCCCCTACAGCCCAAGTTTGAAACCATTCTGGCTTGGGAGCCCCCCAAGACCCAGACAGAGGTGAGAGCCTTTCTAGGACTCACCGGGTATTACAGGAGATTTGTCAAGGTGTATGGCAGCATCGTTGCACCCTTGACAGAGCTGACTTCCAGGAAGCAGCCCAAGAGAGTGATTTGGACTGACACCTGTCAGAGAGCTTTTGACGCCTTGAAGACTGCCATGTGCACGGCCCCCGTGCTTCAGGCGCCCAACTTCTCAAAAGAATTCGTTGTTCAAACAGACGCTTCAGAGCATGGTGTAGGGGCTGTTCTGGCACAGTTAAATGAGGAGGGCCTAGACCAACCTGTAGCCTTCATCAGTAGGGGGTGGAGTGCTATTGAGCGTGAGTTGAGACCATACCTGTTTGGGACTCACTTCCGGGTTCAGACAGACCACAGGCCCCTCAGATGGTTGATGCAGATGAGGGGTGAGAACCCAAAGCTGTTGAGGTGGTCCATTTCCCTACAGGGGATGGACTTTACGGTGGAACACCGCCCTGGTACAGAACACGCCAATGCTGATGGTCTGTCCAGATTCTTCCGCCTTAGTGATGAGAACTCCCTAGAGGTAGGATAGTTCTCCCCATATTTCAGCTGGAGGGGACACATGTTAGACCTGACATCCTTGGCGTGGGTCTCCCTTCCATTTTTTCCACTATGCCTCCACTGTTGTTGATATGTTTTTGCTGGTCTAGATGCTTTGGGCACTTTGCCACTGTTATTCAGTGCCAAAGTGCAAGTGCTCCCTATGGTAAATTGATGTATGGATTAGTGACTCCATGTTTGGCCTATTTGATTCACTGTCAGACCCTAGTACAGTGCACTGTTTGTGCCCAGGGCCTGTGAATCAAATGCTGCTGGTGGGCTTGAAGCACTGGTTGTGCCACCCACAGGAGCAGCTTGTAAAGTGTGTCTCAGGCCTACCATTGCAGAGCCTGTGTGCAGTCTGGTACTGCCATGTCGACTTGGTAAGTGCACCCACTTACCATTCCCCAAACCTTCCCTTTTCTGCATGTTAGTCACCCCTAAGGTAGGCCTGCGGGCAGGGTGCATTGTATGTAAGAGGTAGGACATGCCCTGGTGTGTGTGGCATGTCCTGATAGTGAATTACAGCCAATTTCGTTTTTCACTATTGCAAGGCTACCTGTCCCCATAGGCTAGAATGGGCAGTTTGATTATAACATCTTATAATCCTAACTGACCCAGGGAACATGGTAGAAAAACGAATTTAGTATGCCTGAACTCAGAATGATAAAATACATCTTTTAGTGAAGTTGGTTTTAACATTCTGTGTTTGAAAATACCACTTTTAGAAAGTAGGTATTTTCTTGCCTAACCATCCAGCCTGCCTCTACTAGCTTGTGTATTGTATGTCTGGTTTTGTGAGTGACAGGGGCTGGGGGACTCCAGGAGACAGGGTGAGTCAGCACAGGCCTGAATAGACCTATCTGCATGTAGAGTGGTGGGAGGAGTAGCACATGGGCCTGAATAGGGCTGTGCCTGCCTTCCACAATGCTGGCTCCACCTCCTGTGGTGCGTCTGATATCCCTGGCCCACACTGACAAAGGAAGAAGGTGTGCACTGGCAGAATGCACCCAGAACTGGTTTGGACTAGGTACAGGACCCTCTGCCTTCAGAGGACAAAGGATTTATGGGTATAAATACTGGGGCCCAGACCCCAAGACTTTAGATCACTTCTGTGAAACAAGAAGAACCTTTGCTGAGGAGAGGAACCAGAGAAACTGAAGGAGGAGACTATCCCTATGCTGTGTGCTGTTTGAGGGATTGGCCTGCAGTGGTTGCCTGATTGCCAAAGAAAGGAGAAAGGAACTTTGTGCCTACTTTCATCATCTTGCAGAAAATCTCCAAGGGCTTGAAGATTGAGCTTGCCTCCTGCTGAAGTCTCAGGGATACAAGACTTCACCAACCAGCTCCTCTGAATTCCCTTGCTGGGAATTTGAAGTGCCTACTGTTGTGTTGGGCCTTCTGAGAGACTGCGTGTCGCTGGGAACTGGAAGCGCGACTCACGAAGAAAAAGCTTGTCGCCCCCGCAGCAGCTGTCGTCGCATCGCCGAGAAAGCGTGCTGCCGCTGTCACCATCGCATCACCGAAGCGCCTCGCATCACCGGAGAAGAGTGTCTCCGTCGCAGCAGACGCCGTCGCATCATCAGAGAAGCGTGTCGCAGGGCCTGTCGCGGCTCAGAAGATTCACCGAGTCGACGCACGGCCGTCGGGCGTGCACGCATCGCCCCCTTCGTTGTCGCATCGAGAAGACGCCATTTTGTTTGATTGCACCGGGTCGTCATCGCATCAAGGCGCTGCTGGTCGCATCGCCACAGAAGCGCAGTAAGAAACCGACGCATCACCTCCCCACGCGGTGAAGAACCGACGCATCACCGTCCCCTACGCAGCAGTAGCGAACCGACATCACCTCCCCTGGAGCAAGGAACCGACGCATCACCGTTCTTGCGTGTAAGGAACCGACGCATCACCTTCCCTGCAACTCTTTTGTTTGTATCGCGTTACGCATCCAAAGGTACATTGAACGTAGAGTGTCGCATTTATCATCTTTATTGAACTGAACTATTTTCTACCATTGACAGTCATATTTTTCATAGTGTATTGTGGATTTTTGTCGTTTTGGGTCTTGTGTTAAGTCTATATAAAAATACTTATTTTTATACTACAACCTGTGTGGTGTCCATCTGTAGTGTTGTCACTGGTTACTGTATGTGTTCACAAATGCTTTACACACTGCCTCGGAGATAAGCCTGCCTGCTCGTGCCAAGCTACCGAGGGGGTGAGCATGGGTTATTTTAGTAGTGTAGCCCCCTTACCCTGACTAGAAGCAAGGGTCCCTATTTGGACAAAGGTACCTACCTATGCCAACTAGAGACCCCCAGTTCTAACACGCAGTATGTTGTTCATTAGTGCTGCGCTAAGTGAATTTTGAATTGCAAATGTACGTGTATGACTGTAGTCTAAGACTAAGCAATAGGAGTGATCTGGTTTCACTACTGGAAACAAAGGACTGTTTATTGGTGAAATGCAAGGCTCAATTACGCCTTGATACTCAAATTGTGTTAGAATTGCCCCAACTGGTGTTTAGGTTCATGATTAATTAGGTATTGTAGTTGCATTTGCAAGCAGGACCTCATAGGCATAATGTGATAAGGTGAGTCGTTATCCTAGCCTACGAGATAGCAGTATAAGGCAGGGACTTGTGCAAGAGCCCACTCCGTCGGCATATGCTTGTTTGACAACTTCAGGAAGAGGGATGGAGAAGGATGGTATAATGATATCTTCCCCTTGTGGGGTTTTCTAACAAACTCAGGTTGCCAATCCACTTCAGCCAAGAGGATGTCATAAGAGTTGGTTATATTTTCTAGAAAATTACTTTTACAGTACGCGTGTGTCATCCTCTATTTGGATATACAAATCATACAGTCGGTTGATAAAAAAAAAAAGAAACCGGCATCAAAGAGGGAAAGACAGATGGAGGAGTGAAATGACCAGCTAGAACTTGTAGAGAGGGGTTACTAGCACCACCGTGAAAAAGACTGGGTCCAAGCAACCTAAATTCAAGAGTCCCGGGCAGCGAACAGCAGTACAGAAAGCAGTGTTCCTCATGGTAATAAGACTGGGGATGAAGCGACATTGGTCCTCACGTATCAATGCCCCCACCCTAGGCAAGTCTGGAAGCCAACCACCGGGAGAGTATATTCGTATTTACATTCAGCATTGACAAGGGCCTGTAGGAGGCCAGTCCCTCAGGGTTCTTATCTGCTTTGGGCCCCCAATTAGTAAACTTTCAAATACATCTCCAAGAGTCTACCTGCCAGGAGGTCAGAATAAGTTTGAAATTTCAATAGAAACACATCTCCCATCGGTGCTTTCCTCTTCGTCAGTCTGCTTATGGTTGCAAATACTTCCTCCAGTGTAATCTCCATCTCTAGTTCCAATTTATTCTCCCGTAATATCGCTGGAACATTAAGCTGTTCCAGGAAGGTCCCTATGTGATTTTCACCCTTCTCACATGCCATGATTTATCCCCCGCAGTGCAGAACCTTTGACGATAGTCTTGGAGTGTGAGCTTATCTACTCTGTCCCATAGAGTGGCTATTTCGCGGTCCAAATGTAGCAAGCATCCCATCGGTGCAGGTTCAATGCCCTCTCATGCTTGTAAATGAGTCTGTATGGTCTCCTTGTGTGGGATTTCTCAGCTGAGGTGACGTTTGATACCATCCTGGAGATCACTCCCCTCTCATCAGCACATTCAGTGCATCCCACTCTGCTGCTCTTGTGTCTCTAGACCCCCCCTGTTTTTCTCAAGGTAAGATTCTAGGGTTTCCTTAACTTCTGAGTGGAATATCACACCAGTCAGGGCCTCCGGATTTAACCTCTAATAGAATGGCTGCTCTTGTCGCTGATCATCAGCATGGGTCACAAGCGGCAGGGAATGGTCCGATAGAAATCTGTTGAGATATTGGGCACTTTGTATTCTAGTGCTAAAGTGATTGGTTACCAGTATGCAGTCTATTCTACTATGAGTGTTGTGTTGCAGAATAACAGGAAAAAATTTTGGTGGTTGGATGTAAGATAGACCGTATGTCAATGCATCCCAGGCGACCCATTACATCTGATACTGTGGCTGTTATGCCCAATTTCATGTGGAGTTGAAGGGGTTGCCTGTCCATGTTTCCATCCAGAATACAGTTAAAGTCACCTCTCCATCCCCCATATGAGTGGCAGATCTATGTAGTGCAGTAGGCGTTCTAGTAGGTACCAATAAAGGGTAGTGTCGTCCGTGTTGGGTGCGTATGTGTTTATAATGCAGATTTCCCTCCTGTCTAATAATTCCTAAACCAGGACATATCTACCCTCCACATCAGCATGCACATGTTTATTTTGAAAAGGCACCCCTGGGGCCAACCATACCGTTTGCATAGGTATAATATGTTGCGGAGAACATCAGTCCCCTCCATTTGTTTTTAAGTTTGCATACCTGGGGGTGTGTGACCAAGATCGTGAACATGGCAGGAGAGTAAGCTGGAAGCTCTGTCCCAGCCTACAATATAGCCTGCGATTCCCGACTGAGTGATTGGCTCTGTGGCGTTCGGGGGGTGACATACCCCCAGAGTCATTGTATAGATGCGGAGGGGGTGACTCCTATTGCACTCCGAGATGAGCTCCAGAGGCAGACAAGACCGAGAGTGGGTGATGACAGTATAGGCCTGCGGCACCTACGCAGGCGAGGCACCTGAAAGAGAAGGGAGTTTGTGGAGAGAAGCCCGGAACCTGCGGCTCGCCTCCTGCCATGCATCCCCCACTATACTCCATCTGTGGCTGCTGCGGGTGGCCCTGGGGCCCGGAGGATGGGACCGGCCTGCACAGCCCCTGAGGAATCAGCGGGGAGACCGCTCTGGTTGGTCCAACAGGAGACCAGGAAGCAGCTGGATGTTGGAGGCTCGTGCGCCGTTGAGCAGCGCTGGAATTGGGGGCTTCGAACCGCTGGAGAGCAAATCCTGGGTGGCAACAGTGACGCGGCAGAGCCTGAGAAGGCCCCCTGTCCCTCAAGATCGGGCCGCCTGGGCCGACTGCTCCGAGGCATTGTGATGGCCCTCCGGCTCTGGGACTCGGAGGTAGACCTACACAACAGCTGGGGCTCTGCCTGGAGGTAAGGAGTGACCCAACCCAGGATAAGGGGGACAAGTGAGGTAACTTACCCCTGAAGAGAGAGACAGGTCCCGGGACGATACTGACGTGGGAGGTCTGGGCCACTGTCGGGGCCAGGGGAGTGCTGCCGACTTGCCCTAGGTGCTTGAATGAATGCGGCATTTAATAGACTTAGCCCGATTTAGTCGGTAGTGCTGGCGTGGCCCTCCTGACAAGTGGGACAGGGCTCACAACAGGGAGTGCTGGAGGGCAGCTGGGCTTCCCCGGTTGCGTGAGCAGAGACTGGCCTGCACGCCACCTAGCAGTGCAACACGCCGGATCAGGGTTGGAGAGCCTGCTTCCCCTGAGCTGTGTGCCTTCGGGACCTGGGTGGCTCGGGGTTGTGAGAGGACCAGGGGGCTGACATCAGCCGTCATTTTTTTAAACCTTTGCTCCTCGCAATCGTCTGTACTGGCATAACTTGGAGAGGCCCGCAAAACGACTGCCTAATAGTGAACTGTGGCCCTGAGAGAGAGATGAGATATATATATATATATATCACACTGGGATTTGTACACAGAGTCTCTTAGAGGTACTAGGAGCAGCGGCCCCCAGGACAGAAGGAGTGTAGCCGAAGACAACTACCTACTCTATCCCAAGACCTTATCCATCCGTGTACCACAATTAGCAGGCAGAAACTGAAGCCTGAAGGCACACAGCCCAACACAAGAGAACCCTCCCCACTACCCCCCAGAGAAGGAGGACAGCGAGACCGCTAATACAGAGGCTGTACCTTGACCATGGCAAAGTATTAGCCGCAATTGCTGACACCAAGGCGGCTCTACAGCAAGATATAGGAGCAGTTTCGGTGGGATTAGGGCTCCTACGGGCGGAACCTCACAAACTAGCGGACAGAGTAAAGGATGTGGAATGCGCAGTGGCGGAGCTCCAACACGCAGCAAAAGTCGACAGCCTCCAAACTGGAAGAACTTGCAACTAGGGTGACAGTGCTGGAGCTACGCGCAGAAGATGCTGAAGGGCGCAGTAGATGCAACAATATCAGGGTCATGGGTATCCCGGAGGGGGCTGAGGGAACCGACAAGGTTGCAAATCTGGAAAATTGGTTGGAAACTGAAATGCCTCCAGACTCCCTTGCCCAGTTCTTCGCACTAGAGAGGGCGTATCGGGTCCCTGTGCGCCCTCCCATGCCCGGAAGGACTCCCCGTCCCATAATGGCTAGGCTCCTTTACTATCGGGATCATGATACAATACTGCAACAGGCCCGGGCACACGGCCCCTACGCCTTAGATAATAGCAAAGTATTGTTGTTCCCATATTTCACAGCTAGGGTGCAGGCACAGAGAGTGTCCTTCTTAGAAATCAAAAGAGCTCTCCAAGAGGCGGGACTTCAATATTCCCTTGTGTTTCCAGCGAAACTCCGAATCATCCTTGATGGAGCCACCCACTTCTGTGAATTCCCGGAAGACACATGGGCCTGGCTCGAGGCGTATAAAAAGGGGCGCTCCTGCCTAAACCCCAGTCAGGTCCCCGTGCGCCGAACCACACCGTCAGGAAGAGGCAACGGTGATCAAGGAGAAAAACACAATTGCAGAAACCCACAGCATCCCAAACAAAGCAGGACAGGATGGCGGTGCTACAGCAGGTGGAACGGATCCTGTCGCCACAGAAATTTGACAGAGTAACAGATACTTCCTTGGAACCAAGAGACCTGACAACGGACTCAGAAGACCTTACAGGCAACGAGTCCCCCTTGCCGAAAGTGACTCTCCGCTCAGCTGATAACATTATATAATTGGTTCAAGTATTGTACTGAGACATGTAAGGATAGTATCCCAGATGGAGGGTACGAACGCACCCCTGGTAACCAACTGGCCAACTCCCAGCACACATTGTGAGCCGGGACGGGCCCTGCGTCCCTGATCTACCTTTATTCCCCCCCATTAGAAAGACCTGTCGGTTAAGTTGAGGGTGGTGTGCTCACTGTAATGTGGTTCTTTTTAGTAGGTTTGGGCAGCTGGCCGTTGCTTGGCTGCTCCTGGGATGGGGAGTTTGTTTGTGGGATTTATTGTTTAATACTCTGGGGTCTATGAAATGCAATCCTGCTCTGATGCCGGGACCAAATCAAAGGAAAGAATGGGGAGGGAAGGGCAGGGGGGAACACCTAATACAGACATGACAACCGGGACTACTACTACCAAGGAGGTTAAACTCCTGTCCTGGAATATATGAGGTATGGGTTCTGCCACTAAACGCTATAATGTCTATAACTATATTCACTGTACACTGCTCCGAAGATTCTCCCCTGCTCCTGACAGTGTGTCCATCCCGGTTTGGTGCCTCGATCCTGCCTCCTGGACGATGACTGCTTTAGACAACAACTATCCACCTTCATCTCAAACTATTTTCAATGAAACCAAAACACAGCAAGCACCTCCCTAACAGAGTGGGACGCTTATCAAGTAGTGGTGAGAGGCCAATGTATGGGACAGACAGTGGGTGCGCGATGAAAAATTAACAAAGAACTCCATATGCTGAAAAGGCAAATTCATTCCTTAGACAATAGACTCGGAGTGGACAGTGAGGTCCAGAGACAAGTCTCGGACGCCAAAGTAAGTATAACATAGCTCTGGAACGCATGCGTTTATTAGATCTCTGGGCCTATTAGGAGACACAACACGTAGACGGTGGAAGGGCTGGGAGACTACTAGCATGGCTGGTTAAGCCAGAGAGCAGAGGCATCCATTACCAGCACTCGGACCAATGACGGGGAGGTGGACTTTTCACCTAGAATCATGAACACCACATTATGGGAATATTATGCTACTCTCTATGGAAAACCGGGAGAGGTGTCAGTGGACTCTATGGTGGAATACTTGGGGGGACCTTATGCCTCAGAGCGGTAGACCCCGCTGTGCAGAAGATTCTGGGAGAGGCATAATCCACGCAGGAATTACGACTGCCGATTAAAGATATGGCCAGAGGGAAAACCCCCGGGGCCAGATGAACTCCCTGCGGAGTTTTACTTCACGTTTGCCTCAATAGTGACCCCCACCTTGAGAAGATGCATGCTGACTCATTGTGTTTGGGCCAGCTGCTGACCTCTACGAGAGAGGCACTGGTGGTCCCACTGCCCAAAACTAAATCAAATCTGGCCTTCACATCGGACTTCCGCCCACTATCCATGTTAAATTTAGATTTCAAAGTGCTCAGTAAAATATTGGCCACGAGATTACTCCCATACATGCCAGATTTGGTACATGCCGACCAAAACGGATTTATTCCATCTAGATCGACCTCCGGGAATCTAAGACAGCTGTATCATGTCTTATTCCATCAAGGCATTTCTGCATACCCGGAAGCAGTGGTTCTGGCAGTTGACCTAGAAAAGGCATTCGACTCCCTACGATGGGATTTCCTAATGCAAGTTATGAGAAAGATGGGGCTAGGGGAAGGGTGGTTGAGATGGGTACGACTGCTCTATATGGTCCCCACTGCTAGAGTCAGAACAGGTGGAGTTGTCTCCAATTCCTACACCGTACATAGAGGGACTAGGCAGGGTTGCCCACTGTCCCCCCTGCTTTTTGCTTTGGCAATTGAGCCGCTAGCAGAACGCTTAGGACAAGAGGGGATGCGACATGGACTGCTCCTGGATGGGAGGATACATATAATCTCCCTATACCCAGACGACCTATTGCTGTATCTCAGAGACGGCACCCAGGGACTATATCACGCTATGTCTATATTAGAGGAGTATGCTGGGCTGACCGGAATCCGAGTTAACACACCCATAACTCAGATTTTCTAGTTGACGCCCTCTTTGCCCAGACTGGGGAACCTTCCGATGGGTATTAGCTGGGCCCTTAGCTCCTTTAGATATTTGGGCATACAGGTGTTCCACAAACAGGCAGATCTTATGGAAGGAAACTTCAACTGGGCGCTCCGCTCTCTGAAGGCATGCATATAATTCTGGTGCTCCCTTAAATTAACTGTTATGGCCAGAGAAGCGTTATCCAAAATGGCCATCCTCCGAGACTCTTATATTACTTTGTTAACCTCAAGGTGGTGATTACACAGAGATGGTTCAGAGAGTTGGACTCACTGCTACGAGATCTAGTCTGGGATGGGGAGCGAAACAGGGTCTCTCTGGCAGTTCTGCGGCGGCCTCTGGTTGTGGGTGGCCTGGGGGCGCTAGATTTTGAGGCCTACTATCTGGCAGCACAGCTCCAATGGCTGGCCCAATGACTAGAAGGGAAGGGTTTGGAGACACTGGGAGCCCCTGGACTACACTCTCGAAGATGGCTACTAGCCAAAATCCTAAACTGTAAGTTCCAGATACAAAGTATTGGGGTGCTGCTGCAGGGAGCATTAAAATGTTGGATTAGAAGCACCCGAAGCACGGCTGGGGCCGCCCTGTAAGCGCCCGACATACCCTTGATTGGGTTACCACGAGGTGGAGACTGCTCCCCCTTTTACAAAGGGTCAACTGAGAGAGTGGACAGTAGCAGGAGTGATGACAACTCGTGACTGTTATCAAGATGGAGAGCTAATTCCCCTGACCAATTTCCTCACACAATACGATCTATCCCCAGGGCAGTTCTTAAATGATCATGTTATGATGGGAACTTTTAACGCACAATGGGTAAGAGGCAGTCATGAACCTGACACACGCAGTCCTACAGGCAGTGGTGACACTTGGGTCAGCAAGGCATTTAGTGAAATGGTTATATCGTGTGATTATGGCCATGACGGAACAGCCCTTGGCCCACCTACAGGAGAAATGGGGAGCCATGGTGGGAAGGAACCTGTCTGACACAGTGGGGGAAAGCCCTGAGTAGCCCAAAGAAAATCTCCAGAAAGTCCAACTTTAAGTTCACGCAATTCGATTTTTTACACATGACCTACCTTACTCCTCACAGGCTCAATATCATGTACGGAGACGATAGCCAGTAGGGCACGAGATGTGGAACCCCGAATGTTGGATTTACACACATGGTATGGGAGTGCCCGGATATACAAGTGTACTGGCCTGGGATTGTGGGGGTTCTAAATGAGATGCTGGCAAGATCTTTACCACGCAGAGCAGACTTTTGCCTGTTAGGTTTATTCCGGCAACCTAAAGCGAAAAAGGTGGGCCCTAAATTTGCTGATCTTGCACTAGTACTGGCAAGCAGACGTATCGCTCTCAGATGACAGGCAATAATAGGACCAAGGTGCTCGACTGGGAGAGGGATGTCTCCCCCTGGTCTAGGGCGGAAGAGAGGGCCCTGCTGTGGGAAGACAAATTAAGCAAGAGGCGTAGACCACTTGCAGAGCTCTGGACCGAGGTCGGATGGGCGTGGGACACTCGGGGGAGAAGGGACAGAGAGATCTCTGTGGAGACCTACCCGAGGAGTAATCGAGAGGGTGAACCCCGACCCAGCACTACACCCGAAAGAAAGTAAAATAGAGACAAATAATCCACCATATCTTGCGATAATCCACCCTGAGATGTCCTTAAAAATGAGAACCGCAATACATCAAAGAACCACGATTGATACACAATGATGAGGTGTGTATGCCGTTCCAGACCCTGACCCCAGAGGGCGTTATTTGTTAATGGTTTACTATGTTTGCTGATTATGTTTGATCTTATTGTAACACAGTAAGAAATATATTAAGGGACAATTCTAGAGGGCTCCCCTGTAATATTGCTTATATATGAGGCAATGTGCTGTACTTTGCAGGTATTATATAAGCGCGAAGGTTAGCAGACTCCTCTTAACTATCCCCAAAGAAAAAGGGGAAAGGGGGGAAAAAACACCAAAAACCAAATATGAATACCGACTGTACTGTGTACCATGTAGTAATTACCCTTTTTCCTTTTGCCTGCTTTAACATCGAATTTCACTGTAAATTGCCTTGCTATGTATAACTTGCTATATAACTGAAAAAAGCCAATAAAAAGATATTTAAAAAAAAAAAGTTTGCATGCCAGGATCAGAAAGCCAATGCAATCCTGCAACTCGGTGCCAGGCACTGAGCTAAGGTCTCCATGAGACTAAACAGGGCTATAGCACTTCTGACCTGGAAATTACCTTAACCCAGGAGGGTACTAGTCAAGTGCTCCTGCCAGTCTACGTTTTCACAGGCCCATTCTCCAGTTGTTAGAGCCCCAGTGACTCTGTCACTTAGCCTGACTCCTGACATAGTGAACGTCTCTACAAGCATTGTGTAGAACCTATCGGTTTATACAGTTTTTGAAGTCTCCTGCTCGCTTGATCAATCAATCAATCAATCACGGCATTTATAGAGCGCGCTACTCACCCGGGAGGGTCTCAAGGCGCTGGGGGAGGGGGTAAGTTACTGCTCGAACAGCCAGGTCTTGAGCTGCTTCCTGAAGGCGAGATGGTCCTGGGTTCGCCGAAGGTGAGTGGGGAGGGAGTTCCAGGTCTTGGCCGCCAGGTAGGAGAAGGATCTTCCTCCGGCGGTGGTTCTGCGGATGCGTGGTACGGTGGCGAGGGCGTGGCTGGTTGATCGTAGCTGGCGTGTGGGCGTGTAGAAGGACATGCGGTCGTTGAGGTACTTTGGGCCCAGGTCGTGGAGGGCCTTGTGTGCGTGGGTGAGGAGTCTGAACGTGATTCTCTTGCTGACGGGGAGCCAGTGCAGGTCTTTCAGGTGTACGGTGATGTGGCTGTGTCGGGGGATGTCCAGGATGAGTCGTGCGGAGGCGTTCTGGATGCGCTGGAGTCTCTTTTGAAGTTTGGCTGTGGTTCCGGCGTAGAGGGTGTTCCCATAGTCCAGTCGGCTGGTGACGAGTGCCTGGGTGACGGTCTTCCTGGTTTCAGTGGGGATCCATCTGAAGATCTTGCGGAGCATGCGCAGGGTGTTGAAGCATGAAGATGAGACGGCGTTGACTTGTTTGGTCATCGATAGGGAGGAGTCCAGGATGAAGCCCAGGTTGCGTGCGTGGTCCGTTGGCTTGGGTGCGGTGCCCAGGGCCGGGGGCCACCAGGAGTCGTCCCAGGCGGAGGGTGATGAGCCCAGGATGAGGACTTCCGTCTTGTCTGAGTTCAGTTTAAGGCGGCTGTTCCTCATCCAGTCGGCGACGTCTCTCATCCCGTCGTGCAGGTTGGCTCTGGCGGTAGTGGGGTCGTTGGTGAGGGAGAGGATTAGCTGGGTGTCGTCGGCGTAGGAGATGATGTTGAGGTTGTGTCGGCGTGCGATGGCTGCGAGGGGCTCATGTAGACGTTGAAGAGGGTCGGGCTGAGTGAGGATCCTTGTGGAACGCCGCAGATGACTTCGGTGGCTTCGGATCTGAACGGGGAGAGGCGGACTCTCTGGGTTCTTCCGGCGAGGAACGAGATGATCCATTCCAGTGCTTTCTCTCGGATTCCGATGTTGCTGAGGCGCTTCACTAGGGTGCGGTGGCAGACGGTGTCGAACGCCGCGGAGAGGTCCAGGAGGATGAGGGCAGCTGTTTCCCCGTTGTCGGTTAGGGTTCTGATGTCGTCGGTGGCTGCGATAAGGGCGGTCTCGGTGCTGTGGTTGGCCCGAAACCCGGACTGCGAGGGGTCGAGGGATCCATTCGTCTCGAGGAAGGCGGCAAGCTGTCTGTTGACGGTCTTCTCGATGACTTTGGCCGGAAACGGAAGGAGCGAGATGGGGCGGTAGTTCTTGAGGTCGGTGGGGTCCGCCGTTGGTTTCTTCAGGAGGGCGGTAAGCTCGGCGTGCTTCCAGCTCTCCGGGAAGGTGGCGGTGCGGAAGGAGGAGTTGATGATGTCCCGGAGATGGGGTGCGATGGTGGCGTCGGCTTTGTTGAAGACGTGGTGTGGGCAGGGGTCGGTTGGTGATCCGGAGTGGATGGAGTTCATCGTGCGGGTGGTGTCTTCGGAGTTGATCGGGGTCCAGTTGCAGAGGGTGGTGGTGGCGGGCATTGGTTCGGCGGTAGGGTGCGTTGTTTGTGCGTTGAAGCTGTTGTGTATGTCGGTGATCTTGCGGTGGAAGAACGCGGAGAGTGAGTTGCAGAGGTCTTGCGAGGGGGTGATGTCGTTGTTTCCGGCGCTGGGGTTGGAGAACTCTTTGACGATGCTGAAAAGTTCCTTGCTGTCATGGGCGTTGTTGTCCAGTCGTTCTTTGAGTGCCGACTTCTTGGTGGCACGGATCAGCTGGTGGTGTTTGCGGGTGGCGTGCTTGAGGGCGGTCCTGTTGTCTGTGGTCTGGTCGAGTCGCCAGGTTTTCTCGAGAGTGCGGCAGTTCTTCTTGGATTCCTTGAGTTCGTTGGTGAACCAAGGGGTTTTCTTGCTTCCGGGTCTGCTGGGAGGGTTTTTTAGTGGTGCGAGGTCGTCGGCGCAGGCGGTCAGCCACTTGGCGAGGTTGCTGGCTGCTTCGTTTGGGTCCGTTGTGTCGGTGGGTGTGTTCTGGCTGAGGGAGGCGGTGAGCTGCTCGGCGGTGATCTTGCTCCAGCTCCGGCGGGGAGCCTGTTGCGGGTGGTGGTGGGTCGCAGTCTTTCTGAAGCTGAAGTGGACGCAGCTGTGGTCGGTCCAGTGGAGTCCGGTGGCGTGGCTGAAGGAGATGTGCTTGCTGGACGAGAAGACGGGGTCAAGCGTGTGGCCGGCGTAGTGGGTGGGCGTGTTCACCAGTTGCTTGAGTCCGAGGTTGGCGAGGTTGTCCAGCAGGGCGGTGGTGTTTCTGTCGTTGTTGTTCTCCAGGTGGAAGTTGAGGTCCCCTAGGAGGATGTAGTCGGCGGAGGGCATGGCGTGCGGGCTGATGAAGTCTGCGATGTCTTCGCTGAATAGTGTGCGTGGTCCCGGGGTCTGTAGATGAGGGTGCCTCGGAGGGTGGTCTTGGGGTCCGTGTGTATCTGGAAGTGTAGGTGTTCGGCGGCGGTGAAGGTCTCGTCGGAGTTAGTCGAGATGCGGATGGTGTTCTTGTGTACGATGGCGATGCCTCCTCCCGTCTGGTTGACGCGGTCCTTCCGGGTGATCTTGTATCCATCCGGGATGGCTATGGCGATGTCAGGCGCTGAGGAGGCGTTCATCCAGGTTTCGGTGAGGAAGGCGATGTCCGGTGCTGTTGCGTCGAGCAGGTCCCAGAGTTCCACGGCGTGCCTGTGGACGGAGCGGGTGTTCAGCAGGATGCATTTCAGGTGGTTGCTGCTGTTGCTCGACTTGGCGGAGGTGGTGCACGTCAGGGGGCAGGTGAATCGGCAGGTTTGGCAGGTGAAGGGTCCGTGGGTGCGTCTCGGTGAGGCTCGGTAGCAGGCAGGGTTCCGGCCGGCATTGAGTGCGGGGAGTGTGGCGGCGTCGTAGGTCCGTCGAGTGGTGTTGCATCGGTGGGATCCAGGGGTTCTGGCGCTGGGCGCGGTCCAGTCGCGGACGGGCGCAGACGGGCTTGCCTTAGGCGCGCCTTCGGCGCGCCAGCGGCGCGCCCGCTGCGCACGTCCGCTGCGCGGCCGTGCAGCGGCCGCCATTTATGGGGAGGTGGGAGGGAGGAGCAGCTGGGGGGCGGGAGGCAGGGGCAGCGAATGGGCAGTCAGGGGGCGGGGCCGCAGGGAGCGCAGCGGCGGGAATGGCGATAGGCAGCGAGGGGCACAGAAGGAAAAACGGGGGGAAAGCAGGCAAATCACGGGCACAACAACAGTGGGGCAGCGAGGGGCACAGAAGGAAAAACGGGGGGAAAGCAGGCAAATCACGGGCACAACAACAGTGGGGCAGCGAGGGGCACAGAAGGAAAAACGGGGGGAAAGCAGGCAAATCACGGGCACAACAACAGTGGGGCAGCGAGGGGCACAGAAGGAAAACGGGGGGAAAGCAGGCAAATCACGGGCACAACAACAGTGGGGCAGCGAGGGGCACAGAAGGAAAAACGGGGGGGAAAGCAGGCAAATCACGGGCACAACAACAGTGGGGCAGCGAGGGGCACAGAAGGAAAAACGGGGGGAAAGCAGGCAAATCACGGGCACAACAGTGGGGCAGCGGGGGCACAGAAGGAAAAACGGGGGGAAAGCAGGCAAATCACGGGCACAACAACAGTGGGGCAGCGAGGGGCACAGAAGGAAAAACGGGGGGAAGCAGGCAAATCACGGGCACAACAACAGTGGGGCAGCGAGGGGCACAGAAGGAAAAACGGGGGGAAAGCAGGCAAATCACGGGCACAACAACAGTGGGGCAGCGAGGGGCACAGAAGGAAAAACGGGGGGAAAGCAGGCAAATCACGGGCACAACAACAGTGGGGCAGCGGGGGCACAGAAGGAAAAACGGGGGGAAAGCAGGCAAATCACGGGCACAACAACAGTGGGGCAGCGAGGGGCACAGAAGGAAAAACGGGGGGAAAGCAGGCAAATCACGGGCACAACAACAGTGGGGCAGCGAGGGGCACAGAAGGAAAAACGGGGGGAAAGCAGGCAAATCACGGGCACAACAACAGTGGGGCAGCGAGGGCACAGAAGGAAAAACGGGGGGAAAGCAGGCAAATCACGGGCACAACAACAGTGGGGCAGCGGGGGCACAGAAGGAAAAACGGGGGGAAAGCAGGCAAATCACGGGCACAACAACAGTGGGGCAGCGAGGGGCACAGAAGGAAAAACGGGGGGAAAGCAGGCAAATCACGGGCACAACAACAGTGGGGCAGCGGGGGCACAGAAGGAAAAACGGGGGAAAGCAGGCAAATCACGGGCACAACAACAGTGGGGCAGCGAGGGGCACAGAAGGAAAACGGGGGGGAAGCAGGCAAATCACGGGCACAACAACAGTGGGGCAGCGAGGGGCACAGAAGGAAAAACAGGGGGGAAAGCAGGCAAATCACGGGCACAACAGCAGTGGGGCAGCGAGGGGCACAGAAGGAAAAACGGGGGGAAAGCAGGCAAATCACGGGCACAACAACAGTGGGGCAGCGAGGGGCACAGAAGGAAAAACGGGGGGAAAGCAGGCAAATCACGGGCACAACAACAGTGGGGCAGCGAGGGGCACAGAAGGAAAAACGGGGGGAAAGCAGGCAAATCACGGGCACAACAACAGTGGGGCAGCGAGGGGCACAGAAGGAAAAACGGGGGAAAGCAGGCAAATCACGGGCACAACAACAGTGGGGCAGCGAGGGGCACAGAAGGAAAAACGGGGGGGAAAGCAGGCAAATCACGGGCACAACGACAGTGGGGGCAGCGAGGGGCACAGAAGGAAAAACGGGGGGAAAGCAGGCAAATCACGGGCACAACAACAGTGGGGCAGCGAGGGCACAGAAAGGAAAGGGGAGACAAGCAGACAAAACTGGCACCGGGGCCACAAGCGGAGGGCGATCTTACCTACAGGAGCAGCGGGCAGACAGCACAGGCGGAGCTGTGTGGTGGGGGAGCGACCTACCTGGCAAGGTCAAGGGTCCCACAGAGGACCCCAAGGGTGGGGGCAAAAGGACCTGGACAGGCTCACAATTAAAGTTGCCCCTGCACACCAAATGGTCCCAAGTCCATGGATGGCATTATTTACCAGTGCTGCATTTAGCGGTAAATGCAAAGCTAATTAAGTGGCTCCCCATCATATCTGCCAAGAAGTAGGATATGCCTGCCATCGCAATCAACAACCATACTAGTGCTAGGGAACATGATCCCGGGCCAAACACATATGACAGCTCCCCTGGAATAAAAGGAAAACTATATGTCATAGACCTGTCCCCTACCACCTTTTCTGAAGTAGTAGCGGGTCCTCATCCCCCAAGTGGGTCTCCTGTAGCAAGATAAAGTGTATTCCACTGAACCATAAAAAGATATGTATGTTGTTTAGCTCGACTCACCATACCCATTACATTCCAATTAATTATTCTATCAGCTTCATAGTCATTATTGTAACCTACATATATAATGTGTTTGGTATGTTCGCAATACTCACTGGGGTCAACTTCCAGCACCATTCTCTGTCAAGTACTTTGCAGTCAAAGCTGCTTAGGCTAAAGTTACTTCTCATCTTTTTAGGTTTGTCTCACTTGCAAGGAAGCTGCAGTATTAAAAAAGAAGGGTGTCTTTTTGTTCGCTAGGTCTTTCAATGTTTCAGGAAAAAGCAGCCTACAGTTGATGGTCAGTTGTTGTGGTTAGAGCATCACTGTGAAGTAGGAGCTGCATTCTTGTTGGACTGCCTTGGAGAAGTCAGGAAATATCACGACATTGACATTTTCAAATTCAATGGAGCCCAGATGCTGAGCATGCTAGAGAATTAGAGCCCGGTCCCTGTAATTCAGAAGGCAGGTGATCACAGGCCTCTGATATTCAACCACAGATTGTGATGGAACTGGGGCTCTCTGGGTGCAAGAAAAAAACGTGAGAGGCTCTTCTGGGTCACCTCCCCAGTGATCCAGTCCTCAAAAAAGAGCTCCATAATAGGACCCTTGGTGTGTTCAGGTACGCCCACATTCCTTATGTTGTTATGCCTGGACTGATTTTTAGTATCCTCCACCTTGTATTTTTTTTTTGCAAATTCTTTTTTATTGAGGATTTTCTCCCATCTGAGCAGTCGACATAATCATAGCGAAGTAACATCTGACACATGCTGGGTACAAAATATTGGAGCTTAGGCTATTCTGCGTGTTGCAACATGACTAACACTCGGGTGTAAACAAGACAATGAAGCAGATCTTGTATTGAGTTGTAGAGTGTGCAAGTGCTGCCTGTGCATATCGTGGTTGTGTCCGGAGTGACTCAAGGCCCTGAGCCAGGAAATGAAGTATATGGACCTCTGAATGATAGGAGGGGAAGAAGGGGAGGGGAAAAAGAGGGGAGGGGAAAAAAAGGTACTGTGAGGAAGGGGGACAACTAAACAATAGCACGAGTGAGAGCTGGAAGGGTGACCTTTGAAGAGCTATGTATGGGGGGCCCTTCTGGGGCGAAGGAGTCCATGGCTAAAGCTTGAGGCACTATGCCTGCTTCTTGCAGGGCAGCAGAAAAGTTGCACCACATTGCCCGGAGGACTTGTGGATGGGACCGGCGGGCCAGGTGTAGGGCAAGGCTTTAGTCAGGTTGTGAGATTCGTCGAAGGGAGGCATCTTTGAGCACCTGTTCTCGAAACAGTGTGAGCATAGTGTCCCAG
Organism: Calotriton arnoldi; assembly: GCA_963921515.1. Lineage (NCBI taxonomy): Eukaryota > Metazoa > Chordata > Amphibia > Caudata > Salamandridae > Calotriton > Calotriton arnoldi. The sequence goes on from CAWUFW010005817.1 coordinate 321,854, forward strand.
GCAGTCGCTATAGGTTGTTTACGGAGACAGGGCTTCCTCAGTAGGGTGACACACTGCTCCCCCCCATCCCCCAAGGGAGTAGCAGCTTTTGCCATTGGGAAGACAGCTCTCCAATGTAACGTGAGGGTCCTTTTGGCTAGCAGTAGGGCCAGGTTTGCAAATTGAGCTTGCATTTTGTGAGTTTTTCCAATCTTGTAAATTCCTATGGAGGTCGCTTCCCATGTGTTGAGAGTGGTAAGTTTGGTTAACAGTGGCTAGGGCATAATGTATAGCGGGCCAGTAGTAAGTTAAGGTGGAGCAGGACCATAACATGTGCTGGAGATTGGTTGCAATAGATTGACATCTAGGGCATGTGAGATGTGCCTCGGGAAATCTGTGGTTCAGTCTGGACTGTGTGAGGTAAGCCCTGTGAAGTCTCATGTATGGTATATTTTTACACTGCGTGTTACGAGACGTTTTGTGGTGACTGCAAGAAAACAGGGCTTTTTGCAGATGTCCCCCCTCTTTCTGGTCCCAATTGGACTATTAGATGCTGGTTTTCGACTCTGAAAGTGCACTAAAAACTGCTACCCAGGCTCCAGTGCCAATGCTCTCTCCCTAAAATTGAAGTGTGTAAATTGACAATTCCAATTGACAAGGACTTTACCCCCCTTATAAGTCCCTAACATATCGTACCAGTGGTATGCAGGGCATGGGTGGCAAAGGGGTCCCCAGGGCTTGCAGCACTGGTTGTGCCACCCTGATTGACCCAAATAAACTAATGACAGCAGGCCAGCAATTGCAGACTGCAGGGGCAGTACAAACTGCTCCATTTCGACTTTGCCCTCACCATGTGCGGCAAAGTCAATGCACTTATTTTAGTATATGTCAGTCACCTCTAAAGAAGGCCTCCTGAGCCAAGGAGGCAGGGTGCAGTGATCTAGGCATGTAATGTAAGCTTACATGTCTCTATAGTGGCCTTTACCATTAAAGTACACTATAAGTGATAGACGGTCCATAGGATAACATGAGCTGGCACCCGGGCAAACCAGAGGTTGGCAGCCCCATTGTGGTACCGCCCAAATATGTCATGTTTGGTATCAAACAACATGCCCACCACAGACTCAAATCTCGTGTCAAGGATGATGTGGGATGCACCCAGGTGCTACCTTAGAGGTTCCCCACGTGGTTCCCCAGCGTCTTTGTGCTCTGGCTGGCAAGCCTGCACTTCCAGCATTTGCTGCCGCCAAGACAGGATTCTGACCTCCGGCCAGGCAGTGTGATCACTCCCAGGAGACAGGAACAAAGACTTGGGCAGGAAGACCTCCCTCCTCCCAAGCAGGCTACTGAAGTGGCACATCAAGGCAGTGAGCTTCAAAGGCTGCAATGGCTCTGATATGCATCAGAGCTGACTCCCAGAGGAGGAAACAGCCCTCACCCTGCCCCACACACATAGGCACCCAGACAGGTGGGAAATTAGTTAGTCAAGGAGGTGTACAGCCCCCAGAAGGCTAGCCTCACCTCTATGGGGGTCAGCCTGATCTGTACATTAAAATTACATTTCTGCCTTGTTTAGGAGAAGCAGAATAGGGTTCTGGGTAGAAAAGGTGACCCACACCCGCAGGTGTGGTCACCTCAGGGGCGGACTAGCTGTAAGAACCAGCAGCACATTGGCTATTTTCTCCCACACCCCTAACTCCCCTAAAACTATGATTTAAGGGACGCCCCGGACACCAGAAACTGAAATATGAACAACCTGCATCAAAGAGGACAGAAGAGACCCGTGTCAGCGACAAAAGGACTCGCACAAAGCAAGAGGGATACCGTGCACCGGTGGCAACGCTCTTGGAACTGCCTGATCAAGACTCGTCCTAGGCCATCTCTCAGTACCCCCAGACAGAGAGACCCCCTGTGGAAGCCTGAAGCACCCTCAGACTCCCCTGGACTAGTGGCACTAGTATGCTGCACACAGCCGGTAAACAAATAAGAAGACTTGCCAGCCATCGGGCCCTCCGAGGGATCACCCAAATCCATATCGTCTAGTGCCTTGTGGGAACTGTAGATCTGTCTTACACAAGTTACAGGCAGCTACGGCTTTCCCTAGGACTACCAGACGTCGAAGTTACTTCCTGCTCCACTTATCGCTGCCAAAACTTGTTGTTTGCCAGTCCGGCAACTGATCCCTGCATTGGCTGCTGCACCAAGAGGAAACTTCATTCGCATTCATCAGACATCAGCAGTGGCCCCGTTGCTGTGTTTATGTATCCTTTTTCCCCGCAGCACTGTTTCAGCAGTAAAAGCAGCTCCCCTGCAGCTCCCCTGTGGCTCCCGTTCAGCACCAGGGACAGCCAGTACAACTCTGCACCCGAGCTCCACTGGCCAGGTAAAATTGAATGGACTGTCGTGGGTTGGTCTTGGGACCCGCATCACCTTTACCCTGCAAGGGTACAACACAACTCGACCTGCAAGTGACCAATTGTCACTCCTGGTTTTTCCCATTGACCGCAATGTTACATTTTCACTATTATTTTGTTCTGATTATATATTGCTTCAAAAATCTATAACTCCAGTTTCATGTATGCTATTCTGTTCAGTTTGGGGTCTAAATTAAGATAAAAATACACTATGTTTATAAACAGGTGCCAGATTTTTCTCGAGCCGTGTCAATTACTTATCGTCCATGTTGGTAGTCTGAAATGCTTAACGCATGTTCCTCTAGTAAAGGCGGACTGCTCTTTGCCAAACTAACAGGACTGAGCTAAGGATTTATTAGTGTGAATCCAAGGACCATCTTTGGAGTTTTGTGATAGTATTACATGGTAAGACTTAACCTTCACATCACATAATACTCCACCGTCCTACAGTGACTCTAGACCCATGTTCTACTCAGAAGCATGCAGGAGGCATGCACTGTCATCTTCCCATTTTAGACAAAGGGGTGTCAAGAAGACCCCTACAAGTTCCCTGGTGGCTTTATACAGCCATGTGATGAAATGCCGCCCGGCGCCCATAATGTACAGGGTGTGTATGACGGCATGGGAAGGGGGCTCTTCATCTACAGTGTGCCACACCAGCCGGCATGTAGCCAACAGTTTTCCGTAAAGGAAGTACTGACCTTGAGAAATATCAATCTTAAAGTAGCTGGTCGAAAGTAAGCAGTTGGTAGCATCCTCCACCTTGTACTCAAGTATCTGAAACGCCCAGTGATGCCCTCCAACTGGTTAAGCTGTGTCAATAGTTCAGGCTTGAAGGTTGCGAAATACACTTCTATATCCTGGACTCTGTCTCTCAGTTTGTGTTGGCCCACATTTCAAGCAGTTATCATCAATTGCCAGGGACTCGATTTTGTTCTCCATCACTGGTCTAGTGTCCAGAATAGCTTGCAGAACTTGGCCTAATTTGGTATCATGTAGGGCGCCTGCTGCAAGGACAACAATGCTGACATCTCAAATTTCATTTCAGAGCATATTGTCTTAATGCCTAGCCTCACTACTCTGCATCTCAGACGTCAATTGCATTTCCACACATACAGTACATACAATATTATCCAAGGTACAGTATCAGCAATTATATATATGATGAAATTCATGCCTTCCATAGGTGATGGTAAGAGTGGGACTTACAGTAACACATTAACCTTAGTCCCCACCCTCAACTTTAACTCTCACCTCTGCCATTTATTCTTGAATGAGGAAATGAGATGTGAAACAGTATATGCCAGGTGTGAGAGCACATTTTCAGTGAAATTGCAATTTTCTCGGGTGCATAGTATGGGGTTATTTATTGCCCCCTCACTGACTCCTGGGGTGGAGTTACAGTGCTAAACTCACCATCTAGCCTAAGGGCACAGGGGCACTCTTAAATATCCTCCTGCTTTGCACACTGTCGGGGAGGTGAGGGGTCACAACCCCTCTGCCTTGTCAAAAGGCAGGTGGCTATACTCTAATCACCCCTGCCATGCCAAAATGCATGGGTGGTATACTCCCCCTACTACACCTGATGTCAGGGGGTATATTCTTCCCAATCCCTTGCTCAAGAACAGGGCAGGGATTATGAGCCCCTGCCTCATTTCACTGCCTTGCCCAAGGTTGTGGGGTTGGGGTTCCATTTACATGACAGCTGAGTTGCCACAGTGCTCCGTGCCCTTCCAGTCCTCCATGTCAAATTTTGTGAGCCTGGCAATGGGCCAGCTATGAGCTAAGGTCCTCCATGCCCTGCAACATGCTGTAGGCCACGGAGGACAAGGGTAAGTGGCAGCTACCAGTTGCACTGTTTGCATTTATGAGCTGGGTACCAATGCAGCTAGGAGATGCCCTGGTTCACTGTTGCCCATAACATGCAGTGATCCACAGAAGACAAGTGCGGCTGGCGGTTGCTGCGGTGAAGAGGTCACAGTGGGGAAGTGTTATTTTAGTTATTTTCAATCCTTCTTACCCTGAGACAAAGAGAGGGGGTTGGAGGCAAAATGTACTCCTCCGCTCTTGAGCAAAGCAAAGAGAAGATGCCATTTTACAAAACCCCCATGCACTATTGCAATACAGAGGGGCCATCCATACATATACTGCTCTCATCCATTGACAAGGTGAAAGTAGTTAGTTAGTGTATTTCCCCTGGACTTTGGCCAAGGCAGGGTTGTTACAAAATACTCACCTAACCTTGAGCAAGGGGGGGATAATCAAATACATCTCTCTGACTTGGCCAATGCAGCAGTAAGAAAATATTAACCTCCATGCCTTTGGAGCTTGGTGCCAAGTGTGGATTGGATATATCGAGATCTGTTTTCTGTGGGAAAGATCGCATTAATAGAAGGTTCAAATCCAGATTCTAATTTATGATTCAGATAAGTACTATGAGAGATTTTTTTCCCGGCCACATCCTCTAACTTTACATAGCTCCAGAATTCTTTTTTATGCCATTAATAAAGCATCCTTTTTAATCTGCTCATGTTTCAGCAATAGATGTTCACATCCAATTACAGTGAGAGTGTTTTTAACATGTTCAAACCATGGTACGGAGGCATACTTCCTGCTCCGTCATAGATTCTGGAAAGCTTTCTGGTACACTGCAATAGCAGAGTTAGAACACACACAAATCCAGCAATGTACCTGGCTTAAATCTGTGTGATCTTCAATTTTGGCCATGCCCAGTTCTAATCTTAAGACTGCCAATGGGGGTCATGGGCCTCAATGGAGTATTTGTGCAAACGGAGTTCTCAGTGGTTTGTAAGGCCTGGATATTCTTATAGCCCCATATTTCTGCACCATATGTACTTGCTGCCAATGCTTTTGATTTATAGGCAGTTAGTGCCGGCTTGACTAAGCGATTGCCAGTTTTATTTAGAAATCTTAAAACTGCACCTCCTTGTTGGCTCAGGGTCACTTTACTTTTTACTATTTTCCTCCCAATAAACATGGCCATCGAGGCAGATAATCATAGGTATGTACACACTCAATTGGTTTTTCCATACATTTTAAAAGAGGAGGTGAGCTTAACTCTGGGGTTGATGATCAAAAACTTGTTGTTTTCCGTGTTGATGGTTAGTTTCTTGTTCCGGACGAAATGCTTGAGGCCCAACAGTAGACGATGCACTGAGTTTTCTGTTCATGCCATAATTACCGCACCATCTGCATAAAGCAGAATTAGTATATTACCACCCTCTATATTTGGCACATCAAGATTGAGATCGATGAGAAATTGGCATATCTCGTTAATGTAGAAGTTAAATAATGCCGGAGCAAGAACACATCCTGGGCTCACTCCAGCATGTATTTCAAATTCATCAGTACATTCTCCCTTTGTTCCGTACTTTACTCTCACTTTATTAACATTATGCAAATCCATCAATGTCAGGTATTTATTTGGTAGGCATTGTTTTCCCAGGATATTCCACAATGTAGGTCTATTGATGCTATCAAAAGCAGTCTTTAAATCAATAAAGACCATGTATAATATAGACCTTCGCAGAGTTGCATACTTCAGGCAAATCAAGTACAACCTCATTACCTGCTATTTTGTACTTTGCCCTTCACAGAATCCTGCCTGTAGGTGGGATATAATATGTTTGCCATACATCCAGTTCTCCAAATGCTGCAGGAGCAATTTCCCTAAGACTTTACCAGCACCATCCAGGAGGGAGATGGGGTGATAGTTGGCCAAGTCATCTCATCTGCCTTTCTTGTAGATTGGCACAATAGTAGAAGTCTACCATGAGTCAGGAACCTTTTCTTGGGACCAGTTAGTCTTAAAGCCAGCTGTTAGTATTTTTAGCCACATATTGTGGTTGTTCTTAAACACCTCAATGGGAATTCTGTCTGGGCAAGGAGCCCTATATGATTTTTGAGCATCGATGGCTCCGGCTACCTCACTTTTCTGAAATTCTTCCTCCATGTCACTTGATACCGTACTCTCAGGTTTTACTTGGTTCTACACTCAGACTCCTCCACAACATCATGGTTCACATCATGATTCACATGGTGAGTTCAGTGTTTTTTTTGTTATGTGGCAGAGAAGTGCTCGACTCGTATCCCTGGACTTCTCTATGCTTCCAAGTTTTTGGCCATTTTTTCCCCAATCAATTGCTGTTTGTAGGGCTTACCATGCCCTGTGGCATTAATTCTGACCCAGATTAATAGTCCACCCATAGGCCTGCCTTTGGGCTGACTCTCAGCAGGTAATGCAAATGCTGTGTAACTATCTAAATAAATATTGTCCAGGGCCCACGTCTCCTGAAAACAACAAATATCATGTTTCTTTATGTATACTGCCCAGTCTTTATCTTCCAACTTTTTCCCCAAGCTTGCTATGTTCCAACTTAGTAGCTTCAGTTGTTCCAGAGGATAGCAACAGGGTGAGAGTGTATCCTATGGGTGGTTTGTGCAAGCTTCACTGCAGTTTCTCTTCCAGGTCAGGATTCCGGTTTTAGGTCCTTTTTCAACAATGTTTATCTGCCGCTGTTTAACCATGTGTAAGATTGTTAAGTGATTAGGAAGTCTTGGAGCCACTCTAAGCCTATAAGTTGCAAGAACTTCTTTTGTTGGGAGATGGAATTCAGGACCACATGCTGTTTTCAGAAACAAGGCCGTCCGATTTTTAGGCCAGTGTTTAAAATTAGCAGAGTTGCTTCCCACTGATTTCTCAAGGAAGATCGCATGATATGGTTCTGGACTGGTTAATTCAACTATCATTCCCCAGGACTCTAGACTCTTTAGATGATTAAGTGTTTGGCAAGGCAGACTGCTGTTTTACCAGCAAGTGATGGTTTTCTAATTTCCCTAGGAATCTCTCTGTGGGACATAACTTACAGTGCACAAGTCGCTTGATGTTATATGATGTAGGCCCGGTAGAGTGTTAACGAACTGGAGAATGTTCCCCCGTTTAATGTCATGGTTCCTCCTGGATTGATACACTGGGGTGAATGTGAGTACCGTCTCATTGCTAAAGGTTACTTGGGTTTCAGAGATTCATTGAATTCTATGCAGCCTCTGACTGCATTTGCTCCAGTTACAGGTAGATACGGAGTATCCATTGCTAGATTGAAATTGCTTTTTATATTTGGGTTATGCGCTTTTCCTGGATTCAGTCTGGAAATCCATTTGGTCCTGGTGTCATGGGGCCAACATTGGCCTTCTTTAACTTCTGGACTTACATGAAGAGTAGAAAGCCACTACACAGCAAGAAAGTAACGATGGGCAGAATTCCCCCTTCCATCCTCCGTCACAAGTGGGATCATAGAGTGGACTCCAATTCGCTCACTACTTCTCCATGGTTGCTAGGGCAAGCGAGCTCTGGCATCATTGGTGTCTGTGCTTGGACTGAAGTATTATTAAGTTCTAGTTCTCCATTAGCAATGCGCTCCAATATAACTCCCTTATATTCTTGGTTCACACTGGTGATCGTATCCAGCTGTATCTGTGACGGTTCTCCAGGTTTATCAGCAACCACTATCTTTCCACCAGGTATTATTTCTCCAGTAGAGCCATGGTCTGCTGTCTTTGGGTCACAAGGCTCAGATAATTGCAAGGACCTAAATCCTGTTAGAACTCTATTCCTATAAGTGTGGATTGTACACTGATTGTCGCAGAGAAGACCAGAGTTTATATTGATAAAATGAGGGGAGGACACTTTCCTTTGCGGGAGACTTAGATTGCTTGACTGGATTGGAGGTGCAGATTTTATTTTTGCTGGCTCTGGGTTTGAATCTGGCTGTGGATGAACCTGGGTCCCCTGATTAACTACCTTATGGCCTACTGTTGATTCAAATACATTATTAGGAATATATTTTTCAGTGTCTATATCCACGTGTTTATCTCTGTATTTTTCAACTGTGAGTCTTCTACATTGTGGGTAGATTCTTGGGACTCTAGTGTGTTCACTGATTTGTGGTCTGTGCTTCTTTCGCAATCGAGCGTTGGGATTATGAGATGTTCGTATGTAATCCTTCAAGTCAGCTTTTGGGCCAGGTTTAGAACTGTTTGTACACGCTAGTTCTTCTTCACAGTCGGATCTATGTTGCTTCTGGGATAAACTACTGGCAATACAAGTATTTTTCTATAGAAACTTTGTCTTACTATCAATTAAGATTAAGTTTGTTATTTCAAGTACCTCCTGAAGTTTATTTAATATAGGTGAGCAGATGCAAGAGCAGGAGTCCTTTAGTGGCACAGAATGACTGATTTTGTCTTTCATCACTTCTACTACAGCCATTCTGCGATCGATGTTACTTATTGATAGTAAGGAATCTTGAAGAATCCCTAATTGATCATCTTGTTCCTGTAACTGTAGAGTTAGAGCTCCGACTATTGCATCATAAGATCTGCACATTACTTTCATAATTCCCAACATCAGTTGCGCTGGAAGTGTTTTGAATTCTTTGAGCCAAATGGGGGTTTCTTCTCCGTCTGACCTTTCAAGAACAAACTCTAGCCCCCAAGAATTCATTGCTGGACTCTCTTCTTGATGCATGCAAGGCACTGAGGTGTTGATGTCGGTATAGGGCTTCATGTCTTTAAAGTCATCTTCGTCGAGAGGTAAGGAATCGGAAAATAACCTTAAACTTGGGCTGTTCTAATTTAGCCCATTTGGCGTTGCTCTATGCTGATTACGAGGTGGTGGTGGATCAGGCTCCTTCTTTGATAGTTTCTCTGAGCTGCATTTCATGTTACGACTACTGGTACCCGGTGAGGCCAAAAGGTATACTGGTTTGGGATGAAGTACGATATGTTTAAATTTGACTCTACTCATTGCGTGTGCAGATGCCTCTACCTATGACTCCTACACATACAGAAAGCTTTGCAGCCTTTCAGGCTTCCCAGCTTCGACCGGGGATTTTCCCTTAAGCAAGGGCGCTAACCTAGGAGTCGGGATATTCTCTTCAATTATCGTACCTAGGTTTATTAAACGTGGGAGATCCTGTGGCATCAGTCCATAAAAGTAATCCTGTTCCTTTGCCTTGCTAATGCCAAAGTAATTTGTTATTGTATTGATCAGGGGAGAGGTGTGGCGCCGCGGCCAGGGCGACTGACGCTGGGGATCACGGTTCGATCCCTGGCTCCGGCGGCAGGGGTCTGCCCAGCACCATGCGACTCTGGGCAATAGCTCACTTAATCTTCCCTACGGCCCCCAGCGCCGAGATACCCCTTCGGGGGTGATTCGTGCGCTATACAAGTACTGGATTTATTTATTTATTTATCTGCAATGATTTTTGGGATTTAGCTGTGGCGTGAGTGCTAGTGCAGTTTGATTTGCATGATTCCTACCCCCAAAGCTCGACTGGTCCTTTATATTACTGTCAGCCATATATTTCCCCCTGTGATGCCAGTCTCGTTGTGAGTTTCGCCAGAGGCTAGTGCGGGATCAGCTGTAAATTGTCGTGCTGACTCAGGACTGCAAGGTTTACATGAATTGTTTGGATTAGCTTCCCGTGTCACAAGTTTTTTGGTAAATATATCCTCCATTGATATTTTACTAGTTTCCTTCTCCATTACGGATGGCGCACTAGTAGTTTGAATTGTTTGAGATATTTGATCCATGGATGCAGTTCTTGAGGCTCTCGTCTTGGCTTTTGTTTCTTGCTTAGATTCCAAGGGGGGTTACATCCGTATGAGAACCCTTGTGCAACAGTCTCTCTAACCCCTATCAATGGGTAGGATTTCAATAATCACCTTGTCTGCTTATGGTAAGTAATACTGATAGCTGTTTTTTATGCAACTTTGAGAAAATCCCACCCTGAGCTCAGGAACCATGCCTGTTGCTGGCCAGAATGGTCAAATTATTCTCAGTTCAGTACTACAGCAAGAGGGGGGGAGGTCTTGCTTGGTCCTTACTTAGAGCTCTGGCCTTCCTCCTTGGTTCCTCAGCCTCTGGGTTCCTGATTTGTGCGGGCTCCCCCTCTGGACACCTCAGTATGAAGCTTGAGGCCAAGGAAGAGGGGGTAAAGTATTTGTATTTGGCAGGAAATGTTGCAACAGGGTGGCAAAACAAGTATGCTCCTTTGGGCTTCTTGATAAGGGAGTGGTGGGAGGGTATAAACAGCAAGCAAGCCGCACCAGCACCTAGGCTGGTCGCCACTGCACACCGCAGCTCCACCCAGCGCCACAGCACCTAACGCGCTGGGGCTCTCACCTCCTCACCCGTCCTCTGCCTCTTCTACTTCTCACTGCTGCTGTTATCGCTTTAAACTTTAAAGTGGCTGCCAGTGTACTTCTCTATTTGCTGCTGCTCCATGTCTCTTCTCACCCTAGCAGATCCTGGCTTCTACCCTCCACCCACTCCAGGGCATAGAACGAAAACAGAATGGAGCAGCTAAGGCATTTAAATAAGATGAAAGCACTAGCCCACTGGCTCCAGCTCTAGGGGTCGAGTACCCCTGGTCCGCTACAGGGTAAACAGGGGGCCCACGTGGATTCCGCTGTGATTCAGAATGCAGACAAGGGCGGGAAATATGCGGGCAGAAACAGAAGAATGTTCCATGGCCTTCGAGCCACACAGCCTTCTGTTGGCGCCCTGCCCCCGCTCTAGCACCCTGCGCCCAGTTTATACCCGAACGGGCTTGTTGCTCATCCTGCTTGCTGTGGTCCTCTACGGACCACTACACCCTGCTGAATCATTCCCGAAAGGCAGTCACTTGCCAATGGCCCCGCCTTCCTGCGTCAGTGCATCAGTCTGGTGTCTGAGCCTTTTATTGTGTTGCGGGTGAAAATTGACAGAAATCGAAGCAGCGAACAGAGGGTGGGGGTAGAGGGAGTTGCGTCAGCTTTTACTAAAGTTGTGCATTGTTTCACAGTGGTAACTGCAAACCACTTTTCTTACAATGACCCAATTCACCATACGTCTGCAGATTCAGAACAAACATTCACCTGCGTTAAGTTAGTCCTTTCTTTAGTACTTCGTTTCGAACTTTACTTAAGACCCACGCCCCTCAAGGCAGGGGTCTCTTCATGGGAAACTATGAAAATTGAGGTTTAGGCCCTTTTTTGCTCTCCGTTTATAGTCTAGCTGTAGCAAAGGGCAAGGGCTGAATGAGTGGAAGGGCCTAAGGTTCACCAAAATATGCAGCATCAGCTCTTCCGGTGAACTGCAAGGTTATTGTTTTTTTTGCAAAGTTCATAAACATTGGATGAGATGGCTTATGTGTTGCTTAAATTTTTCAATATTCCACAATTGATTAACTGCGTTTCCAGATGACTGCAACAATTAAGGGTGTCTAAATAGTTAGTACATGTTACACTGGGCATTCAGAATTTGACCTATATCTCCAAAACAGCTGACCAAACATTATCAAAACTAAGACAAGGCAAAGAATGATGGAAAGGCTACTGTGCCATTAAAATGTTGGGAATTTTCTTTCAGCTGTTTTGGAGTTATGCTTGATAAAACATTCCTGCTGTAAAACCCATATTATTTTAAAAGTGACATGTTTTGCAACTACCCCCTCCCTGATCCCTGTATAAGTGTTAATCCACTTGAGCAATATGCGCACAATTTGTCAAGTTTAAAGACTGCATACTATTTCTGTTTCTCCAAGGCTTGTTGCAAATTACTTAGGGGGTGCAAAGTTATAGATGCAAGAATGACATTTCATATGAAGTGAAATGTCAACTCTAACTACAGAAGAATGATTGCAACTCTACAATGTTTCACACATTTCTATATAATTTGAAACCATAAGTGTACCTTAACTCAGTTGTTAAGCAAATATATAGATCTGCCTAATAAACAGAGTTAATGTACACTTATGGTCACAATTTAAACCAGAGAAACCACTGAAATTCACAACATACGTTTAGCTCTGCAGTCCATAACTCAGAAAGCAGGCCTGCAAATAATCACTTGCACATCAAATGCAGAGTTCATGACCTCAAACTTGGTGTGACAGGAGCAATTACAAATGTCAGAAATAATCTTACAGAGAAGATTACATATTGTATTAAGACTATGAAACATAACTATAACGGTAGTATTTACTTATTGGTTTGAGTATACGTTATTTATGGTGTGCTTTTAGGAAGTGTTACTTATTGGTATAAATAAATATTGAGAGGCCATAAGCATTGTATTTAGAGTGTGAGTTATGGTATGTTGGGCTGTTGTGTGAATTGCGGATTGCAGAGCTAATTGCGAATTTCAGTTATTTTTCGGTATTCATTTTTAACCGTAACTATACTTTATTGTGGTTTTCAAGTGAATGTCTAAGGTTTTTATAAACCTCAGATACGTATATAGCCCATGTCACATTTCCCTGTTCCCCATTTGCCCGTGTGCGTCTAACCCCTGCTGTGCACGGCTCGACAGACTGGCCTAGGGAGTAACCAGGTGTGGGTGGTCAACCACCGCACACGATGTTAACCATAACTTCAGAGTTTGAAAGGTTTTTGCAACCAGAACTCCACTAGAACTGATGTTTTAAGTATAAAAAAAACTATGTATAAAAATGTGTGTGTGTTTATTTGTAGACACTTCCAAGAATTATAAAACTGTTAATGCAATTCAGTAAGTAATTAAAAAACAATTTCAAGGTTGGTTTTGTACCACAGCCAAAGCTACCGAAAGTGTATCGTAACATTTTAAGGGATCTTAACCTACTATAGCTATATTTATTTAACACAACTTGGAGTGGTGAGCACATTTGTTGGCTTAATTTCATCCTAAGATTACCATGTACATTGATTTAAAGGACTAACACAAAATAAAATAAAAGTCTTTGATGATTTGAGCCATAAGAGACAATTAATACAAGTGACCAATTGGGAAAAGCCTTTTACAGCTGCAAAAGCAAATAAATGGGCATAGTATATGAAGTACAACTCAGTCAATTTATTTAACAGATATGTATTCTCATATTTATAGTATATGGTAAAATAGTAAAAACATTTACATATGCAAAGTGGATAATTATTGTACAAAGTTGTAGTAAAAATATATACTATCCACAATTTTCTTTAAAAATATCCATCTAAACTTTACTAAGGTACAGCCGCTGTTAAGGACGGGATTGGTTTCCCTCTCTAAAACAGTAGCAAAGTAGCATAAATCACTGCCTAATTATTAAAGGTTTTACTACCTGACATTGTGCATTTAAAAATAATTATAATTTCAACGAAATATTATCTTCATCTCTAGTACAAACATACATTATTCAACAATGCCGATGTGGGTACATAATGATTCGCTCAATAAAATCCATCTGTGCCAAATAAACAGCTTTATAAGATTCACACTATTTTGTTTAACAGAATAAAAAAAAATCAGCAAAACTGCAGATGCAGCAGTTAACATCTGAGTGTTCAGTCCACCTTTACAACACTGTAAATTTTCCGGACAAACCAATAGCATGCAAAAAATCCAATGGTTCCTGAAATAAAAGAAATTTGGTTAAGCTTTTTCTTTAAAAATGGGAAGCTTAGCAACCCATAAAACAAATAATGCATTTAAATATAATCAAACTCACGAAAAAGACAACACATGAAACATCCTAAAGAACATATTCAGGAACTACTCACCTTTAAAAGTAGTATCCCTATCCTTTGTCTTTACCTTCAACCCTCAGTGCCAGCCATAATGTCAGTAAACAATTGTCGGATGGAACTGCAAACCTCACACTTTAGCAAAGGCAAGACAGCTGAAACACTAGTGCTATATGTTCATACTCCTTTATTTGGGGAGTAGAGTTTCTAAAGTGGTGTTTTTGTGGTCAGAATGACAGCCTTCACTGATTGTAGTTAACAAATGTTTAAAGATTCAATTCTGGATATCTAAACATGTAAGATTCCAATCTTAAAAGAGTCAATGTTTTTATGGCTACTGTATTAATTGGAGATGTACAATTCCTATGTGTTTCTTTATGTCAATACAGGAGTCTAGAAAACATTCAATCCAGGATATCAGGAATGCCAGATATCCACTCCATAGTGGCCATTTAGGCTAGAAGAAGTATTAAAATGTATGTTGCACCTCCAATAACCTCCTGCTTTAGTCCAGAATTAAATCCGAGTAAATAGTGACATAGAACACTGAGTTAACTCTAATCATTCATGGCAAGGTTATTTGGTTTGAATTTAAAAATGAAATACCTACCTGAAACAAGTTTACATTTAAGGTAGGCACCATTAATTACCTAATGGATACCAACCGCTATTTTGATACCGAAATGGGATGATGATTCTGAAAGTGGTACCTTAACAATCTGGATGATAAACAAGAGGGAATCCTAAAAATGTCACTACAAACAAAATATTCTTCTAGGCATAGCATCCACATTAAGACCTTATAATGGAATTCATACCTATGTCAAGGAGTATATGCACACCTTCGGACAGAGATAGCAGTGAGACACTGATGCAGTTGTGTTAGGGAGCTACTGTGTTAAGTCAGTAGCCATACACTGGAAGATAAGTGGATACCAGCGTGTACAGTTCATCTCTTAAGATTCTATGGCTTTTGATACGTAAATGTTGGACTTGACCCTCTATGCAGGGTCAACCCCAAATATTTTGCTTTCAGCCCTCCGATTTTTTGCTGAATTTGTTTTTGTTGGCCTCAGGACGTTGTGCACTTTACCACTGTTAGCTAGTGCTACATTGCTTGTGCTCACTCCCTAAAACATGGTAACATTGCCTGATTGGTATTTTTAAAGTATGTATAAGCAGTGGCGGCTCGCCGAGGGAGTGCTGCGGGGGAGGCGGGGCGGGGGAGGGTTAGGGTGGGGGTAGTGGAGTCCGACATACGACGGACAGGAGTAAGGTAAGTAATTAAATAAATAAAACAATTTACCTTGCGCGCGCTGCATCGCCGAGTTGGTGATGCAGTGCGAGCAAGGTAAATTGTTTTATTTATTTTATTACTTACCTTACTCCTGTCCGTCGTTTATGTCGGACTCCACTACCCCCACCCTGCCCCTCCCTCGCCCCACAGCACTCCCTCGGCGAGCCGCCACTGTGTATAAGTCCCTAGTAAAGTGGTATACCATATACACTGGGCTGGTAAATTAAATGCAACTAGTGGACCTGCAGCACTTATTGTGCCCCCTCCCCCCCCCCAGTTAAGTAGCCCCTTAAAACATGTCTCAGGTCTGCCATTGCAGCATGTTAGGAGTTTCAAACTGCTAATTCGACTAGGCAAAATAGACCCCTTGCCCAGCCTTAAGCTCCCTTTTTATTACATAAATCACCCCTAAGGTAAGCCTAGGCAGCCCATATGGCAGGGTGCAATGTATTTAAAAAGTTGGACATTTATGTTCAAGTTTTAAATATCAAAGAAAAAGCCCACATTTGTTTTTCACAATTGTGAGGCCTACTTGTCCCATAGGATAACATTTAGTTACCTAATTACATTTAATAGGTGCTAATTTTTGATTGGGAGCAGGAAGGAAAGTCATGTTCGCTAACTGAGACTTTAATGATAAAATAGGATTTTAAGTCACAATTTTTTTAAATTGGACTTTTAGAAAGTTCACATTTTCCTATCCTATTTGTTGCCAGCAGTCTGTTCCTGGGTCACATGACTGGGTGTCATTGGCTGTTGGTTCTGGAATATTCCTCCCAAACAGCCACACAATGGAGGGATTAGGTGTGCCTGGATCAGCCATCTCAGGTAGTATGGGGGAGGGGAGGGGGCAGAGCTGGGCAAAGCCCTACTTGCAATTCAATAGGGTGTGCCTTCACACATAGAACTTCACAGTAATTCATTATGACTGTAGCCAGGGAAGGAGGCAGCAAATTCCAAGCACTTTTGAAAGGGGAACCTCTAGAAACAAAGGAGGAACCAGGTATAAAAATAGGACCCACTCTTCAGTTTACTTTCTGGACCTGGGCAAGGACTCGGAGTACTGCCTACTGCTGAGTCCTACTGTGTACTTCAGAAGACTGCTTTGCTGCACCAAGAAGGACTGCCTTGCTGCCCTTAGCCCCAAGCGGTCTGCCATGCTGCTGCATCCTGCACTTCTACTTGAACACAGGACTACCAGAGTGCCTCCAATGGATAGTTGGCAGGCCTCCCATCAGAACCTCATGGATAAAAAAGGCTCCACCTATCTTGAACCAACACCTGGACCAAGCCTGAGTGAGTCCTGACCTTCCACGTGATGCCTCTTCATTCCTGGACCCGTGTCTTGGAAGTGGTGCTAAAGGTGCCCAGATAGCCCAAATCCAAAACTTGTGACTTGGAAACGTTTGGGGCAAAAAGTGCTCTGAGAACCGAGAGGAAACCAGGACCTATCTGCTCATCGATCCGCCCAAGGTGCATCGATGATCAGCCTGACTTCATGGGAGCTCATGCTACATTCTTCTCCGCAAAAGACACACAATTGATGGACGGAATGCAGAACAAGACTGATTTGCGTATGGCTGGGTTCAAACTGGAATGGCATGGTGAGCAAAAAAACGATGGATTTAGGCCCAGATCTCTGTACTGGGGTGAATGTATGACATTGTTCTGCATTCTGTCCATCAATTGTTCTTTTTGCATTTGTCACCCCGAGTGGGATGGGTATGCGCAGACGTGGGTCCCGTGCTCTCCATGCCACTGGAGTCAAGCTATCCTGGCTGATGAGTGGTGAAACCCCGAAACCGGTCCTAGGATGCTTGTTTCCAGTCCAAGGAGGACCTGGCCTGGCAGTTCGGGCTGGACTGTTCCCATTGGACACAGTGTCAAGACTGATTTGCATATGGCTGGGTTCAAACTGGAATGGCATGGTGAGCAAAAAAACGATGGATTTAGGCCCAGATCTCTGTACTGGGGTGAATGAATGACATTGTTCTGCATTCTGTCCATCAATTGTTGTTTTTGCATTTGTCACCTCGAGTTGGACCGGTATGGCCAGACGTGGGTACCGTGCTCTCCATGCCACTGGAGTCCAGCTATCCTGGCTGATGAGGGGTGAAACCCCGAAACCGGTCCTAGGATGCTTGTTTCCAGTCCAAGGAGGACCTGGCCTGGCAGTTCGGGCTGGACTGTTCCCATTGGGCACAGTGTCAAGACTGATTTGCATATGGCTGGGTTCAAACTGGAATCGCATGGTGAGCAAAAAAACGATGGATTTAGGCCCAGATCTCTGTACGGAGGTGAATGTATGACATTGTTCTGCATTCTGTCCATCAATTGTTGTTTTTACATTCTTCTCCGCAGCAGCAACTCTTGTTCAGCGGCTCCTCACAGAAGGGGTATCAGGCCTCATGGAGTCCTCGTTGGCTAAAGCCTGCAGCTTCGTCGCACTGGAGACCTTAGACATCCAAAAAAGACTCCAAGTCCAACCGAAGGATTAATCACCGCAACTTCGTACAGCAGCTTCCTGACGATGACACCTCCGCCTCGGACACCGCCAGTTGCCTTGCCCAACTGAACTTTACCTTCTCAGACATTTTTCAACAGAATTTCTTTTAAGTCCGAAAGTAAGCGAAGACCGAGCCCATCCAATACTTGCATCCGACCCGTGCTCAAGCCCAGTCGGCCATAACGTTCGACTTTGCCCCGGTCTCATGCAACTAGATGGCCGCAGTTAGCGCTTTGGTCTTTTACCCACTAGTTTTTAGCTTAAACTTTAAAAATTCATATCTCCGGTTCGATTGATAGGATTTTTTGTCATTTTGGAGTCAAATATTTTATTTAATTTTACACAATTTTTCTGAATTAATATGCGATTTTTCTGGTGTTGTATTTTCACTTTATTACTGTTTGGGTGCTGCATAAATACTTTACACATTGCCTCTAATTTATGACTGCTTTTGTGCCGAAACTACCTGGGGGTTAAGCACAGGTTAATTAAGAGACTTTGGTGGTTCACCCGGATAGGGATTGTGGCTCTTGCTTGAGCAGGGTTTCACCCCCCGTGACAAATATATATATATATATTTTAAAGAGGTATTTTTTATAGTGGGGATGCAGGGAAATTGGTTGCTTCGAAGTGATGATATGCAGGTGTCTTATATTGGCAATATTGTGTCTTCTCAAAAAGAACAAGTTACTTACCTTCGGTAACGATGTATCTGGGAGAGACAAATGTGTTGTCTGTGAACACCTGCATCACTTTTCCTTTGAGAGAGGGAAGGAATGCCTTCAGTGCCAATCTGATCGCCCGGAGCTCCAGCAGGTTGATATGGAGCCCGGACTCTGAGACCAGACGCCTTTGATCTCCGCCTCCTCCAGCTGGCCACCCCATCCCAGGAGTGACGCATCCGTCACTACTGTTTGATCTGGTTGGGGAAGGGAGAGGGATCTGCCGCTGCCCCAATCTTGGTTTGTTAGCCACCACTGCAGTTGTTGTGCAGTTCCCTCTGAGATCTGAACGTAGTCAGAACGATTCCCCCGATGCTGCGCCCACTGGAACTTCAGGTCCCACTGCAGAGTCCGCATATGCCATCTGGCATGATACACCAGCAGGATGCAGGAGGCCATGAGGCCCAGCAGCCTCAGAGTCATTCTAACCGAAATCCGGGATAGAAGCTGTAACATCGGTATCATAGCCCGAATATCACGGACTCGCTGTTTGGGAGGATAGGCCCGAAACTGCACTGTGTCCAGAACAGCTCCGATGAAAAGGAGCATCTGAGAGGGAGCCAGATGTGACTTCGGCACCTTTATTGTGAACCCCAGCGAATGCAGGAGGTCCGCCGTAGTCTGGAGGTGGGAGACGACAGCCTGGGGCAAGCCAGTCGTCGAGATAGGGGAGGACTGGAACCCCTGATCTGCCCAGATGAGATGCGACCACCGCCATCACCTTTGTGAATACCCGAGAGGCACTAGTAAGGCCAAAGGGGAGCACGGTGAACTGAAAGTGCTTGTGGCCCACCGTTAACCGTAGATAGCGCCTGTGGGCTGGCAGGACAGGAACATGGAAATAAGTGTCCTGCAAGTCCAATGCCACCATCCAGTCGCCGGGGTCGAGGGCAGACAGGACCCGAACTAACGTGAGCATCTTGAACTTCTCCTTCCGGAGGAAGCAGTTGAGAGCCAGTAGCTCTAGAATAGGACACAGGGCTTTGTCCTTCTTGGGCACCAGAAAGTAGCGGGAATAACAACCACAACCTACTTCTGGTGCAGGGACCCTCTCTATAGCTCCCTGGGCCAAAAGAGCTGAAACTTCCTGGCAGAGAAGTGCCAAATGATCCTCCGACATGCGATCGTAAGACGGTGGCATGGAGGGAAGGGTAGTCTTGAAGTGGAGGGAGTAGCCCCTTTGGACGATTTGAAGGACCCACCTGCCTGACGTGATGGATTGCCTGTGGAGGAGGTGATTGCGAATCCTGCCTCCAACTGGCTGAAGATGGGCCTGGAACGTCGGACTAGGAGGGTTTGGAGGCAGTGGCAGGGGGGGGGAGATGGTGGACTGGCCTGCCCGCTGGGTCCCAGACACGCGAGGATGCTGGGTCCCACGTCCGCGGCCACGCAGAGGCTGGGCAGCTTGCATGAACCGGTGGCTAGACTGGACCCGACGTGGTTGGGCGCTCCTTCCGTTGCCACGAAAGGGACGAAAAGCAGACTGGGGTGGACGGGAAGGCGCAGTGAGGCCCGAAGATCTGGCTGTAGCTGGAGAGTCTTTAAAGCGCTCAAGCGCAGAGTCTGCTTTGTCGCCAAAGAGACGACGGCCATCAAAGGGCATGTCCATCAAGGTTGACTGGACATCCCCCAAAAAGACAGATGTCCTCAACCAGGCGTAGCGTCTAAGGGCTACCAATGGGCAATCGTTCTGCCCAGTGAGTCGGTGGTATCCAGTCCACACCGAATGGCGAATTTGGCTGCGTCTCTCCCATCCGCAACTGCCTGGGAGAGAACGGCCCGGGCCTCTTCCAAGCACTGAGGCGGCACCTGCGTGACCATATCTCAGATGGTATGGGAGTATCGGCCCAAGCGGCATGCGGTATTCACCGACTGCAGTGCCAAGCTGGAGGAAGAGAACATTCGCTTCCCAAAATGGTCCAGCTTCTTGGAGGGGCAGAAGGGAATGCTCCTTCAAAAGAAGAGGCTTGGACCACCAAGCTCTTAGGGGAAGGGTGTTGGGTCAAGAACACTGGGTCGCCCAGGGGCCGGGCGGTGGGCGATTGGCATCTCCACAGGAGCCCCTGTGCTAGGCTTGGACCAAGTGCCCAGGAGGGCATCAGTAAGGGCTTCATTGAAAGGCAGTAGGGTTTCAGAGGAGGATGCTGCAGGTTGAAGCACCTCTGTCACGAGGTTAGTCCTGACTGCCACCGAAGGGAGCTCAAGGCCAAGGACCTCGGCCGCCCTTCTCGCCACCACAGCAAAGGACGCTCCCTCCTCCGTAGCCACGGTACGGGGAGAAAGCAAACCAGTGTCTGGAGAGGTGTCCAGACCACTGGCATCACCCAGGTCCTCTTGCCAGTCTGGTTCTTCCAGCTGGTCAGTTAAAGGGTCAAGCGACCCCTCCCAGTCTTCATCACCACCCTCTGGTCGATAGGGACCACCAGGGATGAACAGGGGAACAAAAGTACCCTCTGGCATCAGTTCCGCTGTCGGTCCGGCTCTGTGTCCAACTCGGGGATGAGGATGGGGACGAAGTCGGCCGGGGGCACAGCCGGCGCCAGGGGCGTCGTCGTCGAGATCGGGGCCGGGGAAGGTCTAGTGAGATCGACCGGCGTCGATCTGGATCCAGGCCTGGATCCGCGGGGGCCCTCCGGGGCCAGAGCCGCCGGCATCGAAGGCCCAGGACACCCGACCTGCTCTGCGGGGCCCGAAGACACGCAGGCAGAGTCGGGGTGCCAGAAGACAAGGTGTAAGGCCTCGTAAAATTGCCTAAGTTGGGCAGGGGACACTCCGGCTCACGGAAAGGGTGGGAGGCGCGGAGTCGTCCCTGAAGCACAAGTTACTAACTTGTGTAACGATATATCTGTAAGAGACAGTAGTTAGTGACAGATTCCTTACCTTAGAATATCCCCAGGCGTCAGGCTGGATCCGGAAAGTTTTTGCGTAGCAGTACCCTTGCGCGTCGGTAGGCGGCGTCGTGCGGCTCCGCGTCCGTCGTCGGCACCGCCGGGATGACGTCGCGGGCAGTACTTAGACGCCGCCCTGCGCGCTGACGTCAGTTCTGTACACGACTTTCCGCGCCAGGAACGCAGAGCCATGCAAGAAGCTGACATAGGTGTCTGAAAAATACTAGGGCCCTGAAAGGGATGTCCTTAACCCTAGAAATCAGTTCGCAGAACGGGGAGGATGGGTGGGGCGGTAAGGAATCTGTCACTAACTACTGTCTCTTACAGATATATCGTTACATAAGTTAGTAACTTGTGCATCTGAAAGAGACACGTTAGTGACAGATTCCTTACCTTAGAATAGATACCCCAGCAATACCAACTCCCGGTGGTGGGTCTGCGAACAAAGATCAGACAAGGAAGTCCCGGAGGACAGAACGGCCAAAGAAGCCGTCCCTCCGGACCTGACTGTCAAGGCAGTAATGTTTTGTAAACGTGTGCAGCGAGGCCCACGTAGCTGCCTGACAGATATCCTGCAGCGGAACACCGCGGCCTAAGGCCGTGGTAGCAGCCGTTGCCCTGGTGGAATGGGCACGCAGCCCAACACGAGGCTCCTTCTTAGCAAAAGAATAGCAGGCTTTGATACACAAGGTTACCCAGCGGGAGATGGTTCTCTTGTGCACCGCCCGACCTTTTTTGGCGCCCACGTAGCCAACAAAGAGCTGGTCATCCACCCGGAAGTGTTGTGTGCGGTTGATATAAAAAGAAAGCGCACGTTTTGGGTCCAGACGGTGGAGCTTCTCTTCCTCTCTGGAAGGATGCGGAGGCGGAAAGAAGGTGGGCAAAGTGATGGTCTGCCCAATGTGGAAGGCAGTAACCACCGTTGGCAAGAAGGACGGACGCGTCCTAAGAACAACCTTGTCTGGATGGACAGACAGAAAGGGAGGTTTGCATGAAAGAGCCTGGAGCTCACTCACCCGCCGAGCGGAGGTGATGGCCACCAGAAAGGCTGTCTTCAGAGTCAGAAGACGAAGAGGACAGTTATGTAGAGGCTCAAAGGAGCGCACATAAGAAAGGTAAGAACCAAGTTCAAGTCCCACTGAGGCATCACAAACGGAACAGGAGGGAAGAGGTGTGTAATGCCTTTTAGAAACCTGTTAACAACAGGGGACTTGAAAAGGGAGGGCTGATCAGGAAGCCTGAGGAAGGCCGAGATGGCACAAAGATAGCCCTTGATGGTACCCAGGGCAGAACCCTGTTGGGCCAGGGAAAGAAGGAACAGAAGAACCTCAGAAAGAGGGGCAGAAAGGGGATTCACAGCCTTTGCTGTGCACCATGCCACAAACTTGTTCCACCTGCAGGCGTATACCACCTTAGTGGAGGGACGCCTGGCTGCCAGAATCACATCACAAACTTCGGGAGGCAAGTCGAAAGGAATCAACTGCCGCCGCTCAATCTCCACGCAAGCAGGTGGAGGCTGGACAGGTTCGGGTGGAGGACCGTCCCTGCTGCTGCGACAGAAGATCCTCCCGAAGAGGCAGACGGATCGGGGATCTACGCTCATACTGAGTAGCTCGGGATACCAAACTCTTCGAGCCCAGTCCGGAGCCACAAGAATGACTTGGGCCCGGTCTTGCCGAATCTTCTTCAACACTCTGGGTAGAAGTGGTATAGGCGGAAAGGCGAACAACAGACCGCAACTCCACTAGCGACGAAAAGCGTCGCCGAGCGAGTGCCGCCTTGGAAATTCCAACGCGCAGAACTGATGACATTGCGCGTTCTCTTCGGTGGCGAATAGATCTAACCAAGGCTCTCCCCACTGTAGAAAGAGTCCTTGCGCCACTTCCGAGTGAAGACGCCATTCGTGATCCATCATGCACCTGCGGCTGAGTTCGTCCGCCCTGGCGTTCAGGGAACCTGCCAGGTGTTGAACCATCAGGAACATGCCCTGATGTTCCAGCCATGTCCAGAGGCGCAGAGCCTCCTGACAAAGGGTCCACGACCCCACCCCGCCTTGTTTGTTGCAATACCACATGGCGGTGGTGTTGTCTGTGAACACCTGCACTACCTTCCCTTTGACAGAGGGAAGGAATGCCTTGAGTGCAAGTCGGATCGCCCAGAGCTCCAGAAGATTGATATGGAGCCGGGACTCCGCCGGAGACCAGAGGCCTCTGATCCCCGCCTCTGCCATGTGACCGTCCCATCCCAGAAGGGACTCGTCCGTCACAACTGTGTGCTCTGGCTGGGGAAGGGAGAGGGATCTGCCCATGACCCATTGCCGGTTCGAGAGCCACCACTGCAACTGTTTTGCAGTCCCCTCCGAGATCTGGACGTGATCGGACAGGTTGCCCTGGTGCTGCGCCCACTGGAACTTCAGGTCCCACTGCAGAGCCCGCATATGCCATCTGGCATGATTGACCAGCAGGATGCAGGAGGCCATGAGGCCCAGCAGCCTCAGGGTCATCCGTACCGAAACCCAGGATAAAGGCTGAAAGATCGGAATCATAGCCTGAATATCCCGGACTCGCCGTTCGGGAGGATAGGCCCGAAACTGCGTCGTGTCCAGAACTGCTCCGATGAAAAGGAGCTGTGGAGAAGGAATCAGATGCGACTTCGGCACATTGATGGAGAACCCCAGCGAGTGCAGGAGTTCGGCCGTAGTCTGGAGGTGGGAGACGACTGCCTGGGACGAGCCCGCCTTCAGCAGCCAGTCGTCGAGGTAGGGGAAGACTGGAACCCCTGCCCGGCGCAGATGAGCTGCGACCACCGCCATCACTTTGGTGAACACCCGAGGGGCACTTGTAAGGCCAAAGGGGAGCACGGTGAACTGAAAATGCTCGAGGCCTACCGTGAACCGCAGGTAACGCCGGTGGGCCGGCAGGACGGGGATGTGAAAATAAGCGTCCTGCAAGTCCAACGCTACCAACCAGTCTCCAGGGTCGAGGGCAGTGAAGACCTGAGCTAAGGTGAGCATCTTGAACTTCTCCTTCCGGAGGAAGCGATTGACGTTCCGGAGGTCCAAGATAGGACGCATGTCCTCCTTGTCCTTTTGGGCACCAGGAAGTAGTGGGAGTAGCAACCACGTCCTACTTCTGGGGTCGGAACATGCTCGATGGCCCTCTTGGCCAAGAGGGCCGTGACTTCCTTCTGCAGAAGTACCAAGTGATCCCCTGACATGCGGTGGAATTGAGGTGGCATGGCTGCGGGGGTGGTCTCGAAGGGGAGGGAGTAGCCCTTCGGACAATGTCCAAGACCCACCTGTCCGAGGTGATGGGACGCCAGTGGTGAAGGTGATGGCGGACCCTGCCCCTCACTGGCGTGCTGTGCACCAGAAAGGAGGGACTATGAGGGCTTGGAGGCCGCGGACGGGTTGGAGGTGGTGGCCTGACCCGCACGCTGGTTGCCCGAACCGCCACGGCGGTATCCACGTCCTCGGCCACGCGAAGACGCTTGCTGCGCGGGCCGGTGGCTGGGCAGCTGACGTGACTGGGCGCCCCTTCCGTGGCCACGAAAGGGGCGAAAAGCAGAGGTGAGCGGAGGGCATACAACAGAAAGGCCCAGGGACTTGGCAGTAGCCCGTGAGTCCTTAAACCGCTCCAGCGCATGGTCTGCCTTTGAACCAAAAAGACCGACTCCATCAAAGGGCATGTCCATGAGTGTATTCTGGACATCACCCGAGAAACCAGTTGTCCTCAGCCAGGCGTGGCGACGGAGCGCCACTGTCGTTGCAAGCGATCTGCCCAGCGAGTCGGCGGTATCAAGGCCACAACGGATGGTGTATTTAGCCGCATCTCGCCCTTCCTCAATGGCGCGGGTAAGCAGTGTCTGGACCTCCTCAGAACACTGCGGCAAAACAGCCGCCACCGAATCCCACAGGGAGTGGGTATATCGGCCCAAAAGGCAAGCGGTGTTGACGGACCGCAAGCCAGCACTGGAGGAAGAAAAAGCCTTCTTCCCAAATTGGTCCAGGCATTTGGATTCCCTATCCGGAGGGGCGGTAGGGAAGGCGGTTTGGGAGGCAGAGGCTTGGACAACCAAGCTCTCGGGGTGGGATGTTGGGAGAGAAACAAGGGGTCGCCCGGAGCAGGGCGATGGCGTCGGGCCACGTTCCTATCCACAGGAGCCCCTGTGGTGGGTTTGGACCAGGCACCCAAAAGAGGGTCAGTGAGTGCATCATTAAACGGCAGCACCGTCTCCGAGGAGGAAGCCGCCGGCTGAAGCACTTCTGTCAGGAGGTTAGTCCTGATGGCCACAGTAGGCAACTGGAGATGTAAGGCTCCAGCTGCTCTACGCAACACCGTTGCAAAATTAGCTCCCTCTTCCGTAGCCACGGGAGGAGACAGCATGCCAGTGTCAGGGGAGGTGTCTAGACCACTGGCATCCCCAAGTTCCTCAGCCCAGTCCGGATCATACTCACACTGTTGTGTGAGAGGGTCCTCAGACCCCTCCCAGCTCTCCTGGTCCTCCTCTTGTTCAAAATATGGAGGAGGGACATTTGGGACCCAAGGTCTCATCGGCGCCGGAACCGGCATCGAGCGACGTCGGTCCGGCTCCATGTCCGGAGCCGGAGAGAGCCGGGGACCGACGCCGTCCGGGAGCCCCGGACGGCGCCAGGAACGGCACCGGGGACATCGGCGGAGGCGTGGTTAGGTCAACCGGCGTCGATGGGGGTTGCGGTACCACCGGAGCCGGGATCGAGGCCGGGGCCGGAGCCGAGGCCGGGATGAAGGCTGGTGGGGCAGGCGACGCCGGGACCGGAGTCGACGGGCGGCGCCGGGGCAACCCCATCAGGGCCCGCGGGGCCCGAAGGCGCACCGGAGGGGCCTGAAGGCCCGAAGAGGCGGGCCATGGCCGACAGGAATTCCTGTATTTCGGCCGGAGTCGCCCCCGAACCCGGAAAGAACGGGTAATGCAGGGGCGGCTCTACAGGCATGTCCGGGGCCGCGGGGGCGGGGACGGTGCCGACTGGGGCCTCGGCCGAGTCGCGAGACCGGCGAGGCGAAGTCTTAGAGCGATGATGCTTCTTAGACTTTTTGTGCTTCGACTTACCCGAGGAGCGCGAAGACTTGGATTCCGACGACTGGCGGGGACTCCGCGACCGGCCCTCGACCTCTCCCGGGACCGGGCTTGGTGCGGCGCGGAGCCGACTGCCGGACCTCGAGCAGCTTTCGAGACCGCTCTCGCAAAGCCTTCGGATGAAGTTTCCGGCAGTCAGGGCACGACTTCGTGTCGTGGTCTCGGCCGAGACAGAAGAGACACTCGAGATGCAGGTCCGTGATCGACATCATGCGACCGCAGGCTCCGCAGGGCTTGAAGCCGGGCATCCCTACGACACCTAGGAGTCGTGAAGACTCGATGAAGAAACAGTGAAAAATTCACAAAAAAGTTAGTCAAAAATTGACTAGGGCACTTCTCTTCCCGGATCTGCGCTTACTGGCGCGGAAAAGTAAGAACTGACGTCAGCGCGCAGGGGCGGCGTCTAAGTACTGCCCGCGACGTCATCCCGGCGATCACGACGCCGACGACGGACGCGGAGCCGCATGACGCCGCCTACCGACGCGCAAGGGTACTGCTACGCAAAAACTTTCCGGATCCAGCCTGACGCCTGGGGATATTCTAAGGTAAGGAATCTGTCACTAACGTGTCTCTTTCAGATGCAGGTACCAGAGACGGAGCCTTCGAGCGACGACGCTCCAAGTCCCACGTCGCTTCAGCCGACCAACGGGGAGAAGGTGAAGAGCAATTGTGCTTCTTCGCCTTCTTCTTGTGATTCAACTTACCCAAGGACCTCGACGACTTAGAGTGTGACGAGGAGTGGGGGCTCCGTGAAGGGTCTCATGACCTTCCTCTCGAACGACGAAAAACAAGAACAAGGGAGACCCTACTCGCTAGGAACCAGGGTAATTAGGTATGTAACAGAAACAGCGGTTTCTGCGGGGCAATGAAAACTATCTTGATAATAATAAGCACAATCGCAATGATAAAGGGTTACAATGACGTCAGAAAGAAAAGCTAGCAAGGACACAGATGACTGTATTCGCAATATTGTTTTTATATGTCAAACAATGTATCAATATGTACATAAAAGAAAAAACATAATAGTGCTAGGTGTCCCCAGTGAAGTTGGAACCAAACATAAAGCATAAAACTTTTAAATTAGTGACAAATGTGACTTGGTTTCCGTGAGAAAACGACCATAAGCAATTGTACAATAATCACATCATTGTCATTGTACCCAGGTAGACAGATTGATCAGATCTACCACGCTGCGTTACTGAGACACGCACCACAGATCTCTTCTATCCAACTTTAAGAAGATACTTGGACACGGAGTCACGATCCAGTACCCGTGTCAGCCAACCGTGCCAGTTATTCACGAGTCGCTACTGCACCACATGTGCAGTCTTCTTCCTGAGATCTCTCCGCTCTAACCACAGGCGGAGCACACCTTCTTCCTTACCCTGCAGCACCGACCGCGCTCTACATCCAATTGGTTGCCAGCCCCTCACTCCGATACGCACGAAGGGTACCGGCTGGGTCCCTTGTGAGTATCTTTCATTCCTTTTTCACTAAACCGGTGTGTCACACTCTTCACATAGCTGCGCAACTGCAATTCAGATGTCCCTACACCCATAGGTCCTGAAGAGACCCTGTATTGTGTAAAAGGGTTGAAACGTCGTCGACAATCTAGCAAAACGAACCAATTCAATCAGCCCTGATTACTGTACACAGTGGCTGTGATTATTGTACAATTGCTTATGGTCGTTTTCTCACGGAAACCAAGTCACATTAGTCACTAATTTAAAAGTTTTATGCTTTGTTTGGTTCCAACTTCACTGGGGACACCTAGCACTATTATGTTTTTTCTTTTATGTACATATTGATACATTGTTTGACATATAAAAACAATATTGCGAATACAGTCATCTGTGTCCTTGCTAGCTTTTCTTTCTGACGTCATTGTAACCCTTTATCATTGCGATTGTGCTTATTATTATCAAGATAGTTTTCATTGCCCCGCAGGAACCGCTCTTCCTCTCGAACGAGACAGGGAGCGACGCGGAGCCGAACGCCGGGCCTCCAACAACTTTCGGGACCGCTCTGGCAAAGTCTTTGGGTGCATGGCCTGGCAGTCGGAGCACGACTTCAGTTTGTGGTCGCGCTCCAGACACCACAAGCACACGAGGTGCGGATCCATCAAAGACATCATCTTGTGACAGGAACCGCAGGGCTTAAAGCCGGTCCGACGTTGGGACATCCCTCGCGCACCATGTGTCCAAGACTCGAAAAAGACGACAAAGATCGCAAAAAGCTAGCCAAAAAACAGCTAGGGGATAGCTCTCTCTGGATCTGCGCTAGGCTGGCACGGAAAAAGAGAGAATTGACGTCTGTGCACAGGAGCGGCGTCTAAGTAGGCACCGCAACGTCATCCTGGCGACCACAATGCCGACGACGGAGTCAACCGACGCCACCTACCGACGGGCCGGGCTGCTGCTGAAAAAATTCTCTTCGGATCTAGACTGACGCCTGGGGAAAATTCTAAAGTAAGGAATCTACAACTAACAATCTCTTTCAGATAACAGTTAAACAGTTGCTGTTTACGGAAGCGATAACAGATAAAGTGAACAAAAACAAGATAGAGCAATGACCCCATAAGTTGGCTGACATTACACCGGGAACCATAATGAAGGAACTTTCAAAGTCTCAATAGGCATGCTACAAGAAACAACGGTAAAAATAGCATTGGAAATACATTCCAAAAGGTTAGACCTCATCTTTTCTCAAAACAAACACAGTGGAAGAAAGAATGACAGTAATCAGACAGAAATTTGTAGTTTCTACGCACCGGGACACAACTGAGCTCTAAACAAGTTGTTGATGAAATTAGTAGGCAGAAATAGAAGATATAACATACCACTTTCAGGGGTATTGGAGAAGCTGTATAAGGATAATATGATCACATTTCTCACAGCCTTTATTCCAGAAATCGCAAAACACTTTTTCAACCCACCTTTAGAATTCCGTACAGCACGCCTGTATTATGAGGTACCATTAAGCTACACAGGTGATTATGGTAGCCAAAAAACATGGACTTTTTTTAATACAGAGAACATACAATATAGATCTATTAAAAGCTTTTCTACTATACAGGTAATAAAAGGGGAAAGGTTCTAGCCTTAAAACCATGTTTGAAGAAAAATGGGGCATAAGGAATGGCCTGCAAGACCCAGCGACTATGATCATTACAATGGATAGATAAACAGAATACGAAGACCGAGAAGTGCTAGATAAGTTCTTGGATTGTATGGTCCCACGCCGAAAGACCATGCAAGCACCCTCAGCATCATCCTAGACAGCTAACTCTCCATGAGACGCCAAGTCAATTCCGTCACATCTGCCTGCTACACCACCATCCGCAGGCTCCAAAAAATCTTCAATGGCTCCCCACCAGCACCAGAAAAACAGTGACACAGGCCCTCATCAGCAGCCGACTCGACTACGCAATGCACTCTATGCCGGCACAAACTCCGAACTCTTGCAAAGACTCCAGACAATACAGAACGCAGCAGCCAGACTGATCCTCAACCTGCCCAAGAGAACACACATCCCCCAACACCTCAAAGACCTCCACTGACTCCCCATCCACATGAGATGCCAGTTCAAGCTCCTGACCCACGCATACAAAGCCCTCCACAACATTGGACCACACTACATGAACCACCGCCTGACTTGCCATCAACCAACCAGAAACCTGCGCTCCCCACACCTAGCCTTTGCACAGACGACATGCATCCACTGCAGCCGCACAGGAGGACGCTCGTTTTTTTCACCTCCCCACCAAAGCCATGAACACCCTCCGTTTCCACCTACGCACCTCACCTTTGCTCAACCGCTTCAGGGAGGGACTCAAGACCTGGCCCTTCGAATGAGACCGGCAGCACAGCGCCTGGATACCCCCGGGGAGATAAGTAGCGCTTTACAAATACTACTTGATTGACTGGACACATAGGTCATTGACAGATTTCATAAAGGGAAACACACGGCCACAGCACACAACAGAGACTTACTTAAGGCAAAAAAAAACAATCTATGCACCAGGAAAGATAAGATACTAAAAGGCAGAGATACAAGAGACTGAAGGGTGGAACCACTTCTTACCCATATAAAGAGGGCTTCATTTTTCTTTCCTTGTTCTTCCTTTCGTCCATTTCCCTCAGGATGCACCTGCTGTCCCCGAGAATCAACAAATCAGTGTATCAATCTCCAGCTCTCCTCTCTAAACCTATTAACTCCCTTTCCTTCTTCCGTTTTGACTTTTTTTTAATAAGATCAAGACTTTTACTACATTATCTGAAGTCACACAAGTTAATGGCCGAAATCGAGAGGTGCACCCAGACTTACTGACAAATGAACAGCAGATTAAGGAGAATCAAATCCACAATATTCAAGTCTTACGCAAAAGAACAGACATGGTAAAGTTATCAATAGCACTGTGATGAAATCTTCAGGGAAACAGGGAACCGTTCTAAATGATACGCTCCTCTTACATTGACAGGTTTCAACTCTGACACCCCATCAGAACAACGAATACAGACAATCATTCGAGCCTAACAAAACTGTCCTTGAATATGAATGGTCTAACACATTTCATTAAGAGGAAGACAATATTATCGTTCCTTGGCTCCAAAGGTACAGGCATTTTTATTCCAAAACAATCCCCCACCTACTCCCAAAAGAGTGAAAAGCTAAAGCGAGACTGGGAGGGCAAAGTGATATATGCGAGCAAAACTGAGGCCACATGCTCAGAAATGCACTCGCACTCACCCTACAGAAAGGGAAGAGGAGCTATCTTGATATATTTCAAGACAATTTCAAACCATACCTTGGCTGACCAACAACACGCGATACCCCTAGTAGAAAGAAACTTTTACTTCTTTAATCCGTAAAGACTTTTTCTTGACATCAGGTAACCTTCTAAGATGGGCAAAAAACACAACCTAATTTTACTAAATAGTGTATCTGATCACAATATTATCCGCTTCCATATAGAGATTGGCCTTTTAAATCCACCAGTAACTCCCTGGAGAATGAACATCCATAAATATGGACTACGGGAAGATAAGAGGCGATTAAGATCTTTTCTCACTACATACTTGACAGAAAGTGAAGTATCTTAATTTGCCGACAAGAGCACCTTTGAGAATGCATCCTTATGGAAGACAGCCTTGTGCACATTGGTATCATAGCACAGACAAAGAGGTAGAAATGTGAAAGAGGAACTCAGAAAATCTACTGACGATAAGGATAGTGGAGGGGGCCAGGAGAAGCTTGGCTGTCGACAGAATCCTATAAGGAGAGTTTCCGGATTTCAGTTTAATCCGAAAAAACTATTAGAACTCACTCGAGAAAATTCTGGGCTTTCAGTAGATAAAGGCAAAAAACGTTTTTTTTTCTTCAATGTTAGCGTTTTGCGTCCCTCTGGTGGCAGAACAGTCCAAGTGCAGTCTGTGTTCTGGCTCATTGTCACGGTTGCTCCCTATATATGCCACCACACCTCATTCCTTCTCTAGGCACTGCTAACCAGTGAGTGAAGCAGCCACGCTGTAATCCCTATTGAGCGAGCATGAAATGAAAACTCTAACCTATGCACTTTCAAGGAACGACTTAACTTGAGAACTTCCCCCATTCATACTCCAGACACATGAACACACCCGAGTAGTAGAATACTGGAGGGAAGGCTCGTGCTGAGTTTTAAAATACTCTTAATTCCGGCCCCACTTCCTAAAAGCAAGTCCGTAATACATATAATGCCAAGCACACGCCACCCTGGTTTCTCCAGCTGCAGCACCACAGACCACGAGGGCGGTAGTGAGTGTGGCTGAGCTGACTGGTGTGCAGAATATCAAAGAGCTTGCCTGCAAACATGTTTGCATCACATGTCCAGCTGTGCGCAAACATATTACCAGCACGCAGCCAGCTTTCAACTCGCCCGATCGTCCACCCCCAGCTGATGGAATGACTGGCATTCAATGAAGACACATGCTAGAACACCAACTGTACTATTAATGCGCACTGCCATACAAAATGGATGTCGGCAAGCATAAATGAGTCCTGTCGAGAAGTAACTGCGTGCGGTTTTAGCTACAAAGTAAGTCAGCCGCAGTGCCATTCGGTTTATGTGTTACAGTAAAATCCTTTCAGTTTACTAGCAACTATGCCAGGAAGCAGCTTTCAATAAACACAGTTAGTCGAATTCTGAATCAGCAGATTTCTCTTTCAACAAAGTGTCGACGGAAATGATCTGCTTTTGTTCACAAACCAAGAAGAGTTGAAACTTGTGCAGGAGCAGGCCAAGAATCCTCCGGCATCTCAGAACAGCCCCCACCTCGACTCTGCGCTCTGTGAACCTCTGTGACAGGCCAGCGTCGGGGGAGTGTAGGAAAGAACGCCGGTTTTTGTCTCCAGAAAAGCGAATTATTAAGTGAACACCGGCAGTGTACCTGCGCTTGACCAGGTGCCGGCCTAAGCCTTTAATTACAGTTACTGCAAAGCGTAAACCTGGGGTAGAAGGTGGGTCTTTAGGAAACCCACACCTGCCCCACACTTTTAGGGAGTCGTGAAGGCCTCCACTTGGACAGAATTCATTTCCTGACTGCAAGGCAGCCTTTGTCCTGCAGTCCCTATGCCTTGAAAGGGCGAGGAGGTCTCCTCTGCACAAACTGAAGGTGCATATAAGTCAAGTTCAGAAAGGCACCCCCAATGAAGCTCTGTGCAATATCATTCGGTGCACTGTTACGTGCAGGTGTGTTCATTGTGTATGCATCGAGGTATTACATGCACAACTTAATGTAACTTAATACAATCCACGAAGACTGAATGCTATAAGTGGGTTACCAAACAAACCCTACATAAAGAAAGGTGCGTCTGCCTTATTTTAAAAGCAGACAAGATACTTTTGGCAGGTACACCCTATTACAATTAAACTACATGGGTACTATTATAACAGTGCAATTTTGGACTGCAAGGGCTCTCTACTAACAGGTGCCAAAGGGAAATATGGCTGGGTCCAACCTGGGGTGGTGTGGTGAGCAAATGAATGATGGATTAAACCCAGATCCTTGTGACTGGGGGTGAATGTTTGCATTGTCCAGCATTCCGTCCAGCAATTGTTTCTTTTGCATACAAGGGAAAATGGAGGCATTAGTCAGATGCTATTCCCCTGTTCCCCCAACCGGGGTGGGGGCGAGATGGCAGGGGATCACTACCTATAGAAAGCAGATTCTCTAACACCAACACAAGCAGAGAGAGAATACCTTGCCAGGCCCATGGCAAATGACGAGGTGTTGACAGCCATACATTATTAAAGGGAGGAAAGGCACCGAGACCGGATGGGTACACAGCTATATTTTACGCAGTTTTTGCAGAAACCTTGGTCCCACTGCTAACACAACTAGTCTGCTCCTTTGGGTGAGATGATGTCACTCAGACTATGAGGGTAGCAGACATTATATTGATCGCTAAACCGGGTAAGACTGGAGGTTGCAGGTCGTACAGACAGATCACCCTCCCCATTAAGGTACTTGCGAATAAACTGGATGAATATCTGCCGGGCGCCATCAACGCACATTCATCGGGGTTTGTCATAGGCAGGCAGACACATGGCAACATTAGATGGGTGGCCAACATAATAGAGAAAGTCAACAAGAAAAGAGACAACAAAAGGCCTTGTATCACGTTAGGTGGAGCTTCCTAGGGAAGACTTTGAATAAAATAGAGTTTGGAGATAAGCTGTGCAGCTGGATATTTGCGAATTGTAAAGAACCAGCGGCAAGAATTACAGTTAATAGGGACAAGTCACATTGAGTGACATTGCAGAGGGGGACTCAAACCAGGGTGCCCTCTGTCGCTGTTCCTGTTTGCTCTCTCTCAAGAACCCTTGGCACTGGCAGCCATGATCAGGGGCGATCCTGAAGTACATGAAATTGATTTTGGAGGAGAGTATAACCACCTCTGCCTCTTCGTGGATGATGGCATCTTGAAATCGCCTTAATTGGAAGAATCTCTCCCAGCGGTTACTCGACATTTAGACTATTTGGAACAACTAGAGGAATTCAAGATAAACAAAGACAAATCTGAAACATTACATTGAGAAGAAACCACCAAACCACATAATGAGGTCCCCTTTGGGCAGCCAACCCATCACATAATAACTAGGAATAATCTTAAAGCCCTCTTTGTCAAACACGGTGCAGACCAACTGGGGGAAGCTTAAGGGAGAAATAGCAACAGATGTCACCAGACGGAGCACATTTTCATTGTCATGGTTAGGGAAGATAGCCACGGTTAAGATGAATGTTATGCCATGGCCCCTTTATTTCCTGCTATGCCTACTCGCATGCCAAGGGACAAGATAGTTTCATTGCAGAAAAACAGAGAAACCTTCATCTTGAATGGCAAACATGCTAGAGTCTCGAAGAGACACTCTCATGGAATCTAAGATAACAAGCATTGGCATAGCCAATAGGTCTCGCCTTTCGGACCTTATAAGTGTTTAGCCATTCAATTGTGCTGCATAACTAAATACTTATAAGGTCCCAAAGGCGAGACCTATTGGCTATGCCAATGCTTGTTTACCAATAGCATTACCCATAATTTATGGAGGCTTACTCATGTCCTGCATACATTGCAGGATTCAGAGCACCACTACACGCTTGTAGTTCTTGACATTGAAAAGGAAGTTGACGTCTAATGGCTCCTTTTCTGAAAGAAACTTGAGCATGAGTTTATCAGAGGATATAGGAACTGTGCAGGATAATAAATACTTGTATGATGGGAGCTTGAAGTGGCTTATACAATGAAGAGAATGTGACATGTTGGGACACTGTTCGGCACTCTTAAGTGAAGACAAAGAGTGAATCATTTGAGCGTGAGTAATGGCGAGAACTACTGACTGCGGCGCCAACCTGCCTCACAATGGAAAGATTTCCCTCTGGCTGCCATGCGGCGCCTGCGGGGTGGGGCTTTAAGACAGAGGCTCCCTGCAGGTCGGTTTCTTTTAAATACGCGTGAAAGACAAATGCCAAAGGGGTGTTTAGATTAAAAAGAAATGCTATGGAAGTGGTGCAGAGAGCAGGGCTAATTGAATGGCCCGAGTGAGCCGTCTAACGCCCATAACTGCATCTCTAAGAGTTCGTGCAGAGGGGAGGGCTCTCGCCAGACAGATGCAGTGCAGAGCTGTGAGCTCTGCCGCTGCCCCCACCTCACCCCTGTGTTCTGTTCGGCAGACACCAGCTAGCCTGAAACTCCTCCCAAAAAGAAACCTGCTCGCGGTGTAAGCCTTTTAGGGTGACTGACTTGAGCATACAGCGCTGGAAACTCAAATGTCACAATTTGTGCGTGCTTATGCACAAGGCTTTTGGGTTGTTGCACTAATGCTTTTCACGAACATTTTGAGTAATGTTTAATATCTTGTAGTCAGTCTCCTTTGAAGGCGTGCATGCGCACTCTGAAAGCCATTACAATAGCTTGAACCCCATTGAAGAGCTTTTGCGGTGCTGAAAAACGGATACTAATTTCAACAGAATGGCTAAAATGCATGTCACCAGGCATCACGGTTTGCTGTGTGTGTGGAGGGAGTGGGGAGCTAAAGCAACCAGTGTTTGCATAGAAGGGGCGTTTAAAACAAGCATTGGCCGCGCGGCCGTGAAAGTGACACGGCCGCGCGGCCCGCGAAAGTGAAAGTGATTGCGATCAAGCGTGGCGAGCGAAGCGATCTGTGGAGGGAGAGAAGCAGGAGTTGTGTGACGGAGGAAAGACAGATGGCGGGTGCGCGCGTGCCCTACCAGCTGCTTGCTGCCTGATCAGCGTAATTATTTTGAAGCACTTCAGCGCACATAAGGAAGAAAAGTATTACGTACTTGGAAAATTAACCGGTGCATTTGATACTGTAAAGACTACAAAAACTACGGCGTGCGGCGCTTTTGAGGCAGAAAGAAACCTTCGCAAGCTGTTTAATCATTTACTACAAATTAAAATGCTCCAATTTGAAGCAGTCCCCACGTATTCAAATGAGCTGTGAAAGCGCTACGTGATATCCAGCACGGATAATGAAGATTTCTTGCCGAAGTACTTGAGCCTGCATTAATCTTTAAGCTATCACCCGATACTTCATTACATTCAAGGAGAGACAGACACCGTCAGCAAACAAAGGGACGGTAACTAAAAGCTCTGCTAACACTGTGTGGAATCCATGAAACCGTCCGGGTTGGAGAGGCGCGCCTGTGAGACGCGCTCTCTGGTGAGGGAGGGGGAGGAAAGCCGGGGATGCGAGGAATGCCAGCAACGATGGTGTGCAGCTGTGCGCGTGCACACCATCGTGAACGCAAGCTGGAGGCCAACACGCTCTCTGGTGAGGGAGGGGGAGGAGGCGGGTGAGGGAGGGGGTGGAAAGCCGGGGATGCGAGCTGTGCGCGTGCACGCCATCGTGAACGCAAGCTGGTCGCCAGCAAAAGTCACTGCTGTTTGCACTTCCAAAACCTGCTTACTAAAACTCTCGCCGAGAGCAGCGCTAAGCGCTGGCTCAGGAGAGACCTAAAAAAGGGGGGGAGTGCGAAACAAACTATACCCTAAAACAGGAATGTGCTGGAGGTGGGGGGGGGGAGAGGGAGGGAGTGGAGTGAGAATGGCTCCAGCCTCCACATATGGTGGTCAGGCATTAAGCGAAAGCACTCCTGAAAGAAGGTTCTTAGTAAAATCAAGCAGATTATGAGGTACCCTATAGAGGGCAATCCAGGTGTAATCAAACTGGGTGTCAACGAGACAAGAGGAAAAGGCATGGCAAAAACAACTAGGACTGCTAATCGACTAGTAGCCAAGCAGTTGATCACACAGACTGGAAGAAATCAGATCCCTCAACAATACTAATTAGGCGTTCTGACCTGTGGAGCATGATGGCAATGGAGAAGATATTGTATGATTTTAATAACCAACACAAACATTTTAAAGAAATATGGCAACCTCTGATAGAACACACGCCTGGACCTGAGATCTGCTCTACCAGACCACTGAGAATTATGGACTTGAATTATTGATGCTGTCCCAGTCATATTATAAAAAGCATAAAACCAACACTGACAAGGGAATATTGTTTGTGTGCGTGTGGAGTGGGATGGGAAGGAAGGTGAGGGATGGGATGTACGTTAAAATGAGCAGAAAGTCAATTGAATTCGTCTGCATGCAATGGAAATAGCTCGGTTCATCAAAAATACCCAGAGGAAGATTGGAAGGAGTTGCTTCGAAAACATGATAGTGGGATGAGAAAGGCAAGGCTGAAGTTTAGTATTTCAAAATGCTGCATACATGGCAATGTTCACCACAAAAGTTACAATTAAAGGGACAGAGCCACACATCTTCCTGCTGGAAAGGTTCGCAAGTAAACTGGGACATTGTGATTATCTTATGGAATTGTAATGAACTATAACAATGCGGGAATGATAGATGAAAGATATTACAAAAGAGTTGAGGATAGACTTATCACTAAATGCTGAAATAGCGCTGCTCCAGGCCCCATCTATCATGCCCGACTTCAAACAGCTATTCTAGAGATGGTTTTACATCCATGGCAATAGCGAAAACAAGTATTTTGAGATTATGGAAGACCCCAAAGGTAGTTGACTGATATATTTGAAAAGGTTAAACACGAGAAATGGATCTACAAATGAACTGACTTCCACATTTGAGGAGGTGTGGGGCTCCTTTACTGAAAGAGGATACAATACGAGAGAATGATCAGGAACTGGAGGCTAACCTCTAAACTTTTGAATTTCACAGCATTTGAGTATTTTACTTTTTAAAGAGGATGGGGAGGAACATGGGGCAAGGAAAACGCAGACAAGGGGCAACATTACAGATATACATCGGTTATAACAAGACCACAGTTGTCTAGTTGACATAATTTTGGACAACATACAAATGAGAAAAATCTTAACATTGATATGATCTTATCTGTATTATGCCGATAAAGTATTTTTTTTAAATAAAATGCATCAAAGGCTTGCTTTCATTAAGGCCCATGATATCCTGCAGCCAGAAAGGTGGAGGCATACATTAGCACTGCCAGGTTCGTTTGGGTTTCATGTCTGATGATAATGAAAACATTTGTTCCGACACAAGGTTTCAGTTTGTTATGTAACTTTTGAAACTTGTAAATGTGCAAGATACCGATGATAAATAAAATTATAGACTTTTTTTCATAGCTACAGTGTGGAAAGTTAGGTGAAATGTTTCTCACACGGTAGGGAGGGAGATCTTTACGGGTTGTTTTTATTGAGACTTTGCCATACAAGACATTACGAAGGAGCAAATAAGTCTCGTAGAATGTGCTGAAGGAAGTGCTGAAAGGAGCAGGATCCATGCAGAAGAAGAGAAGGTGATGGTTTCTGGCAATTATGATACAAGTGGGGAAAGGGTTCAGGAAAATTCCAGTGGTACGGCACACTAAAGGACAGAACTGATCTCAACTAGATGAAATTAGAGGAAGAATGTAGGAAGGTGGAATCTGACTACATGGTTGCCCCCACTTTTTTCTGGTGTTTTGATGGTTTTTTGACTTAGTTTGGCTGGGAACCTGCTATTCAGGTCCCCAGCCTATCTGCTTTCTCTTATAAATTGATTCCATGTACTTTAGGTTCACCACAGATTGGATTCTGGAGTGCCCTTATAAGTCCCTAGTATATGGTATACTATGTACCCAGGGCATAGGTACCCCAGCGGCTGAAGCATGTATTGTGCCACCTCTGGAAAGCCATCCAAAATGACACCACAGGACTGCTACTGCAGCCTGAGTGAGGTGGTGCATACACCCCTTACAGAGATATAGGTTCACTATATCTCACCTATCACTGCACATAGAAACCTATCAGTCACCCCTATGGCAGGCCTTATCAATCCTGAAGGCAGGGTGCTTGGTTATATGTGAGAGGGTGCCCATGCATGAGCAGAGCCCCTCTGTAGCCCTCGGAATCTCCTCTCCGGGGTTGTCTGTGGTGTAGCCTGACCATATACTCTTAAGTGCATTATATCCTCGCGGTAAATGCTAACTTTGGGATGGCTGCACGGAAACATGTCGTGTTTGGTGTCAAACACCTTGGAATCATACCCCCACACCAGTAACTGGTGTGGGAGTATGATCCCACCCTTCTACAGGGAAAGACATGATAGCACCGGTATACCCGGTACCAGCTAAACAAAGCCCTGGCATCACAAAATGGATGCTGCAGCCACAGACACGAGTCTGGCCTCCTGCTGCTGACCGAAACTCCGGCAGGGGAGGCCTGGACAATAGGTTTCCTGTCACAGGGAGGTGTTACCACCTCCCAGACAGGCCTTAGTGGATTGGGGCTGGGTGGGTGCACTCCAAGAGTGCTTTGAAGTCCTGCACTGGAGGCACATTTGGTGTCCTCGTGCATACCCCAGTTCAAACCGGTTGCAGGGCCCGCCAGCCCCTGCTCTGGCGCGAAACTGGACAAAGGAAATGGGTGTAGCCACCCCTCTTTCCAAACCCTCCCATAGGTGGGTCCCCAGAGTTAGTCCAACCCCTTCCTTAGGTATAAAGAAGGAACCCCTGGCAACAGGACTTTAGATATCCCTGGACGAAACTCTGTAACTGAATCCTGGAACTTCGACGCTCTACTCAAGACTAGAGGACTGTAGAAATCTCCCTTGGGGTCAAGGAGTGAATCCCCTTATTGACAGGCACCAACGAAGCATTTGCCGGTCTGCATCTCCGAAGCTCCCGCCGGACTCCGAAGTAATTGCAGCCCAGGAAGAGGATTTCCAGACTTCTCAGAGGCCGACCCGAGTCCCCAGCAAAGCTGAGACCCGCAGCCCTCACAAGTGACGTGGAACCGGAACTCCTGGACACCGTGCACATTTGCTAGTGCATTGACTACTCGACGTCTCTTGAAGTCCTGCTTTGGGTTACTTGTAGCCCAGGCCCCGAGCACCATTTGACCGAATATTGTGAGCCTACACTCCACGAGTGCTCCGTGGGCCCGCTTCTTGCATTTCCGCTCGAGGCTCCTTCGCGATCCCTGGTCCGTCGACTGGTGGGTCCCTGTGAAGGCAACTCTGATTTTCCTTGGGCTTTCCTGGGTGCTCCAGACGTGCCCCGACTACCCACCGAGTGGGGAGTCCCTCAGACCTTGCTGGTCTGCACCGAAGCATCTTTCTGCGTGGGTTGCTGTTGCCAAGGCTTGTTGTGTTCAATCCGGACACCAACGCTGCAGCACTCGATATCCTTCGTGGGACAGCTCGAATCCAGCTCCTGGTTGTCGTCGACGCCTCCTGGTCCTCGTCAACGCCTCCTGGTCCTCGTGGCTGAAGAGTCAAGCTTCACCTCTTTCACCTGAAACACCCGACATTGGTGGGCATTCGACTATCGTGCCCCTGGTCACTGGCAAGTGACCCAGACTCTGTCCCCTCTGCTTTCAGGTTCTTCTCATCTTCGATCCAGGCTTGGATCTCTTCGGACACTTCGCATCTTGGCGGCAGCAGCACTTCTCTGCAGACTGCCATTGAAAACGACGACGCGACCCAACACCATTTGACACCTATGCACCCGGCTTCCCTGGGTGAGGTAACTCGAGTACTCCGGTGCTCCCGTGGGTGTTGACCCTAGAACTGTCTAAGTCCAAGAGGGTTTGGTCCTAGTCCATTTCGAAGTGTCCTTAAACTTTAAAACTCTAACCGCGACTTTCCCATAGACGATAACGGAGCTCGCGGCTGTGTTCACACACTGCACACAGCCCCCGTGGGTCCCCTGTGTCACTACCTTGGGTGGTTCCTTGGGGTCCCAGCGATTCTACAGGCTCTAGGCCTTGTGTCTACTTAAGTCGTGGTTCTTATACCACTTTCTTAATATGTGGTTTGGTACGCCCCTTGGGCTAATCGTATATTGTGCTACTTTACTGTGCTATTTGACTTGTAACTTGTGTACTTTGACCTCTAGCCTCATAAAGAGACTATTGGGTAGTGTTTAGTAATAAATACATATATTTTATATATATATATACCTGGTGTGGTTCTCCTTTCATTTGGTCATTCATGAGATTATAGACTGGTAAAACAAACAGCTTAACACTCCTTAAAGACTTAGCCTGAAGGCTGCTCTCCATAGCTACCACTAGGATAGCTTTCAATAAAGGTGGTCTTTAAACCTATCATCAATAAAGGTCGTTTGGACTGGTGCAAGGTGCCCACTGTAACTAGTGGACAGCATATACCAGGCCAACTTCTCACAAAGAACATGTTAGTTTTCTGTCATATTCAGAACCCTATGTTGTCCTGGTTTCGTTCAATTGATGTATGTGGTGGTTGCGGGTCCTTCTGGGTCCCAACCTTTGCAGTCTTTCCTTCAATCTTCAAAAGGTTTGGGGTGGATGAGATTAGAAAGAATGTAGGAAATTACTTTACCCGAGAAAAATGAGGCTCTAAAAACTTTTTGTATAAAGGGAGGCTGGATCCTCAAAGTAGTCTTATCATTAGAAATAAGTGAACAAGAATGAAGCAGATAAAACCTGCAGCTCCTCCAATCTTCTTGAAGAAATAATGGCTAAAGCTCAAACTGTGGAGCCTTAAGGAACGTCAGTACCAAGTTCAAATCTCAAAAAGAAAATAGAAAGTGCAAAGGAGATTTATTCAGGAAACCTTTCAGAAATCTCACCTCAACAGCAATCTGAAAAGAGAACCTGGATCTATAGTCAAGCTGAAATGATGGACAAATAGCCTTTTGCTGTCCCAATATGGATACCTTTATCCAGAAGTGAAAGTGCAAATTGAAGAATGTTCACAGTCTCCACTTTCAAGGGCACGAAAGATCTATTTTACACTACTGGGAAACAACAGCCAATTTACTGGAGGACACAGCTTTAGTCCAGACTATTTTCTCCAGGAAGAAAAACATCTAAAGCCTTTTGAGGTAGAGAGCACTGAAACAATGATAAACGAAGGTAGAAGGGGTGCAGTCGGAGGAACAGCAGAGCTGTTCTAAGCTTCGACAGAAGATCCTTTGTTAAAGGTAAGAGGGGTGAATCTCAGGTGTCCTCCCCCTCCCCACTGGATGTAGAGTGGAATG
The DNA here is from genome assembly GCA_963921515.1 of Calotriton arnoldi. Taxonomy (NCBI): domain Eukaryota; kingdom Metazoa; phylum Chordata; class Amphibia; order Caudata; family Salamandridae; genus Calotriton; species Calotriton arnoldi. Next base: position 364,379 of record CAWUFW010005817.1, read on the forward strand.
TGGCCAGAAGAGGGCAGCAAAGGGAAAATAAGGAAGGCTCTGTGGGTGCAGGCCAGGCACTCACAGGAGCAGAAAGGTTGCCAGGGCTGAGTGTCCGGCAGAGTCCTTCTGTTGACCCCATCGGAAAGGCATGGGGGAAAGCTCAGCTGTAAGAGGGGTTGGTCTCTCACTTCTGGGCAGGTGGCAGGGCTGGCAAGTTTGTGTTTCCACCCATTCTTCTGGCCTTTACCAGTGACTGCTTGGAAATTATATAAACACTTCATGAGGGGTGGTGAGAGACCCATTGGGTGAGCAGGGTACAACATGTATGGCTGCCTATTAAATTACCTTGAGCAATAAATCCAATTTCTCCTTAGGGACTGTGACTTGAGGTTCTTTCTTAGGCTGTACTACAATCTGTGACCAGCCAGCAGTTGTGGGCATTCCCTAGCTGGCAACTAGTTGTTACCTGGTGAAGTCCATCAGAGGAACGGAGTGGATAAACTACTTTTTTTAAAAATGAATCCTAATTTGTTAATGATCTTAGCGAGTGATGCGTAATACACCCAAGGTCACCTTGCTTGATGTCCTAGAGGCTGTGAGGGACCCAAAATCGCCCCTCAAACAAAAATGATACTTAAATTTGGAGTGACCCTGTTTATAGCCAACTTCCAGAAAATATCGAAGAGGGTGGGTGCAGCGAGCCATAAAAACATCTGGAAACATAAGGCCACTCAAGGAGCATGTAAAGATCTTGACAAATGAAGTTCACATTCTTGTCTGTAGAGTTAAAGATGTGGAGGAAAAAGGCAGAACATCATCCATGGGTTTAGTGAGAGGCTTCCTATGATTTTTGTCCGATTGCTTCTTTCTGCTGAATGGCTTCTCCATGTGGTTCCCAAGAAAATATGAGAGACAGAGGCTGAAGAATGCCCCATGCTTGGACGGTTATCCATTTAATGATAGGCGGCTATACAAAAGATTGTGGAATATAAGCTGAAACTGGCCAACTTAAAACTGTTAGCAAACCCAAGGTTACATGAGCAGGAAACAAAGGCTAATTTACACTAACAAGTTAGAAATTATCTCTGAAAGTTAAACATAAAGCAAAATAATACTGAAGTCAATGCATCAGATTAACGCAGTTACTGTACTATTAGTCAACAGTTTTTAAACTTACCAGTAAAAAGGAAAAAAATTAAGACCATTATCAATGTGTATCCAAAATATAAAATAGTGCTTGCCATTCCAGCTATTTGGAGCTTGGAGAAGAAGTAATGTACTGCATAGATAAAAAGATAGACTGACGTAAAGCTGCTGGTCAGGAACGATCTCCACCACCAATGGTAATCCTGCACAAACAGAAACGAGTACAATTGATAATGTGCGTGTAAAACAATTTGACTTCAACTTCAAACTGTAGAAAGGTTTATTTTTGCATATGTAAATAATTCAGTTACAAACTGGTTCTGGGTTTAACGTAGAGAGCTTTGACTGTACTTCTGCTATATAACATTCCCCAACTGCTTCTTCCAGATGACTGGGACAGGTCATATAGTAGCAAATACTTTCTTCGTGGTTTACTAAGAAAAATCCAGTGAACAGAGGGTTTCATGCAACGAACAGTTTAACAAATTTGCAAATATACGATGGCTATACTAACGTTTATATGTAATATCACAAACATTTCAAGAACTACTCCTGTAGCTATAAGAGACAATGTATTCTATCATTGCTACTGTAATTCATCTGTAAATATCTGGCATGCGATGAATACAGAATATGGAAACAAACACTGTATGCCTGCAACGCTCCTGTTTATGGGAACAATAATTTAAGCTGAACTGGATCAGTAAACAAAGCTCCGCATTATCAGGAAGCTCATTATCATGTTATGCAAATCAAAGAGAGTGGGGAGGGAAGTGGCCTAGCCGTGCAAAACGGCTAGCGTGACTTCTTGTACCAGCCCATCCAGCTGCGACCTGGGTCGGCAGAGTCAGGCCCCAGCGGGACTCAAACTCCGCACCACCTGTTTCCGAGGCCGGACCTCACCATGTGAACGCTTGCACACCGGCTAAGCACACGCGGTGGCTCAAGATGGCGGCCATGCGGTGATCCGGGCCTGCACAGAGCACAAAAATCCGTGCCTGGAGGGGTGAAACAAGTGATGGCAGAGGGATTGAGCCCGGTGCGCCAGCCTCAGAGCCCTTAACAGAGTTGCGGCGAGAGACAGGGCTGAACAGAGGAGTATCCCACTCCACCTCTCAATCGGGTGGGAGAGACAGTGGCAATATCTGATCCATGTGGGCCGCCAATGGGCGGGCAGGTGAGCAAAGGGGCCCTATGGACAATGGGGGACCCTGGACTACTCAAAACGTAGGGGTCTAGAAGTTGAGAGAACTTCGCGACCCCTGAAGGGTAGAGAGGTCCTCTTGATTGAGGATGAAGGGATACACCCTCCCTGTGAAATACTATAAACCAAAGAGTATCCCTGCTGGAGTTCTAGCATCTCCACAAGGAAATAAAGGGGGAATCTATAATGCGCCACACCTGTGCACCACTCTTACTGGAGTGGGGATGGGAAAAAAAGCCTTTTTTTTATACAACCCTAACCCACTCTAATAGTGGCATGCTTCATCACTGGGTTCACCCTGACTCCTAAAGGTCAGGGTGGGCTCGACTATATTCCAGGGAGCACTTATGAAAATAGTTGGATAGGAGGCGTAACTATAAAGATAAAATTCCTCACCCACTCCCAAGGTATCCCTTTATTAGTAGGGTGGGTGGGAAGATTACAAATAAACACTATATAGGGTGTTAGGATGCAATGGTCCTATGATCCTAAAACACCAATATGTTTCAGCCCTATCCTCATGGCCTAAAAAGGTCCTGGGCTTTCGCCAGGGTGGGTTAGTAAATATGTCACTCCCCCAATGACATGTCTAAAGTTTTGTTTTTTTGAGTATGGCAGGCATGCACATAACATGTAATACTTGCCACTCAGGGAAGCTTGAGGCCACAAGCAGGGGAGCTGAGCCAAGTAGGTGTTGGAATGGTTTGGGACCCTTGAAGAAAGTCTAACTACAGGGCCGCCTACTCAAGCCCTGTGGAGACATTATTCTCCAGCACTTTGGGTATATCCCTGAGTGGCAAGTATTACATGCATCAGAAGATGTTTGCATTCAACACTCAGACACTGAGGCAGACTCTGGCAGTGAAAGAGACAAACAAAAGGAGAGTGATGTTTCTGTGGGAAGGCATGTTTGTTCTGTGCCTAGGACACTGGTGGGGCTGGATGAAGGGGTCATAGTGTATTTGTGCAAAGGGAGACTGCACGCAGACTCTGGCACTCGGAACAATGAGTTGACGTAGTCCAGCTGGGCCAAAGCTGGGATAAGAATATCTAGTTAAGACCTCCACACGTTGGTCCCACAGCATGCCAGGTCCCCTCTCTTGGAAGCATGTTCGCTCCTCACTATGGATGTATGCAGCGGTTTCACCCAAGTTGATAGATAGTATTAGGTTCTGGTTCACTGGGCAGAGAAAGTTGGGGTCACTGCCTCAGAGGGTGGAGGGAAAAATTAGGCAGGATATTGGGTCTTTTAGAACCGGAGAGACGCTGGGGAGTGGAATTGTCTTCACAGGGGGGCCGTGGGCACTTAAATACACAGGACGGGGATGAACACCTTTAGAGATCTTCACGTGGAACATACGAGGAATGTGCACAGAAGCTAAGGATATGAAAAAAACTCATTCATGAAGTGCAGGAGGCTGTCTTCTGAAGTAACCCAGATAGAGAGGTGACAGCCGGCCTTGTTCATCTGGATGATGCAAGTTACTACCTAGGAGGATAGCTGAGAAAGGCACAGCTGGTACACGACCCGTCCCCATCTAAAAGACAAAGGGCTCTGTATGTAAAGTGAGCAATGGCAGTGCTAATGTGCACATGTGGCCCTGCTGCAAAAGATGCATCTAACAAAGAGACCGGGCATGAGGTTACAGACCAAATGTCGAGGGCAAGTAGTGGCCACGGGCCTCTCCTCTTATGCAAGAGGGGTCCTGATCTGGTTAAGCCCCGGGATTCCATTTGAGATCACTAAGCAGCTCACTGACAGAAGCAGAAAATATGTGCTTGAGGAATGGAGGCTCAATGGCAGGCCATTTGTGTTTGGGAGTATCTAGGTCTCTAATGTTGGTTAGTAACGGTTTTATCTCACCCAGTCCTTGTTGGCTAACTGGCTGCAGCAGCTCATGGTATTGGGAGATTTCAATGGAGTCCTAGATGTGCAATTATACAGCTCCCATTCCCCATTTCTACACATCTCGGCCCACGCAACAGCCATAGACCTCAGGAACTGGTTGAGCGAACAGTCTTTATTAGAAACTTGACAAGGGAATAATACTTCTACTCTTCTGTTCATGAAGCCCACATCAGGTTAGATCATATAAGGAGTACATAAGGGTTACTACTGGAAGCCAGCTCCACTAAATATTCAGATCAGACAATATCCCCATTACAACCCGTAAATCATGAATATCCTTTGGTGGAAGAGGGTGACACCTATACTGACATGGCAACTCCAAAGTGCTCCATTGGAGAACCTGCCTATCGCTCTTCACTGGGCAAATTTATTGAACATTTCTTTGAAGAGTATGAGGGATCGACCACCTCAGGGATCGACCACCTCACTTATAACAGAATGGAAGGCTTTCAAGGTGGTGGTGTGAGTGTCACTGCATTCACACTTAGGTGGGGGTTAGGAGACAAATCACTTAACAGCTAAGAGGTTTAGAATCTACCATCAGGGAAGTAGAATGCACAGCAGTGGCACACAGCTGAAGCCCTGACCAAACTCAGGGAGGCCTCCACCATCCTAAAGGAGAGGCAGAGGTGCCCTGACTATGCAGCCCACATGGTGCATTGGCATGCAGAACGGGACAGGTCTAGCAGGCTTGGACTTTGCTATCTGGCTCAGACAGGAGCAGTCCATCCTTGTTTGGCATTAAGGACTCTCGAAGGGCCCAAGAGCAGTCACAGAGAGCCATCAATAAGACATTTTATGACTACTATGCAACACTGACGGAACACAAGAGGACAGCACTGAGGAATGCATCAATTACTTTTTAGAAGACATTTCACTCCCCAGACTTGAAAGCACGATACAAGGGCAATCTGTTTTGCTCCAAGAGGTTAAGCAAGCTATCTTATCCCTTGCAAGGGGTGGCTGATAGCCTTCCTTTGGAGTTTTATGCTGCTTTTGTGGACAAGCTGCCACCCAAGCTGACCACATTGTACAAGGAGGTATTTGATATAGGCAGGGTACCCCCCTACCACAAGTGAAGGTCTCAATTTCCCTCCCAAAGGTAGGGAAAGATTGGGAAACGTTGTCCACATACCAACCACTCTCTATCCTGGATTATATAATCCTCTAGGAAAATTAGGCTACTGCTCATACATGAGGATCAAAATGGTTTCATTCTTTGCCGTAGTATATCGCATGATATACGGTGGCTGCTTAGAATAAGGGAGGTAGCCCCTGCAGACTGGTCTGAAGAGGCAGTTCTAGCAGTTACAAAGAAAAGGCATGGTTGCCCAATCCCCAACCTCCTCTTCACACTGGCAACAGGACCATTTGCTGCAGAGCTTAAATGGGATGGGGGTTTGTGGGGGTTTCCGAATGAAGAGATGACCAGCGCCATGTCCCTTTACGCTGATGAACTCCTGTTGCATGTTCAAGATGCGGAGGCTGGCATTAGACTCCTCACCACAGCATTTAATAACTTTAGGGGATTATCCGGGCTGAGGGTGAACTGGGGAAAGACCTTTATTTACCCAGTGAGAGTGGGGCTGCACTGGACTGTGGGGTTATAGAAGGTAATGGCCTTAGGTGGGACAGCACCATGTTTAAGTATTTGGGAGCAAAGGTCTATCAGGCAGAACTCCTAAAAGGCAATGTAGGGCATACCATTTGGTCTCTCAGGCCACAGGTAGCCTTTTAAATGAGTCTTCCAACTGCAATTCCAGGCAAATTAGAGCCAACTAAAATGATAATGTTATCTTGCCTGCTACAATATTTCGCAAACTTACAGTTGGCTATCTCCAGTAGGTATAACAAAGACCCTGACAGCTTACTGTTGGCCTTAAAACGGATGGGGAGAGACCTAGGGTTACACTGGGGAACATGAAACTGAAAACTTGACACAAGGGGACGGGGGACCTGGACTTTAAAGTGCACCATCTTGCAGCTCAGACTCAATGGCTTGCCAGCTGGTCAGTGGGGCACAACACATCTGAGCTGGGCAACGACACAAAGATGAATAAAACGACTACTTCAGAAACGAATTTTGCTTCCTTCAAGGCCGTAAAATTCCTTAGCATTCCTGGAGCATTGGCTTGAACTGGAGCACACTAGAAGGTATCCCTGTCACACACCCTACACATCTGCTGTCCTGTTGGGCATAATTCCAGCATCCTAGAGGCTACAAGGTAGAAAAAGATGAGGAGGTGGGGACAAGCAGGCTGCACACAGTAGGGGACCTGTTGGAGAAGGTGGCAATAATCCCACTCGACACATTGGTGGACACGACCGTATTCCCTCCACCCCCTCCCACAATTACTGCACTATATATATCAAAGGTCATGCCAAGTTCATAAGAAGAGGTTCAAAACCCCATACTTCTGTTCTCTTAGGAAACAATAAAGGTGATTGGTAACTGAATGCTTCAGTAAGTATAAAGGCCTAGCTACATGTTATGCTAGTCGTGCTTTAAGAATTTGTTTAGGTAACTACGATACTCTTCAGAGTGAGTGAGTGGTTGAGTTAGGTATGCATGGCGGAATTAAGTGTCAGGGTTTTACGTCTTTTCCATGTAATTCTACTCCCAAGAGACAATTTGTGAATTTCAATACATTTTAGCACATGTGAATTTTATTAGATTATACCGACAGTGCATTCACAATATATAAACATCATATTGGAGTTCCCACTACACTTTCAATTAGGCCTTGTTATAAACTCGGAAATAAATAAGATGACAATTTTATCACGATTCTCACTTGAAGCAATGCAATTGGTTTTTCTACTGTTCAAATCTTCTTTGCTGGGTCTGACAATCCACTGTATACTCACAGTTACCACCTTATATTGACAAACTACAATTATTCAGTATTTAATGGCTTTCCAAACTAAGACTACTTCTTGATAAATTAATTCACATAACCGTAAAACAAAATAGTCTAGCATAGTTACCTCAGTACATAGATGGAAATAACACAGCAAGACTGTAGCTTCTGAAGTGGTAATAAGAAGAATTATAAATACCAAGAAGAGGAAGCCAAACATGTAGTACATTTGATGTGACCTGAAAAAGATAAATACAAGTTACCTGCGGTTGTTACTAACTTATTCCTAGTTTAAAAATCTCCCGTTTTCCAGGCTCGGAGAAGGCAGTAATAAGCCTAGAACTCAGTTTTGTCAGGGCAAAAATAGTTAACTGTTAAAGTTGTGGCACGTGTGCACCCAGGTCCAACACCTCCTAACTCCTTAAGTAAACAGAATAGTGGAGTTGGCAGATAGATCATTCGTAGATAGTTGGACTAAGAACTAGGAGTACAAGAGTAACTAAGTACATTTTCCTTATTCCTACATTCAGCTCCCCTTCCTCCAGATTTCTATGAATAAGATAGATAGACCGCGACACACTTGAATAGGTAAATCCTGTCGCTAAACCTGTGCAAACTGGTGGATTTGTGTAGGATGGTCTAGGACTGTCTAAATTGTAGGTTTATTTTTTATATTTTAAAATAAGATAAAAATATTTTTTTACATAGTTATGAATAAATATTTTAAAGAATAATAGGAGACATGTGTTCATTGATAATATTGACCACTGTATTATAACATTTATTACGGTTCAGTGCATACTTATTGGATTTAACTTTAGTGGCTACAGTACAAAAGGGAATCTGTTTTCTAGATTGTAAGAATAATTTGTAACATCCGAAAAGTCTGGCAAAGAAAAAGAAGCAGAATAAAACGAATTCAAAATTCCGAACTGTTAGTCGACAAAAAAAGTGAATATGTCCCCTCAAAGCAATATTAAACAACTACAAAACAATCACAAACAAAGACTAGGTTAAGGTAAACATCCATTGGAGCTAAATTTGATTATGCGAGGTTTCAAGTCAATATTCAATCTTGCCAAGTGTGAAACAAAGTCTAGACCATTGCAAGCTAATGCACTAGACTACTAAGACATTTGCGCTGTTTTGGCATCAGGAAAATGGTTTGCTAGTCATGTAAATGAACTCTATGGTCTCAGGAGAACGTCTAAGCTGTGTATTGACTAGCTGAACATCCAATTGGAACAGAGTCCAGAACCAAACACAATTCCAAGACAGAAAGTCCTTCCAAGGCGGAGGGCATGAAAGGATAAATATTGTGCAAAGTGAGAAACCGAACCAATTGGGCCAGACCATCATGTAGTAACCACGGGAGGTTTTCATTTTCGGGGTGATTTGGGAATTTCGGTCTTCTTTTTAATCCAGGGAAAAGGCACACAAATAAGAGTCCATCCCTCTCATGACCCAGCAAATAGAGAACACGGTTCTTGCTGCTCTCTAAGACAAAGATGTTCACCTCTGGCCCCCTGCCTCTACAAAAGAACGGAGGCCGTGTTTTGGAGAGAGGGAGAGAGAGAGAGAGGGAGAGAGAGGGAGAGAGAGAGAGGGGGAGGGAGAGAGAGGGGAGAGAGAGAGAGAGGGGGAGAGAGAGAGAGGGGAGAGAGAGAGAGAGAGGGAGAGAGAGAGAGAGGGAGAGAGAGAGAGAGAGAGAGAGAGAGAGAGAGGAATGGCACAGCTGGAACACGACTATTTCCCATCTAAAAGACAAAGGGCTCTGTGTGTGAAGTGAGCACTGGCAGTGCAAACTGAAGACCGGTCTCTACCTCAATTTTGGGCAAATATCTTAAATAGTTGGGCGATGGAGAAATGGTATTTTACCACCTTAGACAGTAGCAATTTGCTGTTTGTCACTGGAAATATTAAAAAATGCCCTGCTTTTGGTTGGAAAATATCAGTTTGTTAACGTCTCTAAAATGAATAGAATTTAACAAATTAACATAACACAAAGCAACATAAAAACACACTTAAAACTAAATAGGCACAGCGCAACAAAACCGTCAAAGCAGAGTGCAAAATAAACCCAGTACAATAGCAACACAATAACAGTACAAAAAATGACAGCACAAATAAAGCACCACCACAACAGCAACATGTAACACAACCAACATGTACAAAAATTCCTGTCACACATGACACCTCCAGAAATCATTTTTAGGTCGAGCCTAGAGTCAGCGCGCATGCGCTGCTCTGCAAGACTTGTTGTACTGGAGTATGGAATAGAAGCCCCGACCACTCTCCGTCCATGTTTGTCATTGGCTTGTGTCATTGTCCTTCGTAAATACTGGCTTCTGATTCATAAATAGGCTTGTTAGGCCCGCCTTCGTACCGCCTTGTCTTCATTTGCAACCTCCCATGGCGACTGGCCCTTTTACTTCGGTTGTTACACGGTATGTGTTATTTAGTCTTGTAAGCACTATTTTCTTTATTGAGTTTCTCTTACTGCAGGCACAACATGCTTTCTTACTTCTCTTTTCAAGCAGCCGAGACAATGGCACCACTTCTTTCCAATGCAATAGGTCTCGCATTTAAATGCAAGACCTATGGCATTGCAAATATTTTTTAAATGTGGTGGCGGGAGCAGCGATTGCTGGTGGGAAAAGTATGGCGCTTTCACGAACGTGCGGAAGGCCGTTCTGTTGTGCCTGCTCTTATCGCTTGATGGGTGGGGTCTAGGGAAGGCAGTGCTGGGTTCGTGGTTATGACTGCGAAACTTCAGAGGGTGTGCCCTCCCGAGGCCCCAACCTACAGATCAGTTGGCCACAGGGTCCGCTCCCTTTAGAGCAGACCCCTGTGCCCACAGGAGGGAGTGCCTCTTCTCCCAGTGTATCTGCCCGCGGGAGGGTCACCAGCTTCGCTGCTTCTCCAAGTTGGTGAATCTGCTTTTCCGTCCCGTCGGAGGACTTAAACCCTTGCCTTGGATCCTGGCCCACTCTTTCGTTGCTGCTACTGGATCGTGGCCTAATGGATCCGGATGAAATTTTAACTCACATAGACGAGGGCAGGCGGCAGTCCATCTCTGGTAAGAAACAGTGCCCTGTGAAGCTGCCCTACACTGGAAGGGAGTTGGAGGTACTCGGGGGGGGAGGGGAGGGGGGCGGGAAAGCGGGGTGAATGTACTACGGACCGTGAAATGCATGTCCATTATAACCGAAGTGCTGGCTCCACCCAAGGTACATGACCAGTTTCTACTTTCAGATAGATTGCAGGGCACCTTCAGTTCACCAGGCTGTGCAGTGAGACAGGACACTGAGAGACAGACACTGCGTCATGTGGGAATGATTCACTCTGAGGCCAGCGATTTCCTCACTGTGATCATGTTTAAAGGTAGTCAGTATGCAATGAAAGTGATTCACACTGTACAGTAGGAGTGAGACGATGTGAGTAACCGCGGGTGCTCACCCTGAGAGGTGTCGGGGTGCACCCATCCAAGAGCCAGTGGCCATCGAGGGTTTCTCACAGTGAGAATGTTCATAGGCATTAAGGGTGCGCTCTGACAGCGTCTCTTGCCATTGACCCGGCCACGCCTACTTCCAAATACACAAGGCTTTCCCTGCTCGTCCTTTGATACTGCCACCCTCATATGTTCCAAATGTTCACCAATCCCACCAAAACAGCACTGAAGAGCCTCTATTCGATATCACAAAAATGCAGACAGTGGCCATTACCTTGTCCCCTCCAAAGTGACCCGGGTGGTGTTTTGCGCCCCCCCACACCTTTGCCCACCATCTACGAATAAAGCGCTCAGGATCTCATATCAGTCAGTGTTTTAGGATGCGTAGTGTAGGTACCAAAATACTCCACTTCCACAGCCAAGAAATGTAGGTGTCTGAATGTCCCTGTGCCCGTAGAGCATAGCTGTATTTATCCGGATATGTTTGCAATATGAAGGGAGCACTGCTGTAGCAAAATCTGTTTTGCTGGCTCTGAAAATCTTTACACCTTGGATAAATCTTTTAGCAAATGCTTAAGAGCTCTTCAAATGTTTTTGCCATAATCAGGGGAAAAACTGTAGCCTAGACAGCGAGTTAAGCTGGAAGGTGGCTCAGCGAGTTAAGCAGTATGATCTCTCTCTCGGCTGTGCCTTTATTCATGAAAATACAGGCTCCGACAGCCAGAATAGTGAGTGCCTCGCTGCTGCGCTGCTCTTCGAAGCCCCTTGGTCCTGTTTTATGTTTATCTGGATGGCAGGGGCCGAGCTAAACTTTCAACTGAGCTGTGTGTGCCCTGCTGATAAAACTTTCCCTGGCGCCGCTCTCTGGGACTGGGGTTTATTTACCTCTGCTATACTGTTCAGAACGCTACTTCCTGGTTTAGCAGGGAGCCTCGCTTTGCCCCGTATGTCCATCTTTTTCTGTTTCCTTTCTTCACCGCTCTTTTTTTATTTTACCTCTTTCATTCTCTCACCTTTCATTACCACTCGCAGGTCTCAATGTGTGTCGAGCACTCTTCACCAGGATTTCCTTTTCACATTTCAACTCCTTTATAGGTCTCGCCTTGGCAGCGCATGCGCTGAATGCGCTGTCTCAGCGAGACTTAAAGTAATCTGTATATTGGCTTCAACTCCGTGTAATTTCTCCTGCCCCTCGCGATTGGTTTAAGTCTGGCATTGCTGTTGTTTTCTTGATTTCTGTTGGCTGTTGGCCCTATGGTAACTTCCGTGTAGTCCCGAGGCAGCGGCGCCTAACTACAGTTTCGCTCCGCTGGCACTTAATTGCGTGCAGTGTGCCATCTGGTTGGGGGCGTGGCCCCCCTCCTCTCCCTCGTTCCGCGCGGCCGCTTGTTTTGCCAGCTGTCTTTTAGACAGTTTCGCTGTTGCTTCAAACCCCTTCTCACGGGCTCTTTTCGAACATCAGCAGTCAGTTTGTACTTCCTGTGATGTAGGATGTTCGGCTCATTGAGATAGCCTGTCAAATCAATCTGAAACAAAGACCCTTGTTTATTGTGCCTTGCACGCTCGTAATGGCCGCTCGGGCAGCCTCTCCTCGCTTCAGCCTCCCACCCCCGCTTCGGAGCACACGTCCGCTCGGGCAGCCTCTCCTCGCTTCAGCCCCTCACCCCCGCCTCAGAGCACACGTCCGCTCCTGGAGCCAGGACAGGGACTTCTAGGCGTAGTGAGCCTTTGGGACACTCGGATACGCGACACCATACCGCCATGTGGCATCACCCTGTCTGGTGATTAGCGTCTATACACAGACTTCTATTAATAACTAGTGTGATACTAAACGAGGGAGAGCACTGCTCGTGTAAAACGTTTATTTTACATTTAATCTTATCAAAATAATAGAGGAAGGTGACTCTCCTTTTATGGATGTGGCCTGTATTTTGCGTGGTTATGTCCACAATATGTACACGCAGTAAAGCTTTTCAAATACAGAATCCCATTACGTAGATTTTTGGGCAGTCTTAACACACGCACTTTCGCTTCATTATCAGGGCACTTCGCTTACACAGTTCTGATTTTTAGGAAAACAGTATTTGCCTACAAGAAACACAAGTGTAAGTACAGTACTGTTAGCTATAAAATATACACGTAGATGGCACCTCAGGGCGACGCAGACAGACTCCATGTGACCAGAGCTGTCTACAGCAAAATGAAAAGCTAACAAGCCATCAGTGACACTGGTAATACGAGGAGTGGTGCAACAAATGCTTTCTTCTCGTGATGCGAAACACTACAATTGGGGACATTGCTCCTCGCTTCAGCCCCCCACCCCCTGCCTCGGAGCACACGTATTGTTAATTATTTGGCACGGTTCATATGTTACGTGCTACTTTCCCCAATTCGCAGGCGCACCAACTCCAGTTTAATTTATTAGCCCTCCGGCCCTTGTTGCCAGCGTCCCACTCGATTCCGGCTGGAACAGACCTGGTACTTTCATTATCCTTGACTGCTCCTTGCGTCTGTCTGGTGAGTGCCTGCCACCGCCCCCCCCCACCCCCATTGTTATACTTTTGTGGTGCACACTTATTAAGTGTGTGAGTCTGCAGGTTCTCTCTCTTACCCTCCCGCTGTCCGTTCTATTTTGCCAACCCTTCACCCTCTGCCCAATGTCTGTTCTGTTTTGCCAACCCTACGCCCTCCTCCCGCTGCCCATTCTGTTTACCACCATCCGCCCTCCTACAGCGGTATGTTCTGTTTAAAACCCTCCTCTCGCTGTCCGTTCTTTGTCCCCCCCACCCTCCTCCCTCATGTAGCTTGTTTGTACAAGTTACTGCTTCTGATATTTCTTTATGGAAAAAAGGCTGCATTGACATATGGGCAGCTTGTGTAATAAGATGCTTTACTGTTGTGAGAAGTTGGCCTGGTATATGCTGTTCACTAATTAAAGTGGACACCTTGCACCAGAACAATTCGACTCTTATGGTAGATAGGTTTAAGACAACCTTTATAGAAAGCTATCCTAGTGGTAGCTGTGGAGAGCAGCCTTCAGGCTAAGTCTTGAAGGAATGTAAAGCAGCTTGTTTTACCACACAATCTCTTGAATCACCAAATGAAAAGACACCACACAGGTATATATATCAAATACATATGTATTTATTAATAAACACTCTCTACTAATCTCTTTATGAGATTAGAGGTCAGGAACATATGTACAAGTCAAATATTATTACAATAAGTTTAGCACAATCGAATATCACAATCTTGGTTTGCTAGACCTAGGTCTAGGGTATCTAGAATCGAGGGACCCCCAAGAACCACCCCAGGTAGTTGTAGGAGACCCACAGGGGACGGACGCGGTGACCTGGCACCGGTGCGAGTCCTGTGCGAGTCTATGCGCTCAGACGCGATTGGGATTTCAATGTTAAAGGTCCCTTGCGTGTTCGAGGCGAACACACCGATCGGTCCTTGTACGAGTCGAAGGACGCGGTCACAGATAGAGTTGCAAGGGAGATGGACGCGCTGTGTCTATCACAGACGCGAACCTTGTGCGAGTCAGTGCAATGGAGATCTCAGTGTTACAGGCCCTTTGTGTGTTCGAGGCGAACACCGATCGGACTCAGTACGAGTCGAAGGATACAGTTTTAGATGGTGTTACAAAGGAGATGGACGCGGTGTGTCTAACACAGACGTGAACCCTGTACGAGTCAGCGCAATTGTCGCACTTAGAAAGTTAGAGTTTTAGGACACTTCTAAGGAAGCTACAAGCAAGTCACTTACAGGGTAAGTAGTTCTAGGGCCCACACCCACAGGAGCACCGTAGTGCTGAAGTTACCTCACCCAGGGGAGCCGGGTGCATAGGTGTTCTTTGGTGTCGGGTCGCGGTGTCGTTTTCAATGGGAGCCAGTGAAGACTTGCTGCTTGCGGCGACAGGAGAAGTGTCCGGAGGAATCCAAGCCTGGATTCGGAAGATGGAAGACCTGAAAGCAGAGGGGACAGTGTTCAAAGTCACTTGGCAGTGACTCGGGGCAAGGAAGATGGATGCCCACCGTCGTCGCAAGATTCAGGTCGTTCGCGGTTGCCTTGACTCTTCAGCCACGAGGTCCAGGAGACGTCGACGACGACCAGGAGCTGGATTCGGCGTGTCCCACGATGTCTGCAGCTTACTGCGGTGTCGGCGACTCGATCGGAGCCAACAAGCCTTGGTAACAGCAAGTCTCGGGGAGAGTATGAAGAGGCAATGGCGCAGACCAGCAAGGTCTGGGGGACTCACCCAGCGAAGGTAAGTCAGGGCAGGCCTGGAGCAACCAGGGGAGCCCTTTTGTTTCTTTAGAAAGTCTTCTGGGGACCCACAAGCCGGCTGGCAAGGGATCGCGAAGACGCCTCGGGAGGATTCACTCACAGGGGCCCACGGTCACTCAGGACGTAGTAGGCCTCTGATCTTAGGAGGGATTCCTGCTGGAGGCTGGGACCACACGTGGTCCAAAGCACAAGTTCGTGGAACGTTGTGGAGGGGTTGCACTCGACAATAGTGCACGGTACCCAGGGGTCGCGGTTCCTCGTTACTCTTGGGGTCCACTGGCCTCAGCTTCGCTGGGGACTCACGATGGCCTTTGAGAAGTCAGGAAATCCACTTCTTGGGCTGCAGGGACTTCGGACTCCGGCGGGAGCGGCGTAGTTTGCGACCGTCGTTTGTAGTTTTTGGTGCCTGCCAAGCAGGGGAGTCACTCCTTGACTCCAAGGGAGATTCTTCAGTCTTCCAAAGGTAGTGGAACGTCGAAGGTCCGGGATTCGTCTTCAGAGCGTCGTCCAGGGAAATCTGGGGTGCAATGCACAGGTTCCCCCTCTTATACTAAAAGAAAGGGAGGGACTAGCTCTATGACCCTACCTATGGGAGGGTCAGGGGAGTGGGTGGCTACACCCACTTCCCTTTGTCCAGTTTCGCGCCAGAGCAGGGACAGGTAGCCCCTGAGCCGGTTTGAACTGGCATATGCACAGAGGAGCCTTCTGCTCCCCAGTGCAGGACTTCAAAGCACTCTAAGAGTGCACCCACCCAGCCCCAATACACTAAACCCTGTCTGGGAGGTGGTCACACCCCTTGGGACAGGATATCTATTGTTGGGCTTCCTCCACTGCGAGTGTTGGTCATCAGCAGGAGGGCAGCCCAGTGTCTGTGACTGGTGGCATCCATTTTGTGATGCCAGGGCTCTGCAGGATTCTACCGCGTTTCCACAGTAGGTACATGTCTATCCCTCTAGAAGGGTGGAATGCTACCCCCGCCGCCAGGACTGGCGGGGGGTAGTATTCCAAGATGTTTGACACCAAACACGACATGTTTCGATGCAGCCATTCCAAAGTTAGCATTTTACCGCGAGGATATAATGCACTTAAAAGTATATGGTTTAACCGCATCCACAAACAGCACCAGAGAATGGACTCTGAGAGCTGCAGAGGGGCCCTGCTCAGGCAGAGGCACCCCCTCACATAGAAGCCAAGCACCCTGCCCTCAGGATTGATAGGGCCTGCCTTAGGGGTGACTGGTAGGTTTATATGTGTGTGTAGGAGAGATATAGGGGACCTATATCTCAGTGAGGGTGCTAGCACTTCCTCACCCAGGCTGCAGTAGCAGGCCTGTGGTGTCAGATTTAGTCTGCTTCCCAGGGGTGGCATAATACATGCTGCAGCCCCTGGTAGGCCTGTGAAGTACCTATGCCCTTGGTACCTAAGGTACCATATACTAGGGACTCATAAGGTACCACAGTATCCAATCACTAGTGCCCCTAAAGTGCACTCCAAATCGTTTAGAGAGAACAGAGAGGCTGGGGCCCTGATTAGCAGGGTCCCAGCCAGACTATAGCCAGAAACCAGTGTAAACATCAGAAAAAAAGTGGGGGCAACATAAGAGGCAGATCCTACTCTCCTACACAACCCCCCCAAACGCAGGGACACTAAACTAACCTTGACCAGTTGAGTCTTCGTGTTCAAAGTGGAAATACCTTGAGAGTCCATCTGCATTGGCATGTTGGGTCCCAGGTCTATGTTCCACTGTATAGTCCATCCCCTGTAGGGAAATGGACCACCTCAAAAGTTTTGGGTTTTCTCCTTTCATTTGTTTAAGCCATAGGAGGGGCTTGTGGTCGGTCTGAACTATGAAGTGAGTGCCAAACAAGTATGGCCTCAGCTTCTTCAGGGCCCATACCACAGCAAAGGCCTCCCTCTCTATAGCTGACCAACGTTTCTCTCTAGGGGTCAGCCTTCTGCTAATAAAAGCTACTGGCTGGTCTTGACCTTCATCATTCAGTTGAGACAGTACAGCTCCCACACCCAGCTCAGAAGCATCTGTTTGGACAATGAACTTTTTGGTGTAGTCTGGACTCTGTAAGATGGGGGCAGTGCACATGGCCTGCTTTAGGTCTTCAAATGCCTTCTGACAGCTAGCTGTCCACTGAACCTTTTTGGCATTTTCTTTGAGGTCAGATCATTCAAGGGGGTCACTATAGATCCATATCCCTTGACAAACCTCCTATAGTACCCAGTCAGGCCTAAGAAGGCTCTCACCTGTGTCTGGGTGGTTGGAGCAACCCATTCCATTATGGATTGGATTTTGCTCTGTAAAGGCTGAACCTGGCCTCCACCTACAAGGTGGCCCAGGTACACAACCTGACTCTGCCCTATCTGGCGCTTAGTGGCCTTTATAGTGAGGCCTGCCTTCTGCAGGGCCTCCAAAACATTCCTGAGGTGGACCAGGTGATCCTGCCAGGAGGAACTAAAGACAGCAATATCATCTAGATAAGCTGAGCAATAAGTTTCCATCCCTGTCAGAACTTTATTCACCAACCTCTGAAAAGTGGCAGGTACATTTTTCAATCCAAAGGGCATCACCACAAAGTGGTAGTGCCCACCAGGGGTCGGAAATGCTGTTTTGGCTTTTGCATCATCAGCTAACCTGATCTGCCAGTAGCCAGCTGTCAGGTCAAACGTGCTTAGATACTTGGCTGAGGCCAAAGTATCAATCAGCTCATCTGCCCTTGGTATGGGATAGGCATCAGTCCTAGTGACTGCATTGAGGCCTCTGTGGTCTACACAAAACCTCATTTCTTTCTTACCACCCTGGGTATGAGGCTTGGGTACCAGGACTACTGGGCTAGCCCAAGGGCTATCTGAAGGCTCAATTACACCTAGCTCCAACATCTTCTGGACTTCAGTCCTGATACAGTCCCTGACATGGACAGGTTGCCTGTAGATTTTATTCTTGACAGGCAGACTGTCTCCAGTGTCCACCTCGTGGGTGCACCAGGAAGTCTGACTAGGGGTCAGGCTAAACATATGTCTATACTGTTGCAGAACTTGTCTGCACTCAGTTTGCTGATGGTCAGTGAGGCTGCTTGCCAAAGCAACACCATCTACTGACCCATCATCAGGGTTCTGAGAGAGCAGGTCAGGGAGAGGGTCACTCTCCTCCTCCTGGTCCTCATCAGTTGCCATGAGCAAGCCCATGTCAGCCCTGTCAACATATGGCTTTAATCTGGTGACGTGGAGCACCCTCAGGGGGCTCCTGGGAGTTCCAAGATTCACCAGGTAGGTGACTTCTCCCTTTTGTTCAACTATTGTATGGGGGCCACTCCACTTGTCCTGGAGGGCTGCTGGGGCCACAGGCTCCAACACCCACACTTTCTGTCCTGGCTGGTATACAGTCAGTACAGCCTTTTGGTCATGCCAAGCTTTTTGTAATTCTTGGCTGGCCTCTAGGTTTTTGGTTGCCTTTTTCATGTACTCTGCCATCCGGGAGCGGAGACCAAGTACATAGTCCATCTCATCTTGTTTGGGGGGCTTGAGAGGTAACTCCCAGCCCTCTTTTACCAAACACAGTGGACCTCTCACAGGATGCCCAAACAGAAGCTCAAATGGGCTGTAACCAAACCCCTTCTGTGGAACCTCTCTGTATGCAAACAATAGGCAAGGAAGAAGAAGGTCCCATTTCCGCCTAAGCTTCTCTGGGAGTCCTTTAATCATTCCTTTCAAGGTTTTGTTGAAGCGTTCAACTAAACCATTGCATTGTGGGTGATAGGGGGTGGTGAACTTATAAGTTACACCACACTCCTTCCACATTGCTTTCAGATATCCTGACATGAAGTTGGCACCTCTGTCAGAAATGACCTCCTTTGGGAAACCCACTCTGGAGAAGACTCCAATGAGGGCTCTTGCCACCACAGGGGCTGTGGTGGTCCTCAGAGGAATTGCTTCTGGGTACCTGGTGGCATGATCCACTACCACCAGGATAAACCTGTGCCCAGATGCAGTTTGAGGGTCAAGGGGACCAACAATGTCAATCCCTACCCTTTCAAAGGGTACCCCCACCACCGGTAGTGGTATCAGGGGGCCTTTGTTTTGCCACCTGCCTTACCACTGGCTTGGCATGTGACACAGGAGCGACAAAACTCCTTTGTGTCCTCTGACATATGTGGCCAATGAAAATGTGGAACAAGCCTGTCCCAGGTCTTGTTTTGGCTAAGTGTCCTGCTAAAGGGATGTCATGTGCTAGGGTCAAGAGGAACCCCCTAAACTTCTGAGGTATTACCATCCTCCTGGTGGCTCCAGGGGCTGGGTCTCTACTCTCAGAATATAGGAGTCCCTCATCGGAATAAACTTTATGGGACCCACTAGCACTCCCAGCAGCCTCAGCAGCAGCCTGCTGTCTGAGGGGTTCAAGAGAGGGGCAGCACTGTTGCTCCTTACTCAGATCTTCCCTAGAAGGGCCCCCTGCCCCCAAGAACTCAACCTGATCAGGCTCAAGTCCCTCTGGGGCAGTTCCTTCTTCAGGATCTGCTTCACCTCCCTCTGGGGGTGAATCTGTGATCTGAGACAGAGGGGAAGGCACTGCCTTTACCCTACTGCTCCTCCTCTTGGGAAGCATCTGGTCCATTGTTCCAGGATCCAGAGCTAGTTCAGTGTCATGCATTCTTGCTTGTGACCTGGTCACAGCAAATACCTCTGCAGGGATGCCCAACATCTCAGCATGAGTCCATAACTCTACTTCAGACCAGGCTGAAGTCTCTAGATCATTGCCCAATAGACATTCTACAGGGAGGTCTGCACTGACTACAACCTTCTTGAGGCCAGTTACCCCTCTCCAGGAGAAATTCACAACTGCCAGACTATGGTTGGTCTTGACATTGCTTGCGTTGGTCACCTGGTACATTTCGCCCAGGATGATCTGTCCAGGGTCCACAAGATCCTCTGCCACCATGGTGACACTAGCACCTGTGTCCCTAAATGCCAAAGCCTGTTTGCCATTTATTACAGGCTGCTGTTTGTATTTGCCCAGATTACTGGGACTCACTAGGAAGGACATATTAAGGTCTCCCTCACAAATCAGCATTGCCTGAGTGGGCACTCTGACTAGGTCAGAGTCCACTTCAGAACCCAGGGTCAGCCCTACTACACCCTTATTCTGAGTACCACCTCCACCAGTAGCTGAACTAGGGGGAACAGTTGCCTTAGGGGCAGGAGTGGTGGTGGTTTGGTCTTTGGACTTGTTACAGTCAGAAGTCCAGTGCCCTTTCTGTTTACAGAATTTGCACCAGGGCTTCTTTTGGCCTTTTCCCTTGTTGGATTGTGACTCCCCACCAGATGCAGATTTTTGGGGCCCTTGTGAAGACTTCTGGTCTTTTGACTTATCCCCACCTTTCTCAGAGCCCTTAGGATCTTGCTTCTTGGTGTCACCCCCTTGGTTCTGGGGTTTCTGCCTCACCCTGGTTCTGACCCATTTGTCTGCCTTCTTTCCCAATTCTTGGGGAGAGGTCAGATCCGAGTCCACCAGGTACTGATGCAACAACTGGTTCTGGCAATTATTAAGGATCTGTTCTCTCATCATCAGATTATACAATCCCTTGAAATCAGTAACCCTACTGCCAACCAGCCAACCCTCCAGAGCCTTGGTTGCAGAATCAACAAAGTCAGTCCAGTCCTGAGTCTGTGCCTTCTGGGTGTCTCTGAACTTCAACCTGTACTGTTCAGTGGTTAGGCCAAACCCATCTATCAGTGCACTCTTCAGGACTTCATAATCGTCAGCATCCTCTTCGCTAACAGTGAGGAGCTTGTCTCTACCTTTATCTGAAAAGGAGAGCCATAAGATTGCTGCCCACTGCTTTTGGGGGACCTGCTGTACTTTACAGGCCCTCTCCATAGCAGTGATCCACTTGTGGATATCATACCCACTCTGGTAGGGAGGAACAACCTTGCTCAGGTTCCTATGGTCTGGAATAGATTCTCTGCCTCTAGGGACACTGTTGCTGCCACCAAGGGGTTCTAACCCCCTCTCGTCTAGAAGCTCTCTGGATCTCCAGGGATTCTCTATCCAGTGCCAACTGCTTGGTTCTGAGGGCAACTCTTGCTTCCTCATACTGCAGCAGTTTGCACATTCTTTCAGAGGAGGTCTCTCTTATGGGAAAGTATGAGTTCCTCTGGTGGACAAATTCTCTGCCAGAGTGATAAGAGTGCTCAGATTCCCTGGAAGGGGACCTATGCCTCTCCTCCACTCTGTCAGCTCTCTTAGGGAGAATTCCTCTGTCCTTTTCAGGCCCCTTGAGGCCTGGCCCTTCAATCACAGAGTCCTGGTCATTCTGATTTTCATCATCTGACCCAGATACTGTAATGGACCCACCCACTGATTCAGACCCATTAGCTCCTAGAGCCAATCTAAGATCAACTGCTGTCAGCAGATCTATCAGGTGTAGGGTTGAGGGACTCTGTCCTAGCCTCAGGTGTCTTTCAACACACATGGCTCTCAAGTCAGAGAAAGCCATGTCCTTATACTGAGGCTGAGTGGATCCACTGGTTCCACCCTTCAAGGACATTCTAGTGTTGTGCAGTGTTGTACTACCTACACTAGTTTGTGGCCTACTGATACTAGCTTGAGCTGTAGAAAGGGTGTGCTATCCCTTGGCACACAGCTCTAAGTTCAGTAGAACTTATTGATACTAAGCTTGACTTTATATGTACCTTGAGTACCTATAGTGGTTTTCAGTTAGTAATTCAAATAGAGATTTTCTGGTAAAACAATAGCAAGCTGGAATCCCACACGCTGCCCACCAATGTGAGAAGTTGGCCTGGTATATGCTGTTCACTAATTAAAGTGGACACCTTGCATCAGAACAATTCGACTCTTATGGTAGATAGGTTTAAGACAACCTTTATAGAAAGCTATCCTAGTGGTAGCTGTGGAGAGCAGCCTTCAGGCTAAGTCTTGAAGGAATGTAAAGCAGCTTGTTTTACCACACAATCTCTTGAATCACCAAATGAAAAGACACCACACAGGTATATATATCAAATATATATGTATTTATTAATAAACACTCTCTACTAATCTCTTTATGAGATTAGAGGTCAGGAACATATGTACAAGTCAAATATTATTACAATAAGTTTAGCACAATCGAATATCACAATCTTGGTTTGCTAGACCTAGGTCTAGGGTATCTAGAATCGAGGGACCCCCAAGAACCACCCCAGGTAGTTGTAGGAGACCCACAGGGGACGGACGCGGTGACCTGGCACCGGTGCGAGTCCTGTGCGAGTCTATGCGCTCAGACGCGATTGGGATTTCAATGTTAAAGGTCCCTTGCGTGTTCGAGGCGAATACACCGATCGGTCCTTGTACGAGTCGAAGGACGCGGTCACAGATAGAGTTGCAAGGGAGATGGACGCGCTGTGTCTATCACAGACGCGAACCTTGTGCGAGTCAGTGCAATGGACATCTCAGTGTTACAGGCCCTTTGTGTGTTCCAGGCGAACACCGATCGGACTCAGTACGAGTCGAAGGATACAGTTTTAGATGGTGTTACAAAGGAGATGGACGCGGTGTGTCTAACACAGACGCGAACCCTGTACGAGTCAGCGCAATTGTCGCACTTAGAAAGTTAGAGTTTTAGGACACTTCTAGGGAAGCTACAAGCAAGTCACTTACAGGGTAAGTAGTTCTAGGGCCCACACCCACAGGAGCACCGTAGTGCTGAAGTTACCTCACCCAGGGGAGCCGGGTGCATAGGTGTTCTTTGTTGTCGGGTTGCGGTGTTGTTTTCAATGGGAGCCAGTGAAGACTTGCTGCTTGCGGCGCCAGGAGAAGTGTCCGGAGGAATCCAAGCCTGGATTTGGAAGATGGAAGACCTGAAAGCAGAGGGGACAGTGTTCAAAGTCACTTGGCAGTGACTCGGGGCAAGGAAGATGGATGCCCACCGTCGTCGCAAGATTCAGGTCGTTCGCGGTTGCCTTGACTCTTCAGCCACGAGGTCCAGGAGGCGTCGACGACGACCAGGAGCTGGATTCGGCGTGTCCCACGATGTCTGCAGCTTACTGCGGTGTCGGCGACTCGATCGGAGCCAACAAGCCTTGGTAACAGCAAGTCTCGGGGAGAGTATGAAGAGGCAATGGCGCAGACCAGCAAGGTCTGGGGGACTCACCCAGCGAGGGTAAGTCAGGGCAGGCCTGGAGAAACCAGGGGAGCCCTTTTGTTTCTTTAGAAAGTCTTCTGGGGACCCACAAGCCGGCTGGCAAGGGATCGCGAAGACGCCTCGGGAGGATTCACTCACAGGGGCCCACGGTCACTCGGGACGTGGTAGGCCTCTGATCTTAGGAGGGATTTCTGCTGGAGGCTTGGACCACACGTGGTCCAAAGCACAAGTTTGTGGAACGTTGTGGAGGGGTTGCACTCGACAATAGTGCACGGTACCCAGGGGTCGCAGTTCCTCGTTACTCTTGGGGTCCACTGGCCTCAGCTTCGCTGGGGACTCACGATGGCCTTTGAGAAGTCAGGAAATCCACTTCTTGGGCTGCAGGGACTTCGGACTCCGGCGGGAGCGGCGTAGTTTGCGACCGCCGTTTGTAGTTTTTGGTGCCTGCCAAGCAGGGGAGTCACTCCTTGACTCCAAGGGAGATTCTTCAGTCTTCCAAAGGTAGTGGAACGTCGAAGGTCCAGGATTCGTCTTCAGAGCGTCGTCCAGGGAAATCTAGGGTGCAATGCACAGGTTCCCCCTCTTATACTAAAAGAAAGGGAGGGACTAGCTCTATGACCCTACCTATGGGAGGGTCAGGGGAGTGGGTGGCTACACCCACTTCCCTTTGTCCAGTTTCGCGCCAGAGCAGGGACAGGTAGCCCCTGAGCCGGTTTGAACTGGCATATGCACAGAGGAGCCTTCTGCTCCCCCAGTGCAGGACTTCAAAGCACTCTAAGAGTGCACCCACCCAGCCCCAATACACTAAACCCTGTCTGGGAGGTGGTCACACCCCTTGGGACAGGATATCTATTGTTGGGCTTCCTCCACTGCGAGTGTTGGTCATCAGCAGGAGGGCAGCCCAGTGTCTGTGACTGGTGGCATCCATTTTGTGATGCCAGGGCTCTGCAGGATTCTACCGCGTTTCCACAGTAGGTACATGTCTATCCCTCTAGAAGGGTGGAATGCTACCCCCGCCGCCAGGACTGGCGGGGGGGTAGTATTCCAAGATGTTTGACACCAAACACGACATGTTTCGATGCAGCCATTCCAAAGTTAGCATTTTACCGCGAGGATATAATGCACTTAAAAGTATATGGTTTAACCGCATCCACAAACAGCACCAGAGAATGGACTTTGAGAGCTGCAGAGGGGCCCTGCTCAGGCAGAGGCACCCGCTCACATAGAAGCCAAGCACCCTGCCCTCAGGATTGATAGGGTCTGCCTTAGGGGTGACTGATAGGTTTATATGTGTGTGTGTAGGAGAGATATAGGGGACCTATATCTCAGTGAGGAGTGCTAGCACTTCCTCACCCAGGCTGCAGTAGCAGGCCTGTGGTGTCAGATTTAGTCTGCTTCCCAGGGGTGGCATAATACATGCTGCAGCCCCTGGTAGGCCTGTGAAGTACCTATGCCCTTGGTACCTAAGGTACCATATCCTAGGGACTCATAAGGTACCACAGTATCCAATCACTAGTGCCCCTAAAGTGCACTCCAAATCGTTTAGAGAGAACAGAGAGGCTGGGGCCCTGATTAGCAGGGTCCCAGCCAGACTATAGCCAGAAACCAGTGTAAACATCAGAAAAAAAGTGGGGGCAACATAAGAGGCAGATCCTACTCTCCTACAACTGTCAGTTGGTTCAATGTGTCATTTGGCGCAGGCAACGGGAAAGACATTGCAGGCGAGTCCACGCGAGACACTGCAGGCACACTGGGCCCCATTCATTCACCCCCCTGACCGCATGGTACGATTCCCTTGGATGTCATCATACTTCTTTTCAACAATCATTCCCTAGCCTTTCTTTTCCTTCGAGCTCATCTCAAGCTTAGCGTTTTTCTCTCGCCCTTTCCTTTTCCTAACTCCATTCGTACGCCAGTCACCCTCCCCACCCTTTGCTTTTTGTTGGTATTCAGAGCATTCAGGTTCCCATGTATCTTTCCGTGCCCCTCCCCCACAGGTTCCTCCTACCCCACTCTCTTTCTGTACCTAGGTCTATTGTTAATCTCTTGCTGTCTTCACTCACTCTACCCCCATGATTTCTCCTTTACCTGCCCTATCCTTTCCTATCTGTACCTCTCCTCTCTCTCTCTCTCTCTCTCTCTGTAGCTCTCCTTCCCCCCCTTCGACTAGATTCTGTGTCTTTATTTTCTTACTCACTTTTACCACCTCCTCTCTCTCCCTTCTATGCACCCCATCTTTATCCTTTCCTCTTCCATTCGTCTGCCCCCTCCTTCTCTGACTTTGCCTCTATACTCTCCTCTACTCTCTGACAGTCTCTCTGCCAAAGTTGCAGCCTCCATGTTCACCCCCTCCCTGCCCTAGCAGCATATGTCATTCATAATAACAATACTAGCAGCCATCCAAACATAGCTCCTGGGCAGCGATTTATAGCGCACTTTACTGCAATGTACAAAGAAACAAGCTAAACTGGCCACAGTAATCAGCGTGCTGCACTAGCTGTGTGCAGGAGCTCCACCTCTTTCTTGATCAGGTATAAACTTGTATACAGCATGCGACTCACATGAGCGTTGTTGGCTTTTCCTGTATGCGTGCCTTTCATACAGTCCCTTTCGTTCATGCTGATTCAATGCAACAGCAGTGGTGGTTTCTGCACCAACCTGCAGTAAACTACCCGCTTCCCTATTGCTTTTTGAGTAATCCCGATTCGCACTAGAGGTTTCTATTGGAAATTGGCAGTTGCTTAGCAGTATGAAAGATGACACTGGTAACAGCTTCTGCTCCAAAAGCTATCTAGAAAGGTTATTTCAGGGAGCGTTACTGAAGATGTGGACGTGCATTGTTTTACGCCTTGTGCCACTTGTGTCCAGCACACTATATTGCCTTTCTCAATAAACAAGTCATTACACTTTAACAGAGTTTCAGTTACTTATATTGCACAACTACTCACCAAGCTACAACTTACAACAACAAAAAAGCTTATTATTAATCAGATAGGCAAAACTTAATGCATTTACCAATGCTTGGGTTTTTTGTTCAACCGACAAACACTATAATTCCTTGCAGCCAGAAAGGTCTGACAAATATAACTGTATGCTACTTTTGTAAATTTGCCATCAGGGCCAAAAATTACAGATGAAAATGTCAAACCAATTGCTATTATTTTCTACGGACCAGTCCTCTCTCACCTGTATTGTGATGCATCTCACAGGTGCAGCACCAAGTGTACAAGGAAGGGTGCATAAATCGTAAATTACAATGTTTGCAGTGCTCCTTTAGTGCTGGTCAGACACACAATTTCTTTTGCAGAGGGTGCACGGCGCATAATATATTATTTATAGCCAATGGCTCTCTCTATGTTGGGGAGTTGTACTTCGTAGTGTTTGAGGCTGGTGTTTCACTAAGGGCATGGTAGCTACTGGCAGAGCAGGGCTGTTCCCTCGCACGCCGGAGGGAACAGTCCAGGAAGTAGATCAATGTGGTGCTGTGCATTTTCGGAATGGAAGGACAGGCGCAATACGTACGTTGTTTATGCAAGGGCGCACTTCAATATACCATGGCTGCCGCCCGCTGTTTCCTTCTCCATGGCGCACTGATGGTTCTGCATGTGAACTGGAGGTTGGTCCAACCTGGTTTATTGCCCCTCACAGCATTTGCTCCATCGGCCAAGAATAAGGACTCCAGCAGTATCCTCTTTGCAACTTAAAAAACATCAAGGGTATGTGTTTGAAGTTTTTATTGCCATTGTAAATAACAATGCCTTTTATTTAGGTTTTAAAAAAGAAGAAAAAAAAAAACATCGTCATTTACAATGTCAATAACTCAAACTAATGTCAATGCGAGACCTATTGCATTTCCAATGCTTGTTTTTCTTAGTGTCTGTTTTTCTTCTCTAGCCCTCATTCGCTTTTACTTCATTCCTCATACTTTATCTTTGCACCGGTTTCTTTATTTTTCCTTCCTTTTCCTCCTGTTATAATTATTAGATTCTGTTCGCATATATTTTGTTTTTCTTCTTTGTTTTTTTTTCCATTTCTTCCATGTTCCTTTGTTCCCTCACAAGTATGTTTCAGACTTTTCCCTTAGTCTCTTTTTCTAATTATTTTACACTTCTCATTTCCTTTATCCTTTTACTCCTCCAAATTTATTTCTATGTTTCTTCTTTTACTTCAGTCTATACACTATCATTCTCATCCCTCTATTGCTGATTCTTTCGCTTTCCCTACATCTCCTTTCTCCGTTTCACTTCACACTAACCTGGTTATCTTTTCACTCCATACTCTCATTATTCCCCATTTCCTTCGTATTTCTTTTCTTATATTGCCTCATTCGTTTTACTTACCTCATACCTCCCCTTTCTTAACCTTTTGAGCTTCACAATATTTATTTTATTTTCCCTTCTCTTTATCTAAAAAAATAAAGATTAATTAGCTTGTCTGCTAAACTCATAACCTTCACATTGTTTATTTTAACGGAAAGTTGCCATTCTTTTTAAGCAGAATCTGATAATTTCTGTATATTCTCCAAATGTTAATATTTTAATGCATTAGTGTTTTCCATTAGGAATGTTTCTTCTCAGTATTTCCTGTATTTTCCTTAACATACTTCATGATTACATCCCTTAAATGATAATTTCTTATTTATTTACAAAAACGTCTCTAAATTTCCCAGCACACATTTTAAAAACATACCTCAAATAGCCTAAAGGTGCAGCATTTGAAGGTGCAGTCAGTTAAATTTTTCTTTGCAGCAGCTTATTTTTTCTGCTTGTGTGAATTGTGGACAAGTATCTTTTTTCCACAGACGTATTCCTCTACTATGCAACTTTATTTGCATTGTCTTCTTAAAATCCAAAATTTTAAATTTGCAGACTCTGCACTAAAATGTATTCATATTATATTAAGTGGAGAGTTTAAAGTAATATCATTTTTATGAAACAATTAGGTTAGTTTTCTATTGCGCATGGCGGGGTGTTGGCAACAGTGGTACAAACTGATGTACATTTTCGAAAACAAGCACACAATGAGCACACCTGATGGTCTCTGCCATCCTGCCACATTATCCTCATTACACAGGGATGCCTTCTCAGCATCTGCCCAGCGGTGCATGTGCGCACACCAGTGTTTGCTGCCCAGCGTATGAACAAATTTCTGTCCCATGAGTGATTTAAATGGGCTACAATATTTCAGCAAACAGACGAGCGCTTCCTGTGATTACAGGAGATCAAACCGGACTCCTGCCTACGTTTATGGCCTTCATACCCCCGTTCTGGCAAGAATAGCGCATGCCATAAAACTGTACTTCTGAATGCAGTGCTATGTTAAAGAACAGTAGATGTTGCAGCACCAAGGATAATGTCCTGCATTGCTAAATACTTATAAGGTCTCAAAGGCGAGCCCAGTTGCATTGCAAATGCTTGTTATAATACCGTGGTAAAGGGTGTTTGCACCATGCACTTCCGTAGTTCGCGCCAAGGACAAGTAACAGTGCCAGTAAAACATGTTTTTGATCTGGATAAAGAGTTATGTAGCTTAATGTTGGTAGACGTGCACAAAGTTATCATACTGTCTGTAAAACAAGCACCGTCCTCTTTGAGCCCAATAGTAGAAAGCCATTAACTTCACGATAACAGCATTCAAATCTAGAACAGTGATATTTAAGGGCCTTTCCTCTGGTCTACCCTAGATCCTGGAGAGTCAGTGAGTCAATCAGAAACCTGCAATGACCCGGTCGAGGGCGTAAGGATTCACACAGGCAATTTCTTTTCCACTATGCAACATTCCAAAGCTTGAAGCACTGCTGCAAAGACCGGAATCATCTCCTGTTATGAGTGGACACCCATATGAATTTGCACGGCATCTATCTCTATCAATACTACCTGGAAGCACCAGTCTCTGAGGCCCAAAGCAATATGGAACCATTTAAGCCTTATAAAAAGGGCAACTGTGAAACTTGCAGGGCACGAATTGATGCCCAAAAGGAGAACAAAGAAGAGACGTTAGAAATGGGGTCTCTAGTTGACAGAGGTTTGCAGGACCACCACTCTAGTCAGGGTAAGTCAGATACACACCCTAAATTAACCTGTGCTCACCCTATGGTAGCTTGCCACAGAGCAGTCAGGCTTAACTTAAGAGGCAATGTGTAAAGTATTTGTGTAACACTTAAATTACAGTAACTCCATGAAAACACCATAAAAAGACTCTACACAGGTTTAGAAAAGCAGAGAGTATTACTGAAAACAGTCCTTAGAAGTCACTAGCACTCAAAAGGTTACTTGTGGTCGCGAGGGACCGGTGCAAAGTCAAAGTTCAGGCCGACCACGATGGAGGGCAGGCCAGCTACAGGACCCAGATAGGTCCAGCTGAAGACATAACTTGGATGGAGCTTTGGTCGACGTTGAAGACTCGAGATGAGGAGGTGCCACGTCGATCCGTAGATGGATGCGAGCGTCGGCGCCGATCACGCCGTAGATGGAAGCTTCGATGTCGAACCCCTTTGTGATGTAGGCGCTGCGTCAATGTCGAGCCGCGCTGTCGTCATTGATCGGCTTCGGCAGTCAGATTGCTGTCGTCGTCAAGCTGCATTGGTGCTGGAAACGGTGTTGTCAGACAGCCACTCCGTCAGCATCGAAGGGCAATGTGTCGGCACCAACTGACACAAAGTCATTGCTGTGTCGACATTGAAGGTAAAAACAGCTGCAAAACTCACTTCTGAGGCCGAGCACTGGAGGGGCAACTCAGGTAAGGGAAGGACTCACAGATGGCAGAGTCCAGCAGGACCATGAGAGTTGCAAGAAGTTTTTTGTGTCCCTGAGACTTCAGAAGAGAACAGGAGGCAAGCCAGCAAGACCTTGGAGTCCCTATGGGTTCAAGTGAGATGGGTCCAGTTCTTGTACTCAGCAGGTCAGAGATCAGCGGGCAGAAGGCTGGCTCAGCAAAGCAGAGAAGCGGTTCCTCAGAACACACAGCAAAGTGGCAATCATTTTAGCACAGCAGACTTTACTCCAGCAGAGGTCTTCCCAGGTCCAGTGGTGTACTGATTTGATAGGGTCAGAGCCCTGGCACTTCTACCCAAAAGTGCCTTTGATGTAGGGGGTGACTACAAAAGAATTCTCTTAAGTGCACAAGGATCCCTTTCAACCCAGCCCTGGCTCCAGACTACCAGTAGGGGATAAATCAGCCCTTTATGTGAGGGCATTACACAACCCTCTCCCCCTTCCTGCCCAGGAAGACTATCAGTGTGCAGATGAATCTCCTGTCACACCCAGCCCTTCATGTGTTGTGGCTGTCTAGAGGGCATGCACAAACTGTAGCTGTCACCCAGCCCAGACGTGTATTGGAGACATGCTGCTGCATGCACACAGAGTAAACGTAAGAACAGAAAAATGTCCACTTACTAAAAGGGGCATTTCAAACATGGTAATGTAAAATCCAACTTTACCAATGAAGAGGTTTTATCACCACCATTCCAAAGATATTAAACATAAAGTGGCTACTCCTTTCCAATCAGGAATTATAGCTTAAAATGTATTTTAAGGAATCCCTAATGCTAGCCTATGGAAGGAGCCGGCCTCACAGCAGTGACATTTTCTTTTAGCTGTTTGTCACTGCCAGGACATACAAAACATAAAAGTACATGCCCTATCTTTTACTTACATAGTACCCTACCCATATGGCTACCTTGGGCCTACTTTAGGGGTGACCTATATGTAATAAAAGGGGAGTTTAAGGCTTGGCAAGTGGATTTAAATGCCAAGTCGAAGTGGCAGTAAATTGCACACACAGACCCTGCAGTGGCAGGCCTGAGACATAGTTAAGGGGCTAATTATGTGGGTGGCACAAGCATCGCGGCAGGCCCGCTAGCAGCATTTAATTTACGGGCCCTAGACACATGTAGTGCACTTTACTAGGGACTTATAAGTAAATTAAATATGCCAATGGGGTATGAGCCAATGTTACCATATTTTAGGGGAGATAGCACACGCTCTTTAGCACTGGTTAGAAGTGGTAAAGTGCCCAGAGTTCTAACGTAAAAAAAAAAGGAGGTCAGAAAAATAGGAGGATGAAGGCAACAAGTTTGGGGATAACTTTGCAGAAAGGGCCATTTCCAACAAGAGATGAGAGGGTTGTGGATCTAATCCAAAGCCTCAACACTGACAGAACCCAGTAGTACTGCATAATCTGTCTCCACACGGACACGTGCAAGGAGAATCACCTCTGCTTGCAGAAAAGTGATGACATAATGACAGAGGGGACAATTATTTTTCTCGAAGGCAGATTGAATATTTTTTACATGTGCGTCTGATATCAAACTTGAGGAATACAGCAAAGTTTGTAATTGCGCTAATGACACTAGCATCATATCAATCGCCGCAGGCCATATAAGATCAAAAAATGGTCTGTGCTGACTTTATGTGAAGCATACTATTACAGACAGACAGAAAGAACTTGTGCCAGTGTGAGCATTCTGAATGTTTCTTTCCGCAGGAAGGCATTCAGAGGGCGGAGACCTAAAATTGGAAGAAGGCCTCCGTCCTTCTTCGGCAAGAGGAAATAGCAGGAGTAACACCCCGTCTTTATTTAAGGAGCAGATACTCTTTCGTTAGCCCCTTTGGACAGTAAGTCTCACCTCTTGCATCAAGATGGAGAGGTGCTACTCTTAAAGCCACTCTGATGTGGGAGGCAGTTGATGTGGCACAGAAAGGAATGGGAGGGCATAACCCTTCTTGGCGATCTAAAGGACCCATCTATCGGATGTTACTGACTGCACCCTCTAAGAAAATGCCTGAGCATGCCTCCCACCAGGTGGCTGTGCACCACTAAGGGCAAACTAAAGAGGCTTTGAGGCTGATGCCACATGGCAGATGACTGAGTGGAACGGTACCCATGATGACCTGCCTGATGTCTGTCTGATCCCAGTCCTCAGCCATGAAAGGACTGCGCTGTGGGGAGGGGGGGGGGGTAATTAGAGATGCCTGCATGTCCCCAGGCAAGCCAGTGGATCGCATCCATGCGTCAGTTGAGCATCACAGCACCTGCAAAAATGCTGGGAAAACTGGTGCAACGACAACTCGCCAATTTCTTAGATGCACACGACATCCTGCATGATACTCAGTCCGGATTTCGGTCAGGATATAGCACCGAGACAGCATTGGTGGAGGTGGCAGAATCTGTGAGAATGACTGTAGATGCATGGGCTGCAGCGATGCTGGTCCTTTTAGATCTATCAGCAGCATTCGACAAGGTTGCGCACCGTATTCTACTGGACAGACTCAAACAGCTGGGCTTGCGGGGGCAGTACTCTCATGGTTCCAGTCCTATCCTAAGATCGCTCTCAAAGGGTCTTTCTCCAATCGCATCAATCTGAACCCAAGCCACTGTGGTGCGGAGTGCCTCAGGGCTCTGCCTTGAGCCCATTGCTCTTTAACACCTATCTAGTGCCACTTTTCACTCTCATTGCATCCTGGGAAGTGAAGGCAGTCTCCTATGCGGACGACACCCAGCTGGTGTTCTCATTTAAGGATCACTCTGTTGATTCGTTCACCAGATTCAGGGGGTGTCTGAAGGACATCACAAGCTGGATGAACAATAACAGCTTAAAACTAAATGCTGACAAGATGGAGGTTCTGTTCTTTGGTCAGGCTTCCCTTCCCTCCGCAGGGTTATGGTGGCCAGCAGATTTGGGTTCACCACCGTCACCAGCAAATATAGCAAGGAATCTGGGCATTAAATGGGATACAGACCTATTCTTCGCGGCCCAAGTTCGTCACATTTCATCGTCTTGCTATGGGAAGCTGAGAAGCTTAAGAAAATTCCTTCACCTATTGCCAGAGGAAAGCCGCAGGGTCATAGTCCATGCTACCGTGACCTCTCAGCAGGACTATGCAAACAGTCTGTACCTAGGGCTGCCTTCTTACCTGACCAATAGACTTCAGATGGTACAGAATGCAACAGCGAGATTAATTCGATGGGTCCCGTTACGTCATCATATCTCCCCTCATATCGGACAGACAACTTCATTGGCTCCCTGTTGGTCTGAGCCAAGATGGCAGGAACTCCTCAGTGACAGCTGGCATGATCTCCCTGACCATCTCCCGCAGGGCATGCATATAATGGCCGAATAGGCAGACTGAACTGACTGACCTAAATGCCAAGTAGGGTGGAAGAGAACATTCTCTTTCCGAATGGCTCGCACTTTTTTGGCTCCCTGTCAGGAGGGGTTGTGGGAAATGCAATAGCATTCACTTTGCTCTCAGGAATCGGGTTCTGCATAAGAAAGTCCTGGTCGCCTGGCCACCTGCCTATAGACCAGTGGGTACAAGGCTTTGCCCAAGTGACCTTGAAAGAGTAATTCAGGTTTTATTGCATGGAAGTATGGGCTTGGATGAGGCTGGCCCAGGGTGCAAAACTTCAGTAAGAATATTTGTTTTGACTTCAACAGAAGGAAGCTGTAGGTCGCAGACCTCTGCTACAAGTCTAATCACTAAAGCAAATGAAGCACTCTCCTTTGTTGGAGGTCCAGGGCCTGTATCAGGCAAGTCCATCGGCCTCCTGCAACGCCAAGTAAATGACAGCATCATAATAATGTAGGAGTAAATCATTCCCATTATCACCATCATCATTATCAAACTGATCTGAATCTAAGCCAAAAAGATAGGGAAGCCTCTGAGGAAAGCCTCATGGAAGAGGAAGTGTTTTGTCAGAGTGTATAGGAACCGTGTGCGCTGGAGTGGGGTCAAGGTGCAACCTCGGTTTGGGTAGAAACAGATATGGCTTAGGGATGGACACCAGAGTTGGCAGGAGCTTAATCTCCACTGCCTGCACTGTCAAGACTGGCGTTGAAGAAGGAACCAGGGCAGATCTTGGAGCCAGAAAGTCGGCAACAGAGTCAGTGTGGAACTTGAGGTGGGTTCAAGGGCCAGGTTCAAGGGGCACAGAGGGAGCGGAGGACAGATCCACTGGCATTAACACCAATGGAGACCCCTGTGGATCGCAGGTCACAAAGGCATGCCAGAGAGAAATTGAAGAGAGCTAAAAATATGCATCATGGCCTCCTAAAAGGCCTAAACTTGCTGTGGCATCACTGATGGCCCAGGAATTCAGGGGGCAACAGGAGCAGCTGTGGAACTGGCTCCACAATTGGGCATCGGGAGAGAGATCGATTGGCACCTTTACCCCCTGCTGACTCCTCTTTGGACAGAGAGTGGCAGAATGGGGTTGAGTCCTGCTTGGACTTCTTATGCTTCTACTTAGCCTTGGACTTAGACTTTCTGGACCATTTGATTGTGTAGCAGACCTGTCACAAGACCTGCCTTGAGAGCGGAAATGGGACCATGCCTTAGACTTGGAGCAGGAGCTGGAGTTACACGAGATCCATTATGCATCAGGTGAAATCCGGCTCCCCCAACGACCCGGCACCCCCGCGCACCCTGCTGTCAGCCACTGGCAACGTCCTTCCCACCATACTTGACCTGCTTAATGCCTCCCTGTCTGCAGGTACTGTCCCGCTTCCCTGGAAGCGGGCCATGGTTAAAGCCCTCCTTAAAAAACCCAATCTAGACCAAGATAACCCTAGTAACTATCGACCGATCTCCCTGTTGCCCTGGCTGAGCAAGATCTTGGAGACCGCTCTGGTTGCAGTGACGGAGGAGGCCAGGAAGATCCGGATCAGGGAGGATCTGCAGCAATCATCCTCCTTGACCTAAGTGCCGCCTTCGACACTGTAAGCCACAACATCTTACTACATCGACTCACCAGTTTAGGAGTCTCAGGAAAAGCAATTGCTTGGTTTGAATCCTTCCTTTCAGACCGCTCCTTCCAGGTTTTTGAGGGTGACATCACCTCCCCAAGCAAGCCTCTTGGCTGCGGTGTGCCACAGGGCTCTTCTTTGAGCCCTACGCTATTTAATATATATATGAGCCCACTAGCTGAGATAGTCCGTCCGTCCGTTCGGGATAAAAATCATCACCTATGCTGACGACACTCAGCTAGTGGTGGCTCTCAATCAGCCACTCACCGCGCATAACAGCCTGAGGGACTGCTTAGAAGAAGTGACCAAATGGATGACATCGTCATGTCTTAAACTGAATGGAGACAAAACTGAGCTGATGCTCTTAGGCAACCCCCCCACGCTCACGATCAACTCATTGTGGCCCACCTGCCTTGGCCCTGCTCCCACGCCAAAGGACACAATCAAGAGCCTGGGCATCTGGTTGGATAAGTCCCTCAATTTCAATTGTCAAGCAGCCAAACTATCAGCCACTTGCTTTGGCCTACTCAGGCTTCTGCAGAAGATTGTCCCCTTACTGCCCTTCCAAGCGAGACAGATTATGGTCCAGGGTCTCATTCTGTCTCGTCTGGATTTCGGGAACGCCCTCTACTTAGGGGCCCCCCAAACCACCTTGCGCAAGCTCCAGATCATACAAATCTGCGCTGCCCGAACACTGCTTCAGATCCCCCATCGACTTCCAGTCAAACCCGGACTAAAGAGCCTTCACTGGCTCCCAGTCAGGGAAAGAATCGAATTTAAGACCCTGTGCATCGCCCACCGAGCCTTCTGGAAAACAGGTGCTGACATCAATCATTCACTGATCACCCCCTACCACCCGAACAGACAGCTCAGATCAGCATCCTCTCTCCTCACGACAGTACCCAGGATCAAGAGAGCCAGATGTGGGGGCCGGTCGTTCTCCTATAACTCAGCCAAACTTTGGAACTCCCTCCCCTTCCATCTGCGATCAGAGCCCAACTTACCTCTGTTCCGTAAACACTTAAAAACCCTGCTTTTTAATAAACCTGAATAACCTTCAATTGTTTTTCCTGTACGCGTTGTCCGTAGCGCTAGGACGCCTGAGGGTAGCTATCGCGCTTAATAAATGGTCTTTTCATTTAATTTCATCCATAACTTGTTTCAATGTTCAGCGACATACGTCTTCGCTTCATGGTCCAGGATCGCCTTCGGGTACATGAGGGCGCATTCTTTGCACGACTTGGGGTAGTGCCAAGATCCCAAACACCAGAGGCACATCTCATGTCGGTCTGTCACCGACATCAGTTTCTGACAGTGACCACACAGTTTGAACGCAGTAGTCTTCCGTTGTAGATATTGTTCCCTAGCACACCGGTAAACAGTTGGGAGGGTATTCATCAACCGACTAATGTGAGTGGAGCTCCACATCTGCATACAAAGGCGCAGAAAGAAAGTAACCAATGTCGGCGTGCAGAGGTGGCATTTATATGAGGCTCCGTTCCGTCACTTCCAGGGTGAAACATAGTTTAAAAAGCCACATGGTACCAAAGTGTGTTGCACAGAAGCATTGCCATGAAAAACCTCGAGATCCAGTCTGGTGCCTGGGGAATATTCTAAAGATGAGAAATCTGCAGTTAGAAGCATCTATCAAAATCACAATTACTACAGAAAGCGTAAGACGCACAGCAGACATACCGGAACCTGTCCCATTTCCCATTTTAGTGATGCCGATGGCTAGGACCACTTCTGTCTGCTCTTATCTATCTTTCTCCTTTTAGGGACTACCCCGTGGTTAGGGGTAGAAATGTGGTCCATGTACCCTGGATCCCTCAGACTTAATGAGTATTAAGAAGCAGTTCCCTAACACTAAGGAATCCCAACCCAATTCTGAGAGGAGCTACAAAGTGTGTTTGAAGTATACAAGCCCAATTGGGCGGATGTGAATCCACTACTACGACTGGTGGGGCAGAGTGAAGTGATAGACTAACTGGTGGAAAAGTTGACGTGGCAGAGGATTAATACCGGCAATGATGGGGCACTGAATGTTGCAAAGGAAGCATTGTTGAATATCTGACCAAGATGGCTCAGGAAGCTGTAGGTGCAGCTTTTGTACAGGGACAATTACCAAACGGGAGAAGCCAATTGATGAAAATATGCATTGGATGGCAAACAAAGACGTTAGCAGAATTAGTAATCATTGCAAATTACAGTGCGGCTTCACAAAAAAGAGAGAATGTTGAATCATAAATGTCATAAAAAACTACAGCATATGCAGGAGACTGTGAAGGGAAGAGGAAGGGACCTCCCTTAAAAAGAGGAAAAAGGGGGGTGGGAAGGAGGGCAGGGCATGGGAAAGCGGGGTGAGGAAACGAGAGGGGCCAAGAGTAGGCCCCAGGAACTGGAAGATCATGTTTTGCTTGTGGACAGCTAGGATATTGGAAGCAGGATTGTCCTACCCGTATATAATGCACCAGGTCATACCTACCAACCAGTGTTTCATCAAGTCACCCACGATTCTTGTCCTGAGAGGTTCGACAGAGTCATGAATGATCTAATCCAAGTAAGTAGACCAGAAAGGCTCTTGTGTGGATTAATTTTTTATTGGAAAACCTACCACTTGTCTCATTGCCACTGGCGCTAGTCATCATGCCTTAAAAACCTCTGGGCTCCCCTGATTATCGCCCCTCAGGCTTGCCCCTAGACATCATCGGTATTTCTAACCAATGAATTCCCACCATATTTCAGCCCCTGCCTTTAGCTCCCTGCCACCCATCAATAACAAGCAATTCTTTTTACTTACCCCAACCTCACCTGTCAATCTACTAGGGCTGGATGTACTGTGTAAATTAAATTGTACTGTGTTTAGTACCCCAGACAAAGTGTATTTAAACATACCGCAATATGAAAATGAGGTGCCTGCCCGCCTCTGTGAGAGTCAATCTAATGGGAATAAAAATGTAGGGTATCCAGATTGAAATGATTTGCTTGATCAGGTGCCGCCCACATCGTGGTCTGCAGGGGCCAATAATGTAGGGTTCATATCAGTGATAACCTTGAAAATCAAGATCAACCCACAGAAAAAGCTACAGAGGCTACTTCAGTATCTGTTAAAACCTGAAGCAGAGGCAGGACTTAGTGGTGTAATAGTTGATTTGCTTAAGTAGGGGGTTCTGGCACAAATTGTCAGCAGGTGCAACACCCCAATTCTGTGATAAGCAAAGAGGGTTAGGCTAATGTGCACAGATTTGTACAAGATCTGAAAGCAATTAATATGTGGTCATCCCAAGCTTAAGTGTGGTCCCCAACCACGCCACCATCCTTTCCTGCATCCTCGCAAATGTCCAATGGTTCACTGAGGTAGACCTCTGCTCTGCATTCTTTTCTATCCCTATACACAAAGAGAGTCAACTTCTCTTCGCATTCTCATTTCAAGGGTCTCGGCTTTCTTGATGAAGACTCTCTCAAAAATTTACTGAGTCTCTGTCAATGTTTCCTTAAGCTTTAAAGAAAGATCTGGACACTTTGGTTTCCCCTCAGGGTTCTACTTTGGTTCCATTTATTGATGACTTCCTCTTGCCATTTGTTACTCCAGATCACTGCAAGGTGGACTCCTATCTCCTCACTAAATTAGCTATGCACAAGCCAACAAACAAGAAGCAACAGTTTTGTCATCCCAGAGTATGGTACCATAGTCAAGAAATCTCTGCCCGTGAACAGCACGTGTCTTCTGGCTGAGATGAAGCCATTCATAAGTTGCCCCGTCCTGTGACTGCTACCCAGGTATGTGCGTTTATGGGTATTGCTGATACTATAGAGAATGGATTATGGACTATGCAACTATGGCAAAGACCTTGCAAGACTATGGCAGAGAGAGAGACACCTTGAACCTTTGCAGTGGTCTAAGGAAGTCGAAAATGTACTTATACAAATAAAACAAGTGTTAACTTCTGAGTGCGCACTAGGGCTTCCTGATAATGCTAAACCCTTTACACTGTTCACTCACAAAAGCAATGGTTTTGCTCTTGGGTTGTTGGTCTAAGACCATGGGATCAGAAAACAATCTGTAGGTTACTATTCCTCAGCCTTGGAACCAGTTACAGCCTCGCTTACATCATTTTGTGGCTGCACATCTTGTCGAAGCCTCTGAGAACAGTGTTCTGTGTTCCGCCTTGATTACTGATGGGTCCCATTTTGATGCTGCCCTCATCACCACAAAAACTCAACACCTGTCTACAGCCCAGTTATCCTGATATGATTTTTATTGTTGTGTGCTTCACACATCACTCTCATCCTTGCTCCACTCTGAACCCTGCTTCTCTGATGTCTACCCTAGAAGAGGGAGAACCGCACGAATGTTTATCACCGCTCACATCACTATGCCCTTGTTGATTTAATTGATGTCCCTATTCCCATCTGTGAGCTAGAGTACTTTTTTGATGAATCCTGACACAGAAATGATGGTGTCCTGGTTGCGGGTTCCACACGATGTACTGTATACCAAGGTGAGGTTCATTCAATCAGCTGAGTTTGTTGCACTTACCAGAGCATTTATCTTAGTCAAATAAAAGAGTGTTACTGTGTATAACGACTCAAACTATGCGTTTAGAGTGATGCATAACTTTGGGCTCCTTAGGATGCAACAAGGATTCTTTACATCTGCTTGAAACCCCATCAAAAATAGTCAATATGTGCAAAGCCTTCTCAAAGATATACAGATGCCAAAGAAATTTTCAGTGGTCAAGTGTGCTGCTCATCAATATCCGAACGATGAGGTGTCAAAAAAGAAATGCCCTGGCTGATTTAGGTGCAAGAAAGCCTTTGTTTGCAAATGCTGAATTTGCCATGTGTGCTGTACAAGCTGATTTACAGTAACTTCTCTAAAAGATTTGTCTTTGTTGCAGGATCAAGCCTCTGAAAGCGAGAAACAAGACTGGATCAAACAAATGTGAAAGGGACCCTCAAGGGGAATAGAGATAACAT
Source organism: Calotriton arnoldi (assembly GCA_963921515.1). Classification (NCBI taxonomy): domain Eukaryota; kingdom Metazoa; phylum Chordata; class Amphibia; order Caudata; family Salamandridae; genus Calotriton; species Calotriton arnoldi. The sequence continues at coordinate 404,095 of CAWUFW010005817.1, forward strand.
TTGGCGTGTGATTGCACCGAAATTTCTACTCGCCAATCTTGCACAGTTGTATCATGGAGCACTAATTTCGGTAGGGAAAGGACATTACGTGTCAGAGCAACCCACTGGTATGCATCCTTGTTTCCTTCTATGGCCCAAAATTATTGTCACCCGTGTCACCGATTAGTGCCATAATACTGGGAAAGGGATTAAACCACCCATACTATGGCCCCCTCCCCAACAGGGCCGCTTCATGTACCTCCAGAAAGGTTTTGTCCAGATTGTGAGGTGCGAGTCATACTCTTATGCCTTTGTGATAGTATGTATGTTTCGAGGGTGGGTAGAAGCTTACCCCTGTGCAACAACAGATGTTATCACAGTAGCAAAGCATTTACTGAGGGATTTCATTTACCAGTTCGGAATATCAAACCAGCTTTCAAGCTACTGAGGAATACACATCTCAACCATAGTGCAGGAGATCTGTAAAGCCTTAGACACAGATAAACATTTACACTGTGCATACCATCCAGAGTTAGCCTATAAGGAAGAAAAGAACAATGGCACCGAAGAAAAATTTTACAAAGATATGTTCAGAAACACAATTGAAGTGGCCCTATTAGACCTGGCATCCTTGGCAAGGTTTACCTCCTAACATTTTGCCTTCAACTCTCCTGCTTGTGAACTTCGTTTTTGCTGTCTTTAGGACTCTGCGCACTTTACCACTGCTAACTAGTGCTTGTGCTTTCTCCTTAAAACATGGTAGAATTGGCTTATACCCAAATGACATTTAATTTCCTTGTAGGTTCCTAGTAAAGTGGCACTACCTGTGCCCAGGGCCTGTAAATTAAATGCTACCCGTGGGCCAGCAGCACGGATTGCCCCACCCACTCAAGTAGCACTTTAAACATATCTCAGTGCTGCCACTGCAGCCTGTATGTGCAATTTTGAACTGCCATGTCAACCTAGAAAAGTAGACCTTTTGCCAGGCCCAAACCTTCCTTATTAATACATTCAAGTCACCCCTAGAGAAGGCCCTGGACAGCCCAGAGGGCAGGGTGCAGTGTATTTAAAAAGTGGGACATGTACTTTTTAGTTTTACATGTCCAGCATGTGATAATTCCCAAATGGGAGCAGGTAACCGGTTCATGTTTGGTGTGTTTGGAATTGGAATGAAAAATTCTAACATGGTGAAGTTGGATTTTAAATTACAATTTTAAAAATGCCACTTTTAGAAAGTTGCAATTTTCCTGCCTTGGCCATTTGGTGCCTGCATCCTGCCTCTCAGTGACATGACTGGGTGTAGCTGGCAGTTGGGCTTCGTGTATACCTCCTAGACCGCCGCACATAATAGAGAGCTTGGGTGTGCATAGATGGGCCACTACAGGCAGGATGAGAGGGGAGAGCTCGGCACAGCTGTACTTACACTTGAATAGGCTATGTTCTGCCTCCACACAAAGGGCTGAATACCCCCTGTAGTTAGGTTGGAGCCAGGACAAGGAAAGCAGGATGCCTGGGGACTTCAAAGGGAAACCTTTAGAAGCTTCTCCCCACTTCAAAGGCACAAATGGGTATACATATTGGACCTCAGACACCAACTCTTCAGTTCACTTCTGGACCTGTGAATACCCTGCCAGGAAGGTCTCCTGTGCTGTTGAAAGGATGGCCACTCAGTTGGACTGCTGCTCTGAAGGACTGCTCCCCTGCTGTGCTGCCCTCCCACCTAGGCAAGAAGGACTGGACCTGCATCTGTTGAACCCAGGACCCCAGAGTGACTCCAAGGGCTAGTTGGCTGGCCTCCTGACTTGAACCTAAGGGACAGAAGGCTCCAACAACCTCGACACCAGGACTATGCCATTTGTGAGTCTATCCTGCCAAGTGGTGCTACCCCAGTCCTGGACCCTTGGAAGTGAGCCTAAGTTGCGCTGCCTGCCTCTATGGATCCAGCAGAATCTATGCATCTTCACTGCTGCACAGTGCAACCCTAACAGAACCAACGCATCACCACCACTGCCTGGGTCTTCCCTGTCGCAAAGACCCACATCGGATAGCAGGCCTCATCGGAACCACAACTGCGGTAAGCATCCCTCGATGGCACATTGATGACAATGTTGGACTCCACATAGCAGCCTCGCAGCTTCTCAGAGCCAGCGCATCGCCCCAACTGCGCGATGCATACTCGACACCGGACTTCGCATCGCAAGCCCCATTGACGGGATCCTTGACGATGACGCAAGCCCTCGCATCACAGCCTCGCCACTCCACAAAACTGGGCACCGCTTCGGCTGTGCAACACATCTTCGACGCGGACCCTCGCCACACTCCGCAAACCAGGATTCAAGGTACTTTCCTATGCCAGCCTAACTGGGTCCCAGTAGCTGGCACGTGCTCCATTGTGGTCGGGCTGAACTTGTGACTTTGTCCAGGTCTGAAGGGACCAGAGATTCAAAGTTGGCACTTTGTGCTTTTCGCTGAAATCTATAAAATTGCACATCTCCTGTTCAACTGATTAGATTTTTGTTGTTTTGGTCTTGTTTTATTTATTAAAAATAACTATTTTTCTAAACTGGTGTGGGATCCTTCTTGTGTGGTGTTTTTCACCTTATTACTGTTGGAAGTGTTGCACAAATACTTTACACATGATGTCCTCAAATCGTCCAATTTACAGAATTGCAGATAGCATATATGCGGTCTCTGCAGTTCACACTTTCATGTCCAAGCTGCTTAGATGAGTGTCCAAACGAGACCTACCTCTCCCTCTAGCATGGTGAATGGATTTATATCGGAGTGCACCAGGAGGAGACCACTCTGTAACCCCATTGCAGAAGGCCCTACCAAGTGCTGCTCATCACAAACACCGCCGTCAAATGTTGTGGCTTTTGATGTGGATCTACTCCGTGCATACAAGATGCACAACATAGAAACGACAGCCCACACTCATCTGCCTCCGGACTAGCATTCAGCCCCAGGCTGGGGCCCTCTGCTTGAACTGCTCATGTCGCGGTCTCACCTCCTGCTAGTGGGCCAAGCCAAGAGTGCCCACCTTCTTCACCTGCCCCTCCACAGCTGCTCAATGCTGCACCCATCACCCTTCATGGTTAACACCTCTGTCCAAGGTAAGCGGGCATCTCTCGGATACTGTATATCTCTGTGGGTCTGGCCTGCTATCTTTGCCGTTGCCCGGAGCATCTGGTTGTTGGTGGGATATATCATCGCTGTGGAATGGGGAGTTATCAAAAATATAGAAGCACTGAACCTGTCCTTGAGCTGAGCAGCCACTCTGTCCATTAGAACAACTCTTACGTGCTGCTGCTTAAGAAATACAGACAAATGCTTAATCTCTCTTCTTGCTTGATCTACACTGACATGCCTGTTGATGAAGGTGAGAAGTGGAGGGGGGGGGAATGTGCCTTTGATTGTAGTTCCCCTTTATACAAACAAAACATGCCTCAATTTGTACAACCATGGGCAGGGAGTGCCAGAATGTGTCTGTATCGTCCACCAGAGTTCTATGGACTTGAAAAGTACAACATTCCCCTTGGATGTTACTAACCCAATGTTACTCATCTTGCTATGCCAGAACGGGGATGGTTTGTGAGCACCTCAAGTCAAGCAACCCAGGTGTTTTTGTGGGCCGAAGAGACCATAAGCTTATTCCTTAACTTTGTATTTCCCATGCATCAGACTGGATCCAGAAGATTTTTGCGTGAGCAATACCGCTGCGCGCCAGTAGGTGGCATCAATCGACTCCATGCGGCATCGCCGTCGGCCGTGCCAGAAGTGACATCCACGTCACCTATATAGGCTCCACCTCGACACGCTGACGTCAGTTACTTTTCACGACTTCCCACACCAGGAGAGCTGGGCCATGAAGTGCATGGACACTGGTGTATCCAAACTAGTGCCCTGAAAGGGATCAGCCCTGACTCCAGAAATTTGTCCACAGAGTGGGGAGTGGGTGGGTCTGTAAGGAATCTGCGGCTAGGTCTTGTCTCTACCAGATAATGCGTTACCGCAGTTAAGTAACTTGTTCATCTGATACAGGCATCTAGCCGCAGATTCCTTACCCTTGAACAGATAACAAGGCAATACCATCCAAATTCTAAACTAAAAAGTCCTGCAGGACCGAACAGGTGAAATGCCTATCCCTGTGGACCTGACTGTCCAGGCAGTAGTGTTAGGTAAATATGTACAGGGATGCCCACGTTGCTGCTGCCTGGCAGATGCCCAGGACTGGGACTTCACGTGCTAATGCAGTGGTAGCAGCTTTAGCCCTGGTGGAATGAGACTTTAAGCCCTCAGGGGGCTGCGTCTTGGCCAGTGCATAACAGATTTTAATACAGTCGTCGACCCCTCTTCGCTCCAACATGCCCCACGAATAATTGGTTGTCTACCTGGAACTCTCATGTGCAGTCAAGGTAGAACCCCAACGATCTTTTTGGGTTCACATGGTGGAGTCGCTCCTATTCTTTTGAAAGATGTGGAGGAGCGTAGAAAGTGGGCGAGGTAGGAAAAAGGCCCTAGTGCGAAGCACCGATTTGTCTGGAAAAACAGACAGGAATCAAAGCTTGGATGATAAAGCCTACAGCTCACTTACCCTCTAGGTAGATGTTACTGCCACTAGAAAGGCTGTCTTGATGGTGAGCAGTCGGAGGGGACAAATATGAAGAGGCTCGAAAGGAGCACATATTAAGAAAGTGAGAACCAAATTAAGATCCCACTGAGGCATAATGAAAGGAGAGAGGGTAAGCATATTTACAAGACCTTTAAGAAACCTATTCACAATAGGGGACTTAAATAAAGAGGGTTGGTCAGGCAGCCGCAAAAAGGCAGACAGAGCAGAAAGGTAACCATTTAGAGTGCCCAGAGCAGAGCTCTGCTGGACAAGGGTAAGAATAAAAAGGAGGACATCAGAAAGGGAAGCAGAAAGGGGGTCAAAAGACTTTTCTGTACAATACAAATTTGTTTTACCGGCAATCGTATACCGTTTTGTTGGAGGGATGCCTAGCTGCCAGAATAACATTTCAGACTTCTGGAAGAATGTCGAAAGCGGTCAACTGTCACTGCTCAATCTCCACACAAGAAGGAGTACAATTGACATGTTTGGGTTGAGGACCCTCCTCTGCTGCAGCGATAGAAGATCTTCCCAAAGGGGCGGCCGGATTGGAGGATCGATGCTCATGCTGAGAAGCTCGGGATACCAGACTCTCCTTGCCCAGTCTGGAGCCACTAGGATGACTTGGGCCCGGTCGCTCTTTACCTTCTTGAGAACTCTGGGAAGAAGTGGCATTGGGGAGAAAGGTGTACAGGAGGCCTGAGCTCCACTCAAGAAGAAAAACGTCTCTGAGTGACAGCCGCCTTTGAAACTCCAGCACTCATAAATGCTGACATTGCGCATTCTCAGCGGAGGCAAACGGATCCAAGCAAGCCTCTCCCCACTGCTGAAAGAGACCTTGTGCCACCTCCGGATGGAGACACCATTCGCGTCCACTAGGCATCAACGACTGAGTTCGTCCGCTCTGGCTTTTAGGGAACCTGCCTGGTTTTGAACCACCAGGGATATGCCCTGCTGTTCCAGCCATTTCCAGATATGCAGGGACTCTTGGCAAAGAATCCACGACCCCACCCCGCCCTGTTTGTTGCAGTACCTTCCGACCCCTGCCCCCAAAACATCTTCAACAAAGCAAGCTCCATCATCGCACCTCAACTCCGAAAGATCATCAACAGCTCCTTCAAGACAGCCACCTTTCCGGAGAGCTGGAAACACGCCAAGATCAACGCCCTTCTCAAGAAACCTAAGGCGGACCCAAAGGACCTCAAGAACTTTCGACCCATTTCCCTGCTCCCGGCAAAAGTCATTGAGAAGACCGCCAAAAGACAACTAACCCACTTCCTGGAGGAGAACAACATCCTGGACTCCTCCCAATCCTGCTTCCGCAGCAATCACAGCACCGAAACCGCCCTCATCGCTGCCACCATCAGGACCCTGCTGGACAACGGCGAAACCGCGGCCCTCATCCTCCTGGACCTCTCGGCCGCCTTCGACACCGTCTGCCACCACACCCTACGCACATGCCTCCACGTCGCAGGGATCCGCGACAAAACCCTGAACTGGATCACCTCCTTCCTCACCGGCAGAACCCAGAGAGTCCGTCTCCCCCCATTCAGATCCGAAGCCACCACGATCACCTGCGGCGTACCCCAAGGATCATCCCTCAGCCCGACCCTTTTCAACATCTACATGGCACCGCTCGCCAACATTGTCCGAGCGCACCACCTCAACATTATCTCGTACGCCGACGACACCCAGCTGATCCTCTCCCTCACCAAGGACCCGGCCACCGCCAAATCCAACCTCCATGAGGGAATGAAGGCCGTCGCAGAGTGGATGAAGACCAGCCGTCTGAAACTGAACTCTGACAAGACGGAGGTCCTCATCCTCGGCTCCACCCCCTCCGCCTGGAACGACTCCTGGTGGCCGGCCACGTTGGGAGCTCCTCCGACACCCACCAACCACGCACGCGACCTGGGTTTCATCCTGGACTCAACGCTCTCCATGACCCAGCAAGTCAACGCTGTCTCCTCCTCCTGCTTCAACACCCTCCGCATGCTCCGCAAGATCTACAGATGGATCCCCACCGAAACCAGAAGGACGGTCACCCAAGCCCTCGTCAGCAGCAGGCTGGACTACGGCAACGCCCTCTACGCGGGAACCACGACCAAACTCCAGAAACGACTCCAACGCATACAAAACGCCGCCGCACGCCTCATCCTCGGAACCCCTCGCCACAGCCACATCATCGCCCACCTGAGAGACCTGCACTGGCTCCCGGTCAACAAGAGGATCACCTTCAAGCTCCTCACCCACGCCCACAAAGCACTCCACAACGCCGGACCAGCATACCTCAACAAACGACTCACCTTCTACACCCCGAACCGCCAGCTCCGCTCCGCTGACCTCGCCCTCATACCACGCATCCGCCGAACGACCACCGGCGGCAGATCATTCTCCCACCTCGCCGCCAAGACTTGGAACACCCTCCCCATCCACCTGCAAGAGACCCAGGACCTGCTGACCTTCAGGAGACTTCTTAAGACCTGGCTGTTCGATCAGTAGCTGCTTCATCCCTCCCCACTAGCGCCTTGAGACCCTCACGGGTGAGTAGCGCGCTCTATAAATGTGTTGATTGATTGATTGACCACACATGGCAGTCATGTTGTCGATGAACACTTGTGCTAGCTTCTCCTTGATGGAAGGAAGGCAGGCAGGCTTTTAATGCCAAACAAATCACTTGGCGCTCCAGCAAGATGATGTGGAGTTCGGATTCCGCTGGAAACCAGAGTCCTCTGATCTTCACCTATCCAAGATGGCCGCCCCATCCCAGGAGTGACGCATCGGTCACTACTGTGAGATCTGGTTAGGTAAGGGAGAGGGGGCTGCCTGTGACCCAATTGAGGTTTGTCAGCCACCACTGCAGGTCTCGTGCAGTTTCCTCCGAGATCTGGACCACGTCTGAGAGATTCCTCTGATGCTGCACCCAGTGGAACTTCAGGTCCCACTGTAGAGCCCACATATGCCATCTGTCATGTGTCACTAACAGGATGCAGGAGGCCATGAGGATCAGCAGCCTCAGAGTCATTCTCACCAGAATCCAGGATAGAGGCTGAAACATCGGTATCATAGCCTGAATATCCTGGCCTCCCAGCTCGGGAGGATAAGCCCGAAACAGCTCTGATGAAAGGGAGCATCTGAGAGGGAATCAGGTGTGACTTTGGCACGTTGATAATGAAACCCAGCGAATGCAGGAGGTCCGCAGTAGTCTGGAGATGGGGGACAACAGACTGGGGCGAGCCTGCCTTTAACAGCCAGTCATCGAGATAGGGGAAGACTGACACCCCTAGTCTGCGCAGATGAGCTGCGACCACCGCCATCACCTTGGTGAACCCCCGAGGGGCGTTGGTAAGGCCAAAGGGAAGCACAATGAACTGAAAATGCTTGTGGTCTACCGTAAACCGCAGGCAGCGCCAATGAGCAGGCAGGACGGGAATGTGGAAATAAGTGTCTTGCAAGTACAACGCTACCATCCAGTCTCCTGGGCCCAGGGCAGACAAGACTTGAGCTAATGTGAGCCTCTTGAACTTTTTCTTTTTGAGGAAGTAATTGAGAGCTCACTAATCTGGAATAGGAGGAAAGCCCTTGTGATTTTTTGGGACCAGAAAGAAGCGGAAATAACAACCACTGCCTATCTCTTGTGCCGGAAACCTTTCAATGGCTCCCTTGGCCAAGAGAGTCATGACTTCTTTGCAAATTGAGATGATCCTCCATCAGCCGGTAGTAAGATGGAGGCATGGAGGTAGGGGTAGACTCGAAGGGGAGGGAGTAGCCCCTTCGGACTATCTGGAGGGCCCACCTGTCTGATGTGATGGTCTGCCAGTGAGGGGGTGATGGATGATCCTATCACCAACTGGCCGCCCATGATCTAGGAGGGTTTCGAGGCTGAGGCTGCAGAGAGGGTGCTGGACTGACCAGACATCTGGCCGACCGACCCACAGGGTCGAAACGAGCCACGCCCTTTGCCGAGCGGAGATTGTGGAACTTGCGCAGTCTTGTGGCTGGGATAGGGCTTGCGCGGCTGAAAGCCCCTTCCATAGCCAAGAAAGGCAGACTGTGGACGTCTGGACACGGAGAGGCCCAATAACTTGGCTGTAGCCTGTGAGTCCTTAAAGCGCGCCAGTGCCATGCCTGCGTTGTCTCAAAGAGGCGGGTGCCATCAAAGGGCATGTCCATGAGAGAAGCCTGGACATACCCCGAAAAGCCAGAAGTTCTCAACCAGGTGTGGAGTCGAACAGCCACGTCTATGAAACCGCTCTGCCCAGTGAGTCTGTCATGTCGAGACTAAAACGGATGGCAAACTTTGCTGCATCTCCCCCGTCTGACACTGCTTGGGAGAGGATGGCCCGGGCCTCCTTCGGGACCTGTGGCAGCACTTGCGCAACCGTTTCCCACAGGGAGTGGGAATAACAGCCCAATAAGCATGTGGTGTTCACTGACCGCAATGCAAGGCTGGTGGAAAAAAAACATTCATACCCCAACTATCCAGCCTCTTGGATTCCGTGTCTGGGGGAACGGAAGGGAACGTGCCTTGGGAGGTAGAGGCTTGGACCACCAAGCTCTGTGGGATAGGGTAGGTAGTGAGGAAGCTTGGGTCGCCCGGAGCAGGGCGGTGCCGGCTGGCAATTGTCCCTATTCACAGGAGTCCCTGTGCTAGGCTTGGACTAGGTTCCCAGTAGGACATCTCTAAGGGCCTCATTAAAGGGCAGCAAGGGTTCTGAAGAGGAGACACCAGGCTGCCTCCTACGTAGCCACGGTAGGGAGAGAAAGCATGCTAGAAACTGGAGAGGTGTCCAGTCCACTTGCCTCACCCAGTTCCTCATACCAGCCCATTGCCTGATAAGGCTGGTCTTCTAAAGGACTCAGAAAATGACCTAGGACCTGGAGGTTCTGTTGGCGCTGGTTGACGCAGTACCAGCTCTGGGTTGTCAGGGATCAGAATGAGGCTGGCACTGTCGGGGCACTAGCGGCACAGGGCCGGCAAAGGTTGCAATAGTACAAACGTCGCCTGACTGGACCCATTCCTGGACCCATAGCGGGACATTGGCATCGGGCCAGAGCCGCTGGCCCAGAAAGCGATGGAGCCCACTCTGACCCCACGGGACTCGAAGGCGTGTCGGTAGAGTCAGGCTGCCCAAAAACGAGGTGCAAGTCCTCATAAAACTCGCAAAGTTTGGTGAGGGTAGCTCCGGCTCCCGGAAAATCGAGGAGGCACGGAGCCGACCAAGACGCAGGTTCCGAAGAACGAGGCCTATAATCCTGAGGCTCCTCCATCATGTGGGCCAACGGCATGCTTTGACTTCTTGTGCTTCTTGCACCTCTTACCAGAATGTCCCGATAATTTGGAATGCGATAAAGAGGACTTGGAACTCCTGGAGCGGAGCCTGGACCTTCCTCGCAACTGAGACAGCGAACGAGATCTCCTAGGAGTCATGCGACGTGGTGCCGACTGCCGGGCAGCAAGTAGAATTAGGAACCGCTCCCTTAAAACCTTCGGAGCCATGGCCCGGCAGTTGGAGTACTACTTTGAGTCGTGGTCTCGCTCCAGGCACCACAGGCAAACCAGGTGCTGGTCTGTCACTGACATGGCACGGTGACAGGCACCACACGGTTTGAACCCAAAAGTCTTCCTAAACACGACGAAAAAACCTACACACCGAAAAGGGGTCGACAAAAGCCGAAAAAAGCCTGTCAAAAAGTAACAGAGGGTAGCTCTCTTGACAGATCAGCACTTGATTGGCGCGGGAAGAAAAGAACGTTAGCGTGCTGAAATGGTGCCTATAAAGGGGACGTGGACATCACTATGGCGCAGACGACGCCCACGAGATCATGCTGAGCCGTCCGACGCCACCTACCGGCACGCAGGGGTATTGCTCGAAGAAAAATCTTCTGGATTCAGTCGGACGCCTGGGAAATTCAAAGGTAAGGAATCTGCGGCTAGATGTCTCTATCTGATTGAATTATTAATGGGGGTAAACAAATGATGGCGAACATCGACAATACATTAACAATACAAAATAAGCCTGATTGCCATATGTAGGAAAGTGCCCCTTTCATCCCCCACTTTTTGCCTGGTATTTAGTGTGATATCAACTGGAAATGCACCTGCTAACCAGGTCCCTAGTGCCAGATCCCTTTCCCAAAACTGTACAATTGTTTCCCCCAATTGGCAATACTTTTAGCACTTCTGTAAGTTCCTAGTAAATGGTACCCCTGGTACCTAGGGCATGAGGTACTAAAGAAGGGCCTCTAAGGGCTGCAGCATGAATTGTGCCACCCTAAGAGACCCCTCACCAAGCACATGCAAGGCTGCCCCAGCAGACTGCGTGTCAAGGTGCAAACAAAAGTGAAAACAAGACATGGCACTCATCCGTGTGCCATGTCCCCTAACACTGCCTGTAATATTTGTAAGTCACCCCTACAGCAGGCCTTACAGACCCAAGGCAAGGTGCATTATTTTATACGTGAGGATATATCTGACTGAGCAGATATGCCCCTGTGCTGGTCAGTTCCATTACTGCCAGTGCAAGTGAACAGGAAAGCCATTTTAAAACATGTGCTGGACACTAGTGAGAACGAGTTCCCCAGCTACATGATGGCTTCACTGAAAATAGGGCTGTTTGGTATTAAACATCTCACCTTAATAAACCCACACTGATTTCAGTATTGGATTTATTAATACATGCATCCAGAGGGCACCTTAGAGGTGCCCCCTGAAAACCTATCAACCCCTGGTGTATTGGCTGTCTGGATTCTGCCAGCCTGCCACCAGAGACGAGTTTCTGCCCCCCAAGGATGAGAGCCTTTGCTCTCGGGAGGTCAGAATCAAAGCCTGCTTGGGAAGAGGGTGGTCACACCCCCTCCCACAGGATGACCTGCGGATTAGCACTCTCAGGCAGGGGATCTTCAAAGAAGCCACCGCCTTTGAATTGCAAGTCTGGCTCCCCTCACAGGAGAGGAAGCCGACCCCCTTTTTCCTGAGCCCTTTGGCACCTGGACAGATGGGAAAATAAGCAAGTCTGGTAGGCGTGCCCACACTATTACCACCCCTAAGGTGGCCTTACCTGAATTGGACTCAACTTTTCACAGTTGCCCATCTTTGTGATGGCAAACTTAGGAACTCTGGGACAGAGTTTTGCCCATTTCCCACAGGAAGTGGTCATTGGCTACTACCCTACACTCCCCTAACGCCCCTAAATTCAGCATTTAGGGGAGCCCCTGGCACCAGAATATCAGACCCTGCCAACCTGAAAGAAGACGGATGTGAAGAGTCACAAAGAGCAAGAACAGAAGATCCAGCAACTGGCTTGGCACCAACCCTGCCTGCCTGCTGACTCAAACAATTGTGCCAAAAGATGATTTCTACTACAGCTGCTGTGTCTCCAAAGCCTGGGAGATCTGCCAGCACTTCACCCAGGAACAAAACTCCCGTGGAGCAGCAGAGCAGCTTCTCTGCATCCTGCAGGCACCCAAAGACACCTGAGAGGACTCCAAGACCAGGAAAACACAACGCCCAAGGTCACCACTGCACTCGTCGCTCCAGGCCAGAGTTGAAGTGGACAAACAGTGCCAGCATTGTCCCCTCAACCCTCCAGAGACCGAGTCCACTGTGGTTTCACTTCTCATGGACCCCCCCCCCCCGTCATCTGCAGCCTTAGTTTGCAGGCCCCCTCTACCATGACTGCTCCCGGTAAGGAAACCCGACACCTAAAGTCACCTCTGCACCCATCGCCCCTGGCCTGTGAAGAGGACCAAAGGTGTCCCCACGTCTCCGAGCATCGCGAGGCTTAAGTCCCCCTGTTGATCCAGTCCAACTGGCGTCCCAGTTCAAACCTGCAGCGTCTTTACGCGAAGACCAATCCCCATAGACTAACATTGGGGACCAGACACTGTTTTGCACCTCTGTCCCTGGCCGCCCTACTGCCGCTGGTGGTGTCTTGCTGGTGCTGCCTTGGACTTTGCCCACAGCTCACCTTAAGTCCAGGAGATTGGTCCCGTAAGTCGCTGTACTGTACCTTAACGCCTTGCTTGTTCTTCCTTCCATAGGATAATATTGTAGCTTCTGAGAAATGCACAAAGTGCCGACTCGACTTTTTAAATGCAAAAGTATTTCTACTGAGAAACATACTTACCGGATTGTATTGATTCTGGTGCCTAAATATATATAAAGATGAGGGCACCTTTGTGTCGGCAGTCCATAAGTCATGGTCCAGGTTGGATTATTGGCTTCTTTCCGATTCACTGGCTCCGTGGGTCAATGGGGTCAGGCATATGCCACAAACGCTCTCGGATCACTCTCCGGTAGTGTTGGACATCAATATCCCGACTAGACATTATCAACCATTTCAGTGGCGATTGCAGCCGTCCTCCCTCCTAGATCCTGTATTTAGGGAAGTGGTTCATCAGGCTATCGAACTCTTTTTTAGTGAGAGCGAAGGTACAGTAGAGGAAGCGGGTACTCTCTGGGAAGCCTTCAAGGCTACACTCAGGGGAACCTGCATAGGGCTTCAGGCAGGGGTGCTAAAAGCATTGCGATCACATATGAAACACATTGAGAATGAACTAGTGCGTCACAAAAAGGAGTACGCAAGCACATTGAATATGAACAAGTTGGCAGAGATCAGGAACTTGGTGACAGAATATAATGAAACGGCAGATCAGGAGCTAAAACATATGTCCAGGCGCTGGAGGGCTAGGGCGTATGGCGAGGGTTGCTGCCCGGGCCGCACATTAGCAGCAAAAATAAAAGGGGTGAGGACTCAGGACTATGTCACGGAAATAGAGGGTTCGGACGGTGCCAAGTATCACAATACACCCGATATAATTGAATGTTTTAGGGATTACTACGCCACCCTATATGGCCCTGGGGAAGAAGCCGAAAGTGCAGAGAGATCAGGGACTTCTTTGAAGAGATTGCATTAGCGTGGCTCTCAGATGGTCAAAGGGAGTACTTGATGCAACCTCTCACGGTAGAAGACGTGAAGGAGGCCATACGAACATTACCGTCCGGTAAGGCAACGGGCATAGACGGGCTGCTGGGGGAATTTTATAAGGAGTTTGCAGATTTGCTGGCCCCGCACCTGGTGAATATGTATAGCGAATGACAAACGAATTCTGCCTCCCTCACTTAGGGAAGCGTTAATCGTCACATTGTTAAAGCCAGGGAAGCGCATAGATAGTTGTGAGTCGTACCGCCCACTTTCATTGTTAAACATCGACACAAAGATAATTGCTAAAATTATAGCTAACAAACTTCGACCACTATTACCCGGATTGGTCCTTCCGGACCAATCGGGATTTGTGCCACCTCGGTCCACGTCTCATAACTTGCGCACTGTGTTTGCGGTATTACACCAACTGGACCCGGATCATAAAGCTGCCGCGTGTTACTTGACGCGGCTAAAGCATTTGATTCTGTCAGATGGGGGTATATGTTTGATACGCTAAGAAGGATGGGACTGCCATTCCCTTTTATACAATGGTTAGAGATCCTTTACACCGCTCCGGTAGCGAGGGTGCGAATAAATAACTGTCATTCCAAACCTTTTAAAATATATAAAGGGACCAGGCATGGGTGCCCTTTTTCCCCTATCCTATTTGCTATTGTGATGGAGCCGCTGGCCTGCATAGTGCGACAGAGATACACGAGCGCGGCGTTACAGTTCAGACAGCGCCCGCTTATAATTTCCATGTTCGCGGATGACATGGTTTTATATATACGCAACCCAGAGGAGAATCTGCATTCGTTAATTCGGGAGTACATCAAATATGAACGTCTGTCGGGGCTCAGAATTAATTGGGGAAAGTCAGCTGTCTTCCCTCTACCAGCACGATGCAATTTTCACTGGAGTATCCGCTCGAATGGTCAGTGGAACCTGTCAAATATCTAGGGGTGTGGGTGCATCATGATTCTGAGATAGTGTTGACGGAAAACTTTGGTAGAGCTCTGACCTCCACAGAGGAACAGGTGAATAGATGGATTGGTTTACCTCCATCCTTGGCTGACAGAATCGCAATGATAAAAATGGTTATTCTCCCCAGATTCCTGTATCTTTTCACTAATGTTCCTATCAAATTGTCGAGGGTCTTTTTCGACAGGCTGCGCTCAATATTAATACGTTTGGTCTGGGCGGGCAGGAAATCCAGGTGTAGCTGGAGCATTAACACAACAAGGCCGTATTCGCAGGGGGGGGGTTGCAGCGCTGGATTTGTACAATTATTATTTGTGCGCCCAGGCTCAATTTGCACACTATTGGTTTTATCCCCCTCCTTTTCTCCCGCACGTAGCGGTGGAGGCGGATGACATGGCTCCAGATCAACTAGTGGCGTTACTTTCGAAGGCACGCACAAACTACCCGATTAAGGACATGTGTACTGCGGATTGCACGGCACAGGCATGGCGTGTCATGGCGAAGCGAGCGGGCAGACATCCTATATATGCCCCGGCCCTCCCACTGGCACATCATCCTAACATTTCGGTGGCGCAAGACAAATGGGCGTTGGAAACACTAGCGGGTAAGGGTATTGTTACAATGGGTGATGCCTACCCGGACGGTACTTTTGTTTTGATGGCTGCTATACGCGACCGTCATCCCGGTTCACCAATGTCAATATTTACATATTACAGGCTACAGGAGGCACTTAAGGCCTTTAATGACAGTCATCCAGCAGAGCCAGTGACCTTGAGCCCGCTACAAGCTTTATTGGCAAGCCCCTCGCGGGTTAAATTAGTCACCAGACTGTACAACGCGATGCAAGCGGACACTGCACCTACTTCTAGTAATGCACAGGGGAGGTGGGAAACAGCACTGGGGACCACGTTCAACGATGAAGACTGGGAGTTCAGGTGCTCTGTGACACGACGATTGACGGCTAACTGCAATCTACGCATAATTCATTTTAAATATGTACAACAGTTATATTACACTCCTCTACAGTTACAAAGGTATGGCCTGCGAGAGACGGCTAGATGCAAAAGGTGCCAGGTACAGGAGGCAGATTTTATCCATCTAGCCTGGTTGTGTGACAGGGTCCACAGTTTTTGGGTGTTGGTAACACAAGCATTAACCGCCATGATGTTGGAGGAGGTGGGTTGCACGCCACAGATATGTTTGTTGGGGTTGGTGAAGCGCTTGAAGCCAGAGAACAGACGTCTGGTGCTGATTGCATTGTTATTGGCTAAGAGAAAAGTGGCGCAGACCTGGGACAGCAAAAATGCACCTAACTTTAAAAATTGGTTGCAAGACGTTGTGTTTTGCAGAGATCAACTGTCATGTTATGCCGAAGAACTTCCAGCACCATCTAAGCCCAAGGACATTTGGTCTCCACTTACGGCATATCTGTTGTCTATGCCCCAGGATGTCACGGTCGACACAGGAACGACTTAGATGTAATTGTCTTAAAGTGTAAAAAGGACTTGTACTATCGCAATACATATGTGTATTTAATGGTATTCTGTAAAAATTGAAGGTATTATGCTGTCACGCTTGTGTTTTGTTTGATGTGTGTAATACATATCTGTTGTATGTTTCTGGAAATGCTTAAAATAAAATATATATATATATGTCATGTGATCAAGGCCGCTTGTTCGGTTGGAACGCGTAATGGCAGACAATGGCGAAATAAAATAATTGCAGCACTTATCTGGGTCCACGCTCGTTTTTCTGAGGAGTTGGAGTTTGTGACGAGGTGTTGGGATATATATATATATGTATATTATCTACTGGCGGTCGCCAGTAGATAGTTATAGTTACAACCTATTATCCATAGGAAATCCGCGACATTCTATTTGAAATAACTCTCTTGCCGGTTGACGTATCTTCGCAAAATTTTCAAACTTTGTGGCCCGCTCCGGTCCGCTCCTACCCTGAAAGTCTCGGGGGGATTCGTCAAGCGGGGGCCGAGAAAAAGGGGGGTCCCAAAACGCGTTTTCCCCATGCAATTTTCCATAGGAAACTTTAGACACGGCTACAGCCCGAACTGCTGAACGGAATTACACCAAATTTGGCAAAGAGGTAGTTCTTGGTTCAGAAAGAACCCTTTTTGTTAAATGGTGTAAATCCGTTCAGTAGTTGCTGAGAAAAATCAAAAGTAAAAAGATAGTGATATCTATGGCCGAGTAGGGTCCGCGTACCCTCCCGATCACGAGCTGCATGTTAATTGGCTGTCAGCTGGCTGTCAACATTCCGATTCAGGAAATGTTGGCAGCCATTTTGTCCCTCGGTAGAACCGAGGGACAGAAACAAGTGCGCAAAGCGCACAAAGGGGGCAGGGTAGAAACACCCTGACCCCCTACGTTTGCTCAGGGGGTCCCACAAGGACCCCCTGGGCAAAAAAAAAAAAAAAAAAAAATTTTTTAAATCGGCAGGATGCGCTCAGGGTGCGCGAATCCTGCCGAAAAAAAAAAAATCGAAGCGCGGTCTCCCGCGCTTCGATTGTATTTTGCCCCCGGGTGGCCCAAGTCCCGGGGGCATGGTGGGGGGTTAATTTTATGTGTGGGGGGCCTCAAGGGCCCCCAAGCCCGGGGACCGCCACCCCCGGGGCTTTTTTGAAAATGTTGCGGGAGGGCTCTGAGCCCTCCCGCAGCCCCCGGGGACCGCCACCTCCCCGGGGCTTTTTTTACATTGAACAACCTGTGTGGGGGGCTCCAGCCCCCACACGCCCCGGGACCACCACCTCCCCGGGGCACTAACAAATTAAAATGGGGGTCCGTTTTGGACCCCCAAAGCCCCGGGGACCACCACCTCCCCGGGGCTGTGCTGATGTAGGGAGGGGGGCCGCGCGGCTCCCGTCCTGTCATTGCAAACTTGCTTTGGATATTTGAAGAGAGAGCAGGAAACCTGCTCTCTCTTCCAATATCCAAAGCTGATTGCTTTTCACATGGGGAGCAGCATGTTAGCTGCTCCCCATGTGTAAAAGCAATGCCGGCTCCCGTAGGACACGGGGAGCCGGCGGGACTGTGGGGGCTTGGGGACCCCCACAGTCCCCAACGAGAGGACAGGCCCCGGGGGATGGGGTCCCCGGGGCCAATACAGGCCCAGGGAAGGGGGCCACGCGGCCCCCTTCCCGTTTTTTAATTTATTTTGTAATTTAAAAAAGGGGTAAGGCCCTGGGGGATGGGGTCCCCAGGGCCCAAAAACAGAAAAAAGGAAGGGGGCCACACAGCCCCCTTCAGGGGACCCAAATTTTTTTATTTTTTTTTTAAACGATCGGGCCCGCAGGCCCCGCCCCTTCCTTCACCACTCTGCAAACGCGCCCCCTGGCGCGTTTGCAGAGGGGAACAATTCCCCTTGAATACTGGGGGTCCCTGGGGGCCAACTAGCCCACCAGGAACCTCCAGTATGCGCCAGGGGGCTGCCTTGCAGAGAGGTGTACAGAGGCCACGCCCCTTTTACACCTCTCTGCAACGCAGCTCTGTGGCGCTTTTTGGAGGTATATGGTGGGCTAGTTGGACTCCGGGGACCCTCAGGATTCAAGGGGACTTAATCCCCCAACTTAAAACGCGCCACGGGGCGCGTTTGCACAGTGGTGAAGGGAGGGGGCGGGGCTTCAGGTGACATGTTGGCCAACTAGCCCAACAGGTACATCCAGAAAGCGCCACAGAGCTGCGTTGCAGAGAGGTGTAAAAAGGGGTGTGGCCTCTCTACACGTCTCTGCAACGCAGCCCCCTGGCGCATATTGGAGGTTCCTGGTGGGCTAGTTGGCCCCTAGGGACCCTCAGGATTCAAGGGGACTTAATCCCCCAACTTAAAACGCGCCACGGGGCGCGTTTGCACAGATGTCACCTCAGGCCCCGCCCCCTCCCTTCACCATTGTGCAAATATTCTTCTAAAATCATCCGAAATACGAATTCCGATTTACTCACCTGTTATCAGGAGAGACCTCAGTGCTGCATCTTTCAGCCCAGTACTGATCCTCAAAAGTAATTTTAACCGTACTTACCAGTAACTTGAATTTCCTTCCATAGGATATCATTGCCTGCTTTTTGCTGAAAAAGTTTCTAAGTGTTGATTTTTGAAACATACAAATATTCCTCTAAAATCAGCCGAAATCCGAATTCTGATTTACTCACCTGTTATCAGGAGAGACCTCAGTGCTGCATCTTTCAGCCCAGTACTGGTCCTGAAAAGTAATTTTAACCGTACTTACCGGTAACTTGAATTTCCTTCCATAGGCTAACATTGACTGGTTTCACTTGGAAATTCTTCTAAGTGTGGAGTTTTGGAACTTTATAATATTCCTCTAAAATCAACCAAAGTACGAATTCCAATTTACTCACCTGTTATCAGGAGAGAACCCAGTGCTGCATCTTTTAGCCCAGCACTGACCCTGAAAAGTAATTTTAACCGTACTTACCAGTAACTTATATTTTCTTCCATAGGAATCCATTGTCTGCTTTTCAGCAGTAAAGTTTCAAAGTGTCGATTTTCACAAACTACAAATATTCCTAAAAAATCGCCTGTATGACTTAAACGCATTCTTTCAACTGTTTACAGGAGATGCACCAGTGCTGGATCCAGGATCCAACACTGAGTAAGAAAAAGTAACGATAACAGTTTTTACCTTCTAAGTGAATTTCCTTCCATAGGATAACATTGGTGATTCTATGAGAAAAAGTTTCTAAGTGTCAACTTTTAAAGTACAATAATATTCCTTAAAAATCACGACTGTAACCAAAACGCTTTTACTCAACTATTTACAGGAGATGTGCCAGGACTGAATCTAGGATCCAGTCCTGTGGTTAGAAAAGTAATTCATAAAGTAACTAATTGCATTTAACTAGAAATTCACATTGAGCTGAATGTTGCATTGTGTTTGAAAATGTGTTGCCCATTGCAACAACTGTAACTACTGTACTTAAAAGTCTATTGCCTATGTGCAAAGTATTTAAACTAAAGTAATTCATTCTGAGAAAGTATTTTTTGTAATGTAATGTATAATGTAATTACAATGTAATTTAAAAAATAAAATATGTAAAAAAAAAAAATTCTAAAAATGTAGTAAATTAGTATTAAAAAAATTTATATAACAATTAATACATTTAAAAATTGTCATTTACAAAACCTTTGAAATTCACTGAAAAAACCGTAGGTTTCAGACATGTTATAGTTACAAATTAGCATTTAAAAAACCTTTGAAATTCACTGAAAAAACCATAGGTTTCAGGGACGTTATAGTTACAAATTAGCATTTAAAAAACCTTTGAAATTCACTGAAAAAACCATAGGTTTTAGGGACAGTTATAGTTAGTTGGACATTGCACTCGTACAAAACCCGTGAAATTCCCCCGTTATAGTTAGTCCAGCTAACTATAACTCGCGCCCGCAATGCACTGCTGATGACGTCACATATTACATCACTCATGACATGGTCAGTGACATCACTGATGACATCACTGATGACATCTCAAATGACATCACTGATGACATCACTGGTGACATCATCCATGTGATAATTTCATGCATCTTCTCACACCCTAATATAACCTTTGATACACCCACTCTAAATTACAGACTGCCATTCGCAAAACCATAGACACTCCAACACCAATAACTACATACCCACTCACTGATTCTTAGGTCTACGCACACATCAACTCACTCACCCGTACAGTCACTCATACTTACGGTCACTCAGTACAGGACTATCATATGCACTCATACTCCTATATAGACACTCAAACACCGCCACTCATCCATAGAGGTACTCACACACCTAGTCAGTCATGCAAATAATTAAACACACTACCATTTACTCACCTATACAGTTATACACATACCAGCTCACTTACTCATACAAATACTAGCACATTCTTACGCTCTTATACAATCACTGATACAAGCACACACTCATCCATACAGCCACTATCACAATCACTCACTCTCGCTTATAGCTATTTATATACTCCAACACACATATATACTGCCTTTCACATATGTAGTTACTCACACATGTACCACTGGGACATACATTCACTCACTAACACACTCTTACACACACTTACCCACCCATACAGTCTATCACAGATGCACTCTTGAAACCATCCACCCAGTGAATCACCCACTCACACATTTATGCAGAGTCGCACACACCCCTCCCACACAAACACTCAGGCACCCATACAGATACTCACACAAGCATTCATTAACTCATATAGACACTCATGTAGCTATTCACAAACACATGCAGCCACTTACACAGCAACAGACAGACGGATACAGACATTCACCCAGTTTAGTCACTAACCTATGCATTCAGTAAGATACGTTAAATCACTCACTTATACAGTCAGTCACGCACCTACTAAATCATCCATACAGACACTTACACACCCACTCATTCTTCAATACGTCTTTTCCTATATATATTAAAAATATTTAAACTTTACAGAAACACACAGTCACTGGATGATGTCAACAGTGATGTCATTTGAGATGTCATCAGTGATGTCATCAGTGATGTCACTGACCATGTCATGAGTGATGTAATATGTGACGTCATCAGCAGTGCATTACGGGGCGCGAGTTATAGTTAGCTGAACTAACTATAACGGGGAAATTTCACGGGTTTTGTACGAGTGCAATGTCCAAGTAACTATAACTGTCCCTAAAACCTATGGTTTTTTCAGTGAATTTCAAAGGTTTTTTAAATGCTAATTTCTAACTATAACGTGTCTGAAACCTATGGTTTTTTCAGTGAATTTCAAAGGTTTTTTAAATGCTAATTTCTAACTATAACGTGCCTGAAACCTATGGTTTTTTTCAGTGAATTTCAAAGGTTTTGTAAATGACAATTTTTAAATGTATTAATTGTTATATTAATTTTTTCATACTGATTTACTACATTTTAGAAACAATTTTTTTTTACATATTTTATTTTTTAAATTACATTGTAATTACATTATACATTACATTACAAAAAATACTTTCTCAGAATGAATTACTTTAGTTTAAATACTTTGCACATAGGCAATAGACTTTTAAGTACAGTAGTTACAGTTGTTGCAATGGGCAACACATTTTCAAACACAATGCAACATTCAGCTCAATGTGAATTTCTAGTTAAATGAAATTAGTTACTTTATGGATTACTTTTCTAACCACAGGACTGGATCCTAGATTCAGTCCTGGGACATCTCCTGTAAACAGTTGAGTAAAAGCGTTTTGGTTACAGTACTGATTTTTAAGGAATATTATTGTATTTTAAAAGTTGACACTTAGAAACTTTTTCTCATATGGTCACCAATGTTATCCTATGGAAGGAAATTCACTTAGCAGGTAAAAACTGTTATTGTTACTTTTTCTTACTCAGTGTTGGATCCTGGATCCAGCACTGGTGCATCTCCTGTAAACAGTTGAAAGAATGCGTTTAAGTCATACAGGTGATTTTTAAGGAATATTTGTAGTTTGTAAAAATCAACACTTTGAAACTTTTTTGCTGAAAACCAGACAATGGATTCCTATGGAAGAAAATATAAGTTACTGGTAAGTACGGTTAAAATTACTTTTCAGGGTCAGTGCTGGGCTAAAAGATGCAGCACTGGGTTCTCTCCTGATAACAGGTGAGTAAATCGGAATTCGTATTTCGGCTGATTTTAGAGGAATATTTTAAAGTTCCAAAACTCCACACTTAGAAGAATTTCCAAGTGAAACCAGTCAATGTTAGCCTATGGAAGGAAATTCAAGTTACTGGTAAGTACGGTTAGAATTACTTTTCAGGGTCAGTGCTGGGCTAAAAGGTGCAACACTGGGTTTTCTCCTGATAACAGGTGAGTAAGTCGGAATTCGGATTTCGGCTGATTTTAGAGGAATATTTGTATGTTTCAAAAATCAACACTTAGAAACTTTTTCAGCAAAAAGCAGGCAATGATATCCTATGGAAGGAAATTCAAGTTACTGGTAAGTACGGTTAAAATTACTTTTCAGGATTAGTACTGGGCTGAAAGATGCAGCACTGAGGTCTCTCCTGATAACAGGTGAGTAAATCGGAATTCGTATTTCGGATGATTTTAGAAGAATATTTGCACAATGGTGAAGGGAGGGGGCGGGGCCTGAGGTGACATCTGTGCAAACGCGCCCAGTGGCGCGTTTTAAGTTGGGGGATTAAGTCCCCTTGAATCCTGAGGGTCCCTAGGGGCCAACTAGCCCACCAGGAACCTCCAATATGCGCCAGGGGCTGCGTTGCAGAGACGTGTAGAGAGGCCACACCCCTTTTACACCTCTCTGCAACGCAGCTCTGTGCGCTTTCTGGATGTACCTGTTGGGCTAGTTGGCCCCCAGGGACCCTCAGGATTGAAGGGGATTTAATTCCCCATCTTAAAACGCGCCACGGGGCCTGTTTGCACACATGTCACCTGAAGCCCCGCCCCCTCCCTTCACCACTGTGCAAACGCGCCCCGTGGCGCGTTTTAAGTTGGGGGATTAAGTCCCCTTGAATCCTGAGGGTCCCCGGAGTCCAACTAGCCCACCATATACCTCCAAAAGCGCCACAGAGCTGCGTTGCAGAGAGGTGTAAAAGGGGCGTGGCCTCTGTACACCTCTCTGCAAGGCAGCCCCTGGCGCATACTGGAGGTTCCTGGTGGGCTAGTTGGCCCCAGGGACCCCCAGTATTCAAGGGGAATTCGTTCCCCCTCTGCAAACGCGCCAGGGGGCGCGTTTGCAGAGTGGTGAAGGAAGGGGGCGGGGCCTGCGGGCCCGATCGTTTTTTTTTTTTTTTTTTTTTTGTCCCCTGAAGGGGGGCTGTGTGGCCCCCCTTCCTTTTTCATGTTTTTGGGCCCTGGGGACCCCATCCCCCAGGGCCTTACCCCTTTTTTTAAATTAAATATTTAAAAAAAAAACGGGAAGGGGGCCGCGGGGCCCCCCTTCCCTGGGCCTGTATTGGCCCCGGGGACCCCATCCCCCGGGGCATGGCCTCGATTTTTTTTTTTTTCTTTGGAGGGGGGCTGCGTGGCCCCCCTCCTCAGGCCATTTAAGGCCCCGGGGACCCCATCCCCCGGGGCTGGCCTTTCCGTTTATTTTTTAATTTAATTATTTTTAAACTTTGGGGAGGGGGGCCGCGTGGCCCCCCCTCCCGGGCCACTACTTGCCCCGGGGACCCCATCCCCCGGGGCTGGCCCTCTCCGTTGGGGACTGTGGGGGGGTCCCCAAGCCCCCCACAGTCCCGCCGGCTCCCCGCGTCCCTTGGGAGCCGGCATTGCTTACACATGGGGAGCTGCTAAGATGCAGCTCCCCATGTGGAAAGCAGTCGGCTTTGGATATTGGAAGAGAGAGCAGGTTTCCCTGCTCTCTCTTCCAATATCCAAAGCAGTTTGCTATGGCAGGACGGGAGCCGCGAGGCTCCCGTCCTGCCATAGCAAACTACAGTGTCCCGGGGGTAGGCACCCCGGGACACTGCAGGAGCCGGCCCTGGGGGTGGCGGTCCCCAGGGCCATCAAGGGCTCCAGGAGAGGGGCCGCGCGGCCCCCTCCCTTAAATTGCACAGCCCCGGGGAGGTGGTGGTCCCCGGGGCTCTGGGGGTCCGTAACGGACCCCCATATTTAAATGTTTAGTGCCCCGGGGAGGTGGCGGTCCCCGGGGCGTGTGGGGGGGCTGGAGCCCCCCCACACAGGTTTTTTAATTTAAAAAAAAAAAAAAAAGCCCCAGGGAGGTGGTGGTCCCCGGGGCTGCGGGAGGGCTCAGAGCCCTCCCGCACCATTTAAAAAAAAAAAAGCCCCTGGGGGTGGCGGTCCCCGGGGCTTGGGGGGCCCTTTGAGGCCCCCCACACATAAAATTAACCCCCCCCCACCATGCCCCCGGGACTTGGGCCACCCGGGGGCCAATTAACATCGAAGCGCGGGAGACCGCGCTTCGATTTTTTTTTTTTCGGCAGGATTCGCACACCCTGCCGATTTTTAAAAAAAAATATTTTTTTTTTTTTTTGCCCAGGGGGTCCGTGTGGGACCCCCTGAGCAAACCGAGGGGGTCAGGGTGTTTCTACCCTGCCCCCTTTGTGCGCTTTGCGCACTTGTTTCTGTCCCTCGGTTCTACCGAGGGACAAAATGGCTGCCAACATTTCCTGAATCGGAATGTTGACAGCCAGCTGACAGCCAATTAACACGCAGCTCGTGATCGGGACGG
Organism: Calotriton arnoldi; assembly: GCA_963921515.1. NCBI lineage: Eukaryota > Metazoa > Chordata > Amphibia > Caudata > Salamandridae > Calotriton > Calotriton arnoldi. The sequence goes on from CAWUFW010005817.1 coordinate 428,797, forward strand.
TGCGCGCAGGGTGCGCTGAGGGTACGCGGACCCTACTCGGCCATAGATATCACTATCTTTTTTACTTTTCATTTTCTCAGCAACTACTGAACGGATTTACACCATTTAACAAAAGGGTTCTTTCTGAACCAAGAACTACCTCTTTGCCAAATTTGGTGTAATTCCGTTCAGCAGTTCGGGCTGTAGCCGTGTCTAAAGTTTCCTATGGAAAAATGCATGGGGAAAATGCGTTTTGGGACCCCCCTTTTTTCTCGGCCCCCGCTTGACGAATCCCCCCGAGACTTTCAGGTTAGGACCGGAGCGGGCCACAAAGTTTGAAAATTTCGCGAAGATACGTCAACCGGCAAGAGAGTTATTTCAAATAGAATGTCGCGGATTTCCTATGGATAATAGGTTGTAACTATAACTATCTACTGGCGACCGCCAGTAGATAATATATATATCTCCAGCTCCAGAACACCAGCCAGTTGCACTCATGAACGGGTGCACGACAAGCGGGGGTGTTCCCGCCTTTAACATTTTGCTCCCAAAAGGCTATAGCTTGTAATTCACAAGGGATTCATTAATTAACTTCGGATATTTGCCTTAAATTAATTTAGCTCATTCAGGGCTTTATGATCTTATATGAAAGCAAACCGAATGTTTATGATTACTAAAATGTCGTATTTACTGCATTATAGTTCTGCTTTGGCTATTTAAAGATGGCGGAACTTTTAGTAGTGTTGTTGCTATCCTTGCCGAATTGTCCTTTTTTAGTTTCTGTACCGGAAACCAATAGTGTGTATAAATAATAATGATGGCTGCGGCGTTTCGTGCAAATATTGACAAAGGCTATGTGCCGAAACGCGTCTTGTGTGCCCTGAGTCCGAGTTTGTGAATAAACTTTTCGGAACTCTTCCCCGCGAGTGCTGTCATCTGTTACGGGTACGATTACCCGATGGAATTGGGAGCAAAATATATATATGCGGGATAATGTCAATAGTAGAAGTATAGGCTCAACCAGCGATAATAGTGATGTACTTCCACCACTAGCCATAGCAGACATCCCCACATTGAATATTTTGCAGCAATTACAAGAACAAACTGCAATCACAGCCAGCACCCAAAATCCCCTCGACCAGGCACATGATGATACTACTCTACATACATTGGGCATAGACATAGGGGCCTCTAGCCTAACTAAATTTAGAGCTCCATCAAAGTATGTACCCCAAACACCAGAGGACAACACTGATCTGTTCCATGAAACAGTAAGTAATGACTTACTCGAACTCACAGCCACCAACCCTAAAAAGAGGAATATCACTAAAGAACAATGGGAGGCAGTTTCTAGATTACAGAAAGATGATAAGATTGTCATTAAATCATCGGACAAGGGGGGAAACATTGTGGTGATGGACAGAGACAAATACGTCCAGGAAGCCGAGAGACAGCTCAGTAATACTACTTGTTATGAAAGGGTAGATAAAACATACTTGATCACCTTACAGACCAGATATCACGAAAACCTAGAAGAATGGTTTAATAACAAACTTCTGAGTTGGGACGAGAAACAGTTTTTAATGAACAAAACACCCACCACACCCACTTTTTACCTTTTACCAAAGGTACATAAAGATGCGGATAACCCAACAGGACGTCCAATTGTGTCTTCTAAAAATAGTCTATTAGAAAACACCTCTGAATTTGTAGACCATTTTCTCTTCCCATATGTCAAAGATCTTAATTCCTACCTTAGGGATACAAAAGATTTTCTGCAGAAAATCCAAAACTTGCATTGGGAAAGTAAATACTGGATGGTCTGCTTAGACGTTGAAAGTCTCTATACGAGCATTAGACACATAGACGGCCTCAAAGCATGCCAACACTTCCTCAAAGCAAGAAATATCGAATTTTTAGAACACACACGCATGATCCTGCAGATGATAGAAATATGTCTGACAGAGAATGTGTTTATGTTTGATGGGAAGTGGTACAAGCAACTACAGGGCACATCGATGGGTACTTGCTTTGCCCCTAGCTATGCTAATCTAGTGGTGGGGTGGTGGGAGAAGCAGATACTCTGGAGTGAGGAAATGGAACCCTGGTCCAACAACATTGGACTATGGTTAAGATTTATAGATGATGTCTTTTTTGTGTGGGAGGGTAATGAATGCGATCTCCTTGACTTTGTTGAATGTTTGAACAGTAACACCATGAATCTAAAGTTTACTATGTTACACAGCCAACAGAGTATTGATTTTTTGGACATCAGGTTAACTATAAGTGATGGCAAATTGACAACAGACCTATTTAGAAAAAAGACTGCAGGCAACTCTATTCTCCACTCAGCTAGTTGTCACCCCCCTAATTTCAGATGGAGTATTCCATATAGTGAGTTTCTTAGAGCTAGGCGCAACTGTAGCACAGAAACTTTGTATGAAAAAAACAAACTAGACATGGTCAAGAGATTTAAGAATAGAGGTTACACGACCAAGATGTTACGTAGGGGTATTACCAAAGCTGACTCTGTCAGTCGTGATGAAGCCTTATTCCAACCTCCCAAGATTCGAGAGAAAGCAGATGACACAGGAACCCCAGTGCGGTTCATAACCACAAAAAGCACACAGGCAGGTGAACTGAGAAACATCTTGAAGAGAAGATGGCATATCTTGACACAAGATCCACTACTTTCCAAAAAGTTAGGTAACTCACCAGCAGTTACTTTCAGAAAAACCTATCCCTTAAGGATATCTTAGTCAATAGCCACTTACAGAGTAACAAAAAAACGTGGCTAGAGCAAAGGGGAGGCTTTTACAAATGCAGCAAATGCAAAGCCTGTAGATACATTGAGAATGTAAGTGAAGTGACATTACAGAGATCGAGAAGTAAATGGAAAATAACAAAACCCATAACTTGTGGGACTGATTTCGTAATTTATGCTATCACCTGTCCATGTGGGAAATGGTATGTTGGTTCGACAACATTCCCGGTCAAGAAGAGAATCTTGGAACATTGGAGAGCGATAACTAATCGCGACTTCAGTTACAGTACATCTAGACACTTTAATGAGGCACATGAAGGCGATGGACCAAAGGCAAGTTCTTTGGTCTAGCAACAATTTCCAAACATCCTAGAGGAGGGAATCGAATCCAAGCATTACGCAGACTAGAATCCAGATTAATTCTCCTAGCTGGCAGTATGTTCCCTACAGGTATGAACAATGACGAAGAATTATATGTACATTTATAAATATTGGGACGCTTCCTGTTAACCAATTGAATAGTTCCTATTCAGTTAGATTGTAGATTTCCTAATTTTAATTTCACTTGTTGGTGGTTTTAACCTGCACTGTTGATTTCCTGTTTTGTTTTCCAAAAATACATGATGCATTGAAGAAGAAAATGTGGATATAAATTAACTCTTGATGGTTTGTCTGTTCTTGAAATTGTGATGCCCAAGCTAGGGTTTGCAACTATGATGTTATGACCATGAGTCTAATTATACAAGTGACATTAACGGTTTCTGTTTTATCTATTTTCAACAGATCGGCTTCACCACATGAGAGGAGGATAGCCACTAAAAAATATTGTTAAGAGCACAAGAGAGCCAGTATGTTCACAGTAACTGCTATCTCCACAGAACCTCTGGGCATGTTATAGTCTATATTGTCATGTGCACTGCACTAAAAAATTGGGGAATCAAAAAATCCTTCATGACATTTTAGTTCTAGCAATTAATGTGAATGCACCTAGGTGCAAGACTAATTTTGACTACAATATATGCACAGTTCACCTACCTCCCTCTGTTAACAGCCACGTTATGCACCAATTTCTAGACACATACACATATGTATAAAAATTCTTTCAACGTTAACTTAGCTGTCATCATAATTAGGTCTATGTGAGCGACTTATTAACATAAGGGTACTATACCCAATAAATAATGTTTGAGATACCTCAAGGGGCACTTGACCCATTATTTAAATGTTCTGCAACAGTACAATATGATGTCTATGATGTGGTATGAATTACATATCATCAACTGATGATTTGTTGTTTAAGGTACAATTTAGATATACACCTTAATTTATACCTTAAATGCATTTATGCCAATTAACAAAGCCTTTTGTTTTCAACTTCTTAAATTTTAAACAACTTTGGAAATCACTGCAGTATTTTCTTTATGTCTCACTGCACGCTGTGCCGTGCATGTTAGTATGTCTTTAAATAGATGTGGAACTGACTAAGAGGTCATGTGACCAAGATCTCGCTAGAGATCGAAACGCGTCGTCTTTTGTTGCCGTAAATAAACCTGGAATACCTTGAACTTTGAAACTGGAGTGGCTCGTTTTTTCCTGCGCGGACTGCAGGGATCTACTTTGTGTGTGTGTGTGTGTGTATATGTGTGTGTGTATATATATATATATATATATATATATATATATATATATATATATATATATATATATATATATATATTAATCCATCCTGACAGCGTCAAACAAACAGGCACCGACTCCGTGAGAATATGGCACAGATGACGATTTATTTCAACAAGGTCAGACGCGTTTCGGCGGTACAACCGCCTTGTTCACTGCATAATCAGCTCTGCCATTTTACACCTTAAGTACATGTTTACTATTAACCCAAGGTTGCCGTAGCAACCGGAACCAACCATAGACATAGAAGCTGATCTACGGCTGTGTACCATGACAATGCAGAATAAAGCAAAACACAATATATATACAAAGATTCTATAAATAACAAAAATAATATAATTGAATATAAAGCACACATTCTAATTTGAGTTTAAATATAACACTCAATTTAATCTCCTAAATAAAAAAAAATTATAAATAAAAAGTGTGTGCTATCACTGGTTCCCGACCTGTATACATGATATAATCTTACTTTAAGCGGCACTAGAGTCGTGTACCATGGACATAGCAGTGACAATTTAAATTATGAAATACACATCCGTTATTTCCCTATTCACAATAAAATAATATAATATTGGCCTCACATACAGTGATGAAAAAGAACAGCACTTAAAATAAAGGAAATCACATCCATCTCTAATGTTGCCTGACTGGGAGTGAAAATAACCATCCCCAGGGCATCCACTAGTTGTATTTCCCTGCGTTGCGTGTAAACCCTGAACTGTGTCTGAGGTACACCCTGCATTTTTTAATTAATTTAAAAATTTTATTTATACTTATAATTCCCAAGAAATGGGATGGTGCTAGATGGAGAAAAGGATATAGCTAATGTAGCTAAACTGTGAGGCAGTTGATGGAGAGAGGGAGGTGTCGCAGCCACGTGCTGCCCTAGTGGGCTTGTATTTCTACGTAGACTAATTGGCCATATATGATTACAAGAATAAGACATAGATCAAGCTAAGTGGTTGTCGGGAAATGGGAAAACAAAAAGTAAAATAAATACTAAAATGATATTGGAAAAGAGAACTTTATGCTAGGAAGGATGGATCTCTATGGTCTGTGGAAGAGTGCAGTCCAACTACAGGTGCACATTCAGCGCTTCATCGGCATTCATCCCTTGTGGGATTTTGGAGTTGAGGAGAACGATGTATCTCGATTCCAGTCTCCTCAATGCCAGTTGTCTATTGCCTCCCCTTGGGTTCTTAGGTACATTGTCAATGACAAAATAGGAGAGGTCTTGTGCATTACCTGCATGGTGAGAGTTAATGTGTCTTGCAACTGGGTATGACTGGTCATCATTCGTAATAGCCCTCAGGTGCTGCAGGATGCGGATGTGAACAGGGTGGATGGTGCTTCCTACATAAAATTTGTTGCATGTGCATTGGAGAACATACACAGCGAAATCTGTCTTACAGTTATAGCTGCCACGTATGGTATATGGTGTCTGTCTGAAAGGCATATTTATTGATTTTTTATTTATGCCATGTCTACAGGCTTTGCACCTACTGCACTTAGTAAACCCCTTCGGTGAATGTAGCCAGTTTTGTGTTCTAACTATAGTTGGTGCGTTACGCACCAACTCCTGGCGCATAGATTTTGCCCTTCTGAAACTGATTGAGGGAGCTCTTGGACACGTAGGGCCCAATACTGGATCACTACGTACGGTGTTCCAGTGTCTGTACAGTATCTTCCTGAGTGTGGTATGATATGCATTGAACCCCGTGATTAGCCGGGGAGTATCTGTTACATCTTTCTTTTTCTGACTTCTGTTTTCGCTTTTCAGTTGAACAATAAGTTTTCTCTCGTTACTTTCTCGCTTCTAGCTTTGGCTTTCGCCAAAGTTTCAGATTTATACCCCCTCCTCTTTGGTCTGTTAAAGAGCTCATTAGTTGATTTTTGTAAGCCTTCCTCTGTGCTGCAATTACGTCTCATTCTCAGGCATTCAGCATAGGGGATACCTTCTTTAACACGGTTATGGTGGAAACTGTTTGCGTGCAGTATTGAATTTCCTGCTGTGGTCTTCCTGTATGTCCTTGACTGCAAACAGTTATTTTCTATATACATTTCTAAGTCTAAGAACTGTATGCAGGTTTTGCTAATATAACTCGTGAAAGACAAGTTCAAATTGTTATTATTGAGTTCTTTAGCAAACATTTCTGCACTCTCTATTGTCCCTTGCCATAAAATAAATATGTCATCGATATAACGGACATAGAGTGCCACATTTTTAATCATAGCTTTTTTTTGTGTCTTCATGAGTACTTGCTCCTCCCACCAGCCCATATGTAAATTAGCGTAGCTGGGGGCGAAGCATGTACCCATGGCTGTGCCCTGTAATTGTTTATAATACAATTTATCAAAGATAAAAATATTATTCTCAAGGCACCACTCCACCATTTGTAGTAACATCAATGAGTGTCCCTGTTGATGAATTGGTCTTTTATCCAAATAGTGTTTTAAGGCATTTAAACCATCCTTATGCCTGATGCTGGTATATAATGTATTGACGTCTAGTGTTAGTAATACACAATTATCATGCCAATTAACATCATATATCCTAGTCAAAAAGTCACCCGTGTCCTTTATATGGGATGGTAGTTCACAGACTAGTGGTTGCAGGAAATAGTCAATGAAGCGAGAGGTGTTTTCAAAAAGTCCTCCAATAGCTGCAATGATCGGCCTCCCTGGTGGATTCCTGGCGTTCTTGTGGATTTTCGGGATTAAGTACAATTGTGGGGTCATAGGGTAATCTGTTTTCAGATATTCAAACTCAGATTTGGTAATCAGGCTGGTGCTTCTCCATTCGTAGAGTGCTTTGTGGTATTTTTCTTTTATGCCTATGATGCTTGTCGGGGCTATGCGTCTGTAGCATTCTCTGTGGCCGAGTTGTTTCAATGCCTCCGAATTGTAGTTCTCCAAAGGCCAGAGCACCACATTTCCCCCTTTATCTGACCATCTGACCACAATGTCTTGGCGTTCTTTGATTTTACTCATGACGTTGTTGTAAATAGTCCTGTTGGTGTTGTGTGTCTTGGTAAATTCTTTATTCCTAGTGATGGCAAGGTTTTTAAGGTCTCTGATTACATTCTCAGCGAAAATGTCTAAACCATCTTTGGGCATCATTGGGGTAAATACGGACTTTGGTTTAAATGATGTATGTATAATACCACGAGTGTCTTGCCCAATGCCAGTTGTTTCCTCCACGATTGACGGCTAACTGCAATCTACGCATAATTCATTTTAAATATGTACAACAGTTATATTACACTCCTCTACAGTTCTAAAGGTATGGCCTGCGAGAGACGGCTAGATGCAAAAGGTGCCAGGTACAGGAGGCAGATTTTATCCATCTAGCCTGGTTGTGTGACAGGGTCCACAGTTTTTGGGTGTTGGTAACACAAGCATTAACCGCCATGATGTTGGAGGAGGTGGGTTGCACGCCACAGATATGTTTGTTGGGGTTGGTGAAGCGCTTGAAGCCTGAGAACAGACGTCTGGTGCTGATTGCATTGTTATTGGCTAAGAGAAAAGTGGCGCAGACCTGGGACAGCAAAAATGCACCTAACTTTAAAAATTGGTTGCAAGACGTTGTGTTTTGCAGAGATCAACTGTCATGTTATGCCGAAGAACTTCCAGCACCATCTAGGCCCAAGGACATTTGGTCTCCACTTACGGCATATCTGTTGTCTATGCCCCAGGATGTCACGGTCGACACAGGAACGACTTAGATGTAATTGTCTTAAAGTGTAAAAAGGACTTGTACTATCGCAATACATATGTGTATTTAATGGTATTCTGTAAAAATTGAAGGTATTATGCTGTCACGCTTGTGTTTTGTTTGATGTGTGTAATACATATCTGTTGTATGTTTCTGGAAATGCTTAAAATAAAATATATATATATGTCATGTGATCAAGGCCGCTTGTTCGGTTGAAACGCGTAATGGCAGACAATGGCGAAATAAAATAATTGCAGCACTTATCTGGGTCCACGCTCGTTTTTCTGAGGAGTTGGAGTTTGTGACGAGGTGTTGGGATATATATATGTGTATGTATATATATATATATATATATATATATATATATATGTGTGTATGTGTATATATATATATATGTGTGTGTGTGTGTATGTATATATATATATATATATATATATATATATATATATATATGGTTTTTTAATTGATGTATATTTCTCAATTATTCATCATGAATTTGGTTTTTAGCGAATATTTTACTACACAAAGTATTTGTCTAATAATATTAATATTTTTATCCTGCCTAAATATTTATGTGAGTAACATTAATATTTATTGAGACTCTAATTGGTTTTATAATGTTGCCGGGTGCTTCATGAAGTAACTTTTCCATGTTAATGAAGTTTTGCAAATCACGTGTTAATGCACTTGCACTTTAAATGGTGAGTTAGTCTCTTGAAAGCGTCATGTGATCAAGGCTTCTTGAAAGCCGAAACGCGTTATGGCGGAGGTGTTGGGCGTCTTGAAATAAAAGAAACTTTGCACTTATACCTGGGTCTGCATTCGTCTGTTCCAGCCACACATGGAGTTCAACAGCGAAGTCCTCAGCATATATATATATATTACTGCTCCACTGCACTTTACCAGGAAGCACTCGCAGGCGGGTGCTGGCGTCGCGGAAGTGCACCGCGATTACATCCAAGCTCCTCCGTTTCTCCGTTTAACAAAACAGAAGCCAGCACTCACGGGGAAATGTTGCAAAACCTTTATTGCTGTAAGCAACAAACAAACGCGTTTCGGCGTAGCGCCTTCGTCGGTGTTACTGACGTTCGCGCCGCAGCCGATTTTAAAAGAGCATTTACAAAGACATAAACAGAGGACTCCCATTGCCATTTCGCTTTTTCTTTAGGCGCCATTTTAGCCTAGTCATTATTTCCAATCTCTGGTTTACAAATACCGTTATACTTTATATTGCCAGCATTGTGTAGATCATATTACGGTTTATCTGTTTACATTTAACAGTTGTTTACCCCAAATCATTCCGTATATCGGCTTAATCATCGGTTTTATAAAACAATTTTTGGCAATAAATAACCCAATTCTCGCCGTATATCGGCTTGATTCTCATATATATTATTATTATTACTTCCTAAGAGTCATGATTTTATGCCATATTCTTTACATTTACATCATTCAAACACTTTATACACTTTTGAACATCATTAAGCCGTATATCGGCTTTTTTTAGTAACCACCATTCAGAGATGCACTGCCAATTCTTCCCCGCTATTCATGCCCCTAGGGAATTTGGTTTGGAGATCGATAATATATCGAGACTCTAATCTCCGCAATTTCTGGATTCTATTTCCACCTCTTGAATGGGCGGCCACAGAGTCCAGACCAAAATATTCCACCAAATCCCTGTTACTATTATGCATGATTGCGAAGTGTCTGGCAACTGGATACGTTTCATCTTTTTTCGTAATGGCCCGCATATGTTCTAAAATGCGGACCTTGACTGGATGTATGGTGCTGCCTATGTATCTCAGTCCACAAGGACATACTAGGCAATAGACTACATGTGTAGTATTGCAGGTAAAAAACTTCATTATTCTCTTTTGCTTTTTAATATTTGGAATCCCATATCCCAGAACTCGCTTGCTTTTACTACAAGCCTTGCACTTTCCACATGGAAAAAACCCCTTCATATCTTTAATGGTACCAATTTTCTGTGCCTCTTTACCCATGTGACTATGTACTAGCATATCCTTTATAGATCTTGCTTTTTTAAAGGTTATCCTTGGAAAATTAGGTATATCCTGACTAATGACAGCATCCGTTTTAAGGATATGCCAATTTTTTCTTAGAATTCTTCTTAAAGTGCTAGCTCCATCAGAATATGTTGTTATCATCCTGAATTTGCCATCCTCGGTATCATTTTTAGAACTTTTCAGACTTTCCATGACTTGTTGTTTAGGAATGGCCCTGACTTTGTTAAGAGTGCCCTCCAGAAGCTGAGGTTCATATCCCCTATTACCAAACCTCCCAATGCATTCACGGGCCACAATTTCAAAATCGCTATTTCTTGTGCTATTTCTTTTGAGTCTTAATAATTCCCCATAAGGAATGCTTTGTATTAGTTTGGATGGATGACTGCTTCGAGCATGCAGGGTAGAGTTACCCGCAGTGGGCTTCCTATACAATGCTGTATTTATATTCTCATCTGCTATAAATACCCTCAGGTCAAGATAGTTCACTGCCACTGAACTTATCTCTCCTGAGAATCTTAAATTCAGAGTATTATCGTTAAGACTATTAATGTACTCATGAGCAGATCTTGCATTGCCATTCCAAATTAAAAACAAGTCATCTATATACCTGTGCCAAGCTATAACTTCTCCTCGATCTATCTCTCCCCGGTATGTTCTGGGCACCCGCTCCTCCCACCAGCCTACGAATAAATTCGCATAGCTGGGGGCAAAGCAGGTGCCCATCGCAGTACCGGAGATCTGCCTGTAGTAATCATCCTTGATGAGAAAAATGTTGTTTGTCAGGCAAAATTCTGTAAATTCCAACAACATAAGATTATGCTCAGCAAATTTTAATGGACGTTGGTTCAAATAATATTGTACAGCTTTAAGTCCATTAGAATGATCTATACAGGTATATAGACTAGTAATGTCTAATACCATAAGATGATACGATGAATCCCATCTTATTGTGGCAATCTGTTTAAGAAAGTCATTGGTATCTTTCACATATGAGGTCAGTTGTAATACCCATGGAAACAGAAAATGGTCTATAAACATTGACAAGTGCTCAGTCAAACTCCCTTGTGAGGAGATAATAGGTCTTCCGGGAGGACACTGGCTATCTTTATGTAATTTCGGAATATGGTAGAAAGTTGGGACAATAGGATTTAAGTTTCGAAGAAATAAATATTCATCTGTCCCCAACATTGCCATGTCATACCATTTTTTAATAAGAGAATGATAATCCATGATGGTTTGATTATACATATCTTTAGATGACCTTTCATAATTACTTTGAACCGAAAGTTGTTTTAAAGCTTCAGCACAATATTGTTCTTTTGTGAGTAACACAACATTTCCCCCTTTGTCAGATGGTTTACAAACCAATGTGGTATCCATTTGTAGGGATTTCAAAGCTTCACGTTGCTCTTTCGTGATGTTCTTATTGCTTGCCGTGGGAAATCCTTTTAGTCTAAACTGTAATAAATCATTGTTTACAGCCTCTGCAAAAATATCAATAGCATCCAAGGGCAATTGAGGAACGAATTGGGATGCTGGTTTGAAAGGGCTTTCAACCATTTGCTGCTCAATGCCCAGTTGTCTGGATCTTGTCGCAACATCTGCCATATTTATCTGACCATTTTCTTCTTTGCGTAAGCTCTCAAGTACTTCCAATGCCTCCAGATCTTTCACCTGCAGAACATCGCACTCTTCCGGCAGTGGTCTGGCATTTTTAATTTTACAGGTTGGTTTGGTTTTAAAGAACTTATGTAGTTTTAGTTTCCGGGTGAATTTAAAAGGTCGATTCTAGTTTGGGTGTATTCCATAGGACTATTAGGGCAAAAAGTAAGTCCGAGTTTTAAAACTTCTTCTTCTGTGGTTGTAAGTATTCTTGGTGTTAGGTTAACCACAGTCAAGTTCTCAGCTTGCATTACCATCTCTTGCCCCGTCTGCCACGTCTTGTTGGCAAAGATGTTTTTCCTTTTCCGGTACCTGCCGCCCCTTCTCTGAATGGTGGTTACTAAAAAAGCCGATATACGGCTTAATGATGTTCAAAAGTGTATAAAGTGTTTGAATGATGTAAATGTAAAGAATATGGCATAAAATCATGACTCTTAGGAAGTAATAATAATAATATATATGAGAATCAAGCCGATATACGGCGAGAATTGGGTTATTTATTGCCAAAAATTGTTTTATAAAACCGATGATTAAGCCGATATACGGCATGATTTGGGGTAAACAACTGTTAAATGTAAACAGATAAACGGTAATATGATCTACACAATGCTGGCAATATAAAGTATAACGGTATTTGTAAACCAGAGATTGGAAATAATGACTAGGCTAAAATGGCGCCTAAAGAAAAAGCGAAATGGCAATGGGAGTCCTCTGTTTATGTCTTTGTAAATGCTCTTTTAAAATCGGCTGCGGCGCGAACGTCAGTAACACCGACGAAGGCGCTACGCCGAAACGCGTTTGTTTGTTGCTTACAGCAATAAAGGTTTTGCAACATTTCCCCGTGAGTGCTGGCTTCTGTTTTGTTGAGAAGCTTGGATATATATATATAGAGAGAGAGAGACTTGTTGTTTTTATTAATTGGTGTGGATCTCCCTATTGAGTCGTTTCCATCATTTATTGACTATTGTGTGTATTTGCAGATGTCCAACACTCCTCTCTGATAAGCCTAAGGCTGCTCAACCACACTACCCCAAGAAGAGCACCTTGGGATTGCTAGAGCATGTCCCTGTCCACTCATAAGGGAACCCCTTGACTCTTTGCACGATATATCTAATTTTGATATATATGATATAAAGAGCCAGCTTCCTACACTACAGAGGCAACAAGATCTCAAGGCCCAAAGGATTTGCACATAGAAGCAATATCCCAGCTTACCTTCAGTCTATTGATGATGTAGCAAAGATGCAATTATCCCAGATTCCTGGAAGGGGGGTGGAGGGGGTCAACGTCCCCATAGTTGGTCATTGTTGCCCATTAAGTTATTGAAGGAGATTATTATTCAATGCTGCAGGAAAAATCTTTGTTGATTATATTTTACCAGTGAAACAAGATTACTCTGCTGAAATAGTACGGCTGTTAAGCCTGATTTCTAATGAAAATCATTCACCTTGTGATAGAAAGATGAAAGTTGGTACAGACATTCATCTTCGTAATAGAAATCATATAAGAGCAAGACTCCAAGTGGATCTTGCCTGTGATGTCATAGTTTAATTGAAATCCAAGATGGATGACAAATATAAAAAAAAAATGTTTTAAATCTCCTGATTTGCGTCAAATTTGGCACAAAATGTCATGTCTACACATCAGTGCACGTCATGTGCATGCCCACATTGGATCTAGACTGAGATCATAAATATAAAACCAAAATTGCCGCCAAAATCATGTATAAAACTTTAAAATTCAAATCTGTTCTAAATTAGATGTTAATATTCATACTTATTGACATGTATCAACATTTATTAATAAGTATTATATATTAATATGTGACTTTCTTTTTTTTCCATCTTCAACACGTCTTCTGTAATGCCTGAAAATGAGTAGCATTTTAAAACAAGGCCTTTTTGCAACACCCATACCCAGTGGTCAAGCTGTCCAGAACGTAATGTTGTTGCAACAAATTGGTCCAACTGTGTTATTTGTCAGGAAAGACTTATTAGTCCAACAAATGCTACACACAAACATTATGAATCTGGATATACTGTTTTAGACCATTACCTGACGAAATTTTAAGAATTGGAAATCGTACCTACGAATATCGAACTAGAACGGCTTAATGATGGTTCTGGTATTGAGCATACATTAAGGACTAACAATGCAGTGTGGCATAAATAGTGTTTGAACAAGTGCGTCAATCTAAAGCTGTAACAGGCTCAGAATCAAAACATATTGAACTGGATCTATATGGTAGCCCAGTTAAGACGTTGGGAAATTCCAGTCCAAAATAAAATTCCTGGAAGAAAAGCAAGTTTATTTTGCAACGAATCAGATACATCTGTAATGCATGAAGCAAAAACAGAGGATGTGGATGCTAATGTTTGTCAGTGTGCCAAGTTAGTTCAAGATACAGAACTTATTGCAAAATTGGCTATGGGTGATCTGCATGCACAGGATGCTCAATATCATCATAAATGTTTAGTTGGACTCTATAACAGAGCCCGCAGTGTACGAAAGAATAAAAACGAATCACCTAGCGAGACCTCAGTAGAAGGAATAGCTCTAGCCGAGCTTGTATCGTATCTGAAAGATTAGCAAATGGGAGATGTTAAAACAATTTTCAAACTCTGTGACTTAGTAAACCTTTACACAAGCACAGTAAAGCAGCTTGATTCCACTGCAGCTGAAGGTTAACTCGACAAAATTAAAATTGAACTCTCAGAAATACAAGAGGTTTGAAAGTATACAATGGAGGAAGAGATGTCCTGCTAGCTTTCAAAGATGACGTAGGATCTGCATTAGTATTTGCCTGTGGCAGGTCAGATTCTGATGCTGTAAATATCGCTAACGCAGCAAATGTTGTTAGAAGGGACATGATACAGAAATCTGAAAACTTCAATGGAACGTTTGGGGATGATTGTAGAAGCCAATCAGTTCTGAAATCGCTTCAGGGCCGTGTTAAAATGATACTTGATGGATCCGGCATAAGAGATCAGTATTCCTGTGAAACAGCCAATATAGCGTTTGTCTATTTCCAAATTACTGATACAGAGGAAAGCTTATTTGGAAAGCTTATCAAAGTTATCCTGAATCTAGACAGTCCCATGAAGAAATTAGGGAGTTTTCTAACTGGATTAAGTGGAAATCTAACGAGCACCCACACTTCCAATTTTGGTCAATTAGTATGGATCTGCAAATACTTGCGCTTGAATTTGTTCGTTCAATTAGAGAGGGTAACTTTGATTTGTATGTACAAGTACTTGATCAGATGGTTCCATGGATGTTTGCTACAAATCATAGTGATTATTTTCGATGGCTGGCTGTCCAAATTCGTGACATCAATCAATCAATCATTCATTTGCATAGTGCACAGCTGCTTCCAATGAGGCGTCCTGGCGCTTAGGCAAGCAACTGACAGTCAGTACATTCAGTGCGAATAAAATAGAAAAGGGGTTACCTTTTGTCAAAGAGAAAGGGTTTCAGTTCTTAACATGGCGACACAAGCAGAACGCCACCAACACATTCATTCAGAGTTTCATAAAGGAAAGTTTGTTGTCAATAAAAGCAACCACGCATTGTCATCAATTGCTCTAGATTAAAATCATGAGCAGGAAAATGCTATCATCAAGGTAGATGGAGGTGCTGTAGGTTTGAAGGAAAATCCAGGAGCTTTCTGAAGATGGATGATATATGGGCCAGAGATTTCCAGAGTTGTAAATGAATTTGAACAAACATTTGTGAATGCCCAAAAAAAAAAAAACCTTTGCCACATTATGAAAAATACCTAGTGTACAAATATCTTTCACAAAAGATGTCAAATCTCTACTGTACACAACTGAGGAAGGTTGGTAAACTATTTATGGAGGAGAGCGATGATCTATTTAATCTGGACAGGAACAAAGTTATGTCTGCTACAGTTATCACGTCGGTGAAAACAGCACATGAAATAGGTAGATCGCAATATAATTCCTATTTTCATGAGGTGTTTCAAATGTGATCAATGCAAGCCAATGGGTAAGTCGCGGTTGCAATTTTAAAGAAGAAGGACCCTTTCCAGTGGACCCTGAAGAAACCCTTGGAAGACAGAAGGTTGGAGAGCCACCCCACCTGTGGATACCTTAGGAACCAGGATACCTGCCCCAGGGGAGCCGGGTGCATAGGTGTGAAGTGGCTTCGGAAACTGCCGTCTAACCCAATGGAGGACTTCAGGAAGATGCCGCTGCTGGAGAAGGAGAAAGTGTCCGGAGGAACCCAAAGGTGGATTCAAGTCGAGAAGTACCTGAAAGCAGAGGGGACAGAGTCTATGCCACTTGGCAGTGACCAGGAGGCACGGAAGACGAATGCCCACCAATGTCGGGTGCTGCAGGAGAGTTGAAGACCTTGGAGCTGCAGCTGTGAGGACCAGGCGACGCTGTGGAAGACCAGGAGCCGTCAAGAACTGTCCCACATCAGATGTCAAGAGTTGAGGGGTCGGTGTCCGTCGGGAGCACCAACAAGCCTTGGCAACTGCAAACAACGGGGAAAGCAAAGAATGTGCAGTGTTGGGACCAGCAAGGTCCAGGTGACTCACCACCAGCAGGGGAGTCAGGGCAGACCACGAGCAATCAGGGGAGCCCAAAGAATACGAAGATGACCCTCAATAGGACCCACAGGCTGGAGCGACTGGAGTCGCAAGAGGACCTCGAGCAGTTCACCAAAGATGCAAGCCCACGATGCAAGTGATGCAGTGAGGATGAAGATCTTGGTCACTGGAAATGCTTGCGGTTGGAGCTACTTGGAGCCCGAAGATCTTGGTGGAAAGAAGCCATCAAGCCTTTGCAACTGGAAGTTGACGCGGCGCATAGGGGTTCGGTTCCTGCGACTCCAACGAGAGATACTGACCTCAAACTTGGCGAGAGGACAGGGCAGGCCTCGAGGGATGTGAAGAACCACCACCTGTGTTGCTGAGCCTTTCGGATTCCGTGGAAGCTCAGGATCAGCAGACCGGTCAGCTTAGTTGCGGTGCCTGCAGATGCAGGGAAGCGACTCCTTCACTTCAAGGGAGATTCCTTCAGGTGTCTTGGATGCCCACAGGCCTTGAAAGGTTCCTGTATGGTGCACAGGCACGGACGTTGCAGCAGACGAGCAGGGCGAAGAGATCAGGAGCAGCAGGAGTCTTCACGGTTGCAGCCTTGATGCCCAGAGCGCCAAGTCCAGAGTGCCCAGACGGTAGGAGAAGAAGTGTCGCAATTTTATCTTGTACCACGATGAATCTAGGGACCCACCCTCAGGTAAGCCCTTAAGTACCCTAAGGAAAGGGTTGGGACGATACAGGGGTCCCTCCCTAAGGAGGGGCTGGACAAGGGGGAGGATACTCCCCTGTCCTTTGTCCAGGTTCGCACCAGATCGGGAGCCAACGGCTCCCTGAACTGGACTATGCATGGAGGGCACCAAATGTGCCCTGCACGCTGACTATGTGGCGCTGGCAAGCACTCCCACTCTACCCCAATACACTAAATCCTGTCTGGGAGGTGGTCACACCTCCCTGTGGCAGGATGCCTATTGTTCTGCCTTCCCCTGTTCGAGCTTGGCTCAGCAGCAGGAGGGTAGAATCTTGTCTCTGGTCAGCAGCAGCCATGCTGTGCTGCCCGGGTCTAGAAGACTGGTACCAGGAGCACTGAGGGCCTAATGGAGGGCCTTTACAAACACGACAGGGTTCGTTACAGCCAGTTTCGCGATGGTCATCGCGTAATGACGCGGTCTCCCTCTATATGTTATATGGCTGTCTCACTTACAACCCGGGAGAATGGACTACGAAGTCTGCAGGGGTGTCCTACTCATGCAGGGGCACCCTCACATTTAGAACCAAGCACCCTGCCTTGAGGATTAAAAAGGCCTGCTATAGGGGTGACTTATAGGTTTTAGGTGCAGGGAAACCTTTAACTTTCGTAAGTGGTGCTAGCACCAGCTTACACAGGCTGCTATAACAGGCCTGTAGAGATAGTTTGAATGGTCTCCCATAGGTGGCATAATGCAGCTTTCAGCCTATGGGAGATCTCTGGGGAACCTATGCCCTGGGTACCTTAGTACCATATACTAGGGACTGATAAGGGTACCCCAGTATCCAATCTGGGATGTACCTAAGTAATTACCATAACCATTTAGAGGAGAAAGCAGAGAGACTGGGGTCCTGATTAGAAGGCTCCCAGTCAGACTGGTCAGAAACAGCATTACATCAAGCAAAACATGGGGGTAACCATAGAAGCAGATCCTACTATCCTACACGTATCAATGTAAGGATTTGTGGTGCTACAATCACCATCTTTCCAGCTTTGAGGAATAGGCAGACGTTTGTCAGAAAAGCACATTTTTCTACACGGTTTTGTCATTTTATTGGGACATAGGGGTCGGACAGTGGGGAGGATACTCCCATGTCCTTTGTCCAGTTTCGTGCCAGAGTGGTAGCCAACAGCTTCCTAAGCTGGTTTGAACTGGACTATGCAAGGATGGCACCAAATATGCCCCTCAAGCACACAGTGGCGCTGGCAAGCGCTCCCACCAGGCCCCAATACACTAAACCCTGTCTGGGAGGTGGTCACACTTCCCTGTGACAGGATACCTATTGTTCTGCCTTCCCCTGCCCGAGCTTCGCTCAGCAGCAGTAGGGCAGAAACCTGTCTCTGGCCGGCAGCAGCCCTCGCTTGTTGTCCGGGTCTGGAAGACTGGTACCGGGAGCTCAGAGGGCCTCCCAGAGGAGCTTTTTGGTGCATAGAATCATACCTCCCACACCGTTTACGGTGTGGGAGTAGGATTCCAACATGTTCGATATCAAACAGGATAGGATTCGTTGCAGCCAGTTTCGAGATGGTCACCGCGTAATGACGCGGTGCCCCTCTAAATGTCATATGGCTGCCTCACTTACATCCCGGGAGAATGGACTCCATGGGCTGTAGGGGTGTCCTGCTCATGCAGGAGCACCCTCCCACTTAGAACCAAGCACCCTGCCTTCAGGATTGTAAGGCCTGCCTTAGGGATGACACAGGTTATAAGTGTAGTGACCCTAGATATAGGTAAATCTATATCTTTCGTAAGTGGTGCTAACACCAGCTTACACAGGCTGCAATGGCAGGCCTGTAGTTGCACATTGAGTGGTCTCCCATGGGTGGCATAATGCATGCTTCAGCCCATGGGGGACCCCTGGTGTACCCATGCCCTGGGTACCTTAGTACCATATACTAGGGACTGATAAGTGTACTCCAGAGTCCAATCTGCGATGTACCCAAGTACTTACCAAACCAATTTAGGCGAGAAAGCACAGAGACTGGGGTCCTGATTAGCAGGATCCCAGTCAGACTAGTCAGAAACAGCATTACATCAAGCAAAAAGTGGGGATAACCATGAAAGCAGATTTCCTACTTTCCTACAATTATGCTTCAACAGTTTTTATACCCTACACAGTAATTCTTCCAGTAATATATATATATATATATATATATATATACCACATGAAAATCCAAGAGTGTCCAGTCACACCGGCACTACACAAGGACACAGACTCCACAGCAATTGAAGTGGCAAGGTGTTTATTAATTAACCATCATTGTCATGTATATATATATATATATATATATATATCTCTCACTGGAAGCATCAAGCAAAGTGTTAGAGAAAAAAAGAGGTGAGGGTCTTCACAAGCGAGTTGAATCTAACACTCCTGTACCAAAGGTTGGCTTAGTTTCCTTAGTTTTCTTAGACAAGACAAAAACAAGACAGAGTGGTTTGGTTTACTGAGTAGACGTGTGCAACGTATTAACATCGAAGGGAAGCAATTAATTGTCACCTATCAGGATCAGCGGTGGACCGTGCAGGTAGGAGCGGTTGGGCCGGGTGGGGGGGGGGATTTCGACAAACGAGGGAAAATGAATTATTTATTTAATTTTCCCTCGTGGTCGTCTGTCGAATCCCCACCCCCCACCCGGCCCCACCACTCTTACCTGAACAGGCCGCAGCTGGTCAAGATAAAGTTGCAAGTTCGACACCAATTAAGAATTTCGAAATGACATCGCCTTGCAATCATGAGCAAGAAGGCACCCAAGTTATGCTTAATTCTTTCCATACAACAACTAAGGTCATTCCAAAGTAATTGTACAGTAGATACTGATTTAGTCGCTCTTGCGACTGCTAATTTTAAAAACATTCGTTGTCAAGAACTGTGGTTAGCATTTGGTACAGAAAAAAAGGTCTGCTACATACCAGCTCACACTATTGTAGCAAGCCTAATCATTGATAATGTGAATCGCTGCCCTTTTCCATGCTGTTACCAGTTGCAACACCAAGTCTGCTTTTCATAGGAGATGGAAGAAAGCAGATGAAGACACCTAGATGGCACTATCTTCTGCTACTTCCTTATTTAAATTTCTGTCAGATCAACCAAGTTCTGTTGATCCCGTTCACTTCGAAAATGTCAGGATTTACTGTACTAATGTAGAGCCGCACTTGTCCATTGCATGAAATAAACAGTCTCACCAATGCATGTTTGTAAGTGGCAACAGAACTACTGAAAACATCCCACCTACCCAAGACGCTCTTCTTCAACATGTTAAACGATCTGCGTACCAAGGGGGACATGTTTTGTGTCAGACTTTAATGCCCATGCAAGAATTGCCAGATTTAAATGATTGGGGCTGGAAGCAGATTAATGGAGTAATGGTACCACATGGGACAACCATTCTGAGGCATCTAAGGCATGCAAAGAACTTATTTCTCGTTAGTGCAAAAAGTCATGCCGAAATCAATGCAAATGCTCAAAGGCAAGCCTCCCAATTAAAGCAGTATACAAACTCAAATCAACATTGTTTCATATTATAGAAATGTTATCAGGGTTAAATATAGTCTTGTATTATTTAATTACAATGAAAACATTATCCACATGTTCACAGCATGTGTTGTAGGGATACAAGTGATGCAAATTATAAGTTTACTTTTGCTACAGTGTGTGTTACATATTCTTGGCGTCCTTATTGGAGGCCATTCTGGTTTAATATTTATGACGTCAGTCTAGATCCAACGTGGGCATGCACATGACATGTACACAGGACCTTTTGTGCCAAATTTGACGCAAATCGGAAGATTTTTTTTTTTTTTATATATTTGTCGGCCATCTTGTATTTTGATTAGACTATATGACATAGGCAAGATCCACTTGGGGTCTTGCTCTTATAGGATTACTATTGTACAGACAAATGTCTGTACCAACTTTCAGTCTTCTATCACAAAGTGAACGATTTTTCAGTCCAACAGCTATACTAAAACGAATATTATTCCTGAAGAACACAAAGGTTTCAGACAGAATCAACCTATAGACAACTGGCCATCTTTACACTGCATTGTAGAAAAATATTTCACCCAATGAAAAATTCACATTTGCAGTTTTTGTGTTTTATCCACAGCTTTTTAGTGTTTGAGCGGAGGCAAACAATGGCAAAGAATAAGCCATTGGAGTACACTAGATGACTTTAAATTTCTTAAAAAGCGGTGAGGCTGATGCAGGCACTTATCCACTGTTTAAATTTTCTAAACTAACTGATTGCTCCTTATAGATATATGCCAATTAGCATGAGACACGAGTCCAAGGATATCCAGCATTAGCTCTACCACCACTTGGTGGCAAACACTTCAAGAATGCATTGGGAGGACTGCAGCACAGACTGGAATGAGCTCCCTTCGTCCACTGCTTAAATACACTGCTTGTCGCGGCGCATCGCGCTGGCCTCCGTGGAACACTGCAGAGACAAACCTGCACTGCCTCTGCCGGGCGTAGCTGAAGGAACCACAAGTCCCATGAGGCCTTGGGGAAGTGACGCATGTGACGTCACCACGTTCGAGGAAGTTGGGAATATGGAGACTTCCGGGGCACTGGTCGGGTGCAGTTGATTCCTGGTTCGAGTAGAGCTGAAGAAGGACGTGAAGAGGACCAGTAGGGGTGCAATCAGCACCACGTTCCCTTTATTCCTTCAATCTGTTCCTTGTGTGGGCTCCGCTGTTATTTAACGGGCGGAAGCCGGACCGGTTGCTGTTTAGCCCTGTTGGACGAGCCGAGTAGTGGCTCTTGCGGGGCTGATCGAGCAGCTTTCTGTTGGCCCCCAGAAGAGGGCTGGAACTTCGGTATACGGTACTCTGTCTACCGAACATCGCATTCTTTTGACAGTGAACTCTGGCAACACGTGTTGTTACTCGGTTGCCTACACTGTACCAGGCAGTAAAACCCCTTGGTTTTTTCTTTGCATTAGAGTATTGGATTCTCAGCAGAGGCCGAGGTGGTACGCTTGGCATAAAAACGCTGGGAACAGGATTACTAACCTGCAGGCTAAAAGCCTAAACGTTACTTTGTTCTTCCAAGGGGCATTCAGTTTTTGGTCATATTTCTACATGACATTGTGCACATTGGGAATTGTTTGTTTCACGAAGAGGTTCCAAGAAGGATTGGAGTCTTCACAAGCATTTAATGTGTATGCATTTTCAAGGGTTAGCCAAACACCAGGCGCTATCACTAACCCTACCGTTGTCTTGGCTTGTTTGTTATATATCCCACAGCAGGGGCTTGTTGAGCACATCCAGAAGGCAGCTCCGCACCCCCTGTTAAACGCCACTTGTGATACCATTGGTATGTTGCACTTATTTCGTATCCCACTGTAACTGAGGGGCATTACTGAGACTAGATAATGATTCTATTGTGCTATCCATAGATTACTAGTAGCTTCACTTCGTAAGGAACACCAGTCTAAGAATCCGAACAGTTATTTTCCTTTACAGGTATTAGTGCCAGAGACAATATGTGGTAATGAGTTATTCTTGTGCTTCATGGTGTATGTGCTATGACCTCATAGTGGTTTGCTCTCGTTACAGATCTCCCTCCCTGCTGACCCCATCCTTCCCTTCCCTCACTTGATCACCCAATTGAGTCTGTTGTATTACTCAGACCTCGGGGCTATCAGGAGGTGGACCCCATTGAGCATCGTACGACTCCCGAGGATTCAAGGCCTTGACATAATCAACGGCCCACGAATTGTTATCCTCCCGGTCGTACGTTGGTATGGCCACCTTAGAGGACATTATAGCCGCTTTGGCACAGGCCGAACTGGCCGCTTCTAGGGCTGAAACTGCGCCTTGCAGGCTCAGGTAGATAGGATACATCGAAACCCTTTTGATGTAGGATTACCGCACGCATCCCATGCAGCACCTGTGGTAGTGGAGGTCCCTACGCCCATTCCTTTAGCTACACCGGAAAGGTTTTATGGGGATAGCAGCAAGGTACAGGTGTTTCTCACACAGGTATTACTGCACTTTACATGTAAGCTCAAGGCCTTCAACAGCAACCATGCCAGAGTAGCGTTTTTAATATCCTATCTGGCGGGGGATGCAGCCCAATGGGCGGTACCATTGGTAAAGAGGGATGACCACCTCCTGTATGATTGGGACTCTTTTCTTAAGGAATTCGAGAGAACGTTTAATCGCAGAGCAGCCACACTCTCAGCAGACCGGGATTTGTTGGAGTTAAAACAAGGGAACCGGGACCTCATCTCCTACCTAAACTATTTTCGGAGACTGGTAACGGAAACTGAATGGCCGGAAGCCAAA
This sequence comes from Calotriton arnoldi, assembly GCA_963921515.1. Classification (NCBI taxonomy): domain Eukaryota; kingdom Metazoa; phylum Chordata; class Amphibia; order Caudata; family Salamandridae; genus Calotriton; species Calotriton arnoldi. The sequence goes on from CAWUFW010005817.1 coordinate 452,237, forward strand.
CAAGAGGCTATCTTTCACCAGGGATTGCGGGAAGAGATGAAGGACGTCTTGGCCCAGATCGATCCACAACCTGCTTCTTGTGAGGATCTCATAAGCCTGGTCTTACGGTTGGATCATCGTCTCAGCGAGCGAAAGGGAGAACACAAGAAGAGGGACAAATACGCACCTCGTTTTGATCAACCCCGGACACCTGACAGCAGCCAAACCTCTAAACAAGAACCCATGGAGATTGGGACAGTGCGTTCACCTCTCACTACCGAGGAAATAGACTACCGTCGAAAGAAAGGGCTGTGCATTTACTGCGGAAGAAAGGGCCACTTCATTAAGGAATGCACGCTGAGACCAAAGTATCCAAGGACGGAATTTAATAAGGTGTCTACGATTACGTTCGGACCCCAGACGGGAAACGATCGAGCTTGAAGAAGGAGGAGGGGACCCCTTCAACCCAGGTGTACATCCCTTCACTAGGAAGTGACACCATGAGGGAGAGAAATCATTTTTCTGTGGACAGAGGTCTGCTGATTCGAGAAGAGTGGCATCTTGTTCGGGCTATGCTGGATTCAGGTGCCACCGGTTGTTTTATGGACCAGGAGCAGGCACTCTCCCTGGGAATCGACCTACAAGAAAAAGAACCACAGGAGGCGGTGTTTGCGGTAGATGGAAGACGTTTGGATTCCGGACCCATCTGTTTCCAAACGGGGGCCTTAGATGTTTTACAGGGAACTGACCACAGGGAGAGCTTGGCCTTTAACATCATCCAAGCACCCCAATACGGTGTGATACTCAGATTACCTTAGCTGAGAATACACAACCCCCAGGTGGATTGGGAGGAAAAACCCCTTCTGTTTACTTCAGAAATCATTGTATCCAACCTTGTATCAACCCAGCCATGGCCTTGGCGTTATGTCATCACGTCGCTACCGCGGTAGAACATGATGTAAACTTACCAGAGGAATACCAGGAGTACACGGAGGTGTTCAATGAAATGAAGGCAGAAGTACTACCGCCTCACCAACCCTACGACTGCCAGATAGACTTAGTACCGGGTGCTATCATACCAGCAGGGAGAGTGTACGCTCTCACGGAACCGGAGAACGTTCATCTCCGTGCTTACCTGGATAAGTACTTGCGTTGGGGTTCATACGAGACTCCAAGTCCCCTGCAGCTTCTCCGTTGTTTTTTATACCCAAGGCGAATGGGGAGCTAGGCGCTTGTGTGGACTTTAGATCATTGAACGCCATCACAGTTAAGAACAGGTATCCGCTACCCCTGATCAACGTATTGCTGGAGCAAGTCAAAAAGGCCGTGATATACACCCGTCTAGATCTCAAGGGAGCATACCACTTAGTTCGTATGCGCAGCGGAGATGAGTGGAAGACGGCATTCAAGACACGCTTTGGACTGTATGAATACCTTGTGATGCCATTCAGCTTATGCAATGCCCCTGCGGCATTTCAGTTCTTTTTGAACGATGTCCTGCGAGAGTACCTGGACTGGTTCGTAGTGGTGTACATAGACGACATTCTGATCTATTCGTCCAGCGTGAAGAGTCACACACAACACGTATGTACCATCTTGCAGACCCTACGAGACCACCATCTGTACTGTAAAATCAGCAAATGTGAGTTCAGTGTAACCTCAGTCGAGTTCCTCGGGGTGATGCTGACCCCTTGGGGACAGGAAATGTCCGAAAGGAAGATAGTCGCCGTGAAGGATTGGCCTAAACCACTGAACGTCCGCGATATCCAGTGTTTCCTGGGTTTTGCCAATTTCTACCGTCGGTTCATCGATCACTTCTCTGACTTGGCCGCTCCCCTCACACGTTTGTTGAGGAAGAAGACCATCTTTCAGTGGACGGAAGAGGCCCAAAAGGGGTTTGAGGCCTTGAAACATGCTTTTGTATCGGCCCCAGTGTTAGTGCATGCGGATCCCGATCGACCGTACATAGTCGAGGCAGACGCCTCAGACTCGGCTGTGGGAGCTGTGCTCTCTCAACGCCATACGACAACTGGCCAGCTGCACCCTGTGGCTTATATGTCAAGAAAGCTCAGTCCTGCGGAACGTAATTATACGATAGCAGAAAAGGAACTACTGGCTATAAAGGAGGCGTTTTTGGATTGGAGACATTTCCTGATGGGGGCCAAGCATGTAGTGACCGTGTTCACCGACCACCGCAACCTCCAATTTATGACAGCAGCAAGACATCTGACACCAAGGCAATTGCGGTGGATGCTATTCTTCGCGGAATACAACTTCCTGGTGACTTATAGACCAGGAAGCGAGAACAAGAAAGCAGACGCCTTAACCCGACAAACGACTCCCGTGTGCCTCGAGGAAAGCCCAAAAAACGCCATTATCAATCCACAGAATCTGATATGTGCTACCTGTACAGACACCTTCCTTAGGAGCATAGCACACAACATCCTCAATGAGAAGTGGAAGGACTGGTTGGGGAAGAACAAGGACTGGAAGGTGACAAAGGGTCTCCCAATGCGAGCAAACCAGCTTTTGCTACCCATCTGTTCCCTGCGTAAACAAGTCTTCAAATTGTGTCACACCTTGCCCAGTGCAGGGCACAATGGTCAGGAAAAGACTCTGGAAAGGGTGCTACGTCAGTTCTGGTGGCCCACCATAAAAAGAGATATATCCACTTGGGTTAACGAATGCATGGCTTGCAGCCAAATGAAAACCACGTATGCTCGACAGGCAGGTCTCCTGCAACCGCTTCCTACTGCAGAACAACCCTGGGAAAACATTTCTGTGGACTTTGTGGTAGGGATGCCAGCTGACAAAGGGCACAAGGTCATTTTAGATGTCGTGACTACCTAACAAAGATGGCCCATTTCGTTGCCTGCAGACAGATTCCCACAGCGACTACGTTAGCCCATTTGTTGTGGACGCACATAGTCCGGTTACACGGGTTACCCAGAATCATAGTTTCGGACCGCAACGCACAGTTTACGGCTAACTTCTGGAGGGTGTGGTGTTCAGCGATCGGCATAGCTTCCAACATATCCACCAGCTTTCACCCTCAAACTGACAGCCAGACTGAAAGGGTAAACCAAACCCTAAAACAGTACCTTAGGTGCTACGTGGATGTCTCTACTGAGGCCTGGGTTGACAGGTTATGGTTAGCAGAAGTAGCATATAACAGCACTACCCACAGTTCAACGAAGCTTGCACCCTTTTACTGTACTTATGGGTTTCACCCCCTTTTTGCATCTTTTGCATTCTACACAGGTGCCCGAGGTACATGAGAGAATAACACATATACATAACATCTTGAGGGAAGCGCAGAAAAGCCTGAGAGCGGCTAAGATTCAGTACAAAGCCTACGCTGACAAACACAGACGCACAGGGCCTGTGTATAAAAGAGGAGATTATGTGTGGTTATCTACCAAAAACATCAGGTTTAAAAGATACAGCGTGTTCAATCCCAAGTACATAGGCCCCTACAAAGTTACCAAGCTCATCAATCCAGTAGTGGTGAAACTAGCCTTGCCCTCCACCTTAAGGATACACCCTGCTTTCCATGTGTCCCTTTTCAAACCATCCCATACAGGGGTGAGAAGCGCCTCGATGCCAGTTCTAGTGAACAATGAGGTGGAACATGAGGTGAGGGGTATCGTAGACTCTAAGATCTACCGCACTAGGCTGTGGTATCTGGTAGCCTGGAAGGGCTATGGGAACGAGGAAAACTCCTGGGAGCCCGCCACAGGGGTTCATGCCCCTCGTTACACGGCCCTCTTTCATAAATGCTTCCCTAGGAAGCCTGGTCTCTGTCAGTGTTCTTCGGGAGAGGGATGTACTGTCGCGGCGCATCGCAGTGGCCTCCGTGGAACACTGCAGAGACAAACCGGCACTGCCTCTGCCGGGCGTAGCTGAAGGAACCACAAGTCCCATGAGGCCTTGGGGAAGTGACGCATGTGACGTCACCACGTTCGAGGAAGTCGGTAATATGGAGGCTTCCGGGGCACCGGTTGGGTGCCGTTGATTCCTGGTTCGAGTAGAGCTGAAGAAGGACGTGAAGAGGACCGGTAGGGGTGCAATCAGCACCACGTTCCCCTTATTCCTTCAATCTGTTCCTTGTGTGGGCTCCGCTGTTATTTAACGGGCGGAAGCCGGACCGGTTGCTGTTTAGCCCCGTTGGACGAGCCGAGTAGTGGCTCTTGCGGGGCTGATCGAGCAGCTTTCTGTTGGCCCCCAGAAGAGGGCTGGAACTTCGGTATACGGTACTCTGTCTACCGAACACCGCATTCTTTCGACAGTGAACTCTGGCAACACGTGTTGTTACTCGGTTGCCTACACTGTACCAGGCAGTAAAACCCCTTGGTTTTTTCTTTGCATTAGAGTATTGGATTCTCAGCAGAGGCCGAGGTGGTACGCTTGGCATAAAAACGCTGGGAACAGGATTACTAACCTGCAGGCTAAAAGCCTAAACGTTACTTTGTTCTTCCAAGGGGCATTCAGTTTTTGGTCATATTTCTACATGACATTGTGCACATTGGGAATTGTTTGTTTCACAAAGAGGTTCCAAGAAGGATTGGACTCTTCACAAGCATTTAATGTGTATGCATTTTCAAGGGTTAGCCAAACCCCAGGCGCTATCACTAACCCTCCCGTTGTCTTGGCTTGTTTGTTATATATCCCACAGCAGGGGCTTGTTGAGCACATCCAGAAGGCAGCTCCGCACCCCCTGTTAAACGCCACTTGTGATACCATTGGTATGTTGCACTTATTTCGTATCCCACTGTAACTGAGTGGCATTACTGAGACTGGATAATGATTCTATTGTTCTATCCATAGATTACTAGTGGCTTCACTTCGTAAGGAACACCAGTCTAAGAATCCGAACAGTTATTTTCCTTTACAGGTATTAGTGCCAGAGACAATATGTGGTAATGAGTTATTCTTGTGCTTCATGGTGTATGTGCTATGACCTCATAGTTGTTTGCTCTCGTTACAGATCTCCCTCCCAGCTGACCCCATCCTTCCCTTACCTCACTTGATCACCCCACTGAGTCTGTTATATTACTCACACCTCTGGGCTAGCAGGAGGTGGACCCCATTGAGCATGGTACGACTCCGAGGATTCAAGGCCTTGACACTGTGTTACTTGGCTAGAATTATTTTTGAGATCTAGTCCAGTGCAAGATAAACACACACAAACAGTGGTCTAAAGCTGCATTTTGACACTTTTGCCATGTGTTCCCCCACCCATCCAAAAAACGATTTACATGCACCCTTAAAATCAGCATTGGAACTCCTCAAAACAACTCATGGCTGACCAGATTTTATATCGATTGTTATACTAAGTACGGCCTTTATAAGACTAAGGCGGTGCTTTGAAAAGCTGTATAATATACAGTGCAATATTTTCATGGAAGATAATCTTAAACAACAGGTAAGCAATTTGTTGATTAATGCTACATAGATATCTGATAAAGTAAGTGAATACTATTCAAAAACGTATATAAACCATTATCTTATAAGGATATTTGTGGAAATGTTACTAATTCTAAAGCACACATGGCATACCAAGTATGGGTGAGCTTCTGAGGTAGGAACACAAACATGTCTGACTTGTAAACTATTGAGGGTAAATAAAACCTTGGAAATGTCACTACTGCCTCAGTGCTCTGCCTAGACGGTTAAAACCACTTTGACTGGTCTCACCTATTAGGGATAGCCTTCCACTCCAACATAGTTAACAATATGTAAGGATGACCAGAATACCCTCCTCAGCTTCAAGCCTCGTCTAAAAAAACTGCTGCCAGAGCAAATATACACGAATTCCTTGATGCCAGAAAAAAATACATTTTAAGAGGGTTGGCAGACAGCATGACAAAATGGAACGAGTATTAAGTGCAAATTTGGAACGGAGATGTTTAAGCAATTAAACCTAGCGTGTGTGCAGCCATAAATGGTAACCCTTTTTTTCCCCAAAAACAAATATTAATCTTAAACAAATGTAATTCCTATCAGCCAGAAAAATCGTGTCTTGGATACATAAAATGCCAAAAGCGGTCAGTGTGTTGTTGCTCGATAGCCTAACAGTTTGCTTTGAAATCTAGGAAGCAAAATATAGTTATTGCTAAATGAGCAGCGGATCTATTTAAGCACCTAGCACTAAGACACTTATGAAAACGTGGCTTGAACAGGCGTTCACAAAAGCAATACGTTTGGCAAACGGAGAGGGAAGTATCCACCATGTGCACCATCAATTGCACCTGTTCACCGTCTCCGAAAGGACCACTACGACTTGTTGTCCCCTCCATCGCTGGCTGGCAAGCAGCACCATTCTGAGAGAGTGGGTCTGTGATAGAACACAGAGTAGGTCAGGAGAGAAGTAGAAGACATCGAAGGGGCGGAGTCGGGAGTGCCAGAAGTGCTGAGAGGCACTGGGGGCGTGGGAGCATGGGTGCTTGCCATGGGCTGGATGAGTCTGTGATGCTAGTAGGTACTCTGCAGAGGAAGCAATGAGGGAAGGACAACCGGGTCAGTCTTGCCTTCTGGCACTTTTAAATGGGCTCCACGTGGCAGCAGCTTAACTAAATACTTTGGTGGAGGGATTTTTTTCCCTTGCAATGCAGAAGGGAAGGTATTTTTCCCCTACCACTGAACAGAAACTCTCCTTCATTTTCCTTGGTAATAGGGCACCCTAATCATTCCTCATAAAAACTATACAGTGTTTAGCTTTAACGAGCTGCAGTACAGTGCCATTGAAGGCAAAACTAAAATACAGATTGAAGTGATAGAGTTACCTGGACTGGCAGAAAGGCTTCAAATTGTTCCGCTATATCGCAGATGTTACAACAAAGTGCTGGCAACACTACTCCTGCCATTCCTGAAACATGTGCAGCCCCATCAAAAACAGAACCCAAGAGGGAAAGTGTAGGCATTACATAGGGCCTTCACAAATTCACATGAGAAACTGTTCCAGGCTTCCATTATGTGTGACAAATTAAACAAGATGGTTTGGGTTTCTGCTTGCTAATGGAGCGTGATCCTGCGAACGATGGACTGGCACTGTGAAGGGTATCTGCAATAACAGGGGCACGAAAGTAGGATCCAGAGCTACAACAAATGTGTAACACACTTGGACTGATGATGCTCAGTGGTCTTGTTGAATAAGTTACTTACTTAACTTGGTAACGTTTTTTCTGGTAGAGACAAACTGTAGATTTCTCACCTTTTGAGAGTCAGGCTGGTTCTGAAAAAAAATTTCAGCAGTACTCCTTGGTGGCACCAATGGCTGTGACGTGCACACAAGATATAAAGGCACCACCCACGTGCGCTAACATTAGTTGCTTTCTTAACACAGCCACAGAAACAGAGCCAAAGAATTTGCTAGTGACCAGTGTGCAGATTCCTAATTGGGATCTTTTGTGTGAAGAGACCAGTTCACAGAACAGGAAGGTGGGAGACTTAGTAAGGAATCTGCAGTTAGATAGTCTCTACTAGAAAGAGCGTTACTGAAGAACTTATTCTTCTGATAGAGACTTCTAACCCCAGATTCCTCACCTTCAGAATAGTTACCCAAGCAGTACCTCCTAAGTGGTACGTCTGTGAACTGGCTCAAACCAGAAAGTCCTGACGGGCTGAGCAGGCAAAACACCCTTCTCGGCAGACCTCGCTGTCCAGAAAATAGTGCCTCATGAGCCTATGGAGTGATGCCCACGTAGCAGCTTGGCCGATGTCTAAAACAATGGCAGGAGCCTTGGCTCTGCTAGAATGAGCCCACAAGCCTTCAAGAGGGCGCTTCTTGGCAAATGCATAGCTGATCTTAATGCAGAGCACGATCCAGCGCAAGACTGTCCTTTTTTGCAGAGCATTGCATCTCTGCTCCAGTTTACTCGAAAAGGAGCTGATCCTCCACTTGGTGGTCTCTAGTAAGACTGATATAAAAACAGAGGGCTCTTTTCAGATCCAACCAGTAAAGCATTCCCTTCCTCTTCAGAGTGGTGAGGCAGAGCAAGGAAAGCCAGAAGGGCAATGGAGTCACCACCTTTGGAAGGAAGGAAGCTTGTGTCTGAAGGACTAGCTTGAACAGGTAAAACATGGTGTTAGGTGGGTTAACAAAAAGGGCGTGTAGCTCACTGACCTGTCGCACTGATATTATAGCAACAAGAAATACTGTCTTGAGGGTAGAGTCTGAGAGGACAACCACAGAGGGGCTCAAAAAGCATACACAGAAGAAATAGGAGGAACAAATGTAAATCCCACTGAAATATAACGAAAGGAGAGGGAGGAAGCCTATGTTGTAACCCTTTGAGGAAACAGCAGCAGATTTAAACAATGAAGTAGGTCTAGCAACTGTAAAAAGGCCAAGAGAGACAAGTACCCTTTGAGAATGTCCAATGCAAGGCCGTGCTGTCCTAGGGACCACGCAAACAACAAAGTTTTGGACAGATTGGCATGGAATGCATCAATCTGTTTAGAAGTGCACCAGGCCACAAGCTTATCCCAATGGCAGCCATATACAGATTTGGTGGAAGGACACCTGGCTGTTAAGATCAAATCAACCACTTCTGGATGATGGTCAAAAGCACTCTACAGTCGCCGCTAAGTCTCCAAGCATGGAGGCCGAGGTTGGGCAGCCAGGTGTAGGATTCGGCCTTGAGACTGCAACAGAAGATCCTCCCGCAGGGGCTGCCTGATCAGAGGAGAGATGCTCATGCCCAGAAATGTTGTATACCAGACTCTCCTGTGCCCAATCCAACACCACTAGGAAGGCATGGGCACAGTCAATCCTGATATTCTTCAGAACTCTGGGCAGGAGAGGTATCTGCGGAAAGGCATACACGAGTCCTGAGTGCCACTCTATGTGAAACACATCTCCAAATGAAAGACGCCTCGGAAACTCCAACGCGCAGAAGCATTGACATTGTGCGTTCTCGGTGGTGGCAAACAGATCGAGTCAAGTCAGTCACAGACATCTGTTTGTGACATTCCCCACAGAGTTTAAACCCTGTAGACGTTGGAGGTGGCATAATTCCGTTGCACACTGAAGAATTTTGACAATTTAAGGTCTTGATGAGACAAGTGGCAGCTCCAGTTCCACGTCTGTTGGTGTGGAAAACAAGGAACTGATGTCACGGTACATGGGTGGCGCCTATATTGGCCAGGCACTTCACATCAGCACAAAGTCAACAAGGTGCCACCAGATTCACCTGCTGCCACGCAGGGATACATCTGAAAGAAATTCCGGATCCAGTATGATGCCTGGGGAAGTATTCAAAAGGTGAGGAATCTGTGGTTAGAAATCTCACATCAGAAAGGTGGTGGCAAGGAAGGAGGAATGGCTCAACAACAGAAGCAGGAGTTTGCTAGGATTGGTGTTCAGGTACACAGGAGGTGCCTGGCCATGAGATGTACTCTATGGATGTATTGATGGTCAGGTTTAAGTAGAGGAGAACTATGTCTGGAAGGAAAATAAGCCCCTCCACTTTCCGGACAGAGTTAAGCTATGGCTGCAATGGGCTACCGCTCCTGGAGGTTTTGACAAATAGCTTTTTAGGGAGAATACTTATCTTATGACCCACATGCATGGCCAACACATTATTCCTTGCAGCCAACTTCAACATTTACATTTCCCACCTTGTGCATATATTGTTTTCAGATATACCTCTGCATCTTGTATTTTTTTTTTTTTTTTTAACTTTTACATGGATTCCTTTGTTCAATAATCGGTTCACTATTTCAGCTGATATATTTGATTGCGGTGAACACAACGCTGTTCTCTTGTTTCTAAAAGCCAACAATTTAAGAAAGCCCTGGGTCCAACTCGACCCAAATTGTACAGCATTGTCAGTTATATTGAACAGGCACTACTCCCATGAAATGGTTTACTTCAAAAACTTCAAGACACTATATATATTTGGCACATTCCTAATTCAATACTCTATCCATTTAGAAAAATAATAAATCAAACATCAAAAAATTAAGCTTATGGGTAGTCATCAAATGGGTCTAAGAAATTAAGGGCCCAACGCTCCAAATGTCTTTTCTGGAAATGGTTTAGGAACAAGCAGTCCTGAACAACATTTTAAATGACTTATCAGAGTTAGTACAAACATAAGCCCTTACATACTCATCTACTATATGTCCATGCTCCACCACCAATAATTGATTCGGATTACTCTCCTTTTAACTGTTGCACCCATGTGCCCTACAGAATATCTGTGGCAGACGGTGACATTTCAAAGTGGTGGGGTGAGGGAAGCAAACATTTTAACCCAGTGACAGTTACTGTGAGAAACCAAAAATGCCTTTAGGCTCAACGTCAAGACTCTCAAACATGGCTTGTTAACAGTTTTGCTTTGTTTTGTTTGTAAGGGGCCATGAGAGAGCTCTCAAGTTGAGGCTGAAGGCAATGTGAGTTTCTCACAGTGCCTGTCAGTGGGTCAAAAAGGTAACACAAGGAGATGATAGACGGAGCGCTGAAACTTTTCAGACACTTACCCCCAGTCACAGATCTGGGTTGAATCCATCATCGTTATTTAGCTCACTTCGCCACCCCAGTTCAGACACAGCTATATGCAAATCAGTCTTGACCCTGTGCCTCATGGGAACAGTCCAGCCCGAACTGCTAAGCCATGTCTTCCCTGGACCGGAAACAAGCATCCTGGGACCGGTTTCGGGCTAACAGCCGGAAACAAGCATCCTGGGACCGGTTTCTGTCCAACAGCTAAAAAGGTAAACACAACATGCTGGAAAAATGTTTACTTACTTACTTACGGGCCTCTTCAGTGTTCTCTTGTTTTGCAGTCCGAATGATAGTCCTACAACCAACTCCCCTCTACCAATCCAGATGCTGCTCTTATGCTGCTGATAGTATTAAACAGCATGAGCAAAGCACCAGGATTTGTTGGAGCAGGCTAGATCGGCGCACTCCTTTTGACACTGGGTATGTGTCTGCCCTCCACCAGGCTGTCTAACACCGCTCGGTTTGGAGAGGTTTAAAGTGCACATGTAGGGCTGGCTGTCGCAAGACAACCGACCGACATGCGTGCTTAAAACTGGAGTGGGCAGCACTGCTCTCCTGCAGCCAATCAGCAGCACTGGCCCCGCCGTGACACACGGCTCTGTCTGGGAGCAGTGAAAAATAAAATGGTAATAAAGAACAAGTTACTTACCTTCGGTAAGAGACATAGATTAGTTATAGATTCCTTACCTTAGAATTACCCCCAGGCGTCAGATTGGATCCGGAGAATTTTGTGTCAGCAGTACACCTGCGCGTCGAAAGGTGGCGTCGGTCAGCTCCGCGTTCGTCGTTGGCGTCGTGGTCGCCGGGATGACGTTGCGGTAGCTACTTAGACACCGCCCTCGCGCGCTGACGTCCGTTCTTTACAGGACAGTCCACGCCAGAAGCGCAGAGCCATGCAAGACAATGACCACTCGTGCATAAAACTAGGGCCCTGAAAGGGATTCCCTGACCCTAGAAGTCAGTTCGCAGAACGGGGAGGATGGGTGGGGCGGTAAGGAATCTATAACTAATCTATGTCTCTTACAGATATATCGTTACCGAAGGTAAGTAACTTGTTCATCTGAAAGAGACAATTAGTTATAGATTCCTTACCTTAGAATAGATACCCCAGCAATACCAACCCTGGAGGTGGGTCTGCGAACCAAGTTCACACCAGAAAGTCCTGGAGAAGAGAACGGCCAAAGAAGCCATCTCTCCGACTTGGCTGTCCATGCAGTAGTGTTTTGTGAACGTGTGCAGAGATGCCCACGTAGCTGCCTGACAGATGTCATTGAGGGGGACTCCCGGTCCCAAAGCAGTGGTAGCTGCCGTCGCTCTGGTAGTATGGGCGCGCAGTCCCACTGGAGGCTCCTTATTTGCCAAAGAGTAGCAAGCTTTGATGCACAAAATGACCCACCTGGAGATGGTCAGTTTGCGCACGGCCCGACCTTTTTTGGCACCCACATAGCCAACAAAGAGCTGGTCATCCACCCGTAATTGCTTGGTGCGATCCAAATAAAAGGAAAGCACCCGTTTGGGATCCAGACAGTGGAGCCTCTCTTCCTCCTTCAAAGGATGCGGAGGAGGAAAGAAGGTGGGTAAAGTGATGGTTTGACCAATGTGGAAAGAAGTAACCACCTTGGGAAGAAAGGAAGGTCTGGTTCTGAGGACGACCTTGTCCGGATGAACAGCCAGAAAAGGAGGCTTTGAAGAAAGAGCTTGTAGCTCACTCACCCTGCGAGCAGAGGTGATGGCAACCAGAAAAGCAGTCTTTAGAGTAAGAAGTCTGAGAGGACAGTTATGAAGCGGCTCAAAGGGAGCGCACATAAGGTAAGTAAGAACCAAGTTCAAGTCCCACTGAGGCATTACGAAGGGAACAGGAGGAAAAAGAGGAGTAATGCCCTTAAGGAAGCGATTTACAACAGGGGACTTGAAAAGAGAAGGCTGATCAGGAAGCCTAGGAAAGGCTGAAATGGCTGAGAGATAGCCCTTAAGAGTGCCCAGAGCAGAGCCCTGCTGGGCCAAAGAAAGGAGGAACAAGAGAACCTCCGAAAGAGGGGCAGAAAGGGAATCCACAGCCTTTGCTGTGCACCAAGCCACAAATGTGTTCCATCTGCAGGCGTATACCGTTTTGGTGGAGGGACGCCTGGCTGCCAAGATAACGTTACAGACTTCGGGAGGAAGGTCAAAGGCTGTCAACTGTCGCCGCTCAATCTCCACGCAAGGAGGTGGAGGCTGGACAGGTTCGGGTGAAGGACCGTCCCCTGTTGCTGCGACAGAAGATCCTCCCGAAGAGGCAGTCGGATCGGAGGATCGATGGCCATGTGTAACAGCTCGGGATACCAGACTCTTCGTGCCCAATCCGGAGCCACAAGGATGACTTGGCCCCGGTCGCGCTTGATCTTCTTCAGCACTCTGGGCAGAAGTGGTAGAGGCGGAAAGGCGTATAGAAGACCGCAACTCCACTCGTGACGAAAAGCGTCGCCTAGCGAGTGCCGCCTTGAATAGTCCAAAGTGCAGAATTGCGGACATTGCGCGTTCTCTTCGGTGGCGAATAGATCTAACCAAGGCTCTCCCCACTGCTGAAAGAGACCTTGCGCCACCTCCGAGTGAAGACGCCATTCGTGATCCATCATGCACATGTGGCTGAGTTCGTCCGCCCTGGTGTTCAGGGAACCTGCCAGGTGTTGAACCACCAAAGATACGCCCTGATGTTCCAGCCATGCCCAGAGGCGGAGGGCTTCTTGACATAGGGTCCACGACCCCACCCCGCCCTGTTTGTTGCAGTACCACATGGTGGTGGTGTTGTCCGTGAACACCTGCATTATTCTTCCCCGGACAGAGGGAAGGAATGCTTTCAGCGCAAGTCGGATCGCCCGAAGCTCCAGAAGGTTGATGTGGAGCCTGGACTCCGCCGGAGACCAGAGGCCTCTGATCTCCTCCTCTCCCATGTGGCCGCCCCACCCTAGAAGTGATGCATCCGTCACCACTGTGTACTCCGGTTGGGGAAAGGAGAGGGATCTGCCGTTGACCCAATCCTGGTTCGTTAGCCACCACTGCAATTGACGTGCAGTGCCCTCCGAGATCTGAACGCAATCGGACAGATTCCCCTGATGCTGTGCCCACTGGAACTTCAGGTCCCACTGCAGAGCCCGCATATGCCACCTGCCATGATCTACCAGCAGGATGCAGGAGGCCATGAGGCCCAGCAGCCTCAGGGTCAATCTGACCGAAACCCGGGATAAAGGCTGAAAGATCGGAATCAGAGCCCGAATATCCCGGACTCGCTGCTCGGGAGGATAACCCCGAAACTGCGTTGTGTCCAGAACCGCTACGATGAAAAGGAGCTTCTGAGAGGGAGTCAGGTGTGACTTCGGCACGTTCAAAGTGAACCCCAGCGAGTGCAGGAGGTTCGCCGTAGTCTGGAGGTGGGAGACGACAGCCTGGGGCGAGCCTGCCTTCAACAGCCAGTCGTCGAGATAGGGGAAGACTAGAACCCCTGATCTGCGCAGATGAGCTGCGACCACCGCCATGACTTTCGTGAACACCCGAGAGGCGCTGCTAAGGCCAAAGGGGAGCACAGTGAACTGAAAGGGCTCGCGGCCTACCCTGAACCGCAGGTAACGCCGGTGGGCCGACAGGACGGGGGTGTGAAAGTAAGCGTCCTGCAAGTCCAATGCTACCATCCAGTCTCCAGGGTCGAGGGCAGACAGGACCTGAGCTTGCGTCAACATTTTGAACTTCTCCTTCCGGAGGAAGCGGTTGACGTTCCTGAGATCCAAGATAGGACGTAGGCCTTTGTCCTTCTTGGGCACCAGAAAGTAGTGGGAATAGCAACCACGACCTACTTCTGGGGCAGGAACTCGCTCGATGGCTCCCTTGGCCAAGAGTGCTGAAACTTCCTGTAGGAGAAGGGCCAGATGATCCTCCGACATGCGATGGTGCTGAGGTGGCATGGATGGAGGGGTAGTCTCGAAGAGGAGGGAGTAGCCCCTTCGGACTATCTGCAAAACCCACCTGTCCCATGTGATGGTTTGCCAGTGGGGGAGGTGATGGCGGATCCTGCGGCCCACTGGCAACTGGTGGCCCTGAAAGGACAGACTAGGAGGGTTTGGAGGCTGCTGCAGAGGGTGCGCTGGTGGACTGGCCTGCCCGCTGGCCACCTGACCCACGACGCTGGGTCCCACGTCCCCGACAGAGCAGGGGCTGAACAGTTTGCGCAGGCCTGTGGCTCAGGGCGGAACGTGGTGAGGTACCCCTTCCGTAGCCACAAAAAGGGCAAAAAGCAGACTGCGCAGGGCGAGAGGTGGTAGCGAGGCCCAAGGATCTGGCCGTAGCCCTAGAATCCTTAAAGCGCTCGAGTGCGCTGTCCTCTTTGTCGCCAAAAAAGCGACGGCCATCAAAGGGCATGTCCAAAAGAGTCGATTGGACATCACCCGAAAAGCCAGTGGATCTCAGCCAGGCGTAGCGTCGTAGGGCTACCGACGTTGAAATTGTTCTGCCTAGCGAGTCGGCGGTGTCCAGCCCACACCTAATGGCGAACTTCGCTGCATCTCTACCCTCAGCGACTGCGCGGGAGAGAGTGGCCCGGGCCTCCTACGGGCACTGTGGCAGCACCTGCGCAACAGTATCCCACACAGAGTGGGAATAACGGCCCAAAAGACATGCGGTGTTCACCGACAGCAGTCCCAAGCTGGCGGAAGAAAACATCTTCTTACCAAGATGGTCCAGCTTTTTGGATTCCCTATCTGGGGGAGCAGTAGGGAATGTGCCCTTCTAAGTAGAGGCTTGGACCACCAAGCTCCCAGGGGTAGGGTGTTGGGAGAGGAAAAGTGGGTCGCCCGTGGCCGGACTGTGGCGTCGGGCAATCATCCTATCCACAGGAGCCCCTGTGCTGGGCTTGGACCAGGTACCCAGAAGGATGTCAGTAAGGGCCTCATTGAACGGCAGGAGGGGCGCCGAAGAGGCCGCTGCCGGTTGAAGCACCTGGGTAAGGAGGTTAGTCCTGACCACCACCATAGAAAGCTCAAGGTTCAAGGCCACAGCCGCCCTACGCAACACCACTGCATATGAGGCTCTCTCCTCCGTAGCCACGGTAGGGGGAGAAAGCATACCAGGGTCTGGCGAAGTATCCAGACCACTGGCATCACCCAACTCCTCTCTCCAGTCTGGTTCACTCAACTGGTCAGCTAAAGGGTCACCAGACCCCTCCCAGTCCTCCTCTTCTGGCTGCCACTCAGGGTGATAAGGAACGCCAGGATAGAACACTGGCACAAAAGTACCACTCGGCGCCGGATCCGGCGTCGGTCGACGCTGGTCCGGCTCCGTGTCCAGGTCAGGATGGAGGCCAGAATCGACGCCGGCTGTGGACACAACCGGCGTCGAAGGGGGCTGAGGTGTCGTCAGTGGATTCAAAGTAGGAGGAGGTGTCATAAGGTCGACAGGTGCCGATCCGGATCCAGGCCTGGATCCCTGGGGGCCCTGCGGCGCGGGGACCGAAGCCGCCGTCATGGAATGCCTAGAGCCCCCAGCCGGCGGAGTCGGGCTGCCCAAAGATCGAGTGGAGGGCTTTGTAAAAACTACGAAGTTGGGCAGGGGTCGCTCCGGCTCCCGGGAAGGGAGTGAGGCTCAGAGTCGACCCAACAGGCTCCGCGGGCGGAGCCAGACGACTATCGTCCGCATCCCGCGTCGGCCGACGGATGGGGAGAACGCGAAGAGTGACAATGATTCTTTGCCTTCTTCTTGTGCTTCGACTTACCCGAAGACGAAGACTTCGACGATGAGTGGTGGTGATGGCTCCGCAACCGGTCCAGCGACCTCCCTCTCGACCGGGACCTCGAGCGTCGCAGAGCGGACTGCCGGGCCTCAAGAAGCTTTCGGGACCACTCCCGCAAAGACTTCGAGTTCATGGCCCGGCAGTCGAAGCACGACTTCGTGTCGTGGTCGCGCTCCAAACACCAAAGGCACACGAGGTGCGAGTCCGTAACCGACATCAATTTGTGACAGGAGTCGCAAGCCTTGAAGCCGGTTAGAGGACGGGACATCCCTACGTACACCAGGAGTCGAACTACTCGGAAAAAAGTCGACAAAAGTGGAAAAATAGTAGTCAAAAAGTGACTAGAGGTACCGCTCTCTCCAGATCTGTGTTGGCTGGCGCGGAAAAAGAAAGAACGGACGTCAGCGCGCAAGTGCGGCGTCTAAGTAGATACCGTGACGTCATCCCGGCGATCCCGACGCTGACGACGAAAGCGGAGTCGACCGACGCCACCTACCGACGCGCAGGGGTACTGCTACGAAAAAATTTCTCCGGATCCAGTCTGACGCCTGGGGGTAAGGAATCTATAACTAATAGTCTCTTTCAGATAGACCTCTTAAAAGTAGTCAAAAATCACCATAAATAGCGACCCTTAATCAGCAGGCACCTCTAAGATGACTATTTCAACTGAAATGTCATACTTAGAGGTTCACATGGGCCTTCATCAATTCCTTAAATACGTTTTTGTTTTACATCCTTAACTGGCTCTTCGACAGACGGAACAATTCTGCTAATTTCACATTGTTTTTCAGGACTTTCATTTTAAATGACTGACCCTTGTTGACGACACAACTACTTTCAAGACCAGATTTAGTATTCTCTGCACGAACACCACCTTGTACCTCACCAGCTTAAAATCAGCTAGCTCCCTCTCAATAAATGCATAGTGTTTGTTACTTTTAGCAATGTCAGTGCCCTTGTTTGTTTTAATTATCAGCAGTGGTGTTTCATTTGTTTAAATTAAAACAAACAAGTATTTGATCGCTGATATACACATCTGCAATATCCCCAAATTCACAGGTGGCAACTATTACTGTGAGAACCGCAATGCACATTTCCTACATTTCCATGGTTTAGGTACCCACTTACACCAGGTGTAGACTGTGTATTGTTCCAATTCTATTTTGGGTTAATTTATAAAAAATAATCTTTTTAGGCTTCCATCCACCTTTGCAAACTCATCAAAATTGCCAGACGCTACTCCGGTAGGAGAATTGTCAGGTGGCAGATGATCACAAGTGTATTTTGATATCTGGAATGTTCAGTAGGATATTTTTGCCAGTCCGCAGGAAATAGCTTTCAGACACAAGTAATACAAATAAGTATTGAATAATTTGTACTATCGCCTCCATTTGATGTAGGGCTTGCAAGAACTAGGTAGTAAAAAGCAGAGACGGATTACCACTTTCCGCAATAAAACTGAGGAGAAACTTTGCAAGGGAGGCACTGTCAATTTGTATCAGGGGCAACATACAGCGCACAAATGTCCATCAGACGTAACAAATGGTGCAAATGACAAGTAATCCACCATGACCGAGCAGTACAGCTCTGAATCCTTAAGAATACCTTCCTTGGCTGACTGCAACAGCTAACGTCATATGCAATAAAGTATGTTTTCAACGAGACCGAGAAGCACGTCACATGCGTGCTGAGTACTTGTACATTATGGGCTGTATCTCAGCAATGCACCTCAAAGAGAAACGGCACTTGTGCAACCAGCATTCCTGACTGCACTCAAGACTGTGCCACCTGAAAGGAGACTGTCTCCTGGAAGTTGTTGAACATCTGAAGTGCTGCCACGGAGGTGGTAGCAGCCCTGGACACTACAAGAGCGGAATGCAGTGGAGGGACTTCGGACCTAGAAGACTCCTCTCCAATCTGTAGCGTATTGGGAAGAACCAGGAACACTGCAAATAGGTTTTAAGTCCTTTAACCAGAGCGCGCTCACAACAATCTGACCTGACAGCAGCAGACGGCAGAGTCAAGGAATACACGAACACATGACAGGAATACAGAAAGCAATTACGGATATCAGAAGCATTTTATGCGATTAACTCATATACAGACTGCAATGCTACAGTGAGCTGGTACATGGATTTTTACAATTGTTGTGTAATAATGGCTGCTCGATTTCAAGAACTTTTTGCTCTAATAAAAGGATTTAGAAACTAAAAAGTAGAAATCTTCAATTACACAACTGCTTTAAAAGCACTTTTGCAATAGTCTGAACAAAATATTTCCTTCAAAGGGGCTCATGGGCAACACTCTCTTATAAATACATCGAGCTTTAGCATTGTTAAAATTGTTGAGGAAATAATACAATAAGGCTACTTTACAAAATGAATAGCCATTAAAACAGACTTACCATATGCTGTTCAGAATGAAAAACAGCTGAATAAAAATGCATCCAAAGGGTAAGATGCCCCCCATGAGGATACCCGGCAGCGGCTTTGTGAAAAAGGACTGCGTTGGAACTTGACGAGGAATCTGGTTTGTACGAACAGGATGTTCAACAGGCTGAAAAAGATACAGCTTGTGAGCCTTATACAATGAAAGGAAACACAGCATAGCCTTCTGGGTCATGTTTGAATGTGCACAGTATAATACCACTATACTTGTTAATTCTCGGAATTGCACAAATGTGCTTTTAGATCTCCATTTTAAATCGTTCCAGTCTGAACGTCTAAAGAAATTAAGACTAGAGTGATGTAAAACAAAAGTGCAAATCATATAACTTAAAATGCATAAAATGAACTTTAACATAACTGAATGCAGTGAGATAAAAAACACAAGCAGGTTTGATCTCGAATATAAGAAACATGTCCAAATCTTTTTCTTTTAGACCGTTTTAATAGTTTTGATAAACAAATAAAATCACAATAAACGACCACCAAATCTAACCAGATATACTGGATAACAAACGAATTACGACTGAGCTACAAAAAAGATCCAGGTTCTTGCAGTATGAATAACGGTAGGCTAGGGCTTCTTCATTTCACGGACGGTGGGCTTCAGACAGATTCAGGGCGCTCTCAGACCAGCACCAGACTCACAGATGCAGCCAAAGAGCAGCCGGACCCGAGAGTTCAGGGAAACACGTGGCTGCCACAGGCTAACGAATCTTAATGACCTGCGATGGTTTATACAAGTAGACTACACTTGGAGGTGGATCTTGGAAGTCAGAAGTCACCTTCAGACGCTGTGGTGTACCCATGAATTGGCTTCAGCAAATCTTTCTTTGGTATGTGATTGACGGGATGCTCTGTCCCCGTCTGCTGAGGCCGCCCTGCAGGGTTGGGGCCCCAACGATGGAGACATGTTTTGCAGTGTTGTGATGGGGGGCGGGGGGAGGCGGGGGATTTGCTGGCCTCCATAAGAAATACAGGATTATCCAGACATTATACGATATGGAGGTGAGGAAGGGAGATGGGAGGGGTTTTCCTCTCCCTGGCGATTCCGGACTCTTCATGTTTCTGATATTTTACTGTGTGACAGCAAGATGAACAACAAGGTTTGTTTTAAACCTGCACGTGGCCACTTTATTTAAAAGGATGCACTTTACAATGATAAATTAGGAATTTCATGTGGTGACAAAACGCTATTAAGCAATGATTTAAGATACACTACAGGACTGATTTTGTAATGATAATACAGATGCATCTTGGGACTTCGAGTAATACGGTTTGGTCACGTGATGAAACGTATTTAATACACCTGTGTCTTGTGAGTGAATACCTCTATTCCTGTGATCAAGGCGTAAAAGCCAAAACGAGTAAGGAGAGACTCTTGCAGCCCCGCTAGAAGCAAAAATAAACGCTGTGGTGTACCCGTGAATTGGCTTCAGCAAATCTTTCCTTGGTATGTGATTTATGGGATGCTCTGTCCCCGTCTGCTGAGGCCGCCCTGCAGGGTTGGGGGCCCCAATGATGGAGACATTTTTTGCAATATATATATATATATATATATATATATATATATATATATATATATATATATATCCCAAAAGTTCAAGTTACCTTGCATAGAGACGCCAACTCAGGTGGAAATATAGCCATCATTTATTGCAGGTAATAGGCACAGCGCGTTTAAACTCCACAAGCAGCGCCAAACATGGTTAGGGCTCCATGCCCTTGTTCACTGGCTGCATGCGCAAAGTCCCAGCAGCTGTGTGGACTCATACCTTTAACCCCGCCCAAATGGGACCTCCTTCAGCACAAGGGCATTATGGGGTAAGTAGTCCGTAACTAAGCCAAATTGGTTGTTGCCAGGGCTCTGTACATTGAAAATTTACAATCCCAAGTGGGTGCTGTGAGGAAAAACTGCCACGGTGCTTATCAATGTCCATCCTGACAATACCGGCATTTCCACCTCCTCCCGGAGAGCGGTACCTTCGGTGCGTGGAGACTGTGTGCACCGGGAGGAGGTGGAAATGCCGGTATTGTCAGGATGGACATTGATAAGCACCGTGGCAGTTTTTCCTCACAGCACCCACTTGGGATTGTAAATTTTCAATGTACAGAGCCCTGGCAACAACCAATTTGGCTTAGTTACGGACTACTTACCCCATAATGCCCTTGTGCTGAAGGAGGTCCCATTTGGGCGGGGTTAAAGGTATGAGTCCACACAGCTGCTGGGACTTTGCGCATGCAGCCAGTGAACAAGGGCATGGAGCCCGAAACATGTTTGGCGCTTGCTTGCGGAGTTTAAACGTGCTGTGCCTATTACCTGCAATAAATGATGGCTATATTTCCACCTGAGTTAGCGTCTCTATGCAAGGTAACTTGAACTTTTGGGATGTCTAATAGCGGCGTGCCTCGCCGCAGAGACGCCCCGCCGCGCAGAGAGCGGTACCTTCGGTGCGTGGAGACTGTGTGCACCGGGAGGAGGTGGAAATGCCGGTATTGTCAGGTTGGACATTGATAAGCACCGTGGCAGTTTTTCCTCACAGCACCCACTTGGGATTGTAAATTTTCTCTATGCAAGGTAACTTGAACTTTTGGGATATATACATATATATATGTATATATATATATATATATATATATATATATATATATATATATATATATATATATATATATATATATATATGTATCCTATTTATCTATCTATATATAGATATATACATATATATATATATATATTGCAAAAAATGTTTATATATCTATATATATATTCATTCCAAAGAAAGTCGAAAGACAATACTGTGCACTCCCGGGTTCATGAAGTTCAATGATTATTTTATTTCATATAGTGCAACGTGCAATCAAAACTGAAACGCGTTTCGGCCTCCTGGCCTTCATCAATGTCAGTAACCCTCTGTCAACAAACACCTTTTAACATAATCAAAATTGATTGGGCAGCAGTTCATTCAAAGAAATAAAAAATGGACTCAAAAGACACGTTATCTGGTATATAGTGACTTTGGCAGCCATCTTATAGCATGCAATTACGACTAAAGCACGTTTTTAAAAAAAAATAATAATGAGGTTATTGTCCTACAAATTTTATCCTTTGAAATTTGATAATTGGGTACACAATGTATGCGCGATGTCAAATTATTCGAACAACAACCATCTATAAAATTCATAAGATTCTGCAATCATAAATTTCACAAATTCTTCAACAAGGATATTTCCTATGGTTGTAGTGTTGCATCCTCTAAATACATTCAAATCACGTCCTGAATGGGCATACATTACTTCAAATGATGCAATCACATTGAACACCAACATACATAATCTTCACTATTGAAAAAAAATCATTTTCAAAAAATATAGAAGTACTTTATTGTAAGTTGACAATAAATACCAGTGGGAATATTAGTCATACCCTGAATGGGCTTCCGTCTGCTATGCACCTTCATTAGTCACCTATATTGCCCAAGACCACCATTGTCCTCCAATTAAGCCCATATGGTGTACGTGTAAGAACACATACACCATATGGGCTTAATAGTGAGGAAGAGTTGTGGTCACATATCGGCTGATATTGATTTATTCCCATTTAACTTAACGAATTGGTCTCTTTGTTAAAGTATGATTTTTGTTGTTAATTTGGTAGGAAATTCATACTAACTACATATTCATACATACTAATTTGTTCAATTGAATTGGAGGACAATGGTAGTCTTGGGCAATATAGGTTATTGAACTTCATGAACCCGGGAGTGCGCAATATTGTCTTTCGCATTTCTTTGGAGCATTAAGCGCAAGGCCGCACTCGCGAACTGCGGCACCCGCTACATTGAGAGCTGCAATTTTGACGGAGAACGGTATGGGTGTATGTATGTATATATATATATATATATATATATATATATATATCCAGATTTGTGCTTGACAGAACACATCAGATCGCCTCCTTCCATAGTGTGCCCGTGGCTCTTTACACAGAATATACATGTGCGTCTCCCTGATAATGCACAGAATTCTGTTAATGTATTTATGCTCTACTCTTTTCTGCCTACAATTGACACCTATTTTGAATTTGTTAGTTCTAAGGCCCAATTAAAAACATGAACCGTTGCACATTCGGTAACCTTCCATTCTAATGCTGACCCTACTTTTTCCCATTGGAATAAAATGCCAAATAGCACAAATAAACTGAGGACCTATTGCATTTTTATACAATTACATATTGACTCCTCTCTTAAAACATTATATTAAATCCTCATTACTTGTATTACCATATCAGTTTAGTTCATTAAATAGAAGTACTGTGAAACTCTGTATAACGTGTGAGCACCTGAGCACTGTACCTGATGTAGCACTTTATCGACGTGCCATGGCATAATTTATTTAAACACACTTTTTAAATACTTTCTCTATATCATCTGCTCTACATGGATACCATTATAATCAATTCAATTGTTTTACAATTATGCACACATCGTTTCAAGATGTGCCCATGTACCAGCTGCACTTACCAAGCTCACTATTTGCAAAAGATGTGCAGTGGTATGAAATTGTTACAAAACATTTAGAAAAACAGAAGGATGTGTTAAACTGTCTCGCAATGAAAAACAAAAAAATTGATTATAGAGAGGGACTGAAGAACAAGTTACTTGCCTTCGGTAACACTCTTTCCGGTAGAAACTATCTAACCACAGATTCCCACACCTTTTGAATATTTCCCCAAGCACGTCGCCCCACTGCCTTTCAGCACTGCAAAAAAGAAAAAGAAAATGATAACGCGAGGTTATCATAATTTTATTTTTCTGTGCTGAGGCAGTTTTGCGGGGCGGGGCTGCTCTGACAACAGGAGCAGAGGAGTGGTGAGCACACTTTGTAAGTGCACATGAATATTTGGCCGGCTGTCTTGGGCGGGCAAAACATTCATGCGCACTTTGCATGTTTTCCACCCAGGCTGCATTATAGCCTGAGTGGAGAACATGCCCAGGCTACCATTCCCTGTCTGAGCACCGAGCCATGGCGCTCAGACCAATCACAACGCTGCATTGCAGCGTTGTGATTGGCTTAGGGAGCCCGAGTGCTTCCTGTTGGCAGAGAAGCCAGGAAAAGTAGAGAGGAAGGAGGTGGCCAGCCAGCGGGTCAGCCGGCAGGTAAGTGATCCTATTTTTTTTTTACACCCCACCTCTCCTCTCCCCATCTCCCACCACCTTACCGATTCGCGGGAGCTGCCGACATTGGGGGCCATTGGCTCTATATCGTCGTTCCGCGCCGAATGACGTGGGATGAAAATCCAAATGGTTGTGATCAATGTGCAGAAATCTAACTTGGGACCTTTTTCGGTGAGAAAGAGTCCAGTTCATGGAAAGGTGAAGAAGGGAAGCTGTGTGAAGAATCTGCGGTTACAGTGTCTACCAGGAATGTTACCAAAGGTAAGTAACTTGTTCTTCTGAAGAGACTTCTAATCACAGATTGCTCACCTTCTGAAAAGATACCAAAGCGATACCTCCCACATGGAGGGTAAGTGAATTGGCTGAAACAAAAAAGTCCTGTAGGACAGAGCAGGCAAAGTGCCCGTCTCTACAGATCTGACTGACCAAACAGTAGTGCTTAGTGAACGTATAGAGGGACACCCACCTAACCGCCTTGCAAGTGTCCAGGAAAGGCACTCCATGTGCCAACGCAGTGGTAGCAGCCTTGGTTCTGGTGGAATGAGCCCACAAGCCTTCCGGAGGCTACTTTTAGTCAATGCATAGCAGATAGTAATGCAGAGCATGATCTAGCGAGAAATGGTCCTTTTCTGCACTGCTTTGCCTTTCTTTGCCCATGTGAATTAAATAAAAAGCTGATAGTCCACTTGGTGTTCCCTGGTGCGATCAATGAAAAAGCTGAGGTGCCTTTTTTGATCCAGAAATGTAATCTCTACTGCTCCTTAGAGGGGTGAGGCAGAGCAAAGAGTGTCGGGAGGCTGATGGTTTGCCCAATATGAAAAGGAGTCACCACCTTTGTAACAAGCATTTGCAATGCAATAGGTCTCGCATTTAAGAGAGTTTGAGCTATTAGCATTGTAAATGACAATGCCTTTTATTTATATGTTTTGATAATTAACACATAAATAAAAGGCTTTGTCATTTACAATGCCAATAGCTCAAACTCTTGTAAATGCGAGACCTATTGCGTTTCAAAGAAGCGGCCACCATTGTCCCGGGCAGCATGGAAAGTGAAAGCGCGCATAGCATGCTGAATGTTGCAGGAAAGCATGTCCTGCCTACAGTAAGAGAAACTCATTAAAGAAAATAGTGCTTACAGACTAAGACATACCGTATAACAACAGAAGTAAAAGGGCCAGTCCTCATGGGAGGTTACAAATGAAGACAAGGCGGTACTAAGGAGGGACTAACGAGCCTATTAACGAATCAGAAGCCAGCATTTACAACGGACAATGACACAAGCCAATGAAAACTATTGGGCAGAGCTTCAAGTCCATACTCGAATACAGCATGCCCCGCAGAGCATGCGCTGCCAAGGCTCGACCTAAACACGGACTAAGTGATGCTGTACTGAGGTGCTGTAGCTAAGCAGAACGATCAGCTGCATAGAGAATGGTACAGAACCAGGAGAGAAATTAGGGTACCACTACATTATTTTTTTCTTTCCTAAAATTAGTATTATTAATGCATACCCAAACAACACGTTATTCTATGCTCATTTACTTAAATAGAAGAACAGTGTAATGCAAATAGTACTATATATTTTTGTTTAATTTTGCAAGTTGAATCCAGTGGCATTTAAGTTTTGGGCGTGATGGATTATAAGCTTAGAAGTTTTAATATCGTAGAGAGAGAGCTCAAAAGCAGAGCACTTCTTTTTCCTCAAGTTCCTCAGCTCTTTTCAGCCTTGGCACGGTTCCTGGTTAAAATCTGAATGTGGATGGCACAATTCAGAGCCACTCACCGTTGTGTCTGTCTTCTGAAAGATGGAACGACAGCAAATCTTAGAGGCGCTGGTACAGTATCATGTGACTCGATCTGAATGTAAATTATCCTCAGTTCGGGGAACTGTGGAACGCCTGCACTGGGGCATTCCACAGTTCCCCGTGGCTCTTTTATATTTTCAGAACTCAATGCCTGTCCAGGAAGACATAGCAAGAGCCATCCATTGTTACTGGGAGTCAACAGCCAATCAGCAAGGCATAAACACCAATGTTCCAAAATATCTTGGGTTCTTTGCACCGTCTTGTCTTGGTTTGACGTTCAGGAAAGCAAGAGTATTCCCAGATTGGTGAGGTGGTCAGACCACCGGGCAGCTTGTAGTAGTCTATACCCTAAAGAATAACCATTTTCTGTGTCTGCAGATGTGAGACTGGATGCTGCACGAGGAATCTGCAAACATGGGGAAAATAATGCACGCCACCTATAACAATGTGATCGCACAACTCCCAAGCGTCCCATGCCATACGAGTCCCTGCTTTGTAGTGAATAGAAGCTCATAATTTTATACAAAATGCTTTCATCTGAATGCTCTCGCAGTAGCAAGAATTTCAAATCACGCGAACAACTCAATGTCCATACAATAGACAAGTACATTTTAACATGTTCCTAAATATTTACAGTTACAAGTAGTTGTTTCTGTAAGATCTATACAAAGACACACAGAGATTCACATTCAAGTAGAAGCAGGGAGGCTAGCGCTCCCATCTCCTCTGAACCCTTCAATTGACCCCTGCTGGACTCCTGAACTCGACCAAGACATCCTTTGCCTCCCACATTCCAAAACACAGTCAGGATGTTCATTCAAACGCTGCGTGACTTTTCCACACAAAAAAAGACCAAAACAAAAAATAGGCCCTGAGCAGAGAGAGGAAAAAAAACATGCAAGAGTAATGTGTGAATAAAAGACAAAACAAAAGGTAGGAAATAGGGCGAGTACCAGTGTTGAGAAAACAGAACCCAAAATCAAAACCTGGAGGACATAAGCATGACCTGGCCATGAGGTTAATGCGTAATTAGTTGTGGGGCTCTATGCCCAAGCTTCTCTGACTGAGACATGAAATAAAAAATGAGGTCAGTTGGGTTCATTATGTGACAATAAGTGAGCATTGAGTAGTGCACGGGGAAGTAGGCCAGAAAGTGCACATAGCACAAATGTGGAGCCAAACTGTCTGCCAGGAGCTGTTGATGGGCCAAATGGCCTTATTCCTTGTAGTAGATGTTTCCCTCCAGGCCTTGAGTACACTGGTTTTCTTCCGGTGTCATCCATTTCTGATGGCATACATTCTTGTTGTATGAAAACGTTCCTTATTCTACTGTAAGCCTCTCCTTTCGTTTTTCTACAACATTCCTAACTTGTGGGCGTGCTTCGCATGCTTATGTTACAAAGTTTACTACTGAGATGCTCCTGGACGTCTTTATAGAAATTACAATTTTTAGAAATGAGTCTCAAATTTCAAATGCTCTTCTCATCCATCACTCTTAAATTTGGCTACTGCTTGGTGTGTCGATCTGACTGGGGTTTAGAGGCCGTGGTAGACCGTGCTGCGGGGGTGGCATGGACGCCGCGCTCCGTAGCAGGCTGAGAAGGCTGGCCAGGTGACTGTAGTCTTCTGCCCTTCTGAAATGCGTAAATCACTTGCACGACAGTCGGAACAGAGAGAATCAGAAGCTTCAACAAAGGCACATTATGGGCCTGAGACACAGGACGAAAGAAACAAATACACACTGATTCGGGTGCGATGAGCCCATGGCCAGCCCTGCCAACAAAGCAGTAGTGTAACAAGTAGCCTGCTGGGGTCGGAGGCTGTGTCCGGGGCTGGAGTGTTGAAGACTGTGTTGCGGGTCTGTGGGGGTGGTGTCTGTTCCCATGAGGCACAGGGTCGAGACTTATTTGCATATAACTGGGTCTGAACTGGGGTGGCGAAGTGAGCTAAAGAACGATGATGGATTCAACCCAGATCTGTGACTGGGGGTGAGTGTCTGAAAAGTTTCAGCACTCCGTCCATCATCTGTTATCATGCACATGTGAAAAGCAGGGGTACCTGTGACATTCCCATTTTATCTAAAGAGGGACAGGAGCTCACATTGCACAGTATTTAAGAGATGACATATTGCAAGCTACACTAGAATTATGGGATTCTGAGCCACTGTTTTCTGCGATAATTGTGGATTTACCACACTGAACACAATTGATCATCTGCTACATAAACATGCAGATCTTAACAAAAACATTGTTTCTAGCTCAAATGGATCAAAAGTTGCTAAAAATGAAGCGACGTATTGGTGCAATATGAAAGGCCCTTTGCAAAGGTTGACTGCCCATCTCTCAGTTGTCTATTGCTGTATTTGCATGTTAGACTGCTACTAAAGGGGCGAAACCTTTGCCTAGACAGTATTACCATGAGTGAAAATGACAAAATAATGAAGTAATATTTACACATTACACTACATAATTTCCTTTTTCTTGTTGTGTAATTTACTGAAACCAGCTGCAATTTGTTCCTCCTCTGCCACATAATTCCAGTGGCCCTACATTTGGCAGAAACAATCTGATAAGATTTTGCCACCCAAAGAAAATTGAAAATGTTTAAAAAAAAAATCCATTTATATTTTAGTAGTGGTTTGTTTAATGTTCTTCCTGCTGGGACACTATTCTTAATTTGTGGTACTATATGAGAAATGCTGTCAGTACAACACATTTTGACTTATCTGAGGTGAAAAGACTTTTGCCCAAGTTCACCAACACAGATATACCATGGGCAGGAGCAGTGCAAGTTCCCATTATACAAAGAACAGTAGTGGCAACACCATTAACACATACTACCACTGTCCTGTCTACTCTCAATCACCAGAGGTGCTAGCTGAGTGTGCTAAAATAATTAGAAGTGAAGGCTCAGACACCACACTTCGAGGCACCGGTGACAGTGCACTTATTCTCGATCAAAAAATCCTCTTTATGTCACATAGGTAGATAGAAATGGATAATAGCGCTGCTGTAACTCCCTTTGGTCCTAAACCTATACAATGATATAGTGGGCTAATGCACTTGCTGCCAAGAGGTTCCTACAATCTGTGGCTTTAGAAGTTCAAATATTACCACTAAGCCTTTCATTTCCGACTCAAGAGTGGGAAAGCAAGCATTTGTAATGCAATCGGTCTCGCCTTTGAGACCTTATATGTATTTAGCTATGCAGCACATTAGCCTGGGTGCTGAAACATCTACTGTTTTTTAACATGGAGGGAAAGTAAGCACCAAACTGCGTGACACACCAGGTATGGGAACACATGGAGAGAAATGTTGCCTTTCAGCGGGAAATGGAATAGTCCAAAGCTCTGTTTTTAATATAAAATCATGGCCTTCGGTGGTCATATCACTGAAAATACAAGATTTGAAAAAAACATTGTCTACGGGTGCTCGTGGAAGACAATTTCTATGGACTGGAATTTAGAGAATGCTAAAGTGATTCTGGTATTTTACTGACCTCTGCTGGTCATTTTCTATCAAGAAAGTTAAATAGAGGCAGTTGAATAAGCAGAAAGGAATTCTGGTATTTTACTGACCTCTACTGGTCGTTTTCTATTAAGACAGTCAAATAGAGGCGTTGAACAGGAAAAAAAAGTCCCTAAGCGAAAGCAGACAAGTCCTAGGGCTGATCTCCAGAGCCCACAAAGTACATACACATATAAGTATACACTAAAGTATGTACAAGAGGTCTTGAATGCTCGACCTAAAAAACACTTGATGCCCCATCACTAAATCCGAACGGGAGCATAAATGGGATATGGTAATCATCCACAAAATGCTATGTCCTTCATAGACTGCCCAACCAATCAATGGCAAACCCTAAAGAACTGATGAAAGCCAATGGCTTAGGGGCCAGACACAAATCCTACCATCTGTGTACTTCTTAGTGTACTTTATTTAAAGAATTGATGACATGAGGCATTCCGAACAGCTAAAGCCATCTGAACCACATCTAAACTGGAGAGATATAATTACATTGAGACTTCCCGTCATTCCAGTGATTCTCACATATCCAAGAGGAGCCTGTGGGCACTCTCTAAGGCGAAATTCACCTGCTGGATTTGTGAGCACCCAGTCCACTTGCCTTCTGGAAACAACTTCTGAGTTCCACATGGCATATTACTAAGCAAGCCACATCATCTTACCTATTTAATGTAAAGCCAGTCGTCTTGTTCTGTATCTCTGAGAAGTGCTCTTTGGGGTAGGTTTGTACTGTCAAATAACCTAAATAAATGCTATTGTAATTAGGAGTCTTATGCTCTCTAGAGCCTGGAACATCGCCCCAGGTATTTCCATGCCTATGCAGATGTCTTTCCTGGCTACGAAGGAAGTTAACCTGGTGGAGACTGGGTTGTGGGAACATTTAGATCCCCAGGTCCTCATGTTCAGGATCATTGCTAGAGAGGTTTGGAATGAATGGCTGTGCTGGTCTCAGGCCCACATGCTGCCAACTGCACTGTCTGGAAGGCACTTGTAGTGATCCTCTTTCTGCTGCAGGGATAGACCTCTCTGGTCAAACGACAACCCTTTAATTCTGAAAGGCCTCAATATTCTCCTTCCCGTCTCTCGCGGGGACTCTTTGAAGCATACCACAAAGAAGACTAGTTATAATTTCTACAGGAGTGCATCACATTGAAAGAGAAGCCATACCATTCAAATGCAGAGATGCTTCTTGCGGCAAAGTATGCTGTCTTCATATATCTGTTTGTCAGAGTAATTCCGGTGGTGGCAACTTGGGAAACGGGGATTTAGCCCGATTCATCCATATTCTCTGACTGAATTTTCAGCTGCATGTTTGCTTACTTGTTGATCTGTGACACGCTGCACAACTCTCAGTATCATATGTGCTAGATAGAGGAGGCAACGTGCTAGTTCGCCACCAACTTTGAGGGACTATTCTCTACAGACATTTGGCAATGCTCCTGAAACTCTGTGAAAGGAGCTTTTCCTAACTTTGCAAGGACCAGCTGAAACTGAAAACAGTGCTGGAAGTCCAAAAATAAGTTACATTGATTTTTTTTAAAGGCTGCATCTAGCATAAAGCAAACACAAGGAGATGATGGACGGAGTGCTGAAACTTTTCAAACACTCACCCCCAGTCACAGATCTGGGTTGAATCCATCATCATTCTTTAGCTCACTTTGCCACCCCAGTTCAGACACAGCTATATGCAAATCAGTCTTCACCCTGTGCCTCATGGGAACAGTCCTGCCCATTTGTCAAATGACGAACTCTGTAGCACCGGGCCCCACCCACCAACTAGACATATCAGCAGGGCACGCTCATTTCATATCGACCCGTCCACACAGAGAAGGTAAAGTCAAACTCCACCCATGCGAGCTAGACCGCAAGCCCACTTAGTCCCAAAACCATAACAAGCATTTGCAATGCAATAGGAATCGCATTTACGGGAGACCTATTGCATTGGAAACGGGAGTGCGTGTGGGAAGGCACGAACGGGAGGGGGCGGCAAGGGGGGGCCGAGAAGTCACGGACTGCGGGAGGGGGGGAGACAGAGAAGAAAATAGTGTTCGGAGTGAAACAAATGACGACATGGCCGTCATGAGGAGGGACTAACGAGCCTAAAACCAATCGGAAGGCAGCATTTAGGATCTAAGCCAATTAAAAAGATGGGCGGAGAGTGGGCAGAGCTTCCATGAAGCTTCCACGCTATACTGAATACTGCATGCCTCGCAAAGCGAGCAGCGCATGCGCTGCAATGCTAGGCTCGACCTAAAAACGTTTATGTCCTGCCACTGGTGTAAACATTCTGAGCTGCTTGGTGTCCCTGTTCTGGATAAACCACACGTATTTTAACTTCGAACAATTGTGATGTTTAGGTAAATTTTGAAAGGTAGAGCGCATAACCCGCATAGGCCACTAATTATTTTAGCAATCAATTAACTCGCAGCTGTCGGAGGGTGGTGTCCTTTTATCAAAAGTCCTGAAAAACACAGCTCCACAGTTTTCATAATGGCTCCACAGAGATGAGAAATGGGGGATGTTTAGAGGAGCGTGCAAGGACAGAAAATACGATAGTGAAGAAAAATAAAGCAAGCAGAAGAGAAAAGTAGGAGAGTGATTTTTATGATAAAGCAGAGAAGGCGATAAAGATGCTGTTAGAGTTAGATTAAGGAGGAGGATGGATCAGGAGAACGATGAGCAAAGTGGGCGATGGGAATAGGGTAATTCGTAGTTCTGTACTGAGAAAAGGATGAGAGGTGACTACAGTAAGAGAAGTAGGGAAGGATGAAGGAGAATGAGGCTGGTAAAGGATTGGAATGCTGAGAAAGGAACAATATCAGAGAGACAAGTGATGGGCAAATGATAAAATGTGGCTGGGCAGAGCAGGAGTGTTAAGAGGAGAGTGCTAAAACAAGAGAGTGATGGGCAGGGTGACGGAGACAGGGAGGATGATCGGAATAGGAAAGACTACTGGGAGAAAGGACGAGAACAGTGAAGAAAAGGGACCATGCCCGTCACAATTTAGAAGAGACCGTTCAGTTTTGAGGCACTCACATTAGCTGCACATTTCCACTTTGCCTCCTTTATAATACATTCTACTCCAAGGACAGACAGCGGAATATAGGATGAAAAACTAGCCACCAAATTGTCACGTCCAGTCGTCAACTTTAGAAGCTGCACTCTTGCCAAAGGGGGCAGCTAAGTGTAGAAATGGGCTCACATTTGATGCCTGGCCAGTTTCCAACTTGGGTTGCTTTTCCAACTGTTATTGCATCTACTTCAACTAAATGGACAGCAGTAGCTATTACCCATAACTACAAGAAGTTGAATAGCTTTGCTATCTGTTTAAAACATGCATGGACACCAAGTATTTGTAGATATTCTGTGTGCTAATAAGCACTCTCCATATGATAAAGGCCTGAGCCTAGCTACTGTTCAAAATGTTGAGCTGCAATTGAAGAACAAGCAACAGGAATCAAGATTGCAAGGTCCACATATGCACACCCACTCGTATGGAAGCATTTCAGGCTTCCTGTAGATACAGAACATTATTACACCATAACGAGCAGCAGTCAAGGTAAGGCCGACAAAAGATGGTCAGGTGGAGAGCGCCAATATTGAGGTTAAGAGAGGAGGTTAAGATAGAGGGGGTGTTAAAGCAGAGAAGAGAGATAAGGAGGAGTATGTGAGAGAGAGGGAGGACGGGAGGCAAAGAGGAAGGATAGTGAGGAAGAGAGTGCAGGTGGTGATGTGGAGAGAAGGAGGAGGTGGTTGAGGAAGAGAGTGAGAGAAAGGTTTCAGAAGAGAGTGAATGGTGAGTTGAGAGAGAAGGATGAGGTGGCGACAGAAGGATGAGGTGGCGACAGAAGGATGAGGGAGAAGTGGAGGCATAGTGAGAAGATAGCGAGGTTAAGAGAGAGAGGCGGCCATGGAGGGGAGAGAAGAGGATGAGGAAGAGGAGGATGAGGCAAGGAAAGAGGAAGGTGAGGCAATTAAAGAGGAGGGTGAAGTGAAAAAGAGGGTGAGGCAGGAGGATGCAGAGTGTTAGAAGAACAGTGTGAAGTGGAAAGTAACGAGGATGAGGCAGAGAGAAAGGAGGGGGAGCCCCAAAGGAAAGAGTGTGACGCATGCAGAGAGCAAAAATAAATAAAGCACTTCTGTGCAAAGCTCTAGCAATAGAGTTAAAACTAGTAAGCATGGCTTAAGAGTATACAGCTCATCTCCTTACAAGACCATACAGCAAGCACGTCCTGACCCAACTCTCAAACACCTGGAAAACTTTAGACAACTCCATTCATCGTCATGGCCCACCCATGCTTGCTTGTTCATGGCCTTCCTGATCCTGAATCCTGGAGCTTGGCCTGCTTTACCCTATCCAGCACGGTATCAGCAGGCCACTGGGTACATGGGCTTCTTTCTATGCCTCTCCGGCCTTAGACTCTGTGCTGCACTGCTTCCAATCCACGAGGCACAGGCAAACAGACGAACATGGAGGAAAAGCTAGATATAACAAGCGCTCGTGGCTAGGAAGCCGAGCTGAGCGTCATCCTGCTGTGAGGTAGGCCGTCTACTCGTAGGTCTGCCGGTCAGGGTCCTGACTGAACAATAACAGTGATCACTGCTAACATTTAAATATGAAAATGACAGGACCTGCAGAGGCCCTACAGCCAGGCTCGTCACCACCTGCCAGACTAAAACAGCGCCTCTTTCAGATTTAAAAATCCGACTTCAGCATTGCAAATGCCCTGTGTAATCGTGACAGCTCAGGGCTATATTTTAGTAACATTAGCGATCACAATCGCCTTGAAAAATCCACTTTCTATTCTCGCTTTTATAGTCAACCCGGCAAAAACCCATCCTGCACGGCGAGGATGGGTTTATTATTCGCAGCTTTGGCGCGTGTATTTTCTGCTTCGTGTAATAAAGTAATGTGTTCACATTCAGGAATTGTGCTCACAGGTCCATTTGTCGAGGTAAACGGAATCGCACATTGTTCCTGCGGGAGCTGTTAGAATATTTCTCACTAAAGACACTTTACCTGCAGCGGCGGAAGGTCCTGCAGCGAAGGGCCAGGCCGGGCAGGCCGGGCAGGGAGGGAGGGAAGGAGACGGGCTCCGGGGGCTTAAGGCGGTGCTGCGGAGTGAGGGACCCGGAACACAGGCTGCGAGTGGCCAACGAGTCGGGAACGAGAGCGCGCCACTTGGCGGACGGGAGGAACGAGGTGACCAGCGAGACATCATAAAGAAAGAGCGCATTCCTACGACAGAAGATGTGGAAATAAAAAGTACATATACCGAGTAACAACCAAGTAAAGGGGCCAGTAGCCATGGGAGGATACAAATGACAACATGGCCATACCAAGGAGGGACTAACAAGCCTCATAATGAATCAGAAGACAGCATTTACAAAGGACAAACACACAAGCCAATGAAAAATAAGGGTGGGGGAGTGGGCGGAGCTTCTCTCCGTACTGAACAACCCCAGCTCTTCGCAGAGCAGCGCTTGCGCGCTGGCTCACGCTCGACCTAAAAAGGAGGCACGCGTCCTTAGAACAAGCTTGACTGGGTAAAAATTGGTATAATGAGTGTTAGCAGAGAGGGCCTGTAGCTCACTAACCCTTGGTTGAGGTTACGGCCACCAGAAAGAATGTCTTGAGGGTAAGTAACCTGAGTGAACAGCTGTGCATAGGTTCGAAGGGGGACTACATGAGAAAGTGTCAAAACTAAATTTAAGTCCCACTGGTGCATAATAAAAGGATAAGGGGAAATAGGTGTTGGTACCCCTTGAGAAACGCATCACAATTGTTGATTCAAACAACAAAAACTGGTCCGGCAAACTTAAAAAGGCCAAAATAGCAGACAGGTACCATTTAATGATGCACAAAGCAAAGCCTTGCTGGGCTTGGTTGACTGGACTGTACGCTGCACCGGATGTCCACGAGATTTGTGGGTACTGTGACCATGAAAGAGCTGAGGAGAATGTGGAATCAGTTTTAGCTGCTGAAGATGTGGAAAGCTTCCACCATAATCACAGAAGTAGTTAAACTGCGGGTGCAGTAGGCATGAGGGGCAGACAGGCTGAAGGAATGAGCTGTGGTCCTGCTTTCTTTAAAGCGCTCAAGGGCCAAATCGGTTTTATCCCCAAACAGGTAGGAACAACTAAAAGGCATGCCCATCAGGCTAGCCTGACCGTCTCCCAAAAATGTAGTGGACCGCATCCAAGCAGGTCTACAGATGGCTACACTGATGCAAATGGCTCTACCCACAGAGTCTGTGGTATCAAGTCCACAATGAATCGTGAACTTAGCTGTGTCTCTCCCATCCTGAAAAACCTGTGAAAGGATGGCATGAGCCTCCCCTGGGACAACTGGCAAGACTCGGGTAAGCAAGTCCCATAAGGCGAATGTGTAACTTCCTCTAAGGCAACTGGCATTCTCGGCAGCAATGTGAGACACGTAGACAAGAAAATTATCTTCCCATAGGACTCAATATGTTTGTATTCGCTGTCTGGATGAGTAGTAAAGAATGCATTTGAGTTCCCCTTACTGGCTGAAGCCTGTACCACCAAGCTCTCAGTTGAGGGATGCTGGGTCAGAAAGGCAGGATCTCCAGATGCAAGGCAATGACGATGGGCAATCTGGCTGTTGACTAGGGGCCCCAAACAGGGCTTAGCCCAGGGTCTTTAGAGAGGGTCTGTTAGGGTCTCATTAAAGGAAAGCAAGAGCTCAGAACTATTCTGACCTGATTGATGCACCTCACATTACCTTTGTTTTACGTCCTGAGAGGGAAGCTTTAGATCGAAGGCTTCAGCAGCTTTTCGCATCACCATGGCAAATTACGCACTCTCCTCCCTCTCAGGGCCAGAAGGGGAAAGCAAGCCATTGTCTAGAGGTGTCCAGGCAACTGGCATATTAGAGATCCTCCTATCAATTGTCCTGATGGTAGGCCTGAGCAAATTCATCTCCAGTATCATAAATGCAATTATCTGAATCAAATCCAAAAAGAACATGAACATGCGGCGTTCTTTGAGGCAAGGGCACCATGTCAGTGTCAGAAGGATTGCCTGTGTGCAAAGGTTAAAGCAGCGTTGAGGGCAGCCTCGGTTGAGGTCGGCATGGCGCCGACTCGGAGTCTTGCCGCATTATGGGTAGGTCGCCATCGCCCATCATCGGCGGATCACCCTCCTGCATAAGCCATGGCACCAGGAGGGAGTTCGGTACAAAAGCTGCTACAGACCCAGGAAAAGATCCAGAGACCCAAATAGCCCTAAGGGAGGACCAGTCAGCGGAGGTCCAGATAGGAGGCCTCTCTGCTCTTTGGGGGACACAGGTGCGCCTGAGGGAGCCGGTGTCATTTCAAAAATGTGTAGCATTGCATTCCTAAACTTCAGAATTTATTGAAGAGTTGCCCTGGGCCTCTGACATTTGGGCTGGAGCAAGGTAGGTCTTGGAAACAGCTGCACGAGCGACTTGAGGTGTGGGTCTGGAAGGCATGATGAAGCCTTCATGTCCTCCCAAGACATTGAGAGTGGTACGACAGGGCCAGGTCCCAATTGAACTTTTTTTGCTTCAACTTTCCCAAAGACTTGGTTCTCAACAACAACGTGTTGCAGGTTCGGCTTCGGAAGTGGTACCAGGATCTTCCCTGTCATTTTGACCAATGCGGGGACTTCAGGTGCTTGGTGATTAAGAGCTTTGCTATGCACTCCCGGATAACTTTTGGTGCATTGAGATGCAGTTGCTGCAGGTCTTGGAGTCTTGATCCAACCCTAGACATCACAGGCAAACCAAGAGGGGATCAGTCACAGTCATTTTCTTGTGACAGTCCCCACAAGGCTTAAACCCTGTAGGCTTTGGAGGAGACACTGCCCTATCACACTGGAAGAAATTTGGAAAATATCTTTAAAAAAGCTTCATAAAGAACAGTTTTAAAGAGACTGGGGCACTCTGGATCAGTGTATGCTGGTGCGGAAAGAAAGGAACTGATGTCAGCACTCACTGGAAGTGCCTGTATAGGCCCATGCACATCATTTCCAGCATGGAATGACGTTAATGCAGAGCCAACAGTGCCACCTGCCAGTGCGCAGGGGGTACTGCTTAAGATTTTCCAGATCGAGTCTGACGACTGTCAAAAAGTGGAGGAATCTGCGGTTAGACGTTAATCAGAAGTTCTCTTTACAGCGCTTGACATCCATATTACCAATGCAGGTTACTGTAATGCACATGTTTAAAGACTTATGATCCATTCTATAAAGACATTTTAATCCTAAAGAGCATGGGTCTCCCATCACAAGGATACCAGTGGGAGAGTGAGTCAAAATGTCTACAATTGTATTTAGGAATTAAAATCTGACATTGCTATCCTACAGGAAACTGACCTCTCCAAACTGGATTTTGAGAATCTAAAGAGAGATTGAGAAAGAAAGGCGATCATTGCCTCTGGTTGCGAAGAGCTGAATCAAGATCCACAGGAATGAAAGACAACCTCTAGGAAGAATTGGGTGGGCATCCTTCTCCTCAAGTGGCTTGCTATAAAGACGCAGAAAAACAGAAAACATGGATAGAGGCGACAGGTCGCTTTGTTTTTGTCAAACTGTTGATCCAATATACTACCCTTCTAGTGGGTTCTGCATACTTCCCTATTCACCCTAAGCAAGACTTTCTTTCCTCTTTATCTTGCATATTTAGGCACAAAAGTAACACCTGGGGAGACGGGTATTTTGTGCTGAATCAGATTATAGCTAGAACAGGCCATTATGAGCCCTGATATGATGGAGACAGAACTTTACTGCACGACCTGATGAAAGAAGACTCATTATTAGACCCATGGTGTCTGTAACAACCAAAGGATAAGAAATATGCATCTCTCTCTGTAGCGCACAGACCTGAATTGAGATAGGATTTCTTCTTAATAAACACTAACGTATTACCCAGGGTTTGTTAATGTGACATAGATGTTAAGAGTTTCAGATCATGCATCGGTTTATGCCACACTAGATCTCAGTATATTGAGCCATAGAATGTGTACAAGGAGGCCAAGTGTGATCAAATACAAACTACCTAAGTAGAAAAATAGAATTTGCAAGACATGTTTAAAAAACATTTGGATCTTAATGAATGTTCTGTCGCTTCCCTGAGCTCCTCGGGGTGGCAGTGAAGTCTTATCTAAGAGGAATGCTAATGAGGGATGCAACAAAAGCTAGACAAGAAGTGGCCAATAAATGAGTGGCGTTAGAAGCGGATATAGCTGTCTTACAGAAAAGATGCAGACAGTGCCCTTCACCTGAGCTTCTTCAGACATTAACGACTAAGAAATATGAATTGAATACTCACTTCTCTACTGTACCTGTGAAAGCCTTACTCCACATCAAAAGTAACCCCTACAAACATGAGGAGAAAGCAGGCAGACTGCTAGCCCTGCAAATTAAACCGAATGAGGCGAGGTCGACCATCCTTGTAATCCATGTCACTAGTGGCCGCATATTGGTGCATCCCAGGGGCGTAACAAAAGAGTTTGCATCTTTCGATATTAAATAGTATACTTACAGTGCACTCAGCGATACCATCCAAAAAGGCTTGCTCATGGCCAGCTTGCTCGTTTCCAACCTACCACATCATCTACGGAGAAGCTAAATCATGAGATACAACAGAAGTGATTGCGGAAGCTATTCAGTTCATGGCGACAGGCAAGACTACGGGAAGGATGGCTACCAGCTCCTTAACAGTTCCCCTCCTGAAAACATTATTTAGTGAAACTGAAGAAACTGGCTCTTTTCGTACAGAATTTAACACACCCCACGTCTCCATGATAAACAAACCCGACAGAGATGAACAGTTTGTCCTATCTCCCTCCTTATGCAAAAATATTGGCGAAAGTACCTACCATAAGAATAGGTAAAGGGGTTCCACTTCTGATCCATAGGTACCAAGTGGGCTTTGTCCCAAACCGCTCCTTACAGAACTATATGCAAACATTATTGAACTTACTTTGGCAGAGTAGGCACAATGCTGGTAAGTTGATGTTAAGCTATGTGTAGTTGTATAGCACAAAACTCACCCCGGAGGGTATCCTGGCGCTGTAGCAAGATCTTTATGGGCTGAGAGAGGGTCGGGGCTAGGTGAAGAACCCGGACTTCAGTGTCTTGGGGAAATGAAGAACTAAGGAGACTCGGACGGTCAGAAGATGGTCGTCTCCTTTAACACTGAAAAACCATTTGATTGAGCGGAGTTGGGCTATATCTTTCACACGTAGGAGTGCTTTCGCCTGGGACAAACATTTATACGTAATGTCCTCAAGCTCTATCAGGACACCATGGCAAAGATAAACTGTAATGGTTTCTTTCAGCACCATCAAAATCAACAGAGGTACCAGTAAGGGGTGTTCTCTGCTCTCTCTCACCGCTACTTTTTATATCAGTGTTGAGACCCCTAGGAAATCGCCATTAGGGTATCACTCACTATTCAGGAGGAGCATCCACCAGCAGGAGAGTTCGAATTAATGCTTTACACAAATATTTTACTAACACTTTCCAACCCTGATATGTCCATACCAGCCCCCTTGTAAGTCATTACCACTTCTTCTGGCTTCTCGGGCTCATTTAGACTAATAGTGAGGCTGTGCCAATGACACCAGCCACCACTGAACAAGCACCGACTGGCCTACCTGTTGAAGGGCAAACTGAAATATCTGTGAATCCACGTCAGTAGGGATTCTGCGCTACAATAACAGACAATATACAGAAGATTTTAGACCAGATGACAATTTATTTAGGAGTAGGGTGAAATGGCAATTATCACTGTGGGGCAGAGTACAAATGATGAAGATGTTGGTTGCACCCTGATTTCATTAAGTTTTTAGTATGTGACCACTTGGAATATGACCTACTTCGAAACTAATAGAAGAGTCAAAAAGAAAATATGTTTGGGGACCGAAAGCACAGAGGTTTGCAGTGGCGAGGCTTCAAGCAGCTATCACAGCCGGAGGACTGCGGCTGCCCCACATGAGAATCTATTATAGGGCCCAACACCTCTCCCAATTGGTATATCATTTTAAGACTAATCTTGTGAGGCTTGGCCTGACCACCGAACATGGCGGACATAGAGGAGCTACTGGACCCAGCAGATATCTGTCTGTATCCTCTGGATCTATAGGACCCCACTTGTGCATCCGCACCACTGAACCTCCCGAAGGCACCCCCGGAATTCACATATCAGAGGAGCCTGCCGCCAGGACAACGCCCTGAGAACGGGGATCTGCTCAACGGTTAGGGCCTAGATGCTTGCATTGGCGGCGCCCACGAGCGAGCTGAAGTCCACCCAGCACTCACCACCGGCCTCCTATGCTGACGATTCCTGGCCTGGCCAGGGAACCTTTGGACGGGGGAAGCAATGTGTTGGGCCCCTGGACCTGGTTGGCCTATGGGGCCGCCCCACGGCTTTAGCGCCTCTGCCGCGCCTAGGGCCATTGGCTCATCCTCCCCCCCCCCCCCCATTGTGCCCAGCACACAGGGGCTTACATCGGCGGGGGCATCCCAGATCTAGTGTGGCTGGGCTGCGTCGCCTTGAGAGGTGGTGTCCCCACCCCGGCTCGACCACCTCATGCAGCCACTTTGATAATTTTCATGCCTTAGCAGTAAGGGGAGGGCTGCGCTATATACAGTGCTGTGCCAGATAGCGGTGCACATTTACTACTCCCCTCCTGCTTCATCTCTCCTGGCCTGTGGAGGAGTTGGGCAGTCAGGGTCGCCACTACGGAGGAACTTGAGTCCTTGGAGCAGCACTGGACACTGGGCCACAGCTGCCCATGGGATTTTTGTTCAGCTCATTACACTCTGCTTCTCCCCACTAGCAACCGCTTGGACCCTTTGGCTCCCTGAGAGGGGGAGATTGTTGCGCTTGGTGCTATTGCTGGCGGGAGACCGGATCAACAGCTGTATGTTAGCTGGTCCCCGTCCCCTCCACTCCTAAAATGGAACAGATTACGACCATGTCAAGAGACTGCGTCGTCATAAACCACAACATGGAACACCCACATTCGCCCAGACCGGAGGGAGCAATGAGACTCGGTGGACGCCGCGGACTCCTTACAGGTATTATCAGCAACACCACACTTACTTACCGTGGATTCCAATGTTTTGGGAGATGATCAAATGTCCGAAGAACCCGGCTCGGACTTATGGGACTGCTCCCATTGGGGACCACATGCCTTAAGGCCTATGGTCATAGACCCCTTTATAGCTCTGTTAACATGGCCTGTGTGGTTCCACCTTCTGGGTTGGAGCACCTCTTCTGAGGACCGCCGGACAGTTGTTTCCTTATTCAACATACCTGTATACAACATAACTGTGTACCCCACATGCTACACTGGCTTTTCTGTGGGTCCAGCGGTCTCTCGTCGCTACAGCCACATCCCTGTACTTTTCCCTTGGAGAATATGGCTAAGGGACTGAAATGATTTTGTTCTGTTCGGTTTTATGTTCTTCTTGTATTTGTTGGACGGCCATGTGTTGTTCTGTCCTATGGATGTTTTATGCATCCATTTAGTACTCTGTAGCTAGTTGCTTTTCTATGCCGCAGTTCGCCCTCAACTTTTTTCATCACTGTGCATTGCACATACTCTTCACGTTCAACCCTCTCCTCAGAGACCCCGACCACAGATACTTAATCTACACAGTTCGCTAACACATACAACTTGATTATATGTAATGTCAGGGTCATGTACTCCCTGAAAAAGCGCTCTAAGGTTCATGTGGCACTACTTCACTTGCAGGCACACATTGTCTTTTTTGCAAAAAACCCACTTAATGACTGTGGACCTACCCAGACTAAAGTCAAAATGAAGAGGTCAGGTGTCCTGTTTGTGTTTCTCTGCCTACACTCGAGGGACTGTGCTATGGGTCAGAGCAGGGGCCCCTTTAAAGTGGATAGGGTACACACTGACGCTGGAAGGCATTTTTTTTACTAGTCAGGAACACTCTCAACGGCCACCCACTAAACTTAGGGGTCATCTATGCTCTGAACATCGACCAGCTGACCTTCTGGTCACGATTGACCACCATTCTCGTCGACTGGCCTAAGGCCCCATGGGTCTTAAGAAAGGATTTAAAAGACATACTCAATGCTTATCTCGACCAATCGACACCCCCACTTCCACAAGCCCCTCTGATGCTTAACTCCTTTAGCAATGGCTGGCTCACTGGAATTTGGATGAAACATGGTGCCTTAAACACTCAGCACGTCTCGAGTTTTCCTTATATTCCCCAGTCCACAAATTAAACTCACGTCTGGACAGATACCTTTGCTTCCTGCCTCTCCACACGAAGGTACTTATCACAGTCTACAGACCCTAAGTCTTATCTGACTATAATCCCTTGGTCATGACGGTAACCTGGGGGAGCCGGCCATCCCCGAACCCCACTTGGAGACTCGCAATCTCGATGCTGGAAGATGCTGTGTTCCGTCAGACACTGCTTGACCATATAGATACCGTCTTCAAAGAAAATGCAGGGACTTACTCCTCTCCTTTGATCTAATTGGAAACTTTTAAGGTAGTCACAAGGGGGTTGTGCATTAAAACCATGGTAGGTTTCAGCATAGTTCTTTTACAGGACGTCGCAGCGGCGGAAGCTTCTCTACTGGAGTTGGAATGGGCCATGTTAATATCGTCGGATAAATCAGATGAGCTGCAGGCAGGGCGGGACGCATTCTTTGTTGGGGTAAATCTGCTCCACTACCATGATCACACAGTCTATCTCACTAGAACCCAGAACACAGGAGACAAGCCTAGCTGCCTACTGGCACAACTCGTTACACCTCGTCAGGTTGACTCTACCCCGCTTTCCATTACTGTTATTGTTTGACATGGCCATACAGTTCTTAGGCAGCACGCCTACGAGTGCTTGGAGCAACCTGGGGGATACAGGTCCAGGGCACAACACAAGCAGTATCCTTATATGCTGATGACTTTTTTTATGTTCAGGGTGCGAACGCAGACTGGTCTACTATGACTTGGGTAAAAGCTGATTTTCCAACCCTTTCTGGCCGTAAAGTGAATTGGGCCACGTCCTATATTTTGTTTCTCTACACCAAGACAGCAGGCTACCTCTCCAGCCGCAGTTGGACTCAAGATTACACTATGAAACATTTGGGTCTATTTTTGGGGGTGGGAGGACGGGGAGCGGGGAAACATGTACCACTCTCCAGTTAATTAATGTAATGGAAACCTGGGCAAAGTGATGCAAGAGCTCCGAGCTCAGATAACCTTTTGGTCCTATTTACCCCCATCTGTGATAGGTCGGGTACTGTTAGTGAAAATGGCAGTTCTACCTCGTTTTCTATATTATTTTGCCAACCTTCCTCTCCGCATCCTGTGTTCCTTCTTTAATCAACTAGATTAATTTCTGACTACACTGATTTGGGCGATGCCGTGTGTCCTTCAACACGCTGAACCTTACAGCGAATGTGGGGGCTGGCCCTCCCGGATTTTGAAAGCTATTACTTAGCTGCGCAGCTGCAATGGACAGCTCACTGGCTCTCCAGGCACTCCCTATATGAAACAGGGATGTCTATGGCTGATTTCAAAGACGGTTTGTTACCTTCTGTTCCCCTCCACCCACCTTGATTTACAGGCTAAGGGCCTACTCCGCTTAGCCAGAACTAACAAGCTAACTGGCACAGTAACATGCTTTGCCCCCGCCATTCCCCTATTGGGTCTTCCTATCAAAACAAAATGACTAAGACAGGGACACTTGCAACTCTGGCATGCCACCAGACACTCTGCAATGGGTGACTTATTTCTTAATAGCGAGATGATGAACTTCCAAACCCTGGTAGCCGATTATGACCTCCCCGCCAGACAATTTCGCCCATATGAATGAATCAAACAATCGTTTCACGCTTTTCTGTACTTGCCATGTTGTACTTTCAAAACACAAATTATGCCAGACACTTCACATAGCGG
This sequence comes from Calotriton arnoldi, assembly GCA_963921515.1. Lineage (NCBI taxonomy): Eukaryota > Metazoa > Chordata > Amphibia > Caudata > Salamandridae > Calotriton > Calotriton arnoldi. The sequence continues at coordinate 496,370 of CAWUFW010005817.1, forward strand.
GCAATGGAGTAAGTTAATAAAATGGTTCTACAGGGTGTTCCTACAACAGGAAGATAGATACAGAACACCCATCAGAACTACCTTGGAAGCAGACCTAGTTAAATAATCCATGACGAAGACTGGCACAAAGTGCTGGAAAATCCTCCTGGTATATCTAGTGAGTCCCAATTGAAATACATTCAATTTAATATTCTAAATAAAGCCTAGCTCACACCAGTCCAGATCAATAACATTTTTCTGAGGTCTAAGGCAGGTTGCCCCTCTGTCCCTCCTTAATGCGGACCTTCTTCACATGCTTTGGGCCTATTGATCACGAATATTAGTCGTCTTGACCATCACCATCAGCCTCCCTTGAATGAACTCCCTTGAAGGGGTGTTTTTGGGACTCTTCCTTTGCCCTAAACTTGAGATCCACAATTAAATTCCTGGACTTGGCCCTCCTCCTGGCGAAGCAAACTATTACAATGGACTGAAAACAATCCTTCGACCCTGCCATAGCAACTGGGGCTCAATCTGTAATCTCATGGAGCCAAGCTGAAAGCACCCTGCTTCATAAAGAGGAACGAGCAGGCCTGGGGAAATACTTTATTGCCCAGTCTTTTTTATTTTTTTTATTCTTCTTATTGAAACAACAACTTGTCACTCATGATGAAAGATTTAACATCACAATAGTTTGATGAGACATCAGTATAATGGTGGATAATACACATTTATCATAGCTGTTGGTTTCCCTCAGTTCACTCCCCACTCCCCACCCCCCTACTCTCTCCTCTCAATCATCCAGCTATTTTGCTTCTTGGTCTTGTCTAGGTCTATCAACCGGTCTGCACAGCATCCCTCGATATTCGTTCCAGTTCCCCCAAAACCTAGTACATTTTTGCGGGCAGCCTCTATTCTCATAGACCGCTCTCTCCGCAAGCATACACCAGTCCATATCTGCCTTCCATTCACTCAGTCGGGGCCGCCACTGCCCTCCATCTTCGCGTGATGTTATGCTTTGCAACCATAAATCCCAATGTAATCCATAAGCGCTTGCTATTGGTGAGGTTCGAGTCTCCCCATATATTCAGCAGACACCATCTTGGTGATTTGGTCTCCTCCACCTTATATACTTCTCTCATGTTTGTCAGTATTGCTGACCAGTACTCCTGAAGCAGTGGTCAATCCCATATCATGTGGAAGAAGGTACCATCCTATCCACGTCCCCTAGGGCAGAGTGGCGAGTCCATTATTCCCTTTTTCACCAAGGTGGTATATGCGTAGTAGACTCAGTGTAGAATCTTAAGTTGCACTAACCTAAAACGTAGGTGTATGGCCACTCCTCTGGGAGAGGCCGTTGCTTCCAGCCAATTCTCATCTACGAGGGTGCCCAGGTCCGCCCCCCTCCCACCCTTCCCCACGGGGTCTGGGACGTTGTTTATAATTTTGTGGTACACTAGGGGGTCGCTTTTTTGTCTAAGTAGGCGTCTAGAAGTCTGTCCTCCAGTGGAAAAGCTGCAGGTAACACCGTTCCCTTGGGTATTGTCGCTTTCAATGCATGGGTAATCTGGCGGTATCTAAAGGCTTTCAGACTGCGAAATCTGGTGGTCCCTCTGCAGGGCCGAGAAGGATTTAATGTCCCCTCCCTGCCAGAAGTCACCCATCCTGGAGATCCCAATCATGTCCCACCTGTCAAAGTCTATGTGTTGCGCCATCAAACACAGCTTCTTAGAATCCCACAACGGAGTCATTAGGGTGATCTTGTTTTGCCAACCCAGTGCCTTTGTTCCCTCCAGCCAGATTAGAAATGTGGTTGAGGTCGGCATGTGGAACGTGTCCACCGATTTCGCCCCATAGAGTGCTCTAAGATGGCCACCTGGCTTCATATTATGACGATCCATTCTGTATGCAGGATCGTCCAGGGGTCTATGTACCCAGTGGTTGATTAGTGAGCTGGGCCGCCCAGTATTAACTCCAAAGGGAGGGGAGCGCTATCCCACCATCATACCAACCCCTGGTTAATTCTGTTAGGGACATCCGCGACGCACCGCCATCTCACAATAACGGTCGCACTGCAGCGTCTATTAGTTGAAAGTAGGGTGGGGGCATCACATAGGGTGTGTTGTGAAGTACATACAAAAATCTGGGAAATGCCTCCTTTGGAAAAGTGCTGCTCTATCCAGAAGAGACAGTAGCAGTGAACGCCAGTGCTGGATGTCGTTTTTCAGGTGGTATAATGGGGGCACTAGATTTTGCTCATAGAAGATTGTGGGAATCCTAGTAACATATCCCTAAGTACCGGAACCAGTTTGTATCTATACGGATCTTACACTGCCTGGGGAGTCTGGGTGGGTTTCCTGCTAGGACGTATATCACCAACTTCTCGCAGTTGATGGTGTACCCCGAATATTTGTGGAATAGGTCAAATATAAGCAACATTCTGTGGATCGTGGTATTGGGGTTCGCCACATACATTAGAATGTCATCCGCATAGAGGGAAATTTTATCTTCCCACTCCAGCAACCATCGCAGTCCCTGGATCGTGGGATCTCCATGGATCCATACCGCCAGGGGTTCTAATACTAACGCGAATAGTAGGGGGGACAGAGGACATTCCTGCCTCGTCCCTCTCTGCAGCGTAAAGACCTGGACACATTCCCATTCACCGAAACCTGCGCCAAGTGCTCTGAGTACAGAAGCTTAATCCACTTTAGGAATTGCGGTCCAAGACCCAGTCTTTCTAACACTTCATATAAAAATGGCCACTCCACCGTATCAAACGCCATGCGGGCGTCTAAAGATACCACCAGCGCCTCTTCCAGGATCTTCGCCACTCTACCTAGAACTCCATGTAACCGCCTGAGATTGAGTGCCGTGCTTCGACCTGGCATAAAGCCAGACTGATCAGGGTGGACTAAAGATTGCATCACAGGAGTCAGGTGGGTTGCAAGTAATTTGGCCAGGATTTTTACTTCTGCGTTTAAAAGGGAGATGGGCCTATATGAGCCGCATTCACTGGGGGGTTTACTTTCTTTCTGGATCACCACGATGTTAGTTATTCTTTGATCTCTTGGGAGCCTCCCTTTGTCACAGCTTTCGTTAAACATATGCTTTAGAAGGGGTGCTATTTTAGTAGCGGTTGATTTGTACAACTCAATTGGCAGGCCGCCAGCTTTGCCGGGTCTTAGGTCCCGAATCGCCCGAGTTATCTCTGCCTCCATCAGGTCCTATTCCAGGAGGTCTCGGTCTCCTCAAGGCAAGGCTTCTGGAGAGTAGCTAGCAACTCTTGTGAATCTGCAATTGAAGTGGTGTAGGCCGGTGTGTAAGGATGCTCATAGTAGTCAGCAAAGGTGTCAGCTATTTGCCCCCCTCCCCGAACTATGGCGCCATCTCTACCCTTTCCCTCAAGTACCCATCTTGAGGCCGTTGTCCTCTTATCTAGCCACGCCAAGAACTTGCCTGCTCTATCCCCCACTTTGTAGAGGTTATGTTGTGTAGCCTGGTATCTGGTTTCGCTGTCTCCTCAGCCACCGCCCTAAATTCGGCCCTTTTGAGCACCAGACGGTGTCTCGCCCGGGCGTCATTGTCAGTGACCAGAAGGGTCTCCTGCTCCTTGAGGTCCCGTTCCAACATATCCAGCTGCAAGCGCATGGCCTTTTTTTCTCCCGCCATTAATGAGATGCCCTGCCCTCTGATCACTGTTTTATACGCCTCCCAGGGAGAATACATGTTGAATCTACTGTTCCCGTATTTTCAGTGATATACTGATTTATTGCTTCTTGGATTTTTGACCTAAAGAAGGGGATTTGGAAATACCAGGTGCTTATCCCACCCATGCGTGACTGGCATATTTCATCTATTTCGTAATAGACACAGACTGGGGAATGATCGGAGATTCTGCGGGCCAGGTGATGGGCACTTTGAAAGTGGGGCATCTGATGGGCCAGGATGAAGAGGTAATCTATTCGTGACAGATTACCATGCACTCCCGAGAGATATGTATACTGCTGCAGGTTGGGGTTAAGGCCTCTCCAAATGTCCTGTAGGCCCACTACCAACAAGAAATCACTCAGTATAGTGCCAGCTTGGTCCTGTTGTCGTGGGGGCAGTCGGTCGAGCATCGGAGACAGAGCCAGGTTACAGTCCCCCCCCCCCCCCCAATCACCATTCTGCCCTCTGGGAGATTCAGGAGTAGTGTCCCTAGTTCCGGAAACACCAGGGACTGCTGCCTGGGAGGGATATAGATCGAGATTATACTAAAGCGTTTGGCCTTCCCAGCAGCCAGAGACCGACAACAAGCGTCCCTGCGGGTCACTCAATCTTTTGGTTCGTGAAGGGGGAGGAGGTGCACATCAAAATACTCTCTCCTCTAGAGTCTCTAGTGTAACCCAAATGTGCACTTAATTTGTAATCCCATCTATTAAATGCTCCATAATGTGTTCCCTGGATATGTGTTTCCTGCAGGAGGGCCACATCTGGTGCATGTCACTTCAGGTGTTGTAGGACTATTCCCCTCTTTATTTTGTCCCATCAACCATTTACGTACCAGGAAAGTATCTTGAACCTTTTATTCATATTCAGGGATGATATGGTACCCGCTACTGTGCGGCTGACTAAGGGCAGAGACCTCTCTGACCAACTTGTAGAGCACCCGTAAGCATAGAGCTGGCCCCACCCACCCCAGGGATTTACGAACTCGTGAGCGCGTGGGGGCAGCAAGCCATCAGTCCCAGTATGTCACCACAATGTTCGAGCAGCGACGGGAGAGCTTGCCAACCGAGCCGCCCTTTGATGTGATTCTTCACTATCATAGACGAACCTGTCTTGGCCTTTACTCATCAACACCAGGACCTCGCATGACTCATTCCCTCTATGAATCTAACTTACAGTGGATCATACTCTGAAGACAGTCGAAGTTCCTACTACGTTTATCCGCGCTGTCCCTGTGTTAATTTCGTCCTGAGGAAGACCCTCCGTGACTACTAGCAATCTGCACACTTTTGGGTTGAAACGTCGACGCGCTAGTCACAATCCTGACCCTATTCTCTCTGCTCCACGTCAAAAGGAAATTCAACTCCCAAGCGGATCAGAGATTTATGTATCTAGGGATGGATGACATTTGAAATGATCATTTTTTGGGGTCAAATTTCTGTTTATTGGCACTTAGGTATAAAAACAATTCCAAACAATCTGGGCTAGTAGCCATCTCAACATTCCGAAAGCAAATCATATCTAATTCTGTCACAGTGTCTTACCATTTTGGAATGGTCGACTAGTGCGGCTCATCGGTAGCCCTTAATGCCGTGGCATTTACCAAGAAAAAATACAAATAACTAAAGATCCCAACTTCCAATCCCTCCCCGCTCCCAGTGGTGGAGAAGCAGACCCATCCCTCCCATGCTACTACATAAATCTGACCGGTGGAGTGCATTGTTTCCATGCGATGTCTCATTAGTTGCAGTCCGTTATTCGTTAAAAGCCATCTGCGTGAACCCTATTGTCGACTCTAACATTGGAACAGGTGTAGCCCTCTCAGTGTAGGTGGACAGACGGCTAACGGGAGCCCATTGTAAGATATGCCACCAGTGGACCCCACTTATATTCAAAGTTCTTATATTCGTCTCTAAAGATGCCCAACATAAGTTCCATCGTGAGTATTTTCCACAAGTGAGAATGCCATTGCGCCAGTATGGGTGCATCTTTTTTCTTCCAGTTAGTCGCTATCGTCTTTTTAGCTGCTCCCAAACATGCCCACATATTTGCCTTGTCTGCCTTAGTTTGGTGTTCTAGTGTGGTATCCCTAAGGCCCAGGAGGATCATCTCTATGGAGTTCGGGACAGGGTATCCTAGCATATCTTTCATTTGGGCCAGGATTTCTTCCCAGAATGGTTTGATTGTTGGGCAGTCCCACCAAATGTGGCGGAAATCCCCGAGGACCCCGCACCCTCTCCAGCAGAGATCTGAGGTGATTGGGAAGATCTTCTCAAGTTTGGCAAGTACTAGGTACCAGTCGAATAAAATCTTGTAGTGTGCCTCCCTCAATTCAAGTGAGTGGTTAAATTTAGTGATGTCTGACCATAGGTGTTTCCATTCCCCTTCAGTAATCTCCATCCCAGGGTCTATTCCCATGTAGATTTGTATCGAGGCTGTGGTGTGGTCGTAGTGGAAACCAGTAGCTTATATAACAAGCATTGGCATAGCCAATAGGTCTCGCCTTTGGGACCTTATAAGTGTTTAGCCATGCAGCACATTATCTCCACTCATGCCCACCCATTCCAACGTGCTTGTGACGTCTTAGGCAGGCGTGTGTGGAATAGTTATGCACATGGATAGTTGTCAAAAAGCTTCCCAAGTGTGTATTCTTTAAATGTTGAATTCATGAGCAGCAATGACATATGGGTGCAAATTCTATCCACATGGGAGAGTGTTGTATGCATTGGGTTCTAGGTGGCGTAGGCATTTGTATTTGTTTGCTGTTTGTTGGAGTAAGGTGTTGAGGTGTAGTGTCTGCAAGCCAAGTGGATGTGTGTATGATCTAGTTGCCACAATATGCTATGCATTGCTTTCTATACGGATTTAAAGTGTGCCAGTGTATGAATGACTTGCAGATGTATATTAAGTATGCAGGAGTAGGATTCAGCGCGGGGTGCAGTGAGTGTGTGTGTCTCAGTGTGCTATGGACAGTGTTTCAGATGTGTCAGTCTGAGGGTTCAAGAGAACGAACAGTGGGGCTCTTGGTGTGTTGGTTTCACAACGCTAGTTTCTTAGACATCTGATTTGGGTGCTACACAAATGTGTATCTGTTTATTTTGTTAACAAATAACAGAAATTAGTGCTACTCCGGAGCACTAATTTGTAGAGCTTCTTTGCGGCCATTTCAGACAGCTTAACACATGGATACATTTTCAAAAGTAACGGGGCGAGCACGCATATAATGTGCTTATCCACAAGCAGTGAAGGCTGCAGAATGCGCACAGGCCTCCTTTATTGCCATAATCACTCTTCCTTATCAGCCCTGTCAGTGCCCACATGCAACAGTCAGACGTTTAGGCTCACGTTTCAGGGAAATTCTTGCAGCTGAAAACAGAGTACACATCTAGCACTTGATAGAAAAGGCTCCAGTGAAACATCCATGGAGAGGGCTACAACAATAAAACCTGGTAGAGAGCTTTATCTAATGACCAGACTGGACTTGCATTTATTTTATTTTCAGCTGTGAGGCATGTCTGTGGCCTGTTTTTTGTTTTTTTTTCTATCTTGGTGCCAAGTCCGATTCCGGGGCGAAGTGCACGCAATTTCTGTGGAAAAGTGGCGCCCCCTTTAAATCGGCTGCTCTGTGCTGTGGACTGAGGGAAGAGTTGGTTGTGCTGAGCAGGGAGTGAGGAGAGAGTGTTTCCAAGCGGCCAGAGATCGGGACTGGCCAGAAACAGACAGGTTCTTGTAATTTGAGGTGCGCCCGAGTTTTTATTTATAAAGCTTTATATAGGGCTGGCTAGACCCGTGGGTATCAGAGCGCTTTGCAAACAAATAAAAGAGGGTGCGAAATGAAAGCACAAGGACAGACGAAAACTCAAGCAAATGTTACAGTTTAAATGTACTCGTGCTGCCTTTCACCATCACATTTCCCTAACTACAAAAGAGAAGAAAAAGAAGCAAGTGTATAACAAGAAACGCGCTCTCTGGTGAGGGAGGGGGAGGAGGGGTGAGGGAGGGGGAGGAAAGGCAGATGGCGCCTCGCCAGCGATGGGAGGAATGGATGGCAGCTGTGCGCGTGCACGCTATCGTGAACGCAAGCTGGTCGCCAGCCGAAAGCCAGTGGGTTTGCACTTCCAAAACCCGCTTACTAAAACTCTCGGCCAGACCAGCGCAAGCGCTGGGGCAGGCCGAGACCTAAAAAGGAGATCGTGCCCTTGGTCGAACTAGCTTTCCGCACTAGGTTTTCTATCGGGGTCAGGTCTATAGTTGCCACACCTCTAACTTGTGGGTGTAGTGCCCAATGTTTAAGTTGCAGGTAGTGAAAGTGCTCTGAGGGCGGGACCCCAAAATCCTGTTGACAGTTTTCAAAAGAGAGAATGTCATAGTTGTGGAATAGATCGGAAATGACTTTGCACCATCCCTCTCGGAATGCGTCAAATGGCCCTTCTTTGAGCGCTGGGGGGAAGTCCGGGTTAAAGTGTATAGGGAGATTGAAAAGAGGTCCAGCCCCTGCTCCTATTTACCTCGTCCCGAGTCCTAAGCGTGGTCCTGGTAGGGATGCTTAGGTAGGCATTAGCTGGTCTGTCCTTTTTGGGTTTCCACAGCACATCACAAATTGTCCTCCCCACGATGGCCCGGTCCATGTGGAGCCAGTGCTTGTCCGATTCCCGCATGGACTATTCTGTGATAACCCTTAACTGTGCTGCCTTGTAGTAGAGCTCGATAACTGGGAGAGCCACCCCTCCCTCCGCTCTCGGTCTCCTTAACACGTGGAAGGGTAGCTGCGCTCTACCATCCTGCCAGATGTATCGGAGTATCATAGACCGTATTCCTTTTAGATAATCCTTATCTAGTTCTATTGGGAGTGCCTGGAACAGGTAGAGTAGTTTAGGGAGAAGGGTCATTTTGACTGCATGAATCCTACCCAGCCACAAGATAAACAGGGGTTTCCATCGCTGTAGTTCCTGTTTTACCTGTCTAAGTAGGGGAGGGAAGTTCGTCGGGAACTATACCTGGGGTAATCTGAATCCCCAAGTAAGTTAAACTGTGCTGAGCCCATGCAAATGGAGATTCCTTCTGTATTAGAAGCCTCTCCCCCTCTGATAATGTTAAGTTAAGTATCGAAGATTTGAAGAAGTTGACCCGGAAGCCTGCCACTCCCTCAAATGCTTTTAATTCCGGTTGTAATGCTCGGAGGGACGTTCTAGGAGCCGTGAGGGTTAACAGAATGTCGTCCTCGAATAATGACACCTTATGTTCCTCTCCCGCAAATCTAATCCCTTGAATGTCTGGATTCGCCCTAAGTCTGGCTGCCAGAGGCTCGATACTCAGAGCGAACAGCAGTGGGGACAAGGGGAACCCCTAGGGATAAGTCCATCGATATCTTATTTGGTCCTGTCGGAGCTTCTCTGTGAGAGGTCTGAAGGATTGTCTTCTCTGAAGGGTCGCCTGCACCAAGTCTTGGAATAGGACACATCGAAATCCTTGAAAGGTGATGGAGTCTTTCTTTCTTGATTCTTGTAGGATAGCTTCTTTGACCTCATAGGAATGGAGTTTGACAAGGACGTACGTCTCGGGTGCGACGCCTCTCACCCGGCAGAGCCGGACCCACCCTGTGCGCCCTTTTGATTTTAATTTTCAGTCGTTTAGGCCCAAGTACCTCTGCGAAAAGGCCTTCCACAAACGTCTCTAAATCTGGACCTTTTGCCCCCTCTTCCAGGTCCCTAATGCGTATATTTTCACGCCTTGACCTGTTTTCCAGGTCCTCGTTCTTCAATATGGCCAGTTGGAGTTGCGAATGTAAGAATTGTACTTTGTCCTCCGTGGTCTTCGTTCGTATGTTGAGCTCCTGGGTTTGGGACTCTCTATCCAACAGTCTTGTACCGATGGAATCCACGTCCTGTAGTAGAGAGGTAATTTTTTCGGAGAGATCCGTTTTCAATTGGGCCATGGAGGCCTGCAGGTCTCTTTTTAATTCAGCGCACAGTTCTGCTTTAAAGTCCTTCAGAGAACTGAGCAGATCTTCCTTGGTCAGGGCCATGACTGGTTCGGGGGTCTCTTTCTCCTGGGCTTGAGTCTTCTCCGCTGGCGCAAAGTAGCTAGACATCTTAGAGGTCGCCTTCTTAGGTGGCATAGATGCGGTCTCTAATATGAACCAGCGCTTCACAATCTCCCAGTCCTCTGTGTGTTTCTCTCTCGCCGCTGTTGTCACTCTCGGAGAGGTGCCTGTGGCCCCTGAGACAAATGTTGGATCCCTCGCCCACGAGGGGGAAAGAGTGCTTATGAGGAAGACCAGTTTGCGGCGGCCATCTTAGGGTCAGGCACTCATCGCATGTTCATGGTGTGCAAATAGGGGCGCACTGTCCACTGACCTCCAGTATCGATATTATTTCGTGCCCTTGCTGGATGCCCAATAGAGCTCAGGCTCGCATCAGTGGCTTTGGTAGGGTAATACGTCTTCGTATGCCTGAGTCCGCCATGTTGGAGTCCGGCAATGTTAAATGAGGGCTCCCCACTGCATTGCTGCTGTCTTATGAGACCCCCCCCACCCCCTGGCCTCCAGTTGCCTCCCGCGGGCGACTAAGGCTTGTAATATGAGGCAGGAGCCCCTGCCTACCTCCAGAGTTATCGGGAGCCTCACATCCGCACCGGATCCCAGCAAGGCGCACTGCCGCTTCCCTCAGTGCTGAGCCTACCGGCGGTGTGTGTAACCGCGGGAGACCGCTTGTCAGCTTCCTCCCTGCTGTAGCGGGCGGTGGCGCTGGGGGTCGCGTAGTGGTGTGGTTCCCGCGACGCGGTCCTCAATCCTGGATTGCCGCTTGGGGTCAGTCTACGCGGCCGCGCGCCGCCATCTTAGGCCTCGCCTCCCATCTCCGTGATCCGGACTCACCTGCGGCCACGGCTGGTTTTCCGCCGATTCCGCTGCGAGCACCCTTGCCACCGCAGCAAAGGACGCTTGTTTGGCTGCGTCTAGGCTACATTGGGGCTGTAGGTATGCCCACGACAGCCTTGTGGCGACGGAGCCGATGCGGATCACGTCCGATTGGCCATCTTGCGTGGCCATGCCCCCTCAACTCGAAATGATCATTTTTAACCAGCAATACAACACTGTATATATCTTGTTCACAACCAGCACTTGTTTGCACTTTGTCACCCCAGCACCTGCGCCATTTTAGTTTATTACTTGTGATAGCCTCTTAGTGTCATTTATACACTATAAAATGTAAAAAAATAAAAAAATAAATTATTTTCTTCAATATAATGCTTTGATTTATTCGTGATTGGTGTGTTTCTTTGTTTCCACTATTTTCTCCATTAACTGCTATGACACAAATGTTTGTATAACTGTATTTTTCACCAATGTTTCTTATTCAGTAAAAAAAAAAGCAATTCTATACCCAACAGAACCAACATTACTCCATATCGGTCCCAGTAGGTCATTGAAACAATTAACATGAGTGGCAGTAACACAATCAAACAGCTCAAACTCACCCCCAGCATATTCCCCCTTCCTGCCTCCCTGCACTACGGACATTAAACTGCCCGCCAACTATGCAGAGCGCCTTCAAACCCAAAATAAAGTTTAACATTTAGGGAGCAATAACCTTGCCTCCTCCCATCCGCCAACCCACCACCTCAAGAACATCACTTCACTGCCTCCTGTGATAGTGCACTGTGAAATGTCCAGCCATAGCGGATTTCCTATAATGTCTTTGTGTTGTAGCACTCTCTGAGGGCCTCAAAGCTTGTGAGTCCCAAGGGGACACTCCCAGATAGTGAGTGTTCTGTTGTATCGCCATTTCCAGGCACGTGATCGTATTGGTGCCTCAAGGGCGCTCATACAGGGAGATCGACACCTGTTCGCTCTTTTCTACCCGCCCGTTCTGTGGCTGTGTCCCCAGGGGGCAGCCCATGGTGTGTCCCAGTTTTCTCTGAGTTTCTTCTTCCCGGGGTTCTCCCCCCACCGACCGTATGCCATCCCTCCAGCCAGGACCATGTTTCTTCAGGAGTTTGAAAGAACCAAGTCTTGTTTTCGGCCACTACCCTCAACCTGGCAGGGAATAGCTTTGTGTATTTCAGTTCTTTTTCTCTTAGAGCCTTCTTCATGTCCAGGAATGGGCGCCTTATTTTCTGAACTTGGAGAGTACAGTCTGGAAAGAACGTGACAGTACTATTATCCCATGTGACTGGGGGGGCACTGCGTGCTGCCTGCAAGATGACGTCTCTATCCCTATAATTAAAGATGCGGGCTATGATTGGGCGCAGGGGAGCTCCTGGTCTTGGCGCAGCTCCCGGCATCCGATGAGCACGATCCACCGAGAAGTATTTGGACAGGCCTCTGGGGTGCAGATGGTGAAGTATAAGGTCCTCAACAAACAGGTCGACTGCTGGGCCCTCCGCTCTCTCCCGTATTCTAAGGATGCGGACGTTGTTTCATCTGGAGCGTCCCTCGGCATCTTTCATTCTAGTTTCCAACACTTGTATCAACTTTTTCAGTTCTCCAACTTGAATTCGGAGTGTTTTAGTCTCGGTTTGGAGAGCAGCGATAGAGTCTTCATTTTCTTTGACCCGTGCCCCTATGTTTTGCAGATCGGCCCGTATTAAAGTCATCTCAGTGGTCACTGTATCGATCTTGCCTTCCAAGGAGGTTTTAACGTTCTGTATTGCAGACATTATGTCCTGTAGGGTCAAGGAGTCCTCCCTCTTCGTGTTTTGTTTCGGATTTGGGGGTGCCCGGTCCTCAGCTTCCTCAGTGGGGGCATCCACCCTTGAGTGGGCGTATTTATCCATTTTTGTCTGGAGGGCCGCCCGGTGGGCTTTTGCAGTCATGATGTGGCTCCTTCGTCTCTCTCGTCTCTAGGCGTCGCCCTTCCTTCAAGGCGTGTGGGGTGGGGGGGGAAATCCCGCTGCCTACCAGGGGGTACAGCAACTCCTGTGGCCTGTTGGGCCCATACACCCCCACACCTCTGGCGGCGCACCCAAAAGGGGTCCTGCTATTTGAAGGGATGTGGTCCCCCAGCCCGCCTCAGGGCGTATCACCAGCTGACTGCCCTGGTGCCTTTACTTTGCGCAGTTAGCCTGGGTCCCAGGCGACCTCAATGTGTCACTGACAGCGTGTACTATATGTTGGTTCATTAGCATCCGGGCTCCGAAGGTCCTTAAAGTGTTTCCGAGGACCCGGACCTGATAGTCTCTGCACCCCTAGGGTGCCTCCTCAACTCATAGCCCCTACGGGGGTATCTGCGAGCGCAGGTCTGCTCACCAACGCCGGATTATGCTCCTCGGGGTTCACGGCTGATTGTACACCTGACCCACACCTGACTCGTCATCACTGCCGTCGACGCGAGGCCTTCAGACGCCACGGCCTGGCAGTCAGACGCCCAGCCGTTCTCGCGCCACGTCCTTCCGCCTCTGCCTCACTGCTACCTAACGCAGTTCAGTCCTCCGAACAGGCTGCTGCCGATCGGACATTGTCGGGACCCTCTTGCCGGCACGCTGCAACTGCTCGGGCACTGCTGGTGTTCGTGCTCTCCGGTGCTATCTTGTTTGGCAGTGCTCTGGATATATGAACTGATTTATGGAGGTGATTCTTCAGCGTATCATTGGAGCTCTGGGTAAGCTGCGGCCATTTCGGTCGGCAGTTGCCGACGCCCCCCCTTATTGCCCAGTCTTGGGCATGCTTTTAGACAAGTTTAAAGGTTGAACCAAAGACGATATCCACCCACCTTGACCTGCCCCTGGCACACACATGCATACACACTCCCTTTCTATTATATAGTGATTCTTAGCCACATAATTCACTTGACGGTCTAGGTCACAGTACTGGAAGGAGCTGCCTTGGTTACCCACTTATATTTTAAGAGTAGATGTACCTCATGCGGATATTTAGGCGAGTGGCGAAATAGACATGATTTTGACACATCAAACAGAGGGTAAGAAGGTGGGATTACGTGGGTTACTTTGGAATAGTATGAATTTCCTAACTATATATACAATTTTTTACATGGAACGGTCATATTGCTGTAACCATACGCCGATTACACATGCTATAATATTTGAAACCTTAATCTGTACAACTTACAAATCAAAGCAAACACAAGGAGATGATGGACGGGGGGCGTGGCTTGGCGCCGATGTGAGGGGAAGCGGACTCCGGAGTTCCGTACGCGCCGCACCCCTGCCGGCAATGATCCTGACGCATTGAAGGGGCCCCTTACCGGAATCCTGGTGGCGGGGGCTCTGCTGCCTGTGCTGGGCGACGGTGGAGACTCGGTGCTACCTTAACGGCGACCAATGCGCTGTTTTTGCGGCCGGTTGGCTCCGGGTGCCGCGAACCTAAGATGGCGGCCGGGACCTGAGGAAGAGGAGGTCGCCGAGCGCTCACAAAGAGATCCGGGACCCTCCGAGAGGTTTCATCTCTCCGGCGGCTGAGAGGAGCGGCAGTTGAGTGTGGCTGATGAGTGCGGGGCACCGGGGCTGCCAGGAACTGGGAGCGCTCTGCTGAGCTCGAAGACGCGCTCCGCATACAAAATGGCGGCGCCCACTGATGGGGCTGAGACCTGATGCCCATGGTGCAGCGGGACACTAAGCGGAGGTGAGGGGCATGGAGCTCGGCAGTGGGACCCCCTGCTTGCAGACGTCTAATGCCCAGGGCCACGACGGGCTCCGATATCAAGCTGGGCTTGGGGCGCTGAGAGCGCTGACCCGAGATCTACTGCGACGAGGGAGTGGCGCTAGGCGAGGTGGTGGGAGATATCGACCACGAAGCCCAATACTGTGCTCTCCGATTCCTGGGGAGGCTGGCCAGTCCCAGCGGCGTACAGAGACTGAATGCAGTTACATGGTGGTGCCCATACAGCACATGTGGGAGCCTTGACGTGCCCTTCCTGACTGCGAGTGACCGCGAGGTGCAGGCGAGGGGGGGGACCCTTCTGATTGCCATCAAGGGCTGATTCGGAGGACACAGGCGGTGGAGGCCAGTGCTGAGCGAGAGAGCCCAGAACGGTAGAATTCACCGCTACGCTGCTTGAGAGGTGCGGGGGCATTGCCACTCTGATCGGGAGGGTTGGAGGGCCTCGGGAGTGTGCACTGAGCTGTCTGAGGAGGAGACGACCACCCTGTTCCCCTTCCGAGCTGGCGATCTCGGGTGGCGCTTTCTCCCTGCTGTGAAGCCCCAGGGAAACGGCCTACTGCGCCGGTGTGCACTTCCTGAACTTTCCTGTGCTCACTGCCTATTCTAAATTTTCCTGAACTCTCCAGTGATCCCCGGTCTAGAAGACCTGCGTGACCCATTGCAACCAGCCAGAATGGGCCAGACATCCCGCCGGAAGGGCTTCACGGCCTTGCACGAGGAAGCAACGGGGCAACAATCTGATGACGAGGAGGAAGTGGCAGAACGACGGAGGGACGAGGCAGCAGGGGGTCCCACGCTGGTGGACATAATGCAGGCCATCACCTCCTCAAGAGAGGCCTTGGAGACCAAGATGGATGCCATAGGGGTGGATCTCAACCTACTGAAGGACGACCACCGCAAGCTCAAAGAGCGGGTGAAAGCTAATGAGAAGTCCTTAGAGGAGGTTCCGAACGCAATCTCTACCTTGCAGCGCTCTCTAAAACTGGTGGAGGACAGGGTCAGGATCTTGGAGGTGAGAGCGGAGGACAGTGAAGGGTGCTCTCGCAGATACAACCTGCGCATAGTGGAGGTCCCGGAATGGGAGGAAGGAGATGACGCTGTTCAGTACATGGAAAACTGGCTTCGGGCCGCGGTGGCCCCGGAGGGGCTCTCCCCCTTCTTCGCCCTTGAGCGCGCGCACAGGGTCCCAGCCAGACCTCCAAAGCCGGGTGCACCCCCGCGACCGATGGTTGTGCGCTTGCTCCATTACCGCGACGGAGACCACATCTTGCAGCAAACGGGGGAGGGAAGCAGAACCTTCAAATCGCGAACGCCAGGGTGATGATTTTCCCAGCTTTCACCAGGGAGGTGCAGAGGCAGCGCGCTTCCTTTCTTGCACTAAAGCGGAAACTCCGACAGCTGCAGTTACCGTATGCCATGTTGTTCCCAGCACGCCTAAGAGTAGTAGACGGGACCGCTACACATTTCTTCACTACTCCGCAGGACGCATGGCAGTGGCTGGAGGCGCGAAAACCGAGAAAAAGGAATGCTTCTCTGTCGAGCTCTGCGGACCGAGGATCACCTGAGCATTTGGGGTCACAGAGGCCCATAGCGCCGCCGGGACTCCAGCTTGAAAGGGACAGGGCTGTGCGGGCGGTTGCTGAGATCAGCAGGGGTGAGCCTAGCCCGAGCTCCACTGTCGCTAGCCATGGCATGGGCAGACTTGAGACTTCTCCTACCGGCAGCACGAGCGGGGACTCTGAGCCTGAACTTCCCGTGGTTACACCCCAGACGGCGGACTTACTCATGTGAGATGGGTGCATGAAGCTGGGTGAGAAAAGTCTAAGTGGCGCCAGGGATTGGCTCCTGACCGTGCTGGACTCCGGGGGAGGAGGGACGGAGGCACCAGACACGACCTATGGGTGGGTGCTCCCCTGTTTGATACGAGCGGGGGGTGGCCGGGGGGGGGCTCTGGGTCCTATTGGGTCAGCACACGCCTCACCACGTTTAGTGATCAGTTGATTGTTACACTAGTTTGGATGGGAGCTAGTTCGATTGTACCTGTCCTGGGGAGTGGGAGTTGGGGAGTTCTATGGGGTTGGGTTTTTTTTAATGGGGTCAGGCATGTCGCTGAGGAGGGGCAGGAGGGAAGATCATTGTGGTCCAAGTTATGGGATCCACCGTAGGACTTAAATGGGTGTCATGGAATGTCAGGGGAATGCACACTATGACACAAGATTCATGCGTATTTGGTGAGGAGGGGAGTACAGATCGCTCTGCTGCAGGAAACGCATTCAACACAGAAGGAGGGGGCGGCGCTGCAGCGTAGATGGAGGGGGCAGTTGTTCTACACCTCATACTCGGCCTTTGCCAGGGGCACACTGATCTGGATACGGGCGGGGATTCCGTTTCAGAGCACTAGGCAATTGATTGACCCGGATGGTAGATATGCGGTGGTAGCGGGACGATTGGACGGTAGGGATATAGTACTAGGAAGCCTCTACGCCCCCAACGTAGACCAAGCTGGTTTTTTTGCGCACCTTTCCGGGAAGTTGGCACCCCTGTTGACAGGTTCAGTGGTGATGGGGGGGCGACTTTAATTGCATTGCTGACGTTGACCTGGATCGCTCTAATCCACCTCTCCCAGATGCTCCCATGCACAGACTTGCAGCGACTAGACGGGCGTGGCAGCGCCAGTGGGGACTGATAGATACCTGGAGGGCTCATCACCCGGGAGATAGGGACTACTCATACTTCTCTGGGTTACACGAGTTACATGTTCGTCTGGACTTGATCCTTTGCTCTCCATGTGTCCATGGGGGGGGTTACCCATAGTGAATATTTGACCAGAACGATTTCTGATCATAACCCGCTGCTAGTATCGCTGGATTGGATACGGGTAAGGCCCGCCATACCTACTAGGCGTTTGAGACCGGAGGCGCTAGAAGATCCGGTGTTTAAGAACACAATTGGATCTGCGATTGACGACTACTTCCTAGATAATACTGGGTCTGCATCGAACCTACTCATCGAATGGGACGCGTTCAAAACGGTGATCAGAGGGCGTTGCATTAGGGAGGTGGTGGGAGTCCGAAAGGTGTCGACACAGGATGTGCTGGGGGCAGAGAATAGGCTCCGGGAACTGGAAAGGGAGAGACCGGAACGACCTGATAGGCAGGAGGACCTGCTTGCGGCACGCGAGGAGCTGGCGACAAAGATGGAAAGGCTGCGCGCTCCTTTGATTATAAGGCCTACACCACTCGGGCCCAAGCAGAATGGGACAAGTCGGGGGCGCTGCTGGCGTGGTTGGCGAACCCGGCGGGTAGAGGGACGCCGACCCTGGAGCTCCAAGATCAGGGGGGGGGTGGCGTACTATACTCAACAAGACATCCGCTACCCCCCCAGATTTTTCGGCCCTTGGACAACCTTATCCCTGCTAAAATGTCCATGAATCGCCACTCCAAATCTAATCCATGGTACAACACCAAGCTGGCAGCCCTGCGGAAAATCTGCAAAAAATTGGAGAGAGCTTGGAGGAAGGATTTTGATCCGACCTCTAAGGTCTCCTATCGGGCCGCCGTAAGGAGATATCATAAGGCTATCCAAGTTGAGCGTGCAGCTTTTTTTGCGGAGCAAATTAGCAAGAGCACTAATCCAGCAAAGAGCATCTTTTCTATAGTTTCTAGCCTTAAAAATCAAAAGGAGGCCGCTGGTTCGCTGATCACTTCAGACCAGCAGTGTGAAGCGTTGGCTGCCTTCTTTGTTAAGAAGGTAGAAAATATCTACAAATGCTTCCCTACGATCCTCCCTGGTCCCCCTGTGGTACCCTGCAATCTCACTTATGCTACATTAGAGGTTTTTCCCCCCATTCCTCAGAACTCATTGCTCACCTTTTGTTCCAAAGTCAAGTCGGGCTCTCCTGTCGATCCCCTGAAGCCCAACCAATTTCGGAAAATTCTTCCTACCATTTTACACCCTCTGGAACAGGTGATCAATGCGTCTTAGTTCAGCGGTCGTGCCTACTGCTTGGAAACAGGCCAGGGTGCTACCGCTGCTTAAAAAACCCTCCTTAGACCCTAATAAGCCAGAGAACTTCCGGCCAATCTCCCTGTTACCCTGGGCCGCAAAGATCGTGGAGGCCTATGTTAACTCTCTCATGGAATTTTTAAATGCCAATAACAGGTTCGACCCTTCCCAAAACGGCTTTCGCCCTGATCACAGCAGTCCGCGCTCTTGGCTGTGACTGAACATCTTTGGAAAGCCTTAGACGCTGGTCAGACGTCGGCACTGATCCTCTTAGACCTTAGAGCCGCGTTCGACACGGTGTCTCACGCCATCTTGCTGCGTCGCCTGGAGGAGGCAGGAGTTACTGGCTCTGCTCTGCAGTGGCTGGCCTCTTTTCTTGCGGATAGGATGTTCCAGGTGATTGCTCCTCCCTTTACCTCCAGCATCCGTCCCATAAGTCAGGGGGTTCCACAGGGCTCTTCCCTGAGCCCTCTGCTTTTCAATCTCTATGTTCAACCTCTGGCCGGTGTAGCCAAGAGCAGAGGGTTGACCATGGTCTCCTATGCCGACGACACACAGTTGGTGGTGGCTCTCTCGGGCGACTCTAAGCAGGACGCCCTGAAATTTCAGGGTGATCTCGCGGCAGTCGCCGAGTGGATGACCGCCAACTGTCTCCAGCTGAATGCCAACAAGTCGGAGGTGTTGTTGGTGGGCAGAGATCACGGTCTATGGAGTGAGCTCTGGTGGCCAAAGAGCCTAGGAACTGCCCCTGTCCCTAAGCAAGCAGTATAGAACCTAGGGGTCTGGATGGATGCCTCACTTAATTTTCAGACTCAGACAAAAAAAGTGGCAGGTACCTGTTTCGGACTGCTGCGGGGACTCAAACCCATTCTGGGCTTCTTTGACGCCCCTACTAGGCAGATCATCATCCAGGCCCTGATTATGTCACGACTGGATTATGCGAACTCACTGTATTTGGGAGCTAATAAGTCTGAAGTTCAGAGGCTGCAGAGAGTCCAGAACGCGGCTGTAAGATCCCTTTTTGGGCTGCGTCGAGTCTGCTCAGTGACAAGCGCCATTCGCCGTTTACACTGGCTACCTGTGGCTAGGCGCATCGAGTTTAAGGCTCTTTGCATAGCCTTTAAAACTCTGAAACTGGCATCTCCTAAAATCTGGACTGACCTGCTTGTACCTTATGTCCCCTCTCGCCAGCTCCGCTCTGTGGGACAACATCTGGTGGTGGTTCGTGCTGGTGGTCACTCTTTTCGGAACAGAGCAGCCATCCTCTGGAATTCTTTACCGGCCCATATTCGAGGGTTCACTAACTACCTCGAATTTAGGAAATCTCTAAAAACTTTTCTTTTCCCCATTCCGTAGGTCCCTGGCCTTTTATGTTCTGTCACCTCACCGCTGGTTAGCGCTGGGGCGCCTCTTTGCTGGGGCAGCTGTTGCGCTTAATAAACCCGTTAACATAACACACATAACATCAACACACACTTTCTGAACTATTAGAACACTCTCTATCAGAGTAGACTTGACCCTGGGGCTGCCAGCGGAATGGGGTTTTTAGAGGGGGTAGAACTCCCCTGGATTGATAACGAGGCGGCAGAGGAGCTTGGTAAAGATGTTGAGGTGGGAGAAGTGCGTAGCGCCATCAAGCATATGGCTAGGAACAAGACACCGGGGACGGACGGCCTTCCAGTAGAATTCTATTCTGAATTTGTAGATATCCTGGCCCCGAAGCTGGTGGTATTATATAACAAGGCACGACGGGAGGGTTGTCTTCCTGTTTCCACGAGGGAGGCAATTATCGTGCCTCTCCTCAAACCGGGTAAACCGGCCTGGGACCGAACTGCATACAGACCGCTTGCCATGCTTAATCTGGACTATAAGATATTAAGTCGGATCCTGGCTGTTCGGCTATTGGCCTACATGTCCACGTTAGTTCACGTGGACCAGGCGGGATTTATCCCGACTAGGAACACGGCGATGAACGTACGGAGGCTACTGCGTATCTTGAGGGCGGACACCTATTGCAGGGAGGAAGCTTGCATTTTTACGGTTGACATCGAAAAGGCCTTCGATAGCCTAGAATGGCCATATCTTTTCGCGGTCTTGAGGGTGTTTGGCCTGGGGGATCGCTTCGTGGAATGGACGGCGATCTTGTACACCAACTCCACTGCCAGGGTCAGAACGGGAGGGCTGATTTCTGATGCTTGCAAAGTTGGTAGGGGCACGAGGCAGTGCTGCCCGCTGTCGCCACTACTCTTCGCGCTGGCAATGGAGCCAATGGCTGTCCATGCCAGATCGGGCCGTCACTACCAGGGGCTGATGGTGGAGGGACACTTACAACACATAGCGCTATATGCCGACGATCTCCTTTTGTTTCTGGCTGACTCAGGGTAGGCCCTCCGGGGAGCTAAGGGACTGCTGCATTCTTTGGGAGAGGTTGCGGGGCTTCGCGTGAACTCGTCCAAATCCTGTCTTTTTCCGATGCACCCAGACAGGGATGGGACGCGGCCGGCAGAGGGGGTCCCATGGGAAACTAGATGCTTGCCTTACCTCGGAACCCAGATATATCACGACCCTGGCGACATGCTGGAGGGCAATATAGGGCACGCTGTACATAAGATCAAGAGCTGCTTTGAGTTTTGGTTGTCGGTTGCGGGCAGGGTTGCCTTGGTGAAGATGGTCACACTGCCCAGACTCCTTTATTTATTTGCGACGCTCCCGATCTGGATCCCAACTAAGGTGTTCGCGCAACTCAACACACTGCTTACAGGATTCTTGTGGGGTACAGGTTGGCGCAGAGTGGCCCTGGTCACCATGCAGCGGCCCAGAGCGGAGGGGGGCTTTGCCTTGCCGGACATAGACACCTATTATCATGCAGCGCAATTACAATGGTTCACCAAATGGGTGACAAGACGAACCCGGCACCGGGAGGAACCTGATGGCCCGGACCCTTCCTTGGTGCTGCTCTCCCGGGTGCTGCTGCGATTGCCCATGGGGAATAGAATGGTTCCGCCTGATCTACAGGCGGTGCGCCAGTGTTGGAACCGGCTGGCTAGGCGCGCGCGTATGCGCACCCCCTATGCTCCGGAGATTCCGCTGATGATATGTGAGGCCTTACCGCACAGAGGTGATTGGGGCAGGCTACGGGACTGGGAGGTTGCAGGGATCACTACTATAGGGGACCTATTTGAGGATGGTAACCTTCTACCTTTAATGACCTATTGGAGCGTCACGACCTACCACGAGGGGACTTTCTTCTTCATACCGCACTGACAGCAGCCATTAGAAAACATTGGCGAGAGGGGATGATGGAACCTCAGACCTCTGTCCTGCCAATATGTTGTAATGGCGGCGGGGACTTTTAAGGCGGTCACGTGCCTATACAGGAGGATCACCCACAGCCTGAGACGGCCCCTGGCGACCCTGCGTCTCAAGTGGGAGGAGGATTTGGGCAAACCCATTGAGGAGAAGCCTTGGGGGGAATTGGTAGAACGGGCCTGGAAGTGTTCTAGGAATGCACGCTTCCAGCTAATCCACTTCTACGTGTTGCATAGGGCGTACCTCACCCCGGGTAAGGTGAATGAATACTTCGGGGTTTCGACGACGTGTCCACGGTGTAACCTAGAGGGGGCGGGGTTCCTCCACATGCTTTGGGACTGTCCACATCTGGGAGAGTACTGGAGGGGGGTGACGACTGAACTGGCAGCAGCAACAGAGAGAGGGGTGGCACTGACACCGGGCTGTTGCTTATTGCATTGGTTCCCGCATACTGCCAAGACCAAAGTGACTAGCAAGTTTATAGACCTGGGGCTAGTCTTGGCCCAAAGGGAGATTACAGGCCATTGGAAGGCGAAGAATGGCCCCAACTTAGCGCGATGGTCCAGGGAGTTAGTGAAATGGGCAGAGGCGGAGGGGAATTGCAGATTGCGAATGGCCAGGCGAACTGGGAGCGACAAATCCCTGGAGACGGCGCGCGCATGGGTGGCACTGGTGGAGCTGGTAAAACACCCAACGGACAATGCCGTTGGGACTCCTGAGCGGAGGGACCCTGCAGCAGACGACTGACTTCGGGAGGCACTGATAGACTAGAGAGCAGAGCGCAGATAGGGCGGGATGACCCTGGGAGAACACCTGTCCCCGACACCGAAACTTGAGGTCTGGGATATATAGGACACAGAACGTCACTGTCCTGCCCACAGATCAAACACCGAAACATTATTAACCCAGCGGCTAACAGCCCTCATCAGCCAGGCTAGCTTGAATCCAGTGGCAAAGTGAGCAAGGGGCCCACGTTTGGGCATACCCTGCCAACTTAGGGCGAACAAAGCAAACAGGGAGATGATGAACGGAGCGCTGAAACTTTTCAGACACTCAACCCCTGTCACAGATCTGGGTTGAATCCATCATCGTTCTTTAGCTCACTTCGCCACCCCAGTTCAGACACAGCTATATGCAAATCAGTCTTGACCCTGTGCCTCATGGGAACAGTCCAGCCCGAACTGCCAAGCCATGTCTTCCCTGGACCGGAAACAAGCATCTTGGGACCAGTTTCGGGCTCATATCATAAAAAAGGCCACGGTCCGGAATCAATGGGAGGTCATGCAAATTACTGGGTATACTCTACCACACAAAGGGGGATTTTCCTTTCAAGGACGGTTCCCCTCACACACCAGAGGTGTCATGCTTCATCATAGGGGTGCCTCCTCGCGTGAGACCTAGTCTCCACGCGGGCTACGACCCCCTCGCTGCGAGGGAGGAGCTCAGGGATGTTTTTATTGAAAAGGGGGCGGATGTACGAAAACCCTATGTGAGCTTGGTGTGTTCAGAAAAGGTGCAGTGCTGTAATGTGAGTGGTTAAAACTGGCTACGGGGTTAGCTATGCTGCAACTTTTATTCAGCTACCCGGTATCAGGATTAAAAACAGTGAATAGCTGGTAACGCAGGTGCCGTCATTAGAGGCATCTGTGTAAATGCGAGACCAACATGTTTCGGCCAAGGGACCTAAAGTAGTGTCACGGCCTTCTTCAGGGTCAATAGTTCAGCTACTGCAATAAATAGGTGCAACGAACGTGAAAAAGCATGAGAAAACACTTGCGAAAAATAATGGTGTAATACTGAACCAGTGAATTTGGCTGTTCAGTACGTTCAACGCACTACCTATTGTGGAGACAAAGAGCAACATGTCACAATAACATACGAACATATTGCGAATATGTAGCATGAGTACAACACACAGTTAATCCTCCCATTTAGTAGTACACTGAGACACATTAACATATTAGACCAATGTGTAATAGACTGCGATGCGTGACTCACCTATGTAGGTTTAAGAATTCACCACATCTGTCCCGGCATAATAGCCATATGGTACGTGTGCAAAAACCTGTCAAAGAAGGTTTTTAGCATTAAAACCAGAAAACCCCAAGAGAGGGAAGTAAAGAGAGAATGCAATGTAAATGTTTCAGATCTGTCCTCTAACATTAGGGTAACTCTGCCTGACTGAGCAGTCCCGCTGTCTCAGAGAAACGAAGGTTAGAGCAGAGACAGGTGCACATGATGAGGACCGCCCAAAGCGCCCTCGACAAATTGGGTCTGCGTGCGCTGGTTGCTATGGCCTTGCTCGTGAAAATGAAGTGCGCAATCAAAGACGCAATCACAAGGGTGGGGGTCTGGAACTGTCTGACCCGGCACAGGGAATTATGGAACAACTAGATACCCGATGAATGGCCGGACATCGTGAGAGGGTTGGTGAACTACCGGTGGGGTCTCGAGTGCGTCAAAAGGATCAAAAGGAGCCTATTCGAACAGTGCTGACAGTGCTGGCGGTGAGGCATGGTGGCGGTGTAAGCTCACGCCGACCATACTGGGGATGCCATGGGGCTGACCATACTGGGGATGCCATGGGGCCTTAGTAACGGGAGAGGACGCCTTCCCAGAGCGCGGGTCGTGGTGGGCTCGCACCGCCTGCATAAGGTGCATCCTCGTAGGGGAGCAGGGCAAAACACCGCGAGCACTCACCACAAGTTGTGGGGTCCAGGACCAGGCGGCGCACGTCCGAGGAACAAAGCAGAGGAGCCACTGCCGTTATATATAAGGCTCCACAATTGCCGCCGCTGCAAATCAGGAACAGCTGCGGTGAAGGGTCGACGGCCGGATGTCCGCCGGAAGCGGGGTTTTGATGGGAAATGTAGTTCCGGCAGCTGGGAACTACCGTATGACGGAGGCCCGGGATCTGTTGAATGCATGGTAGCAGTATCAAGCAGGAAGGCTCAACCATGCTATAAGTTAAGGTTCAACGGACCAAACTAAGAGTTGCCCCGAGTGTTCGCAGAGCCTGGAGGGTGCGCTGGAAGCGAGTGAGGCTATTAAATGCGTGGAGTGCCTGTGCAGCAGCATGTAAGCGGATGAGCACTAGGTTTATATGCCGGGAAAGCAACAAGAGAAATCGCCCTTGTGATCGCCACCACCGGGTGGAAATAGAAGGTCCTGTGTGTTTTATAATGGTGTAATGGCATAAATGCAAGGGGCCCATGTTGGGAAATCTATTATTAAGAAGACTGTGTAGAAAGGTATACCATTACAGAAAAATGTGAGCATAGTTAGCACATGAGTTAATAAGCCAGGGGGTCACACGTCTGGTGGTCCTGAAGTGTGAAACACAGGGTGAAGGTAGCAACCCTATGCGTATGATAAATAACCCACGAAAGAGCAAAATGAGTGTACTGAGTTGCCAATACCAGGGCGTCTCAGCATGTAAGCCGTTTGCTCGCATGGCGGGGTGTCTCCTGAGCAGCGGCCCTAAAGTGAAAACAGCACGAGGTGGACGGTGGTTGGTTCTCAGGAGAGAGCCAACCAAGGAATCTCATCATTGAGTCCTACATCCGCGGTGCCCAACCTATACACCCATTTCTGCTCCAGTCTGAGGAGCTTGATTGCCAGACCAGGAGTGGTAGTGTTCAAATTGGGTTTGTCAAGGATCGTCCAGCTCAGTGAGTCTGCTCCATGCTGCATATCAAAAAAGTGTTTGGTGAGTCTCGTCATATGTTTAGCACACCTGATCGTACTTTTGTGTTCAAGGATTCTGGTGCGTACTTTCCTGGTGGTCATCCCCGCGTACCTTAAGCCGCAAGAGCAGGTAATGAGGTAGACGACCCGCTCACTATTACAGTTAGTGTGTTGTTGTAGGACCCAGGGTCTAGAGGTTCCTATATCTATACTCTTTGTCACTTTTGTTTGAGTGCAAGCAGCACATGACCCACATGGATAGTGGCCCTGAACGTTCGGTAAGTTCCAGAGAGTATTAGATCTGGGGGTATTTGTGGGTGGAGGGTCTTGGGTGAATCAAGGTATCTTTCAGATTTCGGCCTCTCTTGAACGCAAACAGCGGTTTTTCAAGGGTCAGCTGTCCCTTATTAAGAATGTTCCAATTGTGTAATATTGACTTCTTGACTATGTTCGAGAAGGAACTGTAAGTATTTACACACACCAATTTGGATGATGCTTGTTTAGCAATTGGCTGTTCTAAGAGGGCTTCTCGGTTGTTATTAAGAGCGCGTTTCGCCGACTTCCTGACTAATGTGGCAGGGTAGTGTCTGTCCAGTAGGTTGCTTTTTAGTCTTGCAGTATGTTGTATTTCTCTGTACTGGAACAGTTCCGGCGGAGCCTTAAAAACTGCCCATCTGGCAGATTGTCCCGCAATGATTTTGGATGATAGCTCTCATACTGGAGTAAGGCGTTGCGGGCCATAGGCTTCTGGTAAAGTTCTGTCTCGAGAGTGCCACCAGCTGGATAGATCGAAAGATCTAGAAAGGCCAACTTGTCCTTGCTGTATTCACAAGTGAAGCGTAGATGATCATTCCTGTTGTTCAGCCAGTTATGGAAGCTGATGATCGTCACGTCGTCTCCCCGCCAAATGACAAGGATATCGTCTATATACCTCTTCCAGAGGATTGTGTGTGTGAGGAATGGATTGTCCCTCCCTAGGACAACACCTTCTTCGAACACATGCATGTACAGGTTCGCTAGACTAGGCGCGAAGGGGCTGCCCATGGAAGTCCCTGAAGTCTGTAGGTAGAATTGTGTTTCAAATTGAAAAAAGTTCTCTTTCATCACCATTTTCGCGCACTTCATGATGAAGGGGATTGGTGTAATAGTATCAGGTGGATGTTCTGTCAAAAGTTGCTCGACCATATCTAGGGTTTGGTCCTGAGAGATGCAGGTGTATAGCGATTCCACATTGAACGAAACGAGATAGTCGGTATGTGGGTCAAAGTTCATCCCATCCAGCAGGCGAAGCACATCCGTGGTGACTTTAAGGTATGTTGGCATTTTACTGACCAAGGGTCGAAGGAAAAAGTCGACAAACTGTGATAATGGCTCCAGGACAGAGCCGATCCCGGAGATGATCGGTCTGCCCGGTGGGGGTCTCTGTGGTTTGTGTATTTTGGGTAATACATAAAAGTAGGGCATCGTCGGTGTTTTTGCACAGAGGAAATCAGCCTCTCGTGAAGTAATCCAGCCATTTTCGCATGCTTCCTTAGTCATGATAGAGATGGTCTCAGTGATCCTCTCTGTTGGGTCTTTATCAAGGCGCCGGTAGGAGGTATTATTATTCAGTTGTCGTAGGCATTCTGCCCTGTAGGAATCTGTATCAAGTATTACCGTCGCTCCGCCTTTGTCGGCAGCTTTGATGGTGATGGTTTTATCCATGGTCAGGGAGCGGAGAGCTTGTTGCTGGCTTTTCGGGATGTTGTTGTAGGCCCTCGATGGCGATGATAGTCCGGAGGACAGGTCTTTCAGAACAGCCTTCTCGAAGGTGGCTACCTCGGATGGAACTGAGCCGATCGGTGGATTGAAAGTCGACCTTGGTCGTAAGTTAGTATTCGTGTTTTCTTGGTCATCGGTCAATGAGTTTCTGTCTGCAAAAAAGAAATGCAGTCTAACATTCCTGAAAAATTGGTGTACTTCCTGTTGGATTTTGAAAGGGTCACCCCTGTTTGTAGGTACGAACCCTAGACCCCGGTTAAGTACTGCAGTTTCTTCAGGCGTTAATTCTCGTTTGCTCAGGTTGACGATCAAGCTGGTTCCCTGCTCGGGCTCGCCTGTTGTCCGGTCTTCGTCATGCTCCTCGTATTCCGTTGGGTGACCGGGGAGCTCCAGTGTACTTGTTGTTGGGACCGCCTGCGGCCTCTCGACCGGCCACGGCCTTGCCCTAAAAAAGACTGGCTACACCCTGCTGGCGGATGGGAACAGTCCAGCCCGAACTGCCAAGCCACGTCTTCCCTGGACCGGATACAAGCATCCTGGGACAGGTACGGGCTAAGAGCCCTCATCAGCCAGGCTAGCTTGAATCCAGTGGCAAAGTTGGTAGGGTATGCCCAGAGGTGGGTCCCTTGCTCAATTTGCCACTGGATTCAAGCTAGCCTGGCTGATGAGGGCTGTTAGCCCGAAACCGGTCCCAGGATGCTTGTTTCCGGTCCAGGGAAGACATGGCTTGGCCGTTAGGGCTGGACTGTTCCCATGAGGCACAGGGGCAAGACTGATTTGCATTTAGCTGTGTCTGCACTGGGGTGGCGAAGTGAGCTAAAGAACGATGATGGATTCAACCCAGATCTGTGACTGGGGGTGAGTGTCTGAAAAGTTTCAGCGCTCCGTCCATCATCTTCATGTGTTAACTTACAAATCTGTAAACATAATTACTTCAATAAAAACAAATGAAAAGAACAACAATAATATTGAAAAACTGAACTGGGTCCTCATTGAATGTTATCAACAAAGAGGCATAACTGACTGCTATACTTTTTATAGGGAACTAACTTTCGGAGGGATCCGGACCATTCCCAAACTTCAGGTATGGACGGAGGTGCATAGAAGCCTGGATGAGAGGGGATTCCTTCACTCGGAGGCCCTGATTTGGAACAATACAGCCATGACGATTGATGGCAGGCCATTCCTAAGGAAAACATGGCTTAATAAAGGGATACACTCTATTGGCCAGCTATACTCAAGCAGCACGCTTAAATCCTTCACAGCTAATGGTGACTGAGTTCACTCTACACAGACAGCAATTTTAGCAACATTTGCAGTTCAGACATTGTTTGCTATATAATACCAGATTTGCCACAGAAGGTCTCAACAACTTCCTCTGTGCATACTTAGCAAGTAAAATGGGGTCACTACAACAAGCTGATTTCAAGATTATGCAAGCTTACGATCTCAAAACTCTACTCGGCACCAACAGAACGGCTATTAAGGCATAGATGGCAGACAAGATTAAATCAATCATTCTGAATTAGACTGGACCAAACTAATATAAACATATAACAAAAGCCTAAAGGAGACCCGTTTTAAGTTTAGCACTTTTAAGATATTACAAGACTGGCACTCGATGCCCCTACAGACGGCAAAAATTGAAAATGTCTCCTACGCCATTATGCTGCCAGTGTAAACGGGTAGTGGGGGATATAGTACATATCCTCTGGTAGTGCCTGAATATTAAACAATATTAGAGACAAGCATGGGCCACTATTAAAAGAAAGGCCATCTATCCATTATCCTCACACTGGAACAGGCACACCCACAAAAAAATATTTCTTTATTTATTTATGGATTTATAAAGCGCATGGCTACCCTAGGGCCTCCCAGCGCTCGAGAGACATGGGCAAAACGTCAGGGGGAAAAGACTGCAGGTAGATATTACTGAGGGAAGGGCCAGGCCTTGAGCATTTTCCTGAATCGAGTCTCATTGTCTAGGCACCTTAACTCTATTGGTAATGCATTCCATAGTTTAGGAACAAGGTACGAGAATGACCTTCCACCCCACCTGGATTTAAGAATTCTGGGGACTTTCAGAAGCCATCCTGTGGCGGACCTTAAGGTCCTGGAGGGCCAGTAGGGTGCCATAAGAGTAATGATCAAGGGAGGACCTTTGAGGTTGATCACTATGTGCCCAACACAATGTTTTGAATTTTTTCCTCTCTTCAATAGGAAGCCAGTGTAGTGAGACGATGACCTCCTTAACAGAGGACAATTGGGGGATCTTAAGTAAAGTCCATGCCGCAGCATTTTGGACAACCTGTAACCTCTTTATGGCATATTTTGGGGAGTCTATATAGAGTTGCCGTAGTCCAAACGAGACAAAACCAAGGATTGGACTACAGTTCTTCTCGATACACATGGTATGAGTTCGAAGATTTTGCGTAGGTCTTTGAGTGTACCAAAACAGTTAGCCACAATCCTTTTTGCTTGTTCATCCATGGAGAGAAAAACCCTAACCACATTCCAAGACTTTTTATAGAGGAGGAAGGGGTAGGAGGATTGCCCAAACATTCTGACCAGTCAATCGCCGGTTGGGGGACCAGTCCTTTCCCACGAACCATTATCTCTGTTTTCTCCCCAATCAATTTGAGGTAACAATTTGCCATCCATTTAAACACTTTTTCCAGGCAGGGAGACAGCTGGTGATTCAATAACCTTTTCTCATGGGAGTGGGATACAACCAATTGTGTATCATTAGCGTAATAGACAATGGATAGTCCAAATTCCTGCACAATATCCGCCAAAGGGCGCAGATACACGTTAAAGAGTGTGGGGCTGAGGACCGAGCCCTGTGGCACCCCACATTTCATTGGCAGGACATCAGAGAAACAAGGGTTCTCAAAGATTTGGAAGGATCTGTACTTCAAGATTGAAGTCAGCCATTTAAATGCAAGATCCTGAATTTCTGCTTCACTCAGTCTGTTAGTATCACATGATCGACTGTATCAAAAGCTGGTTTTAAATCTAATAGAATGATAGCAGTTCCCTCCCTGATCTAGCAGCCTTTTTAGATCATCCATTGCTGCTAGAAGGGACATTTCTTTGCTGTGTTGGGGGCGGAATCCGATCTGCGTGATGTGCAGTAGTTGATTCTCTTCAAGACAGTCCGAAAGAATTTGGTTGACATATTTTTCCACTATCTTCCCAATAGCAGGGCGCAGGGAAATTGGGCTATAATTACCTTGACCGGTGGGATCAAGATGAGTTTTTTTTAGCAAGGGCTTAACAATCAGTGGAAAGGGAAAGATTGAGAAGTTTCAGTAAGATATAAAGAATTACTTGCCACACATAATAAATACCCAGAACATACTGGACATAACCCTCTACAGGAGACGAAGGATTGCCTCTGCTCTCATAATTGCTAAACTCTTCTACGAAAATGGAAATCTATGGTCCTGCTAACACAAGCTGAACGGATGAAAATGGTGGCCACAAGAGAGACAACTGAGAGACTAAAATACAAGGTTAACAACCAATTGAAACAAAATCAGGTAATTTGGGGACCATTTTCTTTCTATGTGACAAATGGGACTGACAGTAGAATTTAGAACACGGGATCTAAAACATTTAAGCATACGACGTCCTTATGATGGATACTGTGAGACTCAAGCATCCCTCTTTCTTTTGTATGATTCTTGACTGAAAGTTTATGTACCTAGATTTGTCTGCAATTGTTGGTAAATGGGGATGCAGTTTCTCTCTCCCTTTTCACTTCTCGATTTACTTTATTTCTTTCCTATTATATCTACCCTCTTGCCCCCTTGCGCAAACTGTCAGACTTAACAAATGTTTGCTTGTTATTGAGTATTACCTACTGCTCTTGATTTATGGTTTGCCTATAAATTCATTAAAGATATTCAAACGCATCCTCCATGGACAAGTCATCTGATTGGGAACAAAATATCTCTTCTAAGTGAGAAAACCCTTAGATCCTCTGGAGGTGCTCACTCGATCATTAAAACTTGCATTTTCATTTTCCTTTTCCACTGGAATAATACTCTTTCCTAGCAACACCTTTGCCAGCATAGGATTCAGATCCAGGGATAATGCTATTTACTTCTATAGCTGCAAGAAAAAGCTCTCGAGAGAATAGAGATGGTGTCTTTTTTATTTCAGAAATCGCCATAGGCACAATGACTGGGGCCCATGGAAGGCCCTCGTCATGGACAGAGCTGTTGGAGTCACCAAGCTCTTCGGACTGGACCCTGCCATCACTTGGGGAGTAGCCCAGCGGGTTGAGGGCAGTCCTGAAAATGTCCAGAATTGCTTGTCCGAAGGCCTTGACCTTTCCAGGGTCAGCAAAGGACCGAAGAATTGTGGATTCATCTTTTTAGAAGCTCAGGAGATGTCCAACATAAGTCAGGGATTGGGGAACAGCATTGAGACTCCAAACGGTCTTGGAAATAAAACAACTTCCTCAAGTAAAAAGACAACTTCTTACCATGGCACTTTTTATGGAACCATCTCTTAGAAGAATGATCGCTGGAAAGAGACTTATTGTGAGATGGTGTGGCAGTCTCACTGTGGGTTCCGATCAAAAATAATTTGGCCTCCTGTTCCCTGTTGGCACAACAGCACAAGAGTCACAGGGATGGAGTCATGTTCCGACACCAGATACAGTAACCTTTGAGGTCAGAAAAGGACATCTTGCAGCACTGTCAGAACGTCTTGAAGCCTGACATCCTTAGAGAAGACATTTGAGCTCTGGGCTGTGTTGATGAGGCACAGAATAACAGCAAACTGATGCACGTGATGGTGATGCCACATCGGGTGGTGTAATCACAGTTGGAGCCACGTGTCACCACCTAGCAGCACTCAGGAGTTGTTTCTGGATAAGCTTTCCAGACCAGTATAAAGCCTGAAGTAGAATTCATGAGATAAGAAATTTACGGAAAGATGTATCGATCAGAGACTGCAAACCTGGAAATCTGTGGCTACGGCAGTAAACAAGGGACTGGTGGACATTTACATGGAATTTCCCATTAACCCCAATAGGTGAGTTACAAGCTGCTCATTCTTGATTGTGCTTCTTGAGTAAATCAGAGAATATATGAAAGTACATCATGAACCTATACTCAAAGGACAGCCAGAGAACCAAATCCAGATGGGATGCAACGGATTCCATGGAGGCAGCCCTCACCACACAATCTAAAAAAAGGACTTGTGGCATAGAAAGGTAGCCCTGCTACCATAGATAGTATTATTGTGAATACTAGCAGAACTATGTTAAAACCAAAAGATAGAATCCTGCACTATTAATGCGTATTCTAGATCATAAACAGCAGGTACTTTTAGCGGGCCAATGGAACTGTGCGTCATACAGGTCCACTGAGCATAACCAGTTGTTCGGAGTTACACACAGGATTTAGGTCTCAGTCAATAACTCAAAACTCTGAAGAAAGACACGTTGATATTCTAGTAGATCCAAAACTTAGAAAGAGGGCATATTATTTTTTTACTGAAAAGCAGTGTCAATAGAAAGTGCTGTATGTTGTTGGATTAAATGACAGGCTCAATGGCCCCTAGATGAGGGTTATCTCCAATTTCTCTGCGCGTCGTAGACACAGATTGAGACAAGTGGCCTCAATGAGAGCTGTTAAAAGACCTTTAATCATACAACAAAACTAAACCTGTCTGAACTGTAGGTGTAAATTAATTATTGCATTGTATACATGAAGATACATTTTATAGGATGCTTCGCTTTCAACTCCAAATGCCACAACGCGTTGCCGCCAGCTTCACTTCTCTAAGAAAAGGTGCTAGAAAACGAGAGAGGTATGAACATATTCCAACCATACCCAGATGGTAACCTCTTCCATTAAACCATGCATACAACTGGTAGTCCAAGAAGAGCATACATAGCACTCCAAAGACAAAGTTACAAAAGTTTCCCAGTGAAAATCCATGGTGTTTGCACCGGCATCAACATGTTTAGGGCCCAACGCAGGTTTTGAAACACAGTGGAAGTCTGTAACAGAGTTAGTACTGGGCCCGAATGGGTCCCAAGGGATCAGACGGCAGTGAGGATGAATCTGCCAGCATCAACCTTACTGGACGCCTCAGCATTTTCATGAGGCCCAAAGGCACACCAGGGGGAGGCGGTATTGTGCTAAAAATCTTAAGCATGGCATCCTTGAAGGATTCAATCTGCTACAGTGTCATTGATGGCCCAGGAATGGGCTCAGTTAGGAAAATGACACCACGACCTGAGACCTAGAGGGACTTAGAGGGAGACCAACTTGCATCATGATGTCCTTGCGCCTTCTCATTGGATGCACAATGGCAAGAAGGGGTCAAGTCCCGCTTTGCTTTTTTGTGTTTGCATTTGGATTTCCCAGGGGACTTTGACCACAAAGTTGACCTCTCACAGGAATGGCCTTGAGAGAGAGATTGAATCTGCACCCGTGAACTGGAGTGGGGCTTACATGAGGGCCATGACAACTTCTCATGTTCTGCAAAGTGCAGCTTCGTTTCATCATCCTGGATTGCCTCCAGGTGCATGAGGGAGCATTTATAGCATGATTTTGAGTCATGTCCCGAGCCCAGACACCAGAGATACACTTAGGGCAGGTCTCTGACCAACATATGCTTTCTATAATAACGGTATGATTTGAAACCTGTTGTTTCAGAAGGGGACATCATTCTGTAGCACACTGAACAACTAGCAGCAGCGGCCCATCCGTATGGGCTGAACAAAGGTCAGCCTGACAGACACTCTTTTTGTTCAGGTCAGCCAGCCAGGAGCTGTACTTGCACTAAATGTGCATGCTCCTGGCTGCCTGAACTGAACTTTGCCAGGCTGAGGATCTCAGAGTCCTGTAGGTTAGACCTCCTCAGCCTGGCAGAAGTGCCTAGAGGCCCTCCCCCTCGTGACAAGGGGAAGCATTGCTGATTGCCTCGGACATGGGCGCCTCAGTTTTAAGCCCTCTAGTGCCCAGGGTAGAGTGTCAAATAG
Source organism: Calotriton arnoldi (assembly GCA_963921515.1). NCBI lineage: Eukaryota > Metazoa > Chordata > Amphibia > Caudata > Salamandridae > Calotriton > Calotriton arnoldi. The sequence goes on from CAWUFW010005817.1 coordinate 530,446, forward strand.
TGACACCTCGTCACAGAGTGAGGTGGGGCTGGGGCAGCAGTCTCTCTGACCGCCATCTCACTCTGACGAATAAGGTACTGCTGCCTTCCATCACTGGCTGACCTGGGAAGGTAGCAGTCCCAACCCTCCTAGGACGTCCGAGGCTTTCCTCTCCCAGAGCTGCAGTTAAGGTATGTTTTATGTGTATTTGTGAGTGAGTATTGTGATTGGTTGTGTGAATGCGAGGTGGTGTGTGAATGCGTAGTGGGCGTGGTGTGTGAATGCGTGGTGGGCATGGTGGAGGTGGTGGTGTGGTGTGTGAATGCGTGGTGGGTGTCTGAATGCGTGGTGGGCGTCAATGCGTGGTGGGCGTCAATGCGTGGTGGGCGTCAATGCGTGGTGGGCGTCAATGCGTGGTGGGCGACAATGCGTGGTGGGCGTCAATGCGTGGTGGGCGACAATGCGTGGTGGGCGTCAATGCGTGGTGGGCGTCAATGCGTGGTGGGCGTCAATGCGTGGTGGGCGTCAATGCGTGGTGGGCGTCAATGCGTGGTGGGCGTCAATGCGTGGTGGGCGTCAATGCGTGGTGGGCGTCTGAATGCGTGGTGGGCGTCTGAATGCGTGGTGGGCGTCTGAATGCGTGGTGGGCGTCTGAATGCGTGGTGGGCGTCTGAATGCGTGGTGGGCGTCTGAATGCGTGGTGGGCGTCTGAATGCGTGGTGGGCGTCTGAATGCGTGGTGGGCGTCTGAATGCGTGGTGGGCGTCTGAATGCGTGGTGGGCGTCTGAATGCGTGGTGGAGTGTGTGAATGTGCGACACCTCATCACAGAGTGGGGTGGGGCAGCAGTCTCACTGACCCCCATGCCACTGACGAATGAGGGACTGCTGCCTTCCATCACTGGCTAACCTGGGATGATGGCAGTCCCAACCCTCCTGGGACCTCTGAGGCTTTCCTCGGAGAGCTGCAGTTAAGGTACGTTTTATGTGCATTTGAGAGTGAATGTTGTGAATGGGTGTGTGAATGCGTGGTGATGGTGTGGTGTGTGAATGCATGGTAGACATGGTGGTGCTGTGTGAATGCGTGGTGGGCGTAGTGGGTGTGGTGGGCATCGTGGTGTGTGTATGCAAGGCGGTGGTGTGGTGTGTGAATGCGTGGTGGTGGTGTGGTGTGTGAATGCGTGGTGGTGGTGTGGTGTGTGAATGCGTGGTGGTGGTTTGGTGTGTGAATGCATAGTGGGGCGTGTGAATGCGTGCTGGGCATGTGAATGCGTGCTGGGTGTGTGAATGCGTGGTGGGCGTGTGAATGCGTGGTGGGCGTGTGAAGGCATGGTGGGGTGTGTGAATGCATAGTGTGTGAATGCATGGTGGTCAGCATGGTTTATGAATGCGTGGTGGGTGAATGCATGGTGGCGTGGTGGTAGGCATGGTGTCTGTATGCGTGGTGGGCGTGGTTTGTGAATACGTGGTGTGTGAATGCACGGTGGTGGGCATGGGGTGTGAATGCCTGGTGGTCGGCGTGTGTGAATGAGCGGTTGTGGTGGGTGTGGTGTGTGACTGTACGGTGGTGGTGGGCGTGGTGTGTGAAGTGGTGGTGGTGGGCATGTGAATGCATGTTGTGTGAATGCATGGTGGTGGAAGTGTCAATGCGTGGTGTGTGAATACGTGGTATTGGCCGTGGTGGTGGTGAGCATGTGAATGCGTTGTGATGGGCATGTGAATGTGTGGTGTTGGGCGTGGTGGTGGTCGGCGTGTGAATGCGTGGGGGTGGGCAATGGTGGTAGGCAATGGGGGCAGAGGCAGTGCTGGTGTGTGTGTCTCACCCCCATGGTAAAATTACCAGCCGCCACCACTGACAACTAGGACCTAAAGCTACAAGGACCTAAAGCCTCCAGCAGGAAACATCCACGGGCCTGTTCCTGGAGCTAGCCCTCCCTCTTGCTAAAGCAGATCCTGGCTCATATGCTAAAAATAAAATAAACCTAACATACTCATGTAGGACAGTCAAACCAGTTAAAGGTACCTACAATGTGTTTTAGTAGAGAAAGACCAAAACAGGGGAATAGCTGAAGTCTCAGGGCCATTATGTGTGCCTGAGAGGTGTGGCGGTTGAAAAAAGACATTTTTCAGGATGAGTCAAAACTCTTAAAAAGGGTTAACATAGTTGTCTCTCTCTAGTGTGTAGCCTCACCTCAATGTTAAGTTTGTGAACATGAACCAAGTATTCTGAGCAAATAAGATTAGCAGTAATTAATTGGTTCATTTGTATACATTGAAAATAGATGAATAAAAACAAATGTATCCACATAAGTAGGTGATTCGGAGCCTGTAGAGACTTACCCTCTCTTTGAATCCAAAGTATGCTCCAATAAACGTTAATGGCACTGAAATTCCAATCCACATTGCCAAAATTGCAACAAGAGTGCCAAAAGGAATTGCAGCTGATGATCCTTTCACCCAAAGAATAAGATTCATAAGGAAAAAATCCACAAAGACAATTCTGGATTGAAACAAAATTTCAGTTAGTTATGTTTGTAAGAACACCAAAAAGTTGCATTTTAAATGTTTGTTATGGTGCTAAACAAAGTTACACCTAACTTTCTAATAAATGGTTCTCAAAGTACTGCTGCCTACAAAGGACCAAAGCAATTTTAACCACTGTATTAATATCAGATCTTGGTAAAAACCTGTGCAACAATCTTGAAAATAAAGGATTCTTGAAGGTTTACAAGTTATACCAGATGTAAGAAAGAATAGCACGGTGCCAGGATGACAGAGTATTTTGTTGCACGCATTCCAGTAACTCCAAATGGTATGCGTATAGATTTGCCTCCAATGATTATAATTCGGATCAACTTCACAAACAACTATTCCCTGTACCATTCAGCATGGGGTTTTAGGGTGGTGTTTTGCCAGGAAATCAGTTCAAGGGAACCTTGACAACTTTGATAGTGATTCTCCTGACAAAACTTTATTATATCCAATTGTTCGAAAAAAATGGAGTGGAGAGGAACAAAGAAAAACTGACCTTTTCTGACAAGTGAGATATGTTAACAGGTTTCAGCAGAAAAGAGGGCAATATGCTACCCATACACACAGTGCCAGTGCTTAAGTGAAAGAAAGAGGGCCGGTGCCCGAAACTCTGCTCAGAAGCCAGCGGCCGGTGCAATAAAACGTTGGCGCACCAAATACCAATGCTGGTAGTCCACTACCAGACACTCCGTGCCCCTTTTCTTGCTCTTGTTTTGCCATCTTTCTCTTCCTCTTCTTTCCGATCTGTATATTTTTCCTTCTCTTGGTGAACATCTGACGTGGGAAATAAGTGCCGGTCCTCAAAAATAAGTACCGGTGGCAATCACCAGCTCAAATTAAGCACTCCATAAAATAAACTGACATCTTGTGGTTCACTCACGGCACTGTCGTCAGACCACTGGAGGAGTGCAGAAGATCAAGCTTAAAAAAAATATATATACATTTAACAGATGTCAATGAAGTGATCTCATGAAGGCATTCAAGAAATAACCCATTTTTAATCCGAAACAGCCTTTATTGTGATTTCGCAGGACATATGCTGTACTATTTATAAGTAGAGTCTCTGTTCTTTGGCTTTCACAGCCGAGATAGACCCTAGGAGGTGCTCTCCCTATGCACCTCGTAGCTTGATACTTGGGACTGGTGTACTGTCTTTGTGATGTACTGCCATCGTAGCAGCGGTACAACGCCGTGCCCATGTCCTTAAATACACAAGACAGTCAGGGGAAGCTCCTCCGCTAAGGTGGAAGAGCGTCACCCCACTGCTCTCAGAGCAGTAGAAAAAGAAAAAAGAAAATAATAACATCCTTATTATCATTATACTTCTCGTAGCTACGGGGCTGGGTTAGTGCAGGGCAGGGCTGGTGTCACAGCCTGGGAGGAGGAGTGGTTTGTGCACAATAAGTGCACATGACTGTTTGGCCAGACAAACAGTCATACGAACTTAGCATGTTCTCCACCAGGCTGTAATACACAGCCCAGGTAGAGAATATACACAGGCTCCCATTCCTCGTCTGAGCACCGAGCCACAGCACTCAAACCAATCACAACGCTGGAGCCTGTGTGCTTCCTACTTCCGGGACTCACCAGGAAGAGAAGCAATGACGGAGGAAAAACAGCGGCTGTGAAGAGGTGTTTTTTAAAAATATTTTGTTTATTTCAACCCCGCCACCCCCCAGTTCCCTGCCAGCCGACACTGAAGGCAGTTTAACGAAAGTGAGTCAACAGCAGCCCGAGCTACATTCACGTTGCCCTTTTTGGACAGTGCGGTGTGACAGGTTGAGGGTTCAACACACAAAAGGCCAGAAAACAGAAACTATGTGTATTTGTAAGGGACTATTACCATCCGTTTTTTCCCTTCCTATAATCATTGGAGGTGTGTCTATAAAGCATACCAAAGGAGTTACTGGAATGCATGTTCGCCAGCACCTTGTTATTCCTCGTTCCTACTGTAGCGTGTCACCTGGCCTCTACCATACAATATAAAGAGCACGCTGCCAGAGGACACATAAATGTTGTGTGATCACTTGTGTACACTAGAAGCCAGTGTCTTCGTGCGTCATTACTGCCTGTGTGTGCGTGTGCGACCTACTAGTGCCCATATATGCCCAGGTGCGCCCTGCTCCAAGGACTCGCTTGCATCGGACGCATGCTGCTGGTTCGGCGCTTGTGTGGCTGTGCCTCCCTGGACAGCCCCAGCCCAGCAAAGCTTGCTGCTGCCTACATCTGTGGGCTCTCCTGAAATAGTGCCTGCAGAAACAGAACTAATCAACCGTCAATACAAAGGACATTTTAGGGGGCAGTGAAGGAAATAAAAAAAAGAGAATAATAAATTAACATATAAGGCAATGGAGGCCCTATATGAATGCAGTACCAGTGCAGACAATCTGGCAAAAGGAGTACCCACGCAAGCCGCACTGGGAAATTCCCAGCACGGTGAAAGCAGAAAATAATCATGCACAGCACAAAGTGCCCCATCACTGTGAGTTGCAACTAAGTGCCCTGGGCCATACGTGAGTGAAACGTCGAAGACAATAGCATGTCCTCCCCGCAGCGAGCTGCAAAAGCGCCACTCCTCAAAATTGTGCACACGCACCAGTCACAGGGTTACCGCCGTTCAGCCACCTACCAGATCCTGCGACTGCCGCCCCACAGTGACATCAGTGGATAGGACGCCTTGAACAGCACTTTCGCACCACGCTCGAAACAGATGGCACAGTCAAATGTTCCATGATGCTTCACATGGGAGGTGCAAAACTTTATGACTTATTCAAAATTCTCCCCCAGTGCTGGAGCTGATGTTGACTTTGATGCCGCAGTGGCTACCCTAAACTGGCACTTCGACACGCAATTAAACCCAGACTATGAGAGATTCAAGTTGCGGCAGGCCCGCCAGAATGAAGACTAATCTGTAAACACATTCTATGCGCACTTACACAAACTGGTGAGCACCTGCATAAACATTGATCGGCCAGACAAAATCAGGGCCCAGATTATCCAGGGATTCCGGTCATCCAGCCTATGAAAACGAATCCTGCGTCAATCTGGCATCACGCTAGATGACATACTCATCCTGGCCTCATGAGCTAGCATACAGCCGGGCTGAAGACTTGGGGAAGCCCTCACCTGCTAAGCAGGCCCACCTGAGACCCCAAAAGTCATGAAAGTCACGGAGAACAAGCAGACACTATCCAGGGACACCCTGCAAGGCCACGCAAGGGCAGCACCCCTAAGCAGGGCGAGGAGACCTGCAGAAACTGTGGCATGACGAATCGCACATCAAATGTGTGTCCAGCTCAAGGAAAGCCCGGTTTGAAGTGTGTCCACACAAACCACTTCGCCAAAGTATGCCGCAGTAGTGGTCCAGGGACAAGCTCCAACTACCGGGGGCGAGGCCTTTCAATGCAACGTCAATTGTCCCTTGAGGATGGCAAGGCAGGCCAAAGTAGACAACGCGCTGCAATGGTTGACTGCCCTGAAAATTGCGAGCAGGTGTTCACTGTGTCGTAAACTGGCAGAGAAAATCATCGAAGAAGACCTCCGCCCATGTGTCTAGTGGAAAACGGCAGAGTTCAGATCACTGCCCTCACCGACACTGGTGTGTCTGTAAATGTTATGGACACAACACAATTCTACAAACTGATCCCACGACCTCAAGTAATGCCCACCAAAGCCAGGATTTATACTGATGGAGGCACAAACCTAATGTCTGTACAAGATCCTCTGCACACGTTTTTAGTTTGTAAAACACATAAGTTGCATTATAAATCACAATGATGCTTGTCTTGTATTTTTCCGCAGTCTTTAATTTCAAGTCTTAAGCCTTCTTAGCCAACACGTGTTTCGTCGCTGTTACAGGGGATTACCCCGTGACTTCTTCAGGGCTAAGGGAATATATAAACAAATACTTGTATGTGTGTATAACAATAATTTATACACTTTCACCTACTGGATGTTGCCAAAGTGACTTTGGTGACATGTGTGGGTTTCAACTTAAAGAGTTGAGGTATGTGGAAATCCATGCAACACAAATATTGTACATGCACTTTGTGCATTAGTGTTAATGTACTCGTATAGCAGTGGGGGAAGAAAGAACAGAAAAAATCCCCAGTTTCTTGTGCTTTTCTTACATGTTCATATGTAAAGAGGATATTTCTGACTCCCACTAAAGGAATCATCATTGACGGGCATGGTGCGGTTCGGACATGCATTTATCATATTGGATTGGGTCATGCTTGTAAATTTGTATATACATTTATTTATTTTGTGAAGTAGTTCACCCTCATGTGGTCATGGTTGGGTGTAAACATGCTGCCTATATAATATTTATCACACGGGGGTATTTCAAAATTTAATTGGGAAGAATACGATACCTGTGGTCAATTTTTAGCAGTTTCTAGGTGTCAAAGAATAAAGAGCGAATTAGCTAAAGAACTATAATCAATTAATAGTTATACGGTGAACTAATATATCCAATGTGGTGTCCCCATACCTTATATCCGGTGATAATTCCAACCCGGAATAGGGTTCTGGCTGATTTAGTCTCTGTTCCTGGTAGGAGCATCTATTTCTAATATGGACGGTGAAATGCTTCTGCGTGTAGTCAAAGTAGTCAAAACTTAAAGATCACTGCCCCATCCTGAATTAGGAGTAGACGGTAAAGTTACTGTTACTATTGGTATCCTTCCGTCATTTCTATAGCATGACAGTAATCTCTAACGGGAACGTTCCTTACCGACAGTTGTGTAGATTCTAATACGATCTCCAGAGACGGCGTGTTCGACGAGCGAGTCCGCTGTGCTTCTGAATCCAGCCTTCTTCGGTGTGGATTAAGTAGTTTAAGATTAAAAGCAGACTAGGCCGGTTTCTAAATTCTATACGGCCGCCATCTTTGAGTGGTGGTTTAAGGACCCCGGGGGCACTATACATTCAATATCCTGATCCCTAGTGTTTTGATAGGGGAATGGAACTGGGAAGGTACCCATATAGTTATAAATCCCTATGGTGAGGGAGTTTAAATATAGCAGCAAGGATCAGCATGGCGGTGCACTACAGTGTAAAAAGTGACATTCGTGAAAATGTACATACGCCATTAGTATCATTGCTCATAATATAATACATTCATCTTGGTGTTACGCTTCTTATAGTTCAGTACCTCAATTCTGTCAACATGGCGATACATTTTGTGATTTGTGAAAATGACAGTGTGAATATGACGTTTATAACATGGTTAGGTGATATTTACATTTCTCTTCATTATTTTACAACAGAGAACAGAGCACACAGAGAGGGTTGAGGCAAGAGCCCGCACCTGTTACTTCAAATGGCTAGCTAGTTTGGCGATGGTGCTTGGAAACCAGAAAGTGCACCACTCTACACTTTCTATTGGGTTAATTCCCAAAACAAAAAAACAAAAAAAGAGTGGAATCAGCACACATCAAATTTAAGTATTGTTTAAAGTTCAAATGATATCAATTGTCCATGATGACTTGAAGAAATTGCCAGGTCCAGATTTTTCTTTGTATTCAAAAATATTTTCTTTATTGATAAATAGTTTGTCATTAAAATCCAATATTCACACATTTCATGGAGCCATTTAGCCAACGCGTTTCGTTTCGAGAGAGACTTCTTCAGGGCTCTAAATAGTATAGATGTATTATATCCAAAATCCAATAATAATGAAAAGACTCATAGGATCAAGTTTCACAATAATAATCTCTCGCTGTGTTGCTCGGTCCCAAGTCTAGGTTTTGAAGCGGACTTGGTTCACCAAACATTTCAGAGGGTATGCTGCAGCGCAAAGGAAGTGGTTCACGGAAAAAGCATGTGCTGCTGTGGTGCCGACACCCCCTTCTTCCACCCAATCAGCTGTTGAAAAGTGTATCCGACATCAAATGAAAGGTCATTATTCAGTGCACATGCTTTTTCCGTGAACCGCTTCCTTTGCGCTGCAGCATACCCTCTGAAATGTTTGGTGAACCAAGTCAGCTTCAAAACCTAGACGTGGGACCGAGCAACACAGCAAGAGATTATTATTGTGAAACTTGATCCTATGAGTCTTTTCATTATTATTGGATTTTGGATATAATACACCTATACTATTTAGAGCCCTGAAGAAGTCTCTCTCGAGACGAAACGCGTTGGCTAAATGGCTCAATGAAATGTGTGAATATTGGATTTTAATGACAAACTATTTATCAATAAAGAAAATATTTTTGATTACAAAGAAAAATCTGGACCTGGCAATTTCTTCAAGTCATCATGGACAATTGATATCATTTGAACTTTAAACAATACTTAAATTTGATGTGTGCTGATTCCACTCTCTTTGTGATTATTTTACAACAGATAAGAGCGTTAAAATTTGGTCTATACTCAAACTGGCATGTGGTCTAATACATATTAGGTAGTAAGCATGAGTCATTCTTTCTAGTACAGGTTAGAGTCTGATATTCTATGATTTCCTCGTGTACCCAACACGTGGTATTATTGTATCTTATTTTGTAACAGTATTAGATCTTGATCAGTCATAAGCAGGTAAGCAAACTAGTCAGCCGATTGGTCAGCCGTACACCATCATATTCTACGCCATAGGTGTTGTCCAGGCAAGGGTCTGTATATGTTAGTGAATAGGTTACCTATGTGTTGGTCAGCTGTGGAAATAATATGATATGCATTCAAGCTTGAGTTCCCTGTGTCATGCTAGCTTCCAAGGAAGTACTGAAGCTCATGATCAGTGTTCAAGCCCTGTTATACACTTTTAAGTCTCATAATCCATAAAGCTTCTCTCCTCCTGAGTGTTAGTTCCCTGTTGCCTCCTCTTGGGTCCTTGGGTGTGACATCAAATCCATAAAAGGAGACAGACCTGTGTGTTCCTTGAGAGTTGCATTCTGCTATATGTGTGGCTATCGGATATATGCTGTCTCCTTGCTTAACAGCCCTCATGTGTTCCCCGATACGCTCCCTGAGACTCCTGATGGTGCTACCAATGTATCTTTTTCTACATTTGCACTCAATGGCATACACCACGTATTTCGTATGGCAAGTGATATTATTGTCAATTTTATAAATTTTGTTTGGTCCTGTGAATTGTTTTTCCTTGTCAGTGGCCCATCTACACATGGAGCAGTGTCCACACTTGAAAAAACCCAAAGTGTGTTGGGTAAGCCAGTTAGATGTTTGTTCTACTCTTGGGTAACTGGGGCTGAGAATGTTTCTTAGACAGAGACCCCTGCGAAAGGTTATCTCCGGCCTTGAAGTTGTGAATTCTTGCAGTGTCTTGTCCGCAGTGAGTAGGTGCCAATGTCTCCGCATAATACGTTTTAGTGTGTTTGCGTGTTTATTGAAATCTGTGATAAGACGTACTGCCTTGCTGTCTGTCTTCTCTGGTTTGTTTTTAAGAGTGTTTTGTCGGCTGACTCTGAAAATTCTCTCTTTGGCCCTATGTACAGTTCTCTTGGAATATCCCCTGCGTGAAAATCTGGTCGCCATACTTTCAATGCACTCCTTAAAATCAGATTCTGTGCTGCAGTTGCGCCTACCACGTGTAAATTTGCCATAAGGGATAGCACTTACATGATGCCCAGGATGCGCGCTTGAGGCATGAAGAGTTGCATTGCATGCCGTGGGTTTCCTAAATAGTCTGCTTTCGATCTTATTCCCTGAAATAAAAGTTCTACATCTAAGAACGTGACATTCTTCTGACTGAATTGGAAAGTAAATCTAATGTTAAGGTCATTGCTGTTCAAGTGAGTGAAAAATTCAAGAAGTTTCCCTGTGGAGCCTGTCCAGACCATGAGGCAGTTGTATATAAATCTGCCCCAAAACAAGATTGAATCATTCCAGTTGCTGCCCAGTGTGCTCCAAATCCATTGTTCTTCCAATCTGCCCATGAACAGATTGGCATACGAGGGAGAAAATTTTGAGCCCATAGCCATCCCCTGTTTTTGTTTATGCCATCCTTCCTTGAACAGGAACACATTATTGTCAAGGATGAGTTCTGTCATCTCAATCAGCATTTCAGTGTGTTCCCAAAGGCTGGCCGATCTGCGGCCCAGAATGTGGCGTAAGGCCTGTAGTCCAAGTTCATGCCTAATGCTTGTTTAAAGTGCTCTCACGTCTAGTGTTACAAGTGTCATGCCCTCCTCCCATGTGATGTCATCGGGAAGAGGTGTGGCGCCACGGCGACTGATGCTGGAATCTGGGGCTCACGGTTCGATCCCCGGCACCGGCGGCAGGTCAGCCCAGCACCATGTGACTCTGGGCAATAGCTTGCTTAATCTTCCCGACGGCCCCCAGCGCCGGGATACCTTCGGGTAGCTGTTCGCGCTTTACAAATACTGGATTTACATTTACATTGAGTATGCCCAGGATGTGTTTGGTGTCCCTGATGTGTGATGGTAGATTGCGGACAAAGGGCTGTAGGAACGTGTCCACATACTCGGAGATTCTTTCTGTTGGTCCCCCTATACCCGATATTATAGGCCTACCAGAGGGAAATGGGAGGTTTTTGTGGATCTTGGGAAGAGTGTATATGCAGGGGTATCTTGGATGGTCTACCGTCAAGTAAGTGTATTCGTTTCTGTCCAGAAGAGAATCCTTTTTTAAGGGAAGTCATGAGGATGCAGAAAGGGAATCAAGGAATAAACAAACGTCCTGTTACTCCAGGAGGACGAGGCGGGGCAAGAGAGGGAGAGACGCAGGAAGAGAGAGGTTACATGAAGACGAGGAGTTGGAACAAATGGAACTGAATGATGTGACTGTAATTAACCTAACGAATAAACCTATCAGACATGAGCACACTACTGCAAAAAGGGATGGATTTCTGTCCGACAAATGTAGGAGACCTATGCAAACCTAAGATAGATCTATTCAAATACATAAGGAGATTAAAATTGAAAAAATTCTTCACACTTAATCCTGTTACGAATAAAGCACCTGAGACAAACTACTCTGACTTAGTTTGTAGTGATTTAACCATACAAGATGTATTTGATACTAGAATGCTACTATCTATATCTGAACATGAGGGGGACCCCTACACAATGAGCTGGGTCCTTAGTGATCTAAGTGTACATATGGACACTAACATAAGTAGTGGCTTAAAGGAAAAATCAAAATGGACACCTCAACTGCCGGCTGGTAGCAATGTGGACATTTTTCACAAGTTAGTACTACTAGACCTAGACAAAGACACCAGCACGCTAGCATACCGAACCAATAGAAGGGACAATCTCACCAAGGGAGAGAGAGATGCACTCTATGCACTACAGACTGATAGGGAAATCACGATACGTGAAGCTGACAAGGGGGGCAACGTGGTTTTAATGAGAAGTGCAGACTATGAGCAAGACATACTATAACAGCTCAATGACTCAACATGTTATGAAGCACTACCTTGCAATCCGATTTGGCCCCTCGTACAACTCATCATCTGTAAACTAAAGGGATGGCATGACCAATGCCTTCTGGACAGAAACGAATACACTTACTTGACGGTAGACCCTCCAAGATACCCCTGCATATACACTCTTCCCAAGATCCACAAAAACCTCCCATTTCCCTCTGGCAGGCCTATAATATCGGGTATAGGGGGACCAACAGAAAGAATCTACGATTATGTGGACACGTTCCTACAGCCCTTTGTCCGCAATCTACCATCACACATCAGGGACACCAAACACATCCTGGGCATACTCAATGACATCACATGGGAGGAGGGCATGACACTTTTAACACTAGACGTGACAGCACTTTATACAAGCATTAGGCATGAACTTGGACTACAGGCCTTACGCCACATTCTGGGCCGCAGATCGGCCAGCCTTTGGGAACACACTGAAATGCTGATTGAGATGACAGAACTCATCCTTGACAATGTGTTCTTGTTCAAGGAAGGATGGTATCAAAAACAGGGGGTGGCTATAGGCTCAAAATTTTCTCCCTCATATGCCAATCTGTTCATGGGCAGATTGGAAGAACAATGGATTTGGAGCGCACTGGGCAGCAACTGGAATGATTCAATCTTGTTTTGGGGCAGATTTATAGACGACTGCCTCATGGTCTGGACAGGCTCCACAGGGAAACTTCTTGAATTTTTCACTCACTTGAACAGCAATGACCTTAACATTAGATTTACTTTCCAATTCAGTCAGAAGAATGTCACGTTCTTAGATGTAGAACTTTTTATTTCAGGGAATAAGATCGAAAGCAGACTATTTAGGAAACCCACGGCATGCAATGCAACTCTTCATGCCTCAAGCGCGCATCCTGGCCATCAGGTAAGTGCTATCCCTTATGGCAAATTTACACGTGCTAGGCGCAACTGCAGCACAGAATCTGATTTTAAGGAGTGCATTGAAAGTATGGCGACCAGATTTTCACGCAGGGGATATTCCAAGAGAACTGTACATAGGGCCAAAGAGAGAATTTTCAGAGTCAGCCGACAAAACACTCTTAAAAACAAACCAGAGAAGACAGACAGCAAGGCAGTACGTTTTATCACAGATTTCAATAAACACGCAAACACACTAAAACGTATTATGCGGAGACATTGGCACCTACTCACTGCGGACAAGACACTGCAAGAATTCACAACTTCAAGGCCGGAGATAACCTTTCGCAGGGGTCTCGGTCTAAGAAACATTCTCGACCCCAGTTACCCAAGAGTAGAACAAACATCTAACTGGCTTACCCAACACACTTTGGGTTTTTTCAAGTGTGGACACTGCTCCATGTGTAGATGGGCCACTGACAAGAAAAAACAATTCACAGGACCAAACAATAAAATTTATAAAATTGACAATAATATCACTTGCCATACGAAATACGTGGTGTATGCCATTGAGTGCAAATGTAGAAAAAGATACATTGGTAGCACCATCAGGAGTCTCAGGGAGCGTATCGGGGAACACATGAGGGCTGTTAAGCAAGGAGACAGCATATATCCGATAGCCACACATATAGCAGAATGCAACTCTCAAGGAACACACAGGTCTGTCTCCTTTTATGGATTTGATGTCACACCCAAGGACCCAAGAGGAGGCAACAGGGAACGAACACTCAGGAGGAGAGAAGCTTTATGGATTATGAGACTTAAAAGTGTGTAACAGGGCTTGAACACTGATCATGAGCTTCAGTACTTCCTTGGAAGCTAGCATGACACAGGGAACTCAAGCTTGAATGCATATCATATTATTTCCACAGCTGACCAACACATAGGTAACCTATTCACTAACATATGCAGACCCTTGCCTGGACAACACCTATGGCGTAGAATATGATGGTGTACGGCTGACCAATCGGCTGACTAGTTTGCTTACCTGCTTATGAGTGATCAAGATCTAATACTGTTACAAAATAAGATACAATAATACCGCGTGTTGGGTACACGGGGAAATCATAGAATATCAGACTCTAACCTGTACTAGAAAGAATGACTCATGCTTACTACCTAATATGTATTAGACCACATGTAAGTTAGAGTATAGACCAAATTTTAACGCTCTTATCTGTTGTAAAATAATGAAGAGAAATGTAAATATCACCTAACCATGTTATAAACGTTATATTCACACTGTCATTTTCACAAATCACAAAATGTATCGCCATGTTGACAGAATTGAGGTATTGAACTATAAGAAGCGTGACACCAAGATGAATGTATTATATTATGAGCAATGATACTAATGGCGTATGTACATTTTCACGAATGTCACTTTTTACACTGTAGTGCACCACCATGCTGATCCTTGCCGCTATATTTAAACTCCCTCGCCATAGGGATTTATAACTAAATGGGTACCTTCCCAGTTCCAATCCCCTATAAAACACTAGGGATCGGGATATTGAATGTATAGTGCCCCGGGGGTCCTTAAACCACCACTCAAAGATGGCGGCCGTATAGAATTTAGAAACCGGCCTAGTCCGCTTTTAATCTTTACTACTTAATCAACACCGAAGAAGGCTGGCTTCAGAAGCACAGTGGATTCGCTTGGCGAACACGCCGTCTCTGGAGATCGTATTAGAATCTACATAACTGCCGGTAAGGAACGTTCCCATTAGAGATTACTGTCATGCCATAGAAATGACTGAAGGATACCAATAGTAACAGTAACTTTACCGTCTACTCCTAATTCAGGATGGGGCAGTGATCTTTAAGTTTTGACTACTTTGACTACACGCAGAAGCATTTCACCGTCCATATTAGAAATTGACGCTCCTACCAGGAACAGAGACTAAATCAGCCAGAACCCTATTCCGGGTTGGAATTAGCACCGGATATAAGGTATGGGGACACCACATTGGATATATTAGTTCACCGTGTAACTATTAATTGATTATAGTTCTTTAGCTAATTCGCTCTTTATTCTTTGACACCTAGAAACTGCTAAAAATTGACCACAGGTATCGTATTCTTCCCAATTAAATTTTGAAATACCCCCGTGTGATAAATATTATATAGGCAGCATGTTTACACCCAACCATAACCACATAAGGGTGCACTACTTCACAAAATAAATAAATGTATATACAAATATACAAGCATGACCCAATCCAATATGATAAATGCATGTCCGAACCGCACCATGCCCGTCAATGATGATTCCTTTAGTGGGAGTCAGAAATATCCTCTTTACATATGAACATGTAAGAAAAGCACAAGCAACTGGGGATTTTTTCTGTTCTTTCTTCCCCCACTGCTATACGAGTGCATTAACACTAATGCACAAAGTGCATGTACAATATTTGTGTCGCATGGATTTCCACATACCTCAACTCTTTAAGTTGAAACCCACACATGTCACCAAAGTCACTTTGGCAACATCCAGTAAGTGAAAGTGTATAAATTATTGTTATACACACATACAAGTATTTGTTTATATATTCCCTTAGCCCTGAAGAAGTCGTGGGGTAATCCCCTGTAACAGTGACAAAACAAGTGTTGGCTAAGAAGGCTTAAGACTTGAAATTAAAGACTGCGGAAAAATACAAGACAAGCATCATTATGATTTATAATGCAACTGTGTTTTACAAACTAAAAACGTGTGCAGAGGATCTTGTACATACAGTAAAGTGGTCTGTGACCACGCTTTTGGGGATCTGGTGGTTTTCCCTACCTTATGCACCGTGCCAAATTTCTTGTAACAACTGATATATATTTGGGATAGACCTGAAAGCGCCATTTACCTATTGCTTACCACCATTTCTGTATAACGAACCTAATGTCCCCGAGAGGAATCATCAAATTAGTAGTCGATAACGGAAGCTTGAAGACACGTGCCGGTTTCTAAGTGACCAAAGGAGATACCAGCACCCTGCTAGGATGTCACACAGCGGAGGGCCTGGTTTTCTTCATCCGACAAGCACACCAGTCCCATGCGGATAACATCCTGGCTAACTTCCCAGAATGGTTCAGAGGCCTTGGGTGCCTAAAAGGGGTGAAGATCAAACTCCACTTAGACGAAACAATACGACCAGGGGTCCTAAGACACCGTAGAGTACCTTTTCACCTACAGCCGCTCGTTGAAAAAGAAGTAGAACAGCTAGAGCGGCTAAGCGTCATCGAAAAGTAACCGGACCAACTCCTTGGGTGTCACCCCTCGTAATAGACCCTAAACCTGAGCAACCTGGGGCTATCAGACTTTGGGCAGACATGAGGTTACCCACCATAGCAATTAATCGTGCATGGCACCCCGCCCCAACGGTTGATGGCATTGTCGCAGACTTGAACAGGGCCCACTGGTTCTCCAAGATTGAATTAAATGCCGTATAACACCAGCTCCTGCTCAATGAAGTGAGTAGGTATATCAGGACCATCTCAACCCACATACGTCTTCGCCGTTATCAGCGCATCAATTTCAGGATTTCTTTGGCCACCGAAGTCTTTCAGGATGCCATTCGTGAAACTCTGTCAGGGCTGGTGGCAGTGATCTATGTGAGAGATGATATCCTCATCTTCTCAAACACGTTGGAGGAACACCATACGAGACAGAGTCAACCTCAAACGCCTGTCAGGCCGTGGACTGACCTTGCACTTCCAAAAGTGTTCCATTTGTAAAATTGCAGTGGAATTGTTTGGCTACCACTTTTCAAGCGAAGGCTTACAAGTTGACCCAAAGAAAGATGAGGCCATCAAGTCAGCAGCAGTTCTTTGGAATGCTTCCAAAGTACGCAGGTTCCTAGGAATGGCCAACTACTGCAGGTGTTTTTGCCCAATTTTGGCCACTTTGTTGGAACCACTGAGTGCCCTGATGAAACGTGATTGCCAGCAGGAATGGAACAACAAAGTGGCGCAGGCGTTCAGAGAAGTGAAGGAGGCACTCCTGCAGGACGCCACGATGGCATATTTCAGTCCCAAGCCTAGGACTGAACTGGTGGTCGACGCAAGTCCCATAGGCCTAGGAGCTGTCCTGCTTCAAGAGAAAAGTGAAGGGTCATGGGTCCCAATTGCATATGCTAGTCGAGCGCTCACCGACGTCGAGACCCGCTATGCACAGATCGAGCGCGAAGCCCTAACGATCAGGTGGTCGTGCCGGCACTTCCATCTCTAGTCAAAAGTTTGTTGTGGTGACAGACCACAATCGCTGGTCCCTTTGTTTGCTGGCACTGCCAGAAATGGGCCACCATGGATCGAGCGGTGAACAGTCCAACTTCAACCATACTCGTTTGAGGTGGTCTATCGACCTGGGGTAAACAACCCTGCGGATTACCTTTCCAGTCACCCCCTTGCGCCTGATATGACTCGTCACGCAGTGGAGGATGACAGCACGGAAGGCTTTGTGAGAATGATAGTTGAGGATGCTTGTCCACTGCACTATCACTAGCTGAAATCCAAGAAGTGACGACAACCGACGAGTATTTTGAAAGACAAAGATGCGATCCAAAGACGACAATGGTGCGACTTCACTGATGGAGCCCGAGCACTCACTGCAGAAGAACAAACAGCCATTAGCCAGACCTGGTGAATTCATGATGAGCTCAGCGTGAGTGAAGGTGGGCTGCTGCAAGGATGCCAAATTCCCTCGAACTCTGTGGGCATGAGTCTAAGTGGCCCACCAGTGGCATCAAGGCATCGTCAAAACCAAAGCCCGTCTCAAAGACAAATATGTGGTTTCCAGGGATAGATAAGTGGGCCAAGGAGAAAGTGAGATACTGCTACTCATGCGACATCGCAAGTGGAGACCCACCAACGGCACATGTGATTACTGAAGAGGTGAGCCTACATCCATGGTTGTCTGTCAGCATGGACTTTGGAAGCTTTCCAGATGTGAAACTCACTGCCGTCATCATCGAAAAGCACACCAAGTATCCTACGTGGGAACTGGTGAGGGTCAACAGCTGTTGGAAATGTCAGACCGACGTTGGAGAAAATATTTGCACTGCTGGGCATCCCAGATGAGATCAAAACTGACAAAAGTCCGTCTTTCCAAGGGCAGGAGTTTCAAGTATACCTACACAGTCTTAATATCAAACACTGGAAGATAACTCCCCAATGTCCCCAGGCCAACAGAGAAGTCTAGTGCTTCATGCGAACACTCAACCGTGCACTCAGGATTGGAGTCGAAAGGGTCGAGGATGCAGAGTGCTGTCTGCACCAGTTTCTGAGGGCTTACAGTCAAGCACCTCACAACACAACAGGGTGTGCTCCCAGTGACTTGCTAATGCAGAGAAGTGCCGAGACATCATTCCAGCAGGACTGAGCTGGAGACAAACTGATTGTGGCCACAAAGAAATGGTGCCTAGTCCGTGCACCCTATGAAGGTGCCTCTCTGGAAGGGAGCAGCATGGTCCATCAGACATCCCCCTGAAGACAGGTGCAGCGCATTATAAGTAATGAAATGTAGCACATTATCAGTAAAGAAACAGGGACAGTGCGCTCCAGAGTCATATTACAATGAGCGTGCAGCCTCATCGTTAACATTGTAGTGCACCTTTAACTAGGTGCAAAGACTAGGATAGTACTAATTAATAGGGCTCCTAGTTTTATGGTATTGTGTTTTTTTTTTAACATTTCCGTCTGTATTTATCCATATTTATTTTGTGTTATGAGAATAAATGGAGTCGTAAAACGGTATATTTCCACATTTATTTAACCGAAGAGCATGCACTCATACCTTTATATCGCGTTTTAGCGAATTAAGCAGCCAAATATAACAAAACACTGCACCCAAAGTTAAATATTAGCATTATAAACTAATATATGCTAACTTATGCCTGCATTTAAGGAAATCACATCCTGCTATTTAATTCATCAGGCTTGTATCTGCTCTGATGTTGGCCTGGAATTCATAAAGGACAGCATAGAGAGTAACTCACAAGAATCACAATTTTCTGTATTTTTCCACTTTTAAAAATAAATACAGACAGAAAGCACATTGTTCTTTATTTGGTATTTATTTATCTGTAAAAATCAGTAAAAACTGAAAACTGGGAGCCTTACTGAATGTGCTGCCCCCAGGACAGCTGTGAGCTTGCAATGCCCTGGTGGCAGAACTTGAGTGAAAGATGGACCAGCTGATCGAAGAAACTGGGCCACCTTTTGAAGAAACTGGTCCACCTTTCACAGTGCAGGCGGCACCTGGCCTGCACTTTCAAGAGAAACACAGAGCCCCACGTTTGTGCAGCAGCACTATATTTCACACCTAATAGGCAATATAAATGTAGAGCTGCATAGGAATAAAACTAAAGCATGGGAAGTTGTGTAGCAGGATTGCCATAGGCCCCAATGCAAACAAGGAAAATCTGTCCCACTATCCCCCATAACCTTAACAAACATGAGTCTGATAGCCTCCCTTTATGCCTTATAAAAAGCAACAGACCTTAAAGGTAGTCATGAAGGGGCACTCCAGAAATATTCCTTTGGCCAGTCAACTGTATACCACTCAAACCAAGGCTTTTTAGGTGGGGGTTCTTCATTCATCACCACAAGAATATCATGTACAAATGGCTCCAAAGAGTGCATTTAGCACCATACTGTATCTATAACAAACTGTAGTTTTTATAGGAAATTAAAATATGCTGGGTATGCAATTTGATATGTTCTTCTATCATTTTTTGTATCTTATAAAGCACTTTCCTTTACTTCCATATTTTATTAGCACTTTACCTTCTACTTACTCCTTATTAGTAGAAATTCAGCTATATAATAGAGTTGGTCATTATTTATTTGGAAGGGACAAGAAGGACAAACAAAAAGAAGCAAAGATCCAATAATCTCGGTACCCCATGCATCAGAGTATTCCCCTCAGGTTTTGCCGACCTCGGTTTGCTGTAAGCCAAAAACCATGCCTGAGACGGCAGACATAGCTACCAGAGGTTGAGTTCAGGTTTAATTACTGAAACCTTTACTGGACCTCTCAAGAATAGTGACATTATTACTTGTGGTGGACTACCATCCACCCTACCCATAATCCACTTTCTCACATTGGTGTTTAGCGGTGGGATCCAGAACTTGTGTTTAACAGTACCACTCATCTATCAAGTTGGAAATTAAAAATCCCTAAATTAAACTGAAAGCGAAAAATTAATTTTTGATGTTTAATTGGCACCAGGGTCCATATTACAGAAGTGTCCCCGGGTCGCAACAAGCGCCTGCTTTGTGCACCCTCGGGGCACTTTGGTATTACAGAAGGGTCTGCAAACACTTGTGCAGCCCCTTCTGTAATACAGATACCGCTGGCGCACATGTAGCACCAGCACAATCAGTAGAGGGCATTCCCTCATTTGCATGGCGGAATCTCTTTGTCTCTGTGCCTGCGCCCTATTACCGTCTTGGACGCAGAGGCAAACATGCCTTTAGAAGGCGCACAAAAAGGTGGCACAGTTTCACTGTGCCTCCTAAAGGCAGCCTTCTGAAGGGATGAAACCCCCCCCCCCCCAGAAATCCCCTTGCAGTCAGGTGCAGTCACTCACTGAACTCGCCTGCAAGGGGATCTCTAATTCATCTTAAAAGTGCAGACAGGTTCATGCGTGCACAGAGAAACACGGGGTAGCTTTTAAACAGCTGCTCTGTATTTTTCTTGAATGCGCTGCACAAGTTTGCAGCTGCCCTGAGGACAGAGCATTCAACATAATAAGGTGCACTTTTTCCCTGTTTGCACCCGGTGCACCAGCTTAAAGATGTCCCATGGTACAAACAGGAAAAGTGTGCCCTATCTGGTCTTTGATTGGGTAATTTTTGATCTTTTACAATTTATTTTTGATTCCAATTTTTACAATCTTAAAAGTCTAAGGAGACATGGAGTTGGATCTGGCTACCCTGGGAACTCTCCCAGTGGTGGAGATGAAGGCCCTGTGCAGAGAAAGGCAATGGGAGTTGGGCCAGAACGCCAGGAAGGTGGATTATGAAGGAGCACTGAAGGCCTAGGAAGAAGCCCACTAAGCACAGATCCCCTTCGAGGGTGAAGCAATGGATGCAGCCCCAGAGAAAGAAGGGGTAGGGTACTACCATCCAGGGCTGGGAGCATAGCAGGCTCTGCCAGGATAAACCCCTCTGAACTGGCAATCCGCCAGTTGAACTCCAGTGGCAAGCAATCAGCAAGGGAGCTGTAGGGCCATTGGAAGCCATAGCACTGGAGGAGATGAAACTTGCATTGGAAGAAAATAGACTGGCCTTGGAGGAGACGAAAGCCAGCTCAGGACTACTGAGATCCAAAGAAGATGGTGGCATTAATGGTGAGGTGTTTACGGAAGGGCCACACACACCGCTCACATGCCCAAGGGTATTGTGCCTATTTTTGAGGTTGGAGAAAACATTGAAAAATGTTTTGCCTCTTATGAAAGAGCATAGAGGATGCACATGGTGGGTCAAAAGCACTGTGGAGCCTTACTGTGGAAGGTCTCACACCTGAAAAGTACAGGAAGAAGTTCTGGGATACACACAATGATAAACAATAATCCTGGGTTGGCTTTGTAAATGTCTTAATAAAAGCACTGGAGGGCTGGGTGAAAGGCAATCCACATTAAACCAAATAGAGGGCCAAATGGGAGAGTTTGAAGACCCATGATGCTCTACTCTCAACAAACTAAGTACATAAAAAGAATGCATAGGGTCTAATGTAGGAAACCTATCACCTAGAAGGGATCTCCCACTCCATGTCTCTTGGTTAAGAGAAATCTTTGTTTTTAGGACGAAAACCCTCACCCACCATTAGGTGGCATGCTTCATCATGGGGTTCCTCCTCAGACCACTTTACCGGAGGTCACTGGTGTGGCTACAACTCGACAAAATGGAGAGGAGCATCTATGATCTTATTGTCAGTGGTAGGGACCTATGTGAGCTATATGGTGTGGGTGGGTATAGGCTGAGTGTATGGTGAAAAGATGTGAGCTAAAAAAAATACCTCCTAGTCGACTAATTCACTGGAGTCTGAGTCTTTAAAGTATTAGGTTGATTACACAGAACTGATTGGTAAGGTAAGAATTACCCTTACCTACGCATGGAGAGATTGAACACTGTAACCTTTAAGTTGTCAGCAAATTAAAGTCACTACTACATTTCATTCTTGTGATGAAGTACTAATGAAACCTCAATGGGAGCCTCTAGATATTCTTCTGCCAAGGCAGTGTCCTTGTATACCTAATTGGCAACCAACCTTACTTACATCACTTTATGCGTCTTGCAGCCATGGAGGAAGAACGATATAAATAGTTCAGCAGACTTTGCATCTATCATCGTTTGAAACTGTCCTATCCAAGTTAGAGTTTCATGATCAGATTTGGCCACAATCGTTTTTTAAACAAAAGTCAAATAGTTTCTTTAAGTGCGGACTCTGAAATATCTTCTTTGAGATTGTAATTGTATTTATATAGGGCTTACTACGCCTGACTAGCTGTTGAAGCGCTTTACGGAGAATAGCGTGTTACTCCATAACCCAAAGTTAATGGTTAATATAGTGGTTATTGCGATTAGTCATGTGCTCTTCAGCAAAATTGCATGCATTTACTCCAGTTACTTTGTGATAAATTAGATTGATACCAGTTAGGTGTAATCATTAGCGGGGGCTATGTGGTTTATGGCGAACAGTTGGTCACATAGATAGGCTGGTAGAGATTAGGTAATGTTTGTATACAGGGAAAGGGTTTAAAAGAGGAGAGGTTGTGATCTATGATGAGGTAACAGCCAATTTGAGAATTACAATAGGAAGGATTAAGGCAGCCATGAGACTGAGAGGAGGCTTCACTCAGAAATAGAAGGAATACAGAGGATCATTGAAGAAAGAAAAGAGGAAACAAGCGGAAGTACATCAAGATTTTTCATGCAGGGTTTTAGGAATATAGCAGGGGGAAGTCATCTGGGGCAAGCAGTCGGAGGTTGTAAGCTGTAGAAAGAAGGTTGTTACTGTAGAAAGAAGGATGTAAGTTGTACAAAAACAACAACATTCTACACAGTGCTCCATATCCAGGCATGCAGCTTAAATGTGATTCTGAGTGTACACATTATTTAAACATTAAGAGCCCTAGCCTGTTGTGTACCAAGCCTTTGGAAGCCCTTTAAACATAGTCTGGAGTATCCCAAACCTGGTACAGTCTCTGTAAACTGCACAAGGGGATATGGAGCAGAAAAAGAAAAGGTTTCATAGATCTCTCCTCACTATTATGTACTTTAAGATTTTTCCCTCACTCACTAAATAGAAGTTATTTGGCACCGGCTGAGAGTGTCGTATTTATACCCTGTTTTGTCACCTAATTCCATGCAAGTGTATGTTGTGCGTATTGGTGTATGTGGCTATTTTTGTATATGCATTGTACTTCTAAACGAAGCAGAGTCATGAAGGCCTGTGGGTTCCATTTTGGATGCTCAGATCCTGTTCTTATGCACAAGATGGGGTTGGTCTTTTCACAGACAGTGGAAGTGTATCAAGATGCAGGAGGTAGGACACCTACCCAGTGAAGTGCGGAAAAGGAGACAAGGCTGCTATAGAGAATCTATTAGGCCCTTTCTGTAGGACTGCCACTTGATAAATGGTGGGGGTGAAGGGCTGCAGTCTGTTATTCAGAGTAAGATGGGTATTTTAGGTAAAACTACAATTTTTTTCTTTCCGGACTACTATCTCGTGTCTGTGCATAACCAGGAGCACATGGTTCAGACCTCTTTATGCCTCTGTTGTGGGTGATCCAGGCTGGAGATTACCATGCTTTGAGAAGCATCACATCACACAAAGGCTGTGTCTGTAGAACTGCACAGAGCGGTGCTTGAGAAAGGAAGCCAACCCAAACCAGTTCTCCTGCCTGCAGAATTCTGAAAAAGTAATACGTGTGCTGGTTTTCTGTTTAGTGAAGAGCCACCGTCTGTCCACTGGCTTGAGACCAGAAACTCACCTCACATACAACTTAGCAAATGCAGACGAACTGAGAGCAAACTGTGTTGCATTTGAATTGGGCCAAATAGTGAAGAGTGAGAGTCATGAATAGGTTGCATAGTGACATGTAATTAAGCGCTGTTGGAAGTTCTATTTGGAGGAGAGGGGTGCATAGGTATGAACCCCCACCAACAGGCTGAAAATGTAGGCTCTGGCCCCCTTGCCGTTTATGGTGTAAAGTTGTTGGTACAGCGCCCCCTCTATCATGCTGTTTCACCTCCCCTTTTTACTGGGTCCCCCTCGGCTAGAGTATTTTCGCCGATGGGTCGGTTGCAGATGTTGTCCCGGGGCCCAATGGTGGCACAGGGAGGGGGGCGCATGCCCCTCCCCTTAAATGATCATTTCGCCCGAGGGATGGAGTCCCCGGTGCCCTCACTGGCCCACCTCGGGGGTCAAATTTCTTTTTAAAACAAAAACACCAATGAGCATTTTAGAAAAATGTTTTTTAAAAGCTGCAATCCCACAGGAGTCCCGCAGGATCACGGCTTTTAAAAATAAAAACCATTTTGGTTCTTGCGGAATCCATCCGGGAGCCCCCCCAAGGGGCCTGGGGGGGGGGGGGGCAGGGAGGGGCAGGGTATACCCATCTTGTCTTTTTTTTCCCTCAAACAAAACTCAGAACATGTGACTAAGTCCACAAGTCCTGTAAAGGCTGCCTGCTGCACAAGTTACTAACTTGTGTAACGATATATCTGTAAGAGACAGTAGTTAGTGACAGATTCCTTACCTTAGAATATCCCCAGGCGTCAGGCTGGATCCGGAAAGTTTTTGCGTAGCAGTACCCTTGCGCGTCGGTAGGCGGCGTCGTGCGGCTCCGCGTCCGTCGTCGGCGTCAGGACCGCCGGGATGACGTCGCGGGCAGTACTTAGACGCCGCCCCTGCGCGCTGACGTCAGTTCTGTACACGACTTTCCGCGCCAGGAACGCAGAGCCATGCAAGAAGCTGACATAGGTGTCTGAAAAATACTAGGGCCCTGAAAGGGATGTCCTTAACCCTAGAAATCAGTTCGCAGAACGGGGAGGATGGGTGGGGCGGTAAGGAATCTGTCACTAACTACTGTCTCTTACAGATATATCGTTACACAAGTTAGTAACTTGTGCATCTGAAAGAGACACGTTAGTGACAGATTCCTTACCTTAGAATAGATACCCCAGCAATACCAACCCTGGTTGTGGGTCTGCGAACAGATTCAGACAAGGAAGTCCCGGAGGACAGAACGGCCAAAGAAGCCGTCCCTCCGGACCTGACTGTCAAGGCAGTAATGTTTGGTAAACGTGTGCAGCGAGGCCCACGTAGCTGCCTGACATATATCCTGTAACAGAACACCGCGGCCTAAAGCCGTGGTAGCAGCCGTAGCCCTGGTGGAATGGGCACGCAGCCCAACAGGAGGCTCCTTCTTAGCCAAAGAATAGCAGGCTTTGATACACAAGGTGACCCAGCGGGAGATGGTCCTTTTGTGTACCACACGACCTTTTTTGGCGCCCACGTAGCCAACAAAGAGCTGGTCATCCACCCGGAACTGTTGTGTGCGGTTGATGTAAAAGGAAAGCGCACGTTTTGGGTCCAGACGGTGGAGCCTCTCTTCCTCTCTGGAAGGATGCGGAGGTGGAAAGAAGGTGGGCAAAGTGATGGTCTGCCCAATATGGAAGGCAGTAACCACCTTTGGCAAGAAGGACGGACGCGTCCTAAGAACAACCTTGTCTGGATGAACAGACAGAAAGGGAGGTTTGCATGAAAGAGCCTGGAGCTCACTCACCCGCCGAGCGGAGGCGATGGCCACCAGAAATGCTGTCTTCAGAGTAAGAAGACGAAGAGGACAGTTATGTAGAGGCTCAAAGGGAGCGCACATTAAGAAGGTAAGAACCAAGTTCAAGTCCCACTGAGGCATTACAAACGGAACAGGAGGAAAGAGGTGTGTAATGCCTTTAAGAAACCTGTTAACCACAGGGGACTTGAAAAGGGAGGGCTGATCAGGAAGCCTGAGGAAGGCCGATATCGCACAAAGATAGCCCTTAATGGTACCCAGGGCAGAACCCTGTTGGGCCAGAGAAAGAAGGAACAGAAGAACCTCCGAAAGAGGGGCAGAAAGGGGATTCACAGCCTTTGCTGTGCACCATGCCACAAACTTGTTCCACCTGCAGGCGTATACCACCTTAGGGGAGGGACGCCTGGCTGCCAGAATCACATCACAAACTTCGGGAGGCAAGTCGAAAGGAATCAACTGCCGCCGCTCAATCTCCACGCAAGCAGGTGTAGACTGGACAGGTTCGGGTGGAGGACCGTCCCCTGCTGCTGCGACAGAAGATCCTCCCGAAGAGGCAGACGGATCGGGGATCGACGCTCATACCGAGTAGCTCGGGATACCAAACTCTTCGAGCCCAGTCCGGAGCCACAAGAATGACTTGGGCCCGGTCGCGCCGAATCTTCTTCAACACTCTGGGTAGAAGTGGTATAGGCGGAAAGGCGTACAACAGACCGCAACTCCACTTGCGACGAAAAGCGTCGCCGAGCGAGTGCCGCCTTGGAAATTCCAACGCGCAGAACTGCTGACATTGCGCGTTCTCTTCGGTGGCGAACAGATCTAACCAAGGCTCTCCCCACTGCTGAAAGAGACCATGCGCCACCTCCGAGTGAAGACGCCATTCGTGATCCATCATGCACCTGCGGCTGAGTTCGTCCGCCCTGGCGTTCAGGGAACCTGCCAGGTGTTGAACCATCAGGAATATGCCCTGATGTTCCAGCCATGTCCAGAGGCGCAGAGCCTCCTGACATAGGGTCCATGACCCCACCCCGCCCTGTTTGTTGCAATACCACATGGCAGTGGTGTTGTCTGTGAACACCTGCACTACCTTCCCTTTGACAGAGGGAAGGAATGCCTTGAGTGCAAGTCGGATCGCCCGGAGCTCCAGAAGGTTGATATGGAGCCGGGACTCCGCCGGAGACCAGAGGCCTCTGATCTCCGCCTCTCCCATGTGACCGCCCCATCCCAGAAGGGACGCGTCCGTCACAACTTTGTGCTCTGGCTGGGGAAGGGAGAGGGATCTGCCCATGACCCATTGCCGGTTCGAGAGCCACCACTGCAACTGTTTTGCAGTCCCCTCCGAGAACTGAACGTGATCGGACAGGTTGCCCTGGTGCTGCGCCCACTGGAACTTCAGGTCCCACTGCAGAGCCCACATATGCCATCTGGCATGATCGACCAGCAGGATGCAGGAGGCCATGAGGCCCAGCAGCCTCAGGGTCATCCGTACCGAAACCCAGGATAAAGGCCGAAAGATCGGAATCATAGCCTGAATATCCCGGACTCGCCGTTCGGGAGGATAAACCCGTAACTGTGTCGTGTCCAGAACTGCTCCGATGAAAAGGAGCTGTGGAGAAGGAATCAGGTGCGACTTCGGCACGTTGATGGAGAACCCCAGCGAGTGCAGGAGTTCGGCCGTTGTCTGGAGGTGGGAGACGACTGCCTGGGACGAGCCCGCCTTCAGCAGCCAGTCGTCGAGGTAGGGGAAGACTGGAACCCCTGCCTGGCCCAGATGGGCTGCGACCACCGCCATCACTTTCGTGAACACCCGAGGGGCGCTGGTAAGGCCAAAAGGGAGCACGGTGAACTGAAAATGCTCGAGGCCTACCGTGAACCGCAGGTAACGCCGGTGGGCCGGCAGGACGGGGATGTGGAAATATGCGTCCTGCAAGTCCAACGCTACCATCCAGTCTCCAGGGTCGAGAGCAGTCAAGACCTGAGCTAGGGTGAGCATCTTGAACTTCTCCTTCCGGAGGAAACGATTGACGTTCCGGAGGTCCAAGATAGGACGCATGTCCTCCTTGTCCTTTTTGGGCACCAGAAAGTAGTGGGAGTAGCAACCACGTCCTACTTCTGGGGTCGGAACACGCTTGATGGCCCTCTTGGCCAAGAGGGCCGCAACTTCCTTTTGAAGAAGCACCAAGTGATCCCCTGACATGCGGTGGAATTGAGGTGGCATGGCTGGGGGGATGGTCACGAAGGGGAGGGAGTAGCCCCTTCGGACAATGTCCAAGACCCACCTGTCCGAGGTGATGGCACGCCAGTGGTGAAGGTGATGGCGGACCCTGCCCCCTACTGGCGTGCTGTGCACCTGAAAGGAAGGACTAGGAGGGCTTGGAGGACACTGACGGGGCGGGGTTGGTGGCCTGACCCGCACGCTGGTTGCCTGACCCGCCACGGCGGGAGCCACGTCCTCGGCCACGCGAAGACGCTTGCTGCGCGGGCCGGTGGCTGGGCAGCAGATGTGACTGGGCGCCCCTTCCGTGGCCACGAAAGGGGCGAAAAGCAGACTGTTGCTTAGGGCGCACAGCAGAAAGGCCCAGGGACTTGGCTGTAGCCCGCGAGTCCTTAAAGCGCTCCAGCGCATGGTCTGCCTTTGTCCCAAAAAGACCAACTCCATCAAAGGGCATGTCCATAAGAGAGTTTTGGACATCACCCGAGAAACCAGTGGTCCTCAGCCAGGCGTGACGGGCGCAGCGCCACTGTCGTCGCAAGCGATCTGCCTAGCGAGTCGGCGGTATCAAGGCCACATCTGATGGTGTACTTTGCCGCATCTCTTCCCTCCGCAATGGTGCGGGAAAGCAGTGTCTGGACCTCCTCAGGACACTGGGGCAGAACTTGCGCCACCGAGTCCCACAAGGAGTGGGAATATCGGCCCAAGAGGCAAGTGGTGTTGACTGACCGCAAGCCAGCACTGGCGGAAGAAAAGACCTTCTTCCCAAATTGATCCAGGCGTTTGGATTCCCTATCCGGGGAGCGGTAGGGAAGGCGCTTGGGAAGCAGAGGCTTGGACCACCAAGCTCTCAGGGGTGGGGTGTAGAGAGAGGAACGGGGGGTCGCCCGGAGCAGGGCGATGGCGTCGGGCCACATTCCTATCCACAGGAGCCCCTGTGGTGGGCTTGGACCAGGTGCCCAAAAGAACGTCTGAAAGCGCCTCGTTGAACGGCTGCAGTGGCTCCGAGGAGGTAGCCGCCGGCTGAAGCACTTCCGTCAGGATGTTAGTCCTGACAGCCACTGTAGGCAACTGGAGGTTTAAGGCCCCAGCTGCTCTACGCAACACCGTTGCAAAGTTTGCTCCCTCCTCCGTTGCCACGGATGGAGGAGACAGCATGCCAGAGTCAGGGAGGTGTCCAGCCCACTGGCATCCCCAAGTTCCTCAGTCCAGTCCTGATCAAACTCACACTGTTGTGTGAGAGGGTCATCAGACCCCTCCCAGTTATCTCCGTCCTCCAATTCAGGTTCAAAATAAGGAGGAGGAGGGACATGTGGGACCCAAAGTCCCAGCGGCGTCGGAGCCGGCGTCGTGCGACGCCGGTCCGGCGCCATGTCCGGATCCGTAGAGAACCGGGAACAACGCCGCCCGGAGCCCCGGGCGGCGTCGGAACGGCACCGGAGACATCGGCGCCAGCGGAGGTGTAGTTAGGTCAACCGGCGTCGATGGGGGTTGCGGCAGCACCGGAGCCGGGATCGAGGCCGGGGCCGAGGCTGGTGTTACAGGCGGCGCCGGGACCGGAGTCACCGGCGCCGCCGGGGAAACCCTATCAGGGCCCGCGGGGCCCGAAGGCGCACCGGGGGGACCTTGAGGCCCGAAGAGGCGTGCCATGGCCGACAGGAATTCCTATATCTCGGCCGGAGTCGCCCCCGAACCCGGGAAGGACGGGTAATGCGGGGGCGGCTCCACAGGCACTCCCGGAGCCGCGGGGACGGTGCCGATAGGAGCCTCAGCCGAGTCGCGAGACCGGCAAGGCGAAGCCGTCGAGCGATGACGCTTCTTAGACTTTTTATGCTTCGACTTACCGGAGGAGTGCGAAGACTTGGACCCCGACGACCGATGAGGACTCCGCGACCGGCCCCTCGACCTCTCACGTGACCGGGGCTTGGTGTGGCGCGGAGCCGACTGCCGGACCTCGAGGAGCTTTCGAGACCGCTCTCGCAAAGCCTTCGGGTGCAAGGCCCGGCAGTCGGGGCACGACTTCGTGTCGTGGTCGCGGCCGAGGCAGTAGAGACACTCTAAGTGCGGGTCTGTGCTCGACATCATGCGACCACAGACGTCGCAGGGCTTGAAGCCGGGCATCCCTACCGACACCTTCGGAGTCGAGAGACTCGTGTAGAAAAACAGTGAAAAATCACCAAAAAGTTAGTCAAAAAAGATGACTAGGGCACTGCTCTTCCCGGATCTGCGCTTACTGGCGCGGAAAAAGAAGAACTGACGTCAGCGCGCAGGGGCGGCGTCTAAGTACTGCCTGCGACGTCATCCTGGCGGTCCCGACGCCGACGACGTACGCGGAGCCGCACGACGCCACCTACAGACGCGCAAGGGTACTGCTACGCAAAAACTTTCCGGATCCAGCCTGACGCCTGGGGATATTCTAAGGTAAGGAATCTGTCACTAACGTGTCTCTTTCAGATACACTTTTCTTCATGTTGCAGGCAGCCAACAGGAGGGCTTCCTCCCGCTGGAGCATCTCCCCTGTGGAAGCAAATGGGCCAAAGGGAAACAAAGCCTCCTGGGCCAATCGGAACACTATTTTTTTTAATTGGGTTTGAGGTACTCTCGCAAGAGTCGAACCCAACCGTCCAGATATACAAATATTTTTGAGACATGATATCTCAAAAACTACTGAACGGATTTACACCATATCACTAAAGGCATGCTTTCTGGATCAAGGTCTAGCTTCCTGCCAAATTTGGTGTAATTCTGTTCAGCAGCTCTTGTGGTAGCACTGCCTAAAAAAGATATGGAAAATGCATGGGGATTTTGTGTTTTGGGACCCCCAACCTCTTTTTTCCAGACCCCGCACCTTTCCATGCACAAACTAGGCAACAAAGAGAAACTTTGATGAGGTTTGTGGAGATTCGTCAAATGACGCCAAAGTTATTAGCAAACCAAAAAAGGCATTTCCCATTGAGCTGAACTAACTATAACTACCCAGTGGCAACTGCCACTGGGTGACGAGAGAGACACCCAGTCTCACGGGTCGGGGCTTGCAGGCAACGTCACTGCCTATTATATTCCATAGGAAAAATCACTCCATCTCCTCCGAGTGATACACAAGCCCATCCAATCGTAAAATGAGTAAAACAGGTTTATTTCTTCACAACAGGCAGTCCTGATAGTGCAGCATTACACATTTTGACCCACCCAGGGTCTTAATCATACGCAAATGCAGGGATTAGTCGCTCCAAGCTTAAGGAATGTTGTGGTCATCAACAGTGAGGGACAACCAGAAGTGCAGACACTAATATTTACAATGTCAGTCACCTTTATTTTAAACGTGATTATTTTACAACTCAGGACAAGGCAACACTTTTCCAAATAGTACGATTGTTGTATCAACCACCTGATGCATTGATATTCAGAAACAATGTCGGAGTTTACGTGCCTCAATCCAGTGGCATGATTGTAATAGGACTACATTGTCCATAATGCTTTGCCAATGTCTTGTAATCTATCACTGCATCCTCCCAATCTTCAAAACTGTAAACAAGTGCCTTAAAAAAATAATCTAGAGGAAAAACGCTCACCCATACATGCCTCAAAAGGAGTCAATTCCAGGTAGGGCTGGGTGGCAATTATATCCCCCATTTACTCGAGAACACTCCATCATGCTTGGACTTTTTGTTAATAATTCTCTGCATTGCTGCCCCTCCAGTTATATTTACCATTCACGAAGTGCAGAGGTACACAACCTCGCAAACCCTGGCTACCATTTAAATATTCAAGAAATGTTCAGTCCATAGGCCTCCTGCAGATTCAGTGGCAGAGCCTCCCGTTCTTGCAGTGGCGCCACATAAACAAGTCTTTCGGTAATATCAAATGCAGCCAGCGGGCATCCCCTTCTGTAATCGTATATCCAAAAGAACCTTGACGAAAGGAACGCCCAGCCTCATACATATATATATAGCTCCACAAAGTGGTCTCCATACAGAACGCTCTGACTGCTGGTGCATTGTTAGGGGGTAAAAGACCACCAACCCCCTCAATTTTATTCACCAAAAGGAGATGACGCTGCACTACTCCCGGAGGCAGTTAACAGTTCCTTTATTTAAACAACAGATTTCCATGATGCGTTTACACCAAATGTCTTTTTCAAGTGGGTGTTAACGGTTTGTCGTGCTAATTACCATCATTTATATACCTACAGGCATTGTGGGAGTGGTAGTTTTTATACTTTGATTCTGCTTAGTGCTTTAATTTTTCAGGTCCCATAACAATACAGCCTTAATGTGTTGTGATTAACAGCTCGTGTTGAGCTGTAGAATGTGGAATGCCTTACCTCAATAGATTGTTGAGGCGGCATTCTGGCTAGGACGTGAGGCTGTGTGCATCCCTGCCCTGTCGGTGGTTGCTTTTACAATAAAGCCATCTCCCCAAGATACCTGCATCCGTGGCTTTTATTACTGGCGACGAGGATGTATATATACAATTTCAGCACAGAAATGCCACCGGCCGTCATTTCCTTTTGATGAATAATATTGAGGGGGTTGGTGGTCTTTTACCGCTAACGCTGCACCGGCAGTCAGAGAACACCAACTTATATCAATGGCAGCGCCAGGTGCTGGGTACGACATCAAAGGAAACTGGCGAGGAGATACGAATCTCCAGTGTGAGTACTAAACTCTGGATGAATATAGCAGGCTCGAGGTCGGGACGTCCAGCAGTGCCTAGCGAGATATATCTATATCTCCATCCTATTGGCGGTTGCCAGTAGGTAGTTATAGCTAGGGCCATGTTTTCATAGGAAAAGCGCTTTTTGACTTACTTAGATCTATGAATCTTCACGAAATTTTCCCAATAAGTTTGGTAGGGAGTCATGTTGTGCATGAAAAGTTTCGGAGTGATCAGTGAAGCGGGGGCCGTGAAAAAGGAGGGGGGTCAAGAAAAGTGCATTTCCCATAGGGGCTTTGAACACGACTACAACCCGAACCGCTGAATGGAACTACACCAAATTTGGCAGAAAGCTAGCTTTTGGTCCACAGATTGTGCTTTTTGTTATTTGGTGTAGATCCATTCAGTAGTTGTTGAGAAATTTGAGGAAATCCAAATTTAGATATCTGCGATCATGGCTAATTTACGAATAATAACGAGCTCGTGCAGAGAACTGCAGAGCTCCAACTGATTGCCAACACTTCAACCAGGAAGTGTTGGCAGCTATCTTGAGACTCTGCTTCAGCTGTGCATCCCCCCGCTCCCATTTGCTTATGGCCAGGCCCCGGGGGATGGGACACCCAGGGCCAAAATCAGCCCTCCCTCATTCAAATGTGGCTGGGCCCCGGGGGACGGGGTCCCTAGGCTGAAATTAGTCTTGGGAGGGGGGCACGTGGCTCCCAATTCATATGTGGCCTTGCCACTCATACACAGACTTACTGTACCCACTCACAGACACTCAAAGACCCACTCAGAGACTCTCAGACCCACTCAGATACTCACAGACCAATTTAGACACTCATGCATCCACTCACAGACCCAGTCAGACACTGCCACACCCACTCAGTGACTCAAGCATCCACTCACAGATCCACTCAGACTCACACACCCACTCAGACTCACATGCCCACTCAGACTCAAACGCCCACTCAGACTCAAACGCCCACTCACAAACTCAGAGACTCATGCACTCACAGACCCTGCTCAGAGACTCATGCACCCACTCACAGACTGACTCACACACACATGGAGGCACTCGCTAACCCACTCAGACTCCCACACCCATTCACAGACCCACTCAGACACTCATGCACCCATTCACACACCCTATGAGACACTTATGCAGACACTCCCAGGCCCACTAAGACACACACACACACACACACACACACTGAGACACTCATGCACTCACTTACACACCCACTCTCAAAGGTTACAGGGTAGAGTTAGGAATTAAAATTAAAAAACCTTAGAAATTCACTGCAAAAACAAAGGTTACAGGGACGTTATAGTTAGGGAATAGAATATAAAAAAATTAGATATTAACTGAAACAAAGGCTACAGGGATATTATAGCTGGGCTCAGATTTCACTCATACAAAACCAGTGAAGTTCAGCAGTTATAGTTACATGAACTAACTATAACTTACGCTCCTGCAATGCACTGCTTAGGACCTCAGATATTACATCAGTCATGACATGGTCAGTGACATCACTGATGACATCTCAAATGACGTCACAGATGATATCATCCTGTGACTAAGTGCTTTGTAAACGTTTCTGAGACATACTAAACTACAGCATAAGTTAAATTACTATTCTTTCTGTACTAGTAATTAGTCTCACTATGTCTAACCTATCTCAACTGAGTGGCGGTCAGACTGTCTGTATCAGTATGAATAGATGTCTGAGTGGCTGTACGGGTGTGTGAGTGGGTGCCTGAGTGGCTGTATGAGTGGGTATCCGAGTAGCTGTATGGGTGAATGAGTGGCTGTGTGAGTGCCTGTTTTGGAGAATGAGTGGGTGTGTGAGCAGCTGTTTGAGTGTACACAGGTAAGTGGGTGTGAGTGGCTGTTTTGCAGAGTGAATGTCTGTGTGAGTGGCTATAAGTGTCAGTGAGTGGTTGTGTAAGTGGTTGTATGGATGTGTGGATGGGTATTTAAGCGATCTGTGGGTGTTTGAGTGGTTGTATGGGAGAGTGAGTGGCTGTGTCAGTGGCTGTATGGGTACGTGAGTGGGTGTGTCAGTAGCTGTATTGGTGAGTGAGGTGCAGTGTGAGTGGCTGTATGGGTGAGTGTGGCTGTGTGCGTACCTGTATGGGCATGTGAGTGGCTGTTTGCGTTTTTGAATGAGTGACCAAGTGGGTGTGTGAGTGACTGTAAGGGTGTATGAGTGGGTCTGTATATCTGCATGACTGGATGTGTGAGCAACTGTATTAGTGAGTGCGAGGATGCATTAGTGGCTCTAAGGGCGAGTTAGTGGGTGTGTGAGTGGGTGGGTGAGTTAGTGGGTGTGTGAGTGGCAGTATGAGTAAGTGTTTGTGTGAGTGGCTCTATGGTTGAGTGATTGGTTATGTGAGTACTGGTATGGGTCTGTGAATGGATATGTGAGGGGTTGTGTGGGAGAGGGTGTATGAGAGGTTCTATGGGGGTGTGAGTGGTTCTATGGACGATGCCATCAGTGATATCATTGATGATGTCATTTGAGACGTCATCAGTGATGTTACTGACCATGTCATGAGTGATGTAATATGTGAGGTCATAAGCAGTGCATTGCGGGGGCATAAGTTATAGTTAGCTTAGGAAACTATAACTGCTGAATTTCACTGGTTTTGTACAAGTGAAATTTGAGCCTAACTATAACATCCCTGTAGCCTTTGTTTTGTTCAATGAATTTCTAAGGTTTTTTTTTATTCTATTTCCTAACAATAACATCCCTGTAACCTTAGGTTTTTTTCAGAATATATAGATAGATAGATAGATAGACAGACAGTTATGCAGGCCAACCCCCCGCAGCGCAAGGCAATGGATATCTTACCTTACATTAGAAAAACTGAAATCCACTGGGAAAAAAACAAACGCTAAAGTAACGTTATATTAGGAACTGTAATAATATGTTATGTTACATTAAAAAAACACCTTAGAAATTCACTGAAAAAAACAAAGGTCAAAGGGATGCCGCAGTTAGGTGAAAATGTCAGTCAAAACACACCGCTTCAAACTAACAAAACCACTGAAATTCACAAGCAACAGACATCTCAAGCAATTAGCACTCGTGCCCCAAAGCAACTACAACTTGTGCCCCAAAGCAACCACAACTCGCACCCCATAGTAACTCCAATTGTTCAGATGGTATGTTCTATCCTTTAAGTACACGATCTTTAACCCCTGGTAGGAGAAATGGGAATGTGCTAGAATGTACTTACTCCTTTAAATGGGCAATCGTTCCGATCCTGAAGTCATCTCATGTCTTCTCAAAACTGTTATTGCCAGAGGCCATATTTTTCTTCATACATATGGGAAGGGTACATGGGTGGGATATGTGGTTCAGTAGAAGGGATAATAATGGAGTGCCCACTGATAACTCATGCTTGGACATGGCACAACAACAGGAACACATTCTGATGTTACATTTTGAAATTATTAGTCAGATAGGGTTGAATACATGTTTAAACTAACCTTTTTACCGCCAAGGAGTACAACCATTTGAAGAAAAAAAATATACAATACTAAAGAACTCCTACTTTGCAGAAGTTTCTTGTAATAAAATGTGTGATTCTTTTAATCTTAGACCCTGCTTCACCTACCTCTCCAAATCATCTGCTTTGCCTTACACCTCTCTAAATAACCTCTGTCTCACCCTCATAATTATCACACCTACTCATTGTCTTTCTGGTCTCTTGCTAACCTCTGTCTTTCTCTATTGCAACCTCTCCCTCTCTGTGCTTACTTCCACCTAGGACTCTCCCTCTCTCTACCTATCCTACCTCACCACTCTCTCCTTTTCTATCAACCTCTTTCTTTTCCTTACCCATCTATCACTCTATTATCTCTCTCCAACCTGCCATTAGCTCTATCTCTACTTTTCTGTCTACCTTCTTCCAACTTATTCTTCACCTTATATTCCTCTGTCTTCCTTGAGTACCAAGTTCTTTTAGTTTAGAGTTCATTACTGAAAGCGGATTGCAGGAATCATGTTTTTGTACTGCAGCTATTCTGTTAAACTTTAACCCCTGGTATGTATCCATTGCAATTTGTAGTCTAGGTGGCTAAGCCTTACTCACCAGGCGGCAGAAGTAAAATTTAGCTGTCAAGAAACTGATAAACAATTTGGGTGACACAACTACATTAGTTGTCACCAATTGCGATCCGTAGCCTGGTGCGGGCAATGCTCCTCAATTTACTGGGCCATCCAAGCCCAGAGCAACTCCATCTCTCCATGAATCTCTGCTGGATGTGCATACAACTGCCTGTCCTATAGCTGTGTGGGACACATGCAGATGGGCTCTAAGTGACTGGTGCTGTCCCTAATACACAGCTGCAGGATCGGCCCAGATAGCAGCCCCCAGTCTCCAGAGGTCACACCTGCAAAACAGTCCGACGGTGCTCCTTCCTGGCACTTCCATGCACTTACTGATTTCAGTTAAACTTCTTTTTAATTGGATGACTTCTGCTCCAGTCAGGCAATTGCAAAGAAGCTCATTCTAGGATGAGCAGCAGCCTTCCCTGTACGGAAAGCGTCTCACAGCATGTCCAATACAGTGTTCCCACAAAGATTTGGGTAAAATATTGCCTGCCAGAGGATGCCTGGATAAAGTCACTTCTCATTTGACTCATCGCCAGGAAGAACAAGCATTGACAAAGGGAATAGGTCGTGCTTTTGGGACTTGCTGGCTTTGGCAATGGTTTTAAGTGATTCTATAGAGCATCCCCGAAGCCATGCAGCATGGCTAAAGAATAAAAAAAGAAGGAGCTTATGACTTGGTGTATGCACCTACAAAATGACACCAGCAGTTTTTTTGTTTTTATTTTCCAATCCATGTTGGATCTGTAAATAAAAAGAAAAATATGCGCAAAAGCATTTATTTTTTTAATGGGTGGGTGATAAGCAACACAGGGGGAGGAAGCAACAAGGGGTGGGGTAAGCAAAATGGAGGGTACATGTGGGGTGCAGCGAAAAAAAACAAATGGGTAAAAGACAGCAAGGTAGTGCAAGGGTGTGAAAAGCAAAAGGCCATGAGAGAGCAATGTGGAGCTGGGGGAGAAGCATAAGGGAAAGCAAGCAATATAGTGGATAAAAACACGAGGGCAAGCGCAACAAGGAGGGGTTGGAGGAGAAGCACCAGCTGGAAAACACATGCACTCACTTGTAGTACTTATGACAAAAGAAGTAGTTCCCTAAAAGTGGTCAGTGGAAGGACACGTAAATTTGAAAAGCTCCATGCAAGGAAAGCTGCAGACAGGTCTATCAATTGCAAGACACTACACTGACTTTTGTTTATTTGTCTCCAATTGGGGATCATCATCAGTAGCAAGCAATGCTAGCTCTCTGCTGCAATTCAGCAGAAAGCCCATTTGTGACTCAGAGAATATGGTTATTTTCCAAATAATGGAAGAGTTGCTTGACCACAAGGGATTCTAACATTTTGGCTGCAGCAGGTAAAAGCGCAACAGTTCCATAACTGGAAAATAAAGAAGGGTCGAGATTAGGTTTTTTTAGAAGAGGAACAAAGATGCCTCTATTAAAATCGCCAGGCACGCTACCAGAGGCAAGGGAAGAATTGTACATGTTGAGCAGTGTTGGGTTTCTGTTCAGAAAGGAATCTGGCTGGAAGGAGGTCTAACGGAGAACTTCTGAAACACTATTTTAGAAGCTGTGTGGAGAAGTCCATACCCAACATAGAAATGGCAGATCATGAGGAATTAGTAGGCTTTAAATAATGAGTGACAGAGAAAAATGGAAAGTTAGGCTCGAAATAAAGGATGGCCACTACACCACTCTAATAATTTAGTAAAGAGTTTGAAACACACCTCTGTAAAGAACACATCACAATGTAGTAATTCAAAAACCATCTACCTACCATCACTCGTTCACTGTATGCTTGCATTTGACCCTGTACAGCCCTCTGCTGCCTTTTGACTAGGTTTGTGCGAGGACAATACCACAAACATGCCATTCTGTCAATGTTACACAGGTTTTTATAAAATCTTCATTAATACGTTGTAAGGATATTTCCAGTTACATTGCAACCTAACCCAGGACGGTGTTCTGTGCAGAGAATTAGAAAGCTTTTGGCGACTTTCCAGCCCGCTACCTATATTGCTTTAATATTAAATTCAAACTTCTTAGATTTTGGGATGGCGACATTGCATTCAGCACTAGTTTAGATAACTACCAAATTAGTTAAATCTATAGTAATATCCAATTCCCTTCACGAAGTTGAAAGTCTGTAAACTTCAAGACTACCTCTTTCAACTCATTGTAAATGTATACGTCCTAATTAATACAAATGTACACTAATGCACTTTTGCAATTTCTATTCTAACAAAGTGAGTGAAATAGGTTCTAAGTTATATGGTGGTTAGGATTGCTAGAAGGCATTGGCAGGGGTATATGCAGATGCGCAGAGTGTAATATGCTGTATATCATCATTGAATGTGGGGAGGGGCCATGACTCATGAGGAGAAGCTGCAAGTAAGTCACAATGTCTCTCTACTTCCTCAACAATGGCAAGAAACATAATATTACACGCTGCACATCAGTGAATATGGTTTATGCCATTGCATTTTTTGCATACTTGTTTAAGAAGAAAAAAAGATTAACCGCAAACGAGAATGCAAGGGAGTCATGCCCCCACACCACACTCAACAATGGTAATACATTTGCACATAACACTCTGTTCAGCTGCATATATACCATATACATACGTGGGAAAAAATACCATGACAAATTATATATATGCATGTGCACATTGTAATATGCTATTTATTAACCTCACTGAAGGAGGTGAGGGGTATTCGTGACCCAGACAAGGCTTTACCTCTCGTAAGTTAAGGCCCCTCCCCACACTCAGCAATGGTCATATATAGTATATTGCATTCTGCACACACACATCCATATATATATACTCATTAAATAAAGTCAAAAGGTATTTTATGTCTGCAATGGCAACATTTAAACAGCATAACATCTGCAGTAAATGAAAATAAGGAGAAATACTAACCCAGGACATAATAACGCCGTAAGTAATACATTTGTCTTCCATTTTTCACCTCCAAATGCTATGGAAAAAGAAAGATGCATTTTAAAATCAGTTTTTAATTGCAACAATCTATACAAATACGCTACCAAAACTACTGTCTCTTTAAAAAATATTCAAAACTGCTTTCATCAAACATGCAAATGACCCAGAGCAACTTTGGGAACATCATCTTCCTAAAACGTCTCTGAATGGTTTCTGTGCAGCTGGATATTTGCCAGTTCATAGATTTCCTAGTAGTAATCTTTACATCGAGTCCTACTCTTCCCAGTCACCATTCTTACTTATAGAGTGTACATCCCCCTTCAAAAGACTTGCAAGTTTACTGTCCTTATAAAATAACTCTGTAAGCCTTATACTGGGGCTGGCTATAAATGTACAAGTTGTAACTTCATGTGCCATCATCGTCTAAAGACGCATCATCTGGTAAGAACTATAAACAGCGAATTACTCCTGCAAAGGGAAGAACAGAATCAAAGTTGTTTCAATCCCAAAACTGTTACCAGATGTCACAGACACAACTGTATGATTTGTAGAATGCTGCTAATGCTCAAAAAGAGCTTCTAGGCGCCGATACCTCAGACAGCTAACCACGAGGAATAGAAAGGTAGGAGAGAGCAGTAAGTGCAATTACTAAAGATTGAGAATTAAAAGCAAAGGCCCAAGCTTTGAGATTTTACATGAATCGAGAGCGGTTGCCTGTGGCTCAGAGGAACAGAACAAGTTTGTTCAATAATTTTTCTCCATAAATATAAAACTTGAGGTTAGTGAATCTACAGACATAGAGAAGCATTATGGAGCACCACTGATGAAAGAAAGTAAGGGTTAAAAGGATAAGAAGATCATAAGAAAGCAAATGACCTTGGAGGAGGGAGCGAGTTAGATCTGTAGGACTGCTGGCATCCACCAAAAAACATCTGGTTGTCTATCTACGAGGCAGTCCAGATGGGTCACTGATCAAAGAAGTCACGTCCTACAGACAGATGTGGGCGAAGGTTTAAGGTGCGCAATGGTTCATTGTTTGTTCTTCATTTTTTTATTATTTTTATGTTGTCTATTAAAATCTACATTATAAATAGGTTGCTGCTGAATAACTGCACAGAGACTGAATAAAGCTCAGATATTCTGTCTCACTGTGCGAGTAATGTGGACACTGTACTCTTACTATATGACAAAACTAATAAATATTTACAAAAAAAAGTCCTATTACCAGATGGTCCACTCCATCAACACCACGAGACCCGTGAAAGCTGCTTATCTTGTAAAGAAGCACATTAAAAGGTGACTCACAGACCAGAAAATCAACCGAGTGTACAGGCTATAAAGTACAGTTAGAGTGCAAACCAGCTTCCCTACATATAGAAAAATAGAAGGGTGCAGCGTTACTTTGACTGCAGCAAATGGATAAAATGAGGACCGAAGACAGACTCTCTGTGAATAAAATGCCCAAGAAAAGTTAATGAAACTGGAGGACTTTTTTTTAACATTTTGGTAACATTAGATCTGATTAGCGCTCAATTTCCTCTACATATTCTTTCTTTTGCAATATCCCAGCCCCCAGCTTGCACCCCAGAAAGTGTCACGCCGCCTGAGCCAGCGAGTTCTTGTGCTGTCTCCAGGAAGTGCAAAAGCAGAACAGGAACAACACCATAGTATAGAAATAGCACTGCCAACAACGCCTCAATATTCTGAGATAAAGAAAGACTAAAACCAGGAATTTTTGGCAGGCACATTGACCTAGGGCTTGTCAATGAGGGTCATAATTCTCCGCTATGGATAGCTCATCGCTCTTGAGATATTTTCTTATGGTTTTTGTCTGACAGCGTAAGCCTAGCATTCAGATATATGGGCATGATTCCAGGCCTAGAGTTTGTGACTTTCAAGCAGCTTTTAAGAGGACGATCAGTGGCGATCTTAGCAGTGTTAAGTGCTGATTACAAGATCTGCTTAAGGACTCATCTCAGATATCTGCAGGCCCCTAGATTGCCGTCCTTCTCGTTAACTGATGTATCCAGGTAATGTGGCCAGGGGCGTAGCTTGGTCAGTAAGACTGAAGGGGTGTGAGCATCAGATTTTCCCACCAATCACGCTGGCATATAATATTCTAATACATTATAGGACAAGCAAGTTGCATGAGAGGAGCCTCTTGGGCAGTGGAAAGGGAGATGAATGCAGGTTGGCAGTAGTACTAAGTGAGAGAAAACACAATATTTTGTAAAATAAACAAAATTTTCTAGGACTTTCAAACCAGAGATTAACTGAGTATAGTGCATAGAAGTTTATGGCAATGAATACAAAGGATGCTAATAATAAAAGCGCCATGATGCAGTGCCCCGATCAGTGGGTAAATTAAGAGTCAGGGCAAAGGGTCATTTTATGTGAACTATTTCAACGACTGGTGTCTTTGGCACAGAATGCAAAACCTCTAAACTGAACACAGTGTGCCATTGCCCTGCATCATACACGACATCAAGTGGTGGGTGAGTGTTTTTTTCATTTTTTAAATGAAACAAGACGGTATGCCATGTACCTTGGACATCGTGCACCCCGGGTAAAAACAATGTCAGTCGGTGTCCCAAGCTAACTACAGAAATGCAAGCTCAAATAAATGGCACAATGTAACTGAGACTGTCGAGCGCACTCTGAGCTCCAAAAGATGTGGTGTAGTGTTCGTGAATTTTCAGAAATGCACAGAGTTACAGGAAATATTGGCGCTGGGATGTTACACCAAGACCGTAGTTACGCTGTACGGTACTCTGGTAAAATGAGAGGGTCACTTGACTGCAATGCTTTGGATTCAGTATAACGATCTACCACTGGTCTTGTCAGCGTGAGCTTATAAACAATGTTTGCGGCACACTGTCAGCATTAGGACAACAGCATGGTTGCCTTTCAATAAGAAGGCTGCTGTGCTCAACCCTGTTCTGACTGAGCACGCAATTCTCCGGTTCGGTCATGCATCGTGACAGCACTACTTAGCCTTCCGAAAAAAACACGGAAGGCCTTTCGGTTTATTTTACAAGTTATTTGCCGGCCCTGCAGGCCTGAGGCAGGTTTGGAAGGCTACTTCTGTGGGTGGCACAATCAGTGCTACTGCCCATTAATAGCATTTAACTTACAGGCCCTAGGTATATGGTATACCACTTTTCAAGGGACTTGCACGTAAATTAAATATGTCAATCAGGTATACACCAATTACACACATGTTTAGGGAAGAAGCACATGCACTTTAGCACTGATTAGCAGTGGTAAAGTGCTCAGAGTGCTAAGGCTAACAGAAAGAGTTCAGCAAAAAGAGGAGGAGGAAGGCAAAAAGTTTGTGGTGACCCTTCAGAGAGGGCCATTTTCCAACACGCACCTAGCCTGGGCTGACATCCCCCACTAGTTCCCAATATTTGGCGGGGTTGAAGTACGCCATGACAGTGTTTTGCAGCAGGGCTTCCTTGATGGCTTGGAAAGCTTAATCCTCCTCATGTCCCCACGTCCTCGGGACGGTGGCCCTCGTGGGGCATCTTCGGGTACCTGCTAGGGTTGCTAGGTTAAGAGTGAATCTCTCACAGTATGTGGTGAGACCTAGAAAACTGCAAACCTCTACCGGGGAGACGGAGGTTTGGACATCTCTAATGTCAGCTCCCTTCTCTGGGTCGACATGAGGACATGTAGCCATAAAAGTCTATTTCTTGCCTTAAGAATCCGCACTTCTGTCGGTTGTCATGCCAGTGTTGCTGATCCGTTGGAGGGCAGTGGTGAGTCAAAGCCAGTGGTCCTCGATGGTGGGGCGTGTATAAGGAGGTCATCGCTGAAATTGATGACTCCCTTCCAGGCCAGATAGGGCCTCCGTTTTGGAATACCTCCGTCGCTGAAGAATGCCAAAATTGAGCCTGCGGTATCGGCGGAGTCACATGGGTCAAGAAGGTGGTTATGTAGCGGCAGTCTTCCTGGAGTTCAAGCTGGCGATAGCCTGCATTGAGGTCCAACTCAGAGAACCATACAAATCTGTTGAAATCCGCGAACAGGTCGTCAATGGACGGTATAATGTGCCGCTTTCTCTTGATAGCCCTGTTGGGTAGCTCCATGTCTGCACAGATGCAGATCCCCGAAGGCTGCCTTGGCTTGCTTGCTTCTACCTTGGGTGAGACGCACAGGGTTGGACTGGCAACCTTCTCAATCACTTCGGTCTCCTCCAGCTTCAGCAGCTCACGCTCAACTTCGGGGGGCAGGTGGAATGGGATGCGCCTGTGGTGCAGGGCTACTGGTTTCACTGACATATCGATGCAGAGTGACACCAGGAGCCCTTTTAGTCGGCCTTTGAAAAGGTGAGAGAAATCAGGCAGGATCTTCCCAAGACCCCCATCATCTAAAACAGAGGCGAAGGTGATAAGCTGGAGTTCTTAGCCATACCACAGCTGATGAGTAACTCTAAACCGTCTGAGGCGACAAAGAACTTTGTGTCGTGGGTCTTCCATTATATGAAACAGCACGGTGGAACATCCAATAGAGCTGGAGGGAAATTACACCCCGTACAAAAAGATTTTCACCGTGGGTGTAGAATAGTGTGTCGTGGGCGCAATGCTAGGTATTGTGCCCTGCTTGTGACATTCACTTACACGCCAGTGTCGATGGGGGCAGTTACTTGTGCGCCACAGACTGTGACCCGGCACATCGGTCAAGCTCGCTGGCAGTTGTCATTGTAGCCCAGCACATACGACAGGAGGAATAGGTCTTTCGTCTTCACCAAACGCGCTCTCGTGTGGGTTCGGCCATGCCCTATCTGGGTCCTCGGTGGTGGTTGTTGTGTGTGATGACACACACACCTTGTCATTTTGTGGGACACCATGCTCTTGCAGTCCTGGCGCCCAGGATCCACTGCTGCAGACTTTGGCGAAGTAGTTGAGCTGTTGAAAGGCAAAGCAGGTTTTGC
Organism: Calotriton arnoldi; assembly: GCA_963921515.1. Classification (NCBI taxonomy): domain Eukaryota; kingdom Metazoa; phylum Chordata; class Amphibia; order Caudata; family Salamandridae; genus Calotriton; species Calotriton arnoldi. The sequence goes on from CAWUFW010005817.1 coordinate 574,944, forward strand.
CCCTAGCTGGGCATTCAGACAGGGGGTGCATGAAGAATCCACAGTACCCATGCAGATACCTATTTTGGGCATCCAATGAGGTCATTTTCAGGCCAGGCGTCGGGGAGGTGGAGCTAAGAAGGCTGCTTCCGTTTTAATCGACCTTTAATCGGCTTCTTGCTTCACTGACAGTAGGCAAAATGCCATCTCCATTTGCTCAGCGCATTCGTTTGAGAATTCATGAGAGCAGACTAGGGTGAGTATTTCGTCGAGAGGCATGCCAGCCCGCTGGAGGATCTGGCGCTGAAGGATGGCTGACCTTAAGCCATGACTTAGTTGGGTCTGAACCTCCTTTTGGGCGTTGTCGTCGGTGCTGGTGCTCGCACGTTCCTGAAGCTTGAAATACAAGACCTCAATATACTCCCCATCCCGTTGACAGGCTTGGTGCAGCTTAAAGCATTCAAAGTCTAGGCTCATTTGCGGATCAAAGTAGGCATTAAGGGCTGTGATGGAGTTGGCACGAGGACCTGCGACAGTTCTCCTGTCCAGTTTGCCCACAGTCCGCTACCTCTGCTGCCTTTCTACCTGCTGCCCTGTTTGTGCCTCCTCTGCTTGTTTCTTGCTCTGTATTCACCTATGCGACCAGGAGATAGATAATTTTGAGCAGTTAAAGAACTTTGGTAAACTGAAGCAGATTAAATGGGATGCTAGTCACCCCAGGGCACTAATGACTTATCCAACAAAAGAGGGGGACTATGGGCTTTGAAAAGGTCCAGCATACATGCCCTAAATAGACTTGCAAAGAAAAAGGTATGCAGTTCCTGTTGTGAGGAGAATAGGAAGGCAGGGGGGGGGACTAGCAAAGTCCCTAACTACAAGTAGGTAGTGTTAGTGGGAAAGGAGGGGGACTGGGAAGTCCTTCCTTTTGGAATGAGGGCCCTCACACACCCAGCCTGCTGGGTGTCATGCTTCATCATCGGGCATGCTCCTCGTCGGGTCGGCGCTGCAATACCCGACGGGCACCCTATGCAGGGGCTCTTTGGCGGAGATCTTTTATTCCTTGCCGTATGGTGCAGTGGGTGTAAGGGGCCTTAGAAGTGTAGAAATGCAAATGTGTGGATTAAAACAGGGAATGGAAGAGTCAGGTAAATTAGACTTTAATGATCCTGCCTTCCCCCTGATTAAAAATGGAGTTGGCGACTCACTGCAAATATGCTGCAGCGTGTTGTGCTCAATCTCGTGCGGTCAACATGTTTCTTGCCTGTTAAGTCAGGTGGATCTAGCGGCAATTCCTCAGGACCTAGTGAAAATAGTTAATCTACACTCAAATATGGTGAGACTGATGTTCTAGCCTATTATTACCACAAGTGACACCAAGAGGTAAAGTACCTGTTGATGCAACAGCCAACCTGAAATGGAAAATGGCAAAATGAAAGCAAATCATATCAGAAAACAATCATGCTGCAAATACTCCTGCCCTCGTATCCCTCAATAGTGACACCATTCCAAAAGGAAGGACTTCCCAGTCCCCCTCCTTTCCCACTAACACTACCTACTTGTAGTTGGGGACTTTGCTAGTCCCCTCCCCTGCCTTCCTAATCTCCTCACAACAGGAACACTAATGACTTATCTCAAGACAAACTTGGAGTCTACAGTTTTTCACCTTAGTTTTTTTGCTACCAATGAAGAAAAATAGTAGAACAAAGCCAAGGAAGTGCTTCATGTAAATTTCTATACTTTTGCTCTCTATATTAGACTTTACAGAGTAACTTTAGCAAGGACTAAAGAACAAGGAAGACGCTCTTTGTTTTGAGGGTGTACAAATTGGGTATATCGCCAGAAACTAAATAAAGAATTAAACGAAAGACTGAGGAACTTAAATCAGTGTTTAAAAGCAGTTTTGCAGGGATTTCACTGCTACCGACAGCAAACAATGTCAGACTCGATTTGGCGATACAGATTTAACCGTTTGGTTGCTAGATGATGTTTCATCTGCATGCTGCAAATGACTAGTTCGTGACTAGTTCGTCAAGCATATCAGTGAAAGACACTCTTTGCACATTATCTTAGTTTTAAGCTTTTGGCCAGAGTGTGTTCCTCAGATAACGAATTTTGGGGATTGTAAATTTGAAGAGCTTGTTTAGCACTGTACAAAGTTTCTTACTGGTGACAAACTCAGTTTGCCATACAAGAGTGGCTAGATTTCAAATGTTATGTATTTCATCACAGAATATGCAAGATTTTAGCTTTCATTGAGCTTTCCAAGGCTGAAACTGAAACATGTACCCTCTAATTTGGAGAAAGCTTTGTTACAGCGCAGGAAGACCAATCTGTGAACAGGGATTTGGCAGAATGGACAGATTAAAAAATTAACGGAGTACTTTCCAAAAGCTGATACTTCCAGAGGCGTAAGTGAATGCTCGAAGGATCACACAGCTCATAGGATCCAGAAGTCCTGCAGTGGCTCAAGTCCAACCCAAAGACGTTTTATGGGTCATAAACTTCCGGGTGTAAGCAGCAAGAGTCATAGTGACAAGAAACAGTGACTACTCCAAAATGTCACGTTTCACCAGGTAATTAATGGCCTTGTTTTAGTACTGCCAATATTTCTATAAAACTTTAAGCCTCACTGATTACGAGGTTCTATTGAACCTTGTGTTATGTTCAGGGACGGACTGGAAACTGAAAGCAGCCCTGGCCAATTTTGGCAGACCAGCCCTTGTCCAGCGGGTAGCGAGCGCAGCGGGTAGCGAGCACAGCGAGCGATCCCGACCACTATTAGCGGGGTTTGGGGGGGGTTTTCCCCCCCAAGAAAATTTTGGAAAAAGACAGACCAAAATGGTGCATTTTACAGCACATTTTTCATCACATATTTAATTTAACGTCATAACTTTACAGCATAAAAACTACATTCCGATATTCTTTTATTGTATTTTCAATAAATTGTCACTCACCTTGTCACACATTAAGCACTGACATGTGATGTCACACATGAGCACACAGGCCACTGAGACCAGAAACACTGGAAATGTCACAATAAGCACCCAGGCCACTGAGGGCAGAAACTGTGGAAATGCCACACATAAGCATCTGATAACTAGCACCTAGGGCACAGAGGCCAGAATCTATGGAAAAGTCACACCCAGGCCTGGTCACACCAGGCCAGAAAGCATGAAATTGTCACGCATAAGCACCCAGGCCAGTAAGCATGGAAATGTCACACATAAGCACCCAGGCCAGTAAGCATGGAAATGTCCCACATGAGCATCCAGGTCACGGAGGCCAGAAACTGTGGAAATATTACACATAAGCACCCAGGCCAGAAGTCATGGAAACGTCACACATAAGCACCCAGGCCAGTAAGCATGTAAATGTCACACATGAGCCTCCATGTCACTGAGGCCAGAAACTATGGAAATAGCACACATAAGCACCCAGGCCAGAAAGCATGGAAATATCACACAAGCACCCAGGCCAGAAAGCATGGAAACGTCACACATAAGCACCCAGGCAGCCAGAAAGCATGGAAATGTCTCACATGGCAGCCTGGCCAGAAAGCATGAAAAATTCACACAAAGGCACCCAGGCCAGTGGCACCGGAACACTTTTCAGAGTGTGGGTGCTGCCATCAATGTTACATCACTGAAGTCATGGGATTGTGAAAAATTCAACAAGCACACCAAGAACAATGAGCGTCGCCTATTCCGGGACATATAAAACTTAAAAGTATATGCCAAACCATTTAAATACACTGCATACTGCACCCTGCCTTATGGATAGGGCTTGCGCTAGTGGTGACATCCTGGTGACATATGTATTAAAAGGGAATATTTTTAGGCCTGGCAAAAGGTTCCTTTTGCCAGGTCAAAATGGCAGTTTTACAACTGCACAGGCAGACTGCAATGGCAGGCCCTGGCCTTGACACATGTTTAAATAGGCTACTTAAGTGGGTGGCACAATAAGTGTTGCAGGCCCACTAGCAGCGTTTAATTTACAGTCCCAGGGTACATGTAGAACCACATTTCTAGGGACTTACAAGTAAATTAAATTTTCCAATTCGGTGTAAGCCAATTGTACCATGCTTAAAGGAAAGAGCGCAAGCACTTTAGTACTGGTTAGCGGTGGTAAAGTGCACTGAGCCCTAAGAGCCAACAAAAATGGCCTTTTGATGTAAAAAAGCAGATCAAATCTGAATTTAATTTGGAGGAATCGGAGGCCGACAAGGACTTATCCAACCATGTCTCAGCAGTCAGTATGAACAATATGTATCTAAGAAACACTTCACAAGGGCGGCCTGTGGAAGACTAGTGCTACAGCTCACCATCCTTGGAGAGCATCTCCCCATGAAGTCCCAGTATCATTTTGAATGTTTAACTTAGGAGAGAGTTTACGGATGCATAATCTTTAAAGTGCTGCGAGTGCAAATACTTTTGTAAGTGTATGGATAATGTATCACTATTCATTGTCACACTTTTCTGATCATAGCTATTTCCACTGGGATTAAGAGTGCTAGCCCCGCTGGCACGGGCCCCATTGCTCCACACCTTATTGGGCTGATTTAATATTGCCTGTTATATCATATGGTAACTCCATCTAGCAGTGTTCTGCTAAAACTTTTGTTTAGATCTTGACAAGGCTTCAAAGGCCCAGATGTGCCCTCTGGTAGCGCTTAGTAGCTCCCTGCTTCAGCCCTTTCTGGCCCTGCAAGTCTCACCCTAGCAGAGGTGGGACGTAACCCATGTTGCATCGCTTCCCAGACCCAATATCCGGACTGATTGATCTGTGACCATCTCCCGTAAGGGCATGGGATGCCTACAACACCAATACATTAAAAAAGGTCAACGAGCTGACCGTCCATTGGAAGTAGCCCAGGTGGAGTTCCGTTAGTGGTCAGATGTTGGCAAGGGAGTGAACCAGTAAACCCCAAAATAAGACCGCCTTGACTGTCTGGAGGTGGCATGCGCGTGGCCCTCAGCAACTACTTCTCATGGCCATTGTAGACATCTACCCCCCGTGTTGAGAGCGCATGCACTTTGTGACTGTGTTGCCTCCCAATGCCATGGCCACCTCAAATACTGTCCCATTCCTAAGCAAGTGAGAAGGTTGTGTGTGCAAACTGGCTCAGGCTGTGACTACAGGCCTCACCAGCACAAACAAATGAATGACTACTGTGGGTGTACCATAAAAATACAGTTGCTAGAGCCAAATGAACATGCTTATGCCTGCTGATAAGTCTAAGGTAAGATGCACAAGGCCGTGGGACCACCCCAACAAGCACTATCTCATAAATAGATACAAGGATTAACTGCTGTGAGGGACCAGAGAGGAAAAAAAAAACTTACCTTCAACACAATGTGGAGGGCAATCATAAATGGGGACCAAAGATGCAGTGCCTATGGAAGGGAATTAGAAGGACCAACTGAGATAATGAGCAGAAAGAACCATAACCTGCAGTGAGAACCGCCAGCTGGGGTTGGGGATGACGTCATGTGAAATTGCCCAACCACGAATGCAGCAAGAACAATGAATTCATATTGAAACGTAGAGCGGTCACTAATTTGATAGCCTGCATAAAAAGAGCAGAAGGGTGCTGCCTGACCAGTCCAGCCCACGGTGCCCCAGCCCAAAATAAAAAGCCGACATCTGGGTAGCAACGATCGCAAATTAAATGAGTTGAACATTCGTTTTTTTAACCTTGAATTTATGTGCCTGCATCTGGGAGAGCCAACTAGCATTGAATTTACATTAATACTGTGTTCTGTCTATAGAACAAGGTGAGATATCACAACATATACCACCCCGTCTGCACTGCTTTCGTGCGCTTACTTATATTGGTCAGTTTCAGTTCACTGTGTTATGGTACTCCCTCTTGTTAGTTTATTTATGCCTCCCATGCACGCACTGCTTGCCAGATGCAAGCGCATCTGTGCTCCGTTCCCGATTATTTCTTCCCCTGATTCCTGTTGAAGGGAGAGAGCAGTACCTGTCTTGGGAGACCACTACACTCCCACGGGCGATGAGCACAGGTCGCATATTTAATGCGGCATAACGATGCAACTGATGTGCACCGCAGGAACGCCGGATACAAACCAAGGACAAGAGCATCTGCGCATATCCAAAACACTGACTGGGCCCAGGTTCAGTCAAACTTCTGACCCAGCCTTAGAAACTTTGTCCCCTGCATACACTCTCGCGCAACCTGTGCAACCGGGTTGCTCTCTTCTGGCCAGAGACTGAGCCTTTCACTAGAAAGTGATGTAGACGATTCCTTGAACTACTATCATGTCTTCCCCCTAACTGCATTGTGGCTCGAATATTCCCAGACCCTGATGTTGCTATAGCAATCGTGTAGCGCTGTAACGGCAATCTGATGGTATGTGCAAAAAACGGAGTAATCATTATTTGGGCCCCCGCCAACCTGCAAGTTTCACTGTAGCTGTCAATCCCCTCTACCGTATTCTTTGGGACGGGTACACCCAGCCTTGTGCTCTGCCAGAGAACTCTGTAGGCACACAAGGCACCTCCATTGGGGTTGGGGTGTCAATCTACTAGGGGGGAAAAACAAGGGTTCAGTCAGGAAAGAGGGTGACACACTTACTTTGTGTTTATACAGTGGAGGCAGGCTCAGGCGGCAGCCTATTCACTCTGCACACTACTACTGCTTGCTTGCTGCCTGGCTGGCAGCTGCCTTCCCCTTCTACTCTGTGTGCGGCTGGTCTGCGGTGCCCTGGCTGCGTGTGCGTGTAACAAGATGCATAATGCAGCAGGCGGGCGAAATTGGGGAGGGAGCGCAGATCATTGGTCAGACTTGCGCGTTGCGTTGAGTCGGACCAATGATCTGCGCCCTCTCCCCAAGTTCGCCCGCCTGGCTCGTCGTGCAGCCGCGCCCTAGGGAGGGGATGATCAGGGGTCCCTCTGGTGACGTGACGGTCATCGATCACTCCTGTGACGGGCCTGGTCGGGTCACGAGTAGTTGTGGCGCCCTGCGTGGTGCCGAAAGTGAAAGTGCCTGCCGTATCGTGCCGGGTGAATTAATTTACTAGTGCATGCGCGCAGGTGGCCTGCGCGCACCCTGCGCACACTCACTGGTAAATTAATTCACCCATACACACAATCAGGCCAGTAAGCATCAGAGATCATCACCTCACAGGCTGCCTGCACCGGGTGCACCTGACCCCACCAATGGCAGTTCTGCTTTTTCCCCGAGCGGAGCGGAGGTCAGACAGACTACTAGTGCAGAGAGACTGTCTGACTCTGACTCCGTCACGGACCGAAAATCGGCCCCAGCAACAAAACCAGCCCCCTGTGAAAAAAACGGCCCCCACCCCATCCGGCCTACCAGGGGATTGCCCGGTGCCCGAAATCACCAGTCCGGCCCTGGTTGTGTTCGAATTCCAGTGAGAATTTGCATAGATATGCAGAAAAACTAGCGAAAACGCATGTCATTTAGCAAATACTTCTCATTTACCAATGCCAAAATAGCTGTAATGTTACAAAATAAGGCTAACCAATACACCAGAATGCAAACTGGATAAGTACGCATATCTAGAAGTGCGCTAGAGGGTTGGTACATATAAGAGAAACGTATACATAGCCACTACACCGTTCAAAAAGAGACACTCACTTCCTACTGGAATACCCTACGCAGAGGATGTAAAGGATATACTAACTCCAAGATTGTTATTCTAAGCATTTAGAGACTCACACCTATTAGTTATCAGGTGCAAATCTACCCAACATCAAGGGGTGTTTTTGCAGTATCCTATTTTTATACAAAGCAGGAAACATTCATATGCAGTACCCACATATGGGTACCGTGATGTGTGTCATCTTACTATTACTCATCCCGTTTTAGGCATCGTTTTGTACATTAATTTTAACTTTGCTACCGAAAACTTCACTTTTGTTTTGCTGAACATGTTATGTAAGAGTTCTTTAATGTACAATGTAGATTTCATCAAAAAGTTTTACATGGGATTTGTAGCCCATATAAAATGATATTAATCAATTTCAAAGACACAAATCATTTCTGTGAGTCAAGACTGAAAATGTGGTGAAAAATTCATATTTCTTTGGTACCAACACTTTAGCTCTATCTGTATGTGTCAGAAAAGTCTGGGCTTCGGAAATTCATCAATTCTAATGTTTTTTTGCTGTGTGCATAAAAAAAAGAATTTAGGCTTAGCGACAGTGGGTGCTGACTAGTTATTACCTGCACTTTTAATAAATTCTACTCTTTGGGCATTGCCAAGCTGATCCCTTTGAAACATCAATGAGTCAGGTTCCAAGAGCAGCATCCATTGTAGGTCATCTGGTTCCATGGCTAAGAATATCTTGAGGTACACTGTGATATTCTAATCTTCCCAGTTGCGCTGCCTCACCAAATAGTGTGGGTCAATAATGCAAGTCTATAATCTCCAGTTTCTATGCTTCAACTGAGAAAAAATAAGTAATTTACTTCTAACTGTAGTTCTCCAGTACTGGATCTTTCATAGATTCACATGCTTGAATCGTTCCCAATCGTCGAAGTGGCCCACAGTATAATTGAAAAGCAGTTCAGTATACTACACATAGCCTATAATGGCTAGAAAACATTTGCTTCGTTAACTTATCCATATCATTTAAAAGGGACCAAACTTCAGCCAAAAGTACCCTCTAGAACACTCCACACAGAGGCTTCATTCACTCAGATTTTCAAGCAATAGTGGGAAAGGCAGACCCATAAGAATAAGGGAAACCTCTATGGGGAGGGAGGTGGGCCGCATGTGAATATATGAAAGATGCTAATACTGACCTGAGAACTACAGTTACAGGTCAGTAACTTATTTTCTTCTCCAGTATTGGATCTTTCATAGATTCACATGGTTGAATCAGATTAGCTAGCAGTTAGAGCATTTGTACAATCATCCTTACAATGTCACAATAGGAGAAGGTGGGATAATAAAATAGAAAAAGGCTGCCTTCAGCTGCATCACATGGCACTGAGTATTCCAGACAGTAATGTTGCATGAAAGTATGCCTGTTCTTCCATGTTACTGCTCGACATATTACTTCAAGAGGCACACCAGCGAATAGAGCGCTCATAGTAGAAGCCGCTCTAGTAGAGTGCACTTTAACTTTGTCTGTCAGAGGTCTTCCAGCCTTGAAGTGCCAAAGATGGATAGCCGCAGGAATCCATCGAGCTATGCTCAGTTTGGAAACTTAAAGACCCTTACATTGATTTCCATATGCTACTAGCAGTTGGTCTGTCTTCCCGAAGTGTTTTGTGCGATGCAGATAGAATTTCAGGTATCTAAAGTATGTAATGATCTTTCAGCTGCTGTTTGTGATTCAGAAAGAATGTCCTCAGGATATTAGGCTCATTTCGATGAAAATCCGTCTGGACTTTGGGAATGAATCTGGGAATGGTTCTGAGAATCACACAATTGTTCTTTAAACATAGAAAATGCTCTTTAATTGTGAGGGCTTGTATGTCACTAACTCTCGTTGCTGATATAAGGGCCAAAAACATTGCCATTTTCCAAATTAAAAACTTTAGATCTGTTTTGTGGCTAGGTTCAAATAGAGGCTTCATCAGTTGCACAAGCACTGTGTTGAGCTGCCTAAATGGAGGAGGTGCATTAGTTGGAGGAGAGACTCTGAAAAGGCCTTTAAGAAACTGTTTAATCACTCTATTAGACCACAAGGACGGTGAACCAGTCGATTTTCTTTATCTTGAGATTGCTGCTAAATGGACCTTACTGGAAGCATGGAGCAAACCTGATTTTGCCAAAAATAAGAGATATGGTAGAATTTGCTCTAGCAGGTGCTGAGCTAGGGAGAATATTTGATTTCTGGCACCATAAACAGAAACGCTTCTATTTCAATTTATTGGTCTCATTACTAGTATCCGCTCTGGCTTTCACAAGAATGTCTCTGCAATCTTGAGGGACGTTCATGCTTGCAAACTCATTGAATTCAGGAGCCAGGCCAATAAGTATAAGGAGATCGGAACTGGATGAAGTACCTGGTTGTGGTTCATTGATAGTAACGTAGATAGGTGTTTCTGCTGGATGCGAGTCCTTTCTAAGAGGAGCAACAGTTCTGTGAACCAGTGCTGTCTGGGACATCTTGGAGCAATCAGAACTGTTTGACACGGTTCCCTTTTCATTTTGCTGAGAAATCTGGGAATCACGGGGATCAGGGGAAAAGAGTAGGCAAAGATCCCCGAACATCTCATGGAAAACACATTCCCCCACAACCCCGGTTGTGGGTGCCAACTTGTGTAAAATTGGAACTTTCGATTCTCTTGTGTGGCAAAAAGATCCAGTGCCGGTTTGTCCCATCAATGGAAGATCTTGTCCAAAGTTGTCTGGTTGAGCTACTATTGATTGACACATGTTTTTGGTTCCACTCAATGTGTCCACCAGGACATTGTGTGTGCCTGAAATATGTTCTGCTCTTATTGTTATTTGGTTCTTCAGCGCCCATTTCCAAATTTCTTGCGCTTTCTGCGATACAGCCAGAGATCTTGTGCCCCCTTGTTTGTTTACGTAATGCATGCTGGTGGTGCTGTCTGTGTGGATCAACACTGACAAGCCTTTTATCCTTGGCAGGAATGCTTGGAGACTCAGTGAAATGGCTTTGAGTTCCAACAAATTTATATGCATTTTCAATTGCTGTGGAGACCATCGCTTATTTTTAAATCCTGTAGATGGGCTTCACATCCCTCTAGGGGAGCATCCATGGTAATGACGAATTTGGATATCTGAAGTAGGAATGTTAGCCCCGTTGACAGATTGCCATGTTTTGTGAACCAGAGTAAGGCCGTTATCATGTTTGGAGTGATCTGGATTAGGTCATCGAATGATCCCTGCATTTGAATCCATTTCTTGTCCAACTCTGCCTGTAAAGGCCACTTTAAGTGGGAAAAATTTATTCGGGAAATGGCAGAGCATCTCATCCCTAGAAGAGATTTGAACAGGCGTACCAAAATGGGCTTTCTTTTCAGTAGCCTTTGCGCTAACAGTTTGAGTCTTATTCGCCTTTATTGTGATAAGAATGCTTTGTTTCGGACTGCATCCAGAACTGCTCTGAGAAATGTTATCCTGGTTGAAAGATTTATCGGTGATTTTTGATGATTGATGGTAAGACCTAGCCCTCTGAACAGTGCTAGACAAGCTCTTGTTGCTTTTGATGCTTGATGAGCAGTTGGTGCCTTTATCGTCCAGTCCTCTAGGTATGGCAATACCTGGAAGCCCTTCTGTTTTAGGTGAGCTGTGAAAGGGCTGATATTGTGGATATTTGTATGGCTGATAACCTCCTCTATATGTGTACAAACCTCTTACTTTGCCCCTCGAAAAGGCATTTTTCTTATTTGAAGTGTAACTAAGGATCGTGCCCCGTATCCATTTTGATCGCTTCTAAAGCGTCATCTATATGTTTTCCAAACAATGCCTCTCCATCATATGGTATGTCTAGGATCTTGCTCTGAACTTCCAGCCTGAAAGATGTGGCCTTCAAACATCCTAGCCGTCTCAGGACAGCTGCTCCCGACAACTGTCTAAACCCCGCTGATGCTATATCCATAGCACAGTCTATTATCTCTGAAGAGGTTCTTTCACCATCTGTAAGGATTTTCTTTGCGTCTCCTTTTACGTCGTCAGGCAAGAGATCTTTGTATGCAGCGATATCCGACCGTGTTTGCCTGTAATACTGGCCTAGTATGTCTAGTGAATTGGTAGCACAAACAGTAATTGCTAACATACATGAGAAACGTTTACCAATGTTATGTTAGCGACTGCCTTCTCTATCAAAGTATTCTTGTACTGGCGCTGGGCCGCTTGTGTCACCACAGAATGTGGTTTTGGATGACCAAATTGGCATGCAGGTGAGTTTTCTGTTGCCTTGCATTTTTTGTCTAGTCTTGGCAAAACAGCAGAAACTGTTGCAGGGTTCTTCATTATCTTGATCCCAAATCCACTATTGGGATTGCTCTAACAGTTTTTTAGAAGGCTCTTTAAAATCATATAAACAACAGTTTGACTGTTTAGTAGTCAAAGGTAACTGAAACCTTTTGACTGCTCTTTCCATGAGATTATGGAAGCCTCCAACGTCATCAGGTGGAGAGTCCACCGGTTGTGGTGCAGGTGGACATGGTGCTGGAATCAAATAATATTCCCATTCATTGGGAGTAGATTGGTTGTCAGGGATTTCCCCTTCCTCTCTGTTTTCATCCGAGGAGGCACTGCTATATTTGAAGACGGACTCCTCTTAGATGTTAGAGGTGCTACAAGACACAGAGTTATCGAAGTGGATGTTTGAGGTTGACCCATAGACTGTGATGGCGATACTGCCTTTGTAGGTTCTGGAAATCTTTTATAGTAGTCTTGCAGCATGCCCTGTAGGTCTTGAACCAAAGCTATTGGAACTTGAACTATGGGGTGAACTGGAGGGTGTCTAGAATGTTGGAACTGTTGCATATATATATTCTGCAGGCTTTCCTACATATTGCTGTGGTCTTGAGGAATAATAATCATCATAATATTCTTCATCATCCTCTTTTTGGTATTTGACATTCAGCTCTTAAGGACTAGGCTCCAAATGAACCTTCATGGTCCAAATCTACTTCATAAAGCAAGTGACTTGGCGGGAGAAGAAAGACCTTGTATGGAGATGTGTGTTCTAGTCACAAAAATTCTGCTGGTGGTTTTTGCCCCTCGTTGACTGTACCCTCGAGGACTCCATAATTATCTTTGTCGACAGTGGAGATCTCTTTTCCTCCTATGAGAGCATTTTCAATAAATTTTTAGTCTGTAGTTTCACCGTCGATGACGGTGTCTTCGTCGACAGTCCTTTCATTAATAGTGCTTGTGTAGACGGTGACCTCGTTGACGTTGCCATCATAGACAGAGTCGGCATCATCATAGTCGCTGTCGACGATGTCATCGTCATTGATGAACAAGTTACTTACCTTCGATAATGCATTATCTGGTAACGACAAGATCTAGCCGCTGATGCCTTACCTTTGAATTTCCCAGGCTTAAGATTTGATCAGGAAGATTTATGTGTGAGCAGTACCCTTGAGCGCCGGTAGGTGATGTCGATCGGCTCTGTACGGCGTTGTCCGCACCACCTATATAGGCACCACATCGGTGTGCTGACGTCCATTACTTTATACGACTTTCTACGCCAGGAGCGCGGAGCCATGAAGTGCACTGACACTGGAGTCTCCAAACTAGGGCCCTGAATGGTATTAGCCCTGACCCTAGAAACCCGTCCACAGAGCGAGCCGGATGGGTGGGTTGGTAAGGAATCTGTGGCTAGATCTCGTCTCTACCAGATAATGCATTACCAAAGATAAGTAACTGATAGAGACATCTAGCTGCAGATTCCTTCCCTTTGAATAGACACTTAAGCAATACTACCCCCGGTGGTGGGCTGCGGACAAATTTGAAACAAAAAAGGCCTGCAGGACACATGTGGAGGGACGTCCACGTTGCTGCCTGGCAGATGTCCAGGACTGACAATTCATATGCTAGCGCAGAGGTAGCAGCTTTAGCCCTGGTGGAGGAATGAGCCCTTAAGCCCTCACGGGGCTGCTTCTTGGCCACTGCATAGCAGATTTTAATACAGAGAATGACCCAATGTAAAATGGTCCATTTCTGACCGCCCGACCCTTCTTCACTCCAATAATTCCCACGATGAGTTGGTTGTCCACCTGGAACTCGCGTGGGTCAAGGTAGAATGACAATGTTCTTTTTGGGTCCTTCTTTTGAAGGATGTGGAGGAGCGTAGAAAGTGGGCAAGGTGATGAATTGGCTCAGAAGGAAGGCTTGGATGATAAAGCCTGCAGATCACTCACCCTTCGGGCAGATGTTACTGCCACTAAAAAGGCTGTCTTGATGGTGAGCAGCCGAAGGGGGCAATAATGAAGAGGCTTGAAAGGAGCACACATTGAGAAACTGAGAACCAAATTAAGGTCCCACCCCACTGAGGCATAATGAAAGGAGAGGATAGAAACACATTTACAAGACTTAAGAAACCTATTCACAATAGGGGACTTAAACAAGGAGGGCTGGTCAGGCAGCTGCAAGAAGACAGACAAAGCAGAAGGGTAACCCTTTAGTGTGCCCGGAGCAGAGCCCTACTGGGCAAGGGTAAGAATAACAAGCATTTGCAATGCAATAGGTCTCGCATTAGCGAGAGTTTAAGCTATTGGCATTGTAAATGACAAGGCCTTTTATGTATTTCACTATTCTAATTCACCACTAATCTTTTATGGGTTCCGGACTAGCGTGCTAAGCGCCGAAAAAGCGATTAGTCGCCTCGTCAGGGGTATTAAGCACTATATAAATGTAATTACAATACAATCAACCTGCACTCTGCCAATGCAAAGACTACCAGTCAAACAACGCTTAAAAGATTAAATATGTGGTAGATGTTTATTAGTACATGGCCCAAAACTCTGGCATACACTCTTTCTAGCTAGTAGGGATAAACCAAACTATCTAATCTCCAATAAACTGCTAAAAACGACTATTTATACAATAACATGACTGAGATACCAAGACACAGCAATACAAGATGGCCGATTACTAACGTTTACGAGTGCTAAAAAAAATGTGTACACCTATTATTCCAATTTTCCTCCACCCTCTCACTTGTAACTATCGTTTATCTGAACATAACACAGCTGCTGTCAAATGTATTGCTTATTGGTTTTTACCCAATAACTATGTTGATCCATGCTTTGATCGTCTCTGAAGTGGCCAAAAGTGGGCATCTTGGTATGATATAAAGCACTGAAATCTCCATGATGTTTAAAGATATTCTTATTGAACATTTTGCATCATGCGCATACATTTTTATTTTATTTTGTCCATGATCTTTACATTATACATGTTGTCATTTATTGTACAATCACAACTATTTTACATATTTAAAAAAAACAAAGCAGTAACAATAAACTTCTGCCAGAAAATTGGGTAGAGGGCCACGTCGTCTGTTCACCATATTTCACAATGAAATCCATGAACATCAGCGGGTGTGAAATATCCATGCACAGTGTTGACATGTACGCCTGTACCAGGTACGATGAATCAGAGACAGAGACAAGGAGAAACTGAGATGTGTTTCATCACTGCCCAGGTTACTTAATTCTGTTTCAAACTATATCAGCTGTATTTTCTACATACGTTGCTAAAACCATTTCCGATTAATTTAAACACAGTCCACCTTGCCCATCACTTCAAATATGAGGATTTAATTGAGGCGAAGACATAAGAAAAGTATGTTCCCCTGTGCACTTATGCATTTACACCCAGTTGGGATACTTGAGACACAACTGCAACGAGGACATGGGATGTAACCTACTGTATCATCTTTAAGAAATTAAGCCTGGCGCTTTCCCCTACTATTTGTTTAGCGCTCAATTTAGTTATTCTATTTAACAAGTAGCTATAATCAGGAAAGGAGTGGAGCCCCTCTCTCTTAGAAGCTACGGCGTGAAGATGGGTCACCAAGTGTGAATCGGGTTCAGGCATAAAGATTTACCCGCTGTCCGGTGGAGCCTGTCTCTTGTCCTCCTCTTGCAGACAGAACAAGGCATGACCCGCAAGGACGTTTCGCAACCCTCATCTAACTTAGAAAAGTCAATAGTCACAACGAAACCTCGCTCACTGGGCTGACAGTAAACCCATGGAGGCGTGTGCCTCGCTAGTCTCTGCAGAAGGCAAAACCCCTAGGCATAAAATAGAACATTTCTAGAAGCACTCAACTCCTTACCTTCAGCCTGTAACCGAGCTTTCTCCTTGCCTGAGGAATAACAAGGGAAAGTGAAACAGCGCCATGCGCGCATTGTAGGCACGCCGTGAGCGTGCACATCGGCGTGGCCTGCGGCTGGCTCGTGCCCAGTGGCGGCGCCTGCGGACTTCGCCGCACTTCAATAAGTGCTGCACGGCTCGTGCGGCCCAGGGACGGGGCCGCCAAAGCAAAAAAAAAAAAAAAACAGTAGAGGAAGTCCGGCGGGAGCCCACCCCGCCTTCGTGAATGTCCATGGTGCGGCCAAAGCAGGATTTTAGGCGGGGCTCCTGGGAGCAAGACGGAGCCCCGCGTGTTGCTGCAGTGACCGGCTGAAAACGGAGACCAGCCGAGGAGCAGCACAGAGTCCCCACAAGAGCAGGTAAGTGGGGTGAGGCATGCTGTGAGTGTAAAGCGCGCCACGCTTGGAGCTCGCGTGCGCATTAACAAAAAGAAAGGGATATTGCATGAGGCTTGCGAGGACGGAAGGGGGACAGGAGATGTGCACATCGCGTGCCTGTACGTGCGTGTTCACATTTCCAGTCCGGTCTGCGCGTGCACAGCTCCTGTCTCCCTTCCGAAGCAAGTCAGTGACAATAGATCTCGCTAGCGACAGCGCTTCGCGCTGCGTCGCCAGGCGAGACCTAAAAAGGAAGACATCAAAAAGAGAAACAGAATGAGTGTCAATAGACTTCTCTGTACAATATAATACAAATGTATCCACCGGCAGGCGTATAAGTCTTGGTGGAGGTACACCTGGCTGCCAGAACAACATTGCAGACTTCAGGAGAAAGGTCGAAATCTGTCAACTGTTGCTGCTCAATCTCCACGCAAGAAGGTGTAGAGCTGACCGGTTAAGTTTGAGGACCCTCCCCTGCTGCTGCATCAGAAGATCCTCCCGAAGGGGCAGCCTGATCCGAGGTTCAATGCTCATGCTGAGAAGCTCAGAATACCAGACTCTCCATGCCCAGTCCGGAGCCACAAGGATGACTTGGGCCTGGTTACTCCAGAGTTCTTCTTCTTCTTGAGAACTCTTCTTGAGAACTCTGGGCAGAAGTGTTATGGGTGGAAAGGCATACAGGAGGCCTGAGCTCCACTCGAGATGAAAAGCATCTCCGAGCAAGAGCCGCCGTGGAAACTCCAGCGAGCAAAACTGCTGACATTGCGCATTCTCGACGGAGGAGAACAGATCTAACCAAGGCTCTCCACACTACTGAAAGAGACCTTGCATCATCTACAGATGGAGACGCCATTCGTGACCGCTAGGCATCAACAGCTGAGTTTGTCCGCTCTGGCGTTTAGAGAACCTGCCAGGTGTTGAACCACCAGGGATATGCCCTGCTTCTCCAGCCAGTTTCAGAGACGCAAGGCCTCTTGGCAAAGGGTTTACGACCCCACCCTGTCCTGTTTGCTGCAGTACCACATGTTGGTGGTGTTGTCTGAACACTTGTACCAGCCTTCCCTTGATTGAGGGTAGAAAGGCTTTCAATGCCAGTCAGATCACTCGGAGCTCCAGCATGTTTATGTGGAGTCTGGATTCCGCCAGAGACAGGAGTCCTCTGATCTCCACCTCTCCCAGATGGCCGCCCCATCCCAGGAGTGAAGCATCTGTCACTACTGTGAGATCTGGTTGGGGAAGGGAAAGAGTTCTGCCTCTTCATTACCCACCACTGCAGGTCTTTTGCAGTTCCCCCTGAGATCTGGACCCTGTTGAAGAGATTCCCCTGGTGCTGCTCCCACTGAAACTTCAGGTCCCACTGCAGAGCCCGCATATGCCATCTGGCATGTGTCACTAGTAGAATGCAGGAGGCCATGAGGCCCAGCAGCCTCAGTCATTTTCACTGAAATCCAGGATCGAGGCTGAAACATCAGTATCATAGCCTGAATATCCTGGACTCACAATTCAGGAGGATAAGCCTGAAACTGCACTGTATGCAGAACAGCTCCGATGAAAGGGAGCATCTGAGAGGGAGTCAGGTGTAACTGCGGCACATTGATAGTGAACCACAGGGAATGCAGGAGGTTCACTCTAGTCTGGAGGTTAGAAGAGGACAGCCTGGGGCGATCCCGCCTTCAGCAGCCAGTCGTCGAGATAGGGAAAGACTGGCACACCTGATTTGCGACCATCGCCATCACCTTAGTGAACACCCGAGGGGCACTGGAAAAGGCAAAATGGGAGCTTTAGGAATTGAAAGTGCTCGTGCCCTACTGTGAACCGCAGGTAACATAATGGGGGGGCAGGGAGGGAATATGAAAATAGGCATCCTGCAAGTCCAATGCTACCATCCAGTCTCTTGGATCCAGGGCAGATAAAACCTGAGCCAAAGTGAGTTTCTTGAACTTCTCCTTCTTGAGGAAGAGGTTAAGGGTTCTCAGATCTAAGATAGGCCGAAGCCCTTTGTTTGGGAATCAGAATGTAGCGGGAATAGCAACCACTGCCTAGTTATGACACCAGAACCCTCTGTATGACTCCCTTGGCCAAGAGAGCCATGGCTTCTTCATGGAGCAAGGACAAATGATCCTCCGTCAGGCGGTCATGAGTTAGAGGCAAAGGTGGAGGGGAGAACTTGAAGGGAAAGGAGTATCTCCTCTGAATGATTGGTAAGACCCACCAGTCCATTGTTATGGACTGCCAGTGGTAGAGATGACTGATTTTGCCACCAACTGGACGCACATGATCTTGTAGGGCAAAATTAGGAGGGTTTAGAGGCTGCAGCTGCAGGGGGATTGGTGGTTGTGGCAGACCTCTGGCTACCTGACCCACGTGGTCAGTATGAACCGCATCCTCACCCTCGCACAGTCTGGGAAGCTTGCATGGGGCGGTGGCTGAAGTAAGGTTGGGGCGGTTGAAAACCCCTTCCGTAGCTATGAAAGGGGCAATAGGCAGACTGGGGTTGACACGGGGTGACTGAGAGGCCCAAGAACTTGGCAGTAGCCCACAAGTCCTTAAAAGGCTCCAGCGCCGAGTCTGCCTTGTCTTTGGAGAAACGGTTGCCATCAAAGGACATGTCCATGAGGGAAGCCTGGACATTTCCTGAAAAGCAAGATGTTCTCAGCAAGGCATGGCATCTAAGCGCCACCATCATCGAAACCGCTCTGCCCAGCGAGTCGGTCGTATCCAGACCACACCTAATTGTGAACTTCGCTGCATCTCTCCTGTTCTTGCCCGCTTGGGAGAGCACGGCCAGGGCCTCTGCCGGGACCTGTGGTAGCACTTGCGCAACCGTGTGCAACAGAGTATGGGAGTAGCAGCCAGAATAAGCATGCAGTGTTCACCGACCACAACGCAAGCTTGGTGGAAGAAAACATCTTCCCCAAGCTTTCCAGCCTCTTGGATTCCCTTTACGGGGTGCGGCAGAGAATGCGCCATGGGACGTAGAGGCTTGAACCATCAAGCTCTCAGGGGTAGGGTGTTGAGTGAGGAAGATCCGGTCCCCAGGTACAGGGCGGTGGTGGCAGGCAATTGTCCCATTCACAGAAGCTCCTGTGCTGGGCTTGGATCAGGTTCCCAGTAGGACATCCATAAGTGCTTTATTAAAGGGAGCAAGGGTTCGGAAGAGGAAGCTCCCACCTGTAGCACTTCTGTCAAGATGTTAGTCTTGACTGCCACCAAAGGGAATTCAAGACCCAGGACCTCAGCTGCCCTGTTCACCACCATGGAATAAGATGCTCCCTCCTCCATAGCCATAGTAGGGGTAGAAAGCATACCAGTATCTGGGGTTGTGTCCAGACCACAAGGTAGAATGGTGAATTGAAATTGTTCAGACTCCACAACAAATCAGAAATATTTCATGTGGGAACTGCAGGAATGGTACATAAAAGTAGATGTCTAGCAGGCCCATATTCACCATCCAGTCCTGCAGATCCTAAGCCAACAGAATTTTGGCAAGAGTCATTATCTTGAACTTCTCCTTCAGAGATTAATAGCACCCTTAGGTCCAAAAGTGGACTCAGCCCCCATTTTTCTTGGTGACTGATAAGTACAGCAAGTAACATCTCATTACTCGCTCTGCCTCCAGCACCACTTCAAAGTACCCTTGGAAAGTAACAAACAGTTCTTTTGAGAGAGAAACTGTGATGCTCTGCCAGCATTTGGGTGAAAAGTCAAGGAATGTTGGGAGTGGGGCCCAGGAAGGGAAGGGCTCAATCAAAGTGGAACTTATTGGTTGGTGTAATCAAGCGCCAGAGAGGTAGACGTTGTATTTTGCCTCTGCTGACCAGAAGCAGTCTATGAAGAGGGCATTACAGAGATGTGGCAGTAGTGAGAAGAGGAGAACTGAAGCAGTTGACCTTGTCCTCTGGCATCAATCCTGCCCCTGCAGTCACAAAAAGGTTTTGTAGGCTACTGGACGTACTGCCAGGGCTGCCTCTGGGGATAGACAAGGCCCCATGAGAATTTTCTAAACTTTCTATGCTGCTGATGAAATTAGTGAGCAGGGGCAAATAACATAACTCAAGAGAATGAGCCAAAGCTCTGCAGTCCCTAAAGAACTGAATATGCTTTCCTACCAAACAATCTTCTCTGTGTATGCATTGCCACCCTCCCCACAATGTGGCACAAGAATTTAATAACAATTAAAAATATCATAATCACAAATAAATTTTAAAAAAGACAAAAGGGAGAAGAAGACACAAAGCTATTCAAGTGGCGCTGGTCCGCTATGATCTTTGAAAACAATATCTGGTGCTTCACAGAGGTCATCATCTACCATATCATAACGTCAAGCAGATCCTGCATCTAAGAAAACACGTTGATGCGTTTCGTGGTATTTATGATTTGTAGCCACTTACTTCAGGACAAAGAGAAAAAAATACAATCTCCCACACAAAGTTGTGCTGCCCTGGGGGCAGCGCTTTCATGTGAAATAAGGAGCAGCTTTGAAGCAGCCGCTCCCTGTTTCACTGTGCAGGCAGCAACCCGCCTGCACTTTTAAGGGGGATTAGGGATCCCCTTGCAGGCGGGTGCAGTGAGTGGCTGCACCCACCTGCAAGTGGATGTCTGGGAGGTCCATGGGACCCCTATTCCCCCCGTTTAGAGGGCTGCCATCAGGGGTGGCACACTAGTGCGCCTCCTGACAGCTTCTTTGCCTCTGCGCCCTTTGCCTGGTGCAGGCGCAGAGGCAAAGGGATTCCCTCATTTGCATGGGGCCATGCCCCCATGCAAACGAGTTAACACCCTCTGGTGCACATCAGGCCAGCGCTCTCTGTATTACCAAAGTGCCCCGAAGCACGCAAAGTGGGCACACATGCCCGTTGCGGCCCGGGGGTACTTTATATAATATGGCCCCAGGTGGCTTTTGAAAATGTATTGTTCTGTCCGTCCCCTCACATACACTGCCAAAAACACACTGTTAACTTGCTATATCTTTACAGCATGACACAAGTAACGTTAAAAGTTCAACTGCTTACTTTTGTACATTCTGGCAGACACATATCCAGCAGGAGTACCCAGTAAAACCCACAATACAACAGCACACGTCATCAAGGCTCCTCGATTTGCTGGTGAGAGAAATCCAAGGCAGGCTAAAACTGAAAGCAAAAAGATTGGATGAACTGTCAATTCTTGGACAAAGAATTACTTGAATACACTTTCTCAGGATTGTAATGTAAACCAGGGCATAACAGAAGAAATAAACCCTCACGACGGTGGCATTTGAAAATTCGAAGTTCATCCAAAGTTAAGGGTGCAGAATAAACCGTTATGCTCTTTCATAAAACCTTAAACTGTCTGTGCTCAGTAACAACTGTTTAGTCATATTTCCTTTAACATCTAGACCCTGGGTCATCAACATAAGGCCGCAGAATTTTCCAATAGATTCCAGATTTTGTTCTATTTCTTTCGACATCACCTACCTGGATAAGCATTTCTCTGCCGCAATAGACCAGTCCATGTTGGATCACCACTCACCCACACTGGGCGGTTCCACAGAGCCCCACCATCTGGCTATGTCCCTGCATGCTATCATTAAACCTAAATCACAAAGAAATGTGTTTTTTGGCATTGTTCCAAATATCGATCAGGACACGTTTTGCTTCGTTTTCCATGGGATCTTTGTTACTTGGGTTAATCAACTCCTTATACCAACCTAGAAGGGTCCTAGGTTGGGACACATACAGATACTGTGACTAAAGTCACCCATTCCACCACAGTCCCTACCGCATAAGTCCCGGCTGATCGTGGCAACCCTCAGCAAACGACCTGGGTGTAATACATTATGTGCAGTATCTTAATCTAGACTAGCCCTAATCGCCACTACCTGGGGAATGTTAAATCCTCTTCCCTATCAGTACTGTTTATTTTTCCCTGGCTCACCTTCCATCTTGCTTTAAACCCCGTCCATAGTCAGGCGTGCTATAAATGAATATTCCATAGATTAAGAAGCAGCTTGCTTAATCAATCCCTCTAGCAACACCCTATTATCTAGTAGGGAACAGTCCGTGACTGACTCAACTCGGGAGCGCTAATTAACTTTATGAGTGAATAGTTAAAGAACAACTTTCACAGGCCTTTACACATTTTTTTAAACACGTCTGGAGGTGAAAACATTACTCTATGAATCAACTTACTTTGAAGGACAAAAGGCTAAAGTCCAGGTTTTTCTTTTTTTTGCAGTTTTATATAGCGCCAACTCGACCCAAAGGTATTGGAGCGCTTTACATTAGAACGGAGATTACGTGATTTGCTCAGAATCACAGGATGTTGAGCCGACGCAGAGCCTCGAAACTGGTTCCCCAGCTCCAACGTCGGCATCTCTGACCGTTACCTCGCAGCCTCTCCCAGTTTAAATCTTATCATAGAACACCTCAACAAAATTGCAGCCAATGAAAAGAATTCGCCATAGGCTTATCCAGTGTGCAATATGGGTGTGTTCAGTAAAGTGTCAATGCTACTCAAAACGGGCTAGATAGAAGATGAGATGTGGACAAACCGAGGAGATGTTTCTGAAAACTGTTATGAAAGATAATAAACTGGACAAGACCTATCATACTGTGGAACATTTCTACATGTCCTCCTGTCCTAAATATCAATGTATACTACGTGTACCATGTGGCTTGATCCGTATATCTCTACTGAGTAAAACTGTTCTGTAATTTATTGCTCTAATCCTATGTGTACCTCTTCACAGGATGTAAGGACAGGTCAATGACAAACATTTCCCGCACAAATAAAACGATGAAAAGCAGGCAAGAAACTTGGATCCCTGCAAGGCCAGTGCAGCCTTGCATCCTCCAGAAGGCCGGTAAATTGAGTAATAGTAGCAGTGGTTATTTACTGTACAAAAATACAGCAGATGAATGACAACATGCATTAATGTTGCTGTTCGTTTTTTCACCAACTTGGACCACTGCTAAAGCAAGATAAGCCATGAGTGCAACCCAAGACCAAATTCTTCCCGGATGAGTTCAAAACTCTAATCCAAAAGAGCATCATCAACCTATCCCTAATCTGAGTCCACCATACTAACTAAAACAACCATTAAGATTCCCATGAATGGCCCCAACGATGAAGATGTCCTAGCTGAGCTATCGCACTGCTGTGCCACCACTCTTTCTGTACAGATTCTGAGCCTGAATTGTCTTCTCTTATTCTAGGTGTTCAGCCTATGCCTCCAAAACCAACATTTGCCCGGTTTAACCTTACCATAGACCCAACCAATATCACAGCCAACTCAAGTCAACCTAAACAAATATTAAAATCTATCTCTAAGAGCTGTTTTCATTAATATTTTTCTTTGAACATTTTAACTGAGATTTCTTTGTGTGGCCTTAAAAGGAATTGAAGACTAAGGTTTGTGACCTATTTTGACATCCAAGGGCTCAGAGCTTGAAGTGAAATCCTACTTTATGGCTTGTGGGGGGAGGGGAGGGATAGGAGTACATGATGGAAATGTAAAGTGGTTGAAGTGCACTGCTGCTTGCAGGTACACACAGACAACAATGAACAATCCAAACCTTCGTGACACAGTTCGCTGACCTCTACATGACTAAGGGAGAGAACTCCACTTGTAATCTAAAGAAATCTGTCAGCTGCTTTTGACACGGTCGATCATGATATTCTGATCGACCGTGTCAGCAATGCCGGGATACAGGGTCTGGCGTTGAAGTGGAATTCCTCCTTTCTCAGCAACCGTTTCCAAGCTGTTCGCCTTGCTAATTTCTCCTCCCAGAAAATGAAACTAACGTGTGGGGTCCCTCAGGGGTCTTCCCTCTTGCCCCTTTTGTTTAACTTATACCTACTTCCCCTGATCTGGTCTCTGCGCGAGAGAAAGGTCGTTACTTTCAACTATGCCGACGACCTTCAGCTGGTGTTTGACATCAATCCTTCCATCTCCTCAGCGCTCAATTTCCAGTCTACGCTGAGTTTTACCAGTGTCTGGATGAATGACAACCAATTGAAATTAAATCCCGACAAAACTGAGCTCATTCTCACAGGTGGACCAGCAAATCCATTGAACGCTAATTTCTGGCCTCCTTTGCTGGGTAGTCCCCCACTACCAGCAACCTCTGTCAAGAGTCTAGGGATTGTGATCATCAACGATCTGTCCATGAAGGCCCAGATAGGCTCAGTGGTCTCTGCGTGTTTTTTCCATCTTCGTAGAATCCGGAAGATTTGCAGATTTTTAACCACTGAGGCCTTAACCTTGGTTACCCTTGCCCTGGTAATGTCGCGTATTGATTACGCCAACTCACTTTATGCCGGCATCCCCGCATATCAATTACGTTTGCAGCTGGTGCAAAACCATGCGGCCAGATTAATCACTCGCCAGCCCAGACGACACCACGTTAAACCCCTGATGAAGAGCCTTCATTGGTTTCCAGTGGCTAAACGCTGTGCCTTTAAGCTGGGATGTACCACCTTCAAAGCCCTATCGGGGAACAGCCCTACCTTCATCTCCTCCAGGATTCAGTGCTATACTCCCTCTCGAGAACTGCGCTCCTCCATCTTAAATTTGCTGACCACTCCCTTATTTAAACGCAAAAAATACAGGGGGCTCAGATTCGCGGTCTTGGCTCCGCAGCTCTGGAACTCGCTCCTTGTGGAAGTGAGGCTGACAGCACCTTATGCACAGTTCAGGAAAATGCTTAAAACCTTTCTTTTTACCCAGGCATATCAGTAAGCCAACTGCTCCACTGTCGCAGCTCCTCTCTTGCTCTTAGCGCCATGAAACCGTTTGGTGTACGTGCGCTGTATAAATAATTTTAACATAACATATCCCGGCGCCCTGAACCCACAGGAGGTGAGCCATTCCTTAGATGCCGACCTATCGGAACGTGAATTTGCCGGTGCCATGAGCCAGATGAAGAGCAGGGAATCTCCAGGCCCTATTGGTTTCTCCCCAGAATTCTATAAATTCATAAAATCATAAATAGTGGGCCCGCTCAGATCAAGGTTTCTGAGCGCAAGGGAGGAGGGCATTCTGCATCGAGGTCTGAAGAGGACAACGATTGTGATGATACATAACTCAGAGAAACCACGGGAGGAACGTGCTTCCTACTGCCCAATATCCCTCATGAATCCTGAAACCAATATCCTGGCAAAGGCACTCGCCAACCACCTGCTGCAAGTGATGGACACGCTGGTGGCCCCGATCAATCAGGCTTTATGCCGTACAGGGCAACGCAACACAACCTACGTAGCCTAGCTGGATGCCTGGCAAGGTGCGACCGAACGGATGGCAGAGCTGAACATTCTGCTTGCCATGGATGCCGAGAAGGTGTTTGACGCCCTGGAATGGCCTTACTTAATGGTGATATTATACAAAATGGGGATGAGTGCAGAGTTTATGTCGTGGGTGACATTATTATACAACTACGTTAGCCAGGGTCAGAGCAAACAGGGCTTTTTCTGAGGAGTTTGGTATAGGCAGAGGCACACGTCCGGGATGCCTGCTGGTCCCCTACTTTTTGCACTGGCAACTGAACCCTTAGCATGCTGGCTGCAGACAGATGCACTGATGCGAGGAGGGAGGTGGAACAAACTGGGAAGACGTTGTCACCTTGTATGCCAACGACATATTGTTGTATCAGGCGGAACCTGACTGCGCAGTCCCCAGGGTGCTGGACATTCTGGCCATGTTTGGTTCCCACTCTGGCCTCAAAATTAATTGGCACAAGTCCATTACATTTCCGTGGTCAAAGGAGGTGAAGTCAGGGACTTGGCCCTACTCCTCCGCGAGGCAACCTAGAGGTTTCAAGTATTTGAGGATCTTTACTACAAGGAAACGGGATCTATTTGTTAGGGAGAACTTGGGGAGAATCATCGACTCATAAAGCAAATGCACAGCACTGGACGAAATTACCATTATCCCTTATGGGCAAGGCCGTTCTTTACAAAATGATATCCCAGCCAAAATTCCTTTACTTTCTGCAGAACACCCCGTTCGAGGTTCCAAATGGCTTCTTTCAGGCAGTAGTGGACGTCACATGGGGTATATTGTGGGGGGGGGGCGAAACACCAAGGATTGCATGGTGGTCCCTCACTAGAAAACCCCTGGAGGGCTGAATCCCCCTTCATGATTTTCGCCTGTATTACTGGGTGACACAGTTGCAAATAGTCAATGACTGGGCCTTCGCCTCCCAGCAGGAGCCCTCAGTGATGGCAGACAGATTAGTCATGGACCTGGAGGGGTATGTCCGACGCCTTTACAGGAGAAAGGGATGACACCTCTGCCGGCCTCCACGTCAGTGGTCATCAAAATATGGCATGTCGCAACTAAGGCCCTAGGGTGGAAGGGTAAACTGACCTTAGCGACCCGCTATGGGATTCTGAATTCTTGAACAGACTGCGTATCAGAGGGCCACCAAAAGTGGGACCTGTTGGGAATTTTTAAAGTGGGTGATATCTGGTGAGGAAACGAGATCATACTATTTGCGGAATTACAGGGAGAGTATGAGTTGTCAGCTGGGGTCAGAGGGCAGTACTGCCAACTAGAGTCCCTCCTGAGAGATTACGTGGATACCTTACAGGAGGCTCCAGATGAGTCGCCTCTCGAACACAGGGTCTTGGGAGCTCCCTTGACAAGCCTCGCAGTCTCCCGCCTATATCCCCCTGCAGAATAGCCTCCCTTCCCTGGATGGCCTCAGAGACAAGTGGGAACAAGACCACAGTAGACTGAAAGATGACGACTGGGGGCTGCCTTCTAATACCCGCGGGTGGTGGCACTACGGACTGGGTTTCAACTAATTCAACTCAAATTGCTTCACAGGGCCTACTTCACGAGGACAAAACTGTTTTGAATAGGGAGGACTGCTAGAGACCTCTGTTAGAGGGCTTGCAGACAGAAAGGTACCCTGCTACATACGATTTGGGGGTGCCCTAGTATCCAGCCTTTCTGGGGTTAAGTGGGCCGTAGACTGTCGGAAGTCCTGGATTTAACACTGAAGCTCACCCCACAACTGATAGCTCTGGGCATTGGGGGGGGGGAAACACATTTTGGGCCACTATACCCTTCTCTTATGTAATACTGCCCTGATGGTGGAGAGGCAGGTTGTGATCATATTATGGGGGCAAGATAAGACTCCGTCACTGCAGACTTGGGAGTCCAACATGGACTGGTGCATGAGGACCGAAAAAAATAGTATACTTGGGAAGGAGTTGCCTGCAAAAGTTCGAAATAATGGCGTGGAAGTGCTCTAACAAGGTTGACCCTAAATGGATGGCACAAGTGGAACCCCTAGGAGGGGGAGTGATACACAAGGGAGCATCAATATGGTGCGGGCGTGACATCACTGTTTAGTCACATATGTGCGAAGGTCTGGTAGTGAACCCCCTACCCACACGGTGTATGGGACGGTGGTCCTGCTATTAATGTAACTGTGCTCAAACAGGTATGCGTCACATTGTTGTTTGCGAATTGCTGGCTGCTTCACCATCTGGTTGATTAAAATCAATAAAAAATATTTCCAAAAAAGCCCCTAAAAACAATGAACAATCAGAGAGTGCATGGGCTGAAAGATAAGATATGTAAAGGGATAGCCTCATGAAATGAGAAGAAAATCTACTCTATTAGCTCAAACAGTGCTTAGTATTTTAATTGAGGCGCACACCAATACATTTTACAGATTTGCCTGCTTTGTGGAATTGTTTTTGTACCTGAATGGAAACCGCACAACTACTGAACACTGGGCTGAAACTATAACATTTGTTCCACATATTTACAAAGAACAACCGGCATAGATAGGGCACTAAGCTAAGAACTCCGAGCCTTCTAGCAGTTATATTTTCTACTAAGATACACAATGTGTATTGGAATAAAGAGCTGGGGAAAGGTCATGTGCTGTGCAGTGGGTATTCCGCATTGTCCTTTGCATGCCTGTAGAAGCTGCTGGCTTTCACCCCTTTCTGCCCACAGGCCTGGATGCAGCAGTCCGTAGATCCCACACGGGGTCCAGACAGCGGCCAGTGGCACACTTTGCAGCCCCCAGCACAGAGGCACTCAGAAGGTGAGGACAGTCAGTAAGACACTGGTATTGCCCCACATAGTGGCTGAATGCACATGTGCCCAGGTCCAGAAAGCAGTTGGAGGCCACCTGGGCGCAGGGTGTGACTCGCACAATGTCACAGCAACAACAGGCTCCACCCCACCACCACGCCCATCCCGCAAACCCACTCATCTGTCACTGCACTGCAGCCGTTTAGCAAGCTAGTGGACTCAGCAACAGCCACGCCGCGATGGTGCTCATGGGTCGGAAGGATGCAGCACTACTCCCGCACCACACATGAAACGGATGGGGCAGTAAAGAGATCGCTACTGCTTCACTTTGGAGGGGTGGAGCTGTATGAACTGTTCAAAAACCTGCCCAAAATGGGTGACAATGCAGACTTTGATGCCGCCATTGCAGCTCTGAACTGGCCTTTTAAAAAAAAAAAATATTTATTTAAGTTTTAAAACGTATATCCAGCATAGCATATACAGTACACGAGTAGACACATGCTTAATAATGGAGTTTAGATAACATGTACATACATAACAGTGCCCGGAACAACATTAACAGTAGTAGGCACTTTTCCCATTGACCATATGCAACAAATCCACATATGTTATCCAGGAATATATCTGAGTAAGTTTAGTACATAAAGTTTGCTGCAAAATATGTATGCATCACGTAGAGGCGGCCAGAAGCCAGGTATCATGTTCAATTGCTGGCATCGTGTGTATTGCTTATAGCATCAACCGGGTGTTCCAGGAGATACGCTTTTAGGGGATCCCAAATATCCCGAGGACGTGAAGTGAGATGGAGGAGTTCTGCATACGTGTAGGTTTGTTCCTGCCAAAATAACATGTCATTGATCCATTCCTTAAATTTGGGTGCTACATGCTATTCGCCTTTTAGCTAGTAGGAGGCCAAATTAAACAAATTTGCGATGTGCTGCAACTAAGTTTTCCATGTATCCTAGTAGGGTCAAAATGGGAGATAGCTGGAGCTTCAAGGAAGTCATCTGCTCCAACGCTGTAATAACTTGTAGCCAGTAAGCCTGGACAGCGCTACAATCCCAGGCAAGATGCAGGAAGTCCGCCGCCCCCATACCACACCTATCGCAGTTGTCATTATCACGTAGTTTATATCTACGCATTTTGACCGGGGTGTAGTACGTGCGGTGCAAAAATGTGTAATGCGTGATGCATAACCGGCTACTGGATGAGACTTGCTCTGTCTGAGTACAACAATATGTCCATTGCTTGTCAGTGATATCATGTCCCATTTCAGCAACCCATTTGTCTCTAGCGGCACAAGGGGTCGAGGTTAGGTTGGTGTAGAGGCTGTGATATAATGTAGAAACTAAATGTGAGGCGGTGTCTGTGCGTAATATTGTGCGTAGTGGGGCGACCTCTCGGGGTTCCAGTGGATATGAAGGGGTGTACTCTTTGATACCTTGTCGCACCCTGACATATAAGAAAATATTCATGGGGGAGGGCGGTTGCTTTGAAAAGAGTTGTTGGAGTGTGCGGAATTTTCCATTTAAATAAAGATCTCCCCAGCAAGTGATGTCGTATTTAGCTTTAGTTTTTTTAAAGGCGCCTTCCTGTAAGACCGGCATTTTGGGGTGGTAAACAAGAGGAAGTAGAGGTGAGTACAGCATGGGGGCTTGTAGACGTCTGGCAATGTGCTGCCATGCTTTCACCGTGCAGACGACCGATGTCGGGTCAGTCACCCGGTGCGTGGTCATTATGGCACCTTCCAACGGAACGGGATCAGCCAGCCAATGTTCCGTTGCCACGCGAGGTGTGCATCTAGGGGGGTGGAACCAATAGTGGGCATAGTGAGCTTGCGCGCAGAGGTAGTAGAATTCCAGATTAGGGATGTCCAACCCTCCCCGGGTCTAGTGAGTGTTTCCCACTGCAGCCGGGGATGTTTGCCACCCCAAGTCAGTCGGATCAGTTCCGAGCGAAGTGCGGAAAAAAAATGCCTGCCCAGGTCATGCAGAATATTTTAAAAAAGATATAGTAGTCTGGGGAGGACGACCATTTTTATGAGAGAGGTACGTCCTGCCATGGAAAGCGGGAGAGCAATCCATCTCGTTATACTTCTTGTAATGTTATCCAATGCTCTGCCGTAGTTGAGCCACATCATTTCATCACGGTCAGCCGTGATATGTATCCCTAAGTATTTCACTTCCGTAGCGCACCATTCTATGGGAAAATGAGGGGTGAACGCTGTAATCGAGGCAGTGAGGGTAAAATCTGAAATTTCGCCCAATTAATATGGATGCCGGAAAGTCCCCCGAATTGCACAAATTCCCGAAGCAACGGGTTGAGGTTATGGTGCGGTTCTCTAACGTATAGGGTGAAGTCGTCAGCATAAAGGGAAATGAGTATTGGGCGGAGGAAGCAGCGTAATGCCTTATCCTGATGATGCTGCCTAATTTTGGCCACAAGAGGCTCTATTGCTAGCGCAAAAAGGAGTGGAGAGAGCGGGCATCCCAGCCGGGTGCCCTGAGTAATAGAAAAGGAGGAGGAAGTGTGTCCATTAATTAAAACCCTTGCTTCCGGAGCGGTGTACAAGAGACGTATCCATGACAGGAAACCTTTAGGCAGCCACATACATTGAAGAATAACAAATAAGTAGTCCCATTCAACTGAATCAAAGGCCTTCATGGCGTCTAAGAAGACCGCCACTAGTGCCAGCTGCGGATCTACATTTTGCAGGATGGAGAAAAGGGTGCGGAGATTATATGATGTCGCCCTACCTGGAATAAAACCAGCCTGGTCCGGAAGGACTAGCTTCTCCATCAAGAGGCTGAGTCTGTTAGCCAGTATTTTGGCGAGGATTTTCGCATCATTGTTGATTAGAGAAAGAGGATGATAAGAGTCACAGATATCCGCAGGTTTACCAGGTTTAAGGAGAGAGGTGATGAGAGCCTCCCTCATCGATCCGGGAAGAATCTCTAGTTCCTGAGCTTCTTCGTAGACTTGTTTTAGTATTGGGAGCATTTGATCAAAATAGGTTTTATAGAAATCGATGGGGAGGCCATCTGAGCCCGGGGCCTTCCCAGACTTCATCTGCATAATTGCAGCTCGTATCTCATAATTTTCAAGAGGTGCTGCAAGAAACTCTCTCTGAGCATCACCCAGCCAACCAAGAGCTATGTCCTTCAGGTATATGGAGAGGTCAGGAGGCTTGATTCTGCGAGTGCTATACAAGTCGGCGTAAAACTTGGTGAAGACATTAAGGATTTCAAGACTGTCTCTGTGTCTTGTACCAGTATTATCCTCAATTTCTAGGATGTAATTGGAGAAGCGGGGCAGTCGAACTTCCATCGCCAAAGCTCTGCCCGGTCTCTCCCTCTCCCCGTACTTACGCGCTGTAAAATATTTTCCCCGGAATCGTGCTTCTCGCTCGGCAGTGTCCTTGTACTCAGAGTTTATCTCTAAATGTTACATGTTGAGACCCGGAAGTGTCTTGCCAAAGACCACCTTCCATTAGTTTCAGCTCCTCCACAAGTTTCCGCAGACTACGTCGGATGTCTCTTAAGACTCCAAAGCTTTTGGCTATACAAGACCCCCTCATCGTTACTTTGAAGGCTTCCCAAACCGTGCTCATGCGCGTAACTGAACCTGTATTTCTCTGGAAAAAGTCAGTGATTTCTGCACCAAGTTCAGCCTTAAATGCAGTATCTAACAGAGTCTCTGGCAGAGCTTCCAACATCTTGGAGTAGCGATCGAATTGGGGGGTAAAATCGTCATACGAACTGGGGCATGATCAGAAAAAGTTCTGGCTAAATGCTCAACAGTATTTATCCACAGAACAACACCTCTGGAGACAACCCAGTAATCTAAGCAAGCCCAGGTAGAGTGTACAGCTGCGTAGTGTGTGCCTTCTCTCCCGTTAGGGTGAACGTGTCTCCACGCATCTGTAAGTCCATAACCGGAGAACATGTTTGCCAATGCGCCCTGTGTTTTAGTGTAGTGGTGAGGGAGCGGTTTGGATCGGTCAGCGGTGGGGCAAAATGCAGTATTAAAGTCTCCCCCCCAAATAATATGGGTGGATCCTACCTTAAGGATTTGCCCCCATAGAGTGGTGAAGTAGTCCGTGTCATCTACATTCAGCCCGTAACAACTGACTAGTGTGACCGATTGTGTACCCAATGTTCCCCAAAGCATGCAGCTCCTACCTAATGAATCATGATACGTCCCCCCCAGAATGAAAGGAGTGTTCTTTTTGATAAGAATCACTCTGGAATATGTAGAGTATGATGAGAAGACTCGGTCCGTGGCCCATTTGCAGGCGAAACCAGGAGTGTGGTGCGGGTCAAAGTGTGTCTCCTGCAGCATGGCAATGTGAATTTGATGTCGATCAAGATATGTAAGTATTTGCCTACACTTCCGGGGATCCCCCAACCCCCTGATGTTCCAAGTGAGGAGATTTACCTTTAGCACCTCAGTATGCGGGATCATAGCAGAACGGAATCTGTCGATCATTATGTGTTCCGGACATAGAGCTGTGACTGTACCTCTCGATGTGTGTTCGCATGTCTACTTGCTGGAGAATAAAAGTGTTGTAACCTTGAATTAACAATTCCCTTCCCTCCCCCTCCCACAACAGCACCCCAATCGTGCTGGCATTTTGCTGCCCACCCACCACCCAACTAACCCTCGACATTGCAGTCCAAATCAAATACCCCAACAAAAATGGTAAGGGAGCGCCCGTGTGGGGTCGCTAGTGGGCAACGAGATTCTCCCTTCTCCCAGAGCTGTGAAGACAGCCTCCCAGTGGCAGGGGATAGAGTGGGGTGCTTGGTATTGTCCAATTTATTAACATACTATGTATCATGTCTGCCAACCAAAACTTAGTGAGTGTTTGTTTCGTTTATCACTTATATGTCCCTGATCATCGACCCATCGAGCAAATCGCCAAGGAGACGGGACGTGCTTCTCTCGCTGGGAGTAGTTCGTAACACCTTGCTGCCGCACAGGCACCCAAAGACCAAGATGAAATACCATCAAAGACAGGTTTATGATGAATTGTCTCCAGTGCTAGGGTTCTTAACATTCAGATTCAGTCAGTTGTAGGAGAAGGAGACCTGGAGAGGCGTTCCTCGGAATCACGATGCGATGGGTGTTTCTTGACGTTTTTGAGAAAATCATCTACTTGTTGTGGATTTGTGAAGAAATGTTGTTTACTCTGGTATGTAACCTGCAGGTGAGCCGGGTACATAAACGCGTATTCAATTTGCGCCTTCCGAAGCTTTTGTTTGGCCAGTAGGAATTTACATCTCGCCTCTTGAACTGCGGCCGTGAAATCAGGATAGATGGTGAAGTCTGTGCCCTCATAATGAAGTGTCTTTTTCTCTCTGGCCATTTTTAGCGCTGTATCCAGATAGTTGAGGAGACGGGCTACAATCGGGCGTGGAGTTCTTCCTGGGGGAGGCCTGGGGCCTAATGTTCGGTGTGCCCTTTCCACTATCAATTGGGGGGAAAAGGCTTCAGCGCCAAAGGTGTCTCGCAACAGGCGTTCAATGAATTCCTCCATACGCCCAGTGTTGGTGCTCTCCGGGATCCCGATAACGGGGATGTTATTGCGACGGCTGCGCGCTTCCAGATCCTCATTTTTGGCAGCAATAACTTTGAGAAGTTTGTCCATTTGTGCCACATGTTGTTGTATTTGAGTCATAGCATCTTCGTTGTCTGAGATCCGTCTTTCCGCCTCTTTGATTTGTCCATCGTGTTTGTCTACCTTCTGGACTATAAAATCCATGCGACTATTCATGGAGTCCATTTTGCTTGAGATGTCCGTGAGGCTATGTTTCATGGCCAGTAGTACATTTTTGACTTCGTCGTCTTGGGTGGCCGTTGTAGTCTGCGCCTGTTCTTCGTTGGGCTGATCCGGGTCCTCCGAGCTGGACCTCGTGGCAGCCTTCTTGGTTTCAAAGAGGAGTTTGGACTGCCGGCCATCCGCCTTCCCCATTGTAGGAGGAGTGAGTTGCGCTGTAGGTAAAGCGACCAGAGGTGGGGGGGGGAGACGTGACGGTGTAGTGTTGCCAGAAGGTAGATGGAGAGGATTCAGAGTAACACTACTGTCAGTGCACCCCTCAGAATGAAGGGAGATGCGTTTGTTTCCGTCCACGTGCCAGACAAAGGTAACGGGTGGTGTTCACCTCTTCAATAAGGGCATTTGCCACAACACTGCATAGGAGGGAGAGAAGTTTTCTGTTGCACCTCCTGCTTCAGGCGTGATGAGGATGGGCCCCACCGTGCACAGCAGTCAAACGGAGCGGAGCCCCAACAGCAGCGCAATTCCTGATGGCAGTAGAGCTGGATGTATCAGTAGTGTGGATATGTAGAGGGTCGCTGCGTTACACAGTAGTAGTGGGCCAATTTATTTATTTATTTTTCATTTGTATCGCGCGACGAATCATCCCCACAGGGATCTCTCGGCGCTTTTGGCTACACAGTGCTAAAGGCTAGGACAAAATTGCGGATTTAGAACAGTCAGGTTTTTAACTGCTTCTTGAACTGCCCCAAGCTTGCGCAGGCGCGTAGCTCATCCGGCAGGCGGTTCCAATGGAGCGGGGCTAGATGTGAGAAAGCGCGCCCTCCCATTTTGACTTTCCTGATTTTACAGGGACGTAGTAAATTACGATTGCTAGATCTCAATAAACGGGCAGGTATATAGGGAACTAACTTCTTCCTTAGGTAGACCGGGCCGATGCCCTGCTGTGCTTTAAACACCGACTTCAAGAGCTTAAACACTGCTCTCTTCCTCATGGGCAGCCAGTGTAGTTGTTGCAAAAGAGGTCGGGAGGGGGTACGTACTGGTTTGTTGAGGACCAGTCGGGCTGCCGTATTTTGCACTACCTGTAGCCTAGATGCAAGGTCCTCCCTAATTCCTACTAGTAGTGCGTTCCCATAGTCCAGTCTACTAACTAGTAGTGCCTGTACTAGGGTCTTTCTGGCCTCCAAAGGGATCCAAGGAAAAATCTTCCTCAGCATCCGCATGATGCCAAAGCATGTGCCCGATACTGACTTCACGTGTTCCTCCATCGAAAGCTTATTATCAAACAGAATACCCAAATTCCGTGCCTGAGTGGTTGGATTGGGTGCCTCCCCCAATTCCTCCGGCCACCAGTCCGACGACCATAATTCCGTCGCCTTTCCAAACAGAAGGATCTCAGTCTTATTGGAGTTGAGCTGCAGAAAATGGCGGCAGTGTGCCCTTCGTAGCACCGTATGTTTGCAACAGTGTGGCAGGATTAGATTAGGTGTCTTTGCAGGTTAAGTTTGAGTTGGTTCAATAAGAAAAACAGGCGCAGTAACACCACCAAGCAGGGGATATGAGGGTGGGTACGGGCCAGCGAGGGGCCTACGGATCACCTCCACAGTATGATAAGCATCAAGCAAAATCTGTATAATGGCGGGATGTCGTGAGTCAAACAGCGCTCCCTGTTAGGCCCCAGCAGCAGAGATCACCGCTCTCCGCATCCACTTCAGCGCAGGGGGGGAGAGATTGGAGGGTGTGAGGCAAGACAGCTTCTTCCACCAAATACAGGAAGCCTCGGATGACAAGCCTTCAGTCAGCGCCACGTTGCATTGCGCAGTTGCTTCGGTGTGGCAGGCTGAGAAGATATGTGCTGGCACAAAAGCAGTTTCGCATCAAAGGCCAAACGGGACAATATAGGAACAGGCGTGGATCCGCGCGGGGTCAGAGGATCACCTGAGCTGTGCTAGAGGGGTCTGAGCATATGAAGCGGTGGGGCGGCGCGAGTCAAACAGCGCTTGAAGTCACTTTCGGCAGATACCGCCTCTTACCGCATCTACTTCAGTGTAGAAGGGTGAAAGCGGAAGGCTGTGTGGCAATCCAGCTGCAACTAGAACGTTCAGGAAGCCGCGGTTGTCAGCGCGAGTTCGCCGAGGCCCAAGCACCATGTGGGATCCCCGGAGCTCGCGTAGCTGCAGCGGCCGGGCTTGCCTCCAGTAATGCACCACGTCAAACCTGCTCTCGGGACGTAGTACAGCCCAGGAACGCCTTGCAGTGTCCGCGGCTGCTGATCTTTAAACCGGAGCCAGGCATCAGGGTGAGACACGATCGGCAGGCACTTTTATCAATGGTAGTGTGTGTGAAAGTAGGATAATAAGAGGATTATGCCGCCAAGCAGCAAGAGCCTCACAGGCGTGCGGCCATCTTGGTTGTGCGCCACCTAGCGCGCCCCCCCTGAACTGGCCTTTTGACCCTCAGCTATACCCAGGCTACGAGCGGTTTAAGCTTCGACAGACACCACAGACGAAGGATGAGTCTATCGATGTCTTCTACGCACGACTCAGGAAACTGGCAAGAACGTGCTTCAACATTGACCAACTCCAGGACTGAGGGCGCAGTTGGTACAGGGCTGCAGGTCGGCAGACCTACAACGGCTCATCCTACTCCAACCGGGGATCACCTTGGATGCCATCCTAGTTCTGGAAGGATGCATGAACTGGCCCACAGCAATGCTGACATGCATGTGGCTATGACAAGAGGGGTGGCCCCGCCTGGCGCGCCTCTCCAGTGAAAGTGAAAAAGTAGCAAGTGAATGCTATCCAGAGGTGACCAGCTCAGCCACACATCCCAACCACTCCACGCAACCGGAGGGCAGGTACGCAACTGCAGCCTGGAGCACCTAACAACGGATGTATGCCCATCTCGCGGGCACTCTCGCTATGGATGTCTGAACCACTTCGCCAAAGTGTGCCAGATTGAAGGAAAAGGCCCGAGAACCGTGAACAGGGACGGGCTAAAGGCGGAGCTGCAGCAGCTATCGATCAATGAGGAAGAGCCCGAAGGTTAGCCATTGCGGAGCAGTCTGGGGGCCCATCCGCTGCTCAGCGTAGACGCTGACGGTGAGGCGTTCACCATCTCCTTCATAGGCAAGGAAGTCAATCTGAAACACCCGCAGCCCATGTGCACCATGGAGATGAGAGGGACATTTGTGAGGGCTCTAATTGACACGGGAGCCTCAGTCAATGTCATGGACTCCACCCAGTTCAACAGGATTGCTCAATGCCCCAAGATGGCTCCCACCAGAGTGGGGATATACATATACAGAGGCAGGAAACCACTGTCACTGTTAGGAGTAATGGAGGTTATGGTGGTAACCGAAGGGATGTCGAAGAGGACTGGCTTCCACGTCATGGAAGAAAACACATGCACCCTCCTGGGCTGCTACACGGCTGAAGACCTCAGGCTTGTATTCTTCGCAAGGCATATCCATGAGTTTTATGATGCTCAAGGACGCACAGGTGCAGTCCCACATTGATTGCAAAAAAACAAGATTTCCCTTCTGTGCCAGAATTATTTTGATAAAATGGTATGCACTGAACCAAAACCTAACAAACAAATTTCTAGAGAATGCAATTTATTTGAATACATTATATCAAAATTCACATAAAAAAACAATTATTAATCTCACATTTCATTAAAATATATTTAGAAAATATTTTTTTTAAAATGATTTGGCTTAGTTCATGGTTTCAAATATCCTGAATTCCAAATCTATCACAATTTACACATAGAAAAACACTTTATGTATTCATACAATTCTACACACAAATTATAACAACCTTCTCTTTAAAAACTGTACAAATTTCTTTAATGTAGAGTCCGATTTATAAACAAACTAATGTCGACGCAGCGTTTCGGCAGTTCTTTTAATGTTCCTCCGCCTTCTTCAGGACTTAATACAATACATTTCTTGTTAAAAACCAAGCATAAAAACTGGATAATAAAAAAAGAAAAAAAACAATTACACATTGTTCCTATCCCAGGTTGGTTGAGTGTACACACTCCTATCACTTTTTTTTAATTTGTTCATTTAAAAAAAAAAAATGTTATCAATATTATTATGACAACTGTCACTTTTATTTATCAATCCCACTTCGTGACCTTTCATTTTTATACTTTCAAACAATTACAAAATAGCATCTCACCCAAGACCTCCTATGCGGGTCAGTTTCTCAAAACGTGCGTATCCTTTCGGTTGTGGTGCACGTTTTTTCTCTGTCCTTTTTCCCTGAACTGATTTGTTGCTCTCCCTCTCACCCTTGCTCTGAAAGTTTGTGGGTTTCTCCTCTGATGTTCTCCTAAAAAAACTGGATAATCTCTACTATGGCCTGCTATTTCTTCTCTGTGGTCATTTCTCCCACGTGTATCTGGGCCTCTCTTGGTTTCTGAGTCTGAGCTTGTATATTACGTATCAGAAAATGTTACATTTTTCTTCAAATTCTTATTTTTGTTATATTCGGTGTTTCTAGGATTATATCCTGTTTGTATTGGTTGTTCGTAATAATCCTTTTGTAAGTATGGATATACTAATTCCG
Organism: Calotriton arnoldi; assembly: GCA_963921515.1. Lineage (NCBI taxonomy): Eukaryota > Metazoa > Chordata > Amphibia > Caudata > Salamandridae > Calotriton > Calotriton arnoldi. The sequence continues at coordinate 613,496 of CAWUFW010005817.1, forward strand.
TCTTAAATTTTATTATGTCCTTTCTTAATTTGTTTGATTTTTTATTAATCAAGTATTCCTTGTATCCTGATATATCGTCTATTATTTCTTCTAGTTTTTGTTTAGCTTCTTCTAATGCTACTCTCTCTTTTAGTTGCTTTTCTAAATTTTCTATTTTTTGCCTTTCAATTATTATTATTATTTCTTGGGCAGTCTCTATTATTAAAAGCATCCAGTCGCGACTGCAGCGATTTGCTTTTAATGTCCAGTTCTCTTTGAATTTTTCGTTTTTGACAAATAGACCGGGTTCATTTTTAATTTGAAGCCCTTTGGGAATTATTCCCTTTTTGCAATACTCGATTATAAAGTCTGAATGTAATTCGGTACGGATTATTTTCTTTTATAAATTCCATAAATTATTCCACCTTTCATCGTCATTTCGTAACTGTATTAATGGTTTTTGATGTTCCATTAATTATTTTGTTAAATTGGTCTTCCGAGAAACCAAATGTTCTCAGAGTGTCCATAATAGTCCTATCTCAATACTCTCCAGCTAACAAGCTGTATGTAATCCTCCAAATAAGAGAGTTACCCCAGTTAGGCCAAAAGGGACTGGGTCAATATATTGCAACAAAACAAGATTACCCTTCTGTTCCAGAATTATTTTGATAAAGTGGTATGCACTGAACCAAAACCTAACAAACACATTTCTAGAGATTGCAATTTATTTGAATACATTTATTTTATCAAAATTCACATAAAATAAACATAATTATTAATCTCACATTTCATTAAAATATATTTAGAAAATGAAAATGTCAAAAATTGGTCAAGATTCATTGACAATGTCTTTTTCATTTGGGAAGGGGACGAAGCTGACTTGACTAATTTCATAGAATGGCTCAATTGTGGTGACGTTAACTTAAAATTTACGTCCAACAGGAGTCAAATCAGTAGACTTTTTAGATATAACAATGAAGGAAAAAGAGGGTGTATTATCAGTGGAGTTATATACTAAACCATCTGATAGAAACACGTTATTGCATCACACCAGCAATCATCCAAACTGTCAAAAGGACAACATCCCATTCAGCCAATTTCTTCGCATTCGACGAAATTGTAGTGATATGCGAGATTTTGAAACCCACGCCAAAGTACAACAAGAGAAACTAATGGCCCGTGGCTATCTGAAAAGACTAATTAGACATTCATATAAGAGAGCTAAATACTATAATCGAGAAAGCCTCTTTGAAGAAAAAAACAAAACCAATAGTGAAGAAGAAAAAAACATAGTGATGGTCACAAATTTTAATGGCATTAGCAACAAGATTAAAAATCTTATTAACAAGAAGTGGTTCCTTTTGAATAACAGGGAGAAACCACCTCTTAAAAAACCAATCTTTGCATATAGGCATAACAAAACGATCCGCAACCATTTGGTAAAAACATATAGAGAACTAAACTCGAAACATCAAACAAGTGTTATGGATGGCTCTAAACCATGGGTACTCACAAACATTTTCATGGGGGCCGCAAAGTTTGGTCTATGATGTATCCGAGGGCTGCACTGAAGCCAGCGTGGGGTGTAAAGTGGATGTAGGGGAAGCAAAACATGTATATCTAGTGGCTGTCTTTAAAAATGAAGGTGTTTCTAAAGTTAAGGGCCTAGCTACTTCCTTTCCCTAACTGCAATTAACTTTTAAATAAGTGATTGCTGCATATTTAAAAATGTTTTCCATGTTAGTGCTGAGTTGAGTAAACAGCAGCCCAGTGCTGCTGCTGCCCAGGGGGCCGCATGTAAAGGTCAGGAGGGCCGCATGCGGCCCCCGGGCCGTACTTTGAATATCACTGCTCTAAACGAACGGGAAATTTCCCATGCAGTTCGTGCACGAATTGTAAGTCCATCATAAAAGAAAAGAAAGTAGAATTAAATGGTGCAAAACATTGGATAAATGAAATGGTTGACTGTCGAACAAAGAACGTTATCTATCTCATCATCTGTCCCTGCCAGAAAGGATACATAGGCGAAACAAGCAGGGAGATGAGGACTAGACTCAATGAGCATAAGTCAGCGATAACAACTGGGAAAAGTAATGCCCCATTGGTTGAACATTGGAAAGAAAATAACCATAATGAACAGGATTTAAAATGGTTTATTTTAGAAAAAGTGAAGGTACCCACAAGAGGAAGAAATATAGATAAGAAAAGAAAACAAAGAGAACAGTTTTTTATGTCAAAATTCAGCACATATAGCCAGGGATTGAACAATAGAGAGGAATGGGAAAGATTAGTAGGATAATATCTGAAAGAAGGATCTATATTGAATTGTAATGTGCATTACTAAATGGGGACATTCCTTTATCTAGGAAAGATAAATTGTCTGCATACTGTCAAATGCGAAAAATTAAATAAACAACACATATAAGTATATTAATATTGCCTACAAGTCTATCTTCGAAAAAATCGTATGTAGATTAGACCATATTGAGAAGAATGGCAAAAAATATGGCGCAAGTTACTGTCGACAATAGTTATGAAACAAGAACTCGAATTGTGTTTTAAGACTTAAACTGATAGGGAGATTCCTTTGCTAAGTAAAGATAAGTTGTGTGCATACTAGTAATGCGAATAAATAAATTAATAATACACACAAGCATATTGATGATAAGACTATCTTTTTTAATAAATTTGCATGTATTTTAGATCATATTGAAATGTAGTGCAAAGAATTGGGCGTAGTCGATATTAGCAATGATTATAAAATATAAGCTCTGAATGCGGTCTTAGACTAGTGATACCAATTTAAATATGGCCACTAGACACAAAGGGGCCGATTCCGATTCCGGCCGGAAATCTCTCCGACCGAGCCGGACCCGGAGAGATTTCCGACCGAATCGGACTCTGGCAGTCCGACCGAACGAGTACGATACGCACGCATGCCATCGGACTCGAGTCGGTCGGACTCCCATTGAAGTCAATGGGAGCCTGTCGTACAACGCGTACGAGGGCTCCCATTGACTCAATGGGTGCGAGGCGGACAAGGGCGCCCCCTACAGCGTGTACGCGTCCATGCGCATCGCGGCGTACATGCACAGGTAGGGGGGGACCCATGGGTCCCCCCTGTGGGCGACTCTCGCGCCTACGCGTCCAGGGGGGGTCCGACGCGGACCCCCAAAGTCCGGCTCCGACAGCTTTTTCGAGCCGGACGGCGCGTGTCGGTCGGACTGCTCGCGGCGCGCATCGTACTTACCCGGCCGGGATACGTCTCCATAGCGCGGTGCGAGTCGTGTCCATGCGAGTCGGTCGGAGCGTGTTGAAGCCGCGGTCGAGTCGGTCGGAGATTTCGCGGGTGCCTGCATCGTACTCGCTCGGCCGGACCCGCGTACGATTCGGTCGGGAAACAGGGCTCCGAATCGGATCCGGTAAATCCGAATCCGATTCGGAGCACTACCGGCCGAGATCGGAATCGGCCCCATAATATGTTAGGCAAGTTAAACTTTAATGTATTCCAAACCGGCCTGCCTGATTTAAATATGGCCGCCAGTTACGCACGCATACACGTACGTCAAACAATCCGGAAGGGTATTTAAAAAGCGAACTCCCCACCCGGAAACACTTACGGAACCCGAAGCTTAACACGCCATTAGCGAATAGAGGTAAGAGAAGAGTCAGACCTTTAGCTGTAAATAGGAGGTTTAATACCAATTGTGAGAATTAGAAAGAGCATTCTGGGATGTAGTGTTTTCAAATAAGGACTAAGTATGTTGTGTTTTTAAAAAAAACGGGTACTCTCGGTAGACGAGCAGAAGTACCTAATAGAGGGGACTCTCGATCCAAGTTTGAGTAACATTAAGGGGAAGACCGAGAGTTAACTCGTATACGAATATTGGTCCTCCGTAGTTGGCTTACAAACGAGTTCTATGCCCTTAAACAATATTGATAAAAGAAACAGATTTACACCGACAGCTGTAAACTAAATTAATAATGTCGAGGATCCAGAAGGGACACAGTCACTAAAAATAGTTGTACATTTACATATTTTTACATATACAGAAAACGGAGATCTGATTAAATTGAACCAAATAATCGGACGTATTTCTGGTCAGACCATAAAGAAGTGGAAGTGATAAACCACCCTGAAACAATTAAAGTAAACAAAGATTGATTAATATAAAAAGTAAGTTGGTCTTTGTACAACAATTTAGAAGTCTCTTCTAAAAATAATTTTTATAACAGTAAATAAGCTATAATTGGATTTTTAACAGGAATGACAATCTTTAAACTGACGGTCATACTAGAAGGGGGTCTGTGGAATTTATGAGATAAGCCTGCCTTTCTTTTTCAAGTAAGTCAGATAAATAAGTGTTTGTTTGTTTAGATAAAATTGAAATATTATCATAATGACATGGGTCTAATGTCCACAGGACACCACAATTGGAAGAATATAATTTGAAGAAAATATCTTCCTAAAAACGTGCACCACAATCGAAAGGATACGCACGTTTTGAGAAACTGACCCGCATAGGAGGTCTTGGGTGAGATGCTATTTTGTAATTGATTGAAAGTATAAAAAGGAAAGGTCACGAAGTGGGATTGATAAATAAAAGTGACATAGTTGTCATAATATTGATAACAAATTTTGTTAAAATTTTTTTGAAGTGATAGTAGTGTGTACACTGAACCAACCTGGGATAGGAACAATGTGTAATTGTTTTTTTCTTTTTTTATTATTCAGATTTTATGCTTGGTTTTTAACAAGAAATGTATTGTATTAAGTCCTGAAGAAGGTGGAGGAACATTAAAAGAACCGCCGAAACGCTGCGTCGACATTAGTTTGTTTATAGATCGGACTCTACATTAAAGAAATTTGTACAGTTTTTAAAGAGAAGGTTGTTATAATTTGTGTGTAGAATTGTATGAATACATAAGAAAGTGTTTTTCTATGTGTAAATTGTGATAAAGATTAGGAATTCAGGATATTTGAAACCATCAACTAAGCCAAATCATTTTTTATAAAATATTTTCTAAATATATTTTAATGAAATGTGAGATTAATAATGATGTTTTTTAATGTGAATTTTGATATAATAAATGTATTCAAATAAATTGCAATCTCTAGAAATTTGTTTGTTAGGTTTTGGTTCAGTGCATACCATTTTATCAAAATAATTCTGGCACAGAAGGGAAATCTTGTTTTGTTGCAATATATTGACCCAGTCCCTTTTGGCCTAACTGGGGTAACTCTCTTATTTGGAGCATTTCCACATTGAGGACACCATGAGGCCCATGGCATTCCGCCATCGGAGGGTACCCTTCCATCTGCGACCATTGGTGGAGGAGGAGCTACGGATCATGGAGCAGCAGGGTGTGATCGAGAAAGTCACTCGGCCCACCCCCTGGGTCTCACCACTTGTAGTTGCGCACATGCCAAAGTAACCTGGGGCTATTCGGCTTTGTGTGGACATGCGCTCCCAGACTATGGAGGACAATGGGGTGGACCTTTATGGAGCACAATGGTACTCAAAACTTGAACTCCATGCCGGCTACTGTAGGGAGCTGGTTCTTTAGCAAGTATACCAAAAAGAGGTATACTGTGCAAAGAGTCCAGGTATTCCCTTATAAGTGGAAAGGGGCTTGCTCTACCAATCCCAAGGTGCTCTTCTAGGAGTTAGTGTGGTCGAACAGCCTTAGGCTTATCAGAGAGGAGTATTAGATATTTGCAATAGACACACAGTCAAATAAATGAGGCACACAACTCAACAAGGAGATCCACACCAATTTGAAAAAATAACTTATCTTTATATAACTTTTGGCACCAAGATCATCAAAATGAGGTAAGTATGTTTCAAGTTTACAGGTTTAAAAAAATCAAGACCATGCAATTTTTGAAGCGGTAATGTTATCCTACGGAGGACAGACATGCACTGCATACAGGTACTTCACAGCGACTTACAAGACCAATCTCCTGGACTTAAGGTAAGTATGGGGCAAGATCCAAGCCAGCACCATCAGGTCCCCTCGGGCGGCACTGGAGCGGCCGGGTGCAGAGGTGATTTTCAGCGTCGGTGTTCAATGTGATCCTACAGGGGAAAACATGTACTGCATTTGAGCACTTCACAGAGATTTACGGGACCAGACTCCTGGACTTAAGGTAAATACGGGGCAAGGTCAAAGGCAGCACCACCAGGTCACTTCGGGCGGCACTGAGGCGGGCGGGTGCAGAGGTGCTTTGCAGCTTTGGGTGCCCAATGTTAGTCAATGGGGATCGATCCGGTCGAAAAGAGGCTGCAGGCTTGGACTGGGAAACCAGTAAGGCTGAACCAGCAAGGGGGCTCAGGTCTCAACGCTCAGGGATGTGGGGACACCTTTGGTCCACTACCACTCGGGCCAGGGGCAACAGGTGTCTTGAGGCATCAGGTTTTTCACAACAGAGTCACTCCCGTCAGGGCGGGTGCACAAAGATGCTGCAGGCGGCATCGAGAAGTCCCCTGCTGGCAAACCCAAGGTGGGCTTCTTCTCTGGAGGGCTGGGGACCACACTGGCACCGTTGGCCTACTTCCACTCGGGCTTGGAGCAATGGAATGGTGCTCGCCGATGTCAGATTTACACAGTCCGGAGTCCTCACAGTTCTTTCTTTGGTACCTGCAGGGTGCAGGAAAGCAGCTCTGATACTCTAAAGGAGTTCCTGAGTCTTGGCAGAAGTACTAGCAGTCCTCCCTGGCTTTTTTGAGGCACAGCAGCTTACAGGGTGTCGACTTTGGCGCAATCGTGAGGAACAACAAACAGGTCGGCAGGGTTGGCACCAAGTCAGTAGCTCCTTCCACAGTTCTTGCTTTTCATGGTTCTCCAATCCATCTTCTTTTAGGTTGCCAGGATCGGATTTCCTGGTGCCAGGGGAGCCCCTAAATCTGGGAGATTTAGGGGCATTGTGGAAGTGTAGGGTTGTAGCCAATGGGCTACCTATCCCTGGGGTCACTACGCCATCTATATGACCACTTCCAGTGGGAAGTGAGCATAACCCTGTCCCTAAGTTCTTAAGTTTTCCATTACAAAGATGACAGATTTCTGATTTTCATATTCACTTCAGGTAGCCCACCTTAGGGGTGAAACTAGCTTGAAGGTAAACACGCCCCTCTGACTACTAGTTTTCCTGCCTGTCTAGGCGCCAAATGGGCAATGGACGGGGGTATTTGCATACCAAAGACAGTGGGCTCCATCTGCCCGAGCAGGCCCCAGGGGATCAGAAACTCGTCTGTGGTGGCAGGCTGGCTAGGACCAGTCAGTCACCACACTAGTAGTTGGTAGGTGCTCAGGGGGTACCTCTAAGGTGCCCTTTGGGTGCATGTATTAATAAATCCATCACTGGAATCAGTGTGGGTTTATTAATATGAGATGTTTGTACCAAGCATCTCTAGTTTTAGTGAACCATCAAGTAACTGGGGAACTAGTTTTTGAACAGTGTCCAGCACATGTACTTAAAATTGCTTCCCTGGTCACTTGTACTGGCAGTAATTGTACTGGCCAGCAAAGGGGTATATCTGCTCATGTAGATATGTCCAAACATATAATATGATGCACCCAGTATTAGGGCCATAACGCCTGCTGAAGGGATGACTTACAAATATTACATGCAGTGTTAGGGGACATGGCACACAGGTGTGTGACATGTTGTGTTTTCACTTTTTAGAGCACGTATCACGTAGCCTGCAGTGGCAGTCTGTATGAGTTTGGTGCTGGGTCCCTTAGAGTGGCACAAAATATGCTGCAGCTCTTGGGGACCCTCCTTAGTACCAGTGCCCTAGATACCATAGGGACCACGCACTAGGGACTTACAGAGGTGCTAAAGACCTGGTCACTTGGGGATCAAATGACCAGTTCTTTTGCTTTAGGGAAAAAACACTGGCACTGGGGACCTGTTTAGTAGGAACCCAGTGCACTTCAGTCAAAGTTGCATCAAAAATCAGGCAAAAAGTGGGGTGACTACTGCAACAAAAACCCAGTTTCCTACAGCTACCACCAGCTGGAGCTTGATCCAGCCAGTTATATAACAGCGTTCTCAACACACATGGGTCTCAGGAGGAACCAGAGGCTACATTTTGTTAATTCCTCCGTGGTAAAGGTGTTTCAGAACACCATTAGTGAAACCCCCTCCCGCCTTGTAGGTGTTTTAAACATCAGTGACGACATTCTGATCTTTTCCAAGACCCTGGAGGAACATCACGTACAGCTCCGAGCAATGCTGGAAAGGTTAGCGGACTGTGTCCTGGTACTCCACAAGAAGAAATATTCGTTCTACGAGAATTCAATCGACTTCTTTGGGGGGTGTGTGTGTGTGTGTGTGTGTGTGTGTGTAGTGGAGTGTAGTGGTGTGTGGTGGTGTGTGGGTGTGTTGTGGTGTGTGTGGGTGTGTTGTGGTGTGTGGTGGTGTGGATGGTGTGTGTGTGTGGGTGGTGTGGATGGTGCGTGTGTGTGGGTGGTGTGTGTGCTGTGTGTGTGTGTCAGAGAGAGAGAGGCTGAGGGTGGATCTCAGGAAGGTGGAAGCAATACGGAAGGCGTCGGTTACCAGGAATGCAACAGAGGTGAGGAGCTTCTTGGGGATGGTGACCTACTGTGGCCAATTCATTCTGAACTTGCCCACTTTGTCTGAACCCTGAGAGCCTTGACAAAGTTGGATGCCATCTGGGAGTCAACGGACTACACGGACATGGTGTTTCACCAGATGAAGGATTGCCTGCTGGCAGATGCCAACATGGCTTAATTTGACCCACGATGCAAGACTGAACTTAATGTGGATGTCAGCCAAAGTAAGGCTGAGAGGTGTCCTCTTAGAAAAAAATGTAAACATCGGGCAACCGATTGAGTATGCCAGTAGAGCGCTGTCGGACATGGAGGCTTGATATGCTCAGATGGAGCGAGATGCACTGGCGATCCGGTGGGCCTGCCGGCATTTTCTTCTGTACTTGTGCGGACAGCAATTCAAAGTCATCACGGATCACAAGCCGTTTGTATCACTCTTTGCGGGAACATCTCGACATGCCCCTCGCCGCATTGAGCGGTGGGCAGTGCGTTGCAGTACTATTCCTTTAAAATCGTGTACCACCCTGAAGTGAACAACCCGGCAGACTACCTGTCTCACCACCCCCAGGAGCAGCCTGGCAACGGCCAGAGTGAGGAGGAAGAAGGATCTGTATGGATGGTTGTACATGAAGCATGGCCCATTGATAAAAGAAATCACTAAGGCGATTATGACAGACACAAGCTTGTCCAGGGGACCATGGTCACTGTTCAGAGAGACTGAATAACCATAGCCAGGAACGTGTTCTGGTTTAAGCGAGTCTCGCCCTCACTCAAGGAGCAGAGTGACAATGTAGTGGAATGGGACAAGAGATTGTCCGAGGAGGAAATGTCAGATGGCCTCAGGGCTGATGGCTCCGGAGGCAGCCCTCGCAATCAGCAGGAAACGTCTTTAACTGGCCGGGCTGTTCCCACCATTAATCATCAGTACCTAGGAGCAATTTTTGCACCACCCACTTAGGTCTCCCCGGTTGGTGCAAGAGATGATTTGATTTTGGATTTGTATAGCGCTTGAATGCCCGGAGGCGTCTTGGCGCTGGTGCAGACTGGTGGCGTGCATGGAAGGATAGTTGATACTAATTATCGGTGTGTGAACAACCAGGTTTTGACTGGCTTCCGAAAGCTCAAGAGATCGGGACAGTTCTTGATAGGCAAGGGTAGGGCGTTCCAGAGCGTGGCTGCCTTCAGTGAGAAACGTCTACCACCCCATGCCATTAGCTTGGCTCTAGGGGTAGAAAGTAGCATTGCGTCAGAGGATCTGAGCTTTCTGCCTGGGAACTACCAGGCCAGCTTTCTGCGAAAATAGCTTGGTCCAGAGTTATGCAATGCTTTAAAGGTTATGCACAGTGTCTTAAACTCTAGACGTTTTGCAATAGATAACCAGTGCAGATTGACCAGAGTTTGGGCTGCTGACTTATGTCTAGGAATTCCATCCAGAAGTCTGGCTGCCGCGTTTTGTAATGTTTGTAGTTTTTGTAATGACTTTTTCCGGATACCGATAAAGAGAGCATTTCCGTAGACCAGCTTGGTCAAAATAAGGGAGGTAACAACAGTTTTTGGAGTTCATTCGGGATGAAAGGCCTAATTTTCTTTATCAGTTTTAGAGTATAAAATACAGAAGAAGATCGTGCTTTTACATGATGATCAAAGTGGAGCTTATCATCAAAGATAACTCCCAGGTTCCTCCCTTTTTGAGCAGGTGTCCGTAGGGGTCCCATGTTCTGGGGCCACCAGATTGGTGACCAAACAGATCTGTTGTTTCCGAAAAGTAGCACCTCTGTTTTGCCAGAGTTTAATTTAAGGCAATTTGTTTTCATTCACTGATCAATTATTTTTTTTTTTTTTAAATATATTTTTATTAAGTTTACAACATTGAGAGTCACATACATTAATTTGTCAATATTCCGGCTAAATACATAGTGCAGCAACCATTAGGGAGCATAAATCTAGTACAATCACGGTTCTTCCAGACGTTGCCCACTAGTACGTTTCAGTTCTACTTCCACCGTCGGGGAAATACATAGGTCTCCTCGATACACATTCCACCCTCCCCATTTTTTGTCCCATTTTTTTGGACACCCTCTCGACTTAAATACCTCCTTTTCAGCAATCATGCATTTGTCAAATTCCTGTGCCCACGTTCGATGGGAAGGTCTATCTGCCACCCCCCACCGTCTCGCAATCTCCCGCTTCACCAGGGTGTAGCCTAATGTGGTTAGCTGCTGTTCCACTTCTGTAAGGTCAGTCTGTTCCCACATATTAAGGAGGCCCAGGCGTGGTGTGAGGGTAAGTGCCTTTCCTAGTGCGTCTTGAATATTGGTCGTAGCCCCCTCCCATATGGGTCGTACAAATGGACAGTCCCATATTGTATGATAGAAGGTTGCTTCCTGATGACAACCCCAGAGGCATAGCGTGTCTGATCTCGTACCAATCTTCGCTAGTGTGACCCCTGTGAGATAGGACCTATGCAGGATTTTAAGTTGGATTAGTCGGAAGCGAAGGGTGATGGCCGCCTCCCTTGGGGAGATTAACGCCGTTTGCCAGTCTTCATCGTCAATGGGCCCTAGGTCCGCCTGCCATTTCTCTCGGAGTTTGTGGAAAGTGTCTGGTAAATTGTTGGACAACTTCCTATATGTCAGTGATATGGCTTTATTGAGCAATGGCCCGTCTAGCAGCCGATCTTCCAAGGGGGACGACTCTGGCATCTCACTCATGTTCGGGAGAGCAGTGGTGAGGGCATGTCGAATCTGCAAATATCTAAATATTTCCCCCTGAGCCATGTCGTACTTATCCCGCAGTTCCTCAAATTTAAAGAGTGTACCCTTTTTCACCAGATCTCCTATAGTGGAGATTCCGATGGTGTCCCATTTATCAAACCCAGGTTGGTTACATAGCAATCCAAGTCGTTGAGTAAACCACAATGGTGTGACTTGGGTCAGCACATTCGACCATCCTAGGCGGCGGGTCGCCTGATGCCATAACGCAACTGTGTGGGCCGTAGGGCCAAAGTATCTGCCCTTCCGGACCTTCGTATAGAGCGCCCCCATGTATCCCTCCCTACCCATTTGATATCTGTCAAGCATGTATGCCGGGTCAAGTGGGGAGCGATAGATCCATTGATTGACCACCATTAGCTGCGAGGCCCAATAATAGAGTCTAATGTCCGGGAGGGCAATTCCTCCATCATACCATCCCTTAGTTAACTTGCACATCGCTATACGAGGGGAGCCGCCGTTCCACAGTAGTGTCTTGACCTCGCTCTCCACCCCCGAGAAGTATGCATCTGGGACCTTATTTGGACAGTTCTGAAGGATGTACAAGAAGCGTGGAAGGGCCAACATCTTAAATAGGACAGCGTGGCCCACTAGAGAGAGGGGTAGGGATTTCCAGTGCTTGACATTGTTACGCAGCCGGTCCAAAGGCGCAGCTAGATTGCGATCGTAGAAGAGTTGGGAGTCCGGAGTTATGAAGATTCCCAGATATCGGAAGCCCTCAAGGGCCACCTCTACTTTACAGCCCGGGGGAAGCCGGGGAACCGGGCCCAAAGGACAAATAATACCGACTTGCTCCAATTAATCGCATACCCAGAGTACTTCCCAAAGTTTGTGAATATATTTAAAACCCTGTGGATAGACTTATATGGGGAGGCGAGATATAGCAGGATATCATCGGCATAGAGTGATATCCTGTCATCATGTCCTTCCGCCCATTTCAACCCCCATAGCATCACATCACCCCTTACCCAGGAAGCCAGTGGCTCCAACATCAAGGAGAAGATTAGGGGGGACAGGGGGCAACCCTGTCTAGTTCCTCTTTGCAATGAGAATATTTGTGACGTATGATTATTAACCCGCACTTGGCCCTGCAGGATTACTACAATCGATGCTAGTCGCTGGTCATCCGGCAGAATCCCCGCCTCGTAACTGTCATCATACATGGCCCGCAAGTGAGGGGCGGCTTGGGGGGGCGACCGTTTTCAGAAATTCTATAGGTATCCCGTTTGGCCCCATCGCTTTTCCTGACTGGATATTGCGGATGGATTTTTGAATTTCGACATCAGTAAGCTCTTCATCAAGAGCATCTCTGTCAGTGTCGGAGAGTATAGGTAACGAAATATCAAGTAACAATTGGCGGGAGTCGTCTGCCGTGTATGTAGTGGAGGGGGTGTAAATTCTTTCCAGGTGGTCAGCAAAGGCTTCCGCTATGTCTCGCGGGTCTGAGATCTGCTTCCCATCTGTGAGGGTCAGCTTGGGTACCCACCTCTCCCCCTGTTCCCTCCTTTCCAACCAGGCCAATAATTTGCCCGCCCTGTCCCCCAGCTCGTATAGCTTGTGTTGAGTGTGAAGGAGTTTGGACCTCATGTGTTCCCTCACTAAGATCCTGTATTCTGACTGTTTGAGTAGTAGGCGATGTGCAACCGCTTCCGAGGGAGTGTTGTTACTTTCTGCCTCTAACTGCTGGAGTTCACCTTCCAATTGCGTAATCTGTTGTTGTCTCTGTTTTCTATACCCCACTTGCAGTGCCAACGCCTGTCCCTTTAATACCACCTTAAAGGCTTCCCATATGGTCTGCGCCGAGTCCACTGACCCGACATTTTCCTTAAAATAATTAACTGTCTGTGTGAGTAGCTCAGCTTTCATATCCGGAATCTTGAGCAGCCATGGACTGAGGGCTATGGTGGCCCTTGGGCGATTGTTAAAGTAGGTAAGGTCAACCCACACCGGGGAGTGATCCGAGATACCCCTCGGTAGAGCGTGGGGATTGCGGAAGTAGCCAATCGTCTCCAAGTGTGTTAAGAAATAATCAATACGGGACATACTCTTGTGTGCATTGGAGTAAAACGTGTACTGGGTTCCGTCCGGTTGTAGCGAGCGCCATATATCAGTTAAGCCCATAGCTGTTGTAAATTCTGCCATATGTGTGTGGGGTCGTGTCGATTTTTTTTTTAATTTTAAAATGTTTTATATAGCGCTGGCTGGACCCGAGGGTATCAGAGCGCTTTACATGGGTATTCATTGCAATATAGCAAAATTTACAATGAGGTAGAATTCAGAAACCAATACAAACGGTATAAAGCAGCTAAAACGTTACACAATCTAAATACACAAGTTGCAATGTGCAATGTTGCAATGTGGATTCCTATCCCTCCGGTCGTCCATTGTCATGTTAAAGTCCCCTCCCAAAATCAGGGTGCCTATGGGGAGGTCTGTCACTATTTTCCCCAGGTCTACCAGCGCTTTCTTCCCCAGCGCCGGCGGGAGGTATATCGAGACCACATTAAGTGCCTTCCCCTCCCACTGCGCCTCTAGAACAGCAAATCTACCCCAGGGATCCACCCACGTGCGCGTCGGTGTGAGAGCTAAATTGTTCTTAACTAGGATACCTCTACCACGGGATCCTGAGGTATATTCTGCATGGACCAGAAGCTTATAACCCCAGCGTGTGAGGGCTTTGCATTTGTTGCCTACTAAGTGTGTCTCCAGCAGCAATACCAAGTCAGGGGCCTGTCGTTTAAGATACTGCTGCACAATGCCTCGTTTGATTTTATCCCCCATCTCATTCACGTTCCAGGTTAGTACGGAGAGTGATCTTTCTATCCTATCCTCTGTCATAGGTGAAGTGGATAAAAAGATAGGAGCACCCGATGTTACCCCAGGACTCGTTCCTTAAGTGTCGCGATTCTGGCCTCCCATACACACGTGTCCAAACAGTTTAATGCGTAAACAACAATAAGAGCAGCGGCATTCTTCCCATGGAAGCTAATAGCAATAGCTGAAATTAGGTATGACTGTACACTTTGTGACTCTTGAACACAGATTAACTAATGTCCCCAATCCCCCCTCCCACAACTCCGGTACCCCCCCCTTCCCTGCCCCCCTGCCAGTGGATTTCGAACTACACACACCCCAACAAGGCAGAGTGCCTATTCCCTCCCCCCCCTCCCCCCAAAAATACTAGTGGGTGCTGGTAGTCAGCCCGTCCTCCCCCACCTTAAGCTAACAGTACATGTTATGTCATTACGTCTGATGGGTCACATCCGGTTCCCTGAATATTGGGGCTCAACCCTTTAACTGCATACGTCCCCTGAGGCAGACCGTATATACCCCAAGTACTGAGCGACCAAACCCCTTAGGCAAGAGAATGTTCTAGGGAACCCCTCTGTCCGCTCTGCCAGCCCTAATTCACTTATCTGCGACCAGTACATAGTTGTCCCAGTTCATAAAATCTTCCGATCAGCTGCGCGTCGTCTCTCCCAAACCGGTCTGGGATGAATCGTCGCTTAGCTCAGTCCCCTGGGTGGATCTACTCGATCTGTGTCCGCCATTACGATCTCTGCGCAATTTTTCAACTCTGCGCCATCCTTCCAACCAGTCCCAAGCGTCGTCCGGTGTGGAGAAGAACCACGTCTTACCGCCCGATTCTATCGAAGTTTCGCTGGGAAAAGCATGGCGTATTTCACCTCTCTGTCTCGCAGCTCCTTTTTCACCGCCAGAAAGCTGCGGCGCTGGGCCTGAACCTTGGCAGTGAAATCAGGGAAGAATGTAACCACACTGTTGTCCACTTTTATCGTAGGATTAGCCTGTGCCGTTTGAAGTATAATGTCGCGATCTCTATAGTTGAAAACACGGGCGATCAGTGGCCGTGGGGGAGCTCCTGGTTTCGGTCGCCCTCCCGGGACCCTATGGGCCCTCTCGATGGAAAAGTAACTCGAAAGTCTTTTAGGCTGCAGGTGCTTCAGGACCAAGTCTTCCACAAAGAGGTCCGCCGCTGGACCCTTCGCTCGTTCCGGTACACCAAGAATGCGTATGTTGTTCCTACATGCTCTGCCTTCATACTCATCCAGTTGTTTTTCCATCGCGGTGTGTTGTTCCTGAAGTTTGCACACTTGCTGTTGGAGCTGGGAAGTGTCTTTCCGCAGTTCAGTCGTGGTATCTTCCAGGTCTTTCACCTTGGTGTCCATTTTACGAAGGTCTGCCCGGATGAGGGACACTTCTATGTTTACCGAGTCAATGCGGGTCTCCAGGGAGGTACGCACCCCGGTGATTGCTTCCATTATGTCCTGGAGCATGAGGTCCTGTTGCGGTGGGGGGTTGTTCTGTGTGGTTGGGGCTTCCTGTTGTGTCCTGCCCCTCCCCCGCTTTATTCCGGGCGAATTTGGCCAGTTTGTTTTGGGCCGATGTTTTGGGCCCTTTACAGCTCGCCATGTCCTGGCTGTGTTGCGGCGAATCGCGTAGGCCCCCCGAGACCGGTCCCGGTAATCCCCGCCGCCTGCCCAGAGGGGATGTCTGTCGGGTTTCCCTTGTTCCGGTCCCAGGCGCACCCGCCACCTCTCGACCTCCTGGCAGCCTCTTGCAAAACAGAGTCTCCCCCTCGGGCACTCGGGGTCCCGTCTCCACACCCGGTTGCTGGTGTGGTGCGTAGTGGGGCAAATGGAAAGCTTTTATTCCTGGGGAACTGAAGCACAGCAGGGCATCTCCTTTCTCACACTCCTGGTTAATTTCCCCCTGGCCCGTGGGCTGCTGGCCAGGCTCTGCCGTCCCTCAGGCGCTGGATCTATCCCCAGGCATCAGCCGGCGCTTATTGCAGGAGTCCCGCCTCGCCGTGCCCAATGGCGCGCAGCTGTGTTCGTGCTCCACGAGGCCTTGCTGACTCTTCAGAGGGTCCCCTTCCGGACTGCAGCTGCAGCGGACCGTCGTGTGTGGTCGCAGGACTCAGTATCAGATGTCCTCACCTGGACCAGAGACGAGCGCCCGGCCCACCGAGTGGGGACCGACAATTCCGGGGTCTGCGCACAGAGCGCTTGTATTACGGGCCCAGCAGGCCTCCGGCGCCGGGGTCTCAATTTCGGCCTTGCGTAGCCCCGCTCCCTCTTGCGCCGCTGTAAATCCACTGCCGTGTTGCCGGAGCGCCCAGGAGCCTGATCGCGGGTCGCTCCTCGTCCCGCTCACTGTACCTTCACTCCCCCGGTGGTCTGGGGGAAGTCAGTGAGTCTCCGCAAGAATCCCGGAGCCTCCGCCGTTGCTCATGCGAGCGCCGCCATTTTCCCCGGCGTATCAGCCGCTTCTGCCCAATTCTGCCTCGTAATGCCGTTTCTTGGGCAGCAGTCACACTGCTGCGAACGCCGATGGAGTCAGGGGAAGGTGAACCGCTTCAGTGCTGAAGATGTGCCGCTTAGGCATCCGGATTACTGAAGGATAATTTGCGCGGGATCGGAGCCTCGCTAGTGAGCAGCCATTCTTCTCGGCTGCTAGCCACGCCCCCCCCATCCACTGATCAATTTGAGCCGTACAGGAGCTGAATCTATGGACCACCTCTTCCTGATCTTTGGGGATTGACACCACAATGTGTGCGTCATCGGCGTAGGACACCACTGAGAACCCCAGGGACTTTATCAGTTTGACCGGGGGGGGGGGGGTGACGTACAAGTTGAAAAGGGTGGGGCTTAGTGAGGATACTTGTGGCACTCCACATGGCAAACTGAATTGTTGTGGTGTAAAGTTGCCCAAGGCAACATGGTTTCTTCTATTTGTTAGGAAGTCTTTCAGTAAAGTCAAGGCTACGCCTCTTATTCCCAGCTCCCTTAGTTGGTTAATCAGGATGGTGTGGTTAACCGTGTCAAACGCCGCCGAGAGATCAAATAATATCAGGACGGCTTGACCACCTTTATCCATGGTCCATCTGATCTCTTCAGAGGCGGCAAGCATGGCAGTTTCTGTGCTTTGAGCCTTTCTGAAGCCGTATTGGGAGGGGGCTAGTAGATTATTACTCTCAATACAGGCCATCTATTCGTTATTTAGTGCTTTTTCAACTAATTTGGCTAGGAAGGGAAGTCTGGAGATGGGCCTATATCTACTAGGTTCATGGGTGTCCAGGTTGCTTTTTTTCAGTATGGGAAGGATAGATGCCACCTTCCATTCCGTGGGAATATGTCCTGTGCTTAGCACTTTGTTGAAGATTTGTGCAAGTTGTTCTTCAAAAATCCTCGGAGTTAAATGTATAATTTTAGGGGGACAGGGATCTAATGGGGACCCTGATTTGCAGGTTGTTATGAGTTTAATAACCTGCTCTCTGTCAAGGGGAGAGAACCTATCAATAATTGTGGGAAAATCGTTCTCAAGAGGTATGGATTCTTCCTTGTGGTTTAGTACGAAGGAATCGAAAACCTCAGTGACTTTACTTTGAAAGAAACTAGCAATGGTAACACAAAAGGTTTTATTTGCTGTACTATCCTTTTTTGGTCCCATTTTTGATAATTTGGTTATCATGCTGAAAAGTTCCTTGGCTGAATTTTCAGCCAAAAGAATTTTTTCAGTAAAGTATTTTGTTTTCTCCCTATGTATCAAAGTTTTATATTTGGCAATGGCTTTTTTGTAGGTCACTATCTAGAGGATCATATTTGGATCTCCAGTTTCGTTCTAGTCTCCTACATGTTTGTTTCTGTGACCTTAGGCTCTCAGAGAACCAAGGTTCCTGACTGGGTGCTGCGCCGGTGTTTCTGCACTTTTTCGGGTGCTAGAAGGTCCATGACCTCTTTTAGCCAGATGGTGTATTTATGGGCAGCTATCTCCACATCGTCATTCATTATGCTTATTGAAGGAAGTGTATCTACCAGGGTTCTTTCGAGTTCATGTGAGTTTATCTTGCTCCATGATCTGAAATTAAGGGTCCCTGAGGGTGACGCTCTGGCTACTTTTTGTAAATAGGGTGGGCTGATAGCGAAAAATACAGCCTTATGATCAGACCATATAAGGGGAAGAATGTCTGTGACTGCTAGGTAAGTATTATTTGAGAAAATCCCGTCCAGTGTATGTCCCGCTGAGTGGGTTGGAGCTTCAATTCTCTGGTCAAGGACTAGAGTCTCCATGAGTTTTAACAAATGGATAGTGTCCCGGTCGTTGTCCTTTTCTAGGAGAAAGTTGAAGTCGCCTAGTACTAGGTAATCAGAACTAGTGACCCTGTGCTCTATTAGGGTGCTCATATGTGTGAGAAAGGTTTCTCTTGGCCCCGGGGGGTGGTATAAAAACTAGTGACACTGTGCCCTATTAGGGTGCTCATATTTGCGAGAAAGGTTTCTCTTGGCCCCGGGGGGCGGTATAATAGTATTCCATTTAATGAGTAGTTTTTCGTTAATTCAATTTGAAAAAAGATATTTTCGCAGCTAGCGACATTCATGCCTGGAGTGTACTTTATATTGATTGAATCTCTGATAATGATGGCTAGCCCCCCTCCTCTCTTTAGTTTCCTGTCCACATGTACCATTTTATATCCTGAAGGTATGGCTTCAATCAGATCTGGGCCTGATGCTTCGTTTGTCCATGTTTCCGTAATAAATATTATATCTGTGTTATATGTATCGACATGGAGCGCCAGTTCGTGTCTGTTCTTAAGTAGAGACCTTGCATTTATTAATGAACATTTGAAGAGCTTGCTTTCCTGTGTATTTTCTTGTGTCTTCGGTATCATATTCTTATAGTACCTGATTGGAAGCTTTGTGAGGGATAGCTTGCAGTGTGGGCAGGTAAAAAGATTTAAGTCATGGTCCGGTTCTAGTATGGAGCAATTTCGGTGCTTACCTATTGTACCGAATGCTCGAAGCTCGTCGTTTGAGTAAGATAATGGATGCATTCTTCCTGGGACAAGAAGGGCAGGGGTTCCGGCTGTCGGCGCGATCTGGGCGCAGACGGGCTTGCCTGCGGCCTATTTACCCAGCAATCGGGTGTCGATAACGTGCCAGTACAGCATACCTCTCAAACTAGCAACACAGGTTCTCCCAGACTGTCAGGGTGCCATATTTTAGGGCTGGCTGAGTGGAGTCGTCCGATTGCTCCTCCTCTCTGCACTGCTACGGGGCCTTCCGAAACAGAGCTGGCATCACTCTTCCAAACACTGAATCAGCGATTCGCAGCACGTCAGAGCACAGCTACTTCCCAGCACAGCCTTGAAGAAAAGGGGATGCTCAAAGAGCTAACTAAAGAGTGGCAATGGTGTTCATCAACAGGCTCTGTTCCTCCAAATGGACACAAATTCTCAGAAGTAAGCATCACAAAAAAGGTGGACGGAGGCACTGCACTTCTCTGCGGTAGGCGAGGCTTCCAGACTCAAACATCCTACAGAATATCAGAAATCTTAGGTGCTGGGGCTTGCCAGTCTTTGGTAACATTCATACAACAGAAAATAATTTTAAAAACTTAAAAGCGTGACAATATGTGAAGAAAGGGTATTTAAAACCCTGTGTGAATAATATAGCAGAGCTTCACACACACTGGAGGGAAGGAGACCGCATTATTGTCAAATGGACAATATTATTAAATTAAGGGGAAGTAAAGTTACACCCAATGCATTAATCCTGAAACACGTTTAAAAATAAATATTTAAACTTTGCCATAGACTGAGACCAGTTTTAAATTAAAACACTTTGTAGCAGCATATATGCGGACTAGATTGGCCACATTTAATTAAGTTAAAGGAAAAAAATACATAACTGTATTGTAAAAATCAACTACTAGAAATATCTTTCACAAGCCTTAGAAGCCTTAGGAAGACAGAAAATGTGGGTATTGTACTCAGATAAACTTAAGCCTGCAGATGCTCCTTTACAGCAGTCTTCAGGACAAAGGGCCTAATCGCA
Organism: Calotriton arnoldi; assembly: GCA_963921515.1. Lineage (NCBI taxonomy): Eukaryota > Metazoa > Chordata > Amphibia > Caudata > Salamandridae > Calotriton > Calotriton arnoldi. Next base: position 633,678 of record CAWUFW010005817.1, read on the forward strand.
GGCCCCGTAGCCCCTGCAGTGGAGGGGGGTCCCCAACCATTCGAAACTTCATCAGAATGTAATTTATAGAGGGGCAGAATATACATGAGAATTTTGCTTTCTAAAGTAAAAGTAAAAAATGTGTGTATAAAATGAGAACCCAATTGTTAAGAGGTTTTTTACATTTAGTCTTTTGAAGCCATTCACAATAAGAGGCACTATTTAAACAGAAAGTAAGAGCTGCATTCTAACACTAGGGTACAGATTTATGAACACTTTACAACGGTGCAAAGCACCAAAAGTGACGGAACGTGTTGATAAACTATATATTTTCCAGCGCAAACTATTTTTTTGGGCACTGGAAAAACTGCTTAAAAAGTAACACAAATAGAGCTATGCACTAATTTGTGCCAAGGGGGCATTTCATCATTGGTACATGGGTCTGTTCCCACGCTACCACCTCTTGTTTTTACACAAAGCCATATGAAGTGTGGAGCCTAAACTTGTGGCAACGCTTTGGAAGAGAGCAAGGCCATATCTTAATTTGATTGCTGTGGTGCACTGCATGAAATATTCGTAAATCTGCCGCTTACTTTTCAGTGCATAACTTGTTTTCACTGGAAAGATCCCTAAAAGTAACGCAAAGTAGCCCTTTGAGCTGCTTTGCTTTAGTGTGCGTCAAGTGGTTGTTCCAACTCTAACACCAATGTTTTTTGACAGAACGGCCTCTCTTTGTAAACCTGAGATTGAACCAAAATAATGTGACTATCTTAGGTTGTCGTAATGAGGAGAAATATCTTTATTCTGCAGCACACATACAAAGAGAAATAAGCCCATAAGAATAGATTTTGTTCAGGAAGACATCCCTTTCTGACCAAAAAAAGGGCACCCTTGCATCGTGGAGTAAATGCGCCTGCATTGGTGCTAGGCTGCCACAAATGCACCAGCGCAAGGAGAGATCAGAAATGCACCATATGTTAGTATATATGGCACATTTAAGCTTTTTCTCCTATTCACGCAACACAGCACAGCAAGGTCCCTAGCTGCATTGCGTGAAAGTTTAGCAAATCTAGGCCATAGTGTTTTGCACTGGAAGGGTATCCTTTCAGAATATACCCTATGCAAGGCTTACACATACACCTTTGCACTATGGTGCAAAGGTGAGTGAGTGGGTGAGTGGCACTAGAGAGCAACAGCGCCAGATCTTTGTAGCTATGCTACTATCCTGCTCTCTCCCTTTCATGCAACGCAGAAACTTTGATTGATGCATTGCATGAAATAGTAAATTCACCCCTAGATTCCATTCATGATTCTAATATATGCTGCATTATTCTCAACCTGAGTGATCTTCTCATTCCAGGTAAATGCTGGCTTAAGGAATGTTCAGCACATAGATATTCCACACACTACTCCTCTCCTGAAATTCAGCACTCTCTGCTTTCTTGATCTGTACTCTCACCAATAAATTATCTGATGAACAGCAAAGGAGGGTTTTTTAGTGAGCATTGCAGGATGGATGTAGTTCAGGGGCATTAAATAAAAGTCAGCACGAAGAACCAAAGCTGAAGTTCCTCCACCCTTGTATTCAAAACCTATAAAAACGTTGCAGTCAGTAATTCACAAACTTCTATGTACACACACATCAGAATTTGAAAGCACAACAAGACTAAACAAATGGTGCAAGTATACTAAGCAAATGTTGGTAACACTCCTAAATCTCACAGTTAAAGGGGTCCCTCTATTATTCTGGCAATTCCAGCTATGTTTCCACACCTGGCTAATTTGTTCCTCATATGCAGCTGACAAATAAGTTACTTACCTTCGATAATGCCTTATCTGGTAGAAACTAGATCTAGCCGCAGATTCCTTACCTTAGAATTATCCCAAGGTGCCAGACTGGATCTGGAAATTTTTCTACAGCAGTACCTCTGCGCGTTGGCAAGGGTGACTCCTTACGATGTCGTCTACCGGATGCAACGTCGTCAGAGTCCATATAACCCCTCCCCTGATGCGCGGACGTCAATTTATTCCGCGACTACTTTCTGCGCTAAAACTAAAACCGAGATAAAACACGAAGCCACGTATTGAAATTGCCATGGAAATAGTGTGCCCATAAAGAATCCTCTTTTTGAAAGACACATATATTAAGTATCAGCGGTTGTTTTTAACCAATGAAAGCACAACAGTGCATTGAAGGGATCTGGAAGAAAAAGGAGAACCAGTTTGCAGTTACCAATCCAATAATATAAAGCATTTACTCCTCTGCAATCAGGAATTGCACTTAGAAAGGGTATTTACGGAATTTCCAATGTTACCTATGAGAGGAGCACGCCTCACAGTAGTGAAAACGAACTTGGGTGTTTGTTACTACCAGGACATGCAAAACAAAAAGCTACATCTCCTACTTTTCACTTACACTGCACCCTGCCCTTAGGGCTACCTAGAGCCTACCTTATGGGGTGACTGATATGTAATAAAAGGGGACTTTAGGGCAAGTAATTGGAAATGCCAAGTTGAGGTGGCAGTAAACTGCACCCACAGGCCCTGCAGTGGCAGACCTGAGTCAGGATTGGAAGGCTACTTCTGTGGGTGGCACAATCAGTGCTGCAGGCCCACTAATGCAAAAAGAACAGACGATGGACGTAATGCTGAACCAATCAAACTTTCACACCCAGGCACAGATCTGGGTTAAATCCATAGTTTTTTTGCACGCCACGCCATCCAGTTTAGACCCAGCCATACTCAAATCAGTCTTGACCCTGCTCCCCATGGGAACAGTCCAGCCTGAACTGCCAGGCCAGGTCCTCCTTGGACCAGAAACAAGCCTCCTGGGACCGGTTTCAGGGTTTCACCCCTCATCAGCCAGGCTAGCTTGAATCTGGTGGCGTAGTGAGCAAGGGACCCACGTCTAGGCATACCCTTCCCACTTAGGGCGACAAATACAAAAAGAACAGATGATGGACGGAATACTGAACCAATCAAACATTCACACCCAGTCACAGATCTGGGTTAAATCCATTGTTTTTTTGAACACCACGCCATTCCAGTTTGGACCGAGCCATATGCAAATCAGTCTTGACCCTGCTCCCCATGGGAACAGTCCAGCCCGAACTCCCAGGCCAGGTCAAGCATGCTGGTTTCCGGTCCAGGGAGGACCAGGCTTGGCATTTCGGGCTGGACTGTTCCCATGAGGAGCAAGGTCAAAACTGATTTGCATATGGCTGGGACCAGACTGGGGTGGCGTACTGGGCAAAAGAAGGATGAATTTAACCCAGATCTCCTGACGGGGGGTGAATGTTTGATTCATTCAGCATTACGTCCTTGCCCATGGGCATTAGTTGCGCTTTATAAATTATATTCATTCATTCATTTGTTTGTTGCCGCAGCCGGCCCACTAATAGCATTTGGTTTACAGGCCCTCTGTAGGAAGGTAGGATCCTTCTTGCATGGTTACTCCCACTTTTAGCCTGGTGTCAGTGTGTTTTTGACCTAGTCTACTGGGATTGTGCTAATCAGGACCCCTGCAAGTGTGCTTTCTCCGCTAAATTGACATGGTAAGTACTTGGGTACCTCCACAATTGGCAACTGGTGTACCCTTATAAGTCCCTAGTATATGGTAATAAGGTACCCGGGGAATACGTACACCAGGGGTCTCCCATGGGCTACAGCATGTATTGTGTCAAGCATGGGAGTCCACTTAAACTGTGACTACAGTCCTGCCATTGCAGGCTGTGTGAGTTGGTGCTTTCACCTCTCATGACAGATAAAAGTCTCCTTATATCTGAGGTAACTGCACTTAAAACCTACAAGTTATCCCTATGGCAGGCTCTTCAGTCCTGAGAGCAGGGTGCATGGGTATAAGTGTGAGGGTGCCCCTACATGAGCAACAACACCCCCCACAAACCCCGGAGTCGATTCTCCAGGCTTTGTAAGTGCTGTCAGCCATTTTTAGACATATAGTGGCCATCAAGTCAATTACGAGATATCTAACTATATAGTGGCTGCACTGAAACCGGTCATGTTTGGTATCAAACATGTTGGAATCGTACCCCAAAGCTGATTCCAGTGTTGGCAGAATGATCCCATGTACTGGAGGGCTCCTTAGGGGACCCCCTGTACAACCGGTAACAGTCTTTCAGTGTCTGCAAGCAAACTAGTGGTGCTGCTGAGCACAGACACAATTCTGCCCTCCTGCTGTTGAGCCGAGCTCGAGCAGGGGAAGGTAGACAAATAGGTTTCCTGTCACAGGGAGGTGTGACCACCTCCCAGACAGGATTTACTGTATTGGGCTGGGGTGGGGGTGCTTGCCAGCGCCATCAGACTGCTTTGAAGTGCACATTTGGTGCCCTCCTTGCATACTCCAGTTTGAACCAGTCAAGGAAACCTTGGCTCCCGCCCTGGTGCGAAACTGGACAAAGGACATGGGAGTATCCTCCCCTCTGTCCAGCCCCACCTCTGGGAGGGACCTCCGAGTCGTCTTAACCCTTTCCTTAGGGTATTTAAGGGCTCCCCAGTGGGTGGGTCCTCAGATTTGTGATGGGACAAGACTTAACCCTGAAACTACGTGGCTCTTCAATCGTCTGGACACTTGGACTTCGTTGGACTTCGACTGGAACCGAGACTGAATCAAGGAAGACTCCTACTGCTCCTAGTCTCGCTGTTCTGCAAGTCTTCTTCGTTGTCTGCATCTGTGCTTCTTCCAGGTTCTTCGAGAGACCTGTGGGCATCAAGGACAACTGAAGTAATCTCCCTTGGAGTGAAGGAGTCACTCCCCTGAATCTGCAGGTACTGCAACAAAGCTGACTGGTCTGCTGCTCCTCTCTTCCTACGGACTTCCCGAGGCTCAGCAACACAGGTGGTGTTTCTGCAACTTCCTCGAGGCCTGAACTGTCCTCTCTGCAATTTTGAGGTCAGTATCCCTTGTTGGAACCGCTGGGTCAAAACCCTGTGCACCGCGTCGACTTACCGTTGTCAGGGCTTGTTGGCTCTGCACTACAGAGATCTTCGGGCTACAAGAAGCTTCAGCCTCCTGCATCTTTTCCCTCCAAAATCCGCACCCTCACCGCATTCTCTGCACCGTTGGCCTTCATCCTTGGTGAGCTGCTCGAGGTCCTCTTGCGACTCCTGTGCCTTTGGCCTGTGGGTCCTCCTGAGGGTCTTTTACTGCATCAGTGGGCTCCTGCTTGCTCGTGGCCTGCTCTGACTCTCCTGCTGTTGGTGAGTCCATTGGACCTTGCTGCTCACAACATTGCTCCTTCTTCGTCTTCCATGCCAGTTGCAGCTACCAAGGCTTGTTGGTGCTCCCCCCAGACACCGACCACCTAGTCACCGACATCTGACTTGGGACAGCTCGTGCATGGCTCCTGGTCTTCCTCAGTGTCGCCTGGTCCTCACAGATGCAGCGAGAATGTCACCATAAACTCTTCTGGACCTCCTGACATTGGTGGGCATTGTGTCTTCATGCCTCCTGGTCACTTCCGAATGGCATAGACTGTCTCCTCTGCTTGCGGGTTTTTCACTTCCAGAATCCACCCTTGGATTCCACCGGACTCCTTCCTGAACTTCTCCAGAGGCACTTTCTTCGAAGTCTTCCATTGTCGTCTACAAAGGTTTCCGACGTCTCTTCACCCCCATGCACCTGGCTTCCGTGGTATAGGTAACCTGGTTCCCAGGGCATCCATGGGTGGGGTGGCTCTCCAACTTTCCGTCCTCCAAGGGAATTCTTCGGGTTGTCTGGGAAGGGTTCTTCTTTAAAACTGCAACTGCGACTTCTCAATGACTTCCATTAGGCACGAGGCTATGTTCCCACTCTGCCCACAGCCTCCGTGGGGTTCCTGGGGACTTACCTGGGGTGGTTCCTTGTGTCCCCGGCTCCTCTGGGTCTTCTGGTCCAAGCCCTGTTCTCCTTTGCAGTTTGCATTCCACTTTTTTAGTATATGGTTTGGTCTCCTCCTGGAGACCACTGTATTTTGTGCTACTTACCTGATTGCATTTGAAGTATTCTTGTGTACTGTGTTGATATCTCCAGGTAGGAGATATACCAATGTGTTAGTGAGTGTTGAGTAATAAATAGAAGTATTTTTATATAATATTAACTCAGACTACAGATTAAACTAGTAAAACAAGCTGCTTAACACTCCTTCAAGATCAGCCTGAAGGCTGCGCTCCACAGCTACCACTTTGAGAGCTTTCTATGGTTATCAAAGACCACTTAAATCACCATAAGGGTTGCCTGGATTAGTACAAGGTGCACCACTTGAATAAGTGTGTACCATATACTAAGCGAGCCTCCTACAAGGGTACACAGAGTGGAGGCCTCCCAGACAAACAGCAAATGCGAGACCAGGAAACATTATAGCCAATATAGGCTCTTCGCTGATGAAAGATAAGATCATATTGGCGGCTAGAAAATTGGCTAAGCTCCCAATGCTCAATTACCCAGTTGAACTATACAAAGACCTATCACAGGCCATGCTAGATAAGCAGCGCACAATGGCCTCAGTGGCAGGAGAACTCTGCAAGCAGCAGATGCACTATCGCTGTATGTTCCAATTTTCTTCGTTTTTCTGGGTTGATTCAAAAACCTATGCTATCCGCACACCAGAAGAAGCCAAGGACATTCTAGTCCCGCCACAGGAGTGCAACGTGGCTCAAACTGCCTAAGACACGGAACAAAGGCAGATCCGGAAAGAGAGATGGGAGAAACCTAGATCGTCACACCAGACCACGCATAAATGACATTCAACCATACTGCTCGCTGAGGTCCAAGGCCCCAGAGGGGGAACTCATGGCTGGGTGTCCTATGAATCTTCACAAACTCCTGTGTTGCTGACATTGGTGGTGCTTTGGATTATGCAGGTGTCGAGGTTCATTAATGGCTACTACTTTTTGTGTGTTTGACTGTTACACCATGACATGTTTGATGCAACCTCCCTAACAGAAAGGAGAGGCCATGAACACTTATTATTGTGAGCCTCCGCCTCTGGGCATGAAGTAAGAGAAAGAGAGGGTACGGAGGGGTTGGGGTGGGAGAGGGGGGTAAGCGAAGGCCACTGAGTGCCTATGAGAGCGTTGGCCCAACATGATTTCTGGCCTCATTTCCTGTGGATATTCAATGGGGTGAAGGCAAGGGGGTGGAGGGATGGGAAGGGGGGAATCACTCTTCCACATCCTAGGATAGATTTGATTAGTCCCACATGAAGATCGAGTTCCCATAGCCAATTTGCACGTTTAGAATGCAATGGGGTGCACTGAGGTGTGAGTACTGGTCCCTGTATCAAGCCTAATTAGCTTCAATAGATGGTATGGTTGTATCATGAAATGTTAATGAGCTGAATGTCCTCGTAAAGCATCACAAAGTGTGGAGAGAAATTAAAGAGGCACCTCCAGATATTGTCTGTCTTCAGGAGACACAACGCAGGGCTCCCGATACACCTCAAATGAAGAATAAAGCTTATCTCACACAGATCAATGCCTCTGCTAGCACTAAAGGAGTGGGGTCATGACAGCAGTTCACAATGACTTCCCATATGAGATCACGCACATCACTAAAGACAGCTCGGAGGGGTCGCTATATTTATCTTGAAGGTCTTCACCAGAGGAAACCATGTAATATACTTAATATCTATGCCCCAAATCAGGGCCAGGATGCTAACTCGACCCAGACCAATAAAATGATCAGGAATTGGGCGCCGGACTCGTTGCTATGGGTTGGGGATTTTAACATTGTACATGATGCCAGACTAGACAGACACCCCCACGACCGGTGGGGGCAAAATGAATCCCTCAGCCACAAAGATTTGGGTGTGGTCAATCTCTGGAGACACATGCATCCAGGAATACACCTTTTTCTCCCATGTGCCGCAGTCATATTCCCATATAGTTCTGAAGTGGGGGAACACAGAGCTTATGGAAAACAAAGTCAATAATGCATGGTGAGATAGCAGTATTGGATCATGCAATCGTACTGTGGGAGAGATGGGGAGCTGACAGATACAGAGGTACTTGCACTAACTGAAAATTAGACCAATTGTTACTTAGAGGAAGGATGGCTCGAAACCGTGCTGGATACAACTAAGCACTATTCTGAAGAGCACTCTGGTAAGGAGATACAACCTAATACGATACGGAACACTTTCAAGGCAGTCCTCCGAGGTCAGTGCACAGTGGAGAGAGCACAGCTGAGCAAGATTTATGGGGATCACAAGGCATCGCTGTAGGTATATCACAAAGAAGCAGCAGAAAATCACAGAGACACTGGTTCTTTGAACGCTTTCCAGGAGACCATCACGATAAAGGGGAAGCCAGATCTCCTCGTAACAGAAAAATTAGAGAAGGCACTGCTAGGCCTTAAACAAAAATGTTATGAGCAGGCTATTCAGACGGGTGCATTACTGGCACAGAGACTTAGAACCAAAACTCTCTAGGCAAATCCCAGCCCTACGAGGTCTGGAGAATACTAAGCTTGATAACACCGAGGATAAACTCGATGCCTTTGAGAATTTTTTTTCTGAGCTATACCTGGAAGAACTAATAGATACCGCTACAGCACATCCTTTCTAGATGAGGTGAGACTCCCACATTTGAGTAAAAGCAACAGAGTTAAGTTAGAGGAGTTAATCACTGAGGAGGAAGTCTCTGCCACAATCTTAACACTCAATCCTGGCAAATCCCCGGCCCTGATGGCTTTTTTAAATCGGTTTTACAAACATTTCAAGGGCGCTCTGGTTCCACATCTAACTGCTTTGTTCAACTCATTTCTCTCATCTTAATAAGTGACTCCTATGGCAGAGACACACATAACCCTGGTACTGAAACCAGGTAAACCAGTTACTGAATGTGGTTCATATCGTCCCATCGCAGTGTTGAACTTGAACGCAAACATATTTACAAAGATTTTGGCTAACAGGCTTTTACCCCATATGTCATACTTGTTAGATACTGACCAGTCAGGATTTGTCCCTTTGCAGCAGACAATGTTAAAAGAGTGCTACACCTTGTTGAGAAAGCCCATTATAAATGTGTACCCCTGGCGATATTGTAACTAGAAGCTGGAAAGGCGTTCGACAGGGTCAACTGGCTCTATCTTTTTAAGGTATTGAAAGCTACTGGATTGAGACCTCATATGAGGACATAGATAGCGGCCAATTATAGCATTCCGAATGCCCGTGTAATGGTTAATGGGGAAAGATCAAACGGGACCCTCCTCCACAGAGGAACGCGACAGGGATGCCAGCTGTCCCTGTTGCTATCTGTGCTAGCAGTAAAGCCGCTGGCTGCGACCATTCTGAGGCAGACAAATATAGAGGGATGACTTTTTGGTGTGGAAAGACACGTTATACACCTTTTTTGGGATGATATACTTCTAACCCTCACAAATCCTACCCAGTCGATCCCACAGGCAATGGAGGTCATGGACACGTGCAAAAATCTCAGGATTCAAAGTGAATCTAGAAAAGTCTGAATTGTTGACTGTGGGACTAAACACAGAAACGTGAATGGAACTGACGACAACACCCCCAATCCACTAGCCAAAAAGCTTACAAATATCTGGGGGTGTATATTACCCTGCACCACTGTCAACTATACGCAGCTAACTACTCGGGTCTTTTCCATGCCGTTAAAGTTGACCGGTCCAGATGGTAATCACTGTATATCTCCTAGGGGGAAAGAAAAAGAACTTTGGGATGAACACAATGTGGGTACCATTAGGATGATCCCTGAAAGTCTATGGGGAAGAGAGAATAATACATTAACTCCTGGAAGCCGTTACCTGTGTCTCTGAGTATTCCTCTTCATATAGTACCGTTGCTGCAGATAAATTATTTTCTTGGTATGATCCTGCTATAGATCACTGCCAAACACTTGAGGCAAATTATTTTAATGCAGACAAACTCCATGTGGTTGAGTGGAAGGGTCAAAATAAAAACGGACACTGATGTTGATTCAACAAGTGGTGGCCTCAAATTCCCTAATATTAGGATATATGTGGGGACTAGACTGGCACAGCTCTTTCGAGTTTCTCAGAGTTCCAGAAAGGTCCATGTGGGTGACTTTGTCCTGGACACTTCCAATGCACCAACGTACTCAGGCAGATTAAATCTCTTCACTAGCCCAAACACACACTCGAACATTTCAAAAAATGAAAGCAGACATGCATAAAAGGAAAAGGATTGAGGCTAGCTAATGGCTAAACCATACCACAAACAAAGACTGATTCATCCATGCAGAATTTGAAGAGAGCCTCCGAATATGATCTGGCCTTCGTGATCTCTGAAGAGGTATTGTCGGCCATCTTGGTACTCTGGTACCCTGGATGGAGGGCGCCACAAATGCTAATACATGATTGATAGTGTTAGGTGCAATGTTATTACCCTAAAAAAGACTTTGTGGTGGGCTTAAATTCCCCAATATTAGGATATATGTAGACAAATATGCAGCACAGCTCTTTCGAGTTTCATTGAGTTCCTCTTTATGCTATGTGACTGCAGTTTTCTGGGAAACAGGACATGATATGGAAGTTGGTAGTGCTCAGGGTTTAGTAGGGTACACCAGGCCAAGCCAAATGAAGAAAGAAATGTAGGTTGCTGGTCCTTACAAAGGTCCCCAAAAATATACAGTGTCATTGGAAAACAGGCTCTGCTGGAGCTAATATTACAAGTGGCTACTTTTGATGACATCTTGCAAACCCGGGACAAGATTTACCAGAGTCTTAAAGAGATATGGGGCTGTTTCTGCTCAGACACCTAAAGGTATGACAGAGGGACTGGGAGAAGTTCCCAGTCCAGAGAAGATTAACAGAGGAACTGGAGAACCTTCCTTGAAGTTATGTTTCTGTTGCTTTTTAATACCCAGACAGCAAATATGTCAAATTGCTTTTTAAATTAGAGCACACTGCTGGTACGTATGTAAAGGTGCCCAAGGCTGGATTGAGAAGTTTGAAGGAGTACTGTGCCCAAATCAAGGATTAGATGAGGGCATTGATTAAGAAAAAATAACTAGTACAGCTAGTTTGTTTTAAATCTTATTAATTCTTTGTGTCTGCACCTATAACCATGCTAAACATAAAAAAGAAGGATTTACATTTTAAATCATGACTGGGATGTGCATTTTATTAACATATGACTTAGCAAATTCTGAAACTGTCAGATGTCAGAACCTCTTACAAAGATCCACACGGCACGCAGGGGTTACTGGGCCCAACTGTGGTTGTTGAGGCCTTTTATGATGTCACGGGGCCCAGCCTACTATGAATCCTGAGCAACTGGGCCAAGTACCTCTTCTGCACTTGACTCTCAGTTGTAGCTGTGGGCAAGCAGTCAAAGGCTTCCTCTTTTCCTCTTTGAAGTGTAGACATAGTGTAATGAACTCAAAGAGCACACCACAAGGTCAATAAATCAATGTCCAGTCAAAAACTTATTTTCACAATAAAAAGAAGTATTTCATTGTTAACTGCACATTAAATTATGTATTATGACATTCATAATCAATTAAACAATACCCTTGCGGTAGGGCCCTAGTGTTTCACTGGCTAATCCCTGTCCCACTCGCTCCTCATAATGTGGTCAGGGTTATTCAGCACATATTGGTGGCCGCATCCAAGAAATGCTCGCTAATAGGCCTTACTCAAGAGTTCACTCTGACTCTTAGGAAGTGGTCAAAAGGGTCTTTGGTGCAGCAGCAACTTAAGCAGCGAGTCCCCCAGGGTCCACTAAGCATGTACAAGGCTTACTCACTCCTGCAGGGAGGAAGCGTCCAACATCTCAGTGGGTGCCCTGCCGCAATGCCCCAGTTCTGCTTGGTTGAGTCGATTCCGTTCGACACTCGTGGTGCTGGCAATTACTGTCAATAGAGAAAAGCACAGGAGGTAGGGTTGGATTAGGCACGTCACAAGGACAAAATTGGAGACCGAGTGAGACTGGGCACGTTAAGTAGGGAACATCATTAATTTGGGAGCTCTCAGTTCAATCGTTCACTCTTTAAGGCACTGAGTTTTGCATTAAGGAGTCTCCGGGGTGCTTTCATGACTCTTCACACAAAGTGTGATTTTTGGCAAGCAATTATCTTCTCGATATTTAATATAATTAAGGCCACCGCAACCCCTCATTGTTTAGGAACAAAATGATACAAGAGACACCACATCATTTCTCATGTCAATGTTCTTATGTGTAGGGCAAGCGTTGAATAGCAACAAAATGCCCACACCAGGCAAGGCTGCACATTAACACCCTGAAACACGGATAAAGTGTCAATTTGCCAAAATAGCAGCCAATCCCTTAACACAATTAAATATGCAGCACCAGAAGTAGTATTTGAACAACCCTCTCTTCTGCAGAGTAACTGTTATTCACCCCGACCCGGAAGTGCCCAGATACATGACAAGGAGTACGAAGAAGTGCCAAGGTAGCAAATGATTTTGTGCAAACCACATACTGAATTGTAAACCTTCATACAATAACTTCCACGCATCTCACAGCCCCAAACATAAAACACTTGGTAAAAGAGTACAGACAACTTCCTCATAAGAGATGATCTCCACCCCCTTAACCAATTGCATTGGCCCTCTCAAATACAAACAAAAGGGTTAATCGTTATCCATAACTACAGCAGAATGCAAGATCCTTCTGGGAAAGGAATCAGAGAGGTGGGCCACTGAGGTTGGCTGTCATCTGTAAGGAGCAGACTCCCATTTGCCAACCACCACTTCACCTCAGACTGCTATGCACAGTTCCATTCCCTTTGTTAAGAGACAAAGGATTAACAATACATTGCACAGTGAGACCACCAGTATTAAGACACTGAGCCACGGCTGATGTCTCCCTGCTGTTCATGTCAAATCCCCAACTACTCGAGATGCAGAAAAAAGCAATTAAACAGTGTGAGAAGGGATCTAGCCTGACATCCTGCTGCACCATTGAGAAGGAACAAACACTTTGTTAAATGTTATGTTAAAACCACTTCTATAGCGCACAACTCACCCGGGGGCATAACACTTTTGTTGTTTTTGCGGCCCTGTTGCATAAAATTGCGGGCATCGCGCATCTTGGATAATTTTGCAGTAAAATTGTGATTTGCAAAATCGCAAAATCGTATAATTTCAAAAGGTTATACATTGGCACTGTATAATCTTTTGATCAGCATTACCATTACCATGCAGGATGGCTGGCAGGTGCTTAAAATTCCGAAAAAGCGGACTGGCATGCTCATCAGATGGGCTGCAAGGCCCTCAGCAAGCAAAAGAAATGAGTGGCCTGGCATGCATGTCACAGGAGCAGAAGGTCGTGAGCAGGGCAGAGTAGAAGCTAAGAACTGTTATGAGTCACAGTGAGGCAGTGATAAAGAAGGCAGGGCAGAGCAGAAACTAGGACCATCGTGAACCACTGTAAGAAGGAAGTGAAGGCAGAGCTGAAACCGCGATTACTGAACCACACTTGAATGGTGACAAGGAAGGCAGGTCAGAAATGAAGCTAGGACCACCATGAGCCCCGGTAATGAGGAAGACTGTGTTAAATAGGCATTCATGTGACGTTGGGACAGCCTTTTGTGGTCAGGCCACAATTAGGCGGTTATCTTAAGGTGAGACTCTCATAAGAAAAGCCTATTGTATTCAAAAAATTTAAATCCAGTTGCTTTCTGTATTTAAACTATGCATGAGATAAAGAACTAAATGTGATGATGAAGTGTAGATTTTAGATATAAAATAGTCCTAGATGTATTGCAAATGAACAACTTCCTGGGGGGAAGAACGGCACACCCACTTGTTGAAGGCATTAAAGTGAAAGAAATACTCCTCTGGGGCTGATCCTACATGTGATTGACAAGGTCTCAAATCTATGAATGTAAGGGAAATCTCACAATGAAGCCAGTGATTCAAAAGTGCGGGCCCAAAACACATTTCCTGTATATTATAGAGAGCGGCATTGTCAAGCCAGAACTAACCAGCATTGGTAAACGCAATAGGTTTCGCCTATGTGATTAATAAAACAGCACTTGGGTCACGGGAGACTGATAAGAGAAACACATGAGGAACAACAGGAAATAGTATGCTACAGCCAATAGAAATGGAGGAAAAGTAAGTGGGAAGCACACAAACCAATGAAAAGCAAGGGCGAGATGTAAGCCCCTTTTAAGATTTATATTAAATACAATAGATTTCGCAAGCGCTGTGCAGTCAAAACCTAAAAAGTGCCTCGATCAAATGCTTGCTGTGCAACAAAAGTTCACGAGTAGCTGTTTAAAGTTATAGGCAATGAAAAGACGTCTCAGATGCTTTCCTGTTCTGTGTTATACATTAAAAGGATTCCCATTTCAGAAGATGTGAGACTGCCAGAGCTCTGATAATACGATACTGTCTCCCCTGGCGGAGTCTTTGTTTCCAGAGGTGCCTCCAACGGGCCTCAAGGTGCCCTCACTTTCAAACTTTCTCCCCACAGCTCAGTACTGCAGAAACAGACTGCAGAGAGGCGACAGGGTGTGCCTCAGTGCTGAGCCCAGCCTGAATCAGAGGGACTTTATTCAATTTCAGTGGTGTCCAGCGTTTGTCCACGATGGCTGGATCCATGCCAGATTTTTGGGATAAACACCAAAGACACATTTACATAAAGACAGTGACTGTACATGGGATTTACTCACATAGCAAGTATGCAAAACTGTGCCGGGGGCACCAGCCTTTGTGTCTAAACATATAACATCCTCAGCCTCTCGGTACAGGAGGTGGTTTCCCAAGGATCTGAATCCACCAAATGTCCCACTCGGCCAATCTGTTTGTGTCTCTCTCGAACTGCAGAGCTTTCCTTTGGCACCGCTCAACCCTGTCAATGCAGCAGGCCTTCCAAATAAATATCTGTTTTCCTCATTGAGGAGTTGAAGGGTCTCATTGCAATATTTATTATGTATGTTAGAGCTGGATATCACTTTATTTTGGTAAAAGCAGCCACACATGGCGACAAGATCCCGAGCATTCGCAGTATGGAGCATCAGGCTGGACCCCAAAAGCCAGTAAGTTCAGCTATGGTGTGAATGAATGGGTATCTTTGTATACTTCCTAATGCCTCGGAGAGAAGCAGAACAGAACCCCGCAAATTGAAAGTTCGGGGGTCAAAGTACGAAGTACAGAGATATGAACTGGTTAGCCCAAGATCACTGTGTCAAGTGGCAAAATGAACAGACCCTCACTCACACCCGGGCTGCCTTTAAACAAAGCGGGAGCAGAATAGCTACAGTGAAATAAAAAAGTTCCTAAGTTAAAAAGTCACCCAGATGTGTGGGGTGCAGTCTGAGTTCATACACAATATCCAAGGGCATGGTTTGTGATTCTTGGCATTTCACTGCCTGTCTTTGCGTTGCCAAATAAAGTTTACGTCCCTACCAGTAGAGTTCGGGTTGAAACGGCTGCTGGGCATCGCAGGGGGAAAATTAAGTTGTGTTTCCTTGTGCAGATAGTCTTCAAAAGTAAGTACCTGCACAGCCATTAGTATCACTAGCATTGTGTGCTGTGGTAGCCGTCATCTACAGTGATCTTTTTAGCGGCGAACGGAGTCTATGGGAATACAGGGGGATTCCCACACAAACCTGCCTTTTGAAAGGCCTGTCGGGCCAGGGAAACCATAGACACAGGCTGATTCTGCCCCAATCCCAAGCTCTTTCATAGCTCAAGTCAGTGGGACCGCGCCCTTGTTTTCTGTCACCCAGTCCTACTGCGAGTACACTAAATAGATCTGATACAACTGTTGGCTGAAGGGGGGTAGGGGGGCAGGACACGTTTTGTTAGTTAACAATCTACAGGGTGTGGAGCTGTAGGTCATTGTATACACCGGCAGACCAGAACAGATTTTTGTATTAGGGCTTGGGGATTTGATGCTGAATCCCAAAAAAGCCCTACAAAAAAACATGCATGGTCGTAAACGGTGTTTCCCCTATTCCACCTAGGAGATAGCTCATTGAGGAAATCCACCTGATCCTATCGCACGCAGAACAATCCATTCTGTATAAAAAGGCAACTTTTCACTCAGCTCTCCTCTCCCTGTAAATGTTACCAAGAAGGGGTGTTACCTGGCAGCACACGGGGCTCAGGGTTCACCTGATTTACTGTTTCTTGTTATCACTGACCCCACAGCTTTAGATAGGAAGCAGAGCTGTGTTAAGAAAGTTTGACGAGCGCGACCTTGTGGCCACAATTATCATTGTCACTGTTAGTAACAACTTGTTCTTTGGTGGCTTTGGCCCCGGGGGCACTGGTGTGTGCGCGATGCAATAGAGTGTTTGCTTCCCAACAGAGGTGCTGCCATGCTTCAAAGAAGTTCCAGTAAAGTGGATGAAAACAGTACTTGGGACATGGGAAACTGATCAGAAAAGCACATGAGAAACACGGGAAATAGTATGCTACAGCTAATAGAAACGGGGGAAAAGTAAGTGGCAAGCATACAAACCAATAAAAAGCAAGGACAGGATGTAAGCCCCTTTTAAGATTTATATCAAATACAAGCACTGTGCAGGCGAAACCTAAAAAGGGCCACATGGGCGTATGCATAATCCTGCAGTAATGTGGTCAAAGGAGGAAAATGGAAAGCGAGAGGAAGACACAGGTGGAGTTCTGCATGTCAAGTTAAGTCTCCAATATGGAATGTACCTCCGGATTTATCCCTTAATTTGACAGCATTTCTAATCACGATCAAAGTGTTCACAGATTACTAATATATTCCTTTTCATTTTATTTCCTCTTTTCCTCACTTTGTGAGTGTGTTTCTGCTTCACTGTGTTCGACTAGTGAATAAGGTTCAGTCATTTGATACTGAATGCCAGTAAGATAGAGATCATGTTTGAGAGACAAGACAACCCTAGGAAAAACTCAATTTGGAAGGCTAACAAGGGACCCCCACACTTTCTTTAGTCTGAAAGAATAACCATGTTTTCTCTGCTTATTTCCGTCAGCTGTGTCTCATGGAACTGATTGTGTCATTTATTCCTCAAGATTCATAGGCACCTCTGGCAGGGGCCAGGAATCAATGCAGGATACCTTATGGAAATGCATGTTATGCAAGCTCTTCTTTCCATTCTACTGGCAAGTTGAAGAGGATACAGAAATTGGCAGTGTGACTGGTGTTTGACCTTTGGAAATGTATTCATATTTCTGAGTTATAAACTTCAATGGCTTCTGATTGAGCAGCATTTTATTTTTAAGATCTTGTGCCTGTTTAATTGAGCCTTTTATGAGATTAGAAAATGCCTCCGCTTGTGTCACTATATCTCTCAGCTCTCTCCTTGACCCGAGCCTCTTCTCCTATTCGGTGTTTCACACTTCAAATGTGATCACTATGGTAGGAGCACCTTCTTTTTTGCCCTTCTAACACTGGAATGCTACCTCTCAATTTGCATTTACTCTCTAATCAGTTCTGTTTCAGAAATACCATAAAACTCACTAGATCAGCTAAATATATTTAGTTTGCAGAGTTGTTTGGCTTCCTCAACCTTTTTCATCAGGCCTCCAGATGGCCTCTGGCAAAAAGTAATATCATTTATTTATTTATACCGAAAAACCTCTGGGATAATAACTACAATTGTTAAATTATATATATTTCAGACATCCCAGCAAAGCAAGAAACGAATAGCAGCATAGTATCTCTAGACAGGCTACATGCAACATTGTGAAATGGCTTCCACAAATGCAGGATGTTATAGAGTGTCACTCACCCGGGGATTAAAGTTCCTGTTAAAGATGGTTGCCTGTATTTAAGGGACACAATTTTGTTATGCACTACATTGGTAGCAAAACGTGTTTTTTAGTTGTTCAGGCTGGTAGCACTTCCCTTTGCAGTGGCAATCATTTCCAGTTCAGTAAACTGTAACATGTCTTACTTACACAAGGTGATAAAAGTCATGATGAAAATCTGAGTTCCTTGACCCAAAAAGACAGAGAGAAGCATTCCTTTTTGGGTGGTCTAAATATATCACCATGGACTAACTTCCAACCAAATTCATCTTGGGCATCCTCCTGCATAAAAAGAAATAAAGGTTGTAATAACTAATTATTCAAACAAGTATAAATAACAAATGGATTAACACTGAACAAACAATGAGCAAACCAAAAGGACCGATGGAACCTTTGCTCAGTAACAGTTTGACACTGAGATTGATACATTGTTCAAAGTGTATGACAAAGCAGGGTCATGTATAGGTCAATGTCTCCATGTCACTAAATATAAAGATTAATTTAAATTAAAAGCTAGAAAGAAAGTCTGAAAGAGTAGGATAAATAGGAAATTAAATACATTAATTATTACATTTTAATATTAAACCTGCCAAAACATATAAGACCGATACAGATTCCCTTTGGAACCGGTGGAATTAGATAAAAGAACTGCCGTTACCTTGGTACCATAAGATCAACTGCAAGTCAAATTAATAATTTTGATTACAGCATTTGTCAATAACCAATGAATTACAGAAAAGCAAACAAAAATTGCATGGGATTCATGTGTAAAATCAGTACATATTTTGAGGTTTGTTTACAGACAGATAAAAACATCTATAGGTCATTCAGATAAATACACGAGGATATGATGAGTGATCAGAAATAATTTTCTACTCCTGAGCATAAATCTTCACAGAAACTGATAAACTTGTTAATCAACTTGATTTGGGCTACCAATGTGTCCAGAGTGACTTCAAATAATATTAAATTAGCTCTTAAGAAGGTAGATTTAAAAAGGAAGAACTGCAGGTAACTGAATTTGAGTCCTATTACAACGCAACACGACTCCAATATGCACTGGATTGTAATAATTGGTTAGCAGTTAATATGTATACATAATTAGGAGAATAACTGCAAATAAACCAAGTGAGAGATGAATCCAGGATTCAAGAATAAATTAGAATACACTGCCGAATATAAATGACAGTTTCTAGGACCTGGAATTGGGTAAATAAAAAATTGGTTCAAAAAGTCCACTGCCCAACACTCAACTCATTCTGGGAGAAAATATTTGGGTTCATAAACGGTTTGTTTGACTGTACACTAACTAAAGAATTCTCCACACTTACCATGGCTTTTATGAGCACAGACGTAAAAACCGCACCCGACAAAGACTTACTTGACCTGTTGCTAACTGCGGCAGTGAAAATGGTCCTAGCAAACTGGAAAGACACTAGTAAAACCACCTACAACGGCTGGTTCAACTGGATCACACATCTTAGAGGCGCGGACAACATTGCACTCCGAAACTCACCATGGAAACCAGCATCCAGGAAAATGTGGAATGCGCTGGACACGTACCTGGACTCTTATGAACCCCCGTGAAGATAATGTTCCGTCAGCAAGCTTCCTACAGGGATGCCAATCACACCACAGGACGTCATATGTCACAGAAGCCACAGGGAATATTTAAGAAATGTAATTCTCGCTGCCTGTCTCCTGTCTCCTTTCCCTCCCTTGTATCTATCCCCCTTCTCACCCTTTCTCTTTCTCTTCTCCCTCTTCTTCTTTAACTACCGCCAGGTGGGGTTAGCTAAACATTTGGGACTTGCACGTCCCTACATATCAAAGTATAAAACGAGCCTGTAACAACTCTGCTAACCCTGAAACAGAACCGCCAAGATGTTCATGTAAAAAAAAATAAAAAAAAAAATATGTGAAATAAAAATAAAAAAAAGTCATTACCTACCAGAGGTTAGAGGACGAAGGAAGAACTTGGAATGGCATACTAGACTGGGTAAGTTGATAAGTGGAAATGGGATCAATTATATTGTAATTGAATATATAAGAACTTTTACGAATTCCTGTGATAAAACAGACTGAAAACCAATGGTGCCAATTGATTCCTGCAAGAACACAAAGGTTTGAGTCAGAGAGATCACACTGATGTCCAAGAAGCGGTATACAAAAGACATGGCATTGCATGATATATAAGAGGGTCGAAGAAAAGTTATGGGATATCAAGAAGCACCTAAAACAGTAGGGATTACAGAAAGCTAACACGTGCCTGTTGAGTGCCTTCATAAGTGATATGAAAAAACTTATGAAGGGTAAATGTATTTTATTTACTTCACTTCTATTTACCAAATAAACCAGCACTGGCTGAGGAGAAAACCCTTGTATATAATGAGGGGAACATTAGGAAAATGATACGGGTCGCATTTAGACAGTCTGTAATGGAGGAGTGAATCGCTATAGAAGTAAACATACATAAAATGCATGGCCAACATTCTTAGAAGCGGGGGGGGGGGGATTATGGCCAAACAAGTTGGTAACAGACATGAAACCCGAGCGCTCCCATGTACCAGCAATAATCCTACAAAAATAAGCCATTTAATGACCCAATCCACAAAAATGGGATTAATTAATCAAAAGACAACATTTATTTGGGACATACGGCAAAAGCCTCCTGGCCAACTGAAACATACATAGCAAGGATCAAAGAATGGCCCTCCCCTTCATCAGTCAAAATAAACAATACCATAGTTTTAAAGGAGGTAACTGACAAAGAAGAAAGTGCTTGAGAGGTGCAAATCCAGCTGGCTGACAGTGGAGCTACACACCTTAGAACAGAGGCAATACACTGCTTGACTACTCTGCAGACCCAAACAGCGATCACCAAACTTCATTTAATACAAAAGGCAAACCTTAAATCCAAAAATCTATGCTGTGCACACAACTAAAAACCCAACAAACAAGAGAAATTGACAGACATTCCAAGCAACAATATACAAGGAAGTGACTAATAAATCTAACAGGAAGACAAACTGGACATCATCTTTAAGGTTATCAAGCACACAAGGGAGTATAAGATTAAATACATTGAAAATGGACTCTATCCCTCTGGTGTTGCTCATTAACAGATCAGCTCAGAGTCCAGGAGATAGAGTTAGCCCGTGCAGAAGAAAAGACAGCTAGCCAAGACACATGATAAACTGGACAGATTGAATGAAATACCGAAAGTATGCAGCATAGGACTTGGAGGCTCGTTTCAGGAGAAACTATGCATTGATAACTGGACTTCCTGAAAAAGCAGAGGTACCCACCATGGAGATATTCCTGCAGAAACAGGTCATATAACGCAAGTGGTCCCGGGCAGGATAGCCAGGTTTTTTTTCCATGGAAAGGACCCATATGGCCCCTGCATGGCCGTAACCATCAGAATGCAGAAGTAGCAAGCCTCCTCAAATATAGGGACCATGAATGTGTATTGCACATAGCAAGCCAAAATATTCTATATGAAATCCAGAGAAGGAAAATCTTCATATTCCCCCATTTTCACGGCTGCCATACAAGAGAGAAATAGATTCCTGAATATAAAACATGCATTTCACACTCTCAATTTAAAATATATGCTGATGTTTCCTTCCGAACAAAAGACATTGGATGGTAAGAAAGCACATTTTTTTACAAACCTGGTGGAAGCAAGAGAATGGGCAGATAAATTAATACAATATAATCAATTTAAAAAAGATTCAGATGCTAGAAAAATAAGCTAAACAAGAAAATGGTGAATACACAGTAATTAACGAAAAGAGCAAGCAAAAGCTGAACACAGACATGCAATTGCATTCCAATATGAATAGAGAAGATTCCGATGCTCTGTAATTGGGCACGAAAACTCAGAATGCAGCACACAAAACTATAGTCAGTCAGAAGAAAATTGCCAATATCATCCACATGACTCCAATGTCTGAGGCTGAACTACTGTAATATATGTTGGAATGGTACAAATCTGTAGAGAAAGAAATGAAACTGATGTTGTGCAAGTGTGAGGTGTGACCGGTAGAGGGGTGTTCGAAGTACATGCTACACAAAAAAGGTATGTTATTAAGTGGTGTAACTGAGGCAATCAGACATCCAAAAACTATGCATTTTAAAAAAGTTGCATGGGTAGATACAGTGTCACCAAAAATGCTATCACCCTACCCACTCATTGCCACATACAGCATGGATTATAATATTCACTATGGTCCTAGAAATAGTTCACAATCAGTTGGGATGGACCCTGTCAGTTTGGAGCTGAGATCTCGGAAGGGTACCGTTCTCATGTTTAAAGCTGAAGTCAATATGCGTAAGAAACGAAAATAGGAACTTTGGCACAAAGCTTAATGTTTTAATGAAAGGAACTGGGCAGAAAAGAGACAGGAGAGAGGCCAGCCAAAATATATGCTTATCCATACATAACACAGATGACTATAACTAGGCATTAAATACTCACATGGAATATTGGAGGAATGGGAACTGAGGCAAGGAGACACTAGATATTCTCATATTTGCACAAGCACAAAGTGAGCATAGCATGTCTTCCAGAAACACTCAAAAGCAACAGAGGGTGCAAAAACCCCAAAAAGATGGAAATGTTTTTAGTTTTTTATAACATTCTCTTCATATGCAAGAGGCACCTAATTTTGTTAGGCAGGGATATGCTTCACAGTACTTAATACTAAAATTGATCCACAGAGTAGATATTTCTCTCTTCTAAAGACAAAAAGCTCAGCCGAGCACTCAAGTATATTTGCTCTGACCACGCTCACCTTCCTTTCATCAAATAAGCCTGGAGGAGGCTTTTTACTGTAAACATTTTTTCTTCACCAATTTAGTGGACTAAGCTAATCCACACCTATCCAACTCACCTTCCAAGGAAACATACATATGGTCTACAGCTAGAGCTCTACTTAAAGTTGCTCACATTTTTTCCACAGTACAAAATACCTGTCTTTTGTCAACTTTCTTCACACACATTCTGTAAAATGTTAAAATTTTGACCAGCATTTACACAATTTGAGACTAAAGCTGATATTTCACTTGAAACATTTCTCCGCCAATCCTGTGCTCCATGGTACACAGCTGTACTCCAACTCAAACTCCCCTTTGTCTAGTGTTAGCACTCTATTAAAGACCATAGACACCCCCTCCCCCAAGCAAATCACCTTAAAACAAACCCACCAGCACTAAATTGTCTTTAATGCAGTGTGAGGGCTCTATATTTTTTTTAAGCCATGCTCTCACGGTACAATTTGCCTAAAGTCTTTGCTGATTTAGCTAGCACAGTCATCTAGTACAGGGTTCTCCAAAGTCGGTCCTGGGAGGCCGGATCAATGCCAGATTTTTAAGATAACTACTTTTATCAAAATGGGGATATGCTAAAAATCTGGCATGGATCCGGCCCTCCATGACCGACTTTGGAGAACCCTGATCTAGTGCAAGGTGACTTGGACAGTTATTCTAAATCTTTAGGAAAATCCTACTAGAGACAATTACATCCATGCCCCTCCCGCCCAGTTTTGCTTTATACATCAATTCCAGACACATCGTATTTATGGTTTCTGGAGATTTCTTTAACATTTCCAGAGTCCTTTGTTTAAGATTTTGGGAGTAAAACAAACAAACAACCTCCACAGAGGCCTATTCTGCAAATCCTCATCTGCTAGGTAAGCCAACCCGGGTAACCTTGTCACAACTAATCGCTCCAATGAGCGCATCATGAGATCTGTCAATGCTCATCATCCTCAAATCACTACATTTATTGAAGAACACAGTACAGATCTTTTCTGCATAACAGAATATTGGTTAAATGTCTTTTCCCAGTGCATTGTGGACACTTTGGTCTTACCAGGTTACATAATATTTAAATAAGATTGTCTTTTCAAAACAGGAGGTAATGTTGCAATAATATTAGGAGACACTTTCAACTGCTTTCCTCCAGAAACCGCTAACTTGTCCATCCTTGGAAAACTTAAAACTGGCCATCTAAAGTGACCCTTCCTACACACAATTTCATTTAAACGCTTCACTATATACCTCCCCACCCAACAATATTGATTTAGGCAATTTCAACATAGACTAGAACTCTAAATCCCAACTGTTTCAGGACTTAAAAAATCTGCTGAAGATACTCAAACTGGTACAACTTTTCTCCTCCTCCCTAAATCACAAAGGGAACATTTTGGATCTGATCATGACACTCAGAGAAGATATCACTGGTCTGCCACCTGTGGAGGTTAACTGGTCAGATCATTCCCCGCTTCTTTTCCAAATTCCCTTCAAATTTAGAGAAGTACAAAACTCACTACACAAATCCAAAATTGGAATGTGTAATACCAAACAAATAATAAAGGATTCCATGAAATATCTCTTGATGGCTAAACTCGATAGGCTGGACTTGAAAGCTCATATTGACACAGTACACAAACTCTGTATCAACCACGTGAATGACTTTGTCAACACCACAACTCCATGAAAGCTGAAATCCCATAGAGCAACCCTGAGAAAATTCTGCTTCTATAAAACATTGCCAAAATGTAAGAGCGAAATCAGAGCCCTGTAAGGAACATGTCATAGGGACAAGACTCAAACATCCAAGTCAAGGCTAATAAAAGGCCAGAATAGACCACAAAAGTGTAAGTTAACAAGCAAAATCATCCTTTAGACGGGAATAAATTCTAAAATTGCTGCAAAGCCTCACAAGAACTCTTTTCAGCTACATAAACCTAAATAAAAGAGGGACTAAGCCAGAAACGTATGCTCCCCTAATCAAAATACAAAGAACTTGGGGCCAGATGTACGACCGTGGAAATAGCGCCTCGCAAATTGCGATTTTTTTTGCGACTCGCAATTTTCGAGGTGCTATTTCCAATGTACAACAGTGTTTTTCACACGGTTAGCGATTCCCAATGGGGTCTCAAATAGAGAGGCTCATGAATATTAATGAGCCTCTCGCAATTTGCGACCCCATTGGGAATGGCAGGCCCTCCCAGGTATGGTGGCCTGCTGGGCTCAGCAAACCACCATGTGTGGGACTGCTTTTAAATAAAGCAGTTTTTTTTTTTTTAAATGCAGCCCGTTTTCCTTAAAGGAAAACGGGATGCATTTTTAAAAAAGAAAAAAATGAACGTTTCGCTTTATTTTTTAAGGGTAGGTAGCGGTCCCTGGGACCACTGCCTGCCCTTAAAAATATTTCCCTGCATTTGCAAAGGAGAAGGGGTCCCCTGGGGACCACTTCCCTTTGCGACTTCATTACCACCCTCTTGACGAGGGTGGTAATTTGCAAGTATTTTCCGCCCGCAATTGCGGACGCAAAACATTCTTACATAGGGTTGCGCTCGCTATTAGGAAGGGAACGCCCCTTCCTAATAACGAGTCGCAAAACCCTATTTTGCGACTCGCAAAAAATTGCGACTCGCAAAATAGGGTTTGTACATTCCCCATGCTGTTTTTGCAGGCGTTACGGGTTCAAAAACCCGTTTGCGCATGCAAAAATGGTCGTACATCTGGCCCTTGCTGCTTTGCTACCAAAATTACCAATTGGAAAGTCAACCTCGCGACTCCCCTCTTACAGTCCCAAAAACTCTGACATTTGGAGATGCGTCATGAATTCCAAATTAATGGCCTCTCTAACGTAGTAAAAATGATGCGCTCAACCTACTACTGTAGTGATGTTCACTCAGCTTCTATAGTAAAGGCCATTCGCCATCTATTGCACCCTAGTTGTTGATCATTTTTAGTGCCTCTCTATCGCAAGGAAGTTTCCCCAATTGTCTGAAACAGCGCCAAATCTAGCCAATCCTCAAAAACCCTAATGTTGACCCTGTTTCCTATAGACCCAAATGCAACCTACCTCAGCTTGGTAAAGTGATCAAGAAATAAAATTTGGTTCATTGGCCCTTTCTCGAATAGACATTGCAGAAATTTGGATGTAGCCCCAAGTTCAGGAAGTGGTTTGCTGTCAATGGTAAAATGTCAGCCGAATTCCTGATTGGCGAGGATTCTGGCTAGCGCCTGGTGAAGAGCAGGTGGAGAAAATATCACTAAGCTAATGATATCCTCCTATATGTCACCAATCTAGCAACCACCATCCCAACACTTTTCCAAATACTGGGGGAGTAGGGTGCCCACTCGGGCTAAAAGATAAATTGGGATAAGTCTGTATTACATACTTCCCAGACCTCACAAGTGACTATCGCTGCCTCAGGGGTTACGAGAATCATTGGAGAGCTTTAAGTATTTGGGGATTTTTATAACATTGCATAAAAAGCTATCCTTCCGTCACAATGTGGGAGGGTGTTGTTGGAGTTCCAGACAGGCACGGTGAGGTGGAGGGAGTTGCCGCTTTCACTGAGAAGGGCAGCAATATTTAAAATTATTACACTGCACAAATTGCTGTATGTCCTACAGAACACTTACTACCCGATCCCGCTGGCAGTGTTTACTCAAATAAACAGTGAACTAAGGACTCTTCTATTGGAGGGAAGACACCCACGGATCTGGCTAAAGACATTGCAGCGTAACCAGTACAATGGGGGGGGTCGCACTTCCAGATGTGGAGGGTTACTATTGGGCAGCACATCTGATAAACATTAACAACTGGATTTATGCCCCTCTGGATCACCCAACATTCAGACTCAAGCGAGCTTTGTTTGAGCACAGAACGTATATCCACTTTCTATATGGGGTGGGAAGGGCATGCAGAGGCTGCAGTTAGCAACATAAGTAGCGTTGGCGGCCTGGAGAAGGGCAATAAAGTTGCTTTGGTGGGCCAGTATGGTCACCCTAGAGACCCCCCTGTGAAAAGGCATATGGTTGCATGACATTGCAAAACTGCTGCGCTTTAGGGAGTGGGATACCATTGGTATCTCAAAACTGGGAGAAATCTTGAGGACGAGGACATCATGTCCTTCTCTTCGCCACAGCGGGATTATCAGTTACAAGTGTTCCAATTTTTGAGGTATGCCCAACTTAGGCATGCTTGGGGAGCAGAGGGGTTGTGGGGGGCGGACGTGCCAGAAAATGCCCCACTGGAAGGTCACATCTGATGGCAGAGTTGGACAGACGTGCAGTGTCTTCAACCTATAAGACTATAAACAATAACATGGAGGACTCCCTGGGCCTACGGAGAGAAAGGTGGCAGAAGGATTTGGACAACTTAGAGGACAGACTGGGAGGCGGAACTAATGCATCCCCAAAAGGTATCCATCAAGGCCCGTCTGCGCCTAAAATAATTTAAAATACTTTACAAGATATACTATGACAGCCTCAGATTACACGCAATAGGGAAAAGCACACTCCCTTACTTGGTTGCGCTGCACTGACGGCATAGGGTCCTTCATGCATACATTATGGGACTGCCCACACATCCGGACACACTGATAAAAGATCATCCAGGAACTCTCTGCCATATTGGACACGATGTTACCACTAGACCCAAGATTTGTTCTTCTAGGGATCCCAAATGATGTAATCCAGACAACCCTTATGGTGATTTCAGTGGTCTTAGACAACCATAGAAAGCTCTCTAAGTGGTAGCTGTGGAGAGCAGCCTTCAGGCTTCATCCAGGAGGAGTGTTAAGCAGTTAAGAAACCCTGTGGAAGACAGAATGTTGGAAAGTCACCCCACCCGTGGATACCCCAGGAACCAGGAAACCTACACCAGGGAAGCCGGGTGCATAGGTGCAATGTGACGTCGGAAACCGAGGTAGACCACAATGGAGGACTTCATTAAAGATGTTGCTGGCGAAGATTGTGCAAGAGTCCGTTGGAATCCAAGGGTGGATTCTTGAAGAGGAGAACCTGAAAGCAGGGGGGACAGAGTTTATGCCACTCGGAAGTGACCAGAAGTCATGGAACAGCAATGCCCACCGATGACGGAAGATGCAGGAGTGATGACTGTAACCTTTTATACCCTAAGAAAAGGGGTTAGGACGACTCAGGGGTCTCTTACAGAAGAGGGGCTGGACAGAGGTGAGCATACTCCCATGTCCTTTGTCTAGCTTTGCGCCAGAGCGGGAGCCAAGGGCTCCCATAACTGCTTTAAACTGGAGCATGCAAGGAGGGCACCTAATGTGCCCTTCAAAGTAGTCAGGTGGCGCTGGCAAGCGCCCCACACCCCAGATCATTACACTAAGTCCTGTTTGGGAGGTGGTCACACCTCCCTGTGACAGGAAACCCCTGCTCAAGCTCAGCTCAGCAGCAGGAAGGCAGAATCGTGTCTGGGGTTGGCAGCAGCACTAGCTTGCTGGCAGACCCTGGAAGGCTGATACCAGGAGTACTGGGGGCTTATTGGAGGAGCCCCTCACTGCATGGAATCATACCTACAACACTGATAACTGTGTTGGGGTATGATTCCAACATATTTGATACCAAACATGCCCAGGTTCAGCACAGCCACTATATAGTTAGCCATCACGTAATGATGCATGGCCACTATATGTATAAAAATGGCTGACAGCACTTACATAGCAGGGAGAATCGGCTCCGGGGTTTGTAGGGGTGTCCTGCTCATGCAGGGCAACCTCACACCTATAACCCTGCACCCGGCCTTCAGGATTGAAAGGCTTGCCTTAGGGTGACATAGGTTTTAAGTGTAGTGACCTCAGATATAAGGAAACGTATATCTGTCGTAAGGGGTGCTAGCACCAGCTTACACAGGCTGCAATAGCAGGCCTGAAGTCACAATTTGAGTGGTCTCTCATGGGTGGCACAATACATGCTGCAGCCCATGGGAGACCCTTGTGGAACCTATGCCCTGGGTACAGGGCTCGAAAAATCATAAAATTGTTACTAGACCTGCAGGTCTAGTAACTTAAAAAATCTACTTGACTTAACTGTAATACACTTGACCTCTGTCTCTGAAAGTCGAGCAAATGTGACAAGTTAACGGCATTCATTTAAAGGCATTTTTATTGCTCATTCACTTTGTGAGCAATAAAGATGCCTTTAAATCTTGTTATCTTGTCACATTTGCTTTGCTTTCAGAGAAAGAGGTCAAAGTCAGTTTGTCTTCCTACTCGCCAGAAAGGGCGAGTAGGACCTAAAAATAGCTCGTCCTAATTAAATTTGTCTCGCAAATGCGAGCAGGCGAGTGGTTTTTTCGAGCCCTGGGGTACCTTACTACCATATACCAGGGACTTACAAGGGTACACCAGTAGCCAATTGTGGAGGTAACCAAAGTACTTACCATGTCCAATTTAGGGAGTAAGCACAGTGGCTGGGGTACTGATTAGCAGGAGCCCAGCCAGACTAGTCAAAAAAACATACTGACAACAGCAAAAAGTGGGGGTAACCAAGAAAGCAGATCCTACTTTCCTACAAACTCCCCCCCCCACCGCCCCCCCAGTTCCCCCCAAACGAAAGGAGATGAGACTAACCTTGCCCAGTTGAGTCTTCATTTTCTAAGTGGAAATATCTGGAGAGTCCATCTGCGTTGGCATGGTTACGCCCAGATCTATGTTCCACAGAGAAGTCCATCCCCTGTATGGAAATGAACCACCTCAAAAGCTTGGGATTTTCACCCTTCCTTTGTTTTAGACATAAGAGGGGCTTATGGTCTGTCTGAACAATGAAGTGAGTACCAAACAGGTATGGGCTCAACTTCTTCAAGGCCCAGATAACAGCAAAGGCCTCCCTCTCAATAGCTAACCAACGCTTCTCCCTGGGGGTCAACCCTCTGCTTATAAAAGCTACTGGTTGGTCCTGGACATCTGCTTTAAGTTGTGATAGAACTGCACCTACCCCTATCTCAGAAGCATATGTCTGGACAATGAATGTTTTGGAGCAATCAGGACTTTGCAGAATGGGAGCAGTGCACATGGCCTGCTTCAGGTCATCAAATGCCTTCTGACAGCTAACTGTCCACTGAACATTTTTAGGCATTCCTTTGGACGTGAGATCATTAAAGGGAGCAGGGGTGGGGTAATCGTATCGCCCGACGCCCGAACCAAGTAGATTTTAATAATGGGAAAGAAGATTTATTGTCTATTTTGTCCGACGGACAAGTAGACATCAATTCACTAAAAATATATGAGCTGTGGGCACTCTGGGGCTCACAGCCAATTAGAAATGCTGCCAGAAAGCCTTTGGAGGTCTTTGACTGACTGGAAGCCCATTACTGGGCTTTATCTAGCTAGTGATTGGCTGCGGGAATCTTGAGCTAAACGTCGGTGTTCTAGCGCGGATTCCACACTGGTGCAGGCCACCTGCTCTTGGAACACAGCTGCCGAATGTTCCAGGGCAGGACCCGAGGCAGTAAACACTTTTTCCGCTGCCAGGTCCCAGCGTTGTGGGCCGAGTGGCCTGGTGGTCTCTCTGCTGCGGATTGCTGCGTGGCTCGATCGCCCTGTCCAGTGGGATCTGTCCAAGGCAGGCCACTCATCTATGGTGCGCTGCTGCGCACTTCCTGGAATCGGGAGCGGCAAGTCGGCGTCTCTGACACACTGTATGCATCCACAGCAGGTGAGTCAGTCTGATAATGGGGTTTGCGGCGGTCCGAGCCTTAAGAAAAGTATGTTAACTGTAATTCTGCATGCAATGGTCTGGATTCAGTGAGCGTGGGGGCAGGGTCAAATGTGTGGCATGTTAACAATTTACAATCAGGCCCGGTTCTAGCGGGTGGGCCGGGTGGGCCAGGCCCACCCAAACATGAGCCTTGGGCGTCGGATTGGCAAGACGGGCATTCGGCCGGTACCTGAGGCCCAGTGCCCGAAGCTTGATGTGAGCCGTTTTTTCCCCCCCATCGGTGTTCGGGCTGGCTCTCCTGATCCCAATTCAAGAGGCTGCTGCAGCCTCTGCGCAGCCCAGCACAGGTTATCGCGGCCCATTGTCACATATAGAATGACAATGGGCCAAACCCAGCAGTCACAGCATGTGGCGGGAGCTCCCGCCCTGGCCTTAGGGTATGACAGTGAGGCCTCACCACGGGAGATGCTGCTACTGCAGGCCAGAGTTTTCACTCCCCTTGGAACAGAAAGTGATGGGGGCAATAAACAGGGTTTTGCTCCCTTCCTCCTCGCAGTGGATGGCTGGCCCGACTCCAATTTATGCTGGCCAGGCAAGGCATCCTCACTGCTCTACCAACCTCCCATCTCAAACTCAGTATTTAACCAGAAACCAACCCCCGCCTCTGGCTCTTTATCTTTCATAGTGCCCTGTACCTGGCATTCTTTAATCCCCTGTCGGCCTCCCCTGTTCGCACCAGCCCTAACCCCTGGGCCTCATTGTCCTGCAGGAGGCTTCAAAACAAAGGGGATTTTAAACGCAAATTGAAAAAAGCTTCGAATACAATTGTCACCGAGAGTAATCTGTGAGAAGCAACAGAAAGCAAGCATTTTCTACACGTATTGTTTTAGTTTTGTTACAATTATTTTTAGCCGGTATTTCCTGTGGGGCGGCGCGTAGCTCCGAAAAACAACCCAGATCGGTGTCAAGAACAGGAAGCGAGGTACCTACATAGAACAATATGGCTTGTGGTCAGGTTCAGATAGAGTTATATAAATTAGGATGTGATTGGGGGGGGGGGGCTTTTTAAAACATAGTGCAATGGGATTTTCCTTAGCCTAGAATCACACGGTTTGTTTGGGTTAAGTAGCGCCGAGATTAGAACGCAGCTCGTCACTTGAATGTAAATCTACAACTTGTCCGTGTGACGGTCATTACGAATTTCCGGGCAAGCAGGGGTTAGACGGTTTAAATAAACAATACAGAAAGGTTATATACACCCGATATGCAACAGACACGTAATTGAACAAAAGGAACATTGACGACTTTTAAAAATTGGAATTTGCGTGAATAATAACCCATGTTCACAAAAATAAATACCTCGTTAAAACCATTCTGGAATAGATTACTATACAATCATCGTTACATTTGTATGGCGGTACCGTGGGTTGAGCACCAGCTGACCCCATGTCACAATGATCCTGACCAGGGCTGTTAAAGACGGCAATGCATTCTGGTACTTGTAGTTTTGATTTCATCAAGGAGCCCAATAGACTCAACTACCAGATTACAAACGTTTGAAGAAGGAAAAGCCAGGCCTGGAGCATCGTGTCCTTGTGGTAGTCACTAAGAAGTCTGAGGCCAAAGTCCAGATTTCGCCATTCGTATGTTTTGTGACCAAGCATAATTATTTGACCTCTCCAATTCACTTGGGTGAACTGTAAACATATCTACTAACTATACTGAAAGCTGGTAGCATGCTTGAGACGTACCACGCGTGCAGTGAACCGATTGTCTTTTTTTGCGAAGTCACTTACTGAATGAGCAATTAACTCGGCATACGTGTTGCATGCCTCAGCTGCCTGGTTTCCTCCTCTCTAGTCACACTGAGCATGAATTACAAACTGAGTAACAGTAACAAGCATTTGCAATGCAACAGGTCTCGCATTTAGGCACCA
Organism: Calotriton arnoldi; assembly: GCA_963921515.1. Taxonomy (NCBI): domain Eukaryota; kingdom Metazoa; phylum Chordata; class Amphibia; order Caudata; family Salamandridae; genus Calotriton; species Calotriton arnoldi. Next base: position 665,796 of record CAWUFW010005817.1, read on the forward strand.
ATAAAAATGTCCAGATAACTGGTGATTAATGATCCTGCTGGAGAGCAATCCTTTGTCGGTAGTTTTGAAATGCAGATAAACTATATTTTATGTGGATAGCTCAGTAGGTTACTGCCTTTGTCACAGAGATTCTTGTGTTACTTGCAGTTCAGAAGTTACAGTCCTAACATAGGACAGTGACCTATGAACTGTCATCAAAGAGCTGCATACAAACATGAATGGTATAGTTAGAGCTTCACTTTTTTGTGTTGCAATATAGTTAGAACTTCCCCAGTCTTTCATTATTCTAATGCTGCTAAAAAGAGTTTGGGCAAATATACATTTTTATTAGTAAAGCCCCCCACCCCCCCCCCCACCAACGACTGGGGCACGCTTTAAATCCTGAGTTTGTGCTTCCCCAGCCCAAACGCTCTTAAAATATACTGCCCACCAGTATGGATGACGTGAGTCCTACACCTTATAATCCTCATTGGCTTATGTGACATTCCCTATAGACTGATTTACCTACTTGTATGATTCATTATCTCTGTATAATGTGTGCGTGATGTAAAGTACTGTGACACCCTACACTGATATGAGTAGCGCTATACAACAAATGAAATGCATATGAGAGAGGGGCTACAGAGAGATGAAGGGCACTGTTGGAGGGTGGTAGTAATGGTATCTACGGAGAAAGAGGTCATTGGTGGGGCGTCAAACAAGACTTTCGCACTAGTGCTAAAGCCGGCCCTGTCATGGCCTTTCTGTTTTTTGTTTATTTAATTAGCAGTCAGGTCATGAGTGCACAAAGACTGTTTGGTCGGCCCTCTGGGGCCGCCCAAACTAGTCATGCCCACTCTGCCCTTCTCCATGCAGGCTGCATTGGCTGCAATGCAGCCTGCATGGAGAACATGGCCTCCACATAAGCCCCTGGCTGGGCGGCGTCCCGACCAATCACAACACTGCTTGCAGCATTGTGATTGGCTTTGGGGAGGGAGCCTGGCTGCCTGCATCCTGTTTTTGCCAGAGACAGGAGAGCAGGAGCCGAGAAGACGTGGGACCCGGCCGGCGGAAAGGTAAGCTACATTTTTTTTTAAATTAATATTATTAAATTAAACCCCCCCGCGTGATCCCGCCCCGTGTGAACCCCCTGCCACCTCTTCCTCCCCCCTCGAGTCATGCCGGCCACGACTGCCGCAGTGGCCCACCCGAATGCACCATTGGCCCACCCAAATAAAAATTCCTGGAGCCGGGCCTGTTTACAATAAGGCGGGAACCTCTCCTATCGCAATGTAACAATGGAATCAGTGTAGCGTTGATAATGAGTGAAAACACGATGAAAGGAAGTTTACTATAGAGAGACATTGACCTTTACTTTGTCTCTGCTTTTATGAACGAGGTCGCATTTGGGGGCACGGAGCAAACAATAATACTTTAAACACCGGGAAAGCTTACAGAAAATGCAGCCTTGCAAGATTATGCGTGCGCTGTTAATGGAAACATTTTTTAAATTACATCGTTTTCCTGGTGTTAAACAAATCAAGCTAAAGTTGAATAAAGGAAACGCCACTTGTGCAGCAGGCAGAAAGTATCTTCGAATTCCAGGCAATGCTATGTGTGCAGCGTATTTCACACTGGTCACCGAGATGTGGTCCACTCTTGGCGTCTGAAACGTCGCAATGTCCACATTTTTGCCCAAGATGAGGTCTCCTTTACCTTTTCCGCCACAGTCTTTACTTTTTTTTTTTTTGCATATTTATATAGCGTGAACTCGACCCGAAGGTATTGGAGCGCTTTACATGAGCACAGTATTTACATTACACATTCGGGCACGGGGAGATTAAGTGATTTGCCCAGAATCACAGGATGTGGACGCGACCCCGAGGCTCGAACCCTGGTTTCCAGCACCAAAGTCGGCAGTCTAGCCGACGGACCACATCCTGTCTTTTCCTTATTCCGTTACCTCCCCCTTCGCTTCATGGCTTCTCGTTTAATCATTGCCCACACTATCTTTTAATCTTGCCACTGCGGCAGAGGAAAAGCCTCACGTCCGCGCCAATTTTTATAGGCTTAATCCTGTCAAGAAACTGGTTATTCTCCACATTTTGGGCTCATTCCTGTTAGCCTGTACCTTTTATTTGGTTGCATTTCTCGTCTCCTGTACCTACTGTAAACCGCCCCCACCATGCACAGTGCTCTGGCAGTTTGTGCTAAATAAGCAGAGCCACTGTAATGAAACGGCAGGGAAGGTCTAAATTATGCGGCAGGGAAGGAATAAATTATATAGCCACAAAAATGTAGCATAATGCAGCACATTTTTGTTGATACTATTACTTTATTATTTTGACATCTGTACACGTTAACACGGTCTGTATAAATGTTTTGCCTCATTACTTTCAGATTAAGACCTAAATACCGCAATAGCAATGTAAAAGAGACCAGTCACTACTTGTGAAGGGCTTTTCACTGTGTGGCAGGACATGTTACCCCTTTTTAGTAACGTTTGATCTGTTTGAGTTAGCATTTACATTTTTTTGTTAAAATATGCAGTTTAAGCAGCATGTGTTGGATTATATGGCAAATTATGTGGAAAACGCCTCAGCTGTAGAATCTCATAATTAGAGTGGCTCTGTATATAAATCACGTACATACACAGGACCTACCATCAGTGGGGGACCATCTTTCATGTGCAACGATATAAAAATGGCAAAAATTGCAGAAGCGAGCTCAATATAAAGCGGAAATTATCAAAATACAAAATTGTAGGTCTCACAATCACGTTTTATTGACAACTGGGTGAAAATATACAATGTTCCCACCTCAGAATTTTATGCAACCGCTGCAGTGTTGCATTTTTGTTGCACAGTTACGCAAGCAGTAAAAACGAGCTGTTGGAAAGTGGGTTATTGGTAGGGGCAAACGTAGGTCTGCCACTAGCAATAAGACCACAAACACCTGATAGGACTCAGCATAGGTCTCAGAAAATTCTTCCTATGCTCAACCCCTGGTAACGTGGCTGCGAGCAGACAGGCTTAACTTCAAAGACAGGTATGTAAAGCATTTAAAAACACCAATTCAGTAAATAATTAAGACACAACACATAATAAAAATCCAACACCAATTTATAAAAATAGGAAATATTTGTATCTTTAAAATGACACCAAAACGACAAAAATCCAATGTAGGGAACCGGAGATATGAATTTTCAAGGTTTAAATAAAATATAGCACTTAGAAGCATATAGCACCATATTGGGACATAGGCTCGCGATAGACCGGGCCAAAGTCAAAGTTTAAGGCCGACCGCGATGGAGCCCTGAGCGGATACCCCACGCGGAAGGTCCCGGTCAATGTTTTTACCTTCGCACTTAGAAACTTTTCTGGAGCTTTTCTCCTCGAGGCACCTCGACGCTCTCCGTCAGTCCGGATCCGGTGCGGCTCCGCCGGATAGCCTTTCGACGATCTCCCGGTGAACTTCCCTGGAGCGGACTTAGAAACTTTTTCAAGATCGCTTCAGCGGGGCAATCCAACAATCCAGGCCGACACGCGATGGAAGGCAGGCGGATTGGCGCTCGCGGTTGTTCCCGGTCGACTTTCTTACGAGCGGACTTAGAAGCTTTTCTGGAGCTTTTTCTCGTGGGGTCCCTCGATGCTCCTCATGTAGCCGGATCCGGTGAGGGTTCGCCGGCTTCAGATTTTCGCTAGTCCCGGTCAATCTCTGGAAGTCGATGCGATGGAGCTTTTAGCGGGACGAACCTGGTGGGCTTGGCCGGCTCGCGGTTGAAGGCAGGCGGCTTGGCTGACCAGGATGAGTTGGTCCCCCTATGGAGCTTTTTTTCCAAAGTTCCTCCAAAGTTCCCCAAACTTCTTGAACTTCTTCCTGAAGTTCCTCAAAGGGTCCCAAAGTGTCTCAAACTTACTCCAAGGGTCTGGAAGCTTCAAGATGGTCCTTGAAAGTTGAGGACTTCAATTCCCACAATGCACTGGACGTCACCCTTACAAATCCACTGGTAGCTCCCCAGGTTGATGATTCTTGGTGGTGAGGGCCCAGATGAGCTCTGTTAACCTGTAGCTTGCAGGGAGTCCACTCTTGACTTCTTTTACTCAGCACAGTTAGTCCACAAAACTGTAGTTTCAGGTGGTGCAGTCTCCAGAGGTCAAGCCTTAGAAGTCTTTGCACAGCAGAACTTTTCAGGAGGGCCAGTCTTGCTTTCTTCAGTTTCAAGCAGCAGATCTGAGGGGCTGGGCCTCTCTCAGATACTTATTCCACAGTCTCTGGGTCATCCAGGAGGTCAAGCTTCACCAATAGGAGTAGGGTAACCTCCCACTCGAGTGACTCCTTCCTGCAGAGTGTGGCATTATTCTATCCGAGAGTGCAACAAAGCTTCCAAATCCATAATGGCTGATTTTCCAGCAAGGAGGTAAGAGCTGGCTAAACACTCCCACTGAGTTGGCTAATTAACCTAGCCTCTCCTCCCTACATCTGCACATATCTTCCTTAATCCGGCCATCTGGCTGAGGTGGGGGTTCAAAGCTGTTAATGACACTGCTCTGGGCTCTGCCCCTTTGAAGCTCATTGTTTACGACCCTCCCCTGGCCTGGCATTCCTGCAGAACAGCTCACTGCCCTCCCAGTCCATCCGGCTGGCCCCAGGGGATCTTTATCACCTCTTCAGGCAGGCTGGCTAATCCCCTTAACTCTGACCAATCAGGGCAGAGCACTGGAAGGCTGGATTTGGAACTAAAACCCAGAAAGTGTTATAACTTCTTGTCTGTTCACTTTGGGAAAAATTCAATAACATCATATTGTAGGATTTATCAATACCATTCTAGTGAGTCTTTGAATGGAATCTTTATCCCTCTCCTATCAGAAGTTATTGTTTAATAACTATCCCCCATGTTAACCTATGGGGCAGGGGGTTTGAAATGGGAAAAATGACATGGGCCATTTTTCCAGCACCAGGACTTACAAAAACATATTTTATAAGTACTTGGCTTATTTTCACAGGACCCCCACCCCATAGGTCACCTAGGGAGACCCTAGGGGTGCTGAATCTGTAAAACTATTGCAGATCCTCCATGCCCAGTGCCCCCAGCATCAAAGTCGAATTTGGGCAGCACTTTACACAATGGGGAGAGTGAAATGTGAATTTCACTTAACCCAGGGCATATATAAACTCATTTTATAAGGGTCTACCTTATAGATACCTGACCCCCCACCCCTGGGATTCCTAGGGGAGACCCTGGGGGTCATTATTATGCCAAAACATTTTAGGTTGACCAGTTTTAAGTGCCCCAAACCCCAAAGTCGAGTTTGGCCACAATTGACATGTTTAAGAGCAATCCTGGCGCCCAGGGCTGCTTTTAAACTGACCACAGGCTTCAGCAGGGCACACATGCAAGTGCAAAAAGGCTGCTGGCCTCTAAACTGCCATGCCCCAGGATACTGGGGACTTATAGGTAGTTTCAATCCCCTGCCCTATTATATACTAGGGGCTTATGGGGTAGGTCATGCCAATTACAGGGGTACCCCAACCCAAAGTGTACCCTAGTGTATGTAGGTGCTTTACTGTTATCCAAGTGTTTCAGCATGGCACTGGCCCTGGGCCTGGTTAAACAGAGCCCAGGGTCAGTCAGAGTCAGTTACCACAAGTTCCAGTCAGCAAAAGTTGGGGGTGCCCAGGGCACAGGATGACTTTACAACATAGCCCCCCCCCAAACGAAAGGTGAGGGGTTACTAACCTACACCCTGGTAGTCCTCCTCAGCTAAGTGGAAAAACCTGGAAAGTCCATCTGCATTGGCATGGGCAACCCCAGGTCTGTGTTCCACTGTAAAGTCCATTCCCTGTAGGGAAATGGACCACCTTAACAGCTTGGGATTCTCCCCTCTCATCTGCATGAGCCATCTGAGAGGCCTGTGGTCAGTTTGAACACAAAAGTGAGTCCCAAACAAATATGGTCTCAACTTTTTCAGTGACCACACCACAGCAAAAGCCTCTCTCTCAATGGCACTCCATCTCTGCTCTCTGGGAAGAAGCCTCCTGCTAATAAAGGCAACTGGCTGATCAAGGCCCCCTTCATTTAGCTGTGACAACACTGCCCCAATCCCTTGCTCTGAAGCATCTGTCTGAACTACAAATTCTTTTGTGTAGTCAGGGGCCTGTAACACTGGGGCTGAACACATAGCAGCTTTCGGAGTGTCAAAAGCCTTCTGACACTCTGGGGTCCAAATCACCTTCTTGGGCCTCTTTTTAGAAGTCAGTTCTGTGAGGGGCCCCACAATGGTCCCATAATTTTGAACAAACCTTCTATAGTACCCTGTCAGTCCAAGGAATGCCCTGACCTGAGTCTGGGTAACAGGTGCTGTCCAATCCAAAATAGTTTGGATTTTAGCTTGGAGAGGCTGTACATGGCCCCCACCTACCAGGTGGCCCAGGTACACCACAGAACTTTGCCCTATTTGGCACTTGCTTGCCTTAATAGTCAGGCCTGCCTGCTGCATGGCCTGAAGCACTTCCCTTAGGTGGCTTAAGTGATCCCCCAGGTAGAACTGTATACAGCTATATCATCCAGGTAAGCTGCACTGAACTGTTCCAACCCAGACAAGACCCTGTTCACCAACCTTTGGAAGGTGGCAGGTGCATTCTTTAAGCCAAAGGGCATTACCTTGAACTGATAATGTCCCTCTGGGGTGGAGAATGCTGACCTCTCCTTTGCTCCATCAGTGAGGGCAATCTGCCAGTAACCTGAAGTCAAATCAAAAGTACTCAGGTATTTAGCAGCCCCTAACCTATCAATGAGCTCATCAGCTCTAGGTATAGGGTGAGCGTCAGTCTTTGTGACTGCATTCAATCCTCTGTAGTCCACACAGAACCTTAACTCCTTGGGTCCCCCTGGGGATTAGGTTTAGGTACCAGCACCACTGGACTGGCCCATGGACTCTCAGACGGTTCAATTACCCCCAAGTCCAGCATCTTAGCAACCTCAGCTTTAATGCTGGCTCTGACATGGTCAGATGTCCTGTATAGTTTATTCTTGACAGGCAGGCTGTCACCAGTGTCAATGTGATGTACACACCACTCAGTGATGCCTGGGGTCAAGGAGAACAGGCCAGCAAACTGCTCCAGCACTTGCTTACAGTCTCTGTGCTGCTGGTCTGTCAACTTGGGAGAGAGTACAACCCCCTCCACTGACCCATCTTGCACATTAGTGGAGAGGAGGTCGGGCACAGGCTCCGTTTCCTCCTCCACACCCTCATCAGTGACCAGTAACATGGTCATGTCTGTCCTGTCATGGTGGGGTTTCAATCTATTCACATGCAGGACCCTATGAGGGTTCCTGGGGGTGCCAAGGTCAACCAAATAGGTAACCTCACCCTTCTTTTCTAAGATTGGATAGGGCCCACTCCACTTGTCATGGAGGGCCCTGGGAGCCACAGGCTCCAACATCCACACCAATTGTCCTGGAGTATACTCAGGCATAGTAGCCTTCTGATCATACCAGTGCTTCATGAGCTCCTGGCTGGCCTCCAGTTTCCTGTTTGCCTTGTACATGTACTCTGCCATCCTAGATCTCAGGCCTAGCACATAATCAAGCACATTGTCCTTAGCTTCCTTAAGAGGCTTCTCTAAAGACTCTCTTAGCAGGCTCAATGGCCCCCTCACAGGGTGTCCAAACACCAACTCAAAGGGACTGAAACCAACCCCTTTCTGTGGCACCTCCCTGTAGGCAAACAGTAAGCATGGGAGGAGAACATCCCATCTCCTCCTGAGTTTCTCTGACAACCCATTTATCATGCCCTTCAGGGTTTTGTTGAATCTCTCAACAAGACCATTTGCTTGTGGGTGATAGGGGTGGTGAACTTGTAGTTGACACCACACTCATCCCACATAGCAGTCAGATAGCTGGACAGGAAGTTCGTGCCCCTATCTGACACCACCTCTTTGGAAAACCCACTCTGGTGAACACACCAAGTAGTGCTCTAGCCACTGCAGGAGCATCAATGGTTCTAAGAGGTATGGCTTCAGGGTATCTAGTGGCATGGTCAACTACCACTAAGATATACCTATTCCCTGATGCAGTAGGTGGGTCCAGGGGACCAACAATGTCCATCCCCACCCTTTCAAAAGGAACCCCCACCACTGGCAGTGGTACTAGGGGAGCCTTTGTCTTGCCCCCTGCCTTGCCATTGGCCTGACAGGTGACACAGGAGCTGCAAAACTCCTTTACCTTTTCAGACATATGGGGCCAGTAGAAATGGTTCACCAACCGGTTGCATGTCTTTGTCTGTCCCAAATGTCCTGCCAAGGGGATGTCATGACCCAAAGTCAGGATGAACTCGCTGTACCTCTGGGGCACCACCAACCTCCTGGTGGCCCCCTCCTTGAGGTTTCTGGCCTCAGTATAAAGCAGTCCATCTTCCCAGTAGATTCTATGAAACCCACTGTCATCCCCTTCCTCTTGCTTAGAAGCAATCCGCCTCAAGCTCTCAAGGGTGGGACAGTCACGCTGTCCCTGACTGAACTCCTCTCTGGAGGGTCCACCTGCTCCTGTCAGTTCTGCCAAATCTGACAGCTCTGGCAGGGATGGAGTCCCTCCCTCCGAGGCCAGATCCTCCCCAGCAGGGTTGGATTCTGCCTGCACCTCTGGAGTTCCCTGGGCTGGCTCACCAGGCCCAATACCCTTGTCCATGGATGCTTGGCCCTTTGTTCCAGGGTCCAAGTGTCCAGCCCCTCCCTTCTGGCTAGTCTGTGACCTAGTCACAGCACATACCCACTCAGGGAGCTCCAATATTTTCATATGGAGTCCTCTCTCCACCTCTGACCACGCAGAGGCTTCAAGGTCATTGCCCAGTAAACACTGGACTGGGAGCACCTTTGACACAGCTACCTTCAAAGGGCCTGTCACACCTCCCCATTCCAAATCCACCACAGCCATGGGATGGATTTTGGTAGTGCTGTCTGCATAAGTCACCTGGTGAAACTCACCAGGTATCACCCTCTCTGGAGGCACCAGCTCAGCCAGGACCATAGTTACACTAGCCCCAGTGTCTCTGATAGCCTCAACCTCAGTCCCATTCACTTTAGGTCTCTGCCTGTACTTCTCCATGTTTGGAGGTAAGGCATCCAGGGTTGCAATATTCACCCCACCCAGGGACACTAAGGTTGCTGCCCCTACTGGAATACCCCCTTCTGGTGTACCACTCTCCACCCCTACACTCACACTGGCAATCCCTGTAGATGGCCCCTAAAGGGGGAGCTTCTTAGTGCAGACAGCATCTCCCTGCTTGTGCCCTGGCTGATTACAGTCAAAGCACTTACCCACTTTTGAGGGATCAAAGAACCTACCATTCTTTCCTTGAATCCACCTCCCTTTGGATTTGGGTTGGCTCGGGGCCCCCCCTCCTTGTGCAGGTTTTTGTGGGTCTTTGGAGGACTCCTTAGATTTTTGACCTTCATTTCCCTGGGCTTTCCCTTGGGGAGGGACCTGTCCTCCTTTCTTCTTGTCACCCCCCTGGTGCTGAATGGAAACCCGGGTTCTCACCCACTCATCAGCTGACTCCCCCAACTCTCTGGGGTCTGTCAGCTTAGAGTCCACTAGATACTGGCGTAACTTCTCTTCTGCACAATGAGTCAAAATGTGTTCTCTCAAAAACAAATTATACAGTCCCTCATAAGTGCTCACTTTGTTACCACAAATCCAGCCTTCCAGTGCCTTCACTGAAACATCCACAAAGTCTATCCAAGACTTGGAATTCAATTTCTGGGTGTTCCTAAACTTCACCCTGTACTGCTCTGGAGTCAGACCAAACCTCTTGACTAAGCAGGCTTTCATCTGCTGGTATGATTCTGCATCCTCTCCCTTCAGGGTCAGGAGCCTATCCCTCCCAGCTACTGGAATCAACTCCCACAGGACTGCACCCCAATACCTAGAGTGGACCCTACTCATCTTAAGGGCCCTCTCAAAAGCTGCAAGCCATTTGTCAATGTCATCCCCCTCAGTGTACTTGGGCACAATACCCTTTGGAAGTTTAGGTTCAAATCTGCCACCCCTGGACATCTCAGCATCTTCTTCGCTTTCGCTGCCACCATTTCTTTTCTCCTCCTTCTCCCACCTCTTCTCAGCCAAATCCAGTTTCCTTTGCTCTAAAGCTATCAAAGCTAATTGAGCCTGAAGCTCTCTCTCTGCAAGGGACCGTAGTGGTTCCTGAGTAAGGGACCCTTCCCCACTCCCACCATCAGGATTCTGTTGGCTTACACTAGTTATAATGGAAGAGGCATCATCCTCAACCTCCTCCCTCTCTTGGGGGAGGTAGGGGGGACACCCTCAATCCCCCTTGATTCCCCTCAGCTGCCTGGTCATGGGCTTGTATAAACTGAAACAACCCTGCCTTCCTATACCTCTTGGAAGCAGGCAGCCCCCTAAGCCTACACTGTTCCCTAAGCTCAGTCAACTTACACTGGGACAGTTTAGCCAGGTCCAACTCCATGGTTCCCTAGTTTTGGGTCACAACACGAGGCACAATAGACTTAGAACAATTTGGAAAAATCAAAACAATGGATTAAAAACAGTTTAGTCCAAATTCCAAAAATCAAACTCAAAAGGTTTGTTCTAAAGCAATTTAGAGGATTTTTATAATCTTAATTCATTCACTGAAAGGTGTATTTTTTAAATACAAGTCCACATCCACACCGCTGAGCACCAAATGTTGGAAAGTGGGTAGGGGCAAACGTAGGTCTGCCACTAGCAATAAGACCACAAACACCTGATAGGACTCAGCATAGGTCTCAGAAAATTATTCCTATGCTCAACCCCTGGTAACGTGGCTGTGAGCAGACAGGCTTAACTTCAAAGACAGGTATGTAAAGCATTTAAAAACACCAATTCAGTAAATAATTAAGACACAACACATAATAAAAATCCAACACCAATTTATAAAAATAGGAAATATTTTTATCTTTAAAATGACACCAAAACGACAAAAATCCAATGTAGGGAACCGGAGATATGAATTTTCAAGGTTTAAATAAAATTTAGCACTTAGAAGCATATAGCACCATATTGGGACATAGGCTCGCGATAGACCGGGCCAAAGTCAAAGTTTAAGGCCGACCGCGATGGAGCCCTGAGCGGATACCCCACGCGGAAGGTCCCGGTCAATGTTTTTACCTTCGCACTTAGAAACTTTTCTGGAGCTTTTCTCCTCGAGGCCCCTCGACGCTCTCCGTCAGTCCGGATCGGCTCCGCCGGATAGCCTTTCGACGATCTCCCGGTGAACTTCCCTGGAGCGGACTTAGAAACTTTTTCAAGATCGCTTCAGCGGGGCAATCCAACAATCCAGGCCGACACGCGATGGAAGGCAGGCGGATTGGCGCTCGCGGTTGTTCCCGGTCGACTTTCTTACGAGCGGACTTAGAAGCTTTTCTGGAGCTTTTTCTCGTGGGGTCCCTCGATGCTCCTCATGTAGCCGGATCCGGTGAGGGTTCACCGGCTTCAGATTTTCGCTAGTCCCGGTCAATCTCTGGAAGTCGATGCGATGGAGCTTTTAGCGGGACGAACCTGGTGGGCTTGGCCGGCTCGCGGTTGAAGGCAGGCGGCTTGGCTGACCAGGATGAGTCGGTCCCCCTATGGAGCTTTTTTTCAAAGTTCCTCCAAAGTTCCCCAAACTTCTTGAACTTCTTCCTGAAGTTCCTCAAAGGGTCCCAAAGTGTCTCAAACTTACTCTAAGGGTCTGGAAGCTCCAAGATGGTCCTTGAAAGTTGAGGACTTCATTTCCCACAATGCACTGGACGTCACCCTTACAAATCCACTGGTAGCTCCCCAGGTTGATGATTTTTGGTGGTGAGGGTCCAGATGAGCTCTGTTAACCTGTAGCTTGCAGGGAGTCCACTCTTGACTTTTTACTCAGCACAGTTAGTCCACAAAGCTGTAGTTTCAGGTGGTGCAGTCTCCAGAGGTCAGGCCTTAGAAGTCTTTGCACAGTAGAACTTTTCAGCAGGGCCAGTCTTGCTTTCTTCAGTTTCAAGCAGCAGATCTGAGGGGCTGGGCCTCTCTCAGATACTTATTCCACAGTCTCTGGGTCATCCAGGAGGTCAAGCTTCACCAATAGGAGTAGGGTAACCTCCCACTTCAGTGACTCCTTCCTGCAGAGTGTGGCATTATTCTATCCCAGAGTGCAACAAAGCTTCCAAATCCATAATGGCTGATTTTCCAGCAAGGAGGTAAGAGCTGGCTAAACACTCCCACTGAGTTGGCTAATTAACCTAGCCTCTCCTCCCTACATCTGCACATATCTTCCTTAATCCGGCCATCTGGCTGAGGTGGGGGTTCAAAGCTGTTAATGACACTGCTCTGGGCTCTGCCCCTTTGAAGCTCATTGTTTACGACCCCTCCCCTGGCCTGGCATTCCTGCAGAACAGCTCACTGCCCTCCCAGTCCATCTGGCTGGCCCCAGGGGATCTTTATCACCTCTTCAGGCAGGCTGGCTAATCCCCTTAACTCTGACCAATCAGGGCAGAGCACCGGAAGGCTGGATTTGGAACTAAAACCCAGAAAGTGTTATAACTTCTTGTCTGTTCACTTTGGGAAAAATTCAATAACATCATATTGTAGGATTTATCAATACCATTCTAGTGAGTCTTTGAATGGAATCTTTATCCCTCTCCTATCAGAAGTTATTGTTTAATAACTTTCCCCCATGTTAACCTATGGGGCAGGGGGTTTGCAATGGGAAAAATGACATGGGCCATTTTTCCAGCACCAGGACTTACAAAAACATATTTTATAAGTACTTGGCTTATTTTCACAGGACCCCCACCCCATAGGTCACCTAGGGGAGACCCTAGGGGTGCTGAATCTGTAAAACTATTGCAGATCCTCCATGCCCAGTGCCCCCAGCATCAAAGTCGAATTTGGGCAGCACTTTACACAATGGGGAGAGTGAAATGTGAATTTCACTTAACCCAGGGCATATATAAACTCATTTTATAAGGGTCTACCTTATAGATACCTGACCCCCACCCCTGGGATACCTAGGGAGACCCTGGGGGTCATTATTATGCCAAAACATTTTAGGTTGACCAGTTTTAAGTGCCCCAAACCCCAAAGTCGAGTTTGGCCACAATTTACATGTTTAAGAGCAATCCTGACGCCCAGGGCTGCTTTTAAACTGACCACAGGCTTCAGCAGGGCACACATGCAAGTGCAAAAGGCTGCTGGCCTCTAAACTGCCATGCCCCAGGATACTGGGGGCATTCTAGGTAGTTTCAATCCCCTGCCCTATTATATACTAGGGGCTTATGGGGTAGGTCATGCCAATTACAGGGGTACCCCAACCCAAAGTGTACCCTAGTGTATGTAGGTGCTTTACTGTTATCTAAGTGTTTCAGCATGGCACTGGCCCTGGGCCTGGTTAAACAGAGCCCAGGGTCAGTCAGAGTCAGTTACCACAAGTTCCAGTCAGCAAAAAGTTGGGGGGTGCCCAGGGCACAGGATGACTTTACAACACGAGCCCATACCAGATCCAAGGAAAAGTGACTCTTCCGCCTGTGTGAATATTCGTCCTATGTAGACAAAGGTTTTTTTTCTTTCCCTACATGATTTGCCAATGGGTGTTTTTCCTGTGTGCCTGGCTGTGTGCCTTCTTTATGCATGTGCCCATTTTCAAATATCCAAGCATCATCCCTTAGACCCTCAGGATGCTCAGCTTCTGAAATAAAGAAACTGATTGCCCAAGTTGCTGCAACGTTAAAACCGTATCTTTAACCAGGCTTCCCAATACTCGTATGTCAGCATCCGGCAACAGAATTATAAGGACTTCCCGGAAGATAAGGGTGGTCAATGGGGTGCTGGGGATATTGGAAGGAGAGAGACAAGTGGCAGAGAACTTGGATTTTAAAGAAAAAAGTGAGTACTTTACAAATCTCAGTGAGACAAACTTGCACATCTATTGCTGATCTGCAACTCTTCATGTTAGGGAAGCTTACTCTGCTGGTGCCATTACTAACCAGTATTGTGCACAAGAGAACCCTGTACGGCTACTGCCAGTGCTGCATATGCTCCTTGTGTGGTAGAAGAATGTGGAGATGTAGCAGTAAGTGCACAATAATATAATCACACCTCACCTGCCCAGGAGTGTAAAAGGATAGATTGATTTAACTGCCCTTTACTGCCTCTTGTGTATTTGTACTTGTGGATACATCCTCAGTGAACTAAGCATCTCTGCTTTGTGATTTTTGCTGCCCCATGAACAGTTCATAAGCTCCGCTGAGAAGTGGTTATCCCCATCCACACGTTTATCAGAGCATGATCACATGGGAGTATTTTTGAAACTGGACAGCTATGAGTTGGCCCTAGGATGGAGAACACCCTTCTGCCCTACAGGTTCATATTCCGACACAGTCTATGCCAAATATACTTCAAGAAATGTAGTCATTTACCAGTCTGCACTCTGCCTTTACGTACTATTTCTCTAAATTTGAAAATTTGTCACATGCATACTGGTTAATAATTGGGTGCAGTGCACACGGACACATCTGCACACATGCTGTACATCCAGCCAGTACAACAGTTGCATTTAAGGGTGTATGACCATGCACTGCATAATTGGACTTGCATTTGAAGTATATATTGCACAGTATGTTGCACTGATTGCCGTGCAGACCCACCTTGGTTATTTATGGAATAGGTGGGGCAAGCATATATCTTCCCAGGACAAGTAGATTTCTGTAACATTTTGTCCATTGGCCAAGTAGATTTTTGAAAAATTTCCACACCCCTGAGGGAGTCATTATGGACCCATATCCCTTAACAAACCTCCTGCAGTACCCAGTCAGGCCCAAGAAATCTCTGACTGGAGTCTGGGTAGTGGGAGCAACCCAGTCCATTATGGTCTGGATTTTGCTCTCCAATGGCTGAACCTAGCCTCCACCTACAAGGTGGCCCAGGTACACAACCTTGCTCTGCACTATCTGGCACCTTGTGGCCTTGATAGTGAGGCTTGCCTTTTGCAGGACCTCCGGAACATTCCTGAGGTGGACCAGGTGAACCTCCCAGGTGGAACTAAAAAGACAGCAACATCATCTAGATATGCTGCACCATAGGCTTTCAGACCTGTGAGAACTTTGTTCACCAACCTCTAAAATGTGGCAGGTGCATTCTTCAAACCAAAAGGCATCACAATAAATTGATAATGCCCACTGGAGGTTGAAAATGCTGTTTTTGGCTTCGTATTCTCAGAGAGTCTGATTTGCCAGTAGCCAGCAGTCAGGTCAAATGTGCCAAGATATTTGGTTGAGGCCAGAGTATCAATCAGCTCATCTGCCCTGGGCAGTGGATGGGCATCACTCCTAGTGACTGCATTGAGCCCTCTGTAGTTTACACAAAACATCCTCTCTCTCTTACCATCTTGGGTGTTAGGTTTTGGCAAAAGGATCAAAGGACTAGCCCAAGGGCTATCCGAAGGTTCAATGACCCTCAAATCCAGCATCTTTTGGACCTCAGTACTGATGCAGTCTTTGATATGGTCAGGCTGACTCTCGATTTTACTCTTTACAAGCAGACTGTCACCTGTGTCCACTTCATGGGTACACCAGGTGGTTTGACTTGAAGTCAGAGATGACAAATGTGGGAACTGATTAAGGACTTGCCTACAATCACCTGGGTGCTTGTCAGTGAGGTTGCCTGCCAAGGTCGCTCCATCAACTGACCAATCAACAGGGTCCTGAGAGAGGATATCAGGGAGAGGATCACTCTCTTCCACCTGTCCCTCTTCAGCTGCCATGAGTAAGCTCATGTCAGCCCTGTCAACAAAAGGCTTTAGGCAGTTCAACTCTGTGAGGACTTCTGGGAGTGCCTAGGTCCACCTAGTAGGTGACCTCACCCTTTTTCTCAAGGATGGTGTGGAGGCCACTCTACTTGTCTTGGAGAGCTACTGGGAGCACAGGCTCCAACACTCACACTTTCTATCCTGGCTGGTAAACAGACAGTTCAGCCTTTTGGTCATGCCAAGCTTTCTGAAGCTCCTGGCTGGTCTCAAGATTTTTGCTGGTTTTCTTATTTCTTTTAAATTTATTTATTTATATAGCGCCTGAATCGACCCCCGAAGGGGTATCTCTGCGCTACGGACAGGGCTGCAGGAAAAGCTAATGAGGGGATCAGAATAGAATGGTCTTAAGGAGCTTCCTAAATTGGAGATGTTCGGTTTTCTTCATGTACTCGGCCATACGTGAACGCAGGCCAAGGACAAAGTCCACAATATCCTTTTTAGGAGGTTTCAGAGGCTGCTCCCAGCCCTCTTTAACCAGACACAATGGACCCCTAACTGGATGTCCAAACAGAAGTTCAAATGGGCTGTAGACCACCCCCTTCTGAGGAACCTCTCTGTAGGCAAAGAGAAGGCAGGGTAGTAAGAGATCTCATTTTCGCCAGAGCTTTTCTGGGAGTCCCATGATCATACCCTTTAGGGTCTTGTTGAACCTTTCAAAAACCTCTGTCTGACAAGACCTCCTTAGGAAACCCCACCCTGGAAAATATTCCCAGAAGGGCCCTAGACACCACAGGAGCTGTAGTGGTCCTAAGGGGAAACGCTTCTGGATACCTAGTGGCATGGTCCACCACACTAGGATGTAACTGTGTCCAGATGCTGTTGGGGGGGTTTAAGGGACCAACAATGTCTATCCCTACCCTCTCAAAGGAAACCCCAACCACTGGAATTGGAATTAAGGGGGCCTTTGTAGAGCCACCTAACTTACCACTGGCTTGGCAAGTGACACAGGAGCGACAACTCCTTGATGTCTTCAGACATGTTGGGCCAATGAAAATGCGGGACAAGCCTGTCCCAAGTCTTGCTTTACCCAAGATGTCCTGCAAAGGGAATGTCATGTGCTAGGGACAGAAAAAAGCCCCTGTACTTCTGAGGTATAACCAACCTCCTGGTGGCACTAGGCTTGGGGTCTCGATCCTCAGAAAACAGAAGCCCATCTTCCCAATAGATCCTATGGGACCCACTGACATTTCCAGCTTCCTCAGCAGCAGCTTGCCGTCTGAGCTGTTCAAGAGAGGGGTAGGATTTCTGCTGCAGACTCAAGTCTGCACTGGAAGGGCCTCCTGCCCCCAAGAACTCTGCAGTGTAAGGCCCAAGTTCCTCTAGGACAGTTCCTTCACAAGGGCTCGGACCATGTCCCTCTGGAGAATGATCCTCACTAGGAGTCTGGGAGGAGAATAATTCCTTACCCTTCCTGCTCCTTCCAGGAGCTAGCTGGTCCATTTTTCCAGGATCCAGTGGTCCCTCAGTGCCTGTTTGGCCTGAGCCCTAGTGACGGCAAATGCACTGGCAGAGATTCCCATAATCTCTGCATGTGTCCTGAACTTCACTTCAGACCAGGCTTAATTTTCCAAACCATTGCCCAACAGACAGTCCACAGGTAGGTCTGGGGAAACCACAACTCTTTTAGGGCCAGTTACCCCTCCCCAGCTGAGATTTACAACTGCCGAGGAATGACCCGTCCTGACATTACTTGCATTGGTCACCGGGTAAAGTTGGCCAAGTATGATTTGGTCAGGAGACACAAGTTTCTCTGTCACCATTGTGACACTGGCCCGTGTCCCTGTATGCCACAGTTTCCTGACCCTCAAGTCAGTGGCTGTTGTCTGTGCTTGCCCAAGTTAGTGGGACTTACAAGTAAAGTGGCTAGTTCCATGCCACTGTCACAGACAAGGACAGCCTGAGTAGGAGTTCTAACTAGGCCAGAACCCAAGGTTAACCCTATTAATCCCTTGGGGCCGTACTACTACTGTACTGGTGCTAGGGGTGCTTGTTGCATTAGGGGCAGTAGTAGTAGCATCTTTAGAGTTAGCTATAGAGCAACTGGCACTCCTTGCTTTGTGGCCTTTTTCCTTACACAGGTAACACCAAGGTTTCTTGCCAGAGGAAAAGGAGTTTTGGGACCCACCTCAGAGGAAGATTTTTGAGGACCTTGTGAAGACTCCTTTTTGTCTTTACCTTTCTCCCCAACCTTCTCTTGGGCCTTAGAAGAATCTTGCTTCTTCTGGTCACCTCCACCACCATTGTTTTTCTGCTTCACTCTGGTGTGGACCCATTTGTCTGCCTTCTTTCGCAATTCTTGGGAGAGGTCACATCAGAGTCCACCAGGTACTGGTGCAGCTGCTGATTTGGACAGTTATTAAGGATGAGCTCCCTCATCAATAAATTGTACAATTCCTCATAGTCATGCACATTACTTTCATGAAGCCAGCCTTCCAGAGCTTTAACAGCACTGTCTACAAAGTCAACCTAGTCTTGGGTGTGTGCCTTCTGTGTGTCCCTGAATTTGACCCTGTACTGTTCAGTGGTCAAACCAAACCCATCTATGAGGGCACGCTTCAAGACTGTGTAGTTGTCAGCATCTTCCTACTTGACAGTGAGGAGTCTGTCTCTGCCCTTGCTAGCAAAGTAGAGCCACAGGATAGCTGCCCACTGACCTTGAGGGACCTTCTGAAGGACTGGAACAGAGAGACAATGCACAAATCACGACGACCTTTAGGGATTTCTATAAAGATCTCTATGCAGAGCAGCAATTGCCTGCAGACGGACCGGACTCTCATCTTCAGGACACCAACACCCCAAAATTAATGCCAGAGCAGGCAGAGGACTTGGATCACCAGACCCGAGTCGAAGAGGGTATCTCTAGTATATCCCGACAGAAACTCCTTAAATCGCCGGGCCCAGATGGCTTTCCGGTGATCTTTTATAAAACGTTCTGCTCGATCCTAGCCTCCCTACTAGACTGTTTAACGTGATCACTGGCCCCTACTCAATCCCACCAACTATGCTATCAGCTTCATTAGTTGTGATTCCAAAACCTGGCAAGGACAAACGCTATTGTGCGTCATTAATCAGCCAATCTCCCTTCTAAACGTTGACCTTAAGCTTTTTTACAAGCATTCTATCAGCGCACCTTGGCCCCCTACTTTCAGGCCTTATCACCCCAGACCAAGGAGGCTTCATACCTCATCGTCAAAGCAGTGATAACACTACTACATCTCCTCGATAAAGCCCAGCGCTTGAAACGGGAACGCATGCTCTTGGCAATTGACGCCGAAAAGGCGTTCGATCGAGTTCACTGGCTTTACCCGACTGCTACACTTAAACACTTTGGTCTTGACGAACGATTCTGCACGTGGGTTTTCAGCAATTACGGCCACCCGGCGCATCAGTGAGAGTAAATGGCTATCCTTCGATCTCCTTCCCAATTCGCACAGGCACGCGTCAGCGGTGCCCACTCTCACCCTTCTTGTTCGCGTTATATATGGAACACTTAGCCCAGAGAATCAGGGATAATGCAGATATTGCAGGCATTCCATTTGGGGGAGAGGAACATACCATCAGTCTCTATGCTGATGATGTCCTGGTGGCATCGGATGACCCAGCTGCTCCACTCCCGGCCTTCCTCATTGAATTGGAAATATTCGGCAAAGTTGCGAGATTTCGAGTAAATGTCCACAAATCCCAGACCTCAGCCTATCCCCATAGGCTCCCACTCGGAAAAACTTGACACACCATTACCCCATACAATGGGCATCTACATCTAGTTCATATCTGGGGATTCAACTAACTGCAACAGCCCACTCCACTGCTGTTTTTAACTATAGGCATCTGACACACCAGATAAAAATCGGGCTTGAATAGGTGGAGACCCTACCGCTTCTCCTGGCTCAGCCGCATCGCAGAGGTAAAGATGTCGATCCTACCCAAAATTCTGTTACTTTTTCAGGTTCTCTCTATAGAGCCCCCAAGGGACCTTCCAGCGTGAAATAAACTGCTTAGTGTGGGGTGATGGTCACTCTCACATGCGGAGGGAACTCAGCTATAGACCGCCAGATGAGGGATGTTTAGGCATTCTGAATCTATTACGCTATTACCAGGCGGCCCAACTTGGGTACCTTGAAGAGTCTGAAAAGCATTGGCTTTTCATGGACAGGGCAGTAGCGGGACAACACCTTCGAAAGATTCCACTTCTCCACTGGACTGTGCGCCGTCAAAGCAGCTACTCTTCTCCAGTCACCAGAACATCCCTGGCGGTTTGGGACACAGTAGCTGAACATGATGGCCTCACCTCGTTTCCCTCCCCTTTGACGCCAATTGTTTGCAACTCAGACTTTACCCCAGGCTTAAATCTCACAGCCTTCCAATAGTGGTGCCAGACTGGACGCCGATCTGTCGCCCATCTATTCAATGAGGAAGTCCTGATACCCTTTGACTGCCTACGCTCTGACCATGATATACCCGAATCGGAGCGGGTACATTATCTTCAAATAAGATATTGGGTGAAGCCCCCCTAATGCTCAACATTTCCTCACCCACTTCGAGAAATGGCTGCGTTCTAAAACGTTTAACACACGCCTCATAACAGAGCTTTATAGCCTCCTTCGCTTCGCCAATGCACAGCCTAAATCTGCAAGTCAGAAACGGTGAGAGACAGAGTTGGGTCGGCAGTTGTCACCGAAGGAATGGGGGGACATGTATTACTGGGCCAAACACACGCCCATAACACAGCAAATATTGAAACGGATACCAAGATTGCCACATATTGTTATCTTACACCCACCTGTCTCCACAGGGGCAATCCTGCACGAAAACCGGATTGCTGCCGGGACTGCGGCTCTCCAGGTACACTGTTTCACTTATTATAAGACAGCCCGCAGCTCACTCCCTACTGGACACAGTTGCTAGATGACATTGATATACATCTGAACACACAACTCCCTCGTTTCCCAGTCTATATTATACTGGGATTGCCCAATGCACTTACGCTCCCTCTCAAGTCTTGCAGAGGAAGACAAATTGGGTTTGCCTTGGGGGCAGCACTGCAGAACATCCTGTGACACTGGGCCACAGGCCAGCTCCCTACCTACCAGGGGTGGTTACACTGACTTTGGGACATCCTGGGGATGGAACAACTGACTTTGTCTCTCTCGACTCAAGGTGCCTTCTTCCCTGAACTATGGCGTCCCTTTATAGATCTTTTGTCTACAGAGTTCAGGGAACTCAATTGCGCCCGATACTTAAGTCTTCTCCGTCTTACCAAAGCTCCCCACAATGACACACAAGGAAGCACCGTTTGAACTGACTTTCACACCCAAGAAGCTGCATTCTCATCCTTCCTCACAAACTGCATGTTCCCCTGGGGGGAGTTGGGGGTTTCTTTAAACACACTTATGTATGTGTCATATCTCGGGGGCTGATTGCCCATGTATCGCAAACTGTTGATTTTTGAAATAATAAAAAGATTTGAACCAGAAAAACTCACATTTTATCTAGGCAGCTCAGGTTCTGATCCGACTCCAGGTAATAAAGTTTTGTTTTTTATATTTACACTAACACTTGCTTCTTGTTTAACTGATACATAGATTTCCATGTTTATGCACTGTGAGTTAACTGTTGTTTTTCTCCCTGTGCTTCACATGTATCCACCTCAACTCGATCTATCCTCTCTCCTTTTCTCGCCTACCACCTCTGCTCAACCGTTTCTTCCTTCCTGGTTGCAGTTCTCTGCCACTGAATTGATTTATTACGTATACATACTGCTTTGTATATAGCATTCTAATATCACAAGCTGCAATGGCGCTATAGAAAAACTGTACCTAACTAAATATGTAGAGAAAGCGACACTGAATAGAGCATACCACTGGCCATATCAAGCGCACACACAGTAGCACAAATGAACAAGCTATTTACCTTCCATAACGCTCTTTCTAGTGGACACTTTAGCCACAGATTTGTCACCTTTAGAATATTCCCCAGGCGCCAGACTGGATCAGGAAACTTTTCATAGCAGTGCACCAGTGTCCCAAAGTGATGGAGCAGAGCCGCATAGCTGCTACCCCCACATGCTATCAGTTCCTTGTTTGCGTCTTTCCATGCCCTTGGAAACGGAACACAAAACAATTGGAGATACCAGTGTTCAGATATCTAATTTGGGTCCATTTTTAGATTGGAAAAAAGAGACCACTCCACAATATGGTCAGGTGGGAGGGCAGTAAGAAATTTGCTGTTAGATAGAGTATCCACCATAAAGAACATTACCAAAGGTAAGTAACTTTTACTTCTTATTTAACATTTCTAACTGCAGCTTTTTCACCTTTAGGATATATGCCAAAGCAGCCTAAGGTGAAGAGTATGTGGAGTGGCCTCAGATCAAGTCATCTAGCAGGACCGAAGGGGCAAAATGCCGTTCCTGCCGGACCAGGCTGTCAAGGCAATAGTGCTTTGTGAATGTGTGCCCAGATGATCACGCTGCAGCCTGACAGATGTCAAGGGCTGGCACTCCTTGTGCCAACAAAGGGGAGGTAGCCTAAGCCCTGGTGCAATGGGCCCTCAGTCCATTCGGATACAGCTTTTTGGCAAATGCATAGCAGATCTTAATGCAGAGAACTATCCATCTTAACAGAGTCCTTTTCTGCACTGCATTTACTTTCTTTGCTCCAGAGAACACTACAAAAAGCTGATCGCCAACTAGTTGGTCTTTGGTGCGATCGATATATAAGCTTAAAGCTCTTAAGGGAGAAAACCAGTAGAGTCTTTCCTTCTCTTTTGAGGGGTGAGGAGGGACAAAATGCTGGGAGAGCGATGGAATGCCTAAAGTTAAAAAGAGGCATGACTTTTGGCAAAAAGGCCGCCCAGGTCCTCAGTGCCCTTTTGTTCAGAAAAAGGTGGCATGCTGCAGCTGTACAGAAAGAGACTGGTGCTCACTCACCAACAAGCTGAAGTGATCGCGATGAAGAAAACAGTCTTTAGGGTCAGATGACGCAACATGCAGGTGTGTATTGCCTCGAAGTACACATGCGAAATATCAGGGCCAAATTAAGGTTTCAATGTGGCATCACAAAAGGTTTGTGAGGAAACGTCTGGGTCAACCCACCACATCAAGTGATTTAAACAAGGACGGTTGGTCCGGTAAATGCAGAAAGGCCCAACGAATAACCCTTAATAGTTTCCACTGTAAAACCTTGATAGTCCAAAGACAAACAAAATATCCAACAGCTTGGCACATAAAGGGTCTGTCTTGCAGGCTCCATACTAGGCCACAAATTTGTCCTGGCAGCAGGCATAAATAGACTTTGTGGAAGGGTGCCTGGTAGCCAGGATGACATCCATAACTTTGGGTGGCAAATTAAATGCAGTCAACTGCCACCGTTTAATTTCACACAGAGGTGCAAATTGAGAACCCCGCCTTACTGCTGTGACAGAAGATCCTCCAAAAGTGGTAGCCTAATCAAAGGGCAGATGCTCATACCTAGAAGCCTCAGATTCCCCACGCTCCTGGCCTAATCTGGAGCCACTAGTCTCACTTGGGCACTGTTGTTCCTGAACTCTGGGCAGAAGAGGCAGAGGCAGAAAGGCGTACAGAAGCTCTGTGTTCCACTCTATTCGAAATGCATACCCTAGCGAAAGCCTTTGTGGGAACTCCAGCATGCAGAAGTTTGGACACTGCACATTCTCGATGACTGTGAACAGATTTAGCCAGGGTTCTTCCCATTGTCGGAGGACGCCTTGTGCCACCTCAGGCTGCAGACGCCATTCATAATCCTACAGGGACAACCAGCTGAGCTCGTCCACACTGGCATTCAGCGATCCCCCAAGTGGCTAGAGTGGCCGCTCCTTCTCCTTCCTCGCGGCCAAAGCATGGTACCCTCTCAAACTTTTTTATCCCTCTTACAGTGCTAGACAGCACCCCTATGCTTGTAGGCCCCATTGCCAAAGTGTTTCTGCACTTGAAGAATATTTGCATGCACTTCCATTTCTACCCATGTCATATGTGCCAACACACCTGTCTCAGCAGGGTGACTCACGATTTTTAAACCACATACAGCTTTATTTTTGCTGTCGCTTCCCTAAAATTGCCTCCAAATTATTGCAAGTAAAATAAATTCCTCTGATTTTTTTTTTTTTTTTTTTTTTAAACGTCCCTTTTTCTCGCTTCCTAATGTTGGCATTATGCCTTATATGGTGTTTTACTTCCCTGTGCTCAAGGAGAGAGCAGGCCTGTATGGAAATGTGTGTGTACTGGAAGTACCTGTGATTCAAGTACAAATGTCAATACTTAATAATACTTAGTGTGTTTAATGGACAGGACAACTGTATTTTCCTGATAACTTGCATTGGTGTAAAATGCATTTAGAAAAAAACAAAACTATTAACGAGTCTAACAAAATAAATCAGGTATCTTCTGCTTACTTTGGGAGTGTTGGAATGTGGGGGTCCAGTGAAATATGGAGGTCATCCACCTCGACATGTCATCAATTAACCACTATGTTTACAGCTTTAGGCATGTTACTTACAAATCATCGCTATCATGCGTTTAAGTGTAATTAGTTTAACTGAAGCCAGCAACCCCTTCAACATTAAATGCATTAAAGTGCTGGGTGCGCGGCTCCCCTGACTAGGTTTGACGGCTCCCCAGGGAGCCACGGCGCACAGTTTGGGAACCACTGGATTACAGAGATGCCCTGATGTACCAACCACCTCCACAGGCGCAGAGGTTTCCAGCATGAGATTCCAATCCACCCTCCTTATTGCAGTACCATATGGTGGTGATGGTGTCCTTGAGAACCTGCAGCAGCCTTCCCTTGATGGACAACAGGAAGGCGTTCAGTGCCAGACCAATGATTCGTACTGCACCAGATTGATATGAAGCCAGGTTTCTGCCAGTGAATCAGGCTCCTCTGAGCTCCAATTTTCCCAAATGACCGACATTCCAGCCCAGCCATGACACATCTGTCACCATCATTTGCTCTGGGTGGGGAAGGGAGAGGGGATTGCTGCTGGTCAGATGCAGTTAAGCAGCCACCACTGCAGAGCTTGTGCAGTCTCCTTCGAACCCTAGATGGATTCCAACAGGTTTCCTTGTTGCTGGGCCCACTAATACTTCAGATCCCACTGCAGACCCCACATGTCATACCACCTGGAAAAGTAGACCAAAAGGATGCATGAGACCAGCAGGCCAAGAAGATTCAGAGTTGCTCCCATCGAGATCAGGGACCAAGCCTGAAACATCAAGATCATAGCCTGAATGTACTGGACTCATTGTGAGGGAGAAAGACCTGGAACTGCATGTGTCAAGAAGAGCTCCTGTAAAAGTAATCCTCTGTTAAGGACTGTGTGACTTTGACTCATTGATCAAGAACCCCAACGATGTCAGAAGGTTCGCCGTCATCAAAAGGTGGCTGAAAGCCGATTGTGGCAAACCCACCTTCAACAACTAGTCATTGCGTAAGGGGAAACTGGTATCCCCTACCACCGAAAATAGACCGTGAATACCGTCATAACTTTCATGAACACCCGAAGAGCGCTGGTGGTAAAGCAGAAGGGGAGAACAGCAAACTGATAATGCTTCTGATCTACCTTGAACCACAGTTAACATCCATGGAACTGCAGGACAGACACATGAAAGTATGCATCCTGCAGGTTAAAGGCAACCATTCAGTCTCCTCAATCCTGGGCAGACAGAATTCGAGCCAGTGTGAGTATTTTGGATCTGCCCCTCAGCAAGAAGGCATTCAGAGGATGAAAATCTCAGATACCACAAAGGCCTCCATCCTTCTTCGGGATGAAGAAATTGCAGGAGTAACAACCCATTCCCACTTCCAAGGCCGGCACTTCCTTGATGGCCTCTTAGTTCAATATGGTCCGCACCTCTTGTGCAAAATGAAGAGATCCTCCTCTGAAAAGTGCTCTGATGTGGGAGGAAAGTGTGGTGAGCCTGAGAAATGGGAAGGATTAGCCCACTGGACGATCTGGAGGTCCCATCTGTCAGATGTGATGGGCTGCCACCCTGGGAGAAAATGTCAGATTCTGCCTTACCCAGGGTGGTTGTGTGCTGCTGAGAGCAAACTAAAGCAGTTTAGGGTCTGATGCCGCAGAGGCAGGGGACTGATCGCAGCACTGTCCCTGGTGACCTGTGGGATGTTTGCTTGATCTCTGTCCCTGGCCACGAAAGGACGGATAAGGCTGTCATGAGGGTGAAAGGGCTTGGCGATGTCTATAAACAAGTTCTTTGGAGTAAACTAAAAAGGAGTGAGACTGATGGGGAAACTGACAAGCAGAGGGTGGAAAGGCCCAAGGAACATGGCTTGGCCAGGGAGCAAAACCTCAGTAACATTTGTTTTGACTTCAACAAAAGGCGACTGTAGGTCTAGGTCCAGGACCTCAACTAAACGTCTTATCACTACTGCAAATGAAGCACTTACCTCTGCTATGGATCTTTGGGGCCTGAAGGTACACCAGAGGGAGCTCGAAGAGTGGCAAAAATATGCAGCCTGGCCTCCTTGAAGGCTTTGATCTGCTGTGGCTTTGCCAGTGGCCCCGAAAAGTTTGGAGCGCAGCAGGACCAGTTGTGGAACTGGCTCCTCGGTTGGGGATCGGGGTCAAGATCCAATTGCACCTTGATGCCCTCCAGTCTTCTCTTTGGACAGAACCATGGCAGGACTTGGAGTTACCGGATGACTTCTACCGCGAATGGCCTCAAGAGAAGAAACAGGTCCATGGTCTAGACTTGGAGTAGGACTTGTCCGGGGTCTCTGACTTCTTTTGATTTATTTGGCAACATGCAGCTTCGATTCAAAGTCCTGGATTGCTTTTGGGTACATGAGGACACATTCTTCACACGTTTTGAAGTCGTGCCCCAAACACCTGAGGCAGACCTCGTGTGGGTCTGTTACTGATATCTGCTTCTGATAGTCATGGCATGGTTTGCACCCAGTCATGTTTGGTGGGGACATTGATATCGTTACACACTTGAAACAAGTATTTGCAATGCAATCTGTCTCGCCTTTGGGACCTTATATGTATTTAGCTATGCAAAATATTGCCTTTCAGTGGGAAATAGTATAGTCCAAAGCTCTGTTTTTAATATAAAAGCAGGGCCTTCGGTGGTCATATCACTGAAAATACAAGATTTGAAAAAAATATTATTGTCTACGGGTGCTCGTGGAAGACAATTTCTATGGACTGGAATCTAGAGAATGCTAAAGTGATTCTGGTATTTTACTGACCTCTGCTGGTCGTTTTCTATCAAGAAAGTTAAATAGAGGCAGTTGCCAGAAAAATTAAAAAAAGAGAGTCCCTCAGCAGAAAGCAATTCTGGTATTTTACTGACCTCTGCTGGTCCTTTTCTATCAAGACAATTAAATAGAGGCAGTTGAACAGAAAAAAAGTCCCTAAGCGAAAGCAGACAAATCCTAGGGCTGATCTCCAGAGCCCACAAAGTACATACACATATAAGTATATACTAAAGTATATATACTAAAGTATATACAAGAGGTCTTGAATGCTCGACCTAAAAAAAAGAATCTGAAATTACTTGTCAACGAATGAAAAAGGAGCTAAGTTCTGGATCCGTGTTCGAAGACATGGAAAGAGAGAAACTGACACTGGCACACAGGCATGGTTCATATATGCACTCTGCCCCGTCACTTCTGGGTCAGAATGAGGCTAATGTGCAGTGACATGTTGCCCCCTAGTGGCACAAGGCAGCACTGCTGTGAAAACGTCCTGATCCAGTCTGGGCGGATGGGGAATATTCTAAACGTGATGCATCTGTGGTTAGATAGAGTATCCATCACAATTGCACATTACATAGATGATAATATGGATAGTGGACTAAACAGCAAGTCAGGGACACTTGTGGGATTGATAGAGAACCTGCAGCAAAGGAGATGGTCAATCAATCCAAAGAAGGTGCAGTGACTTGCACAAGAACTGACATTTCGGACTCATTTAAAAAAGATCCCAAAAGGTGGCTACAACAATATGGCAGTTAGGGGTTCCAAACAAGAAAGAAGAAGCACAGAAGTCTCTAGGATTGATGGGGTTCTGGAGATGATACGTTCCACATTTAGGATTGATACTGAGAATTTTGTACGTCATGATCTAAAAACAGTTTTGAGTAGGAAGCGGATCAGTAAGAAGTATTCAGGAGAGCAAAAGATGCTACACAACAATAACTCTGTTACTGTGTCACAGTCACAGAGGGAGATCATTTTGAGTTAGAAGTAGTGATACAGGTGGATATAAAAGTCAGGAATGTGTGGTAGCGGCAGGGCAGACAGTACCATAAAGAGTTTGGTCTAGAAAGAGAAAAGCATCTGTATGAAATTACACCTGGCTAGAGGAGAAATTAGCAGAAACATACTGGGTATTTGTAGAGATGGAGAAGATAACAGGAGACAGACCAGTATGAAAATTAGTTCCTCTGCTAGGAAGGGCAAAAAAAAAAGGAGAGGTGGGTAAGAGAATAGCAAAGACACTGGAGTCTACCATCATAAAGTGGAAGTGGAACTAGCAATAGAAAACATAGCCCCAATTTACTGTTTTTTTTGTGCTGCAAAACACCTCTAGATCCATTATTTGATGCAAACACATTTCCACCCACAAGTGTCTCTCCATGGCAAGCCAGCTAGCTCATCCTACTATTTTTAATTCTTTCTTCCAGACTGTGTGTATAATCCCAGGACTAACCCTTGTACCCAGTGCCTGAATCTGGGTGAATCACAAGACAAAAACACAATCGTTCATGGGATTCTGTAGATATTCAACTTGTCATGCATGCTACATTTACTTAATTCATCAATACGCAACAAATGCGCATGAGGCCCACTCTTGCAAAATGACGTGATGTTGTATTATTACAATACAAGAAAAAACTTGGTTATCGCCTTTGCCATCTAAGTTTGTGGACAGGGTCATTAACGTTTCCACTTGCATCCTCCAATGTGACAGGCTTTTCCTGCTCTCCCAAGTAATTTCCACTGGGCCATGGTCTGAAATGGAGATGTATGGCACAGTTACCTCCATGAGGGAGGAGGTCAGTAGAGGGGAAACCCGCTGGTAATCTGTACGCAAATATGGATGGTGGTCATGAGAATAGAAGTACTCTTTCGCTCAAGGTTGATGGTATCGCCAGGCCCATCAGTTTGTCAGTTTCCCTGATATGGATCCTGTACCAGTGTACATTTTTCTATCTCTGACGAGTTTGGGGTTTCAGACCAGGGTGAACTCTAGACCAATAATCAAGTACCCCCCTTCACCTTCCCCAGCAGTTCATGCAAGTGCTTTCAGAGGTACAGTTCCAGAGCTATGCTGGGAGATCAGAAGTTGAGAAAGGTGTAGGGTCTTTTGGAGTAGTACAAGTTAAAGCGTGATGTAACGTCCTGCTCCACCCCTATTAACATTAGTGTTCTGCTTTCTACTTTATTGGATAGCCAAGCCAGATGTCGTAGTGGATGGTGAGACCCAGAATTGGTTGGGGGTAGTGATTGTGTCGCATTCAGAATAGATTGCAGTGCATCAGGTGGGTTTCCTGTAGGAATACGGCTGCATCATGCTTAACCATAACTCCACACTTGTTGCCATTTGCTAGAAAAGTTTAGCCATTTCAGGTTAAGCTAGAGTAATTTGAATGTAAGGGATAAAACTAGGACTACCCCTCTTATCCCTGGTCAAGCACCCATAATTGTGCTTTAACATGCCCACCCATAGATTCTTCCCATTCCCTTGTGTAAAATGTAACAAACAGAACTGGCCCCAATGATGATTTCTAAAGTGAATACCTGGGCAACTCTCCTGGTTGACACTGGGGGATAAGGAGGGAGGGAGACAACACCAGGTCAGTAGGGATAAATTGTGGGGCAGAGCACACAATTAGAGGGGGTGCCCCCCGGGCCAAATAAGTGTAGTTGAAAGAGTGCCCCAACATTCTAGTTTCCTGCACCACCTCACCAAACCCTAGTGTCCGACCAACCTGTCTCCCAAATTCCTGTTGACATTGCAACTCCATCACTGTCAGTTGCACAAAATCCCACTGCTGCTTCACCGTCCTCTGTTGCATCAGCGGATCTGGGGGGTGTCTGAGAGGAAGAGGGAGGCGGATCGTAGGTGTCTGGATGGTTGGTGGAAGGTCATGCGTTTGTTGATGTATGCTGGTCCTTTGTTGTGCAGGTTTGTATGCATATACATCTTGAACTGGCGTTGCTTCTGGATCGGGATCCAGTGCAGCTCCTTGTGGTGCAATGTGATGTGGGTCTATCTGGGGAGGTTGAGGAGGGGTCTTGCCGCCGAGTTTTATTATGTATTTATTTATTTTAAGGTTTTATATAGCGCGAACAAGACCCTCACGGGTATCAGAGCGTTTTACACTTGTTAGAGAACAGAGACCTATGCAATCAATATAAATATAGTTGAGAAAGGAACATTATATGACGGAATCTCTGGGAGGGAGGAATCGCCTTCATGATAGGACAGAAAGTCAGAACAGTAAAATAACAAGCAACCTGTATCCGGAGAGAAGACGACGGTCCAGGTGGGCTCAGCCAAAAGAGTTCCAAGGATCTAGGGCAAAAATGTGTTCGGGGGAGGGGCGGGTGGGGGAATCACTAGGGCTTGGATGGCAGAGTGGAAGTCCTTGGGGGTTAGGAAAGTTTTCGTTTTCTTAAGATGCTCATTTGGGGATTAGCTCCTTTGGTGGCCGTACTAATATGGTTCTGCATGTTAAGGTTCTTTTCGAGAATGATTCCTAGTGATCTCGCTGAGTCAATGACTTGAGGTAGGCAGTTGAAGGCTGTGAGTTGCTTCATCCAGTCGTTAATGACGGGTGTTTGTTTGGGAGGGGCGATTAGGAGGAATTCCGTTTTGAGAGTGTTAAGTTTGAGGTGGTTGCAAGTAAGCCAGTTTTGGGGTTTCTTTTAGGGTTAAGTTGAGGGTTATAATGTCTTCCAGGGAGGAGGCTTTCAGGTATAATTGGGTGTTATCAGCGTACATGTGGTATTGTATGTTGAATGAGCTCAGAATTGACATTAGTGGCTCCATGAACAGGTTAAAGAGAGTAGGTGAGAGAGAGAGAGGAACCCTGTGGGACCCCTAAGGTGACAGGCATGGACATAGACATTGACTGATTAAGGCATGATTAGTTTTGATTCAATATTTTTAGCGCATCGTCCACTATATGGGTAAGTACCGATTAGGTGCTGTGCCCTGATCGGAAAAAAACAAAAGAAACACAAGATGGACTGAATGCTGAACAATGCAAACATTCACCCCCAGTCACAAGGATCTGGGTTTAATAAATCGTTCTTTTGCACCACTGGATTCAAGCTAGCCTGACTGATGAGGGGTGATGCCCCGAAACCGGTCCCAAGATGCTTGCCCAGTCCAGGGAGGACCTGGCTTGGCAGTTCGGGGCTGGACTGTTACCATGAAGAACAGGGTCAAGACTGATTTGCATATGGCTGGGTCCAAACTGGGGTGGCGTGGTGAGCAAAAGAACGATGGATTAAACCGAGATCCTTGTGACTGGGGGTGAATGTTTGCATTGTTCAGCGTCCAGTCTTGTGTTTCTTGTGTTTTTGTCGCGGTAAGTGGGAAGGGTATGCCCAGACGTGGGTCGCGTGCTCACTGCGTCACTGGATTCAAGCTAGCCTGGCTGATGAGGTGTGAAACCCCGAAACCGGTTCCAGGATGCTTGTTTCCGGTTCAGGGAGGAACTGGCCTGGAAGTCCGGGCTGGACTGTTCCCATGGGAACCGGGTCAAGACGATTTGCATATGGCTGGGTTTAAACTGGAATGGCATGGGTCGCAAAAAAACAATGGATTTAGGCCCAGATCTCTGTAGTTGGGTGAATGTTTGACATTGATCAGCATTCTGTCCATCAATTGTTCTTTTTGCATGTGTCCTGGTCGGAAGCAGGATTGGAATTGGTCAAGAAGACAGAATTGCTCTATGTGGTTACAGAGTTGTATGTGTACACATTTTTCAAGGAGCTTCGTCAGAGTTGGAATACCAGAGATGGGGCGGAAGTTATTTAGGTTCCGTGTGATCAATTGTCGTTTTTTTTTTTGTTTGAATAGGGCAACTTGCTCCGCCTTTAGGCAATAAAGGATAGTGCCTTGAAGTAGAGAGGCATTAACGATCTTGGTCCAAAGTAGGAGAATCGAAAGTTTGATCTCATTGAAGAAGCTGTGGGGTAGCGAGTCGTTGTAGTGATTTGAGGGTTTTAGAACTGCTAGAATTTTTAGAATGTTATTTTCTTCCATGATTTTGAAGGAGTACCACGAAGCGTTTTTGAGGATGTGCTCTGGTAGACTTGAGGGTACTGCAGCCTGGGAAGTGGAAGGGCTGGAGTGAGATGCGAGGAGACTGTTTTCCAGAGCCCTCTGCAGATCAGATTTAATATTTTCCATTTTTTCAAGGAAAAAGGAGGCAAATTCTTCACAATTTGGTAGCAGGCTGGGTCCAGCTGAGAAAGGACTGGATAGGCCATTTGATTGAAGTTTAATGCGCTCAAAAAGCTTTTTTGGTCTGTTTCTTGCTTGATCTAGTTGGTTTCTGAAGAAATTTGCTTTCGAGTTCCTAATGCTTTTGTAATAGGAGTTCCTGAGTAATCTCTCAAATGCTTGAGGTGCCTCAAGGGAAGGTGAGGATCTGCACTTTCGTTCAGCTAGTCTCAAGTTACGTCTTTCAGCATTAAGGCTACCACTGTACCATGGTTTAGAGTCTTTTGTGGACATTCCTTTGAGCTGTAAGGGTGGACTGAGTCTAGAATGTTCTTCATGGAGCTGGTGTAGTGGCTTGTAAGATCTTGAACATCTGACATGTCCCTAAGGGCAGAAGGAGGTTATTACTGAGGGATGTCAATTTATTAAAGTTAATGTTGTGCGTGCTCCTTTTCCATATTTTAGGTTTCATTGACTGAGCGGTATTTGTTCTTACATGGTCTGTAGTCTCTTCAGGAGGCGTGCAGGGATTCCTACGTAGAGTGTGTTCCCATAGTTTAGCTTGCTGGTGACTAGGCTCTATGTGACGGCCCTTCTGGTGCTGACTGGGGGCAACCTGAAGTTCTTGCAGAGCATGCGTAGGGTGTGGAAGCAGGCAGATGAGACTGCATTCACCTGTTTCTTCACAGATAGCTTGCTGTCCAAGAAGATGCCAGGGTTGTAGGTGTGGTCTGTTGGGGCGGGGGATGGGCAGAGTTTGGCAGGCTACCATGTGTCGTTCCATGGCGAGGTGTTGCTCCCAAAGATGAGGCCTTCCGTATTGTCAGTGCTGAGCTTGAGACAGTTGTCCTTCATCCAGTCGGCGACGTTCACAATACATCTAGGGGAGTTGGCTCTGGTAGTGGAGGGGCTTTCTGAGA
Organism: Calotriton arnoldi; assembly: GCA_963921515.1. NCBI lineage: Eukaryota > Metazoa > Chordata > Amphibia > Caudata > Salamandridae > Calotriton > Calotriton arnoldi. The sequence continues at coordinate 698,959 of CAWUFW010005817.1, forward strand.
GCAAGAGGATAAGCTGGGTGTTCTCAGCGCAGGAGATGATGTTGAGTCCATGCGATCTGACGGCGTTGGCCAGGGAGGGGGGTCATGTACTTGTTGAAGAGGGTGGGGCTGATGGACAATCCTTGGGGGACACAGCAGATCTTCTTGGGTTCCAAGGTGAACGGTGGGAGACGGATTCTCTGGGTTCTTCCTCTGAGGTATGAAGCGATCTATTTGAGGGTGTCTCCCTGGATTCCAATGTGGTAGAGTCTGTTGAAAAAGAGATGATAGGAGATCGGGTTGAAGGCGGCTGACAGGTTCAGGAGAATGAGGGCTGCCGTTTCGTTGAGGTCTAGGAGGGCCCGGATGTCAGCGGTGGCCTTGATCAAGGCTGTCTGTGCTGTGGTTGGCTCATAATCTGGATTGATAGGGGTCCAGGAGGTTGTTGTGTACCAGGGGCTCGGTGAGTTGCTGATTGATTGCCTTCTCGAAAACCTTCACTGGAAAGGTGGGCAGGGCGATGGGCCGGTAGTCCTTCGGATCTGCTGGGTCGGCGGATGGTTTCTTCAGGAAGGGCCTCATTTCAGTGCGTTTCAGTCCTCAGGGAAGGAGGCCGAGATGATGGAGGTGTTCAGGACTTTCTTGAGCTTGTCACCATCGTCTTGCTCCAGAAGTTGAAGATGTGGTGGGGACAGGGGTCTGTGGGTGCTCCAGAGTGCATGGAATTCATGATGGAGATTGTGACTTGAGTTATTAGACGGTCCCACTGGGTGAGCATGTGCTCAGGTATGTGTTTGTGGGTATGAGCAGGCTGTTGCCGTCGGGGGAGGGGGTTTGAACTTTTCGTAGATGACTGAGATCTTGTTGTGGAAAAAGTCCGCATGGGTGTCACGCAGTTCTTGCGAGGGGGTGATGTCGTTCTTGGCGGCTGTGGGGTTGGAGAACTCCTTCATGATGGTGAAGAGTTCCTTACAGCAGTTTGTGCTGGTTTCTATGGGGTCTGCTACGGCGTTCCTCTTTGTTTTTTTCAGGAGGAGGTGGTACTGGTTGAGAGCTGTCTTGAAGGTGGAATGGTCTCCTGTGTTTTTGCTGGTACGCCACTTCCATTCTAGTTGCCGGCAGTTGCATTTGGTGGGTTTCTGCAGTGAACCAGCTGGCTCTTCTGGCAGGTCCTTTAGATTTGGCTGGCTTGGTGAGGGAGATTGTGTCAGCACACTCTGCGATCCACTGGGAAAAGTTATTCGCAGCCTGTTCTGGGTGGGATGCTTGAGAGGTGGGAGTTGAGAGCATTGTTCCACCGGTCTTCTGATATCTTTTTCCAGTTTCTGCGAGTGAACCTAGGGGGCTAGTGTTGGTAGGTCCAGAGATGGTGAAGTGGACGCTGTAGAGGTCGGTCCAGGTGAGCTGCGAGACGTGGTTGTACTCGACTGTCGCTGTACGTGAAGATGGGGGTCAATTGTGTGTCCTGCAATGTGGGTACGGTCGGTAAAAAGTTGCTTCGCAGGAGTAAAAAACATTTGCTTTGGTCACACCACGCAGCACCTCTGGACGGACCACCAACTGCGTCCACTTCTCCTTCTCAAAGCCCACCGCACACAAGCCCACACCACGCCCCAGCACAGAAACTGGAGCCAGATCATCGAAGAGCACCTCAACTCTGCCCTCAGCCGCACTCCTCCACCCACCACCGCCGATGCCAACCCTGCAGCCAACGAACTCCACAGATGGATCGCCGACTGCGCAAACACGCTCGCCCCCCTCCAGAACTCCGACAACGCACCACGAAAGCTACCTGGTTCACAACGGGCCTCCGAGAATCCAAACGCACATGCCGACGCCGTGAGAAAGCATGGAGGAACAGCAAAACCTTGGAAACACGCACCGCATACAGGACCGCCATGACAGACCACCACCAACTCATCAGATCCACGAAGAGGAACTTCATCCAGGACAGGATCCTCTGAAACTCCAGCAACTCCAAGGAACTCTTCAGCATCATACAAGAATTCACCAAACACCCCAGCGAAACCTCTTACATCCCTCCCTCCCAGGACCTCTGTAACAAACTCAGCTCCTTCTACCATCACAAGATCAGGAATCTCTATGACAACTTCGACGAACAGAACCAAGACACCGACACAACACAGGCCACCAGCAACACCACCCAGCCGACCATCACCGCCTGGACCCCTGTCACCACAGAAGACACCGCAAAGACCTTGAGGAGCATACACTCTGGAGCTCCCACTGACCCCTGCCCGCCGCACATCTTCCACAGGGCTGCCTCCACCATAGCACCTGAACTACGATGTACAATCAACTGCACCCTCGAAACAGGCACATTGCCCGACGACTGGAAACTCGCAGAAGTCAAACCCCTCCTCAAGAAGCCCTCCACAGACCCGATGGACCTCAAGAACTACAGACCCATCTCTCTCCTCCCCTTTGCCGCCCAAGTCACCGAGAAGATTGTCAACAATCAGCTCACATAATTCATAGAATCCAACTCGATCCTCGACACTTCTCAATCCGGATTCCGCAGCAACCACAGCACCGAGACAGCCCTCCTAGCCGCCACAGAAGTCATCCGCACTTTCCTCGACCAAGGCCATACGGCAGCCCTCATTCTACTAGACCTCTCAGCAGTCTTCAATACCATATCCCACCACACACTTGCCGCCAGACTCCACGACACCGGCATGCAGGGAACTGCCCTAGACTGGATCCGCTCCTTCCTCACTGGCCGAACTCAAAGAATCAGACTCCTGCATTTCTTCTCCGAACCCACAGAGATCAGATGCGGAGTACCCCAAGGATCCTAGCTCAGCCCCACACTCTTCAACATCTACACGGCCCCACTCGCAGCCATCGTCAGAAAACACAGACTCAGCATAGTATCCTACGCCGACGAAACCCAGCTCATCCTCTCCCTCACCAAGGAACCTGACATCACCAGACACAGTTTCCAGGAAGGAATGAAGGACGTCGCATCCTGGATGAGCAGCAGCTGCCTGAAGCTCAACTCGGAGAAAACGGAAGTCCTCGTATACACCCCTTTCACGTGGGACGACACCTGGTGGGACAACTGGTGGCCCCCCGCCCTCGGCAACTCTCCCACACCCACGGACCACGCCTGCAACCTCGGCATCATACTTGACTCCTCCCTCACCTTGAACCGACAGATCCACGCTGTATCCTCCACGTGCTTCAACACCCTCCACATACTCTGTGAGAAGTTGGCCTGGCATATGCTGTCCACTAATTATAGTGGGCACCTTGCACCAGTCCAAACAACCCCTTATTGGAGATAGGTTAAAGACAACCTTTATTGAAAGCTATCCTAGTGGTATCTATGGAGAGCAGCCTTCAGGCTAAGTCTTGAAGGAATGTAAAGCAGCTTGTTTTACCAGTCTATAATCTCTTGAGTGACCAAATGAAAGAGGACCACACCAGGTATATATTCAAAATATATGTATTTATTACTAAACACACCCCTCTAGTCTCTTTATGAGGCTAGAGTTCGAAGCTACATAAATTATAAGTTAGTTATCTACAGTAATAGCACAAATACACGTTTGAGCCCCAGGGGCGTACCAAACCATATACGAATAAAGTGGTATAAGAACCACGACTGAGCTAGACACAAGGCCTAGAGCCTGTAGAAGTGCTTGGACCACAAGGAACCACCCAAGGTAGTGACACAGGGGACCCACGGGGGCAGCGTGCAGTGTATGAACACAGCCGCGAACCACCGTTAACTTCTATGGGAAAAGTCGTGATTAGAATTTAAAGAAAAGGGACACTTAGAGGAGGACTTGGAGCAAACCCTTTGAGAACTAGGCTGTTCTAGTGTCAATACCTACGGGAGCACCGGAGTACTCGAGTTACCTCACCCAGGGAGCCGGGTGCATAGGTGTCTTTCGGGGGTCGGGTTTCGTCGTCGCTTTCAATGGCGATCTGCTGCAAAGTGCTGCTGGCGGCCAAGTCGAAAGTGTTCGGGTGGATCCAAAGGTGGATCGAAGATCTGAAGAACCTGAAAGCAGAGGGGACAGAGTCTGGGTCACTAGCCAGTGACCAGGAAGGCGATGAGCAGATGCCCACCGATGTTGAGTGCTTCAGGTAGGTTGACGGTCGTCTTGACTCTTCAGCCACGAGGTCCAGGAGGCGTCGACGATGACCAGGAGCTGGATTCGAGCTGTCCCACGACGTCTGTCGATTGCAGGGGTGTCGGCGACCGGATTGGACCCAACAAGCCTTGGCAACGGCGAGTCTCGTGGAAATGGAAGAAGGACGATGTTGCAGACCAGCAAGGTCTGGGGGACTCACCCAGCGAGGATAAGTCAGGGCACGCCTGGAGCAACCAGGAGCCCAAGCAGAAAAAGATTGGCCTTCGGGAGGGCCTACTAGCCAACGGACTAGCGACCGCGAAGGAGCCTCGAGTCGACGCACGTGGAGCTGGCTCACAGGACACTCGTGGAGTGGAGGCCAGTGATCTTCGGTGCAGTTGGTGCTGGAGGCTGGGGCTACTCGGAGCCCAAAGCACGACTTCGTGGGAGACCCAGAAGAGGATGCACTTGCAAATGCGTTCGGTGTCCAGGGGTCACGGTTCCACGTTACCCACGACAGCTACGGGCCTCAGCTTTGCTGGGGACTCAGGGCAGCCTCGGGAAGTCTGGAAATCCACCTCTGGTGATGCAAAGACTTCGGCGTCCGACGGGAGCTTCAGCGATGCAGACCGGACAATTGCTTCTTTGGTGCCTGCCAAGCAGGGAGTCACTCCTTGACCCCAAGGGAGATTCTTCAGTCCTCTAATCTTGAAGTAGAGCGTCGAAGGTCCAGGATTCTGTGTCAGAGTTTCGTCCAGGTAAATCTAAAGTCCTAAGGACGGGGGTCCCATACTTATACTAAGGTAGGGGTTGGACATACTCTGTGGCCCCACCTATGGGAGGGTCAGGGCAGAGGGGTGGTTACACCCCTTTCCCTTTGTCCAGTTTCGCGCCAGAGCAGGGGCTGGAAGCCCCTGAGCCGGTTTGAACTGGGGTATGCACAGGGACACCAAATGTGCCCCCAGTGCAGGACTTCAAAGCACCAGAGAGTGCTCCCGCCCAGCCCCAATACACACTATCCTGTCTGGGGAGGTGCTTACACCTCCCTGGGACAGGAAACCTATTGTCCAGGCCTCCCCTGCCGGAGTTTCGGTCAGCAGCAGGAGGCCAGACTCGTGTCTGTGGCAGCGGCATCCATTTTGTGATGCCAGGGCTCTGGAAAGTCAGTACCGGGTATACCGGTGTGTACATGTCTCTCCCTCTAGAAGGGTGGAATGCTACCCCGCCGCCAGAACTGGCGGGGGGTAGTATTCCAAGATGTTTGACACCAAACACGACATGTTTCCGTGCAGCCATCCCAAAGTTAGCATTTAACGCGAGGTTATAATGCGCTTAAGAGTATATGGTCGGGCTGCACTACAAACAGCATCAGAGAAGGGTCTCCGAACGCTGCAGAGGGGCCCAGCTCATGCTGGGGCACCCTCTCACATAGGAACCCCGCACTCTGCCTTCAGGATTGATAAGGCCTGCCATAGGAGTGACTTATAGGTTTATATGTGTGTATGTATGTAGTGATATAGGTAGCCAATATCACAGTAAGGGGTGCATGCACCACCTTACCCAGGCTGCAGTAGCAGACCTGTGGTGTCATTTTGGATGGCCTTCCAGGGGTGGCACAATACATGCTGCAGCCCCTGGTAGGCCTCTGAGGTACCTATGCCCTGGGTACATAGTATACCATATACTAGGGACTTATAAGGGCACTCCAGATTCCAATCAGAGATGTGCCTAAGGCACATGGAAACCATTTTAAAGAGGAAGCAGCTAGGCTGGGGTTCTGATTAGCAGGGCCCCAGCCAGACTAAGGTCGAAAAACAGTGAAGCATCAGCAAAAAGTGGGGGTACCCATGTGAAGCAGATCCTACTCTCCTACATACTCCGCAAGACCTTCAAATGGATCCCTCCCAAGTCCAGAAAGACCGTCACCCACGCACTCATAACCAGCAGACTGGACTACGGGAAAGCCCTCTACGCTGGAATCAACAAAGCTCTACTCCACAAACTCCAGACCGTCCAGAACGCCGCAGCCAGACTCGTCCTCAGCATCCCACGACAAGACTGCATCACCCAGCACCTACGAGACCTCCACTGGCTTCCCGTCAAAAAGAGAGTGACTTTCAAGCTGCTCATACACGCCTACAAAGCCCTCCACAACACTGGACCCCAATACCTCAATGAAAGAATCTCCTTCTACGCCCCCAAGAGGAACCTCCGCTCCGCCAACCTTGCTCTGGCCGAAATCCCACACATCCACAGAGCCAGAACGGGAGGAAGATCCTTCTCCTACATCATGGCCAATGCCTGGAACAAACTCCCCCTCAGCATCAGACGAACACCCCACACTGCAAGCATTCAGGAACAGCCTCAAGACCTGGCTCTTCGGATAAGCTGGAGCTGCCCGATTTCCCCCCAGCGCCTTGAGACCCTCACGGGTGAGTAGTGCGCTTCACAAATACCGGATTGATTGACTGATATTGATCATGCTTTCCAGGAGGCCGGTTGTGTTGGTATTGCTGGGGTCGTTGAGGTGAAGTTGAGATTCCCTAGGAAGATGTAGTGCTAGGAGTTGATAGCGATTGGGGTGATGAGGCGAGGAATGTCACTGCAGAAACTAGGGCGTGATCCTGGTGGTCTGTAGACGAGGGTGCCTTTGATGGTGCTTTTTCCGTCTGTGTGAAGTTGGCAGTTGAGATGCTCCATTATCTAGGTTGAGTCACCTGAGGAGGTTGTGCCACGGATGGTGCCCTTGTAGATGATGGCAATTCCACGTCCGCGTTTGTTGGGTCGGTCCCGGTGTGTTATCTTGTAGCCCTCAGGGTTGGCGATGGCAATGTCCAGAGCGGAGGCGGGGTTCGGCCAGGTCTCTGTGAGGAAGAGGACGTCTAGGGTGAGGGATGAGATCATGTCCCAGATCCCCATTGCATGTTTGCAAAGTGATCGTGTATTGAGTAGAATGCACTGAAGCTGTCCCATGGCGGTCTCGGTAGGCGTGGTGGACGCAGTCGTGTTTGCGGTGTCTCTGGCATTGTTGGTTGCTTCGGTGTTGCAAGTGAAGTGACAGCACTGGCAGGAGAACGGTCCTCTGGAGGTGCGTGGAGATGTCCAGCTGCAGTTTATTGATACGCCCGAGATCCAGGGCTCAGAGGTCTGCAGTGCGGTGGAAGAACCAGAGTTCCGGCAGAGCGTCCACGCTATGGCCTCTATTAAGTAGGTCCTGCGAGATGGGAGGGGCAAGCGAGAGGGAAAGTATTGGGTGAAACGGCAGGAAGAAAATTGAGCGGCGGCAGCAAACAGCGATGCTACATGTCCACAAATCACCCCCTTCACTGTTTTTCTCTTCGTTGCTGCTTTCCGTTTCCCCCCACCTCCTCCCTACTGTTTCTGCTCGCTCGCTCGTGCCTCCCGGTGCTTGAGCCATCCATAAACACCCACCCCCCCCCCGTTTCTCTGTTTATTTTTCGCACATGTGGTACCAAGTGTGTGCGTTTTTATACCATATGTGGTCGTTTGGCAACGGTGTTTATAGCTGGGAAATCAGAACTCAAGAGAATCGGGTATGCGTTCTCACAGGGCATGTCAGAGTTTCTAAAGTATTTGTGTCTTCTGCTGTAATGGCATAGCCACGTTTCTCCTGTGGGAAATGAATGAACTGTTTGTGTCTCACCTTGCTGCTTCTCATTTCATAGGGTGGGACTAGATTTCTTCAAATTTCCTCCATCGGGACACTTTCTTACTTTTCCACTTTTACCGGTGAAGAGTTTCCGTGCGCCATTGTTGCTTAACTTGAATTCTCTTCAAATGAGCCAGGCTGAGTCTTGATGTCATCAAGGTCTACCTAAACCTCAGTGTCCTCGGAAAAAGTCATCCTTTTAATGATGGTTGCTGATGCAATGTTTTTCCTCATGTTCACTACTGTAAACCAGCCTAACACTGATTATTTCTGTTTTTTTGTGCAGTTTTATATCGAGCCAACGCCACCCGAAAGTAGTGGAGTGCTTTACATTAGCACCAGTTCCTTTGCATAAGGACACATTCATTTTTGTAGCCACAGGGAGATTAGGTGATTTGCCCAAAATCAAGGATGTTAAGCAGACGCCGAAACTTGAACCTTGTTTCACAGCTCCACAGTCGGCAGCTGTGGCCCCTACACCACATCCTCTCCCGAAAGGATGACATATCTCCCTAGCCTCTACCTCAGTTCCACATTTTGTGATTACAGATAAATCACTTAATCTCCCCATTTCAAAACACAAGCATTGGCAAGACAGTACGTTTCACCAGTGTGAAATCTAATGTTTTTAGGTCTGGGCTAAACTGCTTGGCTAAGAGACGTGTTGTGATCTATCTGTGGGCATACAGCCTGCCCATCTCCTACCATTGGTAAACTTCAGTGTCACTCTAATTTTCTTTAATGCCATTAGGCATGGCATGCGGGCATCATGCCCTCTTCTTGTGGTTGGCCCTCCCATAGCGCACGGACCAAGTACATGTCTCCTTACACTGCTCCTGGTTTGCGCAGCTATTTTTTTTTTTTTTTTCTAGCATTCCATAGGAGTATTAGTGTTTTTAGGCCGTCTCACTAGTACACATACCACTAAAATGCATGTGCGTGTACATAAACAAATGCTTTTATTAAAAAGTTGTTAAAACACGAACAGCATGTTTTTTTTGCACAATCTGATGGTATTGGAGCGGTCGCTCCGTCTTGCCATTGCGCAAACACGAGCACATGGTATTGGAGCACTTAGGTGCTCACCAGTTACATTTCAGAATGACATTCCTTTTTGTCGCTGATCCTGCTTCAATTAAGGTATTTTTCCCCCTTTACTGTTGCTTCCTCCCACGCTCTCCCATTGTTGCTTGCCCATCTCCCCATTTCCTCCTGCTTCCCTGCTCGACCCTCTACCGACCTCATTGCTGCTGCTATTATTATTATTTTTTTTTTTACACAATCCAATGGTATTGGAGCGCTTGTTCGGTCCTCCATCTTGCCAAAGTGCTAACACCAGCCGATGTTATTAGAGCGCTTTAAGTGCTCAACAGTTACAATACACAATGACACATTCATTGTCGTACGCAGTGGGGAGCGTGAGTGATTTGCCCAGAATCACAAACTGTTCAGCCGACCTTAGATTTGAACATGGTTCCCCAGTTCCCCTGTTGGCAGCTCTGGCCGTTACGCCACATCCTCGCTTCACTTCAAAGTTCTTCAACTGTTTCTCCCTATCACTTTCACATTTGTTCAGCAAGACCCCATCAACACAGAACAAGAACTGGCAAAGCCACTAGATCCTGGCAATGCCCGAGCTATTGGTCTTGTCAACCTAGATGTCTTTTAGCCATCCTGTGTAGCAGCATATCTGCTGTTCTGTATGGCTGAAGTTACTGAAAAAAGTGATACGATGTGGCCAGCGCATGCCACGTCATAGAGCTTTTCTGTGTTGGGAAGGGCAGGGAAATAAACTCAACATGGGGGGCGAAGAGACTCTGCTTCGGCTCAACATCCTGTGACTCTGGGCTTTCAGTGACTCTCAGCCATGCAGAACCGCAGATGTGCTGCTAGATAACATGGCTAAAAGACAGTCACATTGAAAAGGCCAATAGCTCAGGCACTGCCGAGATCAATTAGCTTTGCCAATGCTTATTCTATATGTAGTTTGCTTTTGGACAGTTTTGCTTGTAGCTGGGAAAAATATATTACTTCGAGTTTTTAAACCTTACCCTCTTGCATTCCTGATTTCAAACAGGATGGTATTGCTTTTTTGTACTTAAGTAGTCTGCCACTCAACACCCTTAAGTCATGCACATGCTCAGGGTATCTTAATCAGGGCACTGTGGACCCTTTCCCTTTGGAAGCACACTAATAATTATTCACCAGCCACTCTACCATGAACTAATTTGACGTATTATGCTCAGCACTGTCCGCAATCTCCACTGTCTATAATTTATTTCCTCATCACCACTGGTATCTTTCATGGATTCGCATACACGGAATTATTCCTTCCTGTCAAGCTGAAATGTCCAGTCAAGATTTCGGACACGTTCATGCCCGTTTGCCAGTGTCTGCTGGCAAAATGATAATTCCTCGCTCTCATTTCTTGCAAAGAGCTCTGGCAGCATAACACACCTGCTGAAGACTTGGTTAAGTTACTGAATGTGTAAACCCTACTCATGGCACGTTCTTTGTCTGCTAGATCAGTGAATAGGCTCGCAGGTCTTCTATCGCCAAAGAGCTTATGTAGCGAATTGCCCGCCGCGATATCCTCGGAGTGTCTGTAAAAATTTGTGATCTTGTAATTTACTTCCATTGGAAAAATACATGAGTTGTGACAATTGAAATGTTCCCTCAAGATTGATAAATGTTGGACAAAAAGGCAAGAAGCGCTAACCAAATAATGTCACGCCAATATGTTGATGTGCAGCACCTTTTCATGGTCTTACCAGCGATCTTTGATTGAAAGGCCTCGTAAATGTGTTCAAAGTATTTTTTTTTTAAATGCACTCTGTGTGAGAACAAAAATGAGCATCAAGTTCCCAGAAGGAGATGCGGAGTGCGAGATTGCAAGCACACCATCAGCAAGCAAGGTACGATGCAAATAAAAATTACATTGACGTATTTGTCTCATTAGCCATCAATGTGGTGCTCTCTCCTCTCAATATGGTAACATTGGCTAAATACCAATTGGCATATTTAATTTACTTATAAGTGCCTAGTAAAGTGCACTACATGTGTCCAGGGCCTGTAAATTAAATGCTACTAGTGGGCCAACAGCACTGCTTGTGCCACCCACTTAAGCAGCCCTCTGACAATATCTCACCCTGCCATTGCAGAGCCTGTGTGTGCAGCTACACTGACACTTCGACCAGGCAAGATAAACCTCTCGTCAGACCTAAACCGTTCCTTTTAATACATACAAGTCACCCCAAAGGCAGGCTTTGTATGACACACAGGGCAAGGTGCAATGTATTTTAAAGGCAGGACATGTACTTTAAAGGTTTACATGTCCTGGTAGTGAAAAACTCCCAATTTCGTTTTTCACTACTACAAGGCCTATCTCTCCCATAGGATAACATTGATATTACCTTATTACATCTTCTAAGTGTAATACCGAATTGTGAAGAAATCAACTTTTTAAGTTTAGTGTCTGTGAACTCACAATTTAAAATCACAATTAATGGTCAAGTTGGATTTTAAATTCCAGTTTAGCGAATGCCGCTTTTAGAAAGTTGGCATTTACTTAATTTTGCCATTTGGCACCTTTTGCCAGTCTCTGAAATACAAGTCTGGGGAGGGCGACAGCTGGCTTCTTGCATTCCCTCTAGGAAGTCACACACAAAGGAAGGGTAGGTGTGCCCGAGTGGTCATCTGCATGCAGATGTGCCATCCTAAGCAGGATGGTAGGGAGGAGCGGACATGTATACCTGAAAGGACTGTGCCCTGTCCCCAAACAACAGATTGATTACCCCCCTGTAGTGTGTCTGAGCCAGGGCAGGAAGGGAGAACCTCTTTGCACTTCAAAACTTTCTTTGAAGTCTCCTCCACTTCAAAGGCACCTCTGGGTATAAGTACTGGACCTCTGGTACTACCAAATCAGTACACTTCTGGACCTGTGACTACTCTGTCAGTAAAAAGAACTGCTGTGCTGCTGAAAGGACTGCCACTCTGCTGGACTGCTGTTTTGCTGGCCTCTGCCTTGCTGTGCTCTTGCCTTACAGAACCGTCATGCTGCCTGCTGTTCCCCTGCCTGGGTGAGAAGGGCTGGACCTGCATCACTTGAACCCAGTGTGACTCCAAGGGCTTGCTGGCTTGCATCCTGTTGCCTAAGTCTCAGGGACACAAAAGACTTCGAATGCTCCTGTTCCAACCCATAGGCTCATCTGTCCTGCCAAGTTGTGCCACCCCAGTCCTGGACCCTTGGAAGTGGACCTAGGGGTTTGCTCCAGTGGAACCGATGCATCCTCTGCTGCAAGAGCCAAATAGACACATCAACACTGTTGCAGGAACCGGAGCATCGAATCGCACTCTTAACTGCCGCATCGCATTGCCTCTACAGCGTGGAGAAACCCGGCGCATCGCATTCGGAACCGACACACTCTGGAATAGGCACTTCACTCATGGAACCAACACATTGCCGCAGTACTGTGGAGAAAATCGGCGCATCACCTCAACTGCGTGGAAATCAGACGCATCTCGCTGTTGCGACCAGGATCAAGGTACTTTTACTGTGCGGGCCCTGCGTGGGTCCTGTATCCGGACAGAGCTCCATTGCAGTTGGCCTGAACTCTTGACTTTGTCAGAGTCCAGTGCGACCAATTGACTCTTTAGACGCTACTTGCTTCTAAGTGCTATTTTTGCATTTAATCTTTAAAAATTTATATCTAGACTTTTACTTGATGGATTTTTGTCGATTTGGTCTTGTTTTATTAAAAAAAAAAATCAATTTTTCCAACCTGCTGTGGAGTCTTTTTGTGATGTTTTCACTGTGTTATTGAATGAGTTGCTGCACAAATACTTTACACATAGCCTTTTAAGTTAAGCCTGACTGCTCTGAGCCAAGCTACCAGAGGGTGAGCACAGGATAGTTTAGGTTGTGTTGTGACCTACCCTGACTAGAATTGTGGTCCCTACTTGGACAAGGTCCATACCTCTGCCAACTACAGACCCAATGTCGAACACACATTAAAGCAAGAATTCTAAGTGCTCAACATCATATGGGAAGGCCAGTAGCATTGGCTATCAGGTGTTCATGTGTTTTAAATGTTAAATAAGTGCAATGGTAACATTAGCATAAGCAAAAAGCAGTATCAAAGAATGTGGCATGACCTAACAGGATTTTAAGATGAAGTATGCAGTACCTCTCTATGCCTCTGAGTAGGTAGTCTTAGTACTGTGGGGAGAGGAGGTGCACGGGGAGCTGGCCAGGTTACTCATAGGGCTCATGGGTTCATGCACTCAGGAACAGTGCTTCTTAAAATGGCAAAGAGGGGGTTCGTGGACAAGCCAAAGATGGTAGAGGACGTGTGAAACTGGAGCTCCCACCCCAGCCAGTTTGATTCACTTGAGTGCTGGCTGCCATCCTGAAGTCTCAAGAGAACTAAGATCCCTGAAAGGCTACCACAGCACGGCTGAAGTGAGGAGAATCTGTAACAAGGCGAATGCAGAAACAGGTGGCCAGGACTCGCTTCTGCAAAGGAGTCACATTATGTAGCCGGCCTGTGTCATCAGGGCCCATCATAATCAACATTAGCAGACTAAAAAGATACAGTCAGACGGGTTCGCCACAGACACGGCCGCAGCCGACCTGAGCACCCCCCTGATCCTGGGACACCAGTTGCAGCAATAGTGAAGTCCTCACACCCCAATAAAATACAGTGGAGGGATGGTGACACGGGGCCGACACTGATAGGGAGAGTCTACTGCATAGACGGGGCAAGGAGGCAAGGCTAGAGAGACTCCCTAAAGCCAATGCTTAATTTGAGCCAGTGGTTTCTGATGCTCAGCACCGGCACTTAATTCTCAGCACCGGCTCTAATGACAGCTTGCCACATGGTGGCGCTGTTGTCTAATTTTAAGATGAGCACAACAACAGTTGTTTAATCAATCATTATACATGAAAAATGAATATTACCTGCTGTCGACACCATTCTTATATCTTTGGTTGGCTGTAATAGTCTCAATTGTCACACTTGTAGGAGTGTGGTGGTTAGTAGTTCTGTTGGTACTGTCGTTGGCAGTGCTGGCAGGGGCAAGGGGTGGTGCCAGATGCAGTGGCCTCCTGAGAAGGGACCTGGCACTTACCTTTTTACAAATTAAGCACTGACTGGAGCCATTTGGTCGCCACCCGATTTGAGGCCACCCTTGGCACCAGTGACAACAGCAGAGATGGTCTCTGGGACGCATCACCCCCGCACACCCAAAAGAAACAGAGTGGAGTGACGGATGAGTGGGGCAGACGCTGATCGTGAGGGTCGGCTGTGGTGACAGCCCAAGGAGACCAGATTAAAGGGGGCTCCCTAGAGACAGTGCTTTAGCCTTAGTGGAGCTCCTCCTGGGCCTGAGGTATCGAAGACAGCAGCAGGGAGATGGTTCCCCACATACCCCAGCAGAACAACTGGAGCGACAGCGGCACAGGGCCGACGGTGACCGAGTGTGCCTGAATAAGACACCGGTGTGTTAGCAGTAAAGGAGCTAGCAGGGGAAAGCGGCCAACCATGGACAGAAGTCACTACAAAGCGGGACTTTAGCAGTAGGGAGCTTGAGATGGACCCTTTACCCCACCCCCACCCAGGTAGACAAGAAAAAACAGCAGACAAGACCCCAGATGCGAAACGCCTAACAGCACACTCGAGAGACAATTTCATGAAAAGAAGGGGCCTGGAGGAAACTGCGCCCTGATCATTCCAGTGGCCCCAACACCACAAGTGTGGGCAGGGTGATGGATATTCTAGGGCAACAAGCACCAAGTGGGGATATCTCAGAGGAGCTCCAGACTTGCCCTAGACAGTGCAGTATAGGAAGAACGCCTCAGAACCCCCACACATACAAAGCACCCCAAAAATCATGCAGGGACTAAGAGAAAACAGCAATGGGGAGGCTGCGGTGAACGAAGCCTAACAGGCCTAAGTAGGAGAATAGTAGGGGCAGTCCGAGTCAGTCCTGCCTCATGAAGACAAGCATCCTAGGCACAATGGGGCAACGGACAGAAGGAAGCAAGCTTAGACACTGCACCCTGTTCTAGGACTAGAGGTTAGCACCAGAAGAGGCAAGAAGCCACAACATCAGTTAGGCAACCAGGGGAGAAAGTACTAAGCTCCAATCGGTCAAGACTGCGAGCTATACACAGCCGGCCCCATATAAGAAAAGGTGCAAAAATAAGTCTCCGAGTGCTAAACGAATCCCGCCTTATAACAACTAAAGCAAACAGACAATGACAGACAGAAGCCCTCACACTAAGACTGAAGCCTGAAACCTGCCATCAAGAGGGGGCCAAGACAGAAGTGTCTCAACCAAAGCAGTCACTGACTAGAGGGGCCTCAAGACAGACCCGATGCCCCTAGACAGACAGCAGCAAAGCATCTACCTCTCTCACCCGCTAACAGAGGGCACCGGAAACCCTTAACATTAAGCCCATAGGACTGAGATCAAGAGTGAACTCACGACTAGAAGTCATGGTGAGACAGCGGCCAGACACCATTACCAGAGACCACTGACTGCAACAGATATCGCAAGTGCCAGACTGCGTGGCTCGGCCAGCCATGGCCACTTTGAGACCCAACTATGGAAGCACGATCAAAGACCTCCTCCAGGCTACGATCCCCAAACGAGCAGAGGCGACCACTAAACCGACCACACCAACACGAGGGGACGTCGAGGAAGGACCTATCGCACCTCCGGGTGACGATGAGAAACTCATCAAAAATTTAATGATCCAATTTTTCACAGACCTCAAAAACAAGATCAGAGCTGACCTAAAGCAAAGCCTCTATTAAATGAGGGAAAACTTAGACCAGTGTTTCCCAAGCTTTTTAGAACCACAAAGCAATTTTTACAACAAAGTTTCACAATACATCGAGCTTTAATAGACACGAGGTGGGCGATTTTTTAATGCAACTAAAGCATTGTGTTGTAAAGCACGGTCATTTACAAACTGCACATTTTCCATTGAAATGGGCACTAAATTTGCACAGATAGTTTTACTGATAATACTATATCACACACAAATGATAATGTGTGGGAATCGGGTTTCAGTGAATATTTATTATGTGTACATCCTCAAATACAGTGTCTTGATTTGTTTTGATCCTATTAAAATCTTTGCTTCCATAATACTTCAGAATTACAAAAAAATGTGCTTCATTTTTGCTTTCCTAACTGCTGAATGAGTAAAGTTCATTTATAGGTATCTACATTTTGTTGTGAAAAATGGCATCCTACAGCCTTTCCTTTCACACTTCCTGTACTCCAGCAACATTGACACATAATTCACGGTACTTTTCTTTCTCAGTCTACAAAGCGAGAGGAATTTGTAAACACTAAGCAGCAATTTGTCAGACGACAGCCCGACATGTGACCTCTGTCTTTGAAGCACAAGAAATGCGACTAGATAAATACAAAAAATTGAAGGCATTTTATTAATTGGACTTTTGTGACCCACTAAAAATCAGATCGGATACACAGTTTGGGAAACACTAACTTAGACTAATTAGGTCACAGAGTAGACTCAATGGATTCAACCCAAGATGAGAGGTGGCTAGGTCTTAAGGAATGCTGCAATCACCTGACTAAAATGATCACTTAACATCACTCAAGGAAAAGCAAGGAAACTTGGAGAACCACTCCAGCCACTCTACTCTTTGCACCAGAGGGGTGCCCCCCGGCAAGAAAGGCAAAGGTATAAGGATCTACATCCAGCAGCAAGCGGAGACTATGCTGAATAAACCACTCCGCAATGAACCACTCTGCACTGATCAAGCTCACAGAGTGGGCCCACGTAACCCTAACTCCAACTACCGTCTAGACATCTTAGTCAGCTTCCACTACTCTGAAGACAAAGAGGCAATCCTGGAGGCAACGAGACAGGGAAGACCTATTCGTTACAATGGCTATGACCTCCAAATCTTTCAAGATGTATCAAAGATTGCCCTTGCTAAAAGACGCACCTGTCGCCCAGTTGCATTCTTCCTCCGAAACATTCAATTAACCAACCTACCATAGCCAGGGGCTAAGCACGCACACCTGCTCAGTGCCAGTATACTCTAAAGGGTGATAGTGTGCTTTACAAATATACATAACGTCAATTATCAATGGGGACACTCCTTTCGATTCCTCTTTGAGTGACATGGTAAAAGATGGGCAATCAAGTTCCTAAAAGAGGCATGCCACATACTGGATTAGCCCTTCCACGAAGCAGAGACACGCCTACCTTCAGACCCGCAGCGTCCAAGGAGCCCTGAATGGAAAGAAATACGAAGTGGGTGACGGAAGATCCATGTTAGAAATGGGGGTCTCTAGTTGGCAGAGGTAGGTACCTTTGTCCAAATAGGGACCCTTGCTTCTAGTCAGGGTAAGGGGGATACACTCCTAAAATAACCCCTGCTCACCCCCTCGGTAGCTTTGCACGAGCAGACAGGCTTATCTCAGAGGCAGTGTGTAAAGCATTTGAGATCACATACAGTAATACAGTGAAAACACTACAAATGGACACCACACCACTTTAGAAAAATAAGTAATCTTTATCTAAACCAAAACAAGACCAAATGACAAAAATCCACAATACAGTAATAAAAATATGACTTTCAGATGGTAGAAATAGTTCAGTTCAATGCAAGTTGTAAATGCGACACTTTTCTCAAAAGTACCTTAGATGCGTCACGCAAAACAAACAAAATGGCCGCAGGGAAGGTGATGTGTCGGTTCCTTACACTCAGGGAAGGTGATGCGTCGATTCCTTGCTCTGGGGGAGATGATGCGTCGGTTCCTTACTGCAGCGCAGGGGAGTTGATGCGTCGGTTCCTTACCAGAGAGGAGGTGATGCGTCGTTTTCTTGCTGCGTGGGGAGTTGATGCGTCTGTTTCTTACTGCGGCCCCCAACGATGCGACAGTCTTGGTGCCTCGATGCGATGCGTCAATCCGGTACGATGCGTGGCTTCGTGCAGCCGCACAGCAGGCTTGCATCGGGATCGGTGCGGTGATCTCGGACTTCGGAGATCGTTGCACCCGATGCGTCGTGCGGTGATTTCTCGAGCCGCAGCAGGCGCTGCGATGGTTTCTTCGGCGATGCCTCGGAAACAGGTGTGGATGCATCACGCTTCTTCGATGTTGCGTCAATTTTCCAGCTCCCAGCGACAAACAGTCTCTAGAGGTCCTAAACTGCTGCAGGCACCTCTTTGCAGGTTGGAATTCCCAGCAAGGGAATTCAGGGGAGCTGGTGGTGAAGTCTGTGTCCCTGAGACTTCAGAACAGGAGGAAAGCTCAGATTCAAGCCCTTGGAGATCTTTTCTTCAAGCAGGTGACAAAGCAAACAGCAAAGTCCTTTTTCTCCTTTCCTTGGCAGCAAGCAGCCACTGCACTGGGGTTGGCCTGCAGTGGCTGCTTGCTGCCAAGGAAAGGAGAAAAAGTTGCTGTCTGGAAACAGCACAGGGGCAGTGTTCCTCCTCAGCTTATCCGGCTCTTCTCCTTGGCAAAGGTTCCTCTTGATTTCCCAGAAGTGATCTAAAAGTCTTGGGTCTGGGCCCCTCTTTTTATACACCAAAATCCTTTGTTCTCTGAAGGCAGAGTGTGTCTGTACCCAGCCAAAACCAGTTCTGTGGGGCACTTTGCAAGTGCACAACAACCTCCATTGTCATTGTGAGCCCTGGCTCCAGACACAGCACAGGGGGGCGGAGCCGTCATTTTGGAAGGCAGGCACAGCCCTATCAGGTGAAGGTGCTACTCCTCCCACCACTTCAAATGCAGACCAAGCCTATTCAGCCAGCCCTGACTCATCAGACTTCTGAACCCGCTGCCACTCTCCAGCCCCTGTCATCCAAAAGCCAGACATGCAATACACAAACCTAGCAGAGGGCACACTGGATGGTTAGGCAAGAAAATACCTACTTTCTAAAAGTGGTATTTTCAAACACAGAATGTAAAAATCACCCTCACTAAAAGATGCATTTTAACATTCTGAGTTCAGGCATACTAAACTTTATTTTTCTACCTTGTTCCCAGGGCCAGTTATGTTTAGAAGATGTTATAAACAAACTCCCCATTCTGTCCAATGGGAACAGGTAGCCTTGCAATAGTGAAAAACTTAATTGGTAGTATTTTACTATCAGGACATGCCACACACATCAGGGCATGTCCCACCTTTCACATACAATGCACCCTGCCCACAGGGGTACATTGGGCCTACCTTAGGGGTGACTCATATGTAGAAAAGGAAGGTTTAGGGACTGGCAAGTGTGTGCACTTGCCAGAGTCGACATGGCAGTCCCAGACTGCACACAGGCTCTGCAAAGGCAGGCCTGAGTCACATTTTACAAGCTGCTTCTGTGGGTGGCACAATCAGTGCTGCAAGCCCACCAGCAGCATTTGATTTACAGGCCCTGGGCACACATAGTGCACTGTACTAGGGTCTGACAAGTAAATCAAATAAGCCAATAATGGAATCACTAATCCATAATAATAATTTACAAAGGGAGCACTTGCACTTTGGCACTGAGCAGCAGTGGCAAAGTGCCCAAAGCATCTAGACCAGCAAAAATGGAATCCACCACACAGCAAAACACAGGAGGTAAAGGCAAAAAATGGAAGGGAGACCTACGCCAATGGTGCCAGGTCTAACAATCCACAAGCAGAAAGAAATACTGGCAGGCAACTGAGCAGCTCTGGAACAAGTCAAGCAAGTGAGTAGCCGACCAGACGCAGATTCAACGAATAAACTGACCCTGAACTCTACTTGGGAAGACAAAGTCTGATGGTCATCAAATCTTTGAGGATGGAGGCAAGAACACAGATTTACTTATATTGACAGAAGAGGAGCACACCTTTGACTTGCCTGAAATACTGAAGGCCGGTGCTGTGGCGGATGCCTGGCATGACTGATGCAGACAGAGGCCTTTCCCACAATATCCTTAATACTTAAAGCTCTACTCACCCTTTACCTACGCGGGTGTGATTCAGAGGTTCCAGGCATTTTGTTGTTCCCACATACTGGAAGCCAAGGGTTTTACAGTTAACTGTGGCAAGGTTGCCTAAACTGGTAGCAGTAACGTTGGGGTTTGTAAGGGAACAGGGGGGCTGCCGCCACCTAGTCACGGACTACACATTACATGAGTGGGGACATTAGGAAAAAGTGAACAAATCTCCTCATTACACTCTAATGACCACAAACAAACTTAACATCACTACATATAATGCACGAGGGCTGAACAATCCACTCCAACGGCACTCTGTCATGCATTAACTCAACATACTCCAAGTAGACATTGGGCTCATTCAAGACACCCATCTCCCACAGTAGGACCAAACTCAAATGAAATCCAGGGATTTCCCTGCACAATATTTCTCTTTGGGAAGGAAGAAGACAGCAGGGGTATGGATACTAATACACAATAGATGCCCACCGGTGACAGAAGGGACCCTAAAAGATAAAGCAGCTGATGGGTGGCTTTAAAAGGAACTTTGAGAGATGAACCTCTAACATTGGGCTCTAGCTATAGCTCCAACCAGGGACAAGAACACTTCCTTACAGACTATACGTACCCTCACAGCTTGGTCCCCAGCACCAATTATTTTTGGGGGAGACCTTAATTTACTATTAGACAGTGTGGCAGATGAGGACCAATCTAGGTGAGGAATTGCTGAGACTCTCTCCTCGGTAAGCAAAGCCCTTCTGGAAGAGTTGGGACTAGTTGATGCCTGCAGAGCCATACACCCTCTAAGGTGAGACTTTTCTCACTATTCGGGGCCAATAAAACTTATGCCAGGCTAGACCACATTTTCCCAAATAAATGCTTTCTTCTGAATCTGGCAGAGGCCATACAAGGTGCCATCACGCTCTCAGATCACGGCCCCGTCATGTGCCCTGACCCCCTTGCGTTATAGATCCCCAAGGAAATGGACGGCTATGGCATCTCCAAGATTTTCTCATAAAAGATGTAATGACAGTTAATAATATCAAGAGTATCTTTTTTAATTAAATAAAAAAATTATATAAAAGAACAACATTACAGAATATATAGCCCACCATCAAACAGAAGACCCATCCGCCATGGGTCTGTGGGGTGCATTAAAAGCAGTCCTCTAGGGTAATTTCATTGCAGGAGCAGCCCGCATAAAACAAATGCTTGAGGCCTTTCTCACACAGCTCATGGTTAACCTCAAAGATCTCAAGCAGCCGATATAGCATCATAAATCAATGACCTACAAAATAGCCATATGGTAACATACAATAGCTTAACTATACACATCACACTTCATTGCAAGCACTTACATTAAAATTGTCCCTTTTTGGTTTTAAAGCCTTTAGAGATGGCCAAAGCACCACAGTCAGACACAATAGGCATCCAGAGCCATACTACTAGACATCCTCAACAGGCCTTCATGAGAGAGAAACCTTGTAATGTGCTTTGGAGTAGTGAATGCTAGAGCAAGCAGAGTGAATGTTAAACATGTAACTAAAACACAATTTGACAGTTAACAATAAAAAAAGTTTTTAAAAAGCGGTGCTACTCACGGAAGAATCAATTTGATTATATCTTGCAATATCTCTATGAAGTGTTCGCAACATTATCATAGCAACCATGCCAGACAGGAAGAGGACAATTACGAGGGAGTTTGTAATACTGTAAAACAAAATATGAAGTACCAAATTTTATTCCTCTAGGCATTGAAATACTACATGTATATACAGAGCAATGGCTAATACCTAATTACAGCCGATAAAGTATTTCCAATTAGAAGCAACAAATGCAAATTATATTTAATTATATTTTAGTTGAATTTTCATCCGCTAAATGTCCTTTTTTGCCTCTTGTGCTTATCGAGAGCTATTCAAGTCCTTGAATTTGAGGACATGGTTCCCCAAAATGCATGGGTTTCTCTGTATCTTTCTTCATCCCTGAAGAGAATCATGCCCCTTTGGCAAATGTATTGAAAGATTGGCAGAATTGCCACAGGGGAAGGATGAAGGTTAGACCAAAGTAAACACTTCCACCTCTGCACATACCCATACAGTGCTACCTTCCAACTCGCCCACTACTGATCAATGCACTCGATGCATCAGGAAAGGCTCGCATGTGCGCCAGAGGCTCTGATCTGTAACCAGCTACTACAATATTTTTGATTGCCGTAACCCACTAGCATTAGAATAGCCAAACAAAAACGGATGGCAGGTACCAAACTACTGTGAGGGAAGTACAAATCTGCCACATTTTGCTGATTTTACACCAAAATGAAGTAGCACAGCTAGCCTCCACACATGAGGTGTCATCTATAAGAGCTGTACCAAAAGACATGCCAACTAATTTATCAGGAGAAGTGCGGACTAAAAAAACAAAGAAATCGTAAAATAATGACTCCATTTTCTTAGACTAGCCCCATGTAGCCTTCAGTTAAACCCGTTCTTTTTATTCTCCAGTGGAAGCTGCTTGAACCCAGGATCAATGATGGACTAAGTTTCAATGTGGTAAGAATGAGGTATATTGGTTTTGGAGACCCAGACATACCGCTATGATTCTCTAGCTACTGTATGTACACTGCTTACCAGTGTCACAACTCTCCTGGGTGCTCTTATGGTGATCTTGACAACTTTGAATTAGAGTTTTATTGAGGTTACTTACACAACTATCTGCAACTGGGGTGGTCTGCAGGACCTGACCAATATACAGTGTATTGCTGTTAACTCAGATCACGAAGAAGAGCCATAAGAATATCAAGAACCATGGTCAACCTAGGGAGATCATTCCCCCATGGTCGCCTAGCATACTAATGGTATAGGTGACCAAGGACTTTTTACAATCATTGAAAAAGATGATGAAGGATTTTTACAGCAGACTATTTCTCCACCACTGGACTAACCAATTCTATCACAAACACTGCTGGCAGATTTGAAACCATGACATATATCACCTCTAAAACCACAAGATATGCCACATCCTAAAACTGTAGCTCAAGATGATCCGGTCACTCAACCTCAAGAGCATGGCAGACACACCAGGCAAGACATGAAAGGAGATGATCAAGACATGGGGGAAAACCACACTGACCATGATTCTGATACTTCACAGCAAGTCACCCAGGATCCGGAATGTGATTATTATGTTCCAGTGGAGCAACCAAGTCTGGAACAAACACCAAGAAGCTCTCCACTTGATGTATACTTCTTGCACACCTGGCTAGCCCACAACCCGCAGTCCAAAGGCCAATCCCAGTGCTAAAGCCCCTGTGGGCAGCCAACTCCCGCTGTGTATTGCCTTTTCGCTGTGCACCTCATGGTCCAGTAGCCACCACTGCAGATCTTTCGCAGTCTCCTCAAATATCTGGAAGTGGTCGGAGAGGTCCCCTTGATGTTGGGCCCACTGGAACTTCAGATCCCACTGCAGAGCCCGCATATGCTACCTGGCGTGTTTTACCAGCAGGACGCAGGAAGGCCATCAGTCCCAGCAGCCTCAGAATCAACCCCACTGAAATCTAGGACAGAGGCTCAAACATCAGGATCATAACCTGAATGTCCTGAACTCTCGTCCCTAGGGAAAGGCATGAAAACGAACTGTGTCCAGAAAAGTAGCGATGAAGAGTGTCTGGCAAGGAGTCAGGTGCGACTTTGGCAGGTTTATAGTGAACCCCAAAGATGACTGGAGGTTCACTGCAGTCTGGAGGTGGTTAACAATTTCCTAGGGCGAGCCTGCATTCAACAGCCAGCCGTCGAGGTAGAGGAAGACTGGTTCCCCTGACCTCCGAAGGTGCGCTGCCACCACCGATGTCATCCTTTGAACACCCGAGGGACGCTGGGGAGACCAAAGGGGACCGCAGCAAACTGAAAATGCTCCTCTCCCACCATGAACTGCAAGTAGCACCGATGGGCCGGCAGGACAGGTATATGGAAATAAGAGAGTCTTACAGGTCCAACTCCATCATCCTATCTTCAGGACCGAGGGCAGACAAGACCTGGGCCAGGGTGAGCATTTTTAATTTCTCGTTCTGGAGGAAGGCGTTGAGAGGGTGCAGATCTAGAACAGGCCAAAGACCTCCATCATTCTTGGGCACCAGAAAGTAACAGGATTAGCAACCACATCCTACTTCTGGTGTTGGCATCCTCTCAATATCCCCTTTGGCCAAAAGGGCTTGCACTTCCTTCTGCAAATGGAGAAATGGTCCACAGTTAGTTGTTGGGGCAGATGATGTAAGGTGTGAAGGGGAGAAACGGAACAGTAAGGGGAAGCCTTTACGAACAAATTGGAGGACCCACCTGCGCAATGTGATTGCTTGCCAACTCGGCTAGAATCGGTGGATTCCACCCTGGCTGTGCCCTTGTAAGGGTACACTAAAGAGGTTTGGCAGGTGGGGCTGCCGAACGGGTGGAAGGGGTGATGTGGTGGACTGAGAGGCAGGCTGAAGAAGAAAGAACAACCCCCCTCCACTATTGCTCAACCTAGAATTATTCCTTCAGAAAAAGCAACGCAACCGTTTTTGATCTTGGCTTTACTTTTTGGGGACAATACAAGGCTGAGGTTCGGCCTGAGGCAATCATTATCTGTATAAGTGATGTGAGGTTGTTCTTTCCCCTATTCACTCTATGGCGGCTGTCTCTTTCTGCATTTTTTTCACTGTAGCAATTCGCTATGTAACTCTGAGAATTTCTTGGAATAATGTCAGGCTGGCACTCCACCTGGGTGGATTAGCAGCATAGGCATCTAACGGGGCGAGTTTAAATTCACCTGTTTTTGATATGGCACACAGACTGATGAAGTTGTTGACTTGGGAAGCGGTCCTTCTCTACATCTATCTGACCATAGGCTTTAGTTATTTTTGGGCATACTACAAGATGGCCGACATCTCCCTCCTTCCGTTAGTATGTCGGCCACATACTCTTTGCATTCTTCAGAAGACAAGTGAGACGCGCTTTTAGCTCGAATGCCCCCACATCACTATGGTTCAAATAGTTATGAAACCACTGACTAGATATTGAGGCTAGCACTGTGAAGCAGCATTCCTTTATCTTTATTTAACCAGTAGCTGCAGTTATGCTTGGGCATACTGTAAGATGCCCGACATTCCTTTCTCTCCCCTCATGAATCTGTCATCTATTTCCAGTATTTTTCTGACATGTGGGACACGCTCCCAGTTTAAATGGTGTTGCGTCCAGGTTGGCATTTTTCGTCTGTGTGTGCAAGACGATTCCAGTCCATCATGCTGTGGGTATCCACGCTGGTTGTATCCAGCTATACATGTATATACTTGTTGTTTTTATACATCTAGCTTCTGTAGACTCCCTTCGAGGCACTATTTATTAGTTTGCTCTTATTTGTTTCTTCTACGTATTTAGAGACTGAGGTCTCCGCACTTGAATGTCCCCTCTCCTGTCTTTGAAGGAAGCGACGGGTGATGGCCCGCTAAAATGTGAATATACTTGCCTGGATAGTGAGTAGGACGGTCTCCCTGAAGTAACACCAGTTCAAGGGGGGTGCTGTACTTAGACATATTTACCTTGGTTTCCATTGCTTATTGCTATTTTATCATTCTTTAGTTTTAGCCTGGGACAAGTTACAGGTATTTCTTTGGATCCAATTCCTACAAGGTTCGTTGTGGTATTGCGACCACGTTTCCAACTGTATCCATCGGGTACCTAGGGACTCTCTTGTTTGGACAAATGTGTCTGTTACACTCTTCCTTATTTATTGGTGAGGATTGCACTGTGATATATGCTAACATTTTTGATTAAGGGATGTGTATATTCACTTCTGTAATGCACAAATCTAGCCGCACTTCTTAACTCACTGAAATTAGCTTGTCTGGGCACTTGTTATGTATGTTGATTGTTATCTCTGGTGCTAGGTAACAGTATGTCTTTGGTGCATGTAATAACTAGGTAGGGTGAGCAGGGACCTAAGGACATACTGGGTTTTCATGCACATTGATTGGTGTATTTCTAGTATGTGTTGCTAGGCGCACTGGTTTGGTATGTATTAAATATGGGGAAGTATTCACATAGGCCAGTAGGAGCTTTTGTGTCCTATGCACTTATTGTATTTGTTTCTGTTATTTAGATACTGGTTGGGCTGCTCCCTGTGTGTTTTTATTAAGCAGTGTTGTGACCTAAAGAAGGTGTGGTCGGTTCACTCTTCACCGAAATGTGTGTCAGTACCTGCGAAATAGGTGTGCTGGCACCAAGAGAATGGAAATGCGAAAGCAAAAGGAATAAAAATCTTGTGATGCATCTATATATTGGCCAAAAAGAATTTAAAAAAAAATGTGAATGTACATTGCATACAGAAAAACTGTTTCTGGTCAAAAACGGAGTTTGATCTATTGGATTGCATACAGTTATGTTTTCTTGATTTTGACAACTTTGTATTTATTGAGGTAATCCATTTAAAACTACTGTATGAAATACTATGGTGCTGCAACATTTTTCATGATGATGTTTTTAATGTTGGTATGTATAGTATGAATATAGTCTGCTAGAGTGGTTTCTTCTTTTGTTTTTAGGAAGATTGGCAACCTTTTGTAAAAATGTGTTGATTTTCTTGCATATAAAGTGATGCAAGTATTGTTTTTTATTTATATTCAAGTAAAATAAAAGGAAGATTTATTGTTAATTAAAAAAGGATTGTGTCACTTTTTCTAAAGGCATCACTCTAGGTTGAGCATTCGTGGAAGTGGGTTCTTGTATTTTTTCCCCCTGTCCCACTCCACATTGTTATTTATAGGGGACCCCCTTTGTTTACATTACTGAGAAGCAGGCTGACCTTGGCTGTGGGGGCAGTGAGCACCACGGTCTTAAGCAAAACTGCTGGGTTGCCTGCTGAGGTGGAACAGGCTAGCAGTAAGGAATGCCTCATCCAAAGCCACGAAAGGAACGCTGGAATTGTTGCTGACAAGGCTGGGTAGACAGGCCCAGAAAGCAAGTGGTAGCCCTTGAAAAATGTAAGGGCAGACCTTGTCCCTGAAGAAGCGAGTCCCATCGAACGGCATGTCCATCAAGGAGGAATGAACGACACCCAAGAATCTAATTGATCTCAGCCACGCAAGGCGATGAATGGAAAAATGGTTGCCTATGGCCTGTCCAACGGAGCCAGTGATGTGCAAATCCAACAGATTGTGAACTTGGCCGCATCACGGCCATCCTGAATAGCATGTGAAAGAACAGGGCGAAGGTCTTCCAGAGCACTGAGGAGGGCTTGTTCCACTGAGTCCCAAAGGGTACGAGTATACCAACCCAACAAATAGGAGGCCAAACTGGCTGAAAAGAAAAAACATTTCCTGAAAGTCTCCACACTCTTGGATTTCCTGTCACAAGGAGTGGTAAGGAAATTGCTGGAGTTGGTCTGGCTAGTGGAAGCTTGCACCATAAGACTCCAGAAAGGGGTGGTATGACAAAAACACCGGGTTGCTTGGAGCAAACCAATGGTGTCTGGCAATTTACCAGTTAACTGGAGGGCCTGGAAAAAGGCTTAGCCCAAGTCCCTAGAAGGGTACCCATCAAGGCTTCATTGAAGGGAAGGAGAGGCTCAAAAGTAGTCTAACCAGGCTGCAGGACATCAGTCAAGACAGTTATTTTACCTCGATGGTGGAGAGGTGGAGGTCAAGAACTTCAGCAGTCCTACACATAACCATGGCGTAGGAGGCAGATTCTTCTGTGGCCGTGCCAGAAGGAGAGCAAAGGAGAGAAAAGGGCTGTCTCACAAGAAGTATCTAGCCAACTAGCCACGTTCAAGTCCTCCTACTAGTTGTCATTGGCATAGAGCCGAGCGAACTCATCACCCTGGTCGTAGGTCCATACCAAAAAGGGAGTGTATAAAATATTGCCTGCCTTGTGGTAAAGTGAGTGCAGAACTCGCTTTCTAATTCGGTTGTGATGTCAGTCAAAGTCGAACCGGTGTTGATTCGGCAACTGAGAGGACAATCTGGGCCACCTTTCGGTTGGCAAGGTCAGCGTTGATGTACCCAGACCTGGCGTGGTCATGGGAGCCAGGGCAGCATCAGGACTAGAGCCAAGGGCAGAAGTGGCTCAGATGGACCAGGGGCACAGACGGTGAATCTGCCAGTGGAAAACCGGATGGAAGGGCTCTTGATGGGCTTGAAGGAACGCCAGAGGGAGCCTGTAGAGCACCAAAGAGACAGAGCGCACCAGAGGGAGTCGGTAGAGAAAGATTGTCCCTGCTCAAAACTCTTTGATCTTGCAATTCCCTATCTTTCTTCTTGCTGATGTTACAGACAGTAAGACAGGTATCTAATCGAAAAATATTTCTGTATCGAATTAGGGTTCCACCACCTGCTTGCAAACTTTCATCATTTGGTGATGGTTGGTGTTGCAAATAGATCTAATTTGGATTTGCCCCACCATTGGAATATTACATCTAACAGATTTGAGTTTAACTCCCAATTGTCACAGCCTACGTTTCTCCTGCAGAGGGAGTCAGATGTTTGCAAGCCTTGGACAAGTTTCGCTGTCAAGTTGATGTTGTGTCACAGGACCCATTGCCATAATGTCTGTGCTTCCATGGACTACTGCTTGAATTTTGCCCCTACTTGAGTTTTCATATAATAGAACGTCATCACTCGTCAGTTCTTATCTTGAGATACTTTTATTGAATGAAGGGTAAAACAACTTCTATGAAAGTGTCACAACTTATAACCCTAGCATATTTGTGTGTAGCATTTGATCTTTTCATTGAGGGATCTGTTGTCAAAGGTAAGGTTTGACCTCGTACAGATCCTAACAAATAGTTGGCTTTGCCTTTTCACCAAAGCATAGAATGTCATGCTTTCTGTGACTTTAACATAATAGTAACATTGGCCATTCACTTGTGTACACTGTTTGTCAAGATCTTTTTGAAGAGGTCTCATTCCTAGGTGACACTGTGGTACGAGAGTAACACAGGATGAGAAGATTCCTGCAAGAACTTTGTATTTTCTTACTGTTATTCAACTGTCCAAGGTCATCTCTTGTAGAAGGTGGCTCAAGTCTTTTCCTCTTGCTTTTGATGGAAAAGCCTTAAAGTGGTCTGTGCAAATGTTTGCACACAAGAATTGTATGTTTTGATGGCACTAGTACTGAAGTCTTGTACTTGTGTGGTAAGTCTAATTGTCCCAGAACAGTTCCTGTTTGATTGAGGGCACCCAATGTTTGCTTTGACAATGGTGCCTTGATGACCCGGGCATGGAGATATGGAGATTCTCCTATTTCTTGATGGCGTAGGTAACTGGCTACAGATGCTAGGCATTTTGTGAAAATCCTGAGCACTGAAGTGAGCCCACACTGGGTGGCGTTGAATGTCCACTGTGAACCACACATACTTCCGATGTTTCTGATGGATGAGCAGACCGAAGTATGCATCCTCCAAACCTATAGAGGCCAGGACATGTTTTTTTTGTTTAAGGATCGAAGCCTATCCCGAACTGTTAGCATTCTGAATGTTTGCTTTCTTAAATATTTGTTTAGTTCCCTTAGATCTAAAAAGGGTCTCCAGTCCACGTTCTTTTTCTGAATAAGGAAAAACCTGGATTAGAACCCCAAGTTCCTTTCACTGTAGGGTACTAGGTCTAATGCAGCTTTTTAGCAATAATTTGTCTATTTCCGGTATTAAGGCTTCCAAATGACAATGAAGTTCTTTGGAGGCGCTACTGGGGGGTAACGATGCAAACTCTATTGTGTGGCATTAATTCACTATATCTAGCGTTAAAAATTAAATGTTATCATTTTCTAAGCTTGAAACATTTTTGGCACCTTTCCACCCAATAGCACAGTTAAGTGGGGCAGGACGCATCTGGAGTCAGCTTTGACACTTCTTTTTTTGGCCCTTGTCAGAAGGTGGGCCCCTCTACTTTCTTTATTGCCTTCCTCCAGATTGTTGCTCGTTACATGGAGTGTTTTTTGTCCCTATGAATAATAGCACAGCCTACATAGATAAAAGGAAGAACAATGTCCTGAGTGAAAAGATCTATGGCCATAATGATGCCTTCTATGAAAGGAGTATTGTTGCCTCCTTTACAGACGTTATAGTGACTTGGCTGTACATGTATAGGTCTTGATTGTCTGAAGAGCACTGTCCACGTGTTTACCAAAACGTTTTTCCCCATCAAAGGACATATCAATTACCTTTGATTGGACCTCAGGTCTAAAACTAGTACTGAGAAACCAGATCTTCTCAATAGGGCACCTGTTGCTATTTATCTGATGCCGTATTTAAGCAGTCAAGGGATGCATTTATAAAAGCTGAAGAATTTCCCACGCCCTCTAGCAGGATAGCTTTGGCTTGTTCTCTACAACCATCACGTAATTTATCACAAAATGGAGCCATGTCATTAAGTGGAGTCTTCCATCGATGGCTGACAAGTCAAAGGCGACACTGTTTGTGGTAACATCTTAGCTAATGGAGGCAACTTTCATGTTCTTTTCATACCTCCTCTTTGATGGGGAGGCTTTTAAGGTAGATGGTTCCACATTAGATAGACCAAAAGTCTGTCCCTTCGGGAAAGGGGCAGAGTGTCTCTGAAGCTGCCTTAAGAACTGGGTATTTAAAGTGCTTTTAAACGATTATGGCCCAGGAGATTTGGCATTTAGAAAGCGTGGCAACTGGCCCTCCCTGTCTTTCAGAGTTTTGTTGCTGTAGGTGGGACAAATCTCACAGACCTTAGGTTTATGGGCAGATGTACAGAGGTAGAAATGCACTTTTTTTAAATTTATTTCTCAATTTTCAAGATAATAAAGAAAACAAACCAACAATCCATCAGCCATACACACGTTAGGTGAGAGGATAGTGTCCCGTCACACATATATGGCGGGATTAGATAGAAGGAAAAAACAAAATGTACCTCTAATCTTGAAAAGTTTAGTCGATAAACCATATGCTCAGTCCAACCATATGCTCAGTCCAATGTGTCTCTGTGAAATATGGGCCCATAGATGCGAGCCGCTGCTGGAGTACCTAAAATAAAGCCACCATCTTGGAAGCTCTAGATGGATATCACAGCTTAGGGCCAGATGTACGAGCCTTTCATTTAGCGCCTCGCAATTTGCGACACATTGCGAGTCGCAAATTGCGAGGCGCTAAATGAAATGTACAACAGTGTGTTTACACTGTTTTGTGATTCCCAATGGGGTCGCAAATTGCGAGGCTCATTAATATTAATGAGCCTCTCGCAATTTGCGAGCCCATTGTGAATGCCAGCACTCCCAGGGATGGTGGCCTGCTGGGCTCAGCAGACCACCATGTCTGGGACTGCTTTTTAATAAAGCAGCTTTTTTTTTTAATTAAATGCAGCCCGTTTTCCTTAAAGGAAAACGGGATGCAATAAAAAAATAAAAAAATAAAAAAACGTTTTTGTTTCATTTTTTAAGGGCAGGCAGTGGTCCCTGGGACCACTGCCTGCCCTAAAAATTATTTTGCATGCATTTGCAAAGGGGAAGGGGTCCCCTGGGGACCCCTTTCCCATTTGCAAATGCATTATCACCTACTTGAAGTAGGTGGTAATTGCGAGTGTTTTGCGACCGTAATTGCGGTCGCAAAACATTAGTACATTGTTTTGAGACTCGCAATTTGGAAGGGAACGCCCCTTCCAAATAGCGAGTCGCAAAACATATTTAGCGAATCGCAAAAAAATTTGCGACTCACTAAATGGGCTATGTACATGGCCCAATATGTTTTTGCATGCGCAAACGGGTCCGCAAACCCGTTTGCGCATGCAAAAACGGGTCTCAAATTGCGAGGCGCTAAATGAAAGAGTCGTACATCTGGCCCAAGGTCCCTTGATTTTACCTAGCAATCATTTTGTCTTAAAAGAGCGCCTTGTGCCAGCACTGTGTGGCCTAATTTGGAGGGTGATCCCAGTTTGTCTTCGTGTTCATGTCTATACCCGGTCTGTATACCAGTAGTGCTTCTAAAACTGAGAACCCTCAAAGAAAGCCACAAAAATGCAACAGAAATGCTCATAAAATCGGCAGTCTGAAGATTATTCTTCAAAGAGCACAATAAAGAACTTACACTTACCTAAACCACTGGATGTTTGTCTGTGGCATACTTTCCAAAATATAGTCCCATCTGGAAACCCACTTAATGCTGTTATCTTTCTATGGAAGGAAGGAAAGAAAAATCGCAATGATTAACTATACCACAACAAGCTGCTAATAAAAAATTACAAAAGAGTGACTACTCTGAAAATGGTTGAAGTTGGCAGCGGCATGGGCAATACAGCATTAATACAAACTGTTTATTTACATCCTACCCAAAAAGTGTTATTTCATGTTTTCTTAAATTATCAAGAGATGTCTTCTCAATATTTTAAGCTAACTGCGCACTGGGGGAAAGTGGAGCTTTGTAGAAAACAAAAAAGAAAGGTTTGCCAACATTTTAATGTTCAGTGGCATCAAACTCTCAATTTTCTGGCACTTTTAGATTAAATCCTATTTTACATTTCACAACAACACACAGATTAAGAGTCATCATTTTTCATGTTTTATGGGTCTGAAAGGTTATAGAGAAGGTCACATGAATCATCCCATGTGGCAATTATTGAAATCAGCTAGATTATCAATTTATTCGGTCTTGTACAAAGATTGAAATACATATAATGGGGAAACCAAGCAAACATAATGATCAGAGAGGTCCTTGCATTTGGATCAATGGGATTAGCAATTAGCACTAGAATAGAAAATCAGCTGTGTTGCAACCTAATCCACCAACCAGTCTAAGAAACCCGCTGGGCATATTTCCCCAGCCCACTGCCCAACTTACAGGTGTATATCCCAACAAGCTATGGGAAAGCCAAAGGTCTCGCCTATGATAACTATTGGCTTTGTGAATGTTTTGTTTTTTTACATGTTGCACAGCAGCTTTGCTGCTGTGCAACACAGCTTAAAGTAAAAAAAAAAGAAAAAAGTGCTATGACGCCCCCAGCGCTGCCACATGCTATAGCGCTTTTTTATATATATTTTTTTTATTCATGACTCTTATTACCTGATCCTTTGCTGACTATACCACAGGCATACCAATACTGGATAGCTACAGCTTTAAGGATGAGCAGAACTAAGCCATTCAGAGTTGCCTTGCCCAGTAAAAGAAGTTGTCTTGCCTAGCACATCAGCTATGGACTCTGACAAACTTGATGCCATACTTCAGGTCATATAAACAACAAGGATCTCCCATGAGACAAAAGTAGATGTGGTGGCCATCGTAAACTGGTTATGAACTGATTACAAGAGATTTGCAGAAAGCGCAACCCAGTCGGAGAAGACACTTTAATTGCAAACCACAGATTTCCAGCCACAACTATGGGATTTAGCTGAGCAGGTCTGCTTCCCGGAGAGCTGAACAGAAGACACAGAACAGATCTCAGAGTAACCTCTTTATAGTTAGCCTACTTGATGGCTCCAAGGGTCACAACATGATGAACTACCTAGAAACACGGTTCAAAGACTTTGTTCACCTAAGGACCTCATTTCCTTCTTTTCCATTGAAAGAGCCTATTGGGTGCCAGCTCTTCACCCCCCTCCAGGTGCTCCTCCAAGGTCAATAGTTGCCAAATTTGTATACTATGAAGATGAGAAGCAATTTTAAGAGCAGCAAGACAGACAGAAAAGCTCCAGAAAGACAACCAATGAATACTTGTCTTCCCTGACAACATGCTCACGGTCCACCACCAGCAGGCCTCTTTTCTAAGGGTCAGAAGTCTTTTCTAAGGGTCAAAGGAAAACAGAGATATGGGCTTAAATTCAACAATACTATTCCCTGCCAAACTCAAGGTGAAGATAGAGCAGAAGGTTATTGTTTTCCTTCAACTGAATGTGGCTTGGAAATGGGCGGAGAGCCAGGGCATATCTTCCCAAGCGGATGCTCCTTGCAAAGATCACCACGCTCACCTAGACGGTGACAAAGACTACATCAGAAACAGGCTGTAAATGTGTGATCTTCCTCGATGACCCCATCCCAGAAGCAGGTCCAGGACAGCAGGTAGCAGCCCCCACAGCAGCAACTACCTTTCGAGAACCGCTACAACCCTCTTCGGACTCTTCTACAGTGGAACTGGATGAAGAGGACACCTCCTCACTCCTCCTGCAAGACATAGGATCCCCACCAAGAATCACCCTGCAAACGGCAGATGAACGTTTATAATAACTACCATTAACTTGGGTTTCAGTTAGGAACCTAATTATAATCTCTACATTCCCGTTGGCGACCCCTGGTGACCCTTGCCTTTCCCTCTTCGAGTGGGAAGTGGACAAACAGTGATCTCTTGTTCCATCAATGGTCCCTCCTCCCATCAAACCTCTTAAATGCTCTAATTCCAACTCTAAGTTCCTAGTAATTATTCTTATCACTGCGAGTCAAGGTGGGATCAGTGGACCTCATATTCCCCTTGTTACGTTCACCCAACACCCCCCCACCCCCAATGTTGGCCCTAACTGATGTGGCAATAGATGTTGCGCTTCATCTCAAAGCGGGACCGCTGCCCCACACATTTCCTACCAACTTGAGAGCTTCAAGCACTGCTACCCTGGTTACCACCAGGTTGCAACACATACCCTGCATGCCTATTAGAGGCCTTTTGGACAGCTGGTGGTTTGCCTACCGTCCTTCGTATTGCCCTTGGTTTTCTCTACTATTCAGCCTTTTTGGATCTGGTTTCTAATGAGCTGGAAAGGCCGCCTTATGATAAACACTTGTATCCCGAAATGCCCTTTCATCCTCACCAACGATGGGTGGGAATCGCTTAGCAGGGATTTACATATACATTTGAACTACCCCCATGGTACGACCTGGAAACCTAATTTCCTGGAATATTAGAAGGATGCAAACACCAACTAAACATTACAAAAATGTTTCTCTTCTTAAATGCATAGAGGTCCAACTAGCACTCCTTCCCGAGGCTCATATTACTCAGGCTGAGGGACAGCGGCTCAGGAAGTGCTGGAGCAGTCAAGTTTTTACTACTAACTCAGATTACGTCAGGGGGAGTCCTCATCCAAGTAAAACCAGGGATGCCCGTCAGAGTCATAACAGCGGACACTTACCTGGATGGCAGGTTTGTCCTAGCAGATGCCAGGTTGGATGGCAAACCCATCGTCATAGGCAGCATTTATGTCCCAAACACAGAACAACACATATTTCTTAAAAAGCTTTCAACTCGCCTGGCTAAATGTCCACTCATGGCATGGGTACTGGCCAGCGACTTTAATAGTATTGTGGACATTACACTCGATAGGTCACATCCCCCACCTCAGGGCATCCATATAGTTCACAATGCACAAGCACTCGTCTACTGACTCTAGCAATCGCCCCGACAAGATGTCTGGGGCCAACATAACCCATGAGTAAAATTGTATCCCTTTCTACTCACCTGTAAATCATCTATACACATGGCGGGTCAGAATAGTTTACACCTCCATGCTTTGTCCATCTATTTCCTCCACAGACTATCTAGACAGGGAACTATCAGAACATAACCCATTGCTGACCTACCTAACCGTGGGGTAGGTTTTCTTCTCTTAGTCCCACTAAGTGACTCCAATCAGATGCCTTGGAAGACCCTGCCATTCAAGGTATGCTAGCATGGAAAATTCAAGAGTATTTTGAACATAACATGTGACGGTATCTTCTCCAACACCAGAATGGGAGGAGTTCAAGGTCATGACTCGCAACCTATGTATTCGGGCCGAGATGGTGGATGAAAAGCAATAGATCTAGACCTGGCATTGGTAGAGGAGGAATACATTACCGAAGAAAGGCAAATGGTAGACGACCCTACTTTAGGAGACTCCGTGACCAAGTTGTGCAAGGAAGAGGTGTCTCTGGCGGAGCGCTTGCACTGCTTAGATCACTCTGATTTCATATACCCGGTGCATGCTGAGGGGAGTAAACAACAGTACAAGGCAAACCCCAGTCATAGTCTTCAGAGATGTGACTGAGGAGCTAAAATACTCTCAACAGGGAATTCGTTACTTGATTTCTAAATTTTAAATCAGTACCTATATAGGCAGCCATTTGGAGCACCCTCCAAGCAATGAATGGTGCTTCTTAGGTGACCTCATACTGCCTAGGATATACACATCTACAGGGAGAAACAAATGATTTTATACCAGCCCAAGATATTAAAAAAGAGATAGCCGAAAAAAACCCTGATGGCGACAACCTCCTGGTCAAAGTTTACACAATTGCGCGGGCTCTTTGGCACCTAAGCTGGCCAGCATCTATGAGGCAGCTATAGCCCACCCTGTTCCCCTGCCACCATCCCCAGCCTTCTGCGGGGGGCTGCACTTGTCTCAGTAATAAAAACCAGGGCACTGTTCCACGTCATATCTCAACCTATAGTAATATTAAACACAGATTATAAAAGTTTTAGCAAAATTGTGGCAGACCGAAAACAGCAGATACTTTCACAGTTAATTCATGCCAATCAAAACAGCTTTGTTCCTGGTAGGAATACCTCCTTTAACATTTGCCGCCTACAAAGGGTCATGGAGGCCATCCTGATTAAATTGGCTGTGAGCCGTTTGTCTTGTTTTAGAACTCGAGAAAGCATTCCAACAACTTGCATTAAAGTTACTTGTTCCAGGTCTTGACTAGTTTCGGCTTTGGGCCCCATTTATTTCAGCTTTTCCGATTACTCTATACAAACACCACAGTCTGGGTTACACTAAAAAAGATAGTTTTGGTTCCCATTGCAGTGGGTAGGGGCACTACGCATGGGTGCCCCCTCCTCTTTACACTGGCAATGGAGTACCTGGCTATATGGATCAGGGCACTGGCACGGGGGTGGGTGTTATGGGGAATCTCACTGGCTGACAGAACCCATGCAACTTCGCTTCATGCAGACAACGTATTATTATTTTATCTAAAGGATCTGACAGGAGATCACTTTAGTGTTGCTCGATTATGTGACAAATTTGGAGTAATAACTGGCATTTGGCCTGTTTATTCCCCTTATGTCCTACTGCCACCCAGTAAGGTTGGACCTGGGGGTGGGCCCTATCTATTGGGAAGATACTTTCATGTCAAGCAAGATCTTTTAGACAGCAACTCAACAATGGGGGCAAACGCTCTCAGGGTCCAAGTGGCCTTCTGGCGAACACTCCCCTGGTCAGTGATGGGGCGTTTTGTGGTTTCTAAAATAGTAATGCTGTTTGACTTTTATATCACTTTGCTAACCTCCCAGTATTCTTTCACTGTAGGTTATTTTCTAGAATTAGATACTCTCTTCGGAGAGCTCATCTGAGATTTTTACCATCGGAGGGCGGCTCTATTGGATGCAGCTCCCAGGTGACAGGGGAGAATTGGGTGGGTGACCCCAATTTTAAACACTACTACTTTGCTGCACAGCTCCAATGGCTAGCCTGTTGGATAGTAGGCAAACACTTGACAGAACAAGCTGTACTGGGCGAAACCCTCGGATGAGCTGACATTAATACCAGGAGCCAAACCAGAGAAGGTCTTTTGCATCTTCTGTCAGTGGCCCTTCAATATCTCACCAAAGGTATATTTTTGACAAAGCACCCCACCCCTTTTTGCTAGCAATATGTCTCCTTGTTCTCCCCAAACAGGTTGGTTTCCTAGGTAAGCAAGAACTACGTTATTGGGATCGACCAGGTATAGTGAGTCTAGAGGACCTTTTTTAAGATGGGAAGCTCCTGTTGTTCCCTGACCTTAGAGAGCAATTTGACCTCCAGTTCTTGATGTATGGGTAATTGCGGTTTACCCAGGGCTTCAAGTGGGATGAAAAAACTAGGGGGTCTCTCGAAGGGGCGTGGCCTGTGCAATTAAGGGCGTGGCTTAAAAACACATAGGGTAAAAATCTGTGCTTAGCATAGTGTGCCGCCCAACTTGTATTTTGCTGTTTCTGTCATTGCATCCAGATATATGATACAAGTAACATTATACCTACAACAAGTCTGGACTATTGGCTTTGTCAATGGTTGGTGTTGCATAGGATAAATAAGCAGCAACTAT
Source organism: Calotriton arnoldi (assembly GCA_963921515.1). Classification (NCBI taxonomy): domain Eukaryota; kingdom Metazoa; phylum Chordata; class Amphibia; order Caudata; family Salamandridae; genus Calotriton; species Calotriton arnoldi. Next base: position 736,692 of record CAWUFW010005817.1, read on the forward strand.
GGCTGGTATATAATATTGAAAAAGCTTCCACTTAAAGCCCTGGTGACACCACAACAATGTTGCTGCTCCTGAGTTTCAAAAAGAGAAGGGAAATCCAGAGAGAAGATGACTCTTTAAAGGATTTCCCTTCCCCTACAACGCCCACCTGGCATGACGTCAAGCCGTAACTTCTCCACTAGTGAGAAGTGAGCAGTGTGAGCAGCGCACATCAATGTGCCTGCTGTCACTGCAGTCCTTAAAAAAACGGACCGCCTGTGTCAGGGCACAAAACAGAGCCCGATAGAGACCCGTTTCGAGGCCCCCTTTAAAAAACTGCCAGTGCTCAGCACCGGTGAGACCCGGCCCACTTAAACTTCTGGGTTTACCCTCCAAAATAAGTGGTCAGTAATAGATATCGAACCAGACATGCATGCACTACTGCATACATTACATACTATAGGCAATCGTCACCGACTGGTTAGTTGAATAAGTAATGCTCTTTTAAGCCACACACAGGTTTTACTACAGTCCACATGAGACACCTGGGAGATGGATATTGGCAGGCCCTTACATAATAAGGAAAGTACACTAGAGTGCCCTAAGACAGATTCACGGAAAGCCAGACTTAAACTAATACAATTTTATATATTGCATAGACCTTATCTCTACCCAGAGCAAATTAACAGAATTTATCCCGGAGCGACAGCTTTTTGCGCCCGTTGTGGGTTCCTGGAAGCGGATCTGAGATATGTACTCTGGGAATGTTTTATGTTGAGGTTCCACTGGACAGAGGATGCAACAACAAATGTAAGAGGTCACTGGCCTGTCAAGTATAGACTCTTAGGAGGAAGTATGCCCAGGTATTTACTAACAGGACAAAGAAGGCCAAGACAGCCGGGCATTTCCTTCACCTAGCACGGACACTTGCAAAAAGAGTCATTGCCATGAAATGGAAAAACATGCACCCTCCCCAAGCATGTCATGGCACCAAACCCTAGTGATATGGGTGAAAGCTGAAAGCACTGATGTTCAGAGAGAAGAGGCCAGGGGCTTGCACAGACAGCCAATGTCTGGGGACTGGGGTGCTCTGCAATCTGAGCTGGTTCAGACACCCAGCGAAGGGGCCTCATTCTCTTGAAACTACCTCCTGGGCCCTACGTGGCTCTCACCGAGGCAACTTAAAGTCAAAACGCCTCTTGCTTGCCAATGCTGCTTCCTTTCCCTCCACAGGGGTCAAACCAACCCCGACCAATCTGAGACTAGTTTCCCCAAGCCTATCCAGCCTGGCAGTGCTTTGCTTCCCACACTACTTGCCCAGGTCTTCTGGGAATAATTTAGGTATCGCACCCAACTTCTCTTCTATGCACACTAACTTAATTTGCCCTAAAGGGTTTATCTTTCCCCTTTTTCTGCAGTATTTACCTTTGATAACATCTAACTATGCAGGATATTTCCCACAGCTTTAAGAGAAACTTGTCCTTTTATCTAGCCACAGACTTACTATAGTCGCAACAGAAATGTTATGTGCCACTATGATAAACTTCTGCATGCTGTTCACGGAGAGTCGCATAGTAATTCTAGATCTTTGCAACTTTTTGATGCAAATATTCTAAATCTTGTAATGGTTTATAAAGTAATCAGGCTAATAAAAATAATTTGAAAAATGCCTGGTGTGTAAGTCATGGACTGCTGAAGTAACTATAAATGGTTAATGTCAGTGCTATCCCGGTTTTAAATCTTAACTATAACTGTACCTTAAGGGAATACAAGGTTTTAAAAAATAACAAATTTAGGTGCAATAACTAAAGCGAAAAATTACTTCATTAACTGTTTTTATACTATATATCAAACCCCCACACGCCATGTGCAGGCCACAGTTTAAAACCAGACCCTGCACCCAACTCCCGCTGTGAAAGGCCTACGGCCATGCGCAGCAGAGGTTGGCCACAGGCTATACACTGCTCCCAATCCTACAGGGATGGCCCACTATATAGACAAAGGCACATGCTACCACACCCAGGGCACAGGCAATTGGCAAGGAGCTCTAGGTGTCAATATATCCAATTGCCAGTGGCACTATTGCTGCACCTAAACGGGAGCACTGCCCCTGAATTATAGGCTCCGCCTAAACCATTTCTTGCACCTGGTCTGGTGATGCCTACAAATAAGCCACCTATTGGAGAAATGTATGCATGAAAGTTGAAGCTATTACCAACAGTGCAGTAGCCAACACGCCACTAGTGGTTCTGCTAGGCTATGTGGCAGATATACCGCCCATAGCGCACAAACTTATCCCTATGATGCTCCTGCTGGCAAAACGCCATGCGGGCAGACACTGTGGGCATGCTCCTATGCCCACGATTAATGACTGGATCATGGACACTGCATTCTATCAAGAGCAATTAACTGAATATTGGCTTCTAATGCCGGCCGACAGCAGACCTAGAGATATATGGGCTCCATTTGAACTATATATGGCAACACAACCCAGACGAGGATATGATGGAGGTGAACTGACTTAGGTCGAAGTTGGGGAAATAGGCACAGCGAGCTGGCAAAATAAGCGAGCACAGCATAACCATAATGAGCTATATGTGAAGGAGGAGTTCTCCAGTGTTAGCCTTAACCACTGTATTTTGAAAGATACCACGGCGTGGCCTCTAATGTTATGTGAAACCACTGTATACCGGTTATGATATTCCAGTCATACATACGCAGATATTGACATTTAACTGGATGATGCACAAGTTAAATATATATATGTACTTGATGTTCACTGAAACTAATAAACAGAAATTTAAAAATAACCCTGCATGAATTGCCAAACCTGACTGCGCCTGGCCGTGTGAAGCAGAAGTTAGTCTCTTGGTGGCAACAAATCCACAATGGGTGGTCAGCCAACATTTTGCATCTGTGTATCAGCAATTAACATCATTCCAGTTAATATTTCTATCAAAGGAAGCTTGTTTCGAACATATAAAGTGGAGGACTGTTGAGCCATTTACACTCAGTGACTTAATGCAAAGCCCACAGAATAGCTGTCATTTAATGTTTTCTGCCTTTCAACTCATTGAAGTGTTTAGAATGAAATGGACCCTCACCTTTTTACACACAGCCCACCTTTCATCAACAGTTAGAGACACTTGAGACAGTGTGACGATTAAGGCATGGGCTTGCTTCCACTGGCTGCAGATAGATACTATTGCAAGAGGCTCTGTTGGAGCAGCGGTGAAGGGTGTGTGAAAATTAACTTGGCAAATACTAGGGAGAAGGGGCAGGACAAAGCACAAGAGTTGGCAGCCCAATCGACGGACTTCAAATACCTTTTCCAACATGCCTGTTAAATTGCTTTAGGTGACTTCATGTACTATAAGAGTTATGGGTGGGGATGAGCACTGACAAAGAGGAAGAATTGATGGAACGTTATCAATATGATCAAGTTTCCCGCCCCAGTCTTGTATGTACAATCAGAGTACTGCAGATGCTTCAAAGAGCATGTCAGAGAGGGAAAGTTGCCAAACCCCAAGCCTAAGGGGGGAAAAAAGGACAAAGCAGAGGAGAGCAGACAGTCTCCTTTGGCAAGTCTCCTCAGCACAAGGCTTCGAGCACCTTTTTCAATATGTCTGCTACCGCTGCTGTATATATCTGCTAGAGACAATTAGTTATGGATTCCTCACCTTAGAATTACCCCCAGGCGTCAGACTGGATCCGGAGAATTTTTCTTCAGCAGTACCCCTGCATGTCGGTAGGTGGTGGCGGTCGACTCCGGGTTCGTCGTTGTCGCCGGAATGACGTCGCAGTATCTACTTAGACGCCGCCCCTGCGCGCTTACATCAGTTCTTTCTTTTTCCGCGCCAGCCAGTGCAGATCGGGAGAGAGCGGTACCTCAAGTCACTTTTTGACTCTATTTTTGCGACTTTTTGTCGACGTCTTTTTCAGTCGTTAAGACTCCTGGTGCACAGGGATGTCATCTTGGCGGGCCGGCATCAAGCCTTGTGACTCCTGTCACAAGCTGATGTCGGTGACGGACCCCCATCTTGTGTGCCTTTGGTGCCTGGAGCGCGACCACGACCCAAAGTCATGCTCCGACTGCTGGGCCATGGCCCCGAAGTCTTTGCGGGAGCGGTCCCGAAAGCTTCTGGAGGCCAGGCAGTCGGCTCCATGTCGTTCGAGGTCCCGGTCGAGAAGGAGGTCGTGGGACCGGTCGCGGAGCCATCACCACCACTCCACGTCAAAGTCTTCGGGGAAGTCGAAGCACAAAAAGAAGGCGAAGAAGCACCGTCGCTCTTCGCGTTCTCCCCGTCTGTCGGCCCACGCGATGCGGGTGGTAGTCGCCCGGCTCCGCCCGCGGAGCCTGTTGAGTTGACCCCGAGCCTCCCTCCCTTTCCGGGAGCCGGGGCGACCCAGGCCCAACTTCTACGAAGCCCTCCATTCTATTTTTGAGCAGCCCTGCAAACTCGGCTGGAGGTTCTAGCCCTTCGATGCCAGTGGCTTCGGCTCCGGCGCCGCAGGGCCCCCAGGCATCCAGGCCTGGATCCGGATCGGCTCCGGTCGACCTTGTGACACCTCCTCCGGCACCGAATCCATTGGCGACACCTCTGCCCCCTCTGACGCCGGTTGTGTCCCCAGCCGACGTCGACCCCAGCCTCCACCTCAATGTGGACACAGAGCCGTCGCCCGACGTCAGGACCAGCGCCCACCGGTACTTTTGAACCCCGGTTCTCTCCTGGTGTTCCCCATCACCCTGAGTGGCTACCAGAGGAGGGAGAGGAGGACTGTGAGGGGTCTGTGGACCTTCTGGCAGACCAGTTGGAAGAACCGGACTGGAGAGAGGAGTTGGCTGAGGCCAGTGGTCTGGACACTTCCCCAGACCTTGGCATGCTTTCTCCCCCTACTGTGGCTACGGAGGAGGGTGCGTCATACGCAGTGGTGTTGCGTAGGGCGGCTGAGGCCTTAAACCTCGAGCTTCCTACAATGGCAGTTAGGACTAACCTCCTGACCGAGGTGCTTCAACGGGCAGCAGCCTCTTCGGAGCCCCTGCTGCCATTCAATGAGGCCCTTACGGACATCCTTTTGGGCACGTGGTCCAAGCCAACTCAGGGGCTCCTGTGGACAGGATGATTGCCTGACGCCACCGCCTGGCCCCGGACGACCCCAATTTCCACCTCCCAACACCCCACCCCTGAGAGCCAGTACACCAGCACCCCCTCTGCAGCAGCTTCCAAGCCCTCCTAGTCCGACCTTTCAGGGCCACCAATCGCCAGTGGGCGGCAGGATTCGCCATCACCTCACCCACTGGCTCAACATCACGTCGGACAGGTGGGTTTTGAAGATAGTCTGAAGGGGCTACTCCCTCCCCATCGAGACTACCCCTCCATCCATGCCACCTCAATTCCATTGCATGTCGGAGGATCACCTGGCCCTTCTCCAACAGGAAGTTACGGCTCTCTTGGCCAAGGGAGCCATCGAGCGAGTTCCTGTCCCATAAGTAGGTTGTGGTTGTTATTCCCACTAATTTCTGGTGCCCAAGAAGGACAAGGGCCTGCGTCCTATTTTGGATCTCAGTAACGTCAACCGCTTCCTCCAGAAGGAGAAGTTAAAAAATGTTGACACTGGCTCAGGTCCTGTCTGCCCTCGACCCTGGAGACTGGATGGTAGCGTTGGACTTGCAGGACGCTTATTTTCACATCCTCGTCCTGCCGGCCCATCGGTGTTACCTACGGTCCACGGTAGGCCACGAGCACTTTCAGTTTACTGTGCTCCCCTTTGGCCTTACCAGTGCCCCCTCGGGTGTTCACGAAGGTGATGGTGGTGGTCGCAGCTCAACTGCGCAGATCAGGGGTTCCAGTCTTCCCCCATCTCGACGACTGGCTGTCAAAAGCGGGCTCGCCCCAGGCTGTCGTCTCCCACCTCCAGATTACAGCCGACCTCCTGCATTCTCTGGGGTTCACCATCAATGTGCCAAAGTCACACCCGATTCCCTCTCAGAAGTTCCTTTTCATCGGAGCGGTTTTGGACAGAGCGCAGTTTCTGGCTTATCCTCCCGAGCAGCTAGTCCGGGATATCCGGGCTATGATTCCGATCTTTCAGCCTCTATCCCGGGTTTCAGTCAGAATGACCCTGAGGCTACTGGGCCTCATGGCCTCCTGCATTCTGCTGGTGGGCTATGCCAGGTGGCATATGCGGGCTCTGCAGTAGGGGCTGAAGTTCCAGTGGGCACAGCATCAGGGGAATCTTTCCGATTGCGTCCAGATCTCAGAGGGCACTGCACCTCAATTGCAGTGGTGGCTAATGAACCAGAATTGGGTCAACGGCAGGTCCCTCTCCCTTCCCCATCCAGAGTTCACAGTGGTGACAGATGCATCACTTCTGGGGTGGGGCGGCCACATGAGAGAGGCGGAGATCAGAGGCCTCTGGTCTCCGGCGGAGTCCGGGCTCCACATCAACCTTCTGGAGCTTTGGGCGATACGTCTTGCACTGAAGGCATTCCTTCTTTCTGTCAAAGGGAGAGTAGTGCAGGTGTTCACGGACAACACCACCGCCATGTGGTTCTGCAACAAACGGGGTGGGGCCGTGGACCCTATGTCAGGAGGCACTTCGTCTCTGGAAGTGGCTGGAACATCAGGGCATGTCCCTGGTGGTTAAACACCTGGCAGGTTCTCTGAACGCCAGGGCGGACGAACTCAGCCGCCGGTGCATGATGGATCACGAATGGCGTCTTCACTCGGAGGTGGTGCAAGGTCTCTTTCAGCGGTGGGGAGAGCCTTGGTTAGATCTATTCGCCACCGAAAAGAACGCGCAGTTCTGCGCGTTGGAATTTCCAAGACGGCACTCGCTTCGGAGACGCTTTTCGTCGCGAGTGGAGTTGCGGTCTTCTATCTTCTATAATCCTTTCCGCCTATATCACTTCTACCCAGAGTGCTGAAGAAGATCAAGCGCGACCGGGCCCAAGTCATTCTTGTGGCTCCGGACTGGGCTCGAAGAGTATGGTATCCCGAGCTCTTACACATGGCCATCAATCCTCCGATCAGACTGCCCCTTCGGGAGGATCTTCTGTCGCAGCAGCAGGGGGCGGTCCTCCACCCGAACCTGTCCAGCCTCCACCTCCTTGCATGGAGATTGAGCGGCGACAGTTGACAGCTTTCGATCTTCCTCCCGAAGTCTGTAACGTTATCTTGGCAGCCAGGCGTCCCTCCACCAAAACAGTATACGCCTGTAGATGGAACAAATTTGTGGCATGGTGAGCAGCAAAGGCTGTGGATCCCCTTTCTGCACCCCGTTCAGAGGTTCTCCTCTTTATTCTCTCTTTGGCCCAGCAGGGCTCTGCTCTGGGCACTCTAAAAGGCTATCTTTAGGCCATTTCGGCCTTCCTTCGGCTTCCTGACCAGCCTTCTCTTTTCAAGTCCCTTAATGTAAATAGCTTCCTTAAGGGTATTACTCACTTGTTTCCTCCAATTCCTTTCGTAATACCCCAGTGGGACTTGAACCTGGTTCTGACCTATCTTATTTGCACTCCTTTCGAGCCGCTACATAACTGTCCTCTCAGACTTCTGACACTTAAAACTGCCTTTCTGGTTACCATCACCTCAGCTCGCTGGGTGAGTGAGCTTCAGGCTCTTTCTTCCAAACTTCCCTTTCTGGCTGTTCATCCGGACAAAGTTGTCCTTCGCACTAGGCCTTCTTTCCTTCCCAACGTGGTTACCTCTTAACACATAGGACTGACCATCCCTTTGCCCACCTTCTTCCCGCCCGCACCCTTCTAAGGAGGAGGAGAGGCTCCACCGTCTGGATCCAAAACATGCGCTTTCATTCTATCTGGATCGCACAAAACAATTCCGGGTGGATAACCAGCTCTTTGTTGGCTATGTGGGCGCCAAGAAAGGTCGGGCCGTGCAAGAACTCTCTCTCTCTCGATGGGTCGTTCTTTGCATCAAAATCTGCTATTCCTTAGCGAAAAAGGAACCTCCAGTGGGGTTGCGTACCCATTACGCGACGGCAGCTACTACTGCTTTGGGACGTGGAGTCCCCCTTCATGACATCTGCCAGGTAGCTACGTGTGCTTCATTGCACACGTTTACCAAACACTACTGCCTGGACAGCCAAGTCCGGAGAGACAGCTTCTTTGGCCGTTCAGTTCTCCAGGACTTTCTGGAATGAACTTGGTTCGCAGACCCACCTCCGGGGATGGTATTGCTGGGGTATCTATTCTAAGGTGAGGAATCCATAGTTAATTGTCTTTTTCAGATGAACAAGTTACTTATCATCGGTAACGATATATCTGTAAGAGATATATATTAGTTATGGATTCCTCACCGCCCCACCCATCCTCCCTATTCTGCGAATTGACTTCTAGGGTAAGGGACTTCCCTCAGGGCCCTAGTTTTGTGCACCAGTGGTCAGTGTCTTGCATGGCTCTGCGCTTCTGGCGTGGAATGTCGTGTAAAGAACAGACGTCAGCGCGCAGGGGCGGCGTCTAAGTAGATACCGCGACATCATTCCGGCGACCACGCCGCCAACGACCAACGTGGAGTCGACCGACGCGCAGGGGTACTGCTGAAGAAAAATTCTCCGGATCCAGTCTGACGTCTGGGGGTAATTTTAAAGTGAAGAATGCATAACTAATTTATGTCTCTTACAGATATATCGTTACCGAAGGTAAGTAACTTGTTCTACAGGAGAGGTCGAGTCTGAGATGAGCATGAACAGAGAGGAAGGACTGACATGAATGTACAGCCAGTGTGGCACCCAGCAATGTAGCTCAACACTTCGGTCTCCATCCAGAACGTCAACGTTTGCATACCCCCTAAAAAGCCAGTGTTGAGTGTCACATGGTGGCTGGAAAATAACTTTTTTGCCCAATGTGGAGCCACATATAAATAGCCAAAATGCCATCACTCATAATGCGAAACAGTTCAAAAACCGAATTGGTGTATTGTGGTTCGCCTCCACAGTGAAAAAAGCAGGAAATAAAGCCAATTTATGGGCGTTCCCTATTCTAACTGGGAGCAGATCAGGATCATTTAAAAAAAAGTAATGGCTAAAGGGGGCCAATCCAAAATCTCTTTTTTCTTAGTGTTTTGATTGTGATTATGAATTCATCTTTGTAACTGCATGAGTCTGGCAACATCTAAAGTAGACTGTAGGCAAGACTTAAAAACCTCTTACAGGGGCAGTTTCCGCAGACCATAGCAGAGAAATCATTACATTATTTTAATAATGCTAACATTTGAAGTAACAAGGTTGTAGTCCTACGTTTATTTTGATGGCTTCTCCAGATGCTTTTGTTCTGCATTTATCTATTGTTGGCTGCCTAAAAGGTACCTATGGAAAGTCAAGGACAGCCAAAGGCTCATCAGCAGTAATCACTTGAAGATGGTCAACAAACCACAAATTTGCAGATGAGCTGGTAGCATCATATAGCTGGATCCAATATCATTCAAAAAGTGACCACTTTTGTCGTAGACATATGTGTGGAACTCATACTTTAAGGAACAGGAGCCAATGCAAAGCTATTAGAACTTAAATTACATTTGGTTTTCCACCTTAAATAGGAAAGATAACTTTGTCATTAATTTATATACTACATTTCTAACGCGCGCAGGCACCCAGATGCTTCATGGTAATCAGAAGTAGCTTATCTAAAAGCAATACAGTTGCCCATTTTTCAAAGTTCCTGAGGGAAATCTTAGCCTTTGAAAACACAATGCAAGGCAAGTCTGCTGACAATGTCATCAAGAAAACAGTTTAGGGAAGGTACTTTATATCGTACCTGTGCAAGGGCTAAAATGGCAGAGAAATCATCAGACAACTAATGGAGATTCCACTTAACAGTAATATATAGCGCAAGAGGAAACCTGTTCTCCATCTGCTTAGAAACCCCATATGTATGTATGTGGTACTTGTATTACGCAAACCTAGCCGAGGAGAACTGTATATGGTCAAAGCAAAGGATACTGTAAAAAAGTGGTTGCAAGGGAAGCTGTGTTCTGAAAGTAGAGGAGGACTGCTACTTCAAAGTGATGTGATGTTCTTTAAAGAGCTGTGCCTTCAGATATTTCCTAACTGGGCTGGTGCTCTACTGATGAATTTATACAAGTCTAGTCATTCCTCATCCTGAGTGTATAACTAGAACAAGCCTGTTGTCTTTTCCTTTTTTGCACTTGCTCTACAGTCTGATGGTGTCCTTGCTGCCGATATCCACTAGAGGAGATGATCTTGTCCGCCAAAAAGGCATTGGAGCCATCCATGATGGCATTCATTGTGGATCATGAAGATGGTTTTGAGGACGGAGCAGGCTGGCAAGGGGAGGCAATGGAGTTCTCTCAGGGCGCAGGTGATGTGATCATACTCCTTTAGGGCCTTGGTGTAGCATGCAAGGTGACTGTAAAGGGAGTATGTAGCCTGGCAGTGGGGCACTGCGCCCATCCTGATGCAAGACTACAAGGACTTCGCTGGCAGTTCTGAAGTCACATTCTAGGAGGAACAGTTTTACTTTCTCCAGTACAGAGACCCATCTTGGTTTTGTGGTTGATGTGTTCCTTGAGGGTGAAGGCAGTGTCCAGGGTGTTTCCGAGTGACTTAACAATTGGAGAAAGTTGGTGTGCGATCCATTCCAGTCAACCAGATATAGAAACCTCAATTGGTTTTCTGCAAAACATGGAAAGCACCAATACATAACCTCGCTTAGCTGAGAAGAGAAAACTTTGACAAATTGTGAAGAAAAATACTGGACTACAATAAGGAAGTTCCAAGAGGATTGGCATACCTTTGCTAGTATCACTTTTAGAACCTTAACTCTAGCACCTGGCAAACACCAGGACACTGAAAGTGACTACCGCAGACATATCATGCACCTCAAGCCACAGCCTTTAAGGAGCCAAACGTGCTACTGAGGGCATATCATATCTTCACAGGTTAGGCTGCCCCCTCCCTTCTGTAGCAGAATAGATGGAAACATCTGCAGCCTCACTAACCTCTCCCGCCTTGCTAAGCAGAAGGAGAGCAGTCTGCAATATGCTCTTGCGCCAATTTACATTCACCAAAACCACTGGTGTGAAAAACTTTCTGAACCTTATGAAGAAAAAGAGCATGAAGTAAAAAAGCAACCAAACACACAAACGTCCAGGAAATCTACAACACATCTCTCAGAGAAGCCCTTCTCGAGAAAATCCAGGATTAAAAAATCAGTACCTTTCCTTCTGATGAGTTGTAAAGACGTCCAACTGTGGATCCCCAAACATATTGAAAATGTTCTTAGGCTATTAAATTGCAATAGAGACTTAATTCACATGATAACATTAAAACCTTGCTGAGAGCACCTCCAGCTCCCTTACCCAATTCTTGGAACCTTTTTTAAAATTTGTTTTGATGATTTTCAAAATGCAACCAAGGAAGTTTTACAAGAAGAGATTGATACAAGAAAATCAGTATATAGATATCAGGATGGCAAGTGAACTGTCGAACATATCCAATATTAAATCGATGTGAGTTAAATACATTGCTACATTTCGTTCCACATACTCGTTTGAATCACTGATGTAAAAAGAGAGACAAAGAACTGGGCGAGAAATCCATATTACACTGCAAGGCGGATTGAGTGAAGAGAAAAGAGGAGTAATTATTTGCAATTGTGTAATATTGCTGAAAGACAAGAGAATGAGAGCATCCCAAATCAAGGCATTTTGTCGTATGACTTTGGCTTGAGCTGGAGCAATATAGTGTTGCAGTCTGTCAGTACCACTGGTTTCCTTTGGTAGAAGCCTGAGATGAGAATTGTAGTATCTTCGGCGTGTGCCCACCTATACATTTCTGACCTCCATTTATGCCTGGGACAAATTCCAGTTTAGGGATATAGCCCACTTGGCTATCACCAAAGTCAAGTCTACAGTTTCAAGGAACCTTGAACTCTGCACTTGTGTACAAAGTCCATAGCTGAGCTAATGTGTGACAGCAGAACACATCACACTTGCACTTAGAGAAATAAAGCTATACTCTCCAACCTGATCACTCTGAAGTGTAAAAGACAGATTTGTGGATGTCTCCTGTCCAAAGCGAACACACATTTAGATCATTCAAATGAGCTTCCCCACCCTATCAGGGTGGCATACGTCTCCTTTTAAACCAGACACAGAGAGCAAAGCACTGGCCCTTAAACAGTTGCCATACTATGTTCACAAAAATAGATCCTGACAAACATTCAGTTTCACCAACACAAGATACATAATTCACACTCAGTTTTGCAAATGAGGCCTCAGTGACCATTTAAGTGAGATAATCATTCATTCTGTCTGAAGTACTAATAAAATGCAAGTGCAATAACACCAAGAGGCCATTCAACCACTAGAATTAAACTGCCTGACTTGTCTTGCCCAATAATAATAAAGGAAACACTTTTTTTGGAGTTCATCTCTCTCTGGTAATAAACTAGAGTCATCTTGTTCATAGCGTACCTTTTGACTTATGGAGATTCAGCAATAATGCTGTCTAGTGCAGTAGCTTCATTATTGTCGAAGTGCAACCAATAGCTTACCCTGGAAACTCTGTAAAGGAGTGAATCAACCAGATCAGGCAATGCCTTCGGTCGTTGTCAATTTAGAGGCTTCACCAACACGTCTGACAAGGTTCATCAGGCGAATCATACACTTCTATCTCAGCTAAAAGAACTAATAAATTATTATATCTAGGTAATTGCTAGTAATATTCACACAGCCAAAAAAAGAGAAGCAGTAGCATCCATTACCTTAAAAGCATTAACCACTAGCATTTTCCTCAGGGAAAAGCATTCACTCTATGACAAGCCAGGAAGTATGTCACTGACTGTTTAGAAAGATAAAAGTGGCCTGCTACTACCTATCCGTATACTCGATACACAGCCTTGAAAATAAGATTGATAGAAACCAGCTTCTGCTATATATCTGCAAAGAGATTTTTGTTTACAATCTGCAAATTACAGGAAAGGTGTCCCAACCCTTGGGCCCTTGTGCAAGACATCAGTGACTTTGTTATGAATTATCTATCTGCTCTGTAGTTACTGGTTTCATCTTCAAAGTAGAGTTAAGGTTAGAATGCTAAATACAATTAAAGAAGAAAATAAGATATATGCTAAGAGATTAAAAAAAAAAGTTAAAGACCAAAGGAATGATCTAAAGAAGATTGTATAAATACTCGCTTGGGGTCAGTAACTCTATGGTGATTTTAGGGTGGACGATATAGTAACAAACAGGCAAGTGTCCAAATCACTTGTGTTCTGTACATTTTGTAAGGAATGATAACATCGCCATCAACTCAGTGTTCACCATAAAGAAGTTTTAGACACTGAAAAATGTACAGCTTCATAACTTACATCATATTGCTCTTGTAAATGAAAGGAAGTGTTAATACTCTTATGAGCAGGCACAAAAATGTCTTGCCCTAACCTCATTCTAGGCACAGGTGACGGTACTACAATGATCTCAACTGCATTGAAACAATCACCAAAAGGCACAGCATGCTGTCAAGTCCATCACAGACCAGTCAGCAACATTTTCATAAGCTCAATCTATGGTGAGCATAGACAGTATGAAAGAGGACTCCCTACATCTCTGTGTGACTAACTTTGGATCTGTGGACTTGAACAAGTATCTTCAACTCTAAGAAGCCAACTGCTTTCTCTAAATTTGGTCAGAATTCATAGAACCTCCATTAAACAACTTGAATTGCAGCACATATAATACTTCTGGTGCCAAAGCCAGTGCTCATTCCTTGCTGGAGGTCGGATTTAGGCCCACTCTCCATGCAGTTTACCAAGTCATTCCAGGATAGGATCAGCCATTTTCTTACGTTCTGGAGAGCTTCTCTGCCTCATATTTTTTTTACTAGTGCGGATGTATACAAGACTGGTGATTGCTCGAAGATCTTGGCCTCGTAGTGTTTTTTTCCAACTTCTGTTCAAAATTCTAATTCCCGTTAGAATGATGAACATGTAAACACCAATTGAACAATAATGGGAGTCAACTTTCCGAGATCACATTTTCCATATGCTGCATGTGTTGAAACCTGAATACCAGAAGTAAAAATAAAAATGACAAGAGGCCAAACTGAATTTTAACTGCTGTATATGACTGACATACATCAAAGGTAGACTATCTGCAGAGAGACTAGTTTCCACTAGCAATGTTAAGCATAACATAGTCAAACATGACATACATTGCTCATTAATATAGAAGTAAATTGTGTTTATAAATATATTGCTATGTAAGACTTACTTCAAACTTTATGGAATAGGTATAGGTGACATCGAATTTCCCCGTTGTGCCATCAATAATTTCCATTGGAGGACCTACACATGTTAATGATTCTTTTGAAGGATGTTTAACACTAGATAAAAAAAACACAAAATGAAAGCAAGTAAGACTTCACTAGTAAAATGTCACGGAAGACGAGAAAAATAACTAAAATCCGATTACTACACCGGTTATGTTTATAACTAGTACTACTTTCCCCTCTCCCGTGTAAATGAATCCACTGCAACACGTATTTTTCACCCGACACAATAAAAACTTGTGAAAATTAGCCTAATGAAAAAAGATAAATCTTAGCAGTAATTTTACAACTCATTAGAGAAATATTTCAGAATGAGATCCCAGTTTGTGCTGAGATCACAATGTATTCTATGAAAATGAAGTTTCACTGGTTGAATATAGTCCAACTATGAGGAGAGGTGGCACACTCGGAGTTAATTCTGACCCGTGAGGACCTCTATTGTTTACCAGTGTGCAGGTGGGCACGACGTGGCGAGACCGCACTGGGGAGACCACTTACAAATTTCTCTTTTCCTTGGCTCTTCTACTGCACACAAAGGGGTCTGGACTCCACCTGCATTCCTCGTTCTTGTGTGATTTCTGCAGTTGCTGTGCCTTATTTCTCAAAAGAAACGCTATTGTTCAAAGTAATTGTAAATTATGAGGACACTTATTAAACAGAATACTTCCCAAAGTATTGTTGAATTAGTTTGTCACTTAATATTATAACAGATTTTAATTACTCCTGGACTTATCGGCAGCCTTTGACACGGTTGACCATAATCTACTCATTAAAGCACTCCAAGAAAGAGCTGGTGCAGAAGAGGTGGTACTACAGTGGTTCACCTCCTTTCTACAGAACCGCACCCAAAGTATAAAAATCAAAAACTTCTCATCAAACCCACTTCCCGTTAGACGGGGTGTCCCCCAAGGATCAGTACTCTCCCCGCAACTGTTCAACATCTACATGGATCCCTCCCCACCATACTCAAAAATTCCAACATGCCCTTCCACCTCTATGCAGACGACACCCAAATCTACCTGGAAACCTCCTCTCTTGATGACATTAAGAGACCGAACGACACTCTTAAAGAAGTCCAACACTGGCTGTCACACAACCACCTAAAACTCAATCAAGACAAGACTGAAATCCTCCTAATCTCCAACACTGAGGATAACCCCCAAATCTCAGAATGGCTAAAAGCGATTGATGCGCTCAACTACAACCCCACCTTAGCCGACTCTGCAAAATTGTTGGGAATCACCCTGGACTCCAAATTAGACATGAGCAAACACATCAAGAACACTGCAAAGAACGCCTTCCTCAACCTAAAACTACTAAACAAAATAAAACCTTTATCCCTCAGAACGACCTCAAACAAGCTACTCAATCCCTAGTGTTGTCCAGACTGGATTACGGGATTGCAACCCTCACAGGTTCAGCTAAATCTCACCTAGCTCCCCTCAGATCAACTCTGAACGCTGCAGCCAGAATGGTCACAGGAGTTAAGAAATATGATCACATCTCCCTGCACTCAAGGAGCTAAAATGGCTCCCGATTGAAATGCGGGCCAACTTCAGAACTGCCTGCCTCACGCACAAAGCACTGCACACGGGGAACCTGCATACCTGGCCGCAAAACTCCAGAAGGCCGGCCAGACGAGAAGCCTGAGGAGCACCAACACCCTACTCATTATCCCTCCGAGAACTCGCACACAAAGAACCGCATCCCGATCCTTCACAGGTAATGCACCCAAAATCTGGAATTCCTTACCAGTCCATATCAGGACGAACCCCTCCTACTTACAATTCAAAAAGCAGCTCAAAGACCTGCTCCTCAACAGATCTCTCCCACATGGATAACATTCGAAGCTTACCCACAGCAGCACACAATCACTTTGGCGCTAAGAACTCTACCTCATGACATTAAGAACTCTACCTCTATTGCCCCAGGACTATCTCCTGTATCCCCCAGCCAAATCGCGGCCACGTGTCGTTATGCTCTCTTTGACAATAAGGCCTTGTATATACTATTGTGAGAATTTACCCTACGTATTGACATTGTAGCGCTCCACGCGGATTTTCTGTGATACGTCCTGAGACATTGTACATACGTATATGTTTATGTATCTAAAAAGTGTTCATGCTGTAAAGCGCTCCGATACCTTCGGGTCTGGCTAGCGCTATATAAAACTCTTAAATAAATAAATACATTTTCGAACTCAACTGAAATTTCTGAAAGATTCTTGCTTTGTCATTATTGAAAATACTGAACCATATTTAGATCTAATTCAAACTTCCATTCCAAATTCATATTTCTTGTCAAGATTCATTGCTCTTGGACACAGAGATGAAGGATTTTATCCAAAAGGGAGTTTTATCAGCAACATATTCTCCATCAAAAATTTAAATAAAAAGCTACATCCTGTGATAAATCTTTGACATTTTAATTATTTCATTGTGTACTGACATTTCAAGATGGAAACCATTTTACATTTAAAGGATTGTCTCGAATCCAGAGATTGGATGATTTGTTTGGGCCTCAAAGACTTGTCTCCCATCCGCCCACGTTTCCTTCAGTTTTATTGGAGGAATAAACTCTTTCAATTCACTGCTGTTTCATTTGGTCTTTTGTCTGCCCCTTGAAGTTGTACCAAGCTTTTAAACCCAGTGACAGCTCATTTTACATCGCTGGGATTAGACTAATAATTCACTTAGGCAATATCCTTTTAATGGATCATGACAAACCGAATCTTATCAATTATCTTCAGATCAAAGTTTCTTTAATGAAATGTCTGGGTTTCATCATCAATCTGGAGAAATCTTATTTTTCTCCTGTTCAGACATTGGAATTTTTGGGCTTTCAATTCTTTAACTTCAGCTCTACATCTACACCTGTCCAAGGAAAATACAAAAAAAGACCACTCAATTCTTTGTTCTTTCTCACATTGCTCTAAGACATTAACGAGAATAGTGGGCTTTTTAGCATCCTCTATTCAAGCCATATTTGCTTAGTTACTACACTACCGTGCTCCTTAGAGACTAAAAATTGGTCACCTCAAGATGGGTCTATCCTATTCAGATCTAATCCCTCTGGATTCAGAAACAAAATAAGAGGTTTCTAAGTGGCTAGAACAAATGCAACGCTAGAACAGCAGAACAATCTTCAATACAGCTCCAGATCTTCTTTTGAATCAGATGCAAGTCTGGAGAGCACACTGTGATTGGTTCTTAATTGGCGGTCCTTGGTCTCAAGAGGAGTCCTTCATGCACATTAATTGTTCTTGCAGGCTCCTTGGCAGATCAAACATTCACATGAAGTCATGTTCAGTGTTCAGCCCTTCCTCACATGGACAACTTCACAGCAGTGCATTAAATCAATTACCTTTACAGGACCAGATCAAAAATACTTGCAGAACTGGCAAAAGTTCTAAAAGCATTTAATCTCGGTTACCACATTTCAGTGAAATTAGAATCCATTCCTGGTTCCGCTAACTGTCGCAGATTGGCATTCTTGCGGTCTGTTAAATTACAACGTCTGGCACCTACACACTTCAGCATTTCAGGATATCCAAAACTGGTGGGGACTTTACTCAAACTTGTTTGGTTTGAGTCTCAACACTCCACTCCCCAATTTTTTCAGTTGGAGATCAGATCCCAAAGCCCTGCTTTGGATGCATTCTCTCATCCATGGTTTCTAGGTCTCATGTGTGCATTCCCTTCTTTCTTTTCATTTTTTTTTTAACAATCTTTAATGGCATTTTACCGATTAATCCAATACTGTGTCTCCCATAATATACATAATAAAAACAGTACTTCTTTCGTAACAAGATCCGATTTTCAATGTAACACAATTATAACATCTTCTATGCCAGTTATACGTAACTCACCCATCCCTCACCCACCCCCTTCGTGTCCAGAGTCCTTTATCTGTGCTCTCTTTTTAAGCTCAAGAACCATCATCCTGTATCCAGTACATTTTATCCAGCTTCAGGATTTCCTACCCGCGCCCCTTTGTTACCCGGGTTTTGTTGTATATTGACCCCTCTTCTACCTCCTCCCCTTGAGAGTCTCTTAGGTCTGTAATCATCGCGGACCACGCCTGTACATCATCTTCGAGTTTTTTTATCATTTCAAATTTTTTTCATTTGTGTAAATTCAGCCGTCGCCCATTCATTCAAATCTCTTAACCAATTATTTATAAGCGGTGGAGTCGGGCTTAGACATGAAATTGCCACTCTTCTTTTTGCAAGAACCAGCCCCAGTACAAATTTTCTGCTTAGCTTTTTCTGTTTTGGACTGGGTATTAAATCCAGAAGGACTGAAAGTATTGTCCTAGGAATGGACCACCCAGTAGCCTTATGTATTTTCTCTTGCCCTCCCTCCCAGAAGAGACTCAAGCTTCGGCATGCCCATATCATGTGAACGAAGCGAGCTACTGATTAACCACATCTAGGGCAAGCGTCCGAACGTTCCGGAAATTTTTTACTTAATCTGTAAGGTGTTAAATATACTTGATGTACTACGTTATATTGAATTAATTTAAATTGTGCATTGGAACTCACTTCCCGTACGCCCCCATGCACTCTTGCCCAGTCCCGTTCAGATATGGGTTTCTCCGATTCCTCCTCCCACCTTGTCTGTATCGGAAGGGCTGTAACAGGCATGTCGTCACGGAGGGTTCTATAAATATAGGAAATTCGGCGACGTCCTCCCGCCATAGATAAGAACGTCATTAGCACTGCTGTACTAGGGGGCTCCTCCGGGATGGAGGTCCACACCTCCTGGGCCACTGCCGCAATCTTCCCATACTGCAGGAAAAGTCCCACTCCCAATTCAAAAGTAGCCATAGCTTCCTCCCGAGTCAGAAACCTTCCGTTACTATACAGATCCCCCACTGTATGACATCCCCCGTCCTTCCAACGTTGGACAGACATGGATTCTGCGATTTTTTTTAAAGGGTCTTATAACCCACAAAGGCATGTCTGGGGAATAGGGTGTCCTCCGGATTACTCTCCTAACTGGATCTTCCCACACTCTTGTCACAAGTCTAATTATATATGGGTATTCTTTTGAGATCGCAGTCCCCATCATAAGTAACTCAGGTAGGGGGTTTCTCCCATAGGTGCCCGCCAGTAGTCTTTTTTCCCCCATTATTATCATCCTCCAGCCAATGAACCGCGTTTGCAATTGTGCCGCTATGTAATAAAGGTTCATACAGGGGAGCTCCAAACCTCCATCCCCCCATTTCCGTTGGAGGATTTCTAGTTTCACCCATTTACGTGTGTTACCCCACAGCAATTCCACTAATAAACTGTCTAAAACCGAAAAATGTGACTTAGGAATTTCATAGAAGGAATGGTGTAGGGTGTAAAGGCTTCGGGGTAGTATTATCATTTTTATGATTGCCACTCTTCCCATCAAGGAAAGAGGCAGGGATACCTTCTATTATTCTCCCTATGTTATGCTCCAGGAAGAGTGGGGGTGAGTGCCACAATTCAATTCCCAAATATGTTATATCCTCTGTTTTCCAAGGCAGACCCACCTCTGGGTGGATCCCGGTTGGCACCTGTGTCAGTCTCCCGATTGAGATTAATTTCGACTTCCCGAGGTTTACACGGGGACCGGGGAACACTCCAAAATTTTCCAACTCGTTTAAGAGTACTGGCATCGCATGAATTGGACGGCTTAAGTAAACTAACATTATCATCCGCATATAGGGATATGACATGTATTGTATCTCCCAAAGGGATTCCCCAATCCTCCATACTTTTTCTTAGCATAATAGCCAAGAGCTCCATTACCAACGCAAATAGCAGCTGCGACAGGGGGCATCCCTGCCTCATTCCCCTGGTCAAGCTGAATTTGTCGGAAACCCCTTCCCTGAGGCGTACTCGGGCCGTCTCATTCGTATATAACAATTGAACCCACTGGAGAAACCCCGATCGCATGCCCATTTTTCGGAGGACTGCCCAGATGTATTCCCACTCCACCAAATCGAATGCCTGCTCAATATCCAGCATTGCCAGAGCACAGTCTTCTGTCTGTAATATCGGGGCATGCCAAATATGTGTCAGTCATCTCAAGTTATGAGTAGTGTTCCTCCTGGATATAAACCCCGCCTGGTCCGGGCGCACCAAGCAGGGCATGTGAGGTAATAACCTGGCTGCTAGAATCCCACTCAATTTAATATCTAAGTTCAGGAGTGAGATCGGCCTATATGAGCCAGGCAGAACTGGATTTTTATCTGGTTTTAAAATCATAGAAACTAACGCTTCTTGTATAGACGCAGGCATAGATTGTTTCTCTCTTGCCTTGTTATATACTTCTAACAGTTTATCAGTTAGAAGCGGAGCAAATCTCTGATAAAATTAGGCCGGGAGGCCATCACTGCCTGGGCACTTGGCAGTTTTGAGGCGTCTAATAGCAGATAATAATTCTGATTTAGTTATTGGGGCTGCCAGGGCTGCTGCTTCCTCAGGGTCCAGCTGAGGTATCTCAATTTGATCTAAGTAGGTCTGCATTATATCTGGGGGTGCGCTAGACTTGGTTTGATAGGCTTTAGCTAGATGTTGGGCCAATATATCTATAATTGCCCCCTGGGTACAAATCAAATCCCCTTTCCTGTCTTGTAATTGCAATATTGGGAGGGGTGTGGATTCAGACTTAATCAATCTCGCTAAGTACCGGACTTATCTCCATCCATATGGAGGCATTGTCGATACGCTATGTATTTATGTTTTTCCAGCCTACCTCAGGAGTCATAAGTTCTTTGCGAGTTGCCCTCCATTCCTCTGAGGCCTGTGGATTTTCTGTGTAGAGCCGCTTCCAGAGTACTTAGCCTCTGTTCCTGTACATGAATGTCCCGTTCCAACTGCTGCCTAACCCCATGGGATGTTTTGATAGATACCCCCCTAATCACAATCTTCATTGCCTCCCATTCCGTTGCCCTGCTGGACGCAGTTCCCCAGTTTTCATCAAAATAATGGGAAAGAGCTTACATAAGGGCGGCTGCAAACGGGAGATCTTGCAACACTTCCGCCCAAAGGCGCCATAGCGGTATCGCCGGTCGCCCTGCTCCCTCTCTGTGAGGCTCATCAGGAGAGGAGAATGGTCAGACAGATATTGGGGCAAGTATGAGATCCCACCCACTCCCGGGGCCAACCCTGATGAGATACAGCAGTAATCCAAACAACTGAATGTGTTCGTTGCTGGGGTATGACAGGAGAACACTCGCTTCCGGGGGATACGCATTCTCCGCTCATCTCTGAGTTGTAACCCATTGTTCGTTTGAGGTTTAGTATTCTCCATGGGTGGGTCTCTATCTAAGTGTGCATGGAGAACACAATTAAAATCCCCTAATAATACAACTTCCGCTCCCAGGAAGGGGGTTGCAGCCTCCATTACTTTTGTGAACAATTCGGGGCAATCGAAATTGGGGGCGTAGACATTAATTAGACACATTTCCTTCCCTTCCCACTTCCCGTGTATGATCACGTATCACCCCACGGGGTCCACTACATGGTGTGAATGTTGGAATGGGACCCCAGGAGCCACCCAAATTAATGTCCCCCTTGCGAATCCGGAGTAGGAGGTGGCATATATCTGGCCCCTCCATCGACGTCTGACACATGGGATCGCATCACCCCATAAATGTGTTTCCTGCAAACATGCAATCGAAACTCGATAACGTTTCAAATAGTCTAGTGCCCTTCTCCTCTTCTGATAATTGGCCATGCCCCGTACATTCCATGTCATAATTTTCAATTCTTGCACTCCCATGTTTGCGTACAATTACTCTTAACCATTTTTTGTCTTGCATTCCTTTTGACAGTTCCCCTCCTCCCCAATCTCACTGATATTCTCCCAGAATCGGACTCTAGACAGGTTAAACTTGACTTCTGCATAACTTCCCTAGTTAACACAACTGCAAAACTCTCATGTTCCCCCCCCACCCACCAGGCATTCTTGTAAATCTCATTCCCCCCACCCATATGGTGCGTGATATCAGTCTGCAAGTGCGCCCTAATCCTCCCACCCCTCAAACAGTGAATCTTAACTTATCTTGTCTTGAGATGGACAAGAGGCGCTCTCCTCTCAAGAGTTCTTGGAAGAAAACTTAATGGTTGCTGTGCTAGAGTCCCAGCCACCGCAGAGGGTGCGAGGTTAAAACCTACAGCTCTCTCCACAGGAGCGGACCTCTGATGGGGGGGTACCTCCCCACAACAGCTCATCTTTATCGAACTTATGTCTCTGTTGGACTTATTTGCATACCATGTCCACTCTAGTATATACTATTGTCTCTCTCACCTTTCCTCTTTATGCCAAACTTTGTACATATATTTGTACGTCCTGCGTCTGGACCCCGTCGTGCCATTCATTCAACTGATTCCTCCAGTCCACCAGGGTCAAGTCCTGTATCTTGGGCCGCGGTTTTCGATTCCTGTACTGTTTCGGTGTCTGAAATCTGCAATGCTTTATCTGGGCGGTCCCGGATTCTGCCCGGACTTTCTCTTCTAGACTGTGACTTCTGTCTTGGCCCCTTTTGTCGCTCTCTGTTTTTATCCCCTGTTGTTGATGCTCTGGATGATCCCATTGAGGGGACCAGGAAGGCACCTAGTATCCCGCTGGAGTCCAACCAGTCACTTGCTTCAGCGGCTGACTGAAAGACTAAAGTTCGACCGGCTTTTTCTACTCTCAATTTTGCAGGGAACAAAAGGCTGTACTTCAGATTTAGATCTCGGAGACGCCGTTTGACATTTAGGAACGTCTTCCTTTGCTCTTGAACTTGTTGGGTGTATTCGGGATCTATCGATATGGGATGACCTTCAAATAATAGTGGAACTTTCGTGCGTGTGATCTGTAGGATCGCATCCCTGTCCCGATAATTAAAGAACCGGGCGATGAGGGCTCCCGGCGGCGCTCCCGGTCTTGGGGATGGGAGGGAGGCCAACGATCTATGTGCTCTCTCAATGTTGAAGAACTTTGACAGCCGTTTTGGGGATGATTCTTTCAGGATCCCTTCTTCTAGGAAGAGCTCTGCCAAGGGGCCTTCAGCTCGTTCGGGGAAACCCACAAATCGGAGATTGTTCCTCCTCGATCTCCTTTCAGAGTCTTCCGCTTTTACATCCAAATTCACTACTCTTTTCTGGAGCGCAGTAATAGTGTCCCTGAGGGTACGCAATTCCGTTTATATTACATCCACGTTTTCCTCTGTAGTAGTTACTATGTCCGCCACCTTCCGTAGGTCACAGCGTAGTAGGTTGATGTCTATGCCCACTGCGTCTATTCTGTGCACCACATCATCACATGTAGATTGAATTGCCTGTAGGACGTCTAGTAATGAGGGGGGTTCCTTTTCATTCCTAGGATCTCCGTTGTCCTCCCTTATCGTGCACTCCGCTCGAGTCTCTGAACCCTGTGGAAGGGGTAATGTATAATTAATTATTTTATTAGCTTGCGATTTGGCTCTCTTCTCCTTGACCATGGTGAGAACGTGAAGCTGGGTTCCTACGTGGTGTCGTCTGTTTCTTGTCGTTGGGTTTGTCTCTGGGTTGAACCTGTGCGCCGCCCACTTGACCCTTTCCCAGGTTAACTTTTTCAATTGTATCCTATTGCGCACTTAATATTTTAGTATCCGAGGCTCCTGCTAGACTCCTAGAGTAAGTGGTATCTGTTCAGGAATTTGGGACAGTGCGGCTTTTCATAGCTCC
Organism: Calotriton arnoldi; assembly: GCA_963921515.1. NCBI lineage: Eukaryota > Metazoa > Chordata > Amphibia > Caudata > Salamandridae > Calotriton > Calotriton arnoldi. Next base: position 760,663 of record CAWUFW010005817.1, read on the forward strand.
CTCTATATCTTATGTGGTTCTTCTACTTTCTTAACAGCTACACCTGCTTTATTTCTTAGTGGTTAGTCTCTGTGTTCCTGCCTCTGTTTGACACTCCCTACACCTCTTACCTGTGTCAGTGTCGGATTGGTGCACGTCTGCTTCCCTCCTCCATGGGTTACAGACGATGCAGTTCTGTTAATAGTGCTGGGTTCCCTTCGTTTTTACTGCTGCCTCAATAAACTCCCAGCAGCGGTCGAACCGTGTTATGGTGTGTAGTTCTGTTGGGCCTGTCCTTTCTGCCTCTTTAGTTTAACCTCTCTCCATTCAGGGGGTCCTGCACTCCAGAGTTCGCCAGCTGATGGATCGACCCACCCTGGTCTTAGCGTCTTTACAACTAAGGATGGCACTCTTCCTCTATTTCAGTACAACTCGGGGGTCCGGCACTGACTAGACCGCGTCTATCTTCCGTCACACTTCATTTGACTGGGCCTCCTCTGTAGCATCTCGAGCAGATTCCACCGGGCCTCTAGGTTTTTCCAGCTTCTCGGCCCATTCACTACTTCCCCACTCCTGGCAGCCCCAGGGCCGCAGGCCGGGTTCTCGTCCAGCCCAGCGGTGAGCGACCGTGCAGTCCCTACTCCCTCGGGACTCCTGCGGGGTCTGCACTGGCCATCCCCGAATCAATGCAGCTGTTCTGGGACACGGGCGGGTGCCGGCTGGGCGCGGCCTCCAATGCCTTGGCTGTCCGACTCAGCAGGCTCGCTCTCCAACCGATGGTAGGCCTCGGTGGCCTTCTCACCTGCTTTTTCCAGGCCTCGAGGGAGAGATCCGGGGCTACGGGCGCCTCCCAGGCACAACTGTCGCGTTGCTGCTGCCTGACACAGCAGGCCCAGCTTCGCCTTCTTTTCCGGGGCCTCAGTCGGTCCCCTCTCCCCTGCTTCTTCCACTGCCCGGGAAAGACTCTGGCCGTTGGGAGCTGGACTAGTGCAGCCTACAACACCCCAGTTACTCGATCTGACAGGCCGCGCCTCTCCTCTGCTTCTGGGACTCGGACAGCCTCACCTTTGCTTCTTCCACGGCTCCGGAACCCCGTCCCCAGGATCTGCCGTTGTGGGGTCGACACAGACCTCTTAACTCTGTCCGTCCTGCCGTAGAGATTTTCTCCTGTTTTTCAGGGATTCCTGGAGCCTCCGGGTGGCACCCTTCCACTCAGCGGCCTGGCCTTGACGGGCTTGTCATCTGTTCCGCTCCCAACTTCGGAACCCCTCTCCGACGGGGGATGTCTCAACTTTCCAGGTTTCACATGCGAGCAGAGATATTAGCACTGTAAATTATGTGGGTTGATGGTCAGGATTAATAAAGGATAATGGCGAATTATTCCGCTGTCATGGGGAGCTACGGCAGAGACGTCTACTCGGCCAACCCGGCAGACCACTCCCTCCCCCCCCCCCCACCATTCCCTTCTTTCTTATTGATAGCCAGATGCTGGGCGAAGGTTTGCAGAGAACAGAGATTTTATTATCATGGTCATCTTTTGGAGCTCTCAAATTTGGTCCCGTGATCGTTCTTGCAATGTCAACTGAGTACCCGATTCTTCTTCCTTCTTACAATTATCTCCTAACCAAACGGGAAGCTTTAGGCCACCATCTCATCCTATCAGGCCATTTCATTCTAATGGACTGAAAGGTTTCTGGCCTTCTTTCGCTTGTCCAGGCCTTTCAACACAATCTGCATCTTCTACCAACAATGCTTGTGCCCATGGTACAAAGAAAATGTATAAATCCGCCAGGTCTGAGGGGACAGCTGGTGTCTTCAATCAATCTCTTTTTGGCAAATGTCTCACAAGTGGCACATTTTTTAGCCTCTCTGGCCTCTTTGGGTAAGTGCTACAAAACAGTTAATACACACTGGTTGCCAGTTTCCTTGCACATCAATTAGTAGACAATAAGCCAGTGGGAAAACACCCAGTGATCAGGAAACTGCTCCGAGTAGAACTCTCTCCACCAAATTTCTATGGGAGGTAAATATGGTTGTATAAATGCATGAATCTTGGAATGATAATCCTTTTCGATCAGTAAAGGCTTTTCCTGCAAAATTAACAATATTGCTTTGCTTGATTTCTTTTAAAAGAGCATCTGATGCCAGAGCTCTGGACACTTCAGCTAGACAATGTACACCCATTGGTGTTATATTTTTTATTTCTCGAAGAACTAAAGCTCTTATTTGATAAGTAAAACGTCCCAATTTTCCAGTGCTTTGTATGGTGACATGCCTTACCTTCCGACTAGTTATCTAAGATCTTCTGCTTCTTATTTCTTTTAGAAGACCACATTTACATTACTTAACTTCCACTCTTTCCAGATGGGTCAAGTGAGTTTTGGGTTCAGCTGGAATTGATATTTCTCTATTTGGTACCCTTTATTCTAGAGGGGCTATGGTTTCTTAAGCATTTTTGGCTGAGGCTAAACTGGGAGACATTTTAAAAAGCTGCAGACTGGTCCTTTCCCAAGTTCTCAAAGTAGGGAAGTCCGATTTTTATTAAAGTCATTAAGACCAGTATTATTCCTGCTCTTTATCATTTAAGGATTTTTTTTTTTTAAATACTCAATAGACTACCAAATCATATATGGATTTTATTACAATAAGTAGTTCTTTACCTTTATCTTCTACTTTCAGCCCTTACTTCATCAATCCTGCATCTTCCTAGAGATTATTTTGAAAACAGAAGAGAGCCCTCAGCTGTGACATTTCTGGGGACACGGTTCTTCAAATTATTAACTGTTTTACAAGGAGAATCTCTCACATCTACAAAAGAGGATTAAACAGGTCACCGGGGGGTGTTTTTAAAACTTACTCCTTTAAAAAGTTTTGAACCATGAGCAGAAAATTAATTCAATAGTTATAGAAAATGCAATGAGACCTGGGAACACCGCAAGAATTCCTCCTAGATAGACTATTGGAATTCATTTTATATTGGGCGCCTCAATATCTTATACAATGCCTGCAGCTTGTCCAAAATGGTGTAACATGTATCCATCATAGCTCACCTGTCAGAGCCACACTGGCTACTGGTGCGGAAACACATCTCCTGTAAATCTCTTTGCTTCACTCATAAGGATTTACATAATTCAAGTCCTGCTACATTAGGAAAAAACTCATACATCATCAACCCTCCTACCTTCTCCATTCTGCCGCAGTAGACCTAGTGGTGGCCCCCAAAATCAAGCTTTATAGAGAAGGAGGAAGGTCTTTCTCCTATATCTAAGCTAAATTGGGGAACTCCCTTTACAACTAGGAAATCCACAACCACATTCTTGTCAGGAAAAAATAAAAAACCTAGCTTTTCCAATTGCCATACTTGACGTGCATGGGACTCTGTATCTATATTTAGTTTCTTAGTGAAGGGGGCTCAAAACATGATTTCTAAATGTCAAAATTAAGTTCTTAGTCCTATGTAACAAATAACAATCATAAAGACATCCACTATGGTGGAGGAAAGAAAAGTATACAGGATCATAAACAGCATTGTGTTCAGTCTCGGTTTTCAAAGACTTCTCTTTGTGAGAGTGTCTTTGAGCAATCACTGCCTTTGTTTATGGCACTGCTTCTAAGATTTGGAATCCAAGTTGAGTCGCATTGTGTCTCATGTCACTGAAATGTCTAGCCACATTAGACTTATTTCTCATCCGAATATTCCTTTTAGGCCCTGTTAGTCAGATCTTTATTTTAATTTCGGTTTTCCCTACATAGCCCCGTCCACATAGGCATTTTAGATAATAAACACAGAAAGGTTATCTTGACTTTTTCACGTTTCAATTATTAAATCTTGAATATTTCTGCAAACATGGGATCTTCATCAAAAAGATCTTTCAATACTGTATCTGCCTTGATGTTGACCAACGCTTTTGTAATATCTTTGAAATTTTAAAGCTTTGTCTTATTTTCAGCTTTCTCTACAGACACTTCAGAGTAACTTATTTCTTTGAATTTCATTTTCAATTTTTCTTTCTCCCTTTTAAAACCTCCTTCACTTGAGGTTATTCTCTTCATTCTGAATAGCTGTGAGGCTTTTTTAAGTGCCCAGTTAGGGAAGCTTCTGTAATGTAACAGGTTCTTTCTAACTATTGACTTTCTTTGGCTATCGTTACATCCCAAAAATAATTATTGTCTTAGAATCAATTTTGTGAGTGAATATAATTTGTCAATGGTGGTTAAATTCAAGTTTCCTTGTTTACCCTACCAATGTAGGAGACATACATTATCTAATTTTCACTCTTTCTGGGTTTTTAAGTAAGTTTTCATGTTCACATTTGTAGATAAACAAGGTAGAATACAATGGAGCAGCCCAACGTCTAACTGATGAACCAGTCAGTTGCAGAAAGTACTTTTCACCTTGTTTAAAAACATTAGGATGGAAATTGAAATTGAGCACTTCTAACAGGAAAATAGTGTTAACTCCTATGTGTTTGTGAAGGAAAGGTCATTTTACTGCCTCAATACCTTCTGCATTGGATTTGACTTATACAGAGTTCACATCCATGGTGAATTACATTAGTGCGTCTTCTGGGTATGATTTCAAGAACGTTTCTTGTATCTTGAATATAGGATGGCAACTCTACCACAATTATTTACAAAATCAAATATAAAAATATTTGCCCCGTAGAGTATGGGTCTCAATGGTGGGGGATGTACAATTTTTGGATCTTAGAGAATAGATAGATATTTGGCATTTGAGGGTTAGTAGTGCTCCACAATTTCTTAGGTTTTTGGAACCAAGTGGATTTTAAGTGCTCAATCTAAAGGTTTGCTGAGAAGTGAATTACGTTTTCTAGTTAGATCAGTGTAATTGCTTATGTGTGTGTCATCTAGATGCGCCCTTGGATCATAGTGCGCTTTTTTTCATAATGACTATTGCTCACCTTTTATCCGCCATTCCGATTAAGATCTTTAGACTTTCTGCTAAGTTGTTCGAGGTAGTTACCTCTCTATGTGTTATGTTCTCTTTTTTTCCCCTTAAAGGATAGTGATCTTAATTCTTACAAAACCAGATTACCATTGCTATCCAAGATTTTCTCTTTTGTGAGGGGCATGAATTGTGACTGATCTCTGAATTCTTTGCATCTCAGGGCATTACATATAGGGTTTTCTTCCAAGTTTGCAAATAAATGTCTCAGTATAAGCTTTCTCATAAACCTAACGCAGCAAATGTTGGTTTCCAGTTGTGTAGTATTATATGTAGAACCACTATATTAAGTCACTATAGTATGGCTAGACCTGTTGGAGTACCTACGCCTCCCAGGAAAATATGCTATACATAAGCGGTGCCTAGTAGGACCTTAATGACTGAGATGTATTCAAAGAAGATGAGAGATTTTTTTGGGTTGTTGACAAAGGGACAAATATGGAGCAGGATGACGAAGGGCACAGTGAAGAGTGTTTGTGTGAGGCATAGAATCAGCCAATCATCCAGCTAGGGCGGAGGATGGATTGCCTGATTACAAAACAGTACCTAGCACCATCATGGTGACAACCCAGGCAGAGCTGAGCCCAAAAGGGAGCACACTGTATGTCAATGTGGCACATTTTCACCGCTTTACATTCAATTTTTTGCATAAAGTCTCAGGAACCCAGAAGAAAACATTACAGTTCTATAACACAATGCATTATGAATCTGAATCTGACCCAGATCCAGTACCATGAATGACTCATTGTGGGGAGTAAAAGATTAAGAAAAGGTGAAGCATTTGGGAACATGCCATTCAGTTTCTCATGTCCACTGCAAAGAAATAAGAACAGAATCGTCTGTTCTCTGCTTAAGGCAACAACAGCAACTGTAGTCACTCCAGAAAGACTGAGGAGTAAGGTGAGAAGGAAGGGCAAGAGGAAGATAAAACAGAAAGCTTGAACCCTGACTAAACAACTAAAATGGTCTGAAGTCTTCAAAGATGGTTTTCGGGGCATGTACATGGAGAACAGGTTACTTACCTTTGGTGATAATCTTTCTGGTGGCTATTCTAACTGCAGATTCCTCACTTTGTGACTATTCCTCACAGGTCAGACTTGAAACTTTCAGAGCAGTTCTCCTGTGGCTCCACGCAGATGTTGTTCCACTCCGGAAGGACGAGTAGAGCTGCATATAAGTGCCACCCATTATCATTGATGTCTGTTGCTTTCGAGGCAGTCTGCGCCCTCAGACTATGGGTCCAGTCTGGTGCTTGGGAAGGATTCTAAATTTGAGGAATCTGCAGTCAGAAGTATTCATCCGAAAACGTTGCTATTGCATCCTCTTACTGATGATCAGTCTCTTACATGTTTCTCTGATTTTTAATGTTACTTGCTTTGCATCCGTATAGAGCAATCAAGAGAGATGCATCATAGTCAAGGCCTGGCTGCTGGAATTATTTAAAGACTATACATTTGTTTCTTATCCTGCGGCTCAATGTTCTATTAGCTGAATGACTTCTGTTTATTCATTGCAAACCTGCATGGTCCTGGCCTCTGAGTCACTTTGATAAATCCAGTTCAAGCCAGTCGATTTGAAGGTAATTTGTCTAAAAAGAAGTCTAGTTCATCCACAACCACACTAGTCTATCAAAGACTGTTTTGGTTTATAATCATAAGAGGCGGGTCTTCAAAATCAAACTTTTCTCAGTGTTCCAGATCCAGATTTATTGTTGAAGTAGGGGAGGCTGCGGCCAAATTCTAAGTGACATTTGGCTTACAGATTTTCACAGGCAGCCCAGTGAATTAGTTAAAACAAAACTATATAGTCAATAGTGGACTATGCTCTTGTGAAGCTGAAAGATAAAGCTGCATGTGGTTCTCAGATGCAACGGTTACAAGTGGATTTAAATACATTTACTTTTTGTCCTTTGTGGAAAATGTGTGCTTTAGAATAGCACTCTAGGTCCCTCCTTGCTTCCTGAAATTCTTTCCAGCCTTCTACCCATTGACCTAGTTTGACATTAAAAGGAAATGGATGAATACCATAGATTGAGAGTTTATGGCAAGCTACCCCTCTAGGGTTACAAACTGGGTCTTGCGAATTGGATTAAATTGCGGGCTGCTAACCCAATTCCATGACTCAAAGTTAATAAAATTATCATCGAAATAATCCCAGTAAGTAAAGGGCACATGCCAATGGTGTCATTTCCCGGCCCTATATCTGCTTTGGCATCCGAACGTTTTGCCTACGGGATATGACGTAGGATGGCACATTATGGGTTCAAGCATTGTGGGATAGCCCGAGCACATGTTGTGTTACTATTGTTATTGAAACGCAAAACATTATTTCCTATGCTGTTGGAGCTAGTGGAGAGAGTCTCACTGTTACCTGGATTTCTGATAACTAGTAAATATTGATAAGGACAGATGAATGGCAATTATTTCACATATGTCGGTGGAGTTTTGGGGCAGTTCCCAATGTCACTGACTTGAAACATTTTTCTAGCCAAGATGATAGGACTCCCAAAGCTGTTCTTTAGTCCAGATGTGCCCAATCCATGTTCCTGAGCTTTTATTTAGGAACTTAATAAAATATGTATATATTGATATGGGGACATTGGTCCAGTGAAGATATTCATGAAAAAACTATGTAAACCATACGCGGCGAGGGGCCTAAATTTCCACATTTTGAGTCTTGTCTCAAGAGGCCTCTCAACAGGTCTGTTTCTGACAGGAAGAGATCTCACTGGACCAAATTTCAAAAATGATTGCACAGGCTTATCAGACGGATGTTGGGTGTCAGTCCCAGTACAGCAGGATATAGTGGTAAACAAACAGCTCAATCCAATTGGGGTATTGCATAATGGGTGGAGACATGCAACACAACATCAGATGGGGCAGATGCTATTTATGGAAAAACTTCCAATCAGGAACAAGAGGGCATTCAAAGAGAGTGATAGTAATCAGGCAGAAAGGTTACAGAAGAATGGAAGATCTGCAATACTGGGACAGCAGTATGATATATACTGAACGCCTGATAGAAGTATGGACTGCCCCAAATTGCAGGCCTAGCAATAACTTCCCAAAATGCTTGGAGCCAATTCCCCACAGTACCAGAGGAACATGGAGTGAATGTAACTCTTACACTGAGTACCACTGTGAAAAGTGCATCTCAATACTGTAAAAAGAAGTTATACACAAATTGAGATCCATAGACATTCAGATAAAGTCACAGAGGGAGGAGGAGTTGAGCAGTGAACCGGCTGAAGCAGAATGGTTGAAAACCTGCAAGTATACTAAGGTTGTTTCCTGAAGTAATAGGCTTAGACTCATTTCACACAAGTGTTTGATGAGGGCATATTCCACTCTTAAAAAAATCTGGGGAACAGAACAACATGGGACGATTAGCTCTAATGAGGACACCTCAAACAGAAGTCTAATAACTATAAAGAAAGTTTAGAGCTTTTGCAGTCCCAGGAAGGAAAGCAGTACTTCTGAGTAAGGTATCAAGAGCAACTGAAAGATGCAAGGAGGCTTTACATTGTCTGATGCATAGCGTTGTGCAAATGAGGCAGATGCAAGCCAGTCTGTGCCACAAGAAATAATGTGTTGCAGGCAGGTCATGGTGTTCACAAACGTCCTTTAAAGGTGTAAGGGGAGTTATCTGAGTCATTTGAGGGGACGTCCCTTTTCATTTACTATGTTGCATCTTGCTAGTAAGACATCATCTGCAATTACAAGTCTAGTTCTGGAAGTCACATAAAGACACACTGAAGTCAGCTTAGAAAATGACATAAAATAAATAAAGATAACCACTGAAATAACAATTTTGATTGTTACAATTCACTGGTTTATGACTTGCTCAAAATGCTGCACTCAGACAGCAAAAACAAACAAAATTAAGAGTACGGTAAGGCCTGGGAATCGCACTAGAACAAACTCAAACAAGAAAAGTTAAAACAAAAGGAACGAAAATAAAAACCTTCGAGAAAAACCAGTGAAGTAATTGTTTTTAACTAGTTGTGGAACAACATCATAATCATTAACAGAAATCCCTCCATTACCTTTTTGGCACGAGTTTCGCCGCAACCAGTCTGGCACCCTCCCAGTTTTCTCCATCCCCATCATGATATGTGATGGTAATGTCAACATGGTTGAAGAGATACAATGTATTTTCCTTATTAGATTTGAGCTAAACCAAAATGAAAAATAAACTTTATTTTATACGAGTTCTAGTCAACAAGCAAAATAGAAATCGTATTTCATATTGTTTGTAATAGTCACATTCCACCTGAAAAACACAAAAAAGACATGCTGAAAACAGTGCAGAATAAAAATTGAAGAATCAACTGAATTACACACATAATTAATCAAAATCAAGCAATGAAGTGTTATGTTACTAATGAAGACCCCCTGCAAAACAAACCAGACACCTTGGGCAAGATGTACTAAAAAAAAAAACTGGTCACAAAATACTCGTCGAAAAATGCAGCAGGTAAAGAATTATACGAATCGACCAATCTACTAATAGGTCGGTTTGTAAAATTCAGAATCTTAGTTGGTGGTAATACAACCTATCTCATGAATATTAATGAGGTAGGTCACAAATTGCGACCCATTACAGCTCGAGGCCTTCACAAGGGTGATGGTGTACTAGGGTTTTTTTTTTCTCTTTTTGAAAGTTGGTATTGGTGACCTACAAACCTTTTTGTTTTTAATTTACAAAAGGGGAAGGGGACCCCCTTCTCTTTGTAAATGGGTTACCGGTCCACCTTAGAAGTCAGTAACGTTTCAGTGTTTTGCGACCAGGTTGTGGTCACAAAAACACTGATGCATATCATAACCATTTCGGTTTTTGGGAGGGTCACCAAAAAGATGGTCCTTTCAAATATCGAACCGGTATTCATTTGCAACTCTATTTTAGGAGTCGGTAAAAGATTAAGAACCTCCAAAACTGGATTTGTAAATTACAAAAACTATTTTTGCGATCACAATCACCAATTCGGAGTGTTTGCAGTCTAAAAAATGGTTTAATCATCTAGAACACAATTGGCATGCTTGTGCTGAAATAACCTGTGGTATTCCCCAATTTAATGGTACTTAGCAGCAGAATAGATGGTGTAATCTGCTTTGTTGAGACTTATGGGCAGAACATATCGAGTCATATCAACAACACGTATGGGAGGCTCACTTAAACTGATTAACAATATTAATAAAAAAATAAAAACTCCTCAGGAAAAGAAACGAGCAATACTTATTTACTGCTGGTTTTGCTTTGCTGATGGTTGTAGTATTGGGGTGCAAGCACTGGCAAAGCGAACAGCACACGGTGGGTAACTTGTATTGTTATTCTTCCAAAATGCCAGTTACCTTGCATGTAGACACTAACAACAAATATTCAAAATGCCATTGTTCTAATGTTTCAAGGTTGCCTCCTTGTTGTGTCTAGAGGAGGGGTCTCCAACATTTTCTGTAATAAGAGCTACTTATGTTTAATAAAAAATAATCCGGAGTTACTAATATTAGTGTTGTAAAAGTGACCAAATCAGACACAATTACATTTGTGGCCACTATATGCAAGATAACCAGTAGTGATCACCTCACAGTATCAGACAGGGTTGCCAGCAGGAATGTAAAAAAATGGTTTTCCTCAATGTGGAATGCCTCTACGTAGGAAATACATAACCGCCAAACCTGCAATACATATAGCATCAAGGAAATATTATGAGTAATAGGTCTCCCCAATGCACCACGATTTACTACTCAAATATCAACTTTACATATATTTTGGAAACCCAACTATTTTGTTTCAAACATCGGCTTATGAGTTTTGAAAATGCACACATTTTTGTCTTGACTAAATGCTTTTCAATTTTGATATGCATACATTACTTCAACCAAGCAAAAGTTTCTGATTTAGTTAACCGGGCTGCACACAAGCAAGCTACTTACAGGCAGCTGGAGAGCGACCAGTAGCTCACGCACTACTTGTTGGAGAAGCCTGGTCTAGCAGCATCATAAGTGCATCCAAACTCTACATATAGCATTCTTCCCTGTTCCTGTGCTGTGATAAGCCTGGAATGAATACTGGTGGAATAACGTCATTATTCGGGTATTGTGTGGTGGACCTCTTGTCTAATGTTTTGGCAAGAAAGCAGACTCCCGATGGGACTATAAGTAGTCCGGTCAGCTGGGCTTATTGACTGTTTTTTCAATAACGGAGAGCTCCAAACATGTCAATTCTATTAGGAATGGAGTTTGCAGCCACAGAGTTAATAATCAAAGTTGTTACATACTTACAGCCTTAATTATTGAAGACAGACAAGAAACACCAACGTATTGAGCAGTACTTGTCCACCCAATCAGATATTCCATCTACGCTGCAGTCACTCTTGTAAATTCAAAGCTTTGTACCGGAGACGGTAAAGGGCCACTATTTAGTTAGACCTTGGTCTAACCCGATAGCACACTTCCCTAACCCGATTGTGGTAAGCTAGGCTCAGATACGATGGACCTTCTCTATAAAATTATCAGCACTCTGTCAGAAACACCAGCTTGCAAGAGGTCAATAAACTCATTAACAAGGGGGACTGACATGATCTCACCAATCATCGGCAAAAGCTCTTCCACATGGTTTCCCACATTCACTTGGAGTGTCATAATACGGGGCTTTGCAGCTAACTAGCTTGTCTAAAGACAGACCTCGAGGGGTTGATATTGTTGTCGAGCTCCAATTTTGACGTCATCCACTTCCTGATAGAGGCCTGCAACTGTCACTTAAGCGGTCTAGAATGGACAGAATAACATGGTTGGGAAGGACGGGCTTGCCATGCACCAGAGATCTCCTTGATAGGTACTAGATGGGCTCAGTTTTACACCAAGGCAGAAATGTAGAAACGTTTCCAGCCGCCAGCGTCCACAAGACAATTTGATCCGGATAAAGAGGGAGATAGTGGCAGAAAACATCTTGCAAGAAGAGATTCAAGCACCTGCAGAGTCAGTTTCCTCCAATTTCTTTCAATCTTACCCGACCAGGTCATATATAAAGAAGACAATGTATAACATTTCTATAAATTCTGTAATGTGAGCTTGACTGAAATCAAAATCCTTACTTTTTCAACAAGTAAAAAATACATTTTAAGGAAAACAAGCATTGGCATAGCCAATAGGTCTCGCCTTTGGGACCTTATAAGTGTTTAGTTATCCAGCACAATATCCTTGGTGCAACAACATCAAGTGTTGCATGGCTAAACACTTATAAGGTCTCAAAGGCGAGACCTATTGGCTATGCCAATGCTGGTTTTGAGTGAGTTGCTCGTGCAGGTATGCCACTGTGAGGTAGAGCTGCTGTGAGTGCTTTTACAGGAGCCCCTGTGACATTGCGCCTCTTCAAAATGTATCTTGGGTCTGGTGTAATACTTCTAGCCCCAATTCCCGTCTTCTCGCATCCAATGCATCCTTAAATGTCCCATGTACAGCCGGGGTTGACACTGCTATTACCCCTGCCCTCCAGTGACACTTTACCTGTCACGGGTGGTGATGGTGGACGTGGTGGTGATGGTGGATGTGGTGGTGGTGATAGTGGACGTGGTGGATGTGGTGGAGGACGTGGTGGTGGTGGACGTGGTGGTGGACGTGGTGGTGGACGTGGTGGTGGACGTGGTGGTGGACGTGGTGGTGGACGTGGTGGTGGACGTGGTGGTGGACGTGGTGGTGGACGTGGTGGAAGTGGTGGTGGTGGCGCAATTTTGGGAAGTTTAACAGAGTGATCTGCGAGGAGCGCCGCACTATTGGTAAAGAGTGCTTGGAGTGCGGGTGCAAAGATCACTCTGCAGGTGTGCGGTGCATTAAGAAACAGGACGTGAGCAAAAGGGTTTTTGTAAAGGAATGTGTGTCAGGGCTGTAATGAAAATAAGGGAAGGGGTTAGAGGAAAGTCCAGAAACGCAGAAGAGAAAAACGACAGACCGATTTGTGTAGTGCATGCGGAAGGTGTCATGTTTGGAATTAGGGCAGATTTAGGCTAACCCTAAACCATGACCCATGGAGAATTGGAAGGTCAGTGATTTGGAAATGGGGGGGATTTAAATTAACAGTGACTGTTATTGAGTCCCGAGGAAGAGAGGAACAAAACAAATAAAATGTTACAGAGCGGCGGCACCATTTGCAGTGAAATGCAAAACAACGTGGCATACATTGGGATTAGTGTAAAAGACCACATGAAAGTGTCCGGAATTAACTTAAATAAACACATGAAAGTCTTTGTAAGCTATTTTCATTGAATCCCCCCCGAGAGGAAGAAACAAAGGCGTTTGGTCGCTCTTGTTGATTGCAGTAAAAAGGAAAAAGAAACAGCTCAAGGTGGCATATACACCTTCATCAATCAAAATGAACACAACACAAGGTGTTGAATGTCAGAGCCCCGAAAGAGGAGCTTTAGGTACAACAAACACAACGTCGCAGAGTCTGTTATCATTCAGCAGTGAAAACAACAAACAAAACGTGATATACACCCCAACTCACTCAAATTAACACATGAAAGTGCATACAAGCAGTATCATTGAACTCCCGTGAAAGGAAAGAAAAAACATAAGAAACGGAGCGCCGCAGGAACAAAGGAAAAACAAGCGCGCGCCTCGGCTCAAAGTAAAAAAAAACAATACAAAGATATAGCTACTGGACGAAGTGATGCAGAGTACAATCTATTTATTTTATATACTGAGGTAAAATGTGTTTTGCAAAGAAAACCGAAAGAAGAAATGGTCCATTCGGAGCTGTCGCAGAGAAGTAAGCTTTGATGGGAGCAGAGCAGAAAATTGGAGGGAATGGAAGCAGAGATTTCCGTTCTACCTCTTGGCTATGGCGACAGATAAAAAGGAGATGAAAGCCTTCTAATCGCACTGTTGTTCCTCATGATGGGGCAGGATGCGGCGGAGGTGGGGAGCGATGCGCGCGGCACTGGAGCAGGGAGAAGGGCGCACAAGGTCGGAGAAAGAAAGAAAGAAAAGCGGCACTCCGGAGAGACATTCATTAAAGGCTTAATGATCCTTGACAGAAACCCACATGGCGGCTGCGCGCTTGCACGCTCGCACGCTCGCGTGAACGCAAGCTTGAGGCCAGGAAAAGCCTGTGGTAGCACTTGCAAAAGCCACTCACTAAATTTCTCGCAGAGCAGCGCATGCGCTGGCTCAGCGAGACCTAACGAGCATAAAGTCAACACGCGATAGGAGATAGTGCAGCAGCATATGGTTGCTGAACACAAGCAGGGCCGGCCCACTAAGAACAGTGGAGTTAAATTATCTGCTAGAGGTCTACCTTTGTCCAGAAATGTTACAGCATTGGCTTCTCTGGTAGTTCATGTACCGCTGTTATAGCTCAGTGAGTCATGCACGTAACCTGCAAGGCATAAATTTGGAACCTTGCAGGTTTGTTCTCAAGATATCATTATAGTAATGCTGCTAAAATGTATTCATTTGGGTAGCTATAAACACTTACCAATCATTAAAATGCTTCCACTTTTAAAAGATGCCAATGCATACCGGTACTGTGGATGGGCAAGATGGAGTCAGAGTGAGCACTCGCGCTGATCGGCCGCTCACGCTAGTTGCGTAACCGATCGGCTAGGCGCCCTGCGATGTACGGACAGACGCGGAGACAACTGGCGGGAGGATCACAGACGTCCGGTTTTCGCTCACAGCGGTATACAGTTGCTGCCGCGGTAATCTATCACATTTCCCCGCGGATTCCCGTGTGCTGCCTGCCTTGCGCTGGAGGACTCTATTCTCTACCTGGATTTTCTGGATTATTAAAATCCTGGCCCCGGACTTGGCTGCATTCACTGCCTCAGTCCTATCAGGACACGAGAAGAATCGGCGGCAACAGCATCAGGGCAGCCCTGGGATTATGAGCTGCAGGGGGGTCAAGAAGGGCAGCAAGCTGAAAGCGACCATTGCCAGCACTGAGTCTAGAGACGCCGCTCCTACGGAAAGCACCACCCGATCTAGACATGAGGTTAGTGGGAGTAAAAAGCCTCTGGGGAGGTCCGGGGGAGGGGGGTTGCCTAAAGACTCAGTGGGCACTCAGCCACCGATAGCTAAAATATTTTTGGGTGCTAAAGGACAGCCTCCTGTTATAAACACCAAGACTTCTATA
Source organism: Calotriton arnoldi (assembly GCA_963921515.1). Taxonomy (NCBI): domain Eukaryota; kingdom Metazoa; phylum Chordata; class Amphibia; order Caudata; family Salamandridae; genus Calotriton; species Calotriton arnoldi. The sequence continues at coordinate 775,739 of CAWUFW010005817.1, forward strand.
CATACTCCTCCCCTTGAGTGTGCCCCCCCAGATCGGTTAACTTCCCAAATACCCGTGCCAAGCCAGCAGCAAGAGACCTGTTTAATAGAAGCAACCCCAGTGGAAGTTCTGCAAGCTGACGCAGGAATCATTGCGGGCCCACAAGGCTCGACTGAAAACTTAAACAGTTCTCCATGTCTCCCTGCTGTGGTCATCTGTAAGGGGCTAACCGAGCAGCAAAATCAGCTATCTTCAGCCGTTACAGTTCAGAACACGGACGGCTGCCCCTACATGAGTGGTTCTACGAATGGTCCTGGTGATCCCTCCATGAACTCTGAGGCTGGTATTACTAACTACATCCTGGGCCTGGAAGCCGCCGCTGGTGCACAAGCACCGTGGACTCCAGAAACCGGGCCTGAGAACTTTTACTCGGTGTCTGATGACACAGGGACCACTTCCGACGAGGGGGGCCTTGACACAAGTGAAGATGACAGCGAGGAGTCAATTCAAAACACTGGAACGGTGCAACGATCCAAGAAAGCAAGGAGTAAGGGCAAAAGACGTAGCCAACTTAAGTGGGACTACTCAGACTCACAGATGTCCTACCCCTTGGCTGACGACGACGACTCCCACATGACAAAGTGGGAAAAGGCAAAGAGCTTGCCGGCAGATACTTGGAGCCCTCACTAGCTTCAATCTTAGCCTCAATCAAAGAATTTCAGGAAGAGGTTCGGGCAGACAACCGCGCAGCCAAAGGGGCTGCTAAAAAGTTGCAAGGAGGCCTAAGACGACTGAATAAAACATGTACTGATATAAGCGACCGTGTTTCTATGATTGAGGGGCGTACCGATTGTCTGGAAATTGAGTCCACGGCTGTCAAAAAGCAGAGCGAGACCAACGCTGCCTGCCTAGTGGATATAATGTCCAAACTAGAGGAACAGGAAAACCGCCAACGCAGAAACAACCTTCGCTTGCTTGGAATCCCGGAGGGAAAGGAAGGCGAAGATCCCAGGCGTTTCATTGTAAAACCTTTGCAAGAATCCTTCCCCGAACATCCAGGCTGGGATTGGGATCGCGAGGTTCAGAGGGCACACCGTTTTCCCTTTAACATTAGGCGACAGCGCGATGGCAGCAGTGCAGCGGGTGGACAACCAAGGGTGTTCCTGGTGTACTTTGGGAACTTTCTTTTGAGGCAATTAATATACGATCAGGCTCGCCCAAACTCTAAGAAGGGGGCTAATGGAATAACATTTTTTGCAAAGCCCGACTTTTGCCATCAGACAGTAGAGCGAAGATGGCGTCTTAGACAACTAATCTCCCCATTCCAGCAACTGGGAGCACAAGTATACCTAATGAACCCTGCCAGACTTAAAGTAATTTTTAATGGGGGTACAAAAATCTTCTTGTCCGAAATTAAGGCAGGGGAGTACCTGGACGAGATTAAATCTAAGAAGGGTCCAAAATAAAGAGACTACCACTTGGGCATGAGCAGGGCAGGGCAGGGGAGGACTAAGGAGGAATATATTTTGTTATTTCTCCATCATGGCTTTCTCTCGTTCCTCCTCACTCCCTCCCTGGGTTTTTCTTCTCTCAACAGGCTAGTTGTATGTTCTATCTAGCTGAGGGGGATCTAGCCGAACTCATAACTAACATATCCTAGGCGTGGTCTGCGGCTGAGACTCACTACTGACTACCATCACTCAGGTTATTCCTGATTGCTCAAAGATAGGGGGGGGGTGGGTTGGGGGGGGAGGAGGGGTATCTAGAATGACACAGAGGAATCAAGGACACCTTTTCACACTTAATCACTCACTTAGACGTTGGGTAAGGCTAAAAAATTCATCAAATGAAGTGCACTCAAAGGATCAAGAAAATTCCGGCTTAAATTTTTTTTAAAACATCCAAATGGCTAAAATAAATTCACTCAGGTTTATCTCTGTTAACATCTGTGGGCTGAATGATGCTTTAAAAAGGCAAAAAGTAGCGCAAGGTCTGCGCTTTCTGGGGGGCGATATCATTTGCCTCCAGGAGACTCACATAGAGGGATCACAAAAACATTTACTAAACTCGTTAGGGTTTAAGGTTGTGGGGGCTACTACACAGGGTGCCAAAATTAAAGGGGTAGGCATTTTGGTTGAAAAGAGACTTCTTTTAAAAAATCCCGCGTCAAATCTGACTCACTAGGTAGATGGGTAATCTCTGAATGCCATCTTTCCCCTAATCCCCCTTTTACCCTGTGCTCAATCTATGGAAGTAATGTAGACGACCCAGGGATCATAAATTTGATTTCTGGGGAGCTAGCTCACTGGCCTACTCCAATAATTATTTGTGGCGACCTTAATATTAACTTGCCTTGTCATTGGAAAATGGACAATAAGTGGAGGTATAAAGGTAGAAAACCCCTAGTATACCAAGCACTTATTAATCTAGCCCAAATTCATGGTTTAAGTGATGTTTGGTCTAATATAAACTCTACTCAACCCGGCTATACCTACTTTTCTGCCCCACACCGGACATTTGCTAGACTAGATTATTTTTTAATCTCATCTTCTCTATTAAGCAAATGTACCATAGACATTGCTCCACGCTTCATGTCGGACCACAATCCACTCATCTTAAACATTGGGGGATTGGGGAACTGGAAAGAAACACCAAGATGGAGTTTCGAGAAAGCGCTATTGTATGATGAAGGCTATCGGTCTCATATTCAGGTATGGATCCAGGAGTTTCTGGAAATAAACATAGGTACGGCCTCGACTATGATAGTTTGGGACACACTGAAAGCAGGTATTCGGGGAGAGACTCTAAGATTCTCAATCAGGAAAAACAAGAAAGAAAAACTAATAATGTGTGATCTCCAGGATAAACTAAAAAAAGCAGAAATAAAATTAGTCCAAATGGCTCAAACTGGAATGGACACTGAGAACACTCAACAGGAAGTAATACTCATTAAGGCGGAAATAGGGGCAGTATTTTCAGAGAAAACCGCAGCCAAGTGGGCGGCAATACGGGAAAAAACTATGAGTGTAGCGACTGCATTGGTCATCATCTCGCTATTAACACCAGGCAGCAGGCTACAAGCAATGAAATATCGGCAATCCAATTGTCAACAGGGATAGAGACCAGTGATCCTACTAAAATACAAGAGGGTTTTCGAGAATTCTACGCCGAGCTATATACAGAAGAGAATAGTATGTCAACCGACTTAGGAGAAACTGAGATTATCAACTATATAAAAGCGGTCGACCTAAGGCAGCTTAGCCAGGATAATTGCGAGCTATTGGATGTTACTCCGACCTGGGATGACATCACAGAAGCCTTAGTCAGTCTGCCTGATGGGAAAGCTGCAGGAATGGATGGCATTCCTGTGGAATTTTATAAAATTTTCGCTCCTCAAATAAAATCTATTTTTCTCGCTGTCGTTACCGCTATATTTAATGGGGCCTCCCTCCTGCCTCTTGGTCCAATGCTAAAATATCTATATTTCTTAAAAAGACAAATCACCCTTAGAGATGGGCTCATACAGGCCTATCACACTTATAAATTGTGACTCCAAAGTCTTTTCCAAGATCCTCGCAATAAGAATGTCTTCAGTAGTTGAGTCCCTGGTATCAGAATGGCAACATGGATTAATTCCAAAGAAAAGTACTACCGAACACATTAGGCGTGCTATCACACTGTTTGACGCAGCACAGGTTGCGGGAGACCCGATGTCACTGATATTATTAGACGCTGAAAAAGCCTTTGATCGGGTCTCCTGGCGATTCCTGTGGTGGGTCATGAGGAGGATGGGCTTCGGGCCAAAACTTAAGCAGGCTGTACAAGCTCTGTATCAGAGCCCGACGGCCTGTGTGTTGATTAATGGGGGGCTAACTGAGCTATTTAACATCTCTCGGGGCACTAGGCAGGGCTGCCCCTGCTCCCCCTTACTCTTTGCCCTTTATATAGATCCCCTAATCAAGAAAATTGAAAAGAATCCAGCAATCCTGGCAGTAAGCATGCAGGAAGCGACACCAAAATTATGGCCTACGCTGATGACCTGGCCATAACCACCCCTGAACCTGAGAGTGCTATTTTGGCATTGGAATTGGAGGCACAGAAATTTGGGAAAATCTCGGGGTACGCACTGAATCAAAAGAAAACCCAAATAATAGTCAATAAAGAAATTAACTGGATTGATAGTCGGATTGTCCCGAAGGCCAAATATTTAGGGGTAACATTAACTGCTAATATAGACCAAATTGTAACTGAGAACCTATCCCCTCTGGTCACTGAAACAAAGCGAGCCCTTAAACAAATTGACAATTTACACCTGACTATTGTGGGTAGAAGCAATGTTATTAAAATGACTTACTTTCCGAAATTGCTATACTTTTTTCGGGCCATTCCACTGGAATTCAGCAAAACTAACTTGCAGAAATTTCAGCAAATCTTTTCGCAATTTATTTGGGCTTACTCACAGCCTAGGCGGGCTCTAAAGCAACTGTCCCTCCCCAGGGATCGGAGTGGCTGGGCTCTTCCTAATATAGTGCTTTATTACTGGGCTTCCGTTCTGCAGTATAGTACTGAACTGGTGAAGGAACACTCTTTCTCTCTTTCAACCGGGCTTCCTTCACCATTTCAGCTCCTGCTGAGAGAGGAGACCCGCGGTTGTCTTCTTAGACAGGTATCTTTCGGATACTACAAGCATGTCAGATTTAAGACACTGATGAATTCGTTTAAGGTTTTCCGCAATATCCGCAGAATATACGGGCTGGGCAGACTTAATTACTACTCCCCTATCAATGCAAACGGCAACCTGCCTGCTATCTTTGGCAGGTCTTATCTACTAGACTGGTATAAAGCTGGTATCATAAAGTTAGGGGACCTAATTTCCAGCGAAGGAGTTAAATCCTTTGCAGATTTACAAAACAAATACGGATTGAAAAACCAAGATGCCTTTAAATATTTTACTATACATAACTTTCTTTCTCGAAAGGCTGGGGGACCAGCAGGATTTTCAGAAATCGAATTCATCAAAAGGCTACGGGCCCCAGTGACTCCCCGGATAGGTCACATATACTCTGCACTAAATAGTCAAACCCCTGATGACCTACCTAGAATCGCAGATAAATGGCTTGTAAAACTGGCGGCCCCACATAGTACGTTTTATAAATCACTGGAACTTTCTCAAAGCGACTTGCTGTCAGCTAAACTGCAGGTGCAACATTTTAAAACCATCTTTTTCTTATATATTACTCCTAGTAAAATTGCTAAATGGGGAGTAGGCAAGGGAACGCTGTGCCCTCGATGTTCGGAGTTTGGAGCTGACGCAATACACATGTTCGCCACTTGCCCGAAACTTACTTCAGTCCTTCTTAAAGTACAGGATTTTCTGGGGAGGGTTATCTCTCAGGCTCTAGTGTTGACCCCCATAACCATCCTGTTGGGGACACAAGAGGAGGCCAACAGGGTAAGGGGTGGAGCGTTTATCTTTGTCGCTATGACAGTGTGGAGGATCTGTGTTGCTTCAGCATGGATAGAGATTGACCCCCTCCTTTTTCCCAATGGTTGGCCAGGCTAATGGCGACCTACCACCTTGAAAAGGCTGTATATGCTAAAAAGGTCGTAAAGGGCGAAAGAAGGGGTTGGAGATCTGGGGTTTCTCACCTCCTGGCTGGCACAGCCTGGCCCAAATGGCTAAATACTTAGTTCTGAGGAGGGCAGCTCATGGCTGGCTGCAGTCCTGACTGTGCTCCCTCTTCTTCCTTCCTTCCATGTTTACGTACTTTCTTTTTTTTTTTTTCTCTTTCTTCTTTCTTTTGTGGTATTTTCCTCGTCTTTTCTTTTTTTTTCTACCGCTCGTCTGTTCAGTCTTATTTCTTATTTCTATTCTTTTCTTTTTTTCTTTTTCTCCGACTCATAACCCAATTTCGTGGTTTATATATATATACATATTTTTTTTTCTAATTATTATTTGTGTCCTTGAAAACATTGTCATCTCGTGGTTGTTTGGGGTGGGGGGTGGGAGTCGAACTGATATATCTTTGTATTTACTGCTTTGGAAAAATAAAAAATATTTAAAAAAATAAAAATAAAAAAAATAAAAAAAGATGCCAATGCTGTGAGAATGCATTGTAGTAAATTGCCACAAAACCATTTAAACACACTATGGATCAATGGTCCATTTATAAAAGGCACAGATACAGCTGTTATCTCTTGGTATACAACTGCTCCCACTCTTTTTCAGACAAAGGGAACTGCTGATTGCCCTTTTGGTGCGTCAAACCATGCTGCTAAAAAAAGCTGGGGTTTACTCTGATGGCCTGGAGGTATTGCAGCATGCGTCCTTGTGTTTGCCCGCTGCACCAGGGCACAGTAAGATGCACTCTGGACCGACTTAGATCAGTCTCAAATAAGGGCTAGATCCAAGCACTACTGACCAGGCAATTTCAGCCTGTGAATAAATGTAAAAGCTAGGATCATCACATTCCGGATTTCCTCAGACAGTAAAGTTTTTTGAAATAATGCCTCACGTCCCAATATTAAAGGGTCGGCTGAGCGCACAGGGTAGGCTCAGTGTTGTGCATGCTTATGTTTTTACTTCCCCACCCTTTTTGCCACCTTTAATACACAAGTGTCAATTACTCTTGCTACAGTTTTTTTTTTCACTTGGGTAGCGTAGCTTCAGTAGCAACACCAACCTTTGACTGAGTAGCCGCACCATTAGTTACTACCAGCGAAGCAATGCTGCGTGCGCGATGCCAGCACCAATTACCAATGCACCACAGGATATACAGGAGTACTAAGAATGCCGCAAACTAGGTTTATTAACAAATTTATACCGGGTTCTAATGTCCTATGTATTGGGGTGTTTTGTACCCTTTTATTTCATGGATCCAAATGCCCAGATCCCACATGCCTATTCTAAGCAGGGTTTATAACATCTCACCCATGGCTTACCTTAAACAAACAAGTTGTGGACGGAGTGCCCACACATTGAACTTCCTTGAAGCCTTCGAGTACGTACTCTAACATACTACCGTGACTGATGAGGGGCTCGAGCAGCGACTTACATTTGGATTGAAAGCGGTGCCGCGCAGAAATGAAGAAAGGCACACAGCCATGCTGTGTAATAAGCGGAAGCGTATTGGGGAAAAGCACAATATCATGCCAGAAGGAGGACAGGAAAGGAGCTTAAAGCAGCGCCTTTCGTTTGAACTGAAAGCGGCACCGCGTAGAAATGAAGAAAAAAGTGGTGCCACGTAGAAATGAAGAAAGGCACACAGCAATGCTGTGTTATAAGCGGAAGAGTGTTGGGGGAAAGCACAGGGAAATTAAGGGAACTGGGTCTGTAAGCAGCAGGGAGACAGCAGAAAGAACAAGCATTGGCCGCGCGGCCGTTAAAGTAACGCGGCCGTGAAAGCAAAAATGATCGCGATCCCGGGGACGCGCTCTGTGGTGGGGGAGGGGCGGAGCACTGAGCGCCGCAAAAGTGAAAGTGATCGCGAGTGTGCCCGCGAGCGATGCGGCCGCACGGCGAAAGTGATCGCGAGGGTGCCCGCGAGCGATGCGCTTGAGCGATGCCCTTAATGAGGAAAAGATAGGAATGCCAGATGGCGGCTGCGCGCGTGAACGCAAGCTTGAGGCCAGGAAAAGCCTGTGGGTAGCACTTTGAAAACCCACATACTAAATTTCTCGCAGAGCAGCGCATGCGCTGGCTCAGCGAGACCTAAAAAGGAAGCAAACTGCTTTGAAGCAACCTTTTGAAGAACTATTAGCACTTAGCACAAGTATAGTAATCACAGGTTTATATTAAGCAGAAACATCTGTATAAGATGATAATTTTAATTCATTATTTCTAGTTGTTATATATTTAAATGATTCACAATTGTGAATCTATGAATGTGCAAAAGCAAAATGAAATTTTAAAAAACAAAAGGATTGGATCTTCTGCAGTTGGAGCATATAACTCGACCAGTTTAAATGCTGATCTATTTTCACTTTGGCATACACATCTCTTCTTGCGCTATCATTATGCTGGTCTAATATTTGTATCTTTGGCTGTTTAGAAAATAACAGTGCTACTCCATTTTTCATGCCCTTCACTGGGATTGAAACAAAACTGTTAATCCAACCTTTCAAAATTCTGGTATTGTTTTATTATTAACGTCGAACTCCTTTTAAAAGAATATTTTAGCCTTTCTTCTGTACAAGTAATAATGTTTCTTCTTTTTGCGGCCTTTCTTAACCTTTATGGATCAGCGCCCTCCTCTTCATGACTCACGCAAAGTCCAGAACTAAGCCCCAGCAGTTGGAAACTGCAAGGGATGGCTTCCCAGAAGTAAGGAAAGAGGCAGCGTTGCTGATCAGATACCTCATCGCTGAAGAAAACCTGGGCTAGTGTGGCCACACACACACACACACGCACAAAAATGGTGCCCAGCTACAAGACCCGTAAAACAGCGCGCACGACGACAAGCAAAGTCCAGAGCTGACCAAGCACTCTGAAGTAGTTCGGAGAGGCAAGGGTGGACACTGTGCAAGCCATAATGTAGGCCCCACCAGTCCAAGAGCTTCTCTCACACCAGAAGAGTTTGGGATAAGCAGACCCTGCAGTGCTGGGCTCAGAGGTTTCCTTCCTCCCCTGACTGTGTGAGTAGTACGGCCAAAAGAAAATCCTGAGATCTCACCTGCTTTGGATTATGCCACAGGCAAGTAGGAATGGGCACACCCAGCTGGAGAAAAAGTTAAGTATAAACAAAAAAGTTACTTAGCTTTGGTAAAGCTCTTTGTGGGGAATTCTCTACCAGCAGATTCCTCGCTTTTAGAATATACCCTAGACACCAGACTGGATCCGCTTGGTGGCGCCATGCGGCTCCACATAGGCTTCATTCCGGCCTGGAAGTGCCAGAGCAGAGCCACATGTAAGCGCCACACCTGCGCGCTAACTTCAGCTTCTTGTTGAACATGTGTCAAACCTTTAATAAAGTGTATAACGACAAGTGTTTTAAACACAGACGGCTGGTCTGGCAAATGCAAAAAGGTCAAAAGGGCTGGAAAAATAACCTTTAAGAGGACTTGTAGCAAGATCTTGTTTGGCAAAGGACAAAATAAACTGTAATAAATCCAAGAGTTTAGCTTGTAAGTGGTCTTTGTTGCAGACTCCACACCAGGACCCAAATTTGTCATTGCACCCGACATAGATTGACTTAGAAAGGCACATGGATGTGAAGATGACATCCACAACCTTGAGTGGTAGATCCAACATAGACAATTGCAGAGGCTCAATCTCCAAGCATGGAGATATAGATTGCACAGGTTTGGGTGGAGAACCCTGCCCTACAGCTGTGACATGAAGATCCTCCTACAGCTGTGGCCTGATTGGAGGACAAATGCTCATTCCCAGAAGTTCCATTTTACCACACTGTCCTGGCCCAATCCGAATACACTAGGATGACTTGGGCCTAGTCGTTCCTGATCTCCTTCAGAACTTGAGGCAGGTGAGACAGTGGCAGAAAGGCATACAGGAGTCCCCTGCGCCACCCTTTCATGAATGCATTTCCTAGAAATAGCGTCCTTGGGAACTCATTTTCTTGCTCTGTGGACCAAACAAAGATAGAGAGAGATTCTATGCTGCTTACCTTCCCCATGGTGGCTCACTTGGCAAGGAGCAAGATAATTCTAGGGGGTGACTATAACATTCCCCTCGCCCCATCTGTCGACAGATCTCCTTCCCAACACAACAATTCAGTGCCACCTCCTTTTTTAACACAGGGGGGTGATAGACCTCAACGTAGTAGATATCTGGTGCTCTCACCACCCTACTGACGGGGATTATACGTGTTATTCAAATACATATAAGAAGTACTCACGGTTGGCCAGTGGCTATTGGGTGGATGGGCACTCTGTGCCGCTCACATCTTCTTGGCTGTGGGATCTTCTTGAATGGAGAGTGGCGGAGGAGACGCATATGCGCCTTGCCCGCACCAATGAGGGTGCCATGGATGCAATTATGTTGTGGGGGCTTCTTCTTAAGTTTACAGAGAGGAATGATTCCAGCTTGGAAAATGGCTCGGAGGCGGAGGTATGACCACTGTGTACTCAGTGTCGATGTATAATCAGATGTGAAGGCCAAGTGTGACATTACTGTGTTATCTACTGTATACCTGGCTTGATGACTTGGATTCGATTTTTCTCTTCTTGCTTCCTTACTCTTCGCACTTCTGCTACTTATGCTCAGCCGTGTACACTGTTGCTTTTTGCCTGAAATGCCATCCTCTGCGTAAGTGATAATTCTCCTCAATGTTTGGAGACATGCACTGCCTGTTACAGTTGTGTTTTGTTGCACAAAATCAATAAAACAAAGTAAAGTAAAAAAAGACACTCGCGGTTAGACTATTTCCTGGTTACTAAAACACTATTGCTCCCCTTGCTGGAGAAAGTAAAGTAAAAAAGACACTCGTGGTTAGACTATTTCCTGGTTACTAAAACACTATTGCTCCCCTTGCTGGACACTACCATCTATGTACGCTCAATTTCAGACCACGACCCAAGCTGGCTTTCGCCGACTCCCCCACCCCTCCACAAACCTCCTTCCCACCGATGGCTGATCAATAAAATGGCCTTTAGAGATCTTGGTCTAAGAGATCGCATAAAAGACGTAATAGAACAGCATTTTACAGAGACCACCACAGGGGAAGTCTCACTATCAGTGCTATGGGATGCTGCAAAGACTGTCATTCGGGGCAAACATTTGAATGCCTCCACAAACAAAGGACGCTGAGGCCAGGTTGGCAAAAGTGGAAGTACGCCATAAGCAAAATGGCTCCAATGCTACGCTACGAGAGCTCCGCAGAGTCAGGGGCGAATTAGAACAGCTGCATATGAAAGATACGGCTGAAAAGCTTCTTTACATTAAACAAACTTATTAAGAGAAGGGCGACAAGGCAGACGGACTATTGGCCTACAAACTATGATTAGCTACAACCAGAAACCATATATCAAGCATCATAAATACTCAAGGGCAAGCCACGTCAGAAACATCTGAGATGCTAGCAGTTTTCCATCAATACTATTATGCCCTATTCACACACTAACATCTCGATGAAGCGACCCAATATGCGTACCTAAATGATCATACCCCTCCCGACCTGGGGGATGACATCGGATCCCTGGAGAACGATACTACTACAGATGATATACGGGAGGCGATTAATGCCCTCTCACTCTGGAAATCCCGGGGCCCTGATGGCTTCTCGACTTCCTTCTATAAGGTTTATATCTTTTTACCGGTCAAGCCTCTCACCACATTGTTAAACTATTTTTTGACTGCACATGTGGTCACAGACACCATGCTAGACTCTCATATCATTCATGGTGCTTCTCAAACCTAACGAAGATGCAGCTCTGCTCCTCTAACAACCCAATCGCGCTACTGAATTGCGACGTGAAAGTGTTTATGTCTATATTAGTCTGGCGGCTCCAGAACTGCTGACTGACCCTAGTTTCTCTTCAAAAATCTGGTTTAATAAAAAAAAAAATGTTTTTAAAAAGACAGGCATGCGGCTGATTACACTCGTCTCACAGTTGCCTCAATGGAGGTGGCTGAGATAAGTAAACTTCCAACTGTCCTTCTCTCGCTTGACACAGAGAAGACCTTTGATAGGGTCGACTGGACCTACCTTACTAAACTTCTAGATAAGACACAATAAGGATCTAAAATGAAAACCCTTGTAGAACTTCAACCAGTCCTCGACAAAACTAAAGGTCAAAAGCGACTATACCCTGCCGATTCTGATAACTCGAGGCACGAGACAGGGGTATCCCCTATTCCCCTTGATCTTTGCTCTCTCAATGGAACCACTTAAAGCTAAGATACTATGCAACACGAATATTAGCGGTATACAGTTAGGGACGACAGAACATAAGCTAGCTCTATTTGCTGATGACATCGTTTGTTTCATAACCAATCCTGGCTGATCCTTACCAGTACTGCTGGCGGAGTTAGACCTCTTCACATTACTTTCTGCCTTCAAAATCAATTATGCCAAATCCCAAGGCCTGGGGGTAGCAGGACCCCAAAGGGAACTACGGGATACAATCCAAGAAGTAGGGTTCACTTGGGCAGGAACTTCCATCAAATACCTAGGGCTATACCTCCTGGCGCACTCTAGCCCGATATAAAACTGCAATATTCAACCCCTTCTACGAACTCTATTTAAAGATTTGTGCCTTTGGGGTTAATTAGTAATTTCATGACTTGGACACTTAAATAATCTATAATTTTACTTTATGCATCGTCTGCTATACATGCTGAAAACAGTACCCTTGGCCATTCCCACACGAACCCTGCTACATATCCACCAGAAAATGCTAGATTTTGTCTGGAATGACAAAGGGACCAGGGTAGCCCGCTCAATGCTTTTCCGTCCGTTGGAGGAAGCGGGATGGGTAGCGGCTCAAATACAGCCAGCTTGGACTAGAATTACAATCAAGATAACAAACCAGGGGTAGCAGTGGAACAAGATTTTACCACTATCCCCTTAAATATATTTTATGGTATGGCTCCCACATAATCGGATCCGAGACAAACCCTTCTCCCACTTTCGACAACGTTAATTGAACACTGGAATTCCCTGGCACACAAGAGCACCTTTCCCCGATACCCCTTTCCATTATCGCCCATAACTCACAACCCAGATTTTCCTCCTGGGGTCCCTGATCCCAACTTTGCTACCTGGAATGCGGGCCCCTCACCCCCCCGGTTGAGCGGGCGAGCTCTGAACACAACACTTTAATAGAAAAATGGGGCTTAACCAAGCATGATGATTACCATCTCACACACGCGATTCATTGGGTAGTAGGGGGGACTACACCAGCAATGGATCAACAGAGAGGATACTACCATAAAATCCCTTTTTGTTACTAATGTGCAAAAGCATGGCATCTCCTGGATTTATACATTATACATTGGGAGGGGTACTTGGACATAGACCTGATGACGATTGTCAGGCAATTTGGAGGAGAGCGGCAGTATCTTCAATGTGCATACAACACAGAGCTATCGCCTATAAACTGCTAACTGTATGGCACCTCGCCCCCATGTGGCTACACGCCATGTTTGGCATGTCAGACATTTGTTGGAAGAGATGTGGGGATGTTCTTTCACACTTGGTGGTCCTGCACTCGCATCCAACCTTTCTGGTGGGAAATCCTAACCAAGATACAACAAATAACACACATTGCTCTCCCTCACTGCCTTTTGACAATTCTCCTGGGCCAAACAGGAGCTCATGGGACGTACATTCTGACTGCCCCACCTGGGAAATTGATAACTCATTTCCTTTTAGCTGTTCAGCTTAGCATAGTCCAACCATGTAAACACCCAGCAATATCTGTTAACATGTGGTGGGGACGAGTGTGGTCAATCTACGCCATATAACTCCTGTCGGGTCTAGTCCACTACCGCTTGTATAAATTCGAGAAGACGTGGTGTCCTTTCATTACTCATTTAAAGAGGGAGCAAAGACCGGGCAGGATCCCGCTAGTGGTGGTGCCCATAATTTGCAGCTCCGGGGTCTGTTCGTTCTCCCACTCAGATGATGAAGATACCTGAATTCCTTACATGGTTTCTGACCTAGAGGTCGTTTAGAATGACCAATTTGAACTGACAATCTTGCGCTCATCTGTGATGATCTTTGATGCTACATAACTTTAGTACATTTTAGACATACTTTGCAACTTTATGGCCTGTTGTTTTTTTTCTTTTCCCCATACAGTTATGTAAAATACTGGTATGTGTCCCTCTCCCTTTCCCCGGTTATTGCCCCATTTCCCTCCTGGTTTCTTTTTGTAATCTTCTTTCCCGCAATACATGGTTTTGAAATATGTAACGATTCGAGGTACATGAAAATGAAAATACAGTGGTTAAAAAAAATGTAAAAGAAAGTCTCAGTATAGGTATCATGTGTGACTTTGGCTCAATAATCGAGAATCCCAAAGATGTTCGAAGGTTCACCATAGGTGGTCTACAACGGACTATGGCAAGCCCACCTTCAACAGCCAATTGTCAAAGTAGGAGAAAACAGTTACCCCCAATCTCTGAAGGAGAAACAGCCTTTACAACGTGGTTTTACCACGTTGTACCTTTACCAAGCATGTTTTTAGAACGCATATGCTTTTACAACGTATGCCTTTACCACGCATTTAAGGTACGTTTAGGGTTGTGGGGGGGTCTCATATATATATATATATATATACATATACATATACATACACATATATACACACATATATACATACATACATACAAAGCGTGGTAAAGGCATACATTGTAAAAGCATATGCATTCTCAAAAAATGTGGGGCAAAAAATGCGTGGCAAAGGCATGCAGAGTATTTTCATGCGTTGTTCTGTCATACAACCTCTCTGAGGATGTGTGGCAACAACTGCCATCCCTAATGTGAACACAAAGGCTGCTGCTAAGACTGAAACAAAGCACATGAATCTAAAAATGATCCTAGCTGACCTTGAACTGCTGGTAACATCAGTAGGACTGCAGGACTGCACATGAAAGTATGCATCCTTTAGGTTTAAGGCAACCCATCCAGTCACCTGGATGCAAGGCAGAAAGAACAACTTGGGCCAAAGAGACCATTTTGAATTTTTCCTTCCTCAGGAAGGCATTCAGAGGGGGAAGATCTGAAATAGATGATGGTATCTGTCCTTCTTCAGCACAAGGAAAGAGCAGGAGTAACAACCTGTCCCTTCTTCCGAGGACCCCTTGATAGTCCCTTTGAACAGTAGCAAGATGGATAGGTGCTCCTCTGAAAGCAGTTCTGATGTGAATTGAAACTGAGGTGGGTTGGAAAGGAACTGTCACAGCCTTGCAGGATGATCTGAAGGACCCATCTGTTGGATGTGATGGCCTGCCACCCTGGAAGAAAATTTCTGATCCTGCCTCCCACATAGCAAACTAAGGCAGCTTGGAGGCTGATGCTGCAGGAGTGGGAGGCTGAGTGGAACGGTACCCATTGTGACTCGCATGATGTCTGCTTGAGCCCCTTTCCCAAAAGGACCAGGGTGACTGCTACAGTGGAGTCGTGGCCTGGGGGTGCCTGTACGCCAGCCTTCTGGACCAGCCTGGAGAGGGAAACAGCAATTACGACGGCCAAACCACGCGTTGCCTTTGCAACGTGGTCGGAACAACAAATGCATCTTAACCACGGATTCCTTCACCACACATGTTGCTATGACGACATGGCTTAGGTAAAGCAGCGTTGGACTTCCGTTGGACTTTAAAGTCCAACGCTTCCCCCTACTGTTGCGGACTGGAGTTGGAATAGTAAATTATACTGTTCCAAAGTCCAGCGCCTTTCCTAAGGCAAGTTGTTGTAAAGACTTGCATGGTAAAGGAATGCGTTGTTAAGAGGCAATCATTGTTCCGACAACGTTGTTAAGGAACGTGTGGTTTAGGCATGTGTGGTTGTGTCATATAACCTCCTTGCGATGGTTCTGCCTTCAAAAGACATCCATTAGAGATACCTGCACGTTCCTAGAAAAGTAAGTGGATCACATCAATGCATAGCGGCGGTGCACCACACCAGTGCCCACTGTACGCGCAAGCAGTTAGTACCCCAGGTCAGCCAGAATTATGTATTTGGCTGAATCGTGGCAGTCTTGTATTAGGTGAACAAGGAGGTCTTGAACTCTTCTGGGACCGCTGGCAAAATCTTGCTGGCCATTTCCCAGAGGGTGTGCATACAACGGTCCAAGAGGCAGCAGACTCTGACTGACAGCAGTACCAAACCGGCCGAAGAGAACATTCACTTCCCGAATGCTTCAATCCTTTAAGGTTCCCTGTCTGAAGGAGTTCTGGAGAATGCATTTAGATTGACTTTGCAGGTGGAAGCTTGGACCACCAAACTCTCAGGACCTGGGTGCTGTGTAAGAAAGTGTGGGTCACCCAGCACCAGTATATGGTGCCTGGCCATCTGCCTATGCCCTTGTGAGAAAGAGCAAGGTTTCGCCCAGGTGCCCATAAGTGGGCTCCATTAAATGGAAGTAAAGACTGAGATGAGGATGGCCCATGGTGCACAACTTCAGTAAGGATAGTTGTCTGGAATTCAAATGAAGGTAGCTGTAGGTCTATGAACTCAGCTGTACGTCTAATAACTGCTGCAAATTATGTGCATCCCTCCATTGAGGGTGCAAGGGACAAAACCAACTCTGCATCACTGGAGATTGCCAGCCCACTAGCCTCCTGCAAGTCCATGTAGATATCACCATCGTCATTATCAGGTTTATCAGAATCCGAGTGTAGGAGGCTGGCTTAGTATATGGTGCACACTTATTTAAGTGAAGCACCCTGCACTAATTCAGACAACTCTTATGGTGACTTTAATGGTCTTAGACAACAATAGAAAGCTCTCTAAGTGGTAGCTGTGGAGAGCAGCCTTCAGGCTTAGTCTAGAAGGAGTGTTAAGTAGCTTTTTTTACCAGAACTAATCATATAGTGTAGGTTAAACGAAAAAGAACCACAGTGTAGTTATAAAAATAGGTATATTTATTATACACACTCACTAACACATTGGTATATCTCCTACACGGAGATATCAACACAATACGCACAATATTTCAAATGTAAACAAGTAAATAAGCACAAATAAACAGTGGTCTCCAGGGGGAGACCAAACCATATACTAAAGAAGTGGAATGCGAACTGCGACCAAAGTCGGGACTTGGACCAGAAGACTCGGAAGAGCTGGGGACACAACGAACCATCCGAGGTAAGTACCCAGGAACCCCAAGGAGGCTGTGTGCAGAGTGAAACACAGCCGCGTACCAAATGCAAGTCATTGGGAAAGTCACAGTTGCAGTTTAAAGAAGAAGGACCCTTCCCAGTGGACCATGAAGAAACTCTGTGAAAGACAAAAGGTTGGAAAGTACCCCACCCGTGGATACCCCAGGAACAAGGAACCTACACAAGGGAAGCCGGTTGCATAGGTGCAAATTGACGTCAGAAACCGCGGTAGACCACAATTTAGGACTTCAGGAAAGATGCCGCTAGTGAAGAAGGTGGAAGAGTCCGGTGAAATCCATAGATGGATTCTGGAAGAGAAGAACATGCAAGCAGAGGGGACAGAGTCTATGCCACTTGGAAGTGACCAGGAGGCACGGAAGACCAATGACCACCGATGATGGAAGATGCAGGAGTGATGACGGTGACCTTGTCGCTGCAGATGTGAGGACCACGCTGTGAAAGACCAATCAATCAATCATGGGTTTGTTGAGCGCGACTACTCACCCGTAAGGGTCTCAAGGCGCTGGGGAGGAGGGGAGGTGCAGGTTCCAGTCCATCAAGGAGGAGGTCTATCGTAGAGCCATGTTTTGAGGTTTCTTGTGAAGATGGGGAGTGATGTCGTATGTCTGAGGTAGAGTGGTAGGGCGTTACAGGCTCTGGCCGCGAGGAAGGAGAAGGAGTGGCCTCCCGATCTGGACTTCCTGGCGTGGGGGACCACGGCGTAGGAGAGCTGGTCCTCTGGGGTGCGTGGAATTCGAGTCAGCTGTTCAGGTATGCTGGTCCGGTGTTGTGGAGGGCTTTGTGTGCGTGGGTGAGAATCTTGAAGGTGATTCTAGCCTCGATGGGGAGCCAGTGGAGTGTGCGCAGGTACTGGGAGATGTGGCAGTGTCTTGGCAGGTTGAGGACCAGTCTTGCGGCGGCGTTCTGGATGTTTTGTAGCTTGCGGGTGAGGTTTTTGTTTATTCCGGCGTAGAGTGCGTTGCCGTAGTCAAGTCTGCTGGTGATGAGGGTGTGAGTGACGGTCTTTCTGTGCTCAAGGGGGATCCATTTGAAGGTCTTGCGTAGGAGGCGGAGGGTGTGGAAGCAGGAGGATGCGACGGAGTGGATCTGGCGGTCCATTTTGAGTTCGGAGTCCAGGATGATGCCGAGGTTGCGTGCGTGGTCCGTGGGGGTGCGCGGGCTTCCGAGGGCGGGGGGCCACCAGGAATCGTTCCAGGCGTCGGGGTGTGGGCCTATGATGAGTACTTCTGCTTTGTCAGTGTTGAGTTGTAGGCAGCTGCTTTTCATCCATTTGGCGACTGCTTCCATGCCTTCTTGAAAGTTGTGTTTCGCTACGTTGGGTTCGTTGGATAGGGAGAGGATGAGTTGGGTGTCATCTGCGTATGTAACAATGTTGAGTCCGATGGTTCTGACGATGGGGACGAACGGAGCCATGTAGACGTTGAACAGCGTGGGGCTGAGGGAGGATACCTGGGGGACTCCGCAGGTGGTTGGTGTATGGTCCGAGAGGAAAGGAGGGAGTCTGACCCGCTGCGTTCTGCCAGAGAGGAAAGAGTGGATCCAGTCGAGGGCCTTGTCCCGGATCCCTGCGTCGTGAAGTCTGCGTGTTAGGGTGCAGTGAGAGACTGTCGCAGGCCGCTGAGAGGTCGAGGAGGATGAGGGCTACTGTCTCTCCTCTGTCCAGGAGGGAGCGGATGTCGTCTGTTGAAGGCGAGGAGGGCGGTTTCTGTGCTGTGGTTTTTTCTGAAGCCGGATTGGGAGGAGTCGAGGATGTTGTGCTCTTCAACGAAGGTGGCGAGTTGGCTGTTGATGGCTTTCTCGATTACTTTCGCTGGGAACGGGAGCAGGGAGATGGGTCTGTAGTTTTTGAGGTCGGTGGGGTCCGCAGAGGGCTTCTTCAGGAGGGGGTTGATCTCGGCGTGCTTCCAGTCGTCGGGGAAGGAGGCGTTCGCTAGGGAGCGGTTAATGGTGTGGCGGAGCATGGGTGCGATGGTGTCGGTGACTCTGTTGAAGATGTGGTGGGGGCAGGGGTCCGTGGGGGCCCCGGAGTGGATTGACTTCATTGTCTTCAGTGTGTCTTCGGTGGTGAGGGCTGTCCAGCTGTTAATCATTGGCTTCAGGGTGTCGGGGGTGGTTGGTGAGGGTTCGGTGTGTTGGCTGTCTTCGAAGTTGTCGCAAATGTTCTTGATTTTGTGGTGGAAGAAGGTGCTAAGTTTGTCGCAGAGGTCTTGTGAGGGAGGGAAGTCTGTAGACTCGCTGGTGGGTTGGGTGAACTCCTTGATGATGCTGAAGAGCTCTTTGCTGTTGTGCGCATGTGTGGAGATTCTGTCTTTGATCGCTGTTTTTCTCGTATTTCTGATGAGTTGTTGTGGGCTTTGGTGGCGGCTCTGAAGTTGTTGTGGGCTTCTATAGATTTGGAGTTCCTCCAGGCCTTTTCGAGGCGGCGGCATGTGCATCTGGACTCTCGAAGTTCGGTGGTAAACCATCTGGCTTTCTTGGCATGTGTGGAGCTGCGAGGGTGGGAGAGCAATTTCACTGACCATGAGTCAGTGGGCTTGCTCTTCACGTTCACGAGCTGTCCCACGTCGGGAGTCAAGAACCAGACGGTCAGTGTCCAGCAGGAGCACCAACAAGCCTGGGCAGCAGCAACAGATGTGATGAACGAAAAAGGTGCAGCGTAGGAACCAGCAGGGTCCACGGGACTCATCAAGTGCAAGAAAGGCAGAGCAGGCCCCGAGCAAGCAGAGGAGCCCACTGAAGCCAAAGAAGACCCTCAAGAGGACCCACAGGCCAAAGGCACAGGAGTCGCAAGAGGACCTTGAGCAGCTGACCAAAGATGCAGGCCCACTCTGCAGAGGATGCAGTGAAGACAAAGATCTTGGTAGGAGGAGATGCTGGAGCTTCTTGTAGCCCGAAGAGCTCTTGAGGACACAGCCAACAAGCCTTGGCAACGGCAAGTCGACGCAGGGCACAGGGGTTCTGTTCCAGCGGTTCTGACGAAGGATACTGGCCTCAAACTTGCTGAGAGGACAGGTTACGCCTTGAGAGAGTTGCAGAACCACCACCCGTGTGGCTGAGCCTTTCAGAGTCCGTAGGACGTCAGGAGCAGCAGACCAGTCCGCTTTGCTGCGGTGCCTGCAGATGTAGGGGAGTGACTCCTTCACTCCAAGGGAGATTTCTTCGGGTGTCTTTGATGCCCACAGGCCTTGAGAGGAACCTGGAAGAAGCACAGGCGACGAAGACGACTTGCAGAACGACGAGACCAGGAGCACCAGGAGTCTTCCTTGGTGCAGTCTTGGTTCCAGGCAAAGTCCAGCAAAGTCCAAGGTGCCCAGAAGGTTGAAGTTTAAGTGGTTTCGAGTTTGAATCTTGTCCCACGACAAATATGAAGAGCCATACACAGGTAAGCCCCTAAGTACCCTAGGGAAAGGGTTGGGACGATTCAAGGGTCCCTCCCAGAGGAGGGGCTGGACAGAGGGGAGCATACGCCCATGTCCTTTGTCCAGTTTCGCGACAGAGCGGGAGGTAAGTTATGTTAATTAAATTTTATATAGCGCACGCTTCACCCATGGACATCTCGGTGCGGTCAGCAGTTTAACAAGTATCAGCAAAATGTCAAGTAAAAATGTATATTTTAAAATAGATGAGCTTTCAACAATTTCCTAAATTTACAGTAGTTTGTGCAGGTACGAACATGGAGCGGGAGCTTATTCCAGTAGGAGGGAGCAAGGTAAGAGAAAGCTCTCGCCCCGTATCTCGTTAGACATATGCGGGGACACACAGCAGGGCTTTATCACAAGATCTTAAGGTTCTGCAGGGTATGTACGATTTAATTTTTAGTTGAAGCTATCTGGGGCCTTTGCCTCTTAGAGCATTATTAGTGAGAGAGCAGCTCTTGAAAATGCTCTTTTTTTTCACTGTCAGCCAGTGCAGATCCTTTAACAACGGGGCCGAAGAAGTGCCAGGAGGAAGATTGAAAATGAGCCTGGCTGCCGTATTTTGGACATCCCGTAGTTTGGCTACCCGCGTCTCATTTGCTGCTGCCAGAAGAGCATTGCCGTAGTCTAGTCTGCTTTCTACCAGGGCTTGTACTAGCGTTCTTCTGGCAGGAATAGGAAGATGAGGAAATATTCTGCGCAGAAGACACATGCTCTGGTAGCATAATCCTGTAGTGGCCAGAATATGAACTTTTATTGTGATGGCTTGGTCCATCACGATAAATGGATCATTTATACCAAGGCTCTTCACGGATTGTTTGGGCACAGGGATAGACCCCAATTGAAGAGGCCACCACTCATCTGACCAGAATGCTGTTAGACCCTGAAAGGCTGGTACCAGAAATACATGGGGGCACCCTGGGGGAGCCCCCCAGTACAAGAGATCATACATCCAACACTGGAATCGGTGTTTGGGTAGGATTCCAACATGTTTGATACCAAACATGACCGGATTCGGTGCAGCCAATATATAGTTAGGAAAAACAGAAAAGGCTTGGGTCCCAACACTATCCGGCCTGGACCACACCAATATTGTACAACAAAACAGTGACCGGACAGATTATTCCAAATTACTCATATGAGTATAGTTAGACATCTCATAAATGACTTGATGTCCACTATATGTATTAAGTGGCTGACCGCACTTACGAAGCCTGGAGAATCGACTCTGGGGTTTGCAGGGGTGCCCTGCTCAAGCAGGAGCACCCTCACACTTGTAACCAAGCACCCTGCCCTCAGGACTGAAGAGCCTGCCATAGGGGTGACTTATAGGATTTAAGTGTAGTGACCTCAGATAAAAGGAAACTTATATCTGTGGTGAGGGGTGCTGGCACCCACTCACACAGGCTGCAATAGTAGGCCTGTAGTCACAGTTTGAGTGGTCTCTCATGGGTGGCATAATACATGCTGCAGCCCATGTGAGACCCCTGGTGTACCTATTCCCTGGGTACCTTAATACCGTATAATAGGGACTTACATGGATACACCACTAGCCAATTCTGGAGGTACCAAAGTACTTACCATTGTCAAATTTAGGGATAGAGCAGAGTGACTGGGGTCCCGATTAGCAGAATCCCAGTCAGAGCAGTCAGAAAACAGCATCACACCAGCAAAAAGTGGGGGTAACCATGACAGCAGATCCTACTTTCCTACACAGAGTCAAAAAGGTGATGAGGCCTTTGAGGGAGGCCTCAAGGAAGAAGTAGTATTTGTTTCTGAATCAGAGCATATGGGGACCCGGTGCGATGAAATGGAGTCAAGGCTTGACCTCGGTCATGGTCAAAGCTGATTCAGCTCAAGGTTGGACCCCAGAGACAGCGGAGGCTCAATCTCCAACGATGTCGGAACCAGCGTAGTTGAATAAGGTAATTGCGCAGATCTTGGACCCAGAATGGAAGTCAGCGCCAGAGTTGGTGCAGAACCAGACGTGGGTTCTAGGGGCACACACTGCACAGGAGGAATAGAGGCCAATTCAGATTCTTTGGGCCCAATGGCGCACCAAAGGAAACCAGAAAAGTGCCAAAAATATGCAGCATGGCCTCTTTAAAGGCTTCAACCTGCTGTAGTGTATGGTGTCACCGGTGGCAAGGGAAAGTCGCAGCACACGGGGACCAGTTGTGGAATCAGTTCCGGGATTGGGAACGAGATCGACTGACACAATGTCTTCCCAACTTCTCTTCGGACAGAGTGGCGGGATCGAATCAAATCCTGCTTCAAATTATTATACTCCTTCTTAGATTTGGACTTACTGGACACCTTTTACTGCAAAGAGGACCCATTGGCGGATCGTCCTCCAGAGTGGGAAGAAGTCCATGCCCTTGAACTGAAGCGGAACTTACACGAAGCTTGTGACTTCTTTCGCTGTTCAGCAACATAAAGCTTTGCTTCACAAGCCCAAATCGTCTTCCAGTGCATGAGGGCACATTTTTCGCATGACCTGGCTTCGTGCCTCGAATCCTAACACCAGAGGCACACTTCATGCAGGTCTGTCACAAACATTTGTGTCCAACAGTCACGGCACGGTTTGACCCCTGTAGTTGTTGGTGTGGACATTCTTGCACAGTGGAAAAGTTTTTAGAAGGAGGTCATGAACTGACGAAAAGGGAGAGGAGCTCAGGATCCGTAAAAAAAAAGCACAGACAGAAAGGAACCGAAATCCAATGAACAGAGGTGGCACTCATATGTTCCACCTAGCAGTGCGAGGGAACACTGCTGGGAAAACTCCCATCCAGTCTTGTGCCTGGGTAATATTCTAAAGATGAGGCATCTGCAGTAAGCAGTATCCATCAAAATGAACCTACAGTGAAGATGTCGCTGGGGGACTGTTGGATGCCACCCTCTCAATAAATCCTACTTTGAGACCGAAGATGATAGGGAGGGGAGCAAGAGTGAACAGGTGAGTTCCTCAGAACCTCTTGCAGCTTGCTATCACCCCCCATTACAATGGGTGCGAAGAAGAGCCAGGTTGCAGCAACACGGAAGCTGTTGGCTCTGTGAGTGCCCCAGGCAAACCAGTTGCTGGCTCTAGACTCCTCTTCTGTCCCTCATGGTTTCCCAGACCCTTCTGAGCTAGTGGGGGGAGGGTCCACTCTAATCATGAGAAAAAGGTTGGAGCACACATGGAATCAGTTACAAAAGTAATCATGAAGTCTATGACAGGCATGAAGTTCAGTGCATTAATTTCAATTTATTTTTCTTCTTTGTCGCAGGTGGCCACAGTTCAGTTATGTAGTCATAGTGGAAGAACAGTGGAGTACAAAATATTAATCGGGGCAGGTGACGCGTGTTTCGCCCTGTTGAACTTTATCAAGGCTGCAATGTAACAAACTGAAAAAATATATAAACCATGCTTTACATATTTGTTTCCAACGTAAAAATATATTATAATTGTGTGAAACCCATCAAATCGTTACTTCGAAACAAAGGTCAGAATCTAGAGGGTGGCTTGTTTATAGACAAGCAGGGATGCGCTCTCCTGTGTTAGAATCCAAAGTTCCAAAGTGATTAAAAAAAAAAAAAGACTGATACCCAGAGTGAACAGGGATCAAGACAAAAAGGAAGACAATAAGGCCCATGCACATGAGGAAGACATGTCGTAAGCAAAGATATACACTTGTCACCACCACGTTATAGCGGTTGAATACCTGAGAACAAGAGGCCAGGAACAAATAGTTGCAGTAATCAAGATGACGCAAATCACTGATTGCTCTATAAACAGTCTAGTCTTGTCAGGCACAAACGGAACCTACACTTTGCTCATTTTACTTACCAATTTCTCTCCTAAATAACAGTGTGACGATATCAATGAAGATCCTGGGCACGCAACTAAAACTGGTTATACCAGATATAACGCATCTGAATGTGTTGATATATGTGTGGTCCACCTGAAAGCTGTCCTAGCGGTGTTAGTAACCCTTGATGCCGAGAAGCTGTATGATCGGGCGGATTGGCACTAATTGGTCAGAGTAGTGGATATGATGGGCTTTGGCTGGAAATTTTGGGCAATGGTCATGGCAGGATGTAGAGCACCTACATCTAGGATCTGTTTGTTGGGCCTTGGAGGCCTTTACTCTGGGAAGGGGACTTGTTGGACCTGGCCCTTTTTGCAGGGTTATCCCCAGACATTTTGCCTTCTTCCCCCAAATTTTTCTGACCTGTTTTTGTTGGCTTTAGGACTATGGACACTTTACCACTGCTAATCAGTGCTAAAGTGCACATGCTCTCTGTGTAAATTGTAATGGTGATTGGTTTATCTATGGTTGGCATATTTGATTCACTGGTAAGACCCGATTAAAGTCTACTGTGTATGTCCAGGTCCTGTAATTCAAATGGTAATAGTGGGGCTGCAGCACTGTTTGTGCCACCCACATGAGTAGCCTTGCAAACATGTCTCAGGCCTGCCACTGCAGTGTTGTGAGTAGAGTAGTAAACTGCCATGTAGACCTAGCAATTGCACCCTCCTGTTAAGAAGTCTCAGGGCCATCAAAGACTTCATCTGCAGTCCCATAACTCCTCTGCTGGGTGTTCTGACCTGACAAGTGGTGCTAATTTCAGTTCTGGGCCCTTGGAGGTGGCTTTTGCTGCAAAGAACCAAGAACATCCATGCATCGACCTCCAGCACCTGTTTTTTCCTGAAGCAGCATTGCCGTGCAGTTGAAAAACCAATGCATCGCTGCAGTGCAGCCGAAGAATCAACGCAGTGCCTGTTTCGCCGCCGCATCGACCCAGTGTGTACTGATTTTCAACGCATCGCACCTGTGAGCCAAGTTCTTCATCAGCGTTGCCCAGCGGTAAGGCACTGAAGCTGCATATCCGGAGATCGACGCATCACCTCCCCTGGCAGTAAAGAATCAACGCATCACCTCCCCTAGCAGTAAGGAATTGACGCCTCACCTCCCCTGGGAGTAAGGAATTGATGCATCGCTTTGCTTTTCCGGCACCTCTTGCCCCTGCGCCTGTTTTCGTCTTTGATTTTGAAGCATCCCAGGTACTTTGTGATAAAAGTGATGCATTCATAGTTTCCTGTGGACTGAACTGTTTTGAACCTTTTAGCAGTGATATCTTGATTTGTGCATGTTGGATTTTTGTCATTTTGGTCTTGTTTTATTAGGTTAAATATTTGTTATTTTTCTAAACAGGAGTGGTTTTCACTGTTTTGGTGTCTGTGTTTGTACAAATACTTTACACATTGCCGCTGCGATAAGTCTGACTGCTCGTGCGAAGCTACCATGGGGGTGAGGAGGGGTTATCTTCGGTGTGTAACTCTCTTACCACAGTAGAATAAGGGTCCCTACTTGAACAGGGGGCAAACCCCTGTCAACTAGAGACCCCCATGTCTAACAAGACTCTTTCATTTGCATTAAGTATTGTTAGGTACTGAACCTTTTGCTATCAAGGTGAGGGAGGATGTGGGAATAACAAGCCTGAAATTTGACTTTGATATCCATAAAAAATGTTGTTTGTGGATGATGTGCTCCTTGTGCTGGCATCCCCCTGTGTCATTTCCTAGACTTCAAGAACTATTGATAGACTACAGGAAAGTAGCAGGCTTTGAAATTAATATTTCTAAATCTGAGGTACTGAATTTGAACCTACCACGGGACCAGGTACATCAGCTTAAGGAATAGCTTACTTTACGATAGGCATCAAAGCATATCAGATACTACTTTCTTATATACTGCCTGTTATTCAGACTAGCATGTAGGGCAGCAACAAAAACATCCACTTCTGTCTTGGGTAAGTTTCTGTATGGTGCCCCGCCTGTGGTTCAGCTTCTTCATTTTTGTTTCCACAGTTCGCCTACAGGTGTTCTTTGACCTGCCTCTCTTCTGTTTGCCTTCTGGGGGTCCAGTGCAGAGCTATTCTTGTGATGAGGTCTTGTTCTCTTCTGATGGTGTGTCCTATCCATCTCCATATTAGTCTCATAATGATGGAGCCCATGCTTTCTTGTTTGCATCTGGAGAGCAGCTCCTGGTTAAAGATGGTTCGCGGCCAGAAAATGCACACAATTCTTATCAGGTTACTGGTGTGGAAGGATGGCAGTTTGGTGATGTTGCTTTTTGTCATCTGCCAGCATTAATGTCCATACAAGAGTGTGGCAAGAGTGCAGCTCTGTAATGCCTAAGAGATGACCTCCACACATTGTACAGCATCCTGAATGCATTTCCGACATTGTTCAGTCTGCTCTTGATGTCACTGCCTACTACTACATCATGACTGATAGTACTGCATTAGGCAGTTGAACTCTTCAATCATGGTTAAATCCTCTCCACCCACTTTGATTGGTGAAGGGTTTGGTATGTTGAGTGGCATGACTTGTGATTTATTCATGTTGATCTTCAGGCCCACTTGTTACATAGATGTTGAGGCGAGATTTCTTTTCCTGCAGATGCTGGTGTGTGTATGAAAAAGCAAGGCTAGGTCATCGGTATAGTCAAGGTCCACCAGTGTAAAGAATTAGATCCATCTGATGCCTCTAGCTTGGTCTTCTGTTGTGCGTTGCATCACCCAGTAAATGACTAGGCTGAAGAGCAACACTGAAGTTTTGCATCCCATTCTAAGACCGCCTTGACTTCAAAGCTATATTCACTATCTCCCATCTTGCAGGTACAATTATCATAGAAGTTCTTGACGAGGAGAACTATCTGCCTAAGGCTCTCAGTAAACACCGGGAAAAAAAAACCATCATGTTTTTGAGGGTATATACCACACTGGACCTGACTGAGCTGAATCAGTCTAAATTTGTGCCCTTATCAGCATCCCTGAGGGGAGACTTCCACAGGCTGTCAACTCTACCCATCTACTGGCTTGCAAAAATAAATAATATTAAAATAAATGCTCTCCCAAGAGTACTGTATCTTTTCAAAAGCAGCCAATCATTACTCCAGAGAGGACCTTAAGAGCTTGATATTGAAGTCTGTTTGGAAATGTCGGTGCCTGACACTGGCATATAAGAGTATGTGTCACCCCAAGCATGAAGGGGTTTAGTTATACCAGACTTTAATCTATTTTACTTGGTAGCTCAATTATGTGTTTTATCGCAGTGGGGAGCAAAGGCCACAGACAAGCTGTGTCTTCACATGGATTGATCAGCAGTCAGATGTAAACTAGGAGACCTGCTTTGGAAACATAGAAAGGATAGACCTCTTAATGCCCATCTCAGCACACCCACTAGGACCATACTTAAAATATGAGATTATGTAAATACACCCTTACAAATAACATTTCCAACACTCCATACCACCATTTACTACAATCCTAAATTCATGCCTGTGGTACAATATGGCCCATTTAAGGCACGGTGCAAGGGGGATGGTCTGATTATTTCTGATTGATTTTCAAGAGAGGGAACAATTAAATCATTCAACCAATGTAACTTGGAATTTAATAGAGTCAGAGAGATTACATTATGCCCACACCCAGCATTGGTTTGTAGAAAACAAGGGGACCCCAATATGTGAACCTGGGGTAGTAGAATATGTTTAAAGGACAATGGTTCAGGGATGGCCTCAAAGGTCCAAAGTGAAAACGGTGACCCGGAGCGGGGCACTATTGTTTGAATAAAGTTAATTTTCAGAACGAAAATGGTGACCCAGCAAGGGGCACTACTGTTTACATGTATGAGATTTAAATTTAGTCAGGAGCAAAAAAAGGATTTACAAAGGGTCATGTGTGTCAGAAAATGACGGACATTTATTTTTCAGATATGCTTAGTATTCAGGTGCTCACACATTAAGTGAAAGAAAGCGTGACGTGAGTAGTGATAGTGAGTTTTTAAAAAAGGCATCACATTGACAACAATATAGTTGAACTCCACAAATAATTTATACACAGTGAGTGGAGTTCATGTTGTAGAAGTGGTCGACGACGTTTCGAACCCAATTAGTGGGGTTCATCTTCAGGACATAGGTGAGCTAGTTAATGGTGAAAAAGAGGATCTGTTAATTCCACAGATACCCTCGGGTAGACTGATGGTAGTTCAATTTGAATAGTGTGCTCGTAGCTTGCACGTAATTGGTGGAAGGTCTGGCAGCTGGGCAGAAAATTATTTATGTGATTAGAAATGCAAAAGGCTGTACTGCTGGGCGGTGCAGAGATATGCGATGGCAGTGTTAATTTTGTTAATCCTGGCGCCAGGGCAATGAATGGGGGCCTGAAGACATGAAACCGGTAGCGTCCTCCAGCTGCCGTGGCTGGTTGTGAATTCACAGCCAGCCACGGCAGCAGGAGGACGCTACCGGTTTCATGTCTTCAGGCCCCATTCATTGCCTGGCGCCAGGATTAACAAAATTAACACTGCCATCGCATCTCTGCACCACCAATTACGTGCAAGCTACGAGCACACTATTCAAATTGAACTACCATCAGTCTACCCGAGGGTATCTGTGGAATTAACAGATTCTCTTTTACGCCATTAACTAGCTCACCTATGTCTGAAGATGAACCCCACTAATTGGGTTGAACGTCGTCGACTACTCTACAACATGAACTCCACTCACTGTGTATAAATTATTTGTGGAGTTCAACTATATTGTGGTCAATGCGATGCCTTTTTTAAAACTCACTATCACTACTCACGTCACGCTTCTTTCACTTAATGTGTGAGCACCTGAATACTAAGCATATCTGAAAATAAATGTCCGTCATTTTCTGACACACATGACCCTTGTAAATCCTTTTTGCTCCTGACTAAATTTAAATCTCATACATGCAAACAGTAGTGCCCCTTGCTGGGTCACCATTTTCGTTTTGAAAATTAACTTTATTCAAACAACTGTGCCCCGCTCCGGGTCACCGTTTTCACTTTGGACCTTTGAGGCCATCCCTGAACCATTGTCCTTTAAACACAAACCCAGCATTGGGCCTCCCTTCCTTGGATTAAGGAGGCAGTAGTCACAGATTTAACAAGCATTAAGAAATTTGTAAATCAAACCTCTGGCATTAACGGCATAAACTCTGCATTATATAGTCTGCTTCTTGAAGCAACACCATACACAAATAATTCATGTGAGAATAGGTGGTCTAATACTATACTTAGAGAGATCTCTGCATTTCAGTGGATAGCAACGTCATGTTGAGTTAAATGTAAAAGAATGCTGCCAGCATTTTGGGCAGAGAAGTGCGTTACAAAGTGCTATATGAATAGTACTAACACCCGCTCAAAATGTCACATTTGTCCTTCAGTGAACCCTCTTTGCTGGAGGGTTGGTGGGACTACCCACACATTAACCCTCTTCCTCCAGGGGTTTTGCTTGCACTGGTTAAGATTCTAGGATACTGGCTTCTGCGAGACACCAATGCTGTGAACGCCTCCTGTGACCCTCTGGTGCCAAAAAAACACCGGATCTGCCGACGGCACAGGCTGCAGTTAGGCCCTGATGCAGCGGCTGGGCCTAGTGGGAACTCAGTCGGTGGTTCTTATCCTGCAAGTGCTGCCTTGGTGCTAAAGGGGAGCGGCATTCGCCCCGACGCAGCCTACCTTTATCGTGCCCCCGGGGACCATAGGGGCGATGGGCTCTAGGCAGCCCGTGGAGTGCTGGCGGCGGTGGCGAGGAGCAGCGGCTGGGGCACATCCCAGCCGGATCTGGGCCTGCGCCGTGGGATGGCCTCTTCCAGCCACTTGGCCTGCCACTGAATCAGAGGCGGGCAACGAAGCCCGTGGATACGAGTCACCTGTGACCGGTTCCTGGGGACCGTGAAGACTACGGGCCCCTGCTGGCTCTTAACACCGGATCGCTTTTCCACGCGGCTGCGCCTCTTCTATGAGCGGGCCCGGGACGGTAGCGAGGCCTGTAGCGGTCGGTGGTGGATCCTTGGCACAGCCGCGGACTGCGTGGTGCCAATTTTGGAGGGCGACAACAGCCACACCTTGGCGGGGACCAGAGAGATACAGATTAAGCCCCCTGAAGCACGTGGTATGATCAACTGAAGGGGTTGGGTAGTACGAGGTTCCGGGCACGCAGAGAGGGCACTGCACTTTGGGGGCCGACCGGCCGCTGTGATGGCCCGTGGAGCCTGGTGCTTGAAGAGTGCACAATCCCTGCTATATTACCACTGAGGCTGGAAACGGCTGGGGGGTGGTGTGGGGGGGCCTGAACTGCCCAGTAGCTCTGAGGTAAAATACTTTTTGAGGAGCAGTATGAAGCCTGGAGTTGAATTCTAGGGCAGAGGGGTGGAGAGGATTCCCAGAATTCCCTGACAAAGGGACGAGCTGTGGGGTGCTGCTGCTCCCTAGGCGCGGTGCCACAGCTAGCCTTGTCTCTGACCACCAGGCGGATGCTGTAGCCCATCAACAGATCATCGCATCGGGACGCTGGCTCCTTCAATGCATCTGGGATGATTTGATCATCTCCTGATCGCAGGGACATAGCACAGGGGAGAACACAGGGTCGCTGACCGGGCCTGTGATTCGGGGTAGCAGGGAGGTGCTGACCCTGCCCTCGTGAATCTACGGCTTGGGACCTGGTGCCTTGTTACACTGACCCAGGAGGCAACCGGAGCAATGGGGAAGGACAGGACAGCGAGAGCCCACGCTGTGAACACCACCCCGCGCCAACCTACGCAAAGAATAACACTGCAGTCGAGCACAAGCGATGCTACTGATGAGCCGGGCAGTGAATCAGAACTGACCAGAGCTGAACTACTGGCAGTCATACCAGGAAAAGAAATTGAACAGAAAATCAAGGCCGTCTCCATCGACACCAACCTCCTTCACACGGACCTATGGAAGGTAGCTGACAAAGTCAAATCTGCGGAGGGCAACATCAGCCAGTTGCAGGGGAAGGTAGCGATCCTCAAGCGGCAAATGGCCCAGACGACCACCATCACGCCGGACCTGGACCGGAGGACCGAGGACGCAGAAGGCCACTCCTGATGGAATAACATAAGACTCCTGGGATTCCCGGAGAAAACGGAAAGGTCCTCAACTGAGCAATTTCTGGTGAACTGGGTGCGGACTGAACTTAAACCGGGGGGTCTCTCCAAACTGTTTGTAGTGGTGAGGGAGCAAAGAATCCTGGTGCTGCCTCCACGCCCGTGGGCATCTACTTGGGCCATGATCGCCAAAATATTAAATTCCTGTGACAGAGACTGTATTCTTCTTGCAGCATGGGAGGGGCTGGTCCCCCTGCTCGACAATGCCAAAATTGCCATCTACCCAGATTATATAAAACAAGTTCAGGAGCGTCGTAAATAGTTTCTCAGCGTCAAAAAGAAGTTGAGGGCTCTCAACCTCAGGTATATGCTTCTGTACCCAGCAACACTAAGTGATACATCAGGGGAAGGCCCAATTTTTTGAGTGACCAGAGGATGTCTGAGAATGGCTTGAGATTAGGGGTGAACCTGTAGACTCGCTATCGGGTGCCAGCTGCTCTCGGACATGGGGGGTGCCCACCCGCAGAACTTCAGATCGATGCCAGACGAGGGCGACCTGCCCTAACTCTCACCATCTGGGGCCCCGAAAAAATTACCATCAGCGAGGATGGCACCATGCAGTTATACACCATCGACCTGCCAACGATTGAATGGGATGCAAACCCACAGGTGTAATCGGATGGAACTGATACAGACATCTCCAGCCTGGCGCCGGACATTGTGCTCGATACCCTGGCTGCCCCGGAAGGGGGGGGTCGGGGGGAGGGGAGACGGACACTGAGCAGTTTGGCTGATGATGCATGACGGAGAGGGTGTTACATTTCCGACTGTCGGGAATGACTGTAATAGCAAGGGTGGTCAGCACAGTGACTGTAGTCTATATGCCCATGCTCTGAGTTGGTGAGGTGTGACTGGAACTCCCCGGGTTGGGGAAGCATATCCTGTCTATTATCTTTACTACTGACCCGTATGCTCAACCATGTTGGTTGATAGAGAGGACACCCATGTCGCGATATGTGGAAGATTGGTAACTGTTTGACTGGCCAGAATGCTGTCCAGAAGTTGAGTACTAGCAAGTGCCCGTCGGACTGGTGGGGGTGCGGTGCGAGTCCTGGCACACGCTATGAGTGGACATCAATAGACATATGGTTGTACTATATTTGTTCATGGGTGGGTGGGGGGTGTTTGGTTCACGTTGTTTGTTTAACATTTTTGTTTCTCAGCAGCAGAAAGGTGGTGTACAGAGGGAGGGGATAGTGCACGCCACACATTCAGACCGGGAATGGGGGGAGCTTATAAAGTCCTATTCTGGAGTATCCGGGGGCTGGGTATATATGTTGAAAGGTACTGGGTACTCACCCTCCTTAAGCACCACAAAATTGACGTTGTATGCCTACAGGAAAGCTACTTGGATGACACAGGTGCCATTAACAGCCAAGAAATGGAGGGGACAGGCATTTCATTCATTCTTCTCTAAATGCGCTAGAAGCAGGCTGATCTGGGTGGCACCGGGAGTCCCCTTCTCTGTCACGTATATGGAGGCAGATGTAAGGGGTAAGTACGTCCTCATACAGGGTTCCCTGGACGGACAGGATGTAATGCACAAGTTACTAACTTGTGTAACGATATATCTGTAAGAGACAGTAGTTAGTGATAGATTCCTTACCTTAGAATATCCCCAGGCGTCAGGCTGGATCCGGAAAGTTTTGCGTAGCAGTATCCTTGCGCGTCGGTAGGCGGCGTCGTGCGGCTCCGCGTCCGTCGTCGGCGTCGTGATCGCCGGGATGACGTCGCGGGCAGTACTTAGGCGCCGCCCCTGCGGCGCTGACGTCAGTTCTGTACACGACTTTCCGCGCCAGGAACGCAGAGCCATGCAAGAAGCTGACACAGGTGTCTGAAAAATACTAGGGCCCTGAAAGGGATGTCCTTAACCCTAGAAATCAGTTCGCAGAACGGGGAGGATGGGTGGGGCGGTAGGAATCTATCACTAACTACTGTCTCTTACAGATATATCGTTACACAAGTTAGTAACTTGTGCATCTGAAAGACACGTTAGTGATAGATTCCTTACCTTAGAATAGATACCCCAGCAATACCAACCCCGGTGGTGGGTCTGCGAACAAAGATCAGACAAGGAAGTCCTGAAGGACAGAATGGCCAAAGAAGCCGTCCCTCCGGACCTGACTGTCAAGGCAGTAATGCTTAGTAAACGTGTGCAGCGAGGCCCACGTAGCTGCCTGACAGATAACCGGCAGCGGAACACCGCGGCCCAAGGCCGTGGTAGCAGCCGTTGCCCTGGTGGAATGGGCACGCAGCCCAACAGGAGGCTCCTTCTTGGCCAAAGAATAGCAGGTCTTGATGCACAAGGTAACCCAGCGGGAGACGGTCCTCTTGTGCACCGCCCGACCTTTTTGGCGCCCACGTAGCCAACAAAGAGCTGGTCATCCACCCGGAAGTGTTTTGTGCGGTCGATATAGAAGGAGAGCGCACGTTTTGGGTCCAGACGGTGGAGCCTCTCTTCCTCTCTGGAAGGATGCGGAGGCGGAAAGAAGGTGGGCAAAGTGATGGTCTGCCCAATGTGGAAAGCAGTAACCACCTTTGGCAAGAAGGACGGACGCGTCCGAAGAACAACCTTGTCTGGATGAACAGACAGAAAGGGAGGTTTGCAAGATAGAGCCTGGAGCTCACTCACCCGCCGAGCGGAGGTGATGGCCACCAGAAAGGCAGTCTTCAGAGTCAGAAGACGAAGAGGACAGTTATGCAGAGGCTCAAAGGGAGCGCACATTAAAAGGTAAGAACCAAGTTCAAGTCCCACTGAGGCATTACAAACGGAACAGGAGGGAAGAGGTGAGTAATGCCTTTTAAGAACCTGTTAACAACAGGGGACTTGAAAAGGGAGGGCTGATCAGGGAGCCTGAGGAAGGCCGAGATAGCA
This sequence comes from Calotriton arnoldi, assembly GCA_963921515.1. Classification (NCBI taxonomy): domain Eukaryota; kingdom Metazoa; phylum Chordata; class Amphibia; order Caudata; family Salamandridae; genus Calotriton; species Calotriton arnoldi. The sequence continues at coordinate 809,805 of CAWUFW010005817.1, forward strand.
CAAAGATAACCCTTGATGGTACCCAGGGCAGAACCCTGTTGGGCCAGAGAGAGAAGGAACAGAAGGACCTCAGAAAGAGGGGCAGAAAGGGGATCCACAGCCTTTGCTGTGCACCATGCCACAAATTTGTTCCACCTGCAGGCGTATACCACCTTAGTGGAGGGACGCCTGGCTGCCAGAATCACATCACAAACTTCGGGAGGCAAAGTCGAAAGGAATCAACTGCCGCCGCTCAATCTCCACGCAAGCAGGTATAGACTGGACAGGTTCGGGTGGAGGACCGTCCCCTGCTGCTGCGACAGAAGATCCTCCCGAAGAGGCAGACGGATCGGGGGATCTATGCTCATACTGAGTAGCTCGGGATACCAAACTCTTCGAGCCCAGTCCGGAGCCACAAGAATGACTTGGGCCCGGTCGTGCCGAATCTTCTTCAACACTCTGGGTAGAAGTGGTATAGGCGGAAAGGCGTACAACAGACCGCAACTCCACTCGCGACGAAAAGCGTCGCCGAGCGAGTGCCGCCTTGGAAATTCCAACGCGCAGAACTGATGACATTGCGCGTTCTCTTCGGTGGCGAATAGATCTAACCAAGGCTCTCCCCACTGTAGAAAGAGTCCTTGCGCCACTTCCGAGTGAAGACGCCATTCGTGATCCATCATGCACCTGCGGCTGAGTTCGTCCGCCCTGGCGTTCAGAGAACCTGCCAGGTGTTGAACCATCAGGAACATGCCCTGATGTTCCAGCCATGTCCAGAGGCGCAGAGCCTCCTGACAAAGGGTCCAAGACCCCACCCCGCCCTGTTTGTTGCAGTACCACATGGCGGTGGTGTTGTCTGTGAACACCTGCACTACCCTCCCTTTGACAGAGGAAGGAATGCCTTGAGTGCAAGCCGGATCGCCCGGAGCTCCAGAAGGTTGATATGGAGCCGGGACTCCGCCGGAGACCAGAGGCCTCTGATCTCCGCCTCTCCCATGTGACCGCCCCATCCCAGAAGGGACGCGTCCGTCACAACTGTATGCTCTGGCTGGGGAAGGGAGAGGGATCTGCCCATGACCCATTGCCGGTTCGAGAGCCACCACTGCAATTGTTTTGCAGTCCCCTCCGAGATCTGGACGTGATCGGACAGGTTGCCCTGGTGCTGCGCCCACTGGAACTTCAGGTCCCACTGCAGAGCCCGCATATGCCATCTGGCATGATTGACCAGCAGGATGCAGGAGGCAGGAGGCCATGAGGCCCAGCAGCCCCAGGGTCATCCGTACCGAAACCCAGGATAAAGGCCGAAAGATCGGAATCATAGCCTGAATATCCCGGACTCGCCGTTCGGGAGGATAGGCCCGAAACTGCGTCGTGTCCAGAACTGCTCCGATGAAAAGGAGCTGTGGAGAAGGAATTAGATGCGACTTCGGCACATTGATGGAGAACCCCAGCGAGTGCAGGAGTTCGGCCGTAGTCTGGAGGTGGGAGACGACTGCCTGGGACGAGCCCGCCTTCAGCAGCCAGTCGTCGAGGTAGGGGAAGACTGAAACCCCTGCCCGGCGCAGATGAGCTGCGACCACCGCCATCACTTTCGTGAACACCCGAGGGGCACTGGTAAGGCCAAGGGGAGCACGGTGAACTGAAAATGCTCGGGGCCTACCGTGAACCGAAGGTAACGCCGGTGGGCCGGCAGGACGGGGATGTGGAAATACGCGTCCTGCAAGTCCAACGCTACCAACCAGTCTCCAGGGTCGAGGGCAGTCAAGACCTGAGCTAGGGTGAGCATCTTGAACTTCTCCTTCCGGAGGAAGCGATTGACGTTCCGGAGGTCCAAGATAGGACGCATGTCCTCCTTGTCCTTTTGGGCACCAGAAAGTAGTGGGAGTAGCAACCACGCCCTACTTCTGGGGTCGGAACATGCTCGATGGCCCTCTTGGTCAAGAGGGCCGTGACTTCCTTCTGTAGAAGCACCAAGTGATCCCCTGACATGCGGTGGAATTGAGGTGGCATGGCTGGGGGGTGGTCTCGAAGGGGAGGGAGTAGCCCCTTCGGACAATGTCCAAGACCCACCTGTCCGAGGTGATGGTGCGCCAGTGGGGAAGGTGATGGCGGACCCTGCCCCCTACTGGCGTGCCGTGCACCTGAAAGGAGGGACTAGGAGGGCTTGGAGGCCGCGGACGGGTTGGAGGTGGTGGCCTGACCCGCACGCTGGTTGCCCGATCCGCCACGGCGGAATCCACGTCCTCGGCCACGCGAAGACGCCTGCTGCGCGGGCCGGTGGCTGGGCTGCTGACGTGAAGGGCGCCCCTACCGTGGCCACGATAGGGGCGAAAAGCAGAAGGCAGCGGAGGGCGTGTAGCAGAAAGGCCCAGGGACTTGGCAGTAGCCCGTGAGTCCTTAAAGCGCTCCAACGCATGGTCTGCTTTGGACCCAAAAAGACCGACTCCATCAAAGGGCATGTCCATGAGAGTATTCTGGACATCCCCTGAAAAACCAGTGGTTCTCAGCCAGGCGTGGCGTCGGAGCGCCACCGTCGTTGCAATCGACCTGCCCAGCGAGTCGGCGGTGTCAAGGCCACAACGGATAGTGTATTTGGCCGCATCCCTTCCTTCCGCAATGGCGCGGGAAAGCAGTGCCTGGACCTCCTCAGGGCACTGGGGCAAAACATCCGCCACCGAATCCCACAGGGAGTGGGTATATCGGCCCAAAAGACAAGCGGTGTTAACGGACCGCAAGCCAGCACTGGAGGAAGAAAAACCTTTCTTCCCAAACTGATCCAGGCGTTTGGATTCCCTATCCGGAGGAGCGGTAGGGAAGGCGGTTTGGGAAGCGGAGGCTTGGACAACCAAGCTCTCAGGAGTGGGGTGGACAGAAAGAAACAGGGGTCGCCCGGAGCGGGGCGATGGCGTCGTGACACGTTCCGATCCACAGGAGCCCCTGTGTTGGGCTTGGACCAGGCGCCCAAAAGAACGTCAGTGAGGGCGTCGTTAAACGGCAGCACAGTCTCCGCAGAGGAGGCTGCCGGCTGAAAGCACCTCTGTCAAGATGTTAGGCTTGACCGTCAAAGTAGGGAGCTGGAGACGTAAGGCCCCAGCAGCCCTACGCAACACCGTACCAAAATTGGCCCCCTCCTCCGTAGCCACGGGAGGAGACAGCATGCCAGTGTCAGGGGAAGTATCCAGACCACTGGCCTCCCTAGACTCTCTGTCCAGTCCTCATCATACTGACAGTTGCGCGTCAGAGGGTCATCAGACCCCTCCCAGTCCTCCTGGTCCTCCTCTGGTTCAAAATAAGGAGGAGGAGGGACATTTGGGACCCAAGGTCCCATCGGCGCCGGAGCCGGCGTCGAGCGACGTCGCTCCGGGTCCATGTCCGGAGCCGGAAGGAACTGGGGGACGACGCCGCCCGTGCCCAGGGCGGCGTCGAGAACGGCACCGGAGACATCGGCGCCGGCGGAGGTGTCGTGAGGTCGACCGGCGTCGATGGGGGTTGTGGAGCCGGGATCGAGGCCGGGGCCGAAGCCGGAGCCGGGATCGAGGCTGGAGGCACGGGCGACGCCGGGGCCGGAGCCGCCGGCGACGCCGGAGCAACCCCATCAGGGCCCGCAGGGCCCGAAGGCGCACCGGAGGGGCCTGAAGGCCCGAAGAGGCGGGCCATGGCCGACAGGAACTCCTGTACCTTGGCCGGATCCGCCCCCGAACCCGGGAAGGGCGGGTATGGCGGGGGCGACTCCACAGGCAAGTGCGGGGACGGTGCCGGGAGGGGCCTCAGCCGAGTCGCGAGACCGGCGAGGCGAAGTCCGAGAGCGACGATGCTTCTTGGACTTCTTGTGCTTAGACTTACCGGACGAAGAAGAAATCGACGCCGACGACCGGTGTGCACTCCGCGAGCGACCCCTGGACCTCTCACGCGACCGGGGCCTCCGTGGAGCCGAATGCCGGGCCTCGAGGAGCTTTCGAGACCGCTCTCGCAAAGCTTTCGGGTTGAGGGCCTGGCATTCGGGACAAGACTCGGTGTCGTGGCCTCGGCCGAGGCAGAAGAGACACTCCCAATGCGGGTCGGTGACGGACATCATCCGCGCACAGGCGCCGCATCGCTTGAAGCCGGGCATCCCTACGACACCTTAAAGTTGGAAAAAACAGTGAAAAAATCACCAAAAATTATGGTCAAAAATTGACCAGGGCACTGCTCTTCCCGGATCTGCGCTTGCTGGCGCGGAAAAAGAAGAACTGACGTCAGCGCGCAGGGGCGGCGCCTAAGTACTGCCCGCGACGTCATCCCGGCGATCACGACGCCGACGACGGACGCGGAGCCGCACGGCGCCGCCTACCGACGCGCAAGGGTACTGCTACGCAAAACTTTCCGGATCCAGCCTGACGCCTGGGGATATTCTAAGGTAAGGAATCTATCACTAACGTGTCTCTTTCAGATACTATTTAACACATATGCCTCTATTATTGACGACTCTACCTACTTCCACGCAGTACAGTACCTGATCACTCATGAGGATGATTTGCCATTGCTGTGGCTGGGTGAATTTAACTGTATTTTGTATCCTTATTTAGACAGGGCCCGGCTAGCCCAGGCACAAAACCGCACATGATGGGCGCACTCCAGGAAGTCATGTACAACATAGGGTTGGTGGGGGTAAGGCGCCTGAAACATCCAGATCGTAGCTTATATACTTGTCATTCTGCCACACACAATAACTACAGCAGATTGGACAGGGTACTTGGTAGCGGGGTTCTCTAGGCTAGGCAACATTCATATAACGCATCTGGCACGCTTCCTATCAGACCACTCACCGGTTTGTTGTACTGTTGCGCTGGGGGATGCAGCTCTGGGATCCTGATCTTGGCGGATGCCTACGGACATACTGGAGGACCCTACAGGACATGAGGCACTGTCCCTCCTCTCCCTGTCGGGTTATTTTAACTGGGGCTTTGCTGGGAGTAGATCCACGGAATGGGAGGCACTTAAAGTGGTGCTGAGGGGCGCCTGTATGGGACTGACTTGTGGGGTCCGTAGACCACGCCAGACCGATCTAGGCAAAGAGGAGCAGTCGCTTACACATGCTCAGACTGCGCACCCACCTAGCTCAGCCTCACTATGGGAAGAGCACAATATATGTGGATGTATCACGGATATTTGGGACAGTCTAGACAAATACACTCTGAAACAAAACCGGCAGCAGAACCCTGCAACTACGTCTAAACATGGACAGGGTCGTAGAGGCCTTGAGGACATCAGTGGCCTTCTGGAATGCATTGCCCCTCTCCCAAATGGGCCAAATGTCAATTGCCAAAATGGTACTGCTGTGTATGTGCTGCAGAAGTCTGTACTACTCTGTATGTGCTGCAGAACTCGCTATGTCCTTTCCCAACCTCGATTTTTAAGCAGCTTGACTCCATTCTTATTTCACTCCTATTGGGGGTTGGTGGAGCAGGGTGGCCCTGACGACATTGAGCAAAAGATTCGAAGATGGGGGCTGGAAGTCTTGCAACTAGATCTATATTACTATGCAGCACACCTTCAACATGCAGCCAGATGGCTAGACCTGGGTATGAACTGGGAGAAATGGTTATTGATGGGCAGAGTCAATACAGATCGCTTGCCAGAGTTACTAATGGAGGGCGGAGGGACTTCAACGGAACTCCCAGACTTTGTGCGACAAACTGCTCTCATCTGGCAGCAATTTGCTCAGACTGTCCTGAAGCGGGCCCCATTCCACAGGAACTTGGGGTATGGACTCCTAAACCGATCAGTTAATTGGCAATATGTCCTTCCATGCGTGGCAGGAGGGAGGGTGCACCCTGTTGGGGGACTTTTACCCCGGGAAGACATTTATCTCCTTTGAGGAGGCACACCAAGAATTTGCACTTGGCCCTGGTCACTTTTTGCACCATGCTGGCCTGACCAAAATAGCCAGGATCACTTGGCCTTCTTAACCTGCAGCCCTCACCCCCTCACAAACACTTGGGGTCTTATTGATCTGCGGCTCAGGACGCCACCTAATAACACTGCTAAACAGAGCTATGCGTGCGGATGCAGCTGGGCAACCACCTCAAGCACGCATAACATGGGATATAGACCTCGACACCCCACTAACTGATGGGGACAGGGCACAGGTGAGTGAACTAACAGTCTGTCTCGGGTAATGCCCGATTTAAGTTGATACACAACAACTTCCTTCAGAGGACTTACCTTCCTCCTAAGGACATGCACCGCATGTTCTCGACCCGCGCAGACAACAGCCCCCACTGTGGAGCCAGTGGCGCAGACTTCCTTCACTTAGCTTGGCACTGCAGCCTGGTACAAGACTTCTAGCGCAAGGTGGTCGCTGACATAACAAGGACCACATGACTGCATATAGTCCTTTCTCCCCAGTACTACCTCTTAGGCAAAGTCAAACGACCAAAAGGTAGGAAAATGCGATATACATTTTTACAGCTAGTGTTGGCCAGACGTAGTGTTGCCATCACCTGGATGGGACAACGGGCGCCCGAGTGCAATGGCATAAAGATGTATTGGAGTGGACTCTAGCAGAGGAAATTCATAGGAAACTTAGCAGACGAGATGACAAGTTGACCGATGCTCTGTCGGACTGGAGAGAAATGTGTGACCACTCCAAGATCCAGCGTCGGATGGCACTTCAACGGACAGCGACAGTGCTTATGCCAGCTGGGCCTGAGAACACATTTGTAGGGAGCTCCATCCCAGAAAAGATGCAGGGGAGGTGGGGTACAGTTCTGCAGTGTGAGGCTGGTTGTTTTTATGTGTAGCAAGATGTGCCAAGTATCCCAGGCAATGTAAACTGTAATTGATCTACATGCACTTTGTTTTCTACCGTATACATCACTGCTTGCTAATTGTCTTCTCTGTACTGTTATTTAAAATTGAAAAAGAAAGTTTTGTTTTTTTAAGATTCTAGGATACCAAATACCAAGTGACATGGCCACTATTTTACAGGGTTCCCAACTGGATCAATTAGAACATCAAACAAAAGGAGACAAAATGCTCATGTGAAACTGTGTAGCAGCTGCTAAAGTGACGGACAGCGGCTCACTGGAAAATGAGAGAACCACTGCCTGTCACTCACTGGCATGCTCAACTATGTAAAATACGAATCACAGAAAAACTTACACAAGACATGGTTGAGCATCCCAGATACTTTGGGATAACATGGGGGCTTTTGATAACATAACTCGTGTCCGTGAATTTCTCTTCCCTCACCTCACGCGCCTTGTTGCTTTCTCTCACCTGTGTGCCTCTGTGGCATTCTCTCTCTTGCGTTTCTCCACTCTACCCTCCATGATCTACTTTCCACTTCCTCCGCCCAACCCACCCACTCCTCTTTTAATCCCTGACAGCCACTGTCTTAAAGTAAGTGGTAAATGGGAGCAATGGCTTCCTTCCGGGGAGGGACTAGAGAGAAGAAGTGGGTGGGAAAGGGAATACTAATCTTGGCAGGTTGAAGCATTGTATGAATACCCCTTCCCCCCATGCGAAAGGAAATGCTTGGCAGGGACCAAGGAATTTCTTGTTGAGAAAACCAGGTGCGGTAACACCAGCCCATTTGTGATCAAACAAAGTGGTATACCACTCGGCGGTACTACTCAAACTGACTTGTCATCGGGCTCTAACTATCAAAGATTACCTACTCAAGGTTTCTCATTTTAAGGGACAAGAACTCAAGGAGTACATTAATAGATTCATCCATATTTCTTTCACCTAATAAGAGAATCTTTTGCTTGATTATTGTTTCACCCCTTCCGTTATGTAGAGGTAGAAAGTTTGAAGAACTACACTATACCATTTTTTTTAATCTGCAACATTTACCTTTCAAACGTTCTGTCAAATGGCCACCGGCAAGATTATTTTGGTCTTAGTTCAGCCTATGAGCAGTGGTGCCCTGTGAAACTGGGGTAACAGTAGGATTCTTCAAGGTTATCCCAAGTTTTACAGTTTATATGTGCACCTTGAAAAGGGGTGGACAGCCAATTGTGGACTGAACATCAAGGGTCCTTCAATAGTTGAGTCTGACATGTTTGCAAAGAAGATATGACTGAATCCATCACATCAGCCACCATTTTTGCAATGCCATCCCCCCCACATGATTGTTTCTACCTACACCCCACTCCCAAGTACCTGCAGCTGTTGTTGCACCAGTGGTCTGACTCCATCGTCTTATCTGTTTGCCCACCTTCTTGACTGGCACTAGTACCACCCAGCAAACCATCTGACTTCCCCCAAAACCTGGATGGAAGTAGATGAGGATGATGGAAGTAGTTTGCCCTCCTGCCCACCAGCCTAGTCTGCCCCCTTGATGATCAAGTGAAAATGTGCAATGTGTGGAGAGGTGTGGTGCAGCGGCCAGGGCAGCTGACTTCGGAGCACAGGGTTCACGGTTCGATCCCCGGCTCCGGCGGCAGCTCAGCTCAGCACCATGTGACTCTGGGCAATAGCTCACTTAATTTCCACTCCGGCCCCCAGCGCCTTGAGACCCGTAAGGGTGAGTAGCTGCGCTATATAAAAACGGACTTACTTACATTATCAATCAAATCAATTAGTTGGTACAGAAAAGATTTGAGATCCAACTTCCTGTCCCAAGAGTCTTCTCAGAAATGGAATTCACATTGCATAAATTCCCTTAAAACTACAGAGAAACAGAAAATGGGCACTTACATTTTTCGGGCATCCATATGCATTTTCCTGGGAATCAGGACCGGCAACACATCCTATTGGAAATCCTGGAATGCAAAATTGTTGATTCCCTTCCCCAGGAAAACACCAAGTAACGGGCATGTTATCAACAATCCTGCGAAAAAAATAGGATAATGTATGAGACAGAACCAGCAAAATAGTCAAACCATTTATTACAGCCATATTTTTGTCTCCAGATACAAGGGCAAAAAAATCAACACTGTACCAATTATTTTAACTCCTTTTATTTAAGGCTTAACAGATATTAGGCAGCTACTCAGTAACCAAATAATATTGTAAATCAACTATGCAAATACAAAGCCCTGTTAAGGCTTTTAACTCTGTATACTGCAGTATCTATAGTTGAAGTACAATTAAAGTGCAACGTTTCACTATTTGGTACTCATTACAGTCATTTACTTGAGCATGTAAGTGTACGGCCAGAGAGGACGCTACTTCTTCCTTCAACCAGCGGATGGCTTGAAGTGGATCTGTGCTTCAATGGTTAAGGACCTACGACTCGGTCCTTGAGAACAGCACACTCTCCGCTTCTTAGGAGGGGGTGCGAGTGCAGCTGCCTACACTTTCCGAACAGCAGTAAGCAGCCGCTGGGAACGCGAACAACCAGACAGGAGTGATGCATTGAGACAACAGTGAGAACCGGTCCCAGGAGGTGCATTCAGGGACTACCTCCTTGCCCTTACCTTTGAAGATGATCTGAGGCTCTGAGATGGAGGGATAAACAAGTGAGCTCCCTGGGCAGCAGCCTCAATGCCGGTCATCTTGCATTAGGCCAGCAGCTTTAAGATGATGTCATAACTCGCAGAAGGGATGACTATCTTGTTCTTCCAAGCACGCCCTGATCCTGTGATAACGAGGCATGACTTAGCGCAGTAGGCATCAAGAATGTTTGAATACATTGTCCCCTTCTATGACAGTATATATGACAATGATGACACTAACCTGCTGCCTGGACTAGGCTCATTACTCACCCCCACAAGACTTTGTTGCCTCAATATTGATCTGGTGTACTACTAGTCATTACTTGAAAGTGTATCCATTGCATGTCATTTATGCCCAAATAGGTTACTCTGCCTGCCTCATTTGTTGTCTAGGCCAAGTCATCATGCAAGCTACTTTTAACAGAGGTCTTGTACGGCAAGTGAGAGACTTAGGACAAACTGCGTAAATCATGACTGGCTGTCCTGCCACTCTAGACTCCTTACTGGAGAGTTAAAAGTGATCAAACTCAGTGGAGTAGGCTACAATGGAAACTAAGAGCAAAATAAATCCATACATGTTGAACTTTTGAGATTCACTCAATGCCAATATTAAAAAAATTCATATGACAGATTAACAACTGCTTAATCTGCCTGGTTGGGGTGATATTTGCATACAAATGTGGTTTGGAAGACAACAAGCACGCCAAGTTTCGATTTTTGGGGTACCTGAAAAAGAAGAGGGAGACAACATTTTCGACGTCGTTGCTAAAATTAGAAGTTCTGAATACTAATTTCACACATCTCTGAGTTCCACACACCCACAGACTCCGGTCCTATCCGCTTTCTCACACTACAACACCCAGATCCACCTTTGTCAATACTTTGGTCAGAAAACCTTCTTGGCTGCAGACATCACCCACAAAACCAATCTAATTGACGACAAAAATCCTGGTCCTGAGACAGATGCTAAAAAATGGGACATTACACTTCCGAACCAGCTACCATGTTTGTGGCAATCAACAAGAAAACAAAGGAATATCAAGATATTGCTGAACTCTACCACGTTCTAAACTCCATGGAATAGCAGGTATGACCTAAAAAATACAAAGGACATAGCAATGGACAAACAAATTGGGCCCAATTTGATGCTATGACTCTCGCCGAAGAGGCCCATAGCCGAAGAACATGACTTGGATGAGGTGGTGTCTTGGAATATGGACAATCCCAAATCCCCTGTAAAAACTGTCACAAAAGCCTAATGGTATGCTGAGACCTCAGCTGCTACATTCTTTCATTATCAGCCAGCTCCAGTAGGTGATCAAGAAACCATCCGCTGACGCAGCCATGCTTTACAACTACAGACCCAGCTCACTCCTACCATACCCGGGCAAAGGTCTTAGAAAAACTAATCAACCAACCGCCCCATGAAAGCAGGCAAAGGCCTAATTGCGGCCAGTGGTGTGATGGCGGTAGATGAGAGCACACTGGCTTGGCCACCTTGAATAGTTGGCAATTTTATGTTAATTTGTCTCATAATTGATAGTACTAAGTTGGGGTGTGTTATAGGGTGAGACAGTGTATTCTCTCAGAGAATGTTACCTATGAAGTGGGCGGGTATGGTACTGATGGGGTGCAAAATAAGTGATATGATAGGCTTATGTGGGGGTGGGGGAACAACATACAAAATGCTGGAGAATTGTTGATTATGTGTTAGACGCAGGTAGGCTGTTATATGACAGACATGGCTCTGTCAATATCTGTAGACAGGACGATCAATAGAAACACTGAATTAATAAGATTCATGACCTGGAGTGTTACAGGGTTGAATATCCCCAAAGGTACGACTAGGACAGGCAAACGTAGACAGGCACAAAACAGATGTAGCGTTGCTCCAAGAAACGCACTTGCAGGACACCTACCCTAAATTAACGGTAAGTAAGTGCGGGCAACATCACTACTATGCATCCTATAGCTCTTTTGCTCATGGAGTGCCCATTTTGATACGTAGGACACTGGATTATAAAAAAACATTTTGTCATTATAATAAATGTGCATGACCCCGACACTATGGCACAAGACAAGTTTGATAAGATTATTGACATCTGCAAACACTATCAGAATATAGCTGTTATCTGGGTTGGAGATTTTAACCTCGGGGTGGCTCCAAATGGGACAGATCACATCCAACTATTAAGAAGTCCAGAACTAAGAGCACCAACTTAAAATATGATCCTGAAATGCTAGACCTGCACAATACTTGGGAGCAAAGCATGGGGTGGAGAGCGTATTTGTTCTATTCAACATGACACATCATCTAGGACAGATTACTGGTTGTGTTCCCAAAGACGATGGGTTGGATAACTGAGTAGATATATTTCCAGCACACTCTGACGGACTCTCCCCAGTTATACTGAGCATGGTGCCCCCCCCACCCAACCCCCACCCTGGGATGCAGGAAGATTAAGGTCATGATAATTCCTGTTGCACGCCCTGAGAGATGCAGCCATTAGAGTAGAAGTTGTTGAAGCCATACAGGAATTCCTTACACTGAACAAAGACACAGTGGAGACACAAGCAACCCTCTGGGAGGCCTTTAAGACTTTTATAAGGGACGCATGCATTTCAAAACAAACTAGTATACTGAAGGACATAAGGAATCATCTATGCAATTTGGAAAAGCAACTAGGTGACCTTGAAGGGGAGACTGGGGGGGGAAGTGAGGGCCCCAAGATGACAACCCCATTTATTATGACTGGCATCACTTAGAGACACTGCTTATAGGGAGGTGAAGTTCCTTGGAAAGGAGGCACAAGAAGGACAGTAAGGAGAAGGTGAGCACCCTAGTAAAACACTCCCTTGGCTGTTCAGGGACAGCTCCAGAAGAAATGCAATCGCTAGTGTGCAAGATCACCTGGGAGTTCTTAAACTATGCTTTAAAGAGATTGGAGATATTAGTAGCATATTATAAAGTACTTTACTCTGCACAGATGAGTCTCAAGATAGAATGCATGGAAAATTATCTAAACGATACAGCAATTGCCTGGTTGGAAGTTGCCATTAAACAAGCTGCTTACAGTTGAGGATATTAAAAAGGTTATTGAGGATATGGCCAGCAGGAACGCCCTGGGCTCCGACAGCCTAAGCACAGGGTTTTATTAAACCTATTGGAACTTTGTGGCCCCTCACTTACTGGAGCTCCCTAAGGAAGCACTGACACTGTAAACATTACTTGGATCTACCAGTGAGGCAATCATAATCACACTTCTTAAACCAAGAAAGGACCCCCAGATAACCAAATCCTATAGACTTATCATTACTAAAATTAGATAGTAAAATACTTGTCAGATTGATATCAAATCATCTGAAATCACTGGTTAAGGAGCCTGACCAAACAAAGGTTATTCCCAGTAGGTCCACATTGTTTAATATACGCACACTTTTAGCTTTAAAGCATAAGATCGACCCTGGACTGCCAGCTATAGGGTTTTTTTTTACATGCGGACATGTTTTTTTGAATCACTCGAATGGCCCTTTCTGTCCCTGGTAAGAATGGGACTGGGTACTTATGTTCTCAGGCATATAAAATTGCTGTATGGCAGCCCTTTGGCTCGAATAAGCGTAAACTCCATTCTCTCGGAGTCCATATGATTTGAAAGGATCACTCAGCAGGGCTGTCCCATCTCTGCTCCTATTGTGATCGCAGTGGAACTGACGGCATACAAGATACAGCAGCATCACATGTCCTTGCTTAGCAGGAGATTGGTAATCTCTTTATATGCAGATGACTTCATGCTGTTTATAAAGCAAACATAGTGCCAGAAAGAGGTTAACTCAAACTACACAACTTGAGTACCCCCTGAGGGAGGAGTCGGTAAGATATCTGGATATCAAAATACATAACAATAAGGAAATAGTTCTCTTGGATAATTATGGGCCACTACTGACAAGGTTGCAGGCACAAATCATGAAATTGATTCTGCTCCCATTGGCCACGACTAGAAGAATAGATATTCTAAAAATGCTTATCATGTTAAAACGTCTTTACTTATTCCTGAACATTACAATTCAATTGTCTCAGTTTTTTCAATCATCGAGATCAGAGTTTCATCGCCTGATTTGGGTGGACAAACCTATCGGGCTAAGGTGGGACATGGCAACACAGTCTTTGGCTAATGCCGGGCTGGCTGTGCCAGATCCCAAAAGAGACATCACCCGATTGCTTAGGCCTTCTTCGCTATATACTGGTATTTGCCACAGACGCCCCTGCCTCAGGGGTAGAATCATAGAAAATAGAAAGGGGTTCTTTAGAGACATGGTTTTTACGCCCAATCCAGTACCATGGGCACAAAATAAATACAGTTGAGGCCACAAATAAAGCTTGGTGGGGCCCGTGTAGATAGGCAGGGATACCAATACTTTATTCACCCTGTGCTCCATTCGCTGATAACTACCACAAAGTGAAAAAGGCGGTAAAAAGGTACACTGGGCAAACATGGGATGTTGGAGATGAAACATCTCTATGAATATGGGGGCTTTCTCTTCCTTCCCTAATTTACAAATAAGGGACCCATGAATACATTAGACAGTTTCATGTATTGAGACAGGTTGTGAAAACCCAATACCCAATGTTTCCTATGGAACCACAGGAATTTCCACCGCTTTCAAAAGACATCAAGCTAGAATACAGCAGGGGGTGGGTCTCACACTTTAATGTGTCCAATGATCTCAGGATACTCTGGAATATCCCTGCTATGTGGTTTTAAGGCGAGGAGTTTGGTGAACTGTAGGAAGTCCAAAAATGGTCCTTTTGCTGTACCAAGCTACAAACAATATCCATGAACTATAGACAAAAATTAGACCATTTTGATTATCTATTTAGGTTATTTCATGCTCCGGCCTTCTTACATTAACTGGATCCATCTAGGCCTCACGAGTGCAGTAGATGCCAGTCCGTTCACTTCATTTGTGTGTCTTTTGCTTTCTCAGGGTATGCCCAGCAGTGGGTCCCGGGCTCACTGTGCTACTGGATTCAAGCTAGCCTGGCTGATGAGGGGTGAAACCCCAAAACCAGTCCTAGGATGCTTGTTTCAGGTCCAGGGAGGACCTGCCTTGGCAGTTCGGGCTGGACTGTTCCCATGAGGCACAGGGTCAAGACTGATTTGCATACGGCTGGCTCCAAACGTGGGTGGCATGGTGAGCAAAAGAACGATGGATTTAACCCAGATCTCTTGACTGGGGTTGAATGTTTTGATTTGTTCTGCATTCCGTCCATCATTTGTGTGTCTTTTCCATTCAGGTAGGTATTCTGCATCTGCCGTTACGTATGTGGTTTCTGGGCAGAAGTGCTGGATATAGCACTACAAATAGTTTAGGTGGGTATTCAGAGATTCACAGACTTTGCCCTGATGGGGGTATTTTAAAAACATACGCAAAGTGGTAGGCAGAATAAAAGCGCTACTGTTCCTATTAGTTAAAAGGGAAATTGCATTGCATTTGCACAGAGGTTCAGTACCGACAATTAGAATGTGACTGAGGGGAGTGGACACATGCAATGTAAATGCAGACATTTTCAGTGAACTACAACCTGTGAGATTCAGATCGCAAGATATTTGGGCATCATATAGGGCAGTGGTTCTCAACCTATGGTTCAGGAACCCCTGCAGATCCGCACGCCCTACTCAGGGGGTCTGCGACTGCTTAGAAAATAAAAAAAATATATATCAGATTAATAAAGTGTATATCAAGAAGCAAAACTAACAATTTTAAAACCTTCTGTAAATGTTAGGAATTTTAATTTGGAGGATAAAACTTAAGTTGGCATCTTTAGAGTGATTTGTGGAGCAGGACAAGTGCATCAAACAGAATCTAGTATGGACAATGAATGACCTCAATTGAATTTAGAAAGGCTCCAACCTTCCCATTAAAATTAAAATGTTGATTTTTTTATATTTGTTTGTGAATTAAATAAGTGATTCAATATTTTGCGTAATTGTTTGATGAATTCTCGTTTCTGTATTTGTGTATTGTTTTGCGGTTCACATCAAAAATGCTTAGTTACGAGTGTAGTTCTTATTTAGTTTTCTAATATGTTTATTGTTCACTTATTTATCCCACTTTTTTTCACTTTTGAATTGGTTTCATTATTACTGCGGATCGCAATTTCATTACTTTGAACTTTGTAGTATTGTTTGTTAACAAGATTGTTGCTACTTTTGTAGCCCTACCCAGCGGCTTCCATATGGACAACCGACGTGTGTTCGTAGTGCTGCTGCACGTTGCTGTTTTATTTGCACAAACACTTGTGGACTCGTCATTATACTCCATACCATGATGTACTATGTCCAATGTCCTCTGGTAGAATTGTACTTGTATTCAAATGAGAAACAAAAGCCAATAAAAAACAATTTTTTTTTAAACGAGTGACTCAAAAATTATTAGGTCAGGGTCCTCGGTTTCCAGTAATGACTCAGTGGGGGTCTCCAGATCCCATTAATGATTCAGTGGGGGTACCCGGTTCCAGTAATGATTAAGTGGGGATCCACAGAAGTCAAAAGGTTAAGAACCACTAATATAGGGCATATGGAGTAGTTTCTTACCTGTAACTCCAGTTCTCTTGTAGGGGTATTTCCGTGATAGTCATAATCATGTGAATAGTCCCGCCCATGTGCGTGGACCCCGGAGCACTTCATTAGATATATCTTCTTAAGTTGTCATCTTCTGCCTTTCTTCAGGAAGGCCTGTATAGACACTTAAGAAACAAAAGACAATAATGCAGCCTAACCAACTAGGCTACGCTGGCCATTACTTCATCTTGAAGTGAAAAAAGATAGCCAGTTTAACTTTTTAAATTTAGCAATTTGCTGAGTTTTACACATAGAAAACTCTCCTGCACAAAACTCCTTTTTTTCATGATAGAGATGAAAAGGAATGGATAGAGAAGCCCCCATAGGCTGCCATTATATGTCTGCAAATGGATACCGTGCCTTTAAAAGTCTCCAGAGACCCCCGGTATCCCATGATGCAAAGCCAGAGGCAGTTACTTTCAGTTCTTTTTGAAGGCGTAAAGAAGCGGAGCCTGCTGAGTCTTGGGGACAACTGTATCTGCCACCGGGGAGGCGGGCGGGTTGCTTATGACTATCACGGAAATACCCCTACAAGAGAACTGGAGTTACAGGTAAGAAACTACTCCTTCTCTTGTAGGGGATTTCCGTGTATAGTCATAATCATGTGAATAGACTAGCAAGCCCATCCCAAAAAAACTCTCCAGCGGTGGAAGAAACAGAGAACAACCGCACTATTGTACAAATAGATTTCGAAGTGAAGCCTGCCCGACCTGAGCATCTGCCCTAGCATCAGTGTCTAGGCAGTAGTGCTTAGTAAATGTATGGACTGACTTCCAAGTGGCAGCCTTACAGATTTCCGAAATGGGTACGTTACGAAGTAAAGCCGCAGTAGCCGCTTTACCTCTGGTAGAGTGAGCCCTAGGCTTACTAACCAAAGTCTTGTTGGCTTTCTGATAACACAGCTGAATACAGGAAACAATCCACCTAGAAATGGATTGTTTGGAGGTAGCTAGACCAGTTCGGACAGAGCCATAGTTTACAAATAACTGGTCTGATCTACGGATATCCTTAGTCTTGTCCAAGTAGAACTTCAAGACCCTCCTAACATCCAGGGAAAGAAGCGACCTCTCAGCAGGAGAAGAGGGATTCTGAAAAAATGTAGGCAATGTAATAGTTTGGTTCACATGAAACTCTGAAACAACTTTCGGGAGGAACTTAGGTTGAGTTCTCATAACTACCTTAGAGGAATGAAAGACTGTACACACAATGCCTGAAGTTCGCTAACCCTGCGGGCAGAAGTTATGGCCACAAGGAAAGCCGTCTTCCAAGACAGATGCTGAAGAGAGGCCTTATGAATGGGTTCAAACGGTTCCCTCATCAGTCGTGAAAGGACCACATTGAGCTCCCAGGAAGGCGAAGGACGCCTAATGGGAGGAAACACTTTCTTCAATCCTTCAAGAAAATCTCTGATGACTGGGATTTTAAAAAAGGAAGTTTGTGAAGGACATTTCCTATAAGCAGTTAAAGCTGCCAGGTGAACTTTGATCGAATGAAACTGAAGGCCAGAATGAGCCAAGTATAGCAAGTAAAGAAGGATGACATCTTCCTTGCAGGAGGTAGGATCCACGTTCTTAGATGCACACCAGATGCAAAAATCGCTTCCATTTATATGCATAGGACGTGCGTGTGGATGGTCATTTGGCCTCCTTCAATATCTCCATACAGTCCTGAGGGAGATTCAAATGTCCGTACTGTACTAACTCAGGAGCCATGCCGCCAAATTCAACGACTAGAGGTTGGGGTGCACCATCTGCCCGCCGAACTTCGTCAGAAGGTCCGGCCGGCATGGAAGACGGAGATGTGGCAGGAGAGACCGGTGGAGTAGGTCTGTGAACCACCACTGACGGGGCCACTCCGGAGCAAAGAGGATCATCTTGGCCCGTGATTGCAAGAGCTTGATCAGTACTGTCGGGATCAGGGGAATTGGCGGAAAAGCGTAGAGAAAGCCGCCTGACCAGTTGATCCAGAGTGCATTCCCCAGAGTCACTGGTTGGTAAAACCTGGAGGCGAAGTCGCAGCATTTGCTGTTTTCCGCGGTAGCGAACAGATCGACTTCTGGAGTACCCCATCTTTCGAAGATGTCTCGCACCACTTCGTCGTTTAAGACCCATTCGTGATTTTCGTGAATGAGTCTGCTGAGCTCGTCTGCCTGAGCATTCTGAACACCTGGGAGGTGAGTTGCTGTGATGGTCAGGTTCCTGGCTAACAGCCAGTTCCAGATGGTCTGGACTTCCCAAGATAACGCTCGAGATCTCGAGCCCCCCTGCTTGTTGATGTAGAACATTGTGGTCGTATTGTCCGTCTGAACAAGCAGGGAACTGGTGTGAAACGACGGCTGGAAGGCTTTCAGCGCCAAATGAACTGCTCGAAGTTCCAGGAAGTTGATGTGGTACGTGGCCTCTTTCCGGGACCACGTGCCCTGTATCTGAAGGTGATCGGAATGTGCACCCCAGCCGTGGAGAGACGCATCCGTCACTAAGGTTTGTGTCGGTATCTCCTTGTGGAAGGGAATCCCCCGGAGGAGATTGCGGGGAGAACACCACCATCGGATAGACTGGAGGGCCTGCCGTGACAGCTGAATCCTGTCTTCCCAATCCCCCAGTTTCTGGTCCCACTGATCCTCCAGACATTCTTGCAGGGGTCTCATATGGAGGCATGTATTTGGAGTGAGGAAGATACAGGAGGCCATGGAGCCCAGGAGAGAAGATACCTTCCTCACCGTCGGGGAGGGCATGGTCATGAGAGCCTTAGCCTTTTGAAGGATCGATAAGCGTCTCTCCTCCGAAGGACACAAGTTTGCTGTGCGTGTATCGATGGTGGCTCCCAGGTACTGTAGACATTGGACAGGAGTCGAGACAGACTTCGTGAGGTTGATGTGGAGGCCCAAACGAAGAAGTAGATTGGAAGTCCGATTGAAATGCAGTTGCGCTTCCTGAGACGTAGCTGCCTTGATCAGCCAGTCGTCTAGATATGGGTAGACGAACACCTTGTTCTTCCTTAGATGTGCAGCAACTACGGCCATGCATTTGGAAAATGTCCGAGGCGCGGACTTCAGGCCGAAGGGAAGCACGGAGTATTGATAGTGGTTGTTGCCTACGGTGAATCACAGGAACTTGCGATGTTTCCTTGCTGTGGGCACGTGAAAATATGCGTCTTGCAGATCTATTGCGCATAGCCAGTCTCCCTGATGAAGTTGAGGGTAGATTTAATGCAAGGACAACATCCGAAACTTTTCTCTGCGAACCCATTTGTTGGCCTGTCGCAAGTCGAGAATGGGTCTGAACTCGTTCTTATCTTTCTTGCGGACTAGAAAGAACCGAGAATACAGTCCTGTTCCTCTTTGTGCCAGAGGAACCGGTTCTAGCGCCCTTTTCTGTAAGAGGGTGTTGGCCTCCCTCTGCAACTCGCGTAGCATGTAGTGTGATCGAGTTGGAAGAATCGACGGAGGAGGACTTGTAAAACGTAGCGAGTATCCACTGCGAACAATATTCAGCACCCAATTGTCCTGAGTTATTTTCAGCCACTCTGCCAGATAGTTTTGAATGCTTCCCCCCACCAGAGTGGATAACGGACGAGGGGGAAGAAACCCTTCAGGGCTTGGAACCAGCAGGAGCCTTGGTCCCTTGTCCAGACTGCTGGTTGGATCGGCCTCGCTGTTGGCGTTTCCGAAACGGCTGAAAAGACCGCTGAAACTGCTGTTGTTGGTTGGACTGATGGCCCTGAGACTGCTGAAACCTCTGAGAGGAATAACGCCGCTGGAAAGGGCAGAAGGTTTTTCGCTCTTCTTTAGGTTTTTCAAACCTACAGCCTTCAAAGTCTCCATTTCAGTCTTCATGCGGGCCATCTCGTCGTCCGCATGGGAGCCAAAGAGAGTCGTGCCAGAGAACGGAAGATTGGAAATGCGCTGTTGCGCCTCCGGCTTCAGAGAAGTAAGACGAAGCCAAACATGTCTCCGTAGAGCAATTCCGTGGCAATATCAGTGCGCTGCCAGGAGTGAAGAATCCGCTGCAGCGCTGATGACTTGATTAGAAACCATCAGGCCCTCATTCACCATCTCCTGAAAATCTTCCCGCTTGTCTCTGGGCAGGAGATCCACAAATTGTTGAAGGGACTCCCATAGGGATCTGTCATAACGGCCCAGCAAGGCAGTAGAGCTGGCCGCCTTCATGGATGTAGCCGCGGTTCTGCAAGCTTTTCTCCCCACCGAATCCAGCTTACGGCTTTCCTTATCCGGTGGCACCGTGGAAGTCTGAGCCGTAGCATGCTGTTTCCGTGCCGCCACCACTATGACTGAGTCCGGGGTGGGGTCCAGTCGGAGGAAGGCAGGATCCAACTCAGGTGGGCGATACTTTTTCTGTAACCTGGAAGGTGCAGATTTGATAGAAGATGGCGTCAAAAACAGCTCCATAGCCGGTTCCTCCAAACCAGGCACCAACGGGAGCAATGGACGTGATGTTTGTCTCTGCTGGAGAGTTTCAAATATCACCGATGTCGACGGCACAGGAGTAGACAGAGGAATGTTCAGCTTTGAAGCCCCTCTGACCAGAACCTCCTGGAAGGTGGAGATATCGTCAACAGGAGACACCCTCTGAGGGGGAGAATCCGTTAGAGTAGGCGAGTACCTCCCCGTACTCGTGGAAGACGTATCCCTGGTATGCCGGGAGCGAGATCTCTCATATCGATGACGACTGGATCGTGTGGAAGACCGGTGGTGTCTATGGGAACGATGTCTCGAGCGAGACCGTGTTCTTGGTCTTCGAGGTTCCACAGGGTGCGTGGGCTGAGGAGCCGTGGGCCCAGGCTGAGGCGGAGGAGGAGGCGGTGGTGGAGGCAGTGGAGGAGGAGAAGGAGGAGGAGGAGGAGGAGGACTTGGCGGTGGTGGAGGTGTCACCGGTTGACGAGGAGCAGGAGGTGTCCTGGATGGTGAATAGGCACGCGTGTACTCCGAACCTGAAGAAGAGACCAACCTCCTCCGTTTTCGGGCTGGCCGAGAGGACGGGGCCCTGGACTCAACCTCAGACCTCCCCCTCGACGTCGATCCACTGCTCGACGGCGAGAGTCGACGTCCTCTGGAACGCAAACTTCCTGTCGACGACGATAGGCTCACTACGGAGCGAGTCCCAGAGCGGTACCTCGACGTCTAACGTCGGTGTTGACCCCTCGACGTCGAACGTCGGTGTTGACCCCTCGACGTCGACCTTCCCATCGACTTCGATCTTCTCCTCGACGTCGACCTTCTCGTAGACGTCGATGGCGATCGGCGGCGGCGACCGCCGTTGTCTGAGACTCCGATCAACGACGATGATGCCTCGACGGCGATCTTCGTTGAGTCGAAGTCGAACGTGGGGAAACCCGCGATGGCGATCTCGTCCGAGACCTTGCCGTTCTTCTCCTCGACGTTGAACGTCGACGTCGCTTCGACCCAGAGCCCTGAGTCGACGGAGAGCATATAGTCGTCATACCTGCTCTCGACGTCATCGTCGCCGACATCGATCGGGACCGGCGTTGTTTTTCTGCCGTTTTTCAACTGGGGAGCCCCCCAGAGGTCGAAGCATGGGTCTTGGTAGAGGACTTACCCTCTCCTTGCCCAGAGGCTGAAGATGCTGCCTTCTGTCTTCTCTGCTCCAACCCTTGGAGCCGAATTTTCTCCCTGTCACGCAGGGTGCGCCTGGAAAAGGTCTTACAAATAGAACAGGTGTCAGGCACATGAGACACAGGCAAACACAGAATACAGACTCTGTGAGCATCAGACTTGGCCTTCTTCCTACCACAGTCAGGACACTTGTCAAATAGAGATGGCATTATGACAAGAAAACTGCAGAAAATCTGCCAAAAAACTACAGCAGAAAATAGATAAAGGCCAAAGACGTTGAGTGAAACTTCAAAAATCCAAATATATAACTAAGTTTGTAATGTAATACCAAAAAAGGTAGAGCTCAATGCTCCAGGGTCCTGCTAGCAGGAGCCGGAAAAAAGAACTGAAAGTAACTGCCTCTGGCTGTGCATCATGGGATACCGGGGGTCTCTGGAGACTCTTAAAGGCACGGTATCCATTTGCAAACCTATAATGGCAGCCTACGGGGGCTTCTCTATCCATTCCTTTTCATCTCTATCATGAAAAAAAAAGGAGTTTTGTGAAGGAGAGTTTTCTATGTGTAAAACTCAGCAAATTGCTAAATTTAAAAAGTTAAACTGGCTATCTTTTTTCACTTCAAGATGAAGTAATGGCCAGCGTAGCCTAGTTGGTTAGGCTGCATTATTGTCTTTTTGTTTCTTAAGTGTCTATACAGGCCTTCCTGAAGAAAGGCAGAAGATGACAACTTAAGAAGATATATCTAATGAAGTGCTCCGGGGTCCACGCACATGGGCGGGACTATTCACATGATTATGACTATACACTGAAATCCCTACAAGAGAACTGGGTCCAACTACCTCAGAGGACACAGCTGCACTGGGTCATTGAGAAATACTGTTCAACTGTACTATTTCTGTTTGCAGGAATGTGATATAATCCTACTACATGTCTAAATGTTGTGCTTGGACGATTATATGAAGTGTGAGGTACTCCCACTCCTTCTAATGCTAATTAGTAAGTGCTTTGTAAATAACAATGAAGTCGAGGTCTGGTAAATTGTAGGCTTGTTTTGTAATTTTCCATTAAAGGACATTAAGGAAAAAAATGCTATAAATTCAGAATACATTGTCATTTTATTAGTAAGAAGGACGTAAACTAAAAGGAATGTTACTGTTGTTGTACCTATCATGGACTGTGCATATTTGTGTGGATGCTGGTGGAAATGAACTGCTGATCTTCCAAGTTTGGCCGTTTTGTAATGCATTTGATATTGGTTTCTGTGGCAAAAACGAAAGTTATTTTGTCTGATTGTTTATTATTGTGCAGTAAAGAAATGAATTTATAATCTTTGTGGTATTTCAGAGCAGGTTGTTGTGGGTGGTGCGAAGTCATTCTCTAAATGCCGTTTTCTGTGTAGTGCCCTTTTTAAAATATGATCACCCGGAAGCTGCCTGGCTACAAGAGGAAGTATGTTAATGCTAGTGGTTTTTAGAACTTCAACAGTAGACACCCTTTATGTAAAGCATATTTTTTGCTCTTCTATGTATTTTTAAATTCACGGTCAACAACAGATACAGAACGGTTGTGGTCATTAGATTCCACTGTGTTCCCCTCTTTGGTAGCACGTATAGAAAGTGAAACTATAACTTACAGATTACACATTTCCAGGCACATGATTTAATTTTTACACTTTTCTTTCAAATACAGGTAATCGTTGCAGGAATCTAGCATGTTTTCTGGAAAGGAGAGCCAAGACATGCCATTTCAAAACTGTCACTCTGTAGTAATATAAAACTTAGACAGGTGTATTCAGTTTCAAACTAGTATTTAATTTTATCTCCATGTTGTTTTTTTTCAGTCCAAGTACCCTTTTTTATATCTAGGGATGTTTTTTATTGTAGATGTGTATTCCTGTGAAGAAAAATAAGTATTTTATAAAAAGCTGCTTTACATCGTAGGACCCATTTATTATTTTACATTTTTATTATTTTACATCATTTATTCTTCTCGATGTTGTTTAGTGACTTAAAGAAAATGCACGAACTTTCCGAAAATGTACTTAGTGCTATTGTTTTCCATATTGCTGCTAAGACAGCACATATCTTCTGTCAGACGGAATTTCTCTTCAGGTGCGATCTTAGTTGGTGAAGAACAGTTCTTTATAGACTTCTATTTTATTGACGTTTTAGTGTGAAAACTAGGATTTTCTTCTGTCAATATGCATTTAAATAGTGACTAACATAACTAAAAATACTTACTTTTTTTTTTGTAAAAATGTGTTGTACTTCTAAATAGCAGCCTTGTTTTTTCTATCATTTTTAAATAATATTAATATTCTATTTAATTTCAAAGTATTGAAGTCTTAAACATATGCTTTATATTTAAATTGTGAATAATGTATTTACAAAGTGTAGAGAAAACAATGTAAAACATAACATGTAGTGGGAGACGATGTAGTGGCAAAATAAAGTGTAGGCAGGTGATGTAGTGGTAGATAGTGTCACGGAGGTGATGTAAATGTAGGATAATGTAGTTGTTGGTGATACAGTAACCTACAACCGTTTAATGATTATTTTAACATAAATGCATCCATTTTTTCCCTTAAAAAGCTGGGGAAAAAGAATTCTCTCTCATATCCCCTTACGTTTTTGATAACCATAACACTAGGTTAGCAGTGTTATTTCCTAGTCTTTTTAATTTGCTCTCCACTTCTTAAATTCAAGCTCACCGCACTTTTTGGAGCTATGCCATTTCCATCTTCACAACTCAGAATCGTAGGAATAGTCCATAGAAACTGCATTTTCCCCCTTTCCCCAGTTACTGTGAAGCCCACTGTTAAAATGTAAAATATGAGTCCCTTGTTTTTTGATTAAGCTATGCGTCATCCATTTTTCACCCCTGCTCTGCTTTCAGCCTGGCTCTATCCTTGACACTGCATCTGTATAAACATGAGTAAAGAATCTAGATTGGGGCATTGTAGGCTGTGCATACATGCAGAGTCAGCACAAAAGAACAGCTGGCGTCTGCTTGGGGTTTTTCAGACAATGGTAAAGCCTCAAGTAAAGTTTACCCAGATAGCATATCTTTTTGTGCAGCTTCAGGACGCAACAATTGCACAAGGCACCAAGGCTGTCGATTCTTACCGGTACCTCATTTGTGTGTTTTTCCCAAAGCTCTATTTACCTCTGGGCGTCCCTTGTTTGTGATCTTTTGCTATAAAAACCCATGTAACCATCGTTCAGTGTGCTCTCTCCTCGAGTATCTCTATGGTGCTTGTCGGACGAGACCCCCATTCATGAATGCTAATAAATGACCTATGGTTTGTACTTCGCTCCAGTGTTGATTCCTCCTTACTTGTTAAGAACCCGTGGACGAAGTGGTGACCCTGCACCAGTGGATTATTATCTGCTTCCACAGCCTAGATATATTTCGATTTTGCCTCCATGACGATTTTAGGCAACATTTCAAGGTAAAACATCACAATGTTTTGTCCCTTTGTCAAGCCAGTGAGATCAGGGCACTCCAAATGAGCTATGGTGTAAAAGGATCCCGGTCTTGTATACAGGGCATACATTAATTATTTGGTTATGGGTGGCTTTACTTTCCTTTTGCCATAAAACTTGAAACTTCCTTTTGCCATAGTTCAAGACATTGGTACTGCTACAACCCTCAATACTTCCTATGGGCCGCCTTCAGAAGGGTACACGAGGCACACTCTGAGGCATACACACCATGGGTGGTGCTCACTCACATGGCTATGAAACAGAAGTGGTTTTATACATCTACACAACAGGAGTCCCAGCTCCTTCCATTACTCAGATGGCCAACAAAACAGTAAGCGAAATGCGAAGTGAACTCTTATGTAAATAATCACCAGAGGATTCACGTTTCTTTCCAAGAAGTTTATTTACTCATTATTCACTCTCAAGACGATGGCATCGGCACACAGGACAGGTGAAACACAGCTGCATCCTGCTTGGCTGTTGTCCCTCGAATCCCCCAGTTCCACCCTCATCGTTCCATCCCACATAATACATTCTAAGACTCGTGGGATAGAACGATGACAGTGACATGTTGAAAGCTATATCGATCAAGACACAACATGAACTCCGTTCCGCTGAGCCTTTCTGTATGCAGCAACAATTACTACACTGCTGCAAGAGGAGGTGGGCACACTTCTCACACCACAAAGCCACGTTGGTTTCAGTCACCACTCTCCCCGCATACCAGGGAAAACTGCCTTTCTTTGGCGCCAACGGCCAGCACTAATACCTCACCGTAAACACTATTTTTTTTGGGGGGGTGGGAGGGGTGAGGGGGATGAATTGTCAACACTATGCCTCTATAATTCAGTGCACATTAAAAAATAATACCATAAGCAGAGCTTCAAAGACTTATAGCATTTCGAGGCCCACTTCGTCAACCTTTAACCAACAAAATGCCATTGCATTTCTCTTAAAGCTTGAACACTGAAGCTGAATTGCATTACAAGTGTAGGCATGTTCACATTTTCCCCTATATCTATCTAGTACCCAGAAAGTGAGAGACTGATTTGGAGGAAAAAACGCACCTCTGTCAATAACTGTTATGATCTCCTAAAACAGTTCATCAAACACAAAACTTCCTTTGTCCGAAAATCAGATAGGTTCCTTAAAAAAAAAGTGCCCAAATTAGATAATGGGTTCCATAAAAATATATGTCCATGAAGAATATGTTTATTTACACCAGGGATCTCCAACCTTTTTTGTAACCAGAGCTACTTCTGTTCAATGAAAATGATCCAGAGCTACTAATACCGGCGATATAGTTGTTGCCACCCCATCCAAGATTGTCATCAGTGATCACATCAGTGCATTAGGCAGAGTTACCAGCAAGATTACCCTCCACATGGGTAATACATAGCCATTGCTGCACCCCTTGGCACCAAGGTATTAATGGGAGTATTAAAACTCTCCAACTCAATAACTTTCAATACATTTTGAAAATTCAAACATTTTTTTCCAAGCAACAGCTTATGAGTTCTGAAAATAAACATATTTTTACCTTAAATATATGCTTTTTAGGTCTCGCCTGGCGAAAGCAGCGCATGCGCTGCTCTAGCTATTGCGAGTACCTTTTGGAATCGATTCTGCCGAGGGCTTTCATGCACGCGTCTGCATGGACAAACATGGCTGCTCTTGCCATTTGTCCATAGCAAACAGCATGCGCGTGTCCGTACGGACTGTGGACTAGTCCGACGCCATCTTTATCCCAAGCTTTCCATTGTCATGGCAACTGTTAGGTCGTGCCTGGCGATAGCAGCGCATGGCCACTCTGAAAGCCTTACATGCACGCGTAGGGATGGACAAAGATGGCTGCTCTCACCATTTATCCAAACCTAACAGCATGCACGTGTACGTACGGACAGTGGACAGTCCGCCGCCATCTTGTGCCAATAGCTTTCTATTGTCATGGCAACCAAGCTTCTTATCAGAAGCTTCGTCACGCTGCCTTGTTTTTATAGCGCGAACTTCACCCGAAGGTATCGGGTAGCAGAGCGCTTCTATTTCTCCTTGCCGCACCAAATATTTCTCTTTGTCATCTCTTCTCTGTGTTTCTCTTTCTTTCTATTATCTTTCATTTGGTCTGTGTTTAACTCTTTCCTCTCCCTTCTCCCTACCCCTCTCTGCCGTATAGTGGCTTCCTCTCTATTAATTATTTTTTCACTTTGTGTTCGCACAGCTTTCTTCTTCATCTCTCTCTCTCTCTGTCGAGTGTTTTTTGCTCCACACTTTCATGCCTACTTTCGGGGACCCTCTCTTCTTTTCTCCTCAACAGAATCAACCGCAGCTGCGAACAAGGCGCATGCGAACACCACCAACTGCACCTGCAGTGCCCGTGAGCAATAAAAGATGCACCTGGGGTATCTGTGAGCACCAACTGCCCCTGCAGTGCATGTAAACACCCATAACTGCAACAGAGGCACCTTTTAGAACAACCGTGAGCCCCTAAGACACCAGTGTCCCTCCTGCGAGCAACACCATGTACCGAGGCACCGGCAAGCACCACTTGACTCCACCTGCAGTGCCTTGCATGCGCCAATAGCGCCTAGAGTGCTTGCAAGCATCACCCACTACAATTAATACCACCGCAGGTAAACCCCAGCCCAATAACTGGAGGACCTTTGGGCGCCACTAGTCGCACCTCTTTTACCTACAACCACTGTCCACTGCACGTGCTGCACCCGTGAGCGCCAGCAAATGCATTTGTGGCATATGTGTCAGTGAAAGGAACGATAAACGCTCCCTAGTGCTTCCTTAAACCACGATTCTACGTCTGTTGCGGATACACGTAGCAAGTCATGAGGATGTCCACGTGACCGCATTGGAGATTAATTCCCCTCATTTTCACGAGTTGATTCACGTGACCCTATGTGACTTTAAATGTGTCATTCTGTCCGTTCTCGGGCAGAGGTTTTTTTAGCACGTACTTTGTGGTAGGAGCAGGGCTTTAAGGGGGATGATAAAGCTGTGAGGTCTCTCCAAGGGGCGTGGCCGATGTAATTAAGGGCGTAGCTTAAAAACACCTACGCTAAATATGTGCGTTTTTCATTGCTTGCCGCCCGACTGGTGTTTTGATGCTCCTGTCATTGCATCCAGATATATAATGCAAGTAACAATACACCTGCAAGAAGCCAGGACTATTGCTTTGTCAATGGGTGTTAGTTGCATAAGATAAATAAACAACAAGTATGGCTTAGTTGTATAGAATATTGAAAATGCTTCAGTTCTGAAATGATGAGACTGAAAGAACAGTCTCTTTGAAGTTACATCAAAGCAGTGGAGGGTGGGACTGCTTCAAAGCTAAGATTGTTTTTCCACCCAAGGGTGAGGGCAAAAAATGGAGAGCCCGATATGGAGCTCTCTTAGCACCTGCTTTTTAGAATTGCCGGCGCTGAGCACCGGCAGGGCCCAGCTCACTTAAAGCCCGGGGTAGAAGATACAAACAAGCATTAAAAATGCAATAGGTCTCGCCGTTCATTAACTTAAAGCCATTTGCTTTGCTATACAATTCCATTAGCAAAGCAAATGGCTTTAACTTAATCAAAGGCAAGACCTATTGCATTTTCAATGCTTGTTTATTTTGGCATGCAAACAATAATTCAAACCTAGCAAAAGCTTATATTGCAGTAGGCTGGGCTGCACACAGGAGAGCTACTCACAAGGAGCTGGAGAGCTACTGAAAGCGGACGAGATGCTCGTTGGAGACGCCTAGTTTACACCTATATTCCAACTGTAACTAAAAAAAGTACAGCTAATCGTACCCAAATAAGAGAAACCTCAAAGAACAGGAGAGTGGTTTGGATTCTGAATATTCATGCACTAGGATGTTGTGAATAATCTAGTCTAATTCTCTCCTAGGCCTGGCAGGGCTTTAAGTGGGCCGGGTCCTGCTGGTGTCCAGCACCGGTAGTTCTAAAAAAAATAATTTAAAAAAAGGTGCCGAGATGGGTCTCTATCGGGCTCTCCATTTTTTCCCTCGCCCTCAGGGTGGAAAAAAAAAATCCTAACTACTGCTCACTGCCGTTGATGTAACTTCAGAGACTCGTTCTTTAACATTCTCATCCTTTTCAGAACTGAAACATTTTCAATGTTATATACAACAAAGCCATAGTTGTTGCTTATTTATCTTATGCAACTGGCAACCATTGACAAAGCCAATAGTCCTGGCTTGTTGTAGGCGTTGTATTATTTATCTGGATGCAATGACAGAAGCAGCAAAATACCAGTCGGACGGCACACTATGCTAAGCACAGATTTTTAGCTTACATATTGTTAAGTCATGCCCTTAATTACATCGGCCACGCCCCTTTGAGAGACCCTCCCCTCCCCCAGTTTATTTCATCCCACTTAAAGCCCCGAGGCCTGGATAATGAACCTAGGACCCACCGCATGATATTCTGCAACTTTCATTCTCAGCTAAACTCTTACCTGTAACCCATGAGGTTACAGCCTTTGGCACTATTATCCGCTCATATATTTTAGTAGCATGGAAAATTCTAATAAGGGTAGCAATTTTATTTGTTACTGGATATTTTTTACGGTTAAATTCTTTTTCTTCTTAGCGCTGGGAAGCTAGTTGATGGACCTGTAGGGCTCGACCTACGTACAACTCCTCTTGCAAATTCTTTGATCCAATTCGAATAGTCACCCACTGAGCCGTCTAAACCCGACTGAATCTATTAACATACATAATACCCACAACGGCATGTCCACAACAAGAAACTCAGAACTAACTGATGTGGATTAAATGGACAGTACAATAGTAGCAAACACAAACATCAGTAATAAAACAACTCTAGGTCTAATACCACCATCGTCATCAGATTCACTCAATACCTCCCTGATTATGAGCAATCCACCAAAAGTAGTAATGGGTATTACTGTCCCAAGCACAGAGACCAGGTAAAAACATGGTTAGGAACTCTTAACATCTTATCATGGAATCTCGAACGAATCAATTCTGTTATGTTATCTGTATCTTTATAGCGCGCTAATCATCCCCAAGGGTATCCAGGAGTTTGTGGTAGGTGTGTGAGGCCCGCGCTGGAGGGCTTATTCAAAGAGCCAGGTCTTAAGCTTCTTGCGGAACTGAAGAAGGGAGAAGGAGGAGGCTCGGATTTGTTATTGGAAATTATTGTGGCTGTTCAGGTAGGCAGGGCCCATGTTGTGAAGTGCTTTGTAGGTAACGGAGAAGAGATTGCAGTGTGCGCACTTGTGTATCAGTAACCAGTGGAGTTCCATTGGGTGAGGTGAGCATGACAAGGGAGGCTGAGGACAAGTCTGGCTGCTGCGTTGTAGTGATGGGGACTCGGGTGACCATTTTTCTGGTGCTGTCTGGTAGCCACTTGAAAATCTTCTGCATTCTCAGGATGTTAATGTAAGATGAAGCAACAGTCTTTACTTGTGCGGCAATGTCCCATACGTTGTCTATAATGATTCAGAGGTTTCTTGCTGTGAGCTTGGCACTGGGGGAAGGACCAAGATCCGTAGGCCAGCAGGTGGAGTTTCCATAGCGAGACATCTTTTCAAATACCACTTTGGTCTTGTTCGTGTTCAGTTTGAGTCAGTTAGACTTCATCCAGGTAACCACTTCTGTCATGCATGCAGTGAGCTTGTTACTAGTGTTGGGTGTTTTGCCCCAGAGGGACAGTATCAGTTGTGCGCCATCTGCTTATTTAAGGATGTTAATGTTGCAAGTCTGGACGATGTCTACCAGCAGTCATGTCTATGTGGAAGAGCATCAGAATGAGCGAGGAGCCCTGCGGGACTCCACAAATGAGTTCTTGTGCTTCAGAGGAGTAGGGTGGCATGTTGACGGTTTGGGTTCTTCTGGCGAGTCAAGTGCAGAGCAACTCAAGGGCGTGTCCCTGAATGCCCGTCTTGTGAAGTCATCAGCTCAGAATAGGGTGTGATACGGTGCCAAAGGCCACTGTCGAGGATCATCCAGATGTCATCCAATCCTCCTAAGACAAAGGTGTGATGGGTGAAAGGGTCCGACAGGGGCCCCACAGAGTGCATAGTCTTCATGATTGCTGCGGTTTCCTCTGTGCTGATGGTATCCCATGGGTTTATTGTGTTTTTTTCAGTTGTCAACGGGAGACTTATGGTGAGATTTAAGGGGTCTGGTTTTATGGTGAAGTTGGTGTATATTGTTGTGATCGTGCTGGAGAAGATGTTTGCAAGGTCATTACACGGGTCTTAAATTGGGTTGATGCTGATGGCGGCTGCTGTGGGTGTGGTGAAATCCTTGACAAGTGCCAAGATTTCTGTTCTGCTGCTGGAGCTGGCGTCTATCTGTTCGGCTAGAGCCTTCCTCTTGGTTTCTCGGATTAGCGGATGGTATTTCCTGAGGGTGGCTTTGAAAGTGTCTTTTTCCACTTCTCCTAGGCTGATTCTCTATTTCTGTTCCAATTGTTTGCAATGTTGTTTGGCCATTCTGAGGTCTTCAGTGTGCCAGCAGGTTGGTGTTCTTGTTTTTGTTGTGAGGCTTTGTCTGTGGGTAGCCAGGGTGTCGGTGCAGTCAATGATCCACTTGCTGAAATTTTCGATCTTGCATGCTAGGTGGCCTGTGGGTTCTGATTTGTTTTGTGGAGGACAGGAGCCCAATCCACTTCTGCTAGATTGGTCCAGTGGCGGCGCACTGGAACAGCTGTGGGGGTTCTTCTGTGTTGGTGCATGTTGATTGTGAAACTTGCTATGGCGTGATCGGTCCAGGTGACAGGCCTAGGTGTGTTGATCGTGATGTTGTTGAAGACAGAGTCTAGGATGTGTCCGAAGGATTGGGTGGGGTCTGTGATGTGTTGGGTTAGGCCTAGGTTGCCAAGGCTGTCTAGGAGTGCAGTTGACTTGGGTTCAGTCCAATGATCTAGATGGAAATGGAGGCCGCCCATGAGGATAAATGAGCTGGAGTTAAGGGCTAGTGAGGCGATGAAGTCCGTAATGTTGCTTGTGAAATTGGCTTGTGTGCCGTTGGGGGAAGGGGGTGAAAGGGGGTGGACAGTAGATCAGGGTTCCGCCCAGGGTGAAATTTGCTGCGATTTGTATTTTAAAGTTGAGATGCTGAGGCGCTAGGTGGCGCTCGTGTGGAATGGCCGAACTCACGTAAGGCTCCCGCAGTCCGATGCTATTATCCTTCAAAAGATCCTAATCTAGTGGAAGTAAGATCGCACAGATGATCGCTGGGTGCAAGTAAACAACTGAAGAGGCGACAGCCCAATCTAGAGGAAAATCGGTGCCGGACTTCACCTTCAATCGGCATTCGGAGGGCTCAGCGTGGAAGGGCCTGAGAGGAATGGAACTGACAATCGGCGCCAGAGTCAACGGGAGCGCCGAGGTCCCCCTCGTGGAATACAGGCCGAGGGAGCAGAGCATTCAGAAGCGGATGGCGCGGTGAGTGCACTGCGAAAAACGGCACGGCTCCGAGATTAGGAAGCTGGCAATAATAGCTCAAAGGGAAGCGCTGACATCGGATGCAGTGAATGCTCTGACAGCACGACATACCGAAGGAATTGGGAGGCCCGGCGTGCAAGGAGGGATACATCGCCAATCGTGAGGGAGGAGACACAGTGACATGAGCGCGCTAAAGGCCGCAGGCTGAAACCATGCAGTGGGCATCCTGCCACCCCCAAGTTTAAACGACCAGGTGCACTGGCTAAGCGCAAATATGAGAGAAGAGATGGCGCAGCACAAACTCTGAGCGCTGATACGAACGACCTACGGACACAGAGAAACGGCGGTAGGTGCAGCGCGCATGGGCTTGGGAGGTGACTGCAAGGAGGCGGAGGTGCGTAATAAGACTGACACTGCACGAGGCGAGAGCTCTCTTCCCCTGGGGCGAGCAGTATGATATCACACGCAGGAAGAAGGCTATGACTATAAGGGGCAGCACGGTGGAAGACCGGCGATGGTGGAGCTCCGTACGAGCTACTGAATGACGGAGCAGGTAACTCACAAACACGGCAAGAAAGGGCGCTAAGAAGGAAGGAGGAGAGGCGCAGCAATAATTGGACAGGGCACAGATTCAATTAAGCAGACCTACAACAATATAGAGCAACGTGGTGAGGAGCCCTGTGAGAGCGACAACAGTGATAGAGTGTACACACTCGCTGAGTGGTATTCGGCAACTTGGCATTGCAGACTTCTGCCATTGAGAGGAGACTGCAATAGCACGAACACTACCCAAACCCTGCACTCCATAACTGATAGCTCCACGCAGGAACGAACATACGTATTTGCAGACAGGGATGGGGAAACCGGACGCAAAACAACCGCGCCTCCATTTTGAGCCAAAGAAGGCCACACGATCTCAACAGTCAGAAGTGGATACAGGACTAGAACCCTTAATGGCTGGGTCTAACACCTCACCGGAAGATGACATGAAAACGCTCATGCTTGAAGTGCGACAAGGATTGGCTACCCTGGCGGACAAAATGGATGCCATGAACACACGCATGGACAATGTTGTCCACAAAATAGAACAGCATGATGAACGACTGAAAGAGGCGGAACAACGCATTTCTGACAATGAAGATGCTACGACGAACCTACAGGGTAATGTGGCACAAATGGACAAGCTATTGAAAATAATTGCGGCCAAAAATGAGGACATTGAAGCCAGGAGCCGGAGGAACAACATACGAGTCCTGGGAATACCAGAAAGTGCCAATACTGGGAAAATGGAACTGTACATAGAAAAGATGCTGCTTGCGGTAATGGGTGCGGAAGCGCTATCCCCTCAATTCATAGTGGAGAGGGCGCACCGAGCCCTAGGTCCGAGGCCCCCGCCTGGCACTACACCACGCCCAATTATAGCCCGACTCCTCAACTATAGAGACCGTGATGCTGCCCTACGCATCGCCCGGGAGAAGAAACAACTGCATTATGATGGGGTGCCCTTCGCCATTTATCCTGACTTTACAGCCATGGTGCAAGAGGATAGGAGGCGCTTCTTGCCCGTCAAACAAAAACTGAGACAAGCGCAAGTAGACTATGCACTTCTCTACCCGGCGCGACTGCGGATAACACACCAAGGCAAACAAGTGATATATACAAAACCCCAACAGGTGGAAGAATTCCTAAAACAACTGAAGACACAAAAGGACACAAGGCCGACTCCTGAGGACATGCGGCAAACGGACACACCAGAAATAGGCCGCCAGCAGAAGGAATAATAAATTTATAGGCGGTAAGGAGACCTACACTGCGGGTCAGAAGTACCGAATCTGAATAGATGTGCACAACCCACTCGAGCAACAGACGCTAAGAAAGCACCGAAATGTCAACAAAAGATAGGTACCACTGAACAAATATCGTCGGACGCCTGCCGGCCCCTGCAGAGGCGAACAGTCCCAGCTTGGCGCCTAGGGGCAGGAGGAATACCGATGAGCCACCTACATAAAGCCCTCAAACGGGAGATCCCTTATTGACTCACGAAGTATTGAATTGTTAATCGAACGTAACTCACCATTTGCGGAGAGGTACAGGTTGGGAACAAGGGAGGGGGTGGGAAGGGTTTCTCTGGCATGATTGGGATGCCTCAGTGGGAGGGGGTGGGAGGGGTGTTGAATGTTAGAAATGTTGGTCAGAATATGTTTCAACAAGCAGGACAGGCAAACGAGCAATTAAGTGCTGTACCAAAGACGGGGATACATAGCCTGGGTGGTCCTATCGGGAACAATGGAGACTACGGGTGAGACAACACACTCACAGCAAGTGGGAATAGTAACATGGAACGTCAGAGGACTAGGAGACCCAAGAAAACGTAGGCAGATTCTAGGATACCTTGATCGACACCACATACAGGTAGCCATGCTGCAAGAAACTCACATTCATCCACAACAACCCTCCACATTTGCACATACATGGGCTGAACATAGGATCTTCTCATCGTACTCTACATATGCGAGGGGCACAGCGATCATTATAAAAAAACACACCCCATTCAGCTTCATGGGAGCGCAGCCGGACCCCCAGGGCAGATACGTACTGGTGTGGGGTCGCCTGGGCACAGATTCGGTCACCCTAGCATGTTGCTATGGCCCAAATGTAGATACGCCTGAATTTTTCGCTACACTGTGGGGGAAGATACTAGGCATTGGATCGACCCACATCATATGGGGGGGAGACTTTAATGTTGCACTGAATCCAGCCATTGACCGCTCAAACACCGCGCCGCATCATTACACTAGAACACAGAACATAATGCAGGAGATTCTGAGGGAGGGGAATCTCATAGATACCTGGAGACAGCAACATCACACTACCCGGGAGGGAACACACTTTAACACACAGGCTGCAACATGGGCCAGAATAGATTACTGCTTAGTCTCCAAAGGACTAGTGCCGGCTATACAAAATGTAATACATTTGGCAAGGACATACTCGGATCACTCACCGGTGCACCTTCAGATTCTACCACCAGGATATGATATGCCCAGACGCAACTGGAGATTACAACCCACTGCGCTATTAGATGAAGTCTTTCATAGCGAACTAGGAGAGGAGATTAGAGATTTTTTTCAACGGAATAGAGGCTCCGTAGACTCGGTAGAGATCATATGGGAGGCCTTCAAGGTAACAATCAGAGGGTTTTGGATCTCCAAAAGTTTTGGGATACTCCGGGATATACAAAGATCACTGCAAAAACTAGAAAGAGAGATCAAGACGCTGGAGACTAAAACGGCCAATGGGGGTGCAGAGCGAACACATATAGAAATCAGAGAGAAACTGACAGACTACATGGAAACCGCTGCAAGAGAGGTAAAGTTCAAAGGGAAATACTGGCAAGCCCGGAAATACGGGGAGGAAAAAGACCCGGGAAGTCCTTAGCAGACATGATTAGGAAACCACGCTGTACACAATATGTCATAGAGATAGAGGGGGCTACGGGAGAGACATACAGAGACACGACGGAGATCTTGACAGCATTCACGACACATTATTCCGCATTATACACATCGCAGCGACAGGGTGGCCTCGAAATGGATAGTTTCCTGGGAGACGTGGCGCTGGGATGGCTGGAGGATAATCAGAGAGAATTTCTCAGCGCTCCACTTGAAATCGATGAAATTCGAATGGCCATAATGCAACAAAAATCCAGTAAGGCCCCAGGCCTTGATGGCCTATCGGCCGAATTTTATAAAACATACATAGATATTATGGCCCCAGTACTGAAGGAAGTATTTGAGGAATCCCTAGAACGCGAGGTGCTCCCCCCATCCATGAGGGAGGCTCTGATCACATCATTGCTTAAACCCGGCAAGACCTCCACTTCCTGTGACTCATATAGACCACTATCACTTTTAAACTGCGACACGAAAATACTTGCAAAGGTCATAGCCAATAGATTAATCCTACTAATAGACAAATTGGTACTGCCGGATCAATCAGGTTTTGTTCCCGGGCGCGCAACAACACATAACCTCCGAACCTTATTCTCAATATTTCAAAATATCTCACCTGAGCTCCCGATGGCAGCAGTGTTCTTGGATGCCACAAAGGCATTCGATTCAATAGAATGGGACTACCTTATAGCACTATTACAACGCATGGGTTTTCCTGCTGCGTTTGTGGCCTGGATTAAACTACTGTACCAGCGCCCCACAGCTAGAGTGCTCATGAATGGACATACGTCGGCAACGATTCCCATCTCGAGAGGCACTAGACAGGGATGCCCGCTATCACCCTTGCTGTTTGCACTCACAATTGAACCATTGGCGTGTAAATTGAGACAGCAGCACCAGGAGAAAGCATTGAGGTGTAATTTGCGGCAGATCCTGATATCCCTCTATGCGGATGATATGACGTTATACGTCAGAGACCCCCAAAATAACGTTAATGCATTGCTACGAGAATTTATAAGTTTTGGATATCTTTCAGGAGTACACATCAATTGGGCAAAATCACAGATCTTCCCACTCACGCCGGCGGTTACAAAATTTGACCTAGATTACCCATTAGAGTGGTGTGAGTCCGATCTGCGATACTTAGGGATCCGACTTGGGGGTAACAGAGAGGAGATAATCCGCCTTAATTATGGCACAGCCATTGAGCGCCTCGCTAGTAACATCACACGGTGGATCGCTTTACCACTATCGATGGCTGGTAGGGCATCCTTAATAAAAATGGTAATACTCCCTCAATTTTTATACCCATTTATGAATATCCCATATAACCCTGGGCGCCAATTTTTTAAGACACTACGCACAGAACTGCTGAAGTTATTCTGGGGAGGTAAACAACCCCGGATAAAATGGTCAGTACTAACCAAACCTTATGGACAAGGGGGTTTGATATACCGGATTTTGAACTATACTTTGAATGTGCACAGGCACATTATGCCTATTTCTGGATTAACCCTCCCAACTACATGCCACAAATTGCGGTGGAACACTGGCTGGCTGACCCGATACCACTCGACGGAATGCTGTATATACTACCACGGGCCAGAAATGTAGAACCCACAACAATCACCAGCACGGTCGACGCCTGGCGTAGCCTAAGCAAACGGCTGGGGAATCAAACCATATACTCGCCCATACTGCCCCTTTCCTATCATCCACAGATGCCACTACTCCAAGAAAGGGGGTTTCAAAGATTATGCGAAAAAGTGAAAATCGCCAAATGGGGGATCTCTTTAGGAACGGCAAGTTCTGCACGGTGGAGCAATTCTTTCAAGGCTCACAATATACCCCATTAGAGTTATTTTTGTACATACGGTTGAAACAAGGAATGCGCACCATTGTACCAGAGTTCCCTGGAGAACCCGCATACTTGGTACCCCTCCATAATATGCTGCAAACCACAAGCCCAGGGCATCTAGTCTCTACACTATACCATGGCACACGCGCGTTACAAACTGACCCAGAACACACTGCATTAACACAATGGAACACAGATTTGGGTGTCGACCTCACACCCGAACAATGGACATATTGCTGCCTACAAACTGCAAGTATATCTGCTAGCTGCAGACTTCGAATTATACATTATAAATTCATTCAAAGGTTCTACTGTACCCCGGTGAAGCTTTACCGGTTTAAACTAAGGGAAACAGATAACTGTGATCGCTGTGGCAGCCCGGGAGCTGGGTTTATACACTTAGCCTGGGAATGCCCACGTGTATTGGAGTACTGGACACAAGTATTCGAAGCCATAACGCAGATGACATCTATCACAATAGAGCGCAGTCCATTAGTAGCAATATTGGGGTACACTGAACAAATCCCGAAACCATACCGTCGATATGTCACAATTACCTTACTGCTAGCAAAACGCAGAGTGGCATGCAGGTGGGGTAGAGGACGTGCCCCTAAATTTAAGGACTGGCTAGAGGACTTAATTTACTGTCAGGAACAGGTTACTATATATGCAGAAACATTGCCGCGGAGCTCACGGCCTAAAGACATATGGAGCCCTCTTACACAATATTTACTCATACGCGATGCTGAAGAAACACCACCTGAGGAAAGGGAAGAAATAGCTCACATAGCATCCAGCAACACACCTAGGTTGTAACATGCTGCACACGGTAATGCAATAAGATTAAGAATAACGGAATGACGACTTGGTGACTGTACCAGTAACAATGCATAAAATGGTCTTGAAGAAATTGGCTGGAGATATGAGATCGAGATAGCCATGCCCCATGGTCTGAAACTTCCATGTTCCTATAAGGATAGGAAAACGAGGCCATAGGCCTGGTGGACCCCTACCTAAGTCAGTTATCTGATAAAGTTGTTAGATTAAGCAAACACACTGCCCCGAATGTATACTGTGATGAAATGTCTGCATAGTACAATGTAACATGATGTATTAATTGCCTGTCGTACACTGGAAGCCTTGTTATGTATATGGAAAATCAATAAATAAAGTTTAAAAAAAAAAAAAAAGTTGAGATGCTCCATGTAGTTTGTTCCGGCATGACCAAGTTCTGTGATGGTGGCACAGCTGTAAATGTCTTTAAAATGATGGCGATTCCTCCTCTGGGCCTGTGTTGGCAGTCTTGTCTGGCGATCTTGTATCTGGCAGGGATGGCAGCAGTGATGTCCGGTGTTTATGCTGCGGTCAGTCAAGTTTCCGTGAGAAAAATAAGAAGTCAGGGGTGGTGGTGTCCAGTAGGTCCTAGATTGTCGTAGCATGCTTCCTGAGCGAGCAGGTGTCAAGAAGCATGCATGATATTGGTGTGTGTGTGTTTGCTGGCGGGTGTTCATGTGGGTGTGGTGGATGTATTCTTGATGTGTGTTGGAGCTGCGGGTGTAGTTATACAGGTGAAGTGGTAGGAGGAGCCTAAAATAGCTGATCTCTAAAGGGTCATATTTGTAAATCAACATTATACATGCATATTCCAAGAAACATGAATTACTAGTCCTGTGTTTCAGGCATATTAGTATTAAAGCACAAACAAAGGGAGCAGGCAATCCATATAATGGGCTAATCCTGTGGGTAAAAATTGATCACTAAATTGCAAAATTAATCAGCTAAATATTAATTCTCATGATAGCTTAGGAGTCATTGTAACGTCCCATTTTGGGTGGAATTATTTTTATCTATAACATCCACAAACGCAGTGTAAGCGACAATGGAGAATCTGAAACGCGAATACAACTAGAGATGCATAGGGAAATGTATATGGAACAAGGCCCCACAATTGCTGAAGCTTCTTAATGTCACTTTCAGGCTCTCAGTCAGTGAAGATAGATCACTCGCAGAAGAGGATGACAAGAAGTGGGCTAACCCCCATCTTGAACTACGTCCTATAAAGAAATGGTCGCCTATTGCAGAACGGATAACATCATTAACTATAAGTTGGGACTAATGGCATGCATTGACTGTACTCACACAGACATCAACGATCACCACACCTATAACAAGATCAACTGCATGAGCAGGATTGAATATACCCGGATAGATTTACAAATATGGAGAGGTGGGCTATACATATGTCGAGAATTGAAAGGAAAGATAGTGATCACAATGCTTTACATCTTATAATGAGGAATATCCTCAAGCATTCAGCAGGCCTCTCTGACCCGTCACTAACCAGGGTTTAGTTTAGTTTATTAATAAATTGCATAGTTACTTAAAACCATTGCAAAAATAAATAATTTTTTAATACATGGTACATTTTTTCCCTTAAAATTATACAAAAATAGATACAATAAAACATGTTTAAAACGGCACATTGCAAATTTAAATTTTTGGATTCTGTAGCCCCCATCAATCTGGTTGTACCCACGGAGATGGTTGATGTTAGCCATCAGTTAGTTCTGGTTATATATGTATAATAAAGTAAGAGTGCGGAAAATGCGGCCAGTATTATCCTCCTATGTTCAGGGTTTGAGGGGGGGTGGAGGGGAGTTGATTCCAATTTTGATGGGGCACGTTTGTTTCGGCAGGCCTAGGGATTGTGCTATGTAGCAGTCTTTTCTCCACCTTCAGCATGAATTTAACAAAACGACAATTCAGCTCGGGGTCCTCTGGGTCAAAACAGGCCAGCACTGCCTGCCTTCGCGAACATATTCCTCTTTGAATAAAAGGTATTTTCAATAACTGTCTCCTTTCACCAGGGCTTTAAGTGGGGAAAAAAAACTGGGGGTGCTCTAAAAGGGGCGTGACAAATTTCGTAAAGGGGTGTGGCCTATCCGAGTAGGGGCGTGGTCTAAATCAAGATAACTAGTATTGTGTGCTTAAGAAAATCATGAAGTCGCATCCAGCAAAGGATAATAAAATAGGCAAAAGGGTATATTTATTAAGTATAAGCCATAAAATACCAAACACTTTAAAAAACATGTAAAAATTATTTACATTACTTAGAAATCTATTGCAGGATTTCCCAAAACCCTTGAAGATATTCACTGTGTCTATTTTGCTGGGGTTTCTCACAACAATTTTCTTCAGCAGACCTTCAACCTTTTGCCAGCCAACTCTTTACATACAGCTTTGCGTCAAATGTTTCAAATGGAGGACCATTGAGTTTTACCCATAAGCATGAAGAAATGGTCTCTTCAAGAAGAGAGGCCCTTGTTGGACAAGCAATTAAGTTCATTGCGCTGAAACCTCTCTCGCAATCCGCATTACTTGCTGACAGGGTTTCCATGCAAACTACTAACTTTTTTAATGCTTCAGGGGTTTTCTGTCCACCAAAATCTTTGAAAAGTCTAAAAGCTTGGATAGTATCTCTTGCTGGCAGCTGAAACTCTGAACACAGTTTCTGGATATCTGTTTCACCATAAAGAATGCATTCATCACCAGAAGGCAAGTTGCCTGCATCTAGCACACTGAAGCTGGCTATAAGTTCTTTCTCAGAATCCGGGGCACATCGTTTATTGATATTTACAGACAGACTTTGGTAAAACTGATTTTGATTAAGGGCAACAGAGTTACTTCTACCATGGAAAAGAGGAACATTCTTGAATTTGCCCTCGTCAACTGCTCTCTGAGCCGCAGAAGCAAACTCCCTGGTGAGTCCTTCATTGCTCTAAATATACGTACTTGACTAACCAAAAGTCTGTGGGCATTAACAATTGTAATGTCCCTCCTCTGTAAGGAGAGTGATAAGTCTTTGAGCTCCAGAAGTGCATCACACATTACCCCCAAATCTACCTTTGACCTTTGAGGCCCGAAAATAGAGCCCCATAGAGACCCCTTTCGAGGCCCCCAAAAAAAAACTGGGGGTGCTCAGACCCCCACAGACCCCCCCCCCCCACTTAAAGCCCTGCCTTTCACCCTGTACCACGTTACAGGTGGAGACTAAGTGAAAGAGGTCTTCCTTCCCAGCCCCACACAGGCGACAGGTGTCAGTGAGTTTTTCTCGTAACCAGGGTGGATGTTGAGCTTTTGTAGGTAAAAGACCCTGATGATATTTTAAGAACTGCAGCTTGACTTTGGCTGGGTATCCTGTGGTGAAGTAGTTCTGTGGTACGAAGTGTTTGTAGTTTTTCAATGTCATCCATCTGTGAGCTCTGTTTGATAACGAGGCCTTGTCCTCCATGACGGAGCAGATTCTTTGGGCCTTCCAAACCATCCGTTTGAATACCTGATGACTAATGGGTGTATCCCAAAGTTGCGTGAGCCCTGTGAGTTCAAGTGTTTCTTGTAAATAGGCCCTAGCCGGTGACAGTTCGTGCTCCTGCAACTCCTTACATAGCAGGTGGTCAGTGTGTTTGGCTCTGCTTTGCTGATCTTATTCCAGCATATTAAATATGCCCCACGTCTGGCTAGTGACTGTTTTAGCAACCCGAAGTCCAGTCGAATCTGTGCAGGTGAGGTGAGCCGTGGAAGTGAAGATAATTCTCTAGACACATACCATTGTGTTTTCCAAGACTTTGGCATCCCGGCCTCTTAGCAATTCACTACCGTATGAGGTCGTTGGTATGAGTTTTGCTCATGTTACTTCAAGTAGAGGCATCAGAGAAGGCTCAGCCAGTTTTTTCTTCAGGTTGTAAAGTGTTACAGCCAGCTAGCCCTTTACTTTGTATAGCCTCCTTCTGGACTGCAAAGGAGCCTTTTTTGTCGAAGATGACCCCTAGATATTTATACTCATTCGTGCTTTTTATCTTCCCATGACTGTGTTCGCGTTTTCCTACAGTTGAATTCCATGGTCTTAGTTTTTCCGAGGTTGATGGTCAAGCCATTTGCAAGGGAGTAAGCCTTCCTGGTGTCTAGCAGCTGCTGAAGCCCCACCTAAGTGCGGCTGACCAGTACCATGTCATCGGCGTAGAGGAAGCTGTGCCACCTAACTTTGGACCATGGGACCATGGGAGTTACAGGATTGTAGTTGCTCCATTAGGTCCGCCAGAAACAGATTAAAAAGCGTTGGTGCCAGAACGCACCCCTGCTTTAATCCATGGAAGGTTGAAATTTCCCTGGAGAGATGCGTTCCGGCACCGAGCTTTATCACACCCATGTATCCTTGTGGAGCATGATTGGCATGTTCAGCAGGCCTTGAGGTATTTTCCAGCTTGCTAACTTACGCCATAACCTTCTTCAGTCAACATTGTCAAAGGCCGCTATGAAGCAGAAATATAATAGTGTTTTAGTGCCACGTGCAGCGTCCTTTAAAAAAAGAGATTGCCAGTATATTTGCTGTTGTGCCAGACGATTTTGAGAACCTTGTCTGAACGGGATGATGATGTTGCTGGTGGCACATAGTGGTAGTTCCTCGAGTAGGGTTCTGGCTAAATATTTGGCCTTATTGTCAAACAGGGCGATTAAGCGATAATTGGCTGGAAATGATCTGTCGCCCCCCTTGAAGACTGGTGATAAGACCGAGCCCCTCCACAAGGTAAGCAGGAGGCCTGTGCTCCTAATCTGTGAGAATACCTGTGCCAGGATTTCTGCTCAAAGAGCTGGGTTGTGTTGAACACCGTCGGAGGGATGCCATTGGGGCCCGGTGCTCCTTCCCTCCTCCTTTTGGCTATCTGCCTCATGATGTTCTCTGTGCTCACATCGTTGGGCTCTTCGGTTGGTTTCGAGGATGCGGTTACCTGTGCATCCTGCTGGAGACTGTCTGTCTTTGGGTGGTTAAAATGGTCTTTTAAAAACTGTGCCCATGTCGCTTCAGGGATGCAGGAATAAATTCCTTCTTAGTCGGGCCAGAGGAGATGGTTAATAGAGGCCCAAAATCTCGAGCTATCATTGCGTTTTAAGTCTGTGTGCAGTTTTGGCCCAAAGTTTGTCGTTTTGTGCTCTTTTTATGGCCCATTTCAGTTTTTTTAACTGA
Source organism: Calotriton arnoldi (assembly GCA_963921515.1). Classification (NCBI taxonomy): domain Eukaryota; kingdom Metazoa; phylum Chordata; class Amphibia; order Caudata; family Salamandridae; genus Calotriton; species Calotriton arnoldi. Next base: position 853,667 of record CAWUFW010005817.1, read on the forward strand.
GTTTTGTGTTGTCTTAAAGCCACTAGGGCGATCGCGTCTCCCGGTCTTTTCCGCAAGATACGCAGAGTCTTATTTACTGTGGTTTTGAGCTGCCCGAGTCTGGTTTCCTGTGTTGTGTTCTTTTTCCCGTGAGGGTTTTGTGGGAAGGCTTTGGTGTGATCGCTTTTGCATGTGCGTCCTGAAGTGTTACTACAAGAGACTCCCAGTTTGATACCACGTCGTTGTCTCCACCCCATAATTTCTGAAGAGTGTCTGCTGCTACTGTGGGCAGTTGCACAATGATGGCTGGGATGATCTTGATTAGTTTGTAGTTAATTGTATAAGTTGTCTCCATTGTCATCCTGACTTGTTTTGGGATGGATAGATTTGAAGAGAAGGATACCTCTTGCGGGAGATGGTCACACCCAGTTCTATCTCTGATTTGATGTGTAAACGTGTTGAAATAGTGGGAGGGTCACAAAGATGTAATCCAGAGTTGTGCTTGTTCTGTTGGAATGATATGTGGCAGCTGGTGGATTGTCTCCTGTGAAGTGAATCGGCTGTTCAGTGCCCTGAAGCTTAGATGTTCGAGGTCATCCAGCAGGCAGTCGTTTTTTTGAATGGGACCCAAATGTATTTCTACCTTGCACAGCAATCTCCCAAAGAGCAATTTGGGCTGTTGCTAGGGTGCCTAATAGGTGCAGATTGAAATCCCTGGAGATGACAAGATATGTGTAGCCGTCCTCTTCTATGACCCTGGTTACTTCCTTCACTCGTTTCCTGCAGTCTTGCTTTTTGGTGTAAATAGGTATTGATAAGGATTACGTCGACCACTATATTGTTAATTGGTATGGTGCATTTCGTTGCGCACATACCAGGAGTTGTGACATCCAGGGCTGTTGCAGAGGCTATGCTTGCTATTGAGATTTAGGTTGCCAAGCCGCCCAAAAGGTGACCATGTTTTGCTCGTTTCACAATGGGATGAAAAAGTTAGAAAAGCCTTGAATGTGGATAGGTTCGACCAGCCACGTCTCTTGCAGGAGGATGACATCAAATGACTTCAGATAATAGTGTAAGTCAGGGTCAGATAACTTTGTGGTGAGACCGTTTATATTCTAAGAGTACATGAAGAATAGGCAGGTGCTGGTTCCATCCTGTGGCTCCTGTGCCGATTACGGTCACTATGTCAGTGGAGAGCAACTGATTGTTCTCACAATGACCCTTGCAGCATCATTTGATAGTTCAATACCAGTACATACTATTCTCCAGTGGTTTTTATGTGCTGTATGTTCTCTAGCCGAGGGGCCCCTTCAGCACCGAGGAGGTTGTCTTCTGCACCCAGAGTGGCCCTCTTGCAAGGCCAGAGGGGAGAAGAGGTAGGGGGTATCCTGGTTCATATCGTGGGGTAATCTTTATTGCACGCCTTTTGAAAGTGGGCCCTTCTGTGAAGACTCTTTTTGCGTAGGCCATATAGTCTTGGTTAATTCCCCACCCGGGGCTTCTTCGGAGCGTTCAAACTGAATTACCTCAAGGTCCTTTGAGCTCAGGTCACATAGCGCTGGGATTTCTGATAGTAGCCTAAGGATATTGCCCCTGTTTAGGGCATAGTGGTTCCTCTGGAGGCATATTCCGGTATAAAATGTTGTACTGTGGTGTTGTCTCGATTATCCCTGGCAGTCCCCAGAAGGTGTTCATGTTCCTGTTGTGCTCGGAGTGCAATTGGTATGGTATCTTGTGGGATTTCTCCAGGCATATTGGTTTCAGATGCACCCCTGAGTGCTTTGCTTTGGAGAATGCCGGTATTCAGCAAAGATTCTTGATGTAGGTTTGTTGATAAATACAGCTGTGCACCCATGTGTTGAGAACAATCATTCCTTATCGTGATTGTGTTTGCGGAGTCCGTCCCAATTGTGGATCCACTTATGTATGTGAGGCTTGATGGTCCATTCCGCCTGATCTTGCCGATGGGTTAAAGAGGGGGTACACTCTCTCTTAGTCAACGAGTTTTTTGTTCTGACCTTTTCTCCTTTGTGTTCGTCTGGATTTGGCATTGTTCATTGTGCTCCCTTCCCCCATTAGACCCTGTTTGGGGAACAGCTATATCTGCCGGCCAATCTGATGTTATTTCACCTGGAGCTGTACTACTGCAGGCACCGCCTGTGTTTGGTGCCTCCCTGTTTGGGTCCCCCTCAGTCCCTGGGGCTGCTGCTATCGGTTGAACTGAATTTACGCACCCACTGATGCCTTCAGTTGCTTGTATGGGCCGTGAGGGTAGTTATGTTTTGGTCTGAAAGTCCCACCACAGTTTGTTGGTCCCCATGTGTCGTTGGATATTGTTTGAAACCAATTATGAAATCATTCAGCATTGTAGGGAGTGTCGACAGCTTATCGACAATGCTTGTACAGGGACAGTTCATTTGGATGAATGTGGTGTCAGACTGTACTTGCTTGATCATAGAGTTTAATTCCCCTAGACGGCCAGGGTAATGAGTAGTGAAAGCTGAATATCAATCTTAATCGATTGGTACTGCAGTGCCTCCACAGATAATTGTACCGTGTTCAGGAGGGACACCCATACATTGTTTGGGGTTGGTTGTTGCTCCCCGACTGCTTTTGATATACTGCCTTCAAGGCTATTTTGAGAGCTGGTCTGCTGTAGAAAACGGAGTTGTTGCTCAGTGTCGTGAGAGTAAGTTGCCAGTATTTCCTCCCATTCTGGTGTTTTTAAATACAAGAGTGCCTCGCAATCCTTTTCTTCTGTGTCATCTTTGGCTCTAAGGGGTCCTAGGGGTGATACACCTGGGCTGCCAGGTGGAGTATTGAAGCTTGGTGTGCTGTACGAATTGCCTGTGCTGGTGAAGTCAGCTGAGCCTGCATCTGGGTCTGTATTCAACCAGTGGAGACCTTGCATTCCCCTGCTTGCTTGTGAGCTGGGGAAGCACCCATTGTCTTCTCCGCAGGGGTTGTCTGGGCTGCTTTAGATTCTTCCCTCCTTTTTTGGGGGGCGGGGGGTTCAACAGCCCTGTCAATCTCCAGCTTTTCTCATCGCTGTTTTGTAAGGGTTTTGAGGAGACACTTGACTGTTGGTCAGGAGTCTCAGGAAAGGGTAATTGGACCAAGGCTGTTTTAGTGTTGTTAAAGGTAACCGTCGAAGGTGGGGGTAGGGGTGTTTGGAGTCCCGTGAGCTTTTCATTACTTGAAAACATCGCTGAGCTGGCGTTCTTTAGGAAGCTGAATTTTGTGTAAATTTTCAGCTATTTTTGGTAGGCAGCAAGCTGGTTTGTGTATGGGGAGTAATTTCCTAGAGCCCCAGGGTCCCCCATTGCCTTATCCTCTTGACTGAGAAGGTTAATTAGGGGACGTTCGTCTGATCTTGAAGTGGGCTTTGTTTTAGTTCTTACTTGCTTTGTTGCCTGGGCGGTAAAGTTGTTCTCTTTGCCACATTTCCTCCTTGTGGCAGCTGGAGAGGCCTCCCCCCTGACCTTCCCGGACCTCATGATTAGACCCGATGCCTGAAGGGACCCTGGTTGATGATTGATTGGTGCCCCGGCGCTGCCTCTCTCCTGACTCTCAGCAGGTCCTGCTGTATTAGTGAGGGGGGTACGAGCCCGCGGAGTGATCTGCGTGGGTTTCAACCCTGCGACTGTCATTCTATCACCACTGGTAGTTTAGACGTGTAGAGGCCTGTTAGGTTTGGGAGTTCTGTCGGCAGGTTGAATCAGCTGGCTTCTAGTTGCTGGTTGCTGTGACTCAGTGCCACCACTCCCCCTCAATGGGCACTCTAGGACTCTTGGGCATCCTTGGGTCAGTACTTTTCACAGAGGGGGGGGCACGAGCACGCTGGTGGCTTATTATTTGGTCTATGATGGCTTACATGACCAGTCTGTCCTGCTGCTTTTTTCAGATTGCGGGCCGTAGGTGTAGGCTAATGCCAAGAGGGAGACATTGAAACGGAGGCTTCACCTCCTCCTGTTGAGGTGGCAGCGAGATGGCCTTATGGGGCCTTATAGGGCCACAAAAGCTGTGCCTGAACTAACTGGATATCTCACTTTTATTTCTTTTTCCTGAATTGCCCTTTTCAGTCCTAGAGAGGCAGGTCCCCGGTGCTCAGTAATCCTAGCTTGCAAGCCGCACCCAAACAATCAAGCTGCTTCTGAAAGCCGCCCCCCTTGCTGCTGCCTCCCCTCGCACCAAGGACACCGGCGAGAAACAAATGGGGAGGAAATGAGGGGGTGGCGAGGTCAGTAGGAGGGTGAAAGGAAAAGCAGGGGCTTATGGTTTACTTTGCTGCTTATGTGGCTTTGCTGGGCGGCCGCTTACTACTCAGTAGCAGAAGCAGCACACCCGCTGATGCAGGACCTTCAAGCGTGCAACGCTCACACGCCAACCCAACCACCCGCTTGCCTGAATCTGCTCCCTGGTAGGCGAGCAGCAGGCAGAAGGTGAGGGTAGCAGCGGTAACGGCTGTGGCAATGGCGGCAAAACGGCACTGACAGAGCTATAAGAATCACGTGGTTGGTAGGTATTATTAATTCTTTTTAATGTATATTGCAGTATTAAACACGGTTATGCTCATCTCAAAATTAGACAGACAGTGCCACCATATGGTGTTTAGTGCCGGTTTTGAGAATTAAGTGCCAGTGCTGAGCACTGGAAACCACCAGCTCAAATTAAGCACTGAACTTCACTCTCTCTTCTAGGTCACCTCCAGTGATCAGCTCCTTAAATCTAGCAATAACAGTATGCCGAGTTATTCACAATGGTTTTCTTAGACCCTTCCACCACCAACATAATATAATACACTTATAGGAGTTTTTTTTCCCCTCTCTACCTGCCATTCCTCCGACTCCAACCGCCAAGATACTTCTTGCCTCGGGGTCCTTGCATGTCTAGGGTCAACCTCAGGTTCTTGAGAGCAAGTTGCTCAAATGTGGAGAGAACAAATCGGCTATTATCTGGTTGTCATCAGCGAGGAACTGCCCAGCATCTCACTTGCCCTTCTCTAGAAGCAGACCACTGCTGTGGCTCGAATATTTTGCCTTTAAAAACCAGCGCTTGAATTCTTCTCAGGGAATGAGAATTTGAGCAGCAAGTTCAGATACCAGTCTCAGAATTTCAGAGCATTAGCTCCCTCTATGTGTTTTTGGTGTATGGTTATAAGTCAAACTTTTCTTTGCATTTACAGTATAAAGTTCAGTCTAATGCCCCATCTAAAATAGTACCATTAACATATCAATTGTGTTCATCTCAAAAATGAATATTCCATTTTGTTTGTTAGTTGTGTGGGAAGAGCCATGGGACATGATGGGAGCTAAAGAAAGATTTGAGGTGTTATTCGAAGGACGACACTTCTTCCCTGAAAATTGTTATTCAATTTTACAATCCCTACTTGTAATCAAATTCACAAATCTATTCTGTCCAGTATCTCTGCCTACATTTTCACTCCAATAAGTATTAATCCACTTCACCGTAACAGATAATGGCACAATTTCCTGGTCATCTGCATTAGGCTCATGCAGGTTGAAGCATCTTCTCTTGGATTAAGAAACAGAGCATCTTGGATATAGCAACATTTAAAAGCCATACACCCTGGCTATGAAATCACTTAAGTCTTCTGTTAGAAGAAATTTCTGCTGTCCCATTTTTTTCCATTCAAGAAGCAAAATTCGACAGAATATCTGTAAGATGAAAGAGGCAAACTTGAACTTCTCGTCCGACATCAACATTTGTACCTTGCCATAAAACGTGTGGGATTAGCATGTCAAAGTCAACCACCATGCGGAGAGACTTTCTTGCTGTAGACCATTTAAGCCCTAATCTCCTTGTGGGAAAGATTAGAGGCAGAAATCAGTTCTTCAACTTTCCTTGTGACACAAAAAACGCACCCAGTGGGCAGTTGCCACTAGAATAGATACAGCCTTGTGGACTTTGTGATAATTTACTCTTCACGCGACTTTGGCCAAAACTTTAATTCAGCAATCATTAAGACAAAAATACCCATACCCAAAACAACTGCTTTGGAAATATTTAAGCTGTTTAGAAGTTCTTCAGAACTGAATGGCAGAATGTTATCCTACTGTATCATCGCACAAACCCAAAATGAACCCCCAAACGATAAGTACTCATGATTTTTGATTGATTTTCTCTGACTCTTTCAAAAACTGTGAAATCAGTAGGTTTCATTGTCGCCTCATCCCTGTCACTTATGCTTCACTTCACCAATGTGACTATAGTAATCAATTTATATTTTACACTCTGAAAAAATGAAACATCTCACTTCAAAGGAGCAGTTGAAAATTGCGGTACCAGCCCTTGTGATAGCCAGACTCTAATTCAGTAATTTAGTCCTAGTTGGAGCATTTCAAAATTCTCTAGAAGCACTCAAAGACTGGGCAACCAGACTGATATTTTTCCGCAAACAAATGCTGCCATGTCATTTAATTTCCAGGGTGCTTGATTGGTGGCCATTAAATATCACCTTCAAGCTCTGCTGATATACGTATATAAGGCAATAAATTTGAACATCTCCCAACCTCAGCCTTAATACCTACCTGGAGGCCAAAGAAATGTTTTAAGTCAAAAAGCTCCATGGATCGAGGCAATAAAGTTCTGAACTTCCTCCACACAGAATCCCTTCTTCGCCAGGACTGTGACATCAGCTATCACAATGGTGGAAGTGGAAACAAAATTCCTGTGTAATCCCCAAAACAATGTGGGCAATATTTAATGTAATCAAGTTAGGACTGGTACTACAACAGACTACACTCCTGCTCCTACGTAGTGTGCGTGTGGAAACTGCTAAAAGCAATCCCATGACCAAAAACCCAAATTTGTCTGGAGCACACATTGTTGTTATATGCACGGTGTATCACATAGGGTTAAAATAATTGTAGCATTCATTTAAGTACAGGGATTAAAACAATAGTGGGCCACAGAACATGTGTGTACAAGGCCCAATATCTTAGAATGCAGCAAGAGATGCGACAGAATTATTCCAACAGCAACAATATAGAATGTTGTTCTATATGTAAGCTGAATACAAACAGCACAATGATCTCCTAAAGTCTTTAGTACATGTTCAACTTGAGCACAACTCAGATTTTGGTTTCATGAGAGACATCCACACAAGATAAAGATGGCAGAAACAGCCAACACATGTTTTGGCAAAGTTACTTTTTCAGAGCGATTGGCGAACTCAAATCGCAAGCTGAAAATTCACCAAAAAGCTAGGAGACCGAATAGCTCCTCTGCATTGAATCATCTAATTAAATACAGAAGTATACTGTTCCTATGAATGACCCAAGTACGAAAAAAGACAAATCCTGTCGTGATTAAGTGTATCAATAAGAAATGGTCCTCCAAGTTTGTAAAGTTTCTAAACTACTCAGTCAGGAACACCAGTATCCGCATCCACAAACCAGAGAGCATGCGATGACATCAGCCTGCAACATTCTTCCAACTCTCATCAGAGCACAGCCTTGCCACATGCTGTTTAGAAAGCAACTGAAGAATTACCTCTTCAGTCTATCCCTGGATTATGTATGAAACATCTTATAAACCATCAGCTTCGAGCACCTCTCCCACTTCCTTGCTTGTATCTCTTCACTTTGGTTTCCTGATGGTTTCTCCTTTGATCTACATGAATTTATACTTCTGGTTTATCTCCAAGTACTGGTCTTCTACTTGCTCATCTTGTTATTTACAATAGTTCTCAATTTAGCTGTAAGGCACCTAAATACCCTGAGGTGCTAGTGTGCTATTTAAAAATGCGAAATAATTAAGTAATGCCCAGGAACTAGCAATTTCGAATGCTAACTTTGACATCAGAACTACTCTAAACGAAAGTGACGTTGATTTAGCAGGACCTTTAAATATTTGTTGAAATGGTCCTGCCCAGTGAGAGTGCAGAACACCTCTTTCCCAAGTATCAGGCTATCACGGATCCTAGAGCAATTCATAGACATTTTTCTGCATGTGGCGCTTCTGGGCTTGCTTCAAGAGGTGGGGGGAGGAGCGGAGGGGAAAGGTCGCTGGTGGGACTGGGTACCCTTACAGCTAAATGGGACATCACCCAAACCTGGAGTGCGGCCGACCTACAGTCTATACTAACATGGCATAAATAAATGGACTGGTGTGCTAAACTGGAAGAATCAGGTGAATGCTGCCAGAGGATGCCGCCATAAGCACAAGAAGATCTGGGGTCAATGGTGGGCATATTATGGACTGAGTGATTGATAAAATCTTTCGGCTTGTCATTGGCGTCATATGCCGATGACACACAAATGATCGTTTCCCTGGCAAAAAATGTAAGCCATTCTGGTGGCATATTCAGAAATTGCATGAGTGGGTCAACAAGTGGATGGACTGTAATTGTCTGAAATTAAACTCTACAAAAACAGAGGTCCTCCTGTTTGGCAATGATATGTCCATCTGGTCTCCAGATTGGTGGACCTCCGAACTAGGCACTCTCCCAACACCAAATTCGAAAGTAAAAAATGTAGGGATACTGATGGACAGGGATTTAAAATACAAAGATCAAGTTAATAAGGTACATCCACCCCCTTTTATGCACTTAGAAATTTTTCAATTTTCTTGATTACTCTACCAGCGGATCTCTTGAAAACTGTAGTCATTGCTTTAGTGCTAACACGACTGGACTATTGCAATGGTCTGTATGGAGATATACCAAAGGGTCCACTACAAAAATTACAAATCCTTCAGAATGCCGCTGCACAGTTCTTACTTAAGATCCCATAATCCAAATTAGTTAAATCAGCCATTAGTCAACTTCATTGGCTCCCAGTTAGTCATTGTATCACCTTCAAGGCACTTTGCCTAGCCTTCAAGACCCTGTAAGGAAAAGCTCCATCTTATCTGAAGAAAAATCTTGAATGGTATATCCCTGGCGGAACCCTTCGTTCTGGTGCAGCGAGATTCATAAAGGTTGCGACTTTTAAATGTGCCTCATGGGGTGGAAGAAGCTTTTTCAGATCGACGGCTCTACAATGGAACTGTCTTCCGTTTGAACAGAAAACAGTACCATCACTTCTTCTCTTTGGAAAACAGCTCAAAACCTGGCTTTTTAATCAATTACACTATAGTTATTCAAATTTAGGATTCCAATTGCCTCATCCTTGTTTCGCACAGCGCCAAGACGCCTCCGGGCATTTGTTGCACTTTACAAGACACTTAATTCATTCATGTGCTCTTAAGTACTGTTTGGCCAGTCCTACTGCTTTTTAAAAATATATAAATATATTTTTTATTTGCTTTCATGTTATACAGAATGCAGACCAAATAAACCAAAAGAAACAGATAGGTTCAACAGTGGGCATGCAGGACGAGACGCACCTCAAGGATCACATACACCGTAAGCAGTATACCATTTACTGATGGAACTACCCCTCATGTCTTGTAGGACTCCACGTTGGTACCACGTGGTGAGGCTCAGACAGATGCCTCATCCATTTCCATTACCTTGTCTGAGGTACTACTGCTTTTTTGATAGAATGCATTGTTGTTGTTTTTTTACTGGAGTTCTTAAACAAAAATAACAAAAATCTTGTATATATGTATGTATATATATATATATATATATATATATATATATATATATATATATATATATACACACATACACATACATATACATATACATACACACACACACACACACACGTGTGTGTTGAAAAGACTGCCTACTTTGCCATACTCATCACATGTATGCTGATATTTCTGACAAAAGGCCTGGCCTGAGGGTGGTTGATAGAGCTGCAGTATAGCTACCAAGGTACCTCATTCCCAGGAGACTGAATTTCCAGTGGCCTTAGCTATAGTTTGAAGCTCTTAAAGCCATGAAGATCACATCCGCAAAGAGCCTTCATATTGTGCTTTGCTTTGGTTCAGAGCCTTCATATTGTGCTTTGCTTTGGTTCAAAAGGCAAGAATCCCATACATTAAGGGGAAGATAGCCAAAAGCTAACCCACAAAGCCAGAAATCTCGCAGGGCGGATTCACTGAGGAATCCACCTCCATGTATTTTATTTTAAGTGAGAACAAGGACTCCATAAAATTCTGTGCTGGAGACTGCAATAGGACTGGAGCAGAAATGAACGAGCTGATCCCTGTAAGAAAATATAAAGAGTATAACCACTGGCCCCAGTAAGGAGATCCAAAACAAAATGCAAAACCTCTCGGGCAATCTGCGGTTAGGGATGGCAATAAAGAAATAATGAAAACAAGAGGATTAAATAGAAGGAAAACAGGTATGGCTGTTTGTGAATATGTGCATAGACTTTCAGTGCTACTGCTGATACAGCCTCCCTAGCACAAAGTATTCTACAGTCAATTTTGCTCATTTATATGTAGCGGACCAAGCATAAAGATTGCCATTGTAAGTGTTGGGAATAGGGAAAACAATTCATAAGAGAAAATATAACCAGGGGCCATAAAGGTAGCCACCCAGAAAATGCTCATTGTCATAATAATAAAGACGTGTGTGACACTTTAGCAATCATGCACAGTACATGGGTAAGCAAAGGATTTCCAGCTAAGCAAGTGTGTAATGAAAAAAAACCAGCCGGAAGAGAACGAATGAGAACACAGTCGCCATCAATGAAAAAATGATCTAAGTTGCACAGCACTTGAGAACACCAGAAATAGAAGTTCACTGAGAAGCAGCTAGGAACTTGGTAGTGTCGGCTTTAGTGGTCAATGGTGACCCTGTTCTACGGCTCCAAGCCCACTTTGCAATGACGAGTGTTATAGGTCAAAAGCTCTATATTCACACTTGATTTTGGTAGATACATTGAAAGGGAAGGAAAATTCCAACCACAAACTGTAACGAAAAGCTTAGTTACCAGGCACCTGTGAGCAGCAAGGTGATAACCAACGGTTCATTATTCGCACAACCAAACAAGAAAGAATGCACCGACGTGCAAGATTATAGCTGTTCATGTTTGCCTGCCCCCCTTCTCCCCCAAAATGAAATAACAGCACCCTTTTAATCATAAAATATAATTTCGGTATGGGTGTACTAGAAATTATTACACAAAATCGTTAAGACCTATGGAGCACAAAAATGGCATGCGCACATTGCATTTTAGCAACAGTACTTGTTGATTTGCTACTATATTGCTACCTTGCATCCTACATAAATCAGCACTCAATTCAACCTCATTGCTCAATTAACTGGCATTTCCCCAACAGCCGCTTCTTCATTTTGTAAAGAAGGTTACTGGTATTTGTCGAACACTGAGAATTTGAATTTCCCGTGTCCGTCGATTCACACAATGCACAACATTTTGCTTTGTATTTCCTACATTAACCAGTTGGTTTAAACGCCATCAGTTACCATCTAACACCTGCCCTAGTAGCTCATCTACACAGATATGAACCACAACATGTTTCCAGATCCACAATGGTTTCCTAATCTTATCCCAACACTTTCACTACTACTCGAATCTGGTTATACCATTTTATCGTTTTGACTTTCCTTAACACTGCTTCCAGCCATTTCACACATATCCATTTCATCCCTCTTTACTTTAATCTTTCTTAACCACTCTGTACAAAGCTACATTAATTAGTTACCCTATTCTCAAACATTTCACAAGGCAATTAGTCTGTGGCACAATGAGGAGTACAGTGATGGGCTCAAAATGTTGCTTCCATATATTCCTTCACATTAAATCCACAAGCCAACGCTATTCCATACCCCATCTACATAGTTTTTATGACCCTTCCCACCAATCCAACACCAAAAGTGGAAACCATTCTGTGAAGAAAATATCTTTGAAATACTTCAACACAAGTTACATGAATCCCCACCCACTTTGAAAAGTAATCAGCTATTACCATGATATATTTCATATCACTTTTCAGTGCATGGAAAAAACCTCTGAAGCCCAAGACTAAAGGGCTGATTAACAAAGTGCCTCCGCAGTCGTGAGGGAGTCACTGCACTCAGGGCGGAATCCTGCCAATGAGAATTCTCACTGAGGAGATTCCGCCCCACGTGCGGAGACTCCCCCACGACTGCGAGGCCTCTGCCACGAGTGCGGAAGCATTTGTGAATCAGGCCCTAAATGTTGTCATGGCATATCTCAAAAAGCAACTGAATGCAACGGTGCAACATGACTTTTTTGCTACACAACTGTCTACCATGAAACCAGTATACGGCCACCAATACGACATTCTTAACAGTTGTTTGATAGCAGCTGTTTCTCCCAGATGAACTTTACAAGCAACTTTGATAATGTTATTCCTCAGAATTGCTAGAGAGGTTTCTCCCAGATGAATTTCATCGGCAACTTTGGTAATGGTTTCCTTGCATCTGCTGGACATACACATTTGTCCTCTCTAACAATTACTTTCTGCTCACAGGAGAACTCTTTATTTAAAAAAAAAAAACTCGAACTATTCATTTTACCGTGGGCCACCTTTCAACCACAAACATCCTAACCTCTGCCAAAATCTTATACTCAGTCTAGACTTAATCCAATCTTTCACAGTAACCTCTAATGCAGACATGTTCAGAGCTTCATTGAGCACTTGTACAACACACTCTTGCATACTGTCCATTTTCTTCTTTTCCCTCTTTCTATAAAAATCATCAAAACATTATCCACTTGCTCTGGAATTTTCTTTTGCTGCTGCAATATACTCAATCTTAAAATCGAATTAATAGAAATTGAAGAGTACACTTACTAACCTATTCAATGCTTTTCCAAGTTAATTTCCAGATCAACAAACACCAGTGATATGTGGCCTGTCCTAGTAATGTAAAATCTTCTCCACAAAAACAATCTTACGATGCTCTATAAACCATATACTGGTCACTGCTTCTCTTTTAACACAGTTTTATTTGTACCATTTTTAAAACTCTTGAATCCAAAGCTACACCCGTTTTCATTTTGGTTGTTTAATTGAGTCTAGTCAGTACCAAAGCAAACTAAACTGGCATCCACTGTTTCCACTCATTTACTATAACTGAAAAATTGGATTTCTTTATTTATGTTTGAATGAAGCTGGGGCATCCTTTATCACTTTAAGTACACCATATGGGTTTTATCCTTTCACTTGCAAACTTGTGCGCAAGGTATTCAACTTTTTTTGCTAAGAATTTACACTTCAACAATGTTATTCCCTTAACCTGAAGAAAGTTCAGTATCTATTCCAATATTTTATGGCTCTACTGTGTTGGTGAAAACCAAGATGTCATCTTGGTAATCCGCCACTCTAACAGCCACTCTAACAGTTCTACATGGAGGCAGCTCATAGAAGTCCTAATGGAAGGCAAAGTTAATCAAGTGCTATATCAGGTGTAATCAGAGTGCTGATATGCTGTCAATTATGTATCAATTTAATTTGGCCATGTGCTCCCCAAAGATCAAAAGCACAGAAATGTTTGCCATCACCTATAAGTCAAAGAGCTCCTGCACCTTCTGAGATTGATGGCATTAAGATTATAGCCGGGTCTGGTGGTTAGTGGACTAATGCGTCCACTCTAGGGGCCTGTGTTCGACCTCATGGTCACAGGTTCAAATCCCAGCGGGTCCACTCAGCCTTTCATCCATCTGAGGTCGATAAAATGAGTACCATTGAGTTGGGTAACAAACATCTGTTATTCAGCGCCTTGAGACCCTCCCTTGGGTGATACGTGGGCATTACAAATACACGTTGTTATGTTATGTTAAATCAATACCTGTTTGTTAAGGGAAAGAAGAGCTGCAAAGTTCCTCAAATAGTCTTCTTCTGGACAACTATGGGTGAAACTTTGATTTACTGCTTCTATCACAGCCATCTCAAACAGTTCTCGAAAGACTCTGTTCAATACACTCTGCATACCCAAAAGACCATTCTTAGCTTACTCTTAAAAAGTCAACTCCATTCTTCAATTAACCTCATGTGTTAATTTACACTGCCCAGTTCTCTGTGTGATACTTTTTTCAAGAAGGCTCGTCAAGTAGTCACTTTTAAAACGTACATGAGCACTTCCATTTTCTTTCATAGATTTCCTTGGCATCGCCAACCAAGTACACATTGGCCACCATGTTTTTTCTGTGACTGGTTGTCTGCATCCTGCACCACATTAACTCTCTTGTCACTGCCGTTACATACACTGGCACTATTACATTCAAAGCATTTTGTGCCACTGGCCAGACAAATCTTACTACTAGCCAGGGACAGCGCTAGCTATGGACAGTGTAGGCAGCTGCCCAGGATCCCATGCCAGCTAAAAACCATGGGACCTGCACAAGCTCTGTCCATCCCACTAAGGACGGTCTATCTGTCCATCTGCTATACTGTAGCAGGGCGAGGAAGGATCCAAGAAGGGGTGGTATTGCTCAAGGCAGCTCCTCCCCTATCACAGCTATGATCCAGCGCAGTAAGGCCCAGAAAAGATCCCTCCCCGGGCCCTTGCACACTCTCCTTGGCCTCGCAGCACTGGACCATGGCTGTAAGGCCCATGGTGTGGGTCCTTCCCAGGGGTCGTAGCTATAAATAGTGCAGCAGGTGCAGCTGCACCAAGTCTCAGAAAGTAAGTCCCCAAAGCATCCAAGTTATGGATGTATTTTACTGTGAGGTGCAGGGACCTATTAACCTAGTCTGTGCCACGGTTCATGGTACCATTGTTCTGCCACTGGTCCCTCTGCAATGAAACAAGTGTGGGACCAAAATATTAGAAATTGGTTCTGATGACTGCTCTTCTGTACCAAATCCCTTCCAATCCACCAAATACTGCAACTGTTTTCTGACAATTTTTGCTTTGAAATCCTATGTACCTCATTTCATTTTTATCATTCACCTGAACTAGCACAGAATGAAGAGAAAAACATCTTTTTGCGAACAAGGTTTCATCAAAAAAACATGACATACAGGATATATTTTCTTAGATAGAGGCAATCTTAATCGTACAGTAATGGAAATCACAATCTTTTCAATCACAAATGGACCTTTAAACTTAGTTTGCAATTTAGATGTTTTTACCGGCAATGTTTTGTGAGTAACCATAGTTCCTACCTACAACGCATAGAGGTGCTAGACTTAAATTGTGATCAGCACAGAATTTACAAGTATCCTTAACATTTTCCAAGGCTTTTTGAGCTGATTTCTGAAGGGCAACAGTCTTTACAAGGCGGTAATAAGTACGCAGTGCCTTTACCACGCATTTTTTACCCCACAAATGTTTACCACACATATGCCTTTACCACACGCAAAGTAAAGTATTTAAGGTAAGTATAAATGTTTGTATGTGTGATATATATATATACATATATATATATATATATATATATATATATATACACCTACATACATAATCTCCACAATTACAGCTATCCACTTAACGCAGTCAAAAATTAAGCGGCACCACAGGGCTCAACATCTCAGTTTTAATTCACCATTTTTGTGCAAATTCACATAGACAGTCTACGCGTTTCAGCGTTTGCCTTCTACAGGACCATAGAGTCCTGTCGTCCAATTGTCCGTTTCTAAAGTGCCCATAGCCTATTGCCATCTTTACTTTCTACTATATATCTCTATCTATATATATACACATATATACATACACATATATACACACATTAAGAACTAGACCACATATTTTTCATCTTTGTGTCAAGTACTCTCCATAGTTCTATTTCAACACAGTAAATGTAAAGTACACAACTGTTTTCCTCGACATTTTTTCCTGAACTATGCAGTGCGTTTACCGATATATATATATAGCACAAAATCAATCATGCGCTTTCCACAGCGTGAAAAACAAGCCTTTCAGTCCAGAGTGGGTAGAAATATGTTCTTTTAGTCATAGCAGGTCACCCAACAGTGCAGCATAACGCTTTTTGACCCGGCCGGGTCTTAATCATATGAAAATAACGAGTGTCAGTTGCTTGTGCGTTTAAATAGATTGAAAAATCAAAAAGTGAGGAAGGACAGTTCTTCTCTGTTGGTGGATCAAATGGCACTCATTTATTTTTTCCCCACTGACTTATACTTAGGCTCAGATTTCACTCGTACACAATCAGTGAAATTCAGCAGTTATAGTTACCCGAGCTAACTATAACTTATGCCCCCGCAATGCACTGCTTATGACCTCACATATTACATCACTTATGACATGGCCAGTGATATCACTGATGACATCTCAAATGACACCATTTAGTGATTGTGAGTATTTTCTAAAAGTTACTGAGTGTTGAACATATATACTAAGGTAAGTGGCTGTGGGAGTGCCCATATGGGTGAGTGAGTGGGTATGTAAGAGGTGTATTGAAAAGTGAGTGGGTATGTGAGACTGTATACATGAGTGAGTGGGTGTGTGAGTTTTTGTATGGTGAGCCAGTAGATGTGTCAGGGGGTGTGTGAGTATCTGTATGGGTGAGTGAGTGGGTGTGTAAGTGGCTGTAATGATAATTGAGAGGGTGAATGAGTGGATGTATCGGTGAGTGTGTGGGTGTGTCAGGGGCTGTAAATGAGAGTGTGCATGAGTGGCAGTATGGGTGACTCAGCAGGTATACAAGTGACTATGGGTGGTGAGAGGGTACATGACTGGCTGTATCGGTGCATGAATGGGTGTATGAGTGGGTGTATGGGTGAGTGAATGCATGTATGAGGCTTTGTGGGTGAGTGAGTGTGAGGTTGTATGGGAGAGTATGTGCTTGTCTCAATGACTATAGGTGAGTACATGAGTACATATGTATGAGTAAGCAAGTGGGTGTGTGAGTAACTGTATGGGTGAGTGAGTAGGGCTGTGAGTCGCTGTATGGGTGACTAATTCAGTGTGTGAGCAGCTGTATGGGTGACTAATTCAGTGTGTGAGCAGCTGTATGGGTGACTGATTCAGTGCATGAGTGGCTGTATGAGTGGGTATGTAAGTGTCTGCATGACAGGTTGTGTGAGTGGCTGTATTGGTCAGTGAGTAGGTGCATGAGTGACTGTATATGTGAGTTAGTGGTTGCGTCAGTGGCTGTATGGGTGAGTTGATGTGCGAGTGGCTCTATGAATCACTGAGTAGGTGTGAGTGTTTGTATGGGTCTGTGATTGGGTATGTCAGTGGTTGAGTGAGTGTATGAGATGTTGTATGGGGATGTAAGTGGGTGTGTGAGCGGTTCTGTGGATGATGTCATCAGTGATGTCACTGACCATGTCATGAGTGATGTAATATATGAGGTCATAAGCAGTGCATTACGGGGGCTTAAATTATAGTTAGCTCAGGTAACTATAACTGCTGAATTTCTCTGGTTTTGTACGAGTGAAATGTAAGCCTAACTATAATGTCCCTGTAACCTTTGGCTTTTTCAGTGAATTTCCAAGTTTAAAAAAAGTTCTATTTCCTAACTTTAACGTCCCTCTAACATCTTTTTCTTTCAGTGAATTTCTAAGGTTTTTTAAAATCTATTTCCTAACTGTATCCTGTAACCTTTGAAAAAGAGTGTGTGAGTGAGTGCAAGAGTGTCTCAGTGTGTGACTGATTGTGTGAGTGTCTCACCGGGTGTGTGTCTCTCAGAGTGGCTCTGTGAGTGGGTGCGTGAGTCTTCAAGTGGGTCTTTGAGTGGGTGCGTGAGATTCTGCTGTGTGGGCTTACTGGAGGTAGCAGGAGGGCTTGTTGGCCCCCAAGGTGCCAAGGGGACTTCATCCCCTAGCCAGCAGTGCACCATGAGGTGCGTCTGCAGAGTCGTGGAGAAAGGGGGCGTGGCCTCCGAAGACCTCTCAGCAATCCCGCTGTGTCGGACTTACTGGAGGTAACAGGAGAGCCCGTTGGCCCACAAGGACCGTCAACATCCATGGGGACTTCATTTCCCAACCAGAGGTGTGCTAGGATGCGCATTTGCAGAGTGGTGGGGAAAGGGGGCGGGGCCTTCGGCTACTTGAGGGTACCACATTTTTTTCTTTTCTTTCATAGTACAGGAGGGGGGCCGCCCCTTCCCTGGGCCGATTTAGGTCCCGGGACCCCATCCCCCAGAGCCAGGCCTTTTTTTTTTTTATTAGGGGAGGGACGCCACATGGCCCCCCCTTCTCATGGACCCCATTCCCCGGGGTCCGGCCTTTTATCAGCAAATTTGTTTTTACAAATTAAAGGGAGGAGGTCCGAGAGGTCCCCCTCCCAGGCTGATTTTGACCCTGGGAACCCCATCCCCAGGGGCCCGGCCTTAATTGTGGGTGCCCTGGTCCCACCCAGGGCACCGACTCTGTTGGGGACGGCGGAGGGAGCCTCAACGCCCCCGTGGTCCTTGCCAGCTTCCCGCCTCCTGCGGAAGCTGGCATTGAATTACAGAGAGGGAGCTGCTAACATGCAGCTCCCTCTCTGTAAAAGCAATTGTGCTCCACTTTCAGCAAGCGGTAAAGCTCCCGCCAGGGAGGGTGGCAGTCCCCAGCTCCAGGAGGGGGCTGCGCAGCCCATTCCTTTGTTTGATTTTGCCCGGGGAGGTCATCAGTGATGTCAATGACATGTCATCAGTGATGTAATATGTGAAGTCATAAGCAGTGCATTGCGGGGGCGCAAGCTATAGTTAGACGCCTATTCAAATAAATAAAAGCTCCAGCGAGGAGGCGGCCCGGGGCTGCCTGGAGGTACGCACAGCCCCCCTGCATTGTGTAATTGCATTGAGGCTGCCCAATTATAATTAAATAAGCCTTGGGGAAGTGGTGGTTCCGGGGCAGCAGGGGAGACCAGACGGGTATCCTAAGCACTTTTTCATAAAGAAGCCCCAGGGAGGTGGTGGTCCCTGGGGCTTGAGTAAGCCCCAGCAGGGGGGGCCCGTGCACCCCCTCTACCTTATTAATTAAATGCCCCCGGGACCTGGCCCACCCGTGGGCCGATTAGAAATGAAGCACGGTAGCCCGTGCTTCATTTTTATTTTATTTTTTTTATTTATTTTTTTCGGTGGGATTAGCGGGTCTAGCGCACCTGCCGCAGCAAATGTTTTTTTAAAAAAAATGCTTTTTTGGCCATGCAGTCTCCCTGTGGGACCCCTCCCCCCAAAGAGGCCTGGGGGTCAGGGTGTTTCTACCCCGCACCCTTTTCTTTCTTTTACACTTTTTCTGTGACTCGGTTCAAGCCGAGTCACAAGATGGCTGCCAACACTTCCTTTTTTGAAGTGTTGGCAGCCAATCAGATCTCAGCACGAGATCGGGAGGTGTTGTGGATCCTCCGCGTCCCTATATACACATAACTCCACAACTACTGAACGGATTTACACCATTTAACAAATAGGGAGATTTCTGGAACAACAGCTTTCTACCAAATTTGAAGTAATTCCGTTCAGCAGTTCGGGCTGTAGCCATGTCTAAAGTTTCCTACAGAAATTAACATGGGGAAAACGCATTTTGGGACACCCCCTTTTTCTCGGCCCCCGTTTGATGGATCACCCCGAAATTTTCAAGACAGCAGCTGAAGTGAGTGGCAAACTAGTTTAGAAAATTTCACGAGGATTCAAACGTTGCTAAAGTTATTGGCAAATGAAAAAAACTCTTTCTATGGAAACTACATCCAAACTATAACTACCTACTGGCAACTGCCAGTAGGTAATATATATATCTATATATCTAGAGATCTATATATATCGATATATATAGAGATATTACCTACTTGTGGATGCCAGTAGGTACTTATAGTTAGGACCTAGTTTCCAAAGGAAAAGCATTTTTTGACTTGGCTATAACTTTAGCGTCGTTTGACCAATCTTCATGAAATTGTCCCAAAAAAGTGACAAGGTAGGTTATGGTTGCCATGGAAAGTTTGGGGGTGATCTGTGCAGTGGGGACTGAGAAATAGGGGCGCAAAATAAGGGTGCGTTTGTAATGTTAATTCCCATAGGAACGATTTGTCCAAACTACAGCCCGAACCGCTAGATGGAATTACACCAAATTTGGCAGAAAGGTAGATGTTGTTATGCAGATTATGCTTTTGGTTATTTGCTGCAAATCCGTCCAATAGTTTTTAAGAAATTTAAGCTGAAATTTATAGATCGATCTCGGTCCGCTAATCCTTCGCGGAGGTTTCGCGCTGAATCAAGAATGCGCGCGCCAATGGGAATGCTCCGATTAGCTGGATGCAAACTGAACAGAAAGTTGCGGCTGCCATTTTTTCATCCAGGAACGTTTCCCGGGGCTGAAAATTTGTGGGAAATCCAACATAAGGGGTCAGGGTGGCGATACTCTGACCCCATGTTTGAGAAATGGGTGTGATCGTTACACAAGTTATGAGTCCAAAATAGATATTTTTTTTTATCATGCACGATATTCACGACGACGCTGCGTTCTACAGCGCAGCCCCCGTTTACCATCGCGGGGTAGTCTAGAATATCGCGACGTCCTCGCTAATATTGATGGAAATATTTAAAAAAATATATCACTGAACCATTAATACACATTGTTATAGAGATATTGAGATTGTGATAAAAGTTTTTAAAGAGTTATTTAGATAGTGAGTTAGCTAGGTGATGGTTAGAATGAATTACATATTTATAATTTTTTAATGTGATGGTGGCTATTGAATTCCTGCTTTCGCAACGTAACCGCAGGGATCGCGATGACCAACGTTATATCGATCTCCGGCCTCACAGCGAAAACGGAAAATAGGTTTTAGAGATGGTTGTTCTAGAAATACACTAGCAAAAAAATTGAGTTTGAAGTGTACAGTAATAAACCCCTAATGTGTAAAATAATGTAATATGTGTGCATATATGTGTTTTTCCCTTTATGGAAAAGGCGCGATCGTCGCTGTTATCGGCGACGTCGCAACATCCCAAATAATCGCGATAACGGACAATAGGTCTTAAAGATGGATTTTAAAGAAACTTAGTACCAAAACATGAGTTTAAACATGAGTTTAAAGAAGCATGCATATAGTAAATATGTGTAGCGCAATGTTTAGAACTGATTTTTTTACTTATCATTTTTGGATGTGCTGGTGGCCGTTGAATGTCTGCTTTTGTTTTCCGTTCTTGCGACGTGTCCGCGACGTCGTTGCAAAGATCCCCAAAAACAAATAAAAAGGATCATTTTAAAGAAAATTAACAATATTTCGGGAACTATGGTGGCTCTGACAAGAGCCTTTGTGTTGATTGTGTGTATATGACAGCTACACACAAGACCGGATGCAGAGTTTCAGGTTACTTAGAAACACCCTGTTTCCTTCGTCTGTAAAGTGCACTCCATCATTTCTATAAATTCCATGCACGTCAAAACGCAGATTGTTGTTATAGATACAGCCCATTCGATGGTCTCTGAGGAATGCAGAAACAGTTTTATTAACATGCTTCCTGGCTTTGTCAATCTGTGGACAGAATTGATTTGACCACTTCAATTTCTGTCTTTGGCATACATTAGAGTACACCAAGACAGTGTGACGGAAAAGTGACATCAGTTCTGCAAATGTTTCTTTCATTTGCAACTGATGAAACTTCAACCCTCTCTGGCCAAAAGTAATCTGTACATTTGGCAAACCCAAGTCCCTGTCAATACCTCTCTTTTTTGGAGCCTCTTTAGCTCAATAGATAAGGCTGTGGCCCACAATCCATACACTAAGCATTTTGAAGTGAAGGAGCAATAGCAGTTAAGAGAAGGCTGGAGCTGAATGAGGTAGTTTTTCAAATGAAAAGCTGTTAAAATGGAGGTTTTTTTTAAAGATATATTTCATTGGATGCTGTCAGCATGAAAGTGAATAAAATTAGGTAGTGTGTTGGATGCCGTAGCAAAAAGTCTTACTATTGGCGGTTTAAAAAAATAAATGTAATAATCAATCAATCAATCATGTCACTTATAAAGCGCACTACATACCCGCGAGGGTCTCAAGACATTAATATGCTTTTGAATCCGTGGAGTAAAGCACACCTGCTTTATCTCATTTGGAAGTAGCATGTTCCTTCTAGAATGTGCTGTGAACTTGTGACCTACTGGTTCCACTGGGTTGCTACGTACACTGAGCTAAGAATGTATTTGGGGGGAAGGGTGTTTAAGAGACAGAACATTTTTTTTAAAGTTGAGGAGTCCTGACACAATTTAAGTAATGGCAAACTTTAATTTCCAACTCGGGACTATGTAATAAACTGTTGTGCAGTATTTAAATTTTAAAAAACGGAAGCTAAATATCGATTTGGACTCCTGTTTTTTTTTGCGACCATCGCGAAAACATCGCAAACACGCCGAGACAGGAACCTCATTTTGAAAGAGAGGGGAAGGGTTAACAGATGCTATCCATTCACAAGTGGAGATGCAGTAGTCTAAAATGAAATACATGATTTCATTTGCTGCCTTTCTCATGATCATAGAGCGGAAAGTTGAAGAGGTTGCCATTTTATAGTTGCTTTCTACGAGAGTGGTGTACCATTCTTGTGCTAAGTTTTTACAAATCTTAACAGTGTCAAAACTGTCCCGAAAGAGCTAACAACAATATAATCTACAAACTAAATTCATTTGTATGTATATAACGTTTTAATTATTTAAAAACTGTACTTTAGAAATGAAGATGTATATGGGAGTTTGATTAAAAGGAGTATCACAGTGATGAGAAACAAAATATATCAGATGGACTGTATCTGGCAGAGGGTATGTGTTTAAGATGTTAGTACTGTTGAAAGTTACCATGAGTAATGCCTTTAAAAATGACAATGTTTTAAATGTCTAAGCGTCATGTGGAGAACAGACAGATCTATGTTATTTGCATTCTGGGAACTGTAGTACTTTTAGCCACATTATTAAATAGGAGTAGTGTAGTCATGAATAAAACATAAGAAAATGTGCTGTGTCTGTACATTATAAAGTAGTAATACTTATTAGGTATTGATAGAAATGGGGGGCTCTAGTTGGCAGAGGACCCTTGCTTCTAATCTGGGTAAGGGGGTTACACACTTTAGATAACCCCTGCTCACCCCCTGGGTAGCTTGGCACGAGCAGACAGACTTATCCCACAGGCAATGTGTAAAGTATTTGTACTCAAAACACACAGTAATACAGTGATAACACCACAAATGGACACCACACCAGTTTAGAAAAATAAATTATTTTTATCTAAACTCAACAAGACCAAAACGACAAAAATCCAACATACAAGTATTAATAAAATTACTTTAAAAAGGTTTTAAGCAACTGGGTCCATAGAAAACTATGGATGCATTATTTCTCTCAAAGTACCTGTTGTTACGACAAAATTCACAAGGCCAAACAGCCGCAGCGATGGGAGGCGTCGAAAAACAAAGAGATGCGTTGTTTCCTGAGACCTTGAGGATGCGAAGCGACAGTTCTGCTGCACGCAAGAGAGCGGTGTGTCGGATCCTGTCTGTAGGGAGAAAGAGATGCGTCGATTCCGAGGCGACTCCGATCCACAGGTGATGCGTCAGAAAAACTTGCCGCACCGGTACGATGCGTGGAAATCCGGGATGCGACGGCGATCGATGCAGCAGTGCCGAGCGGCACTGCGTCGGTTTCTTCAGCCGCGATCCCTTAATGCGTCGGTTCTTGCAGCGGCGACAGGCGCTGTGTCGGTTTCGGCAGCGGTGCGGCGATGCGTGGAGATTCTTCTCGCACCGCGGTGCTGCGTCGGGAAAACTGCTGCAAGAAGAGTGATGCATCGATTTTCTTGTAGTTGCGTTGCTTTTCCAGCTCCCAACAGCAGAAAACCTCCAAAGGCTAAAGACAGCCACAGGCACCTCCTGGCAGGTCAGAACTCCCAGCAAGGAAGTTCAGGGGAGCTGGGGGTGAAGTCTTTGTGTCCCCGAGACTTCAAAACAGGAGGCAAGCTCTACTCAAGCCCTTGGAGATCTTCTTCAAGCAGGGGACACAGCACACAGCAAAGTCCTTCTCCTTTCCTTGGCAGAAACAGCTACTGCAGGCCAACCCCAGACACACAGCAAAGGGGCAGTACTTCTCCTCAGTTTCTCCAGCTCTTCTCCTTGGTAAAGGTTCCTCTTGATTCCAGTAAAGTAGTCTAAAGTTCAGGGGTTTTAGGTCTAATACTTCTACCCCAAAATGTCTTTGTTCTCTTTGTGCAAGGGTCTCTGAGCCCAGATCAAACCAGTTCCGTCCTCACTGGAGCAGTATGACCACAGGGGGTGGAGACAGCATTATGCAAGGGAGACAGGCCCTATTCATGTGCAAGGAAATCTCCTCCCACTACAATAAATGCAGCCCAGGTCTATTCAGCCCAGCCCTGACTCATTCAGGAAAGGCAGGACACACATCAACCCTCCAACCCCCGGTGCCTGTCTGAGAGAATGCACCTCCCCAGCCCCAGCCCCTGTCACTCCACAACCAGACAGTCAATACACAAATGGGCAGAGGCACACAGAATGGTTAAACAAGAAAATGCCTACTTTCTAAAAGTGGCATTTTTCAAACACACAATTTAAAAACCATCTTTACTAAAAGATGTA
Organism: Calotriton arnoldi; assembly: GCA_963921515.1. Lineage (NCBI taxonomy): Eukaryota > Metazoa > Chordata > Amphibia > Caudata > Salamandridae > Calotriton > Calotriton arnoldi. The sequence continues at coordinate 878,023 of CAWUFW010005817.1, forward strand.
TTATTAAATTCTGAGTTCAGAGAGCCTAAACTTTATTTCTCTATCTTGTTCCAATGGGAAGTTATATTTATAAGATATTATAAATAAACTCCCATTATATCCTATGGGGCAAGATAGCCTTTCAATAGTGAAAACGAAATTGGCAGTATTTCACTATCAGGACATGTCATACACACCAGTACATGTCCTACCTTTCACATACACCGCACCCTGCCCAGGGGGGTACCTTGGGCCTACCATAGGAGTGCCTTACATGTACTAAAAGGGAAGGTTAGGGCCTGGCAAGTGGGTGCACTTGCCAAGTCGACATGGCAGTTAACAACTGAGCACAGACACTGCAGTGGCAGGTCTGAGTTACCTTTTCAGAGCTACTCATGTGAGTGGCACAATCAGTGCTGCAGGCCCACTAGTAGCATTTGATTTACAGGCCCTGGCACACTTCAGTGCATTTTACTAGGGGCTTACCAGTAAATCAAATATGCCAATCAGGGACAACCAATTGTAACAACAATTTACACAGGGAGCACTTGCACTTTGACACTGATAAGCAGTGGCAAAGTGCCCAAAGCATCTAAGCCAGCAAAAACGAAATCCAGTACAGCATCAAAAATACCAGAGGTAGAGGCAAAAAGTCAGGGGAAACCACACCAAAGATGCCAAGTCTAACAGGTATGTATTAGGAAGTGTTTGTCAATGTAGTTTTTAACTTATATGACCGGTTTGCATATGTTTAGATGATAGGTTTTTTCTGGCGGTAGATAGTTATATGTACGATGAGACTGTTGAGTTTACTTAAAGATGCAGAGAACTATATATTGTTTGGAAAGATGGCCTGAAGGTGTATATATAATACGAAATCACATATGTTTACATGATGATCTATGTTCTTTAAGGCTGTTGAAAATTTCATGTATATAGTGAGGGTGATGCATTTCTTTCAACATGCCCTATTTAAAATTGGGGAGGTTTAATAGTGCAGAATGTCTCTTGAGAGTTTGTGTGCTAGCTTCACTTGGCATGTAACTTTTCTTTGAGAAATGCTGAATATATGTTTTAAAGATACAAGAAATATTTGCGAAATGATGTAGGTATGTCATAAAGAAAAGGTTTTTGTGCTTTCAAAAGGTGAGAATTGTTGTTTTCAGTTTTAGAAACTTACTGATGCATGTGCACGCTGAGTAACAGAGCAATATATACTTTTAGAGAGGCATGTATGCAATTATATATCAAGTGTGATATCTAGCCTTATTCAATCACCCAGGTACTACACATGCACTCTTCCGATCACACAGGCACTAATTATGTACTCATTGAACTACGCAGACAACACCCATGCATTCATGCAATTACCCAGATAGTAGCAATATAGTTATGTGAATACACAGTCACTAACTATGCAGATATGGAACAACTGATGTAGTTCCTACATACTCAGGGAATCATGCAGGCACTACTTCTATTCTGAGGAAATCACATAGGCATCATCTATGCACTCATCCAATCATCCAGTCAGTACTGTTGTACTCAACCAGAAACACATGTATTTACAAGTTTTGGTGAGGAATATGCACTCTTTTAGAACCATGCGGTGAATTATATATGTAACCTGTCACACACTGTTTACATGTACTCGGAAGAATTAGTGAGCTATATGCTGCGATACAGATTAATGTGCAGATTTTTATATGCAGTGTTTCTCAAAATTTAAATCTGACACATCTAAGTAAAAAAGTATTGAAACCCTAAATCTACCAGTGACAGTGGTAGAGAGGCACAGAAATAGCTCTTATGTTATGTTTTCGGATTTACAGTATTGAAACACTATACGTACTTTTACACTTTGGTTGATGTTTATTTTAAAAATTAGTACAAAAGGGATAAAGTGGCCTTTTAGCGTGTATAAGTGACAACTGAGATATAATGCAGCTGTGTTGTAGGAGAGGGTGGTATAATATTAAAAGGTAAGTAATAAATTAAGTTTTATGTTCTGGTTTGGGATTGGTACATTGAAGTAAATGCTTGTAGTTATGTAGGTAGGTTGATTTGTAGATTCAAAACTGCAACATAACATAAAAACTGTTTTTCTATTATTCAGACAGAATGCCTACAAAAGCTCAGAGGAAAAAGGAACAGAAGCTACAGTATCTATGCAGAACTGAGGCACAAAAGGGGTAAAATGAAGAAAATGTGGTGAAAGAAAAAAGAGCTACTGGTAAGAGAACAAAGTCATTTCTTAAAAATATATGTGGACATTTCCAAAGATTACAAAATAATGAAAATAAAATTCAAACTATGAGAAAGAATAACAGTGGACAAAATCTATATAACAAGAACAGGAAAGAATGTAACAAAGATGGACACACCATAACCAGGAGACAGAAGCAGTTTAAGGAAATCAGAGCCAGAATGATTCGTAGTAGAGTAGTTATAAATCTACTGAGAAATATGAAGTATAGAAGAATGAGAGAGGCACTGAAACAGAAAGAACGAGTTGAAAGAGTAGTTGATAAGGCCTTTGCTTTGAAGAGGAAGCTTTTTATTTTGATAAATAGAATGAAGACTCATGACAAAATGGTGTTGTGCATGAGGAGACAAAATCAGAATAAAAGATTAGTGAATAGAAATAACTTTTGTACAGTTTTTAGTGGAGAATGCATACATAGTTCTAGTACAGAGTATTTCTTTAATGAAGAAAGCTATCTCCAGGATAATAGATTAGTTCATGCTATTGATTATGGAGGACGAGGTTATGAAATGAAGAATTGCACTCCTATAGCGAAAGAGGTGATGGTATCTACAAATGTAGAACAAGTTATTGAAGAACAGGTACAAGGACGGCGGAATCTGGTGCCTCTATAAAAATGGAGTTGTAGTAGTGTTTGTAGTATTCAAAGGCAATCCGATTATATATTAAGGACATTTCTACATATCTTTCAAAGGTGAAGTTTAAAACACAAAATAAGTACTTTACAAGGATTGGATCCTTGCAAGATTAGAAGGCATACAAATTTGCATTGACACTCACTAGCTTGTTTATCAAACAAAGTGTGCCAAAGCACCTTTCATCATTTTCGGATGTTAGTTGTACACCACTCAACAATGCAAACTTTAGTTAGGAGGCTGTACTATATGAAAACTCCTGCTTTATGTTTAGGAGAAATTAATATGTATGTATGTATGTATGAATTATATGGTACTGTGGCAGATGTAGAAAAGGTTTGTGAAGATGTGCAGTTTCGTTTCTTTGGTCCTCAGCAGGATTCTAGGGAAAATGAAGAGTTAAGAGGAGGAGTTGTAGAACAGAACACACATATTACAGTTGATAGTTTTGAAGTAGAGATTACAAAATTTAACACAGTGTGGTCTAAAACAATCAGAGTAGGTTTGTATATGTTGTTGACGCACTCACTAGAAGATTTAAACACAGACTGTTGACTTGTGTTTAAAAAGTGAAAAAGTAAATTATGATAACTGGCAAAAGTTAGCTGTGTATTTGTTTGTAGAGGAATGCTTTACTTGTCCGTACAGCAAGTTATATGTAAGTAGAGTTACAATAAATTAGAAGTTAATAAAATTAACAACACAGATATTATATACCCATTTTGTAAGATAATGAAATGCCTGCTAATATAGAAAAACTATGAAGGGCCAAAAATAAAATAAAAAAAATCAGCATTTATTATTCCTTGCAGCATTGCGAAGGGCTCTTATGGACTGCTCTAAAGCACTCACTACAACTCCACAATCTATGCAGTATGATGCCATCCGGGACAACTGTGGAGCCAAATCTGGAAGTTGAGATTGGACTTCTGAAGGGACTCTCCGCCCCAGTGTTGTTGTGGCTGGTATTGAAGTTCAGGGTCCTTCAGCCTTGCGCTGCCTTCTTGCTGCTTTTACACTATTGCTATGGTATGTTTTTAGATGGTAAAGCATGGACGCTGTCCCAGAAAAATATTTTTTATTTGTACCCCTTAACAAGGTCTTGTGATACACTGTGCATTGCGCAAATGTGCTTACTATGAACTCTTCCTAAAGAATGTTCAAGACAGATAGATAAATGGGTGTGTTCTTATTATTTTAGTTGAAAAGTGTATTATCCAATGATATTCCTTTATTTCCTGGTGACATGTTTCTGTTTTCTTTTTGAATGTTTTTTTTTGGGGGAGGTTTTGTAGAGTTGTTAAAAAAAAAAATTGTTGGTTTTATGGTTGGAGATGTTTTTTATGTTCGGTTTTAAGATGATAGAGCATGAATGTCATCCTACATGAATATTTTTTGTTTGTACCTCTAGAGGGGGCCTCGTCTCAGAGTGTGCATTGCACTACTTTTGGAGCAGTTTTTAAATTCTGTTGAGTTTGGGTGTGAATGGGTAGTTTGATCGGTGTTTTGTAGATATGTTCTATTCATGAGTTCAGATGTTGAAAGTTATTTTTTGAAATTATTCTTTTGTTAAATGTGTTAAAAAAATGTTTTTTAATTATGTTACTAGACAGCTAGAATCAAACTTTGTGTAATATATGTTTATAGATCTGTTTTACATTTTGTCATTTGTATTTGTGACTATTGATGTCACTGCGACCTTCGGTGTTGCTGTGAAGAAGGAAAATGCATTTTTGATGTAGTTATTTCGACAAATGAACACAAAGGGAAAGTTAAATTAGTATCTTACTAAATAGCTACACAGAATCTTTATGTAAAATATGTCTATATATGTGTTTTACACTTTATTACACCCGGTATTCGCAGTGTGTCCTTGGCAATTGCACTCATAGAATCACACAGGCACTACCTGTGCAATCATAAAGGACGTCCTTTCTCTATCACTCTTCAAACGCGCCTCCTAGCACACTACTCGTTGGGGGATGAAGTCCCCTTGGCTATTGAGGGTCATTGGGAGCCAACTACCCCTCCTGTTACCTCCAGCAAGTCCCACACAATGAGTTTCCTAAGAGGCCACGCCCCTTTCTCCACCTCTCTGCAAACGCGTGTCCTGGCACACTACTTGGGCAATTAAGTTCTCTTGGATGCTAAGGGACCTTGGGGACCAAGAAGCTCTCCTGGTACGTTCTGTAAGTCTTACACAGCAGGATTCCTGAGAGCTGGTCAGAGGCCCCACCCCTTTTCCCCACCATTCTGCGAACACCATTCCTACATAAATAACCACAGAAATTCACGTTACAGGGACGTTATAGTTAGGAATTAGCATTTAAAAAACCTTAGAAATTCACTGAAAAAACCAAAGGTTACAGTGACGTTATAGTTAGGAATTAGCATTTTAAAAAAACCTTAGAATTTGACTGAAAAAAATCAAAGGTTACGGGGACGTTATACGTAGGCTGAGCTAACTATAGCTCGCGATGCACTGCTTATGACCTCACATATTACATCACTCATGACATGGTAAGTGACATCACTGATGACATCACTGATGACATCATCCACAGAATCTGACGCACCCACTCACACCCCAATATAACTTTTCATACATCCACTCCAACTTCTAAACTAGCATGCTCAAAACCTTTGACACACCCATACTAGTACTTACACTCACTGATTCATAGGTCTACACACACATCCACTCAGTTACCCATACAGCCACTCATATACCAACTCAATCACTAATACAGCCCCCGATATGTCCACTCATATACCCATACAGCCACTCACACTGTCAGTCACTCATAGAGCTACTCACACACCTACTCACTTTTATATAATCAATCACACAGCCATTTATTCACCTATACAGTTATACACACACACTCATTTATTCATACAGATACTAACACATACACGCTCACCTATACAGTCACTGACACAAGCACACACTCACCCACACGGTCACTCTCGCAATCACTCAGCCACACATACACTCACTCATATACCACAACACTCACCTATACTGCCTTTCAGATATGCAGTTACTCACCCATATATCACGGACACATCCATTCACTCACTGACACAGCCATACACACACTCACTCACTCACCCATACAGCCCCTTACACACACACTCACTAATCCATAGTCACTGACTCACCTACTCACTCATCCATACAGGAAGTTAAACACACACCCTCACCCACACAGACATTGAGAAACCCAAACACGTACTCAGACAAGCAATCACTCACCCATACAGAAACTCACGTACCTATTCACACACCTATACAACCATTCACACAAGTCACTCACCCATACATTCACTGAGTCACCTAATCACTCACTTATATAGTCAGTCATGCACCCACTGAATCATCCATACAGGCACTCATACACACGGATTCACCAATACACCTTGGTATATATATTTAACACTCAAACATTTTAAAAACACTCACAGTCACTGGATGATATCAGTGATGTCATTTGAGAGGTCATCAGTGATGTCACTGACCATGTCATGAGTGATGTAATATGTGAGATCATAAGCAGTGCACTGCAGGGGTGCAAGTTATAGTTAGCTCAGCTAACTAGAACAGCTGAATTTCTCTGGTTTTGTACAAGTAAAATGTCAGCCTAACTACAACGTCCCTCTAACCTTTGGTTTTTTTCAGTGGATATATAGATAAATATATCTATATATATCTATATATTTTGATTTAGGGATGTTAGGGGTATAGGGTGGTAAGGGTATTTTTAGGATTTAGGGGTGGGTAAGGGTATTGGGTGGCAATGGTCTTTTTAGGGTTTAGGGGTGGGTAAGGGTATTGGCTGGTAAGGGTATTTTTTGGGCATTTATTTATTTTGAGTTTTTCATAGCGCGAACTAGACCCGAAGGCATCAGAGCGCTTTACAGAGTTAGCACAGCATCGATTACACAAGCTACACCCGGGAAAATAACAGTTCCTGTAACAGTATAAAAGGAAATAAATTGCCACAGGATATGTGCACGATATAGCAACACTTCCACGAGTTGCTTCAACGCAGATAACAGTGCAAAAGGTAGTATAAAAAGATAGACAGTACGGTATCTGAACGATATAGCAGCAATTACACGCGCTACATCAAGAAGAGGACATAGAAATACAGGGTAGTCGTAATATGGGCAATAGGATATGCAAACGATATAGTTCTGCGGTAGATATGGAGGGGGGTGCGAGGGTGGGGAGGGTGGAATCACAGTTTTTCCCCAAGGTAGTGGTACTCGGGTATAGATGGAAGTTGCGAAGAAAGAAGCATCAGGCTACTCGGAACGCTTAGGGGGTAGGATTTAAGTATTTACTGAGAAGAAGTAGTTGTTTAAGTTTCTTCTTGAAGTGAGGAAAAGAGTCAGTGGCGGCTGGTAGGGAACGGTGGCGGGGGAAGTGAGGGGGTAGAAAATAAAATAATTTAAAAAAATGTTTTAAAACTTACCTGCTGGTCGCGCCGCCAGCTGTCGCGCCACTGCAGCCTCTCCTCGTCGCAGGGGAAACTCCCAGGCTCCCTAAGCCAATGACAACGCTGCAATGCAGCGCTGTGATAGGTTCCACTAAGCCAATCACAACGCTGCATTGCAGCGCTGTGATAGGTTCCACTAAGCCAATCACAACGCTGCATTGCAGCGTTGTGATTGGTCTGAGCGCCGTGGTTCGGCGCTCAGACGGGGACAGGGAGCCTGTGCATGTTACCCACTAGGCTGTGTAATGTAGCCTGGTGGGGAACATGCAAAGTGCGCATGAATGTTTGGCCGGTCAAACATTCATGCGCACTTTGAGTGAGCAAACCACTCCTACCTTGTCCCCTGCTTTTGCCGGCCCCGCACCTCCCCTCACCTAGGAACGGGAAAAGAAAAGAACGCATTTTGTTATTATCATTTTATTTTTCCTTTGCACTGCCTTAAAGCAGTGGGGCAATGCTCCTCCGCCTTAGCAGAGGAGCCGCCCCTGTAATGAGTGATTGTCACGAGAGTCTTGGGGCAACGAGTCTTAGATTCCAGGAGAGTTCCCGGAGAAGGTGCGGGATTTTTCTTTCTCGAGTTTGGGAGGAATCAGGAGCAGACTGTTAGAGCTTCAAAGGGGTCTCTTTGAGCCGGCTTTTGATAGTTTGTTTGCAAGGTACATTGGTTTTTCCATGTAGAGAGCTTTGTGGGTTATGCAAGCAGTTTTGAATATACATCTTGCTTCAATTGTCAGTCAGCTGAGTTTCTTAATCGTGGGAGTGATGTGGTCGAAGTGACTCTCTCACACAGAAGTCTGGCCGCTGCGTGGAGTGTGGCTTTCAGAGGGGCCAAGTGTGATTTCTAAGGTGCCTGTGATCGCTGCATTACCGTGGTCCAGTTTGGAGAGGACTAAGGATTGTACCACGGTCTTTAGGTCTTCGATGGGAATGAAGGCTTTGATTTTTTAAAGATGTTTCAACATATATAAGGCACTTTTTGCTAAGGCATTAATATGTTTTTTCATGGTCAGGTTTTTGTCAAGGGTGATACCCAGAGATTTTTATAGAGTTGGAGAGGGATAGCTTGCAGTGTAATGCAGTGAGGATATCGAGCCAGTATCTATCGGAAAGGACTTTCCTTTTGGTTGGATGCTCAATTTTGCTAGGGTTAAGCTTAAGATAATTGTTAGTCAGCCACGATTAGACCGTGGAGAGAGTGCTGGACGAAGTTATTTGACAAGATTTTGATTTAGATTTGGGTGTCATCTGCATAGAGATGAAAGGCAATTTTGGCTGGTTTATTGCAGGATCATTGCGAGGGGTTCCATATAGAGACGGAATAGTGCAGGAGACAGGATTGATCCTTGAGGAACTCCTTGAGAAACTGGTGTTGCTTTTGAGGTGGAGTTGTTTAACTTAATTAACTGTGAGCGTTCAGTCAAGAAGTCAGCAAACCAATGGGGGCGGAGCTTGCCTGGCCGCAAGACGACCGTGCACTGAAGTAGCTCCGTGAGCCGATAATCCCACCCGACTCGATCCTGCTCCTCTACTCTGAATAGAACGCTCCCCTGCTGCTGCCGTCGCCCAGTGCACACGATTGCTGCCGAGATTACCTGAAATTCCGGAGTGGGGCGGCCTGGTGGCGGTGCAGCGCCTCGACCATGATCTGTGGCCTGCATCCGGCCTCGTGAGCAGTGTGCGCAGCCCGTCTCGGTCCATTGGGCGGCCCACTGCGGAGTACGCTGTCCTACCTGGGACTCCCGCGGTGCACCGGGGCATGCTCCTTGTCCGTAGTACGGCTCCGAGGGACCGACGTTGCTGCGGCCGGGGTGCTGGTCTACCGGCGCCATTAACTTCTGGATCCGTGCGCGGTGGTGGTGACGTCCTACCGGCGCTGCCACGAGGTGCGCCCGACGCTTCGCTGGACCCCCCCCTTCCTGCCTGGGAGTACACGCGGCAACCCACGCGCCCCCTGATGTCATAGCGGGGCATTCACTGGACTCCCTGCATGGACTAATATCCTGTGCCCCCCCCCCTTGCAGTCATCATCATTCCTGCGCTGTGGCGGGGCCAGCGAGGCCCATGCGGATCTCTGGGCCTACATACTGCTGGGATTTGGACTACAACCCTTGTTGGGAAAGCCGCTGAAAATTCTGGGCTCCCCCCCCCTGCCTTCCACATCACCCGCGTTACGAGCGGGGTGGTGCTGTTCCCGAGGCGCTGGTGTCCTCCGGTGCCATTGGGCCCGGAGATTGCCCGAGGGGGTGGAGGCACCTTATAGTCATTGCTGCATGGTGCGCCAACACCGGCACCGGTCCTCCCCCCGCGATCGGGAGTACCTATTGTGCGGCGCACAACTCCTGGTGACATAGTGAGGCGCTTGCAGGTCCCCCCCAGCGCATCTAATACACTGCTGCTTCCCCCGTTGCCATCACTGTGCCCGCACTGAGGTTCCCTACAACGCTGGTTATATAATTTCATATGGGGCTTTGGTGCTGCAACATACTGGACCCTATGGTACATTCCTGATTAGTGAGGCCTGCCGCGAACTCTGGTCTCCCTCCCCCTCTGCCTCTCCCAACGCTTGCACTACATGAGTAGGTGGTGCTTGGACTGCTAATCCTGAGGGGCCTGGAGGGCCGCAGGGGTACCCATTCTCTGCTCCTGCGGTGGTCTCTGGATGAGCTCACTATCCCAAGATACATAAGGGCTGGTAAGACTGAAATTGAAGTCGGGGGACTGTCACACAGTGGCTGCCCGCAGACCGGGTGTGGACCGCTGTAGTCACTTGGGAGTTGACACATCCCACTGGGGGTGTACCGTCCACTGCTGAAGTGGTCTTTACAGGGTGGTACTCTTTAAGGCCTATAAGCTGGCACTGGCTGAGGCGCGACGGGGTGATATCGCCTCCACCGCTGGTGTAACGATGGGTCGGACGGAGAAATCTCAATCCAAGTTGCCCTTTGAGCCGCGCAAGACCCCCAGGCAGCAAGATATTGAGAAAAACACATCAGAATCTGGATCAGAAATGGGGGACACGGCTGCAGACTCTGACCTAAAGCAGATACTCACAGCCATGCAGCTCAGCTTAACGAAAATTGACGGAAGATAGACGCCCTCTCCTTCAGGATGGACAGAATGTCTGAGAGGCTGGATAAACATGCTGCGAGATTAGACACGGTTGAGCAGAGGGTTTCGGGCGCAGAAGACACGCTGAACTCCACTTTGAGCTCCACTACAAAACTAGAAAAGCTCCTCCACTATGTCCAGTCTAAAGCTGTAGACTTGGAAGCGCGATTAAGGAGGAACAATTTACGCATAGTGGGTATTGCTGAATCTTCAAATATTCCAAATATGGAGCTCTTTGTGGAACAATTACTGGTAACACTCTTGGGCAAGGATACCTTCTCTAACATGTTCATTATTGAGAGCACCCACCACTCTCTCGCACCCACACCTGTCCCGGGGCCTCTCCGGGCCCCGTCAATTATAGGGACAGGGATGCAGCATTGAAGAAAGCCAGGGAATTGCAATCCTTGAGATATGAGGGCTCAGAGATATCCATTTATTCGATTTTCACGCAGAGTGTTCAGGAGACGCGGCGCCAATTCGTCCCAGTAAAACGGAAATTGCGTGACTTAAACCTGGAATACAACATGATCTACCCTGCGAAATTGAGGGTTCGCGCTGATGGGAAATCTCACATCTTTAGCGACCCTAAGCAGGCATTGCTCTTCTTGAAGAAAAGAGTGACAAATGCAGTGGAGGTTCCCCGAAAATTCGCTCTATGTTGGATGATGATTCTCCAGAACTTGAGGAACAGTGAACTAAATGTTATGCCTCTTGATGTGTTTCTTTATTGGCCCTGAACAGTGGGGTGTCACTAATTGTGTGGGGCGATGACCCAGCTTCGAAGGTTTGTTTTGAAATAATTGGGCGGTCCTACTGCTGTGGTTATCTTTATGCACACTATATTAGATATGAGGAGCGAATATTGGTACAGGCTCTAGTACTTAACTCTAGATGTATGACAGGCAACATCTGCCCGCTGTGTATTCCACCTGCGACATCTGGGTTTGTTTATGTTATTGATTGTTTGTATTGTAGTATTGATTTGTGTTAGGGGGAGGCTGTGGGATCGACTATGCCATGTTGAGGTAAGCATAGCGTGGGTGGGGGGCGGTTTGGGTCGATGATCACTTCTACATTGAGGGCAGGTAATGGCACACTGATATTAGGTATGCACTCTGGCATGGAGTATGACACTAGAAATAACTGTGTAATGCACATCGTTTTTAAATTCTATACATGACATCCAAGACGATTAAGCTCTGGACATGGAACGTCCAAGGTCTGAATGATTATCGTAAACTCCGTAAAGTTGTGGCTTCGTTGAAGAGACACCAGGTAGACATAGCCATGATACAAGAAACCCACCTAGCCCCACAAAATAAGATGCTTTCCAGGCGGCGGTTACAGGGTTACTTCTGCGCTGCTGGTTTTCCCTCACACGCTAGGGGTGTTCTCATTTGGGTTAATCCCAGGTCGGGCATTGCTTTACATGTGGAGGAGGTTGATCCTAATGGTAGATTTGCTGTGGTCCGATGTCAGGCTGAGGGATTTGGTGCTCGTCTAGGGAATATATACGGACCCAATTATGATGACCCTCAGTTCTTTCAGGCTATGGCGACACGCCTGCTCAATACTGATGAACTGCCACAGGTGTGGGGGAAGGGGGATTTTAATTGTATACTTGACCCCAACAGAGATAGGTCGCGCTGCTCACATAGGAGGCCTTCCGCTGCTGCCAGTGCTATTACAATGTTGATGGACCAGCTTGGATTGGTGGATGTATGGAGGCAATTGCCCAGTGTAGCTCCCGGGTTCACTCACTACTCTGCCCTACACGACACCCACACTAGGATCGATTATTGGCTGGTTTCTAGAAGTTTGCTCCCTCAGGTCTCGAGCTGTGACCCGCTCCCCAGAACCTATTTAGACCACTCCCCGGTACAGCTGAAGCTGACAGTCCCCACAATGAGATATGCCCCATTTACGTGGAGGTTTCCCCCTTATTCTTTGCCAGGTATTTCGTTCGGAAATGGCTACAGCTATTGAAACTTTCTTTGGGGAGAATATAGGCTCGGTCCCCGCCTTTTCAACCGTCTGGGAGACCTTTAAAGTGTTCATAAGAGGGGAGACGATAGCTAAGCATGCGGGAGTACTTAGATCAATTCAGAATATGCTCACTAGACTAGAGGCGGACATAGCGGTGCTGGAAAGAGAGCATCAGATTACTGGTAACGTAGAGAAACTGAACAGTATTAAAGAGCTACTGGAGGAATATCAGGATACGGCGGAAAGCAAAGTCAAACACTTAGGCAAGTACGCCACAGCACGTGTATATGGGGAAGGTGAACGTCGTGGTGCCCTTTTAGCTAAGCTGCTGCGACCCCCCTAGGGAAGCTAACTCTATAGTTGAGGTCATGGACAAAGATGGTAGAATGATATAAGACTCAAAAGGCATTGCGGACAGATTCAGCAGATATTATGCAGAGCTCTACAGATCACGGATCCCACCTTCTGGTCCTGCAATAGAGGACTATTTGACACATATCCGCTTGGCTCACTTACTCCCATAGGGAGAATCTCATGGCTCCCTTAGACCCCAGATAAGTTAGGGTTGCCTTATCGTCGATGAAAAGTGGCACCGCCCCGGGATCGGATGGGTTGACAGTCGCTTGTTATAAAGCCTTTCAAGATCTTCTAATACCGCACCTCGTTACATTATTTGAAGAGATGGAGGAGAGTAAAGTGATGCCCCCCTCAATGCGTGAGGCAATGATTGTTACTCTCCTTAAACCGGGTAAACCCCCTAGTGAGTGCTCGTCACACAGTCCCTTGTCCCTGCTAAACATAGACACAAAACTATTCGCCAAAATGTTGGCTAAACGTATTTCTCCCCTACTTCCGGGACTAGTGGGAATCGAACAAGCAGGATTCGTTCCTGGGCGCAACCCAACATCCAACCTTAGAACAATTTTTTGCAGCAATTCAACACATTAATCCCAGAGTCAATGCTACTGCGGTTTTCCTTGATGCCGAAAAGGCTTTCGACTCCGTCGAGTGGCCTTTTATGGAGATGGTACTTAGGCGGATGTGTGTTGGAGAGCTCTTTCTCCTACTTGTTAAGGTCCTCTATGAAGCTCCGAGGGCTAGAATTAGACTTGGAAATATGGTGACGTCCCCGATACCAATATCTAGGGGCACTCGTCAGGGGTGCCCCTTGTCCCCACTATTGTATGCCTTGGTTTCCGAACTGCTGCTATGTGCCCTTAGGGAATATCACAGCCACAGAGGGGTACGCTTCCCGGGATACCAGTTAATAGTTTCTGCCTATGCAGATGATCTGCTCTTATATGTCAGAAACTCAGCTACCCACCTCACCCCTGTCTTGAACGAAGTGGTCCGTATTGGACGGCTGTCTGGACTAAACATTAACAAGTCCCTGATCTTTCCACTAACTTCATCCACCCTCCCTCCACCCATGCCGTACCCTTTGGCCTGGACCACGGAGTCCGTTCGCTATTTGGGGATCCAGATACATACAGACTCAGACGTAGGACTCACGGACAACTATGGGCAAGTATTAGACAGGCTTGAGGATGACGTTACTAGATGGATACGATTACCACTCTCACTGCTAAAACGTGTTTCATTGATGAAGATGGTCGTTCTTCCTAGGCTACTATTCCTGTTTCTGAATATTCCCATGGTGCTCCCACAACCCAAATGCACTAAAATAAGGTCTCTCATGATAAAACTTGCCTGGGCAGGCAAACAGCCTCGAGTGAAATGAGAGATTCTCACTCTGCCATACTCGATGGGCGGCTTTAATGCCCCAGATCTAGATTTATATTATAGAGCAGCACAGTGTTCACATGCCTCTGCCTGGCTACACTGCCTCGTGCCTCCCCCTCACATATATATATATAGAGAAAATAGCCGCCGACGCAGATACGCTCCCGCAGGCACTTTTCAGAAATCCAACAAGAAGACATAGTATACTAGACTCTCTTAATGCCACTACTCATGCTTGGTGTAACCTGCTGGACTGGCAAGCATGCGCTATTTTGTATTCTCCATTGACCCCATTAGAGTGGTGCACTTGGCTCCCTTCCAGTATAGATAGAGGGGTAACCAAAGCCCTGAGCAAAGTTAATGTTGCTGTTATTGGAGACCTCTTTGAGGAGGGAAAATTTCAGAGCTGGGAGCAACTGATAGTTGATGGCTTTACCCCTGCATCATTGGTTCGATTCCAGTACTTTAGATTACAGCATGCTCTCAAGGCACTGCTGGGGAATTCCCTCCAGGAACCGCCCGAGGTCCTGGCCCTCTCCTATATCATTAAAACCCCATCACCTTCAAAATTAATCTCTAGAATTTATAACATTACGCAAGCAAATAGGTCCCTGCTATTTTCAAAACCTAGACAAGACTGTCAAAGAGATCTGGGGCAGGTCATTGGGGACAAAGAATGGCAATATTGTTGTGAAATTACGAAAAAGGTATCGATGAATGGTAGGCACCGTCTCATACACTTCAAATTCATTAACAGAACATACTACACTCCAGAGCGTTTGCATAGATATGGTTTGCGATAGACAGCCGCATGCTCTCGTTGCGCCGAGTCGGAGGCTGACTTTATACACCTGGCCTGGAGGTGCCCTAACATCTTAGAGTATTGGGGGAAAATATTCCAGACAATAAATGATATTACCAGCCTTAAACTGGTCCCGGACCCGTATTTAGCCCTCCTAGGTTATACCAAAACCATAGAAAAAGACTCTAGGCGGCTGGTGGCTATGGCTCTGCTGCTGGCGAAGAGACGTGTTGCAATGAGGTGGGGCAGGGGCCCGATCCCCACAATTGAGGAATGCACAAAAGACATGGTGTATTGCAACACGCAGTCGGACGCATTTGGTGAACTTCTTCCGCTGCAATCTAGGCCAAAGACTTACTGGGGTGCTTTCCAGCAGTACTTGATTGGTAAGGAAACTGGAGAACCTGAAGGTGTGGATGATAGTGATGAATATCAGTGTCTTAATGTGAACACGAATGGTTGATAACCTGTAACTGATTCCGGACGAACAGGATAGTCACCCTGGCGTGCCGGGTTGAATCTACCAGCGATATATGCATCATAGTGTCTTGTTTTATATTCCTTAAAGTGCTCTTATGTAAGTGTGCGATGCCTCTCTTGCCATCTAATTTCCCTACATCTATTGCTTCATGATGTTTTATGCAACTGTATAGTGTTATTAAAATCAATAAAAAAAAATTTTTTAAAGTCAGTAAACCAATGAAGGACAGTTCCATGGATACCTGCACGTTGCGATAGGGTGCTTAGAAGGATGCCATGGTTGACAGTATCAAAGGCAGCTGAGAGGTCCAGGAGGACAAGGAGGCAGGCCTGTTCTTCGTCAAGAGATCTGTGTAGGTCGTCTGTGATGTTCAGTATAGCAGCCTCTGTGCTGCAGGCTTTCCTGAACCCAGATTGGAAGGCATCATGGAAGTTGATTTTTCAATGTGGTTGGCAAGTTGTGCCAGCTCACATTTTCCAATGGCTTTGTCTAGGAGAGAGAGGTTTGTAATAGGTCTGGAATTAAAGTCGTTCTGGTCAGCGTCTGTTTTTTTGATGAGGGAGGTGACTTGGCCGAGTTTGAGGGAGGCCGGCAATGAACCGCTCAGTAAGAAGTAGTTGATGATTTTGGTCCATGTAGGAGAGATGAGGCAATAGCTTTTTTACGAGCGCAGCAGGGAGTGGGTCAAAGATGTGCAGTGTCTACTTCATGCAAGCGACTAGTTTCAGGACTTCTTATTCACGGATTTGGTCTAATTCGGTCCAAGTTGCATTGTTTTTCAGTTGCAGGGGGTTGAGGTTGGTGTTCTGGATTGCTGAGAGGGGAGCATGGGGAGACAGCCATTGGTAGGAGGTAGGGCTTTGGGCAGACCCTCGTTGCAGGTGGGCGTATCCAAGGTGTAGGGAAGGGAGATGGGTGGGACAAGATAGAGTTCGATGTTGGTTATGTTTTTTAGAGAAGAATGTAGCGAACTCTTCACAGCCCTTAGTAGAGTCGCTGATTCAGTGTTGCGGAAATGGGGACTTTTTGCTACTTGATGATGTTGAAAAGGTCTTTACGTCTGTTCCTAGACTGGTCAGGTTGGGCTCGAAAGAAGAAGGATTTTTCTCTGAAGATGTGTTTTTTGTATTTAAGGCGTTCGGCTCGAAGGATCAAGAGATTGTTTAGTGAGGGTTGTCTCCAAATTCTTTCCACCAATCGGGGTTGTCTCATCTCATTGTTAAGGTCTGTATAAACTAGGGTCTTGAAGGGATACTCCTTGATTTCTTGAGTTTCAGGGGGGTGATTGTATCAAGGACTTCTGCTATTTTTGTGTTGCAGTGAGGTCATCAGCAGAGGTGAGATCTGGTGAAGGTACAATTCTGTATAAAACCAGGGTCTTGAAGGGATACTCCTTGATTTCTTCAGTTTCAGGGGGGCGACTGTATCAAGGACTTCTGCTATTTTTGTGTTGGAGTGGGCAGTGAGGTCATCGGCAGAGGTGAGATCTGGTGAAGGTCAAATTTGTGAGCGGACTAGTGCTTCTAACTCAACCTGGGGTTTTGATGTAAGTTTCTCGTCCAGTGCTTGGGATGGACAGTTTGGGGGAGGTTCCTCGGTTGGATGGCACTGAGATCAAAAAGGATTAGGTAGTGGTCAGTCCAGTCAGAGGGTAGGATGGAGCAGAGGGATAAGGTGTTATGTTTGGAGATGATTACGTCAAGGGTAGAGACACGGTCGTGAGTTTTTTTATTGCTGTGTTAGATGAGATCATTTGCTTCGAGGAGGGTGGATAGGGTTTGTACTATTGGATCAGCAGCATTGGTCAGGTGCAGGTTTAGATCTCCTAGTATAATGTTTGTGCTGCCATTTAGGGAGTTTTCTGATTTAAGGTTTGTTAAGTCTACAAGGATTTGATTTGATTTTAGGGTTTATATAGCGCTCGAATGCCCAGGGGCGTCTTGGCGCTGGAGCAGACAGGGGATGTGAGGCCTGGACGGAAGTCATTCTAATCATCAGTGAGAGAACAGCCAGGTTTTGACTTGTTTCCGAATAATCAGGAAGTCAGAACAACGTTTGATGGCTAAAGGTAGAGCATTCCAAAGTGTGGCTGCCTTCAACAGGAAACTCCGGCCACCCCAGGCCATGAGCTTAGATCTAGGGATAGATAATAGCCTCGCTTCCGAGGATCTGAGCTTTCAGCTAGGTGAGTTTTCCCCTGGAGGGCGATAGAGGACATGAAATTCAATGGGGTTGGGGCCTTTAGAGGAGAGCTGGGCTCTCAGGTGTTCAAAGGTAGAGTATTTGGTAATGCGGAGGGAAGTTAAGCAGAGCGGTTTTGTGTATGATGACTAATCCACCCCTGCGATCCTTCCAGTTACAGCGAATGACTGAGAAGCCCGGAAAAGAGAGGAGGTCCATGACAGGGGATGAGTGGTCATTCAGAAAGGTTTCAGTTAGAAAGCATATGTCAATTTTGAGCCTTAGAATAGTTTTAGCTATATTCTTGGCATGCTCGTCTGCGGACCAACAGTTTAGTAACATGCAGCAAAGGGAGGGTGGTGATTTTCAACCAGGCTGAATGGGTTGGATGGTAGTTAGCTGGGCCGGAGGTCGGGGGGGGGGGGCAAGTGCTGTTCCAGGTTGGGTAGGAGCATGGTCATGTTCGGGGGGGGGGGCAAGTGCTGTTCCAGGTTGGGTAGGAGCATGGTCATGTGAAGCTCAGCATTTTGGATTCTCGCTGTCAAAGCCTGGTTGCGGTGCATCTCGTAATGAGGTGGTGACGAATACAGGGGATAGTTTGTCTAGGGGTGAGGGATGGGGGGGGTCAGAGTGTATGTTTGAGGCAGAATCAGTGCTCACAGTGGGTGCGTGAGATTGGGACAGGATGTAGCTAGTCTTCGCTTCCTTACACAGTGACGAAATTTCATCCAGAATAGTATTTAATTTGGTGCTCTAGACTGCTACTATGGGGATAAGTTTCGAGGCGATCGAGTCAATGGAGGGGAGTGGACTATGATGTGGTTCGTCGGCCTCTGGAGTGGAGATTAGGGTTGAATCCACCCTGCCGAGGTTGATGGGCTGAGAGGGTTTAGGGGCGATAGATAAATCAGGCTGGGCAGTAGCAGTGTGCCCTGGAGAGGGGGAAAGTAGTTCCGGTAACGAGACCAAGGCTTTAGGGAGTCTGGTTGTGGGCGAGGCTGTGGGGGTTGTGGAGGTGGAGACCGGGCGAATGGTATTGGGAGTAGAAGGTTCAGTAGGTAGAGGAGTGGGTGCATGGGTGAGTTCTCCGGGATGAGGTGGAGGGGCGGTGGTGAAAGCAGATGGCATGGAGGCGCAGGGTATTGGGTGTTAAGGGTATTCTTTCAGGGTTTAGGGGTGGGTAGGGTTTTTGGGTGGTAAGGGCAATTGAAAAAGGGGTTTTGGGGGGTCTACCTTCCAAAAATGTAAAACGTGTCGGGAGCTTCCTGTGCCGTACCTGCACTGTCCTAGGTGATCACATCAAATCTTACGGTGCAAGCTATTCTGGAGTGTACGTCTTACTTCCTTGCTGAGGGGTGCTGCGTTTTGATAGATTATATATCTATATACATATATACTCAAAAAACAATGTATTAAGGAATATAATGAAAATGTAAAACTATGGCTTCGCTTTATCGATGATCTCTTTATTGTATGGCAAGGGTCTCGATCTAGTGCAGAGGAGTTTGTAAATAAGATTAATATTAATGAGATCAATTTAAATTTCACAGCGAACATTAGTACCAAAGGGGTGAGCTTTTTGGATGTGCAGGTCTATGTAAAAGACTGTATGTTGGAGACAAAGGCCTATAGAAAGGAAACAGCCGGAAATTCGATGCTTCATGCATCTAGTTCTCATCCTCACCATCTCATACAAAGTATACCATACGGTGAGATGCTGCGATTAAAAAGAATATGCAGCAATGAGGGAGAACTTAAAATAGCGCAACAGGAAAGCAAAGAGCGTTTTCTCCGAAGAGGCTACTCTGAGAAAGGTATCAATAGAGCGATTGAGAAAAGCAATACAAGAAACAGGAGTAATTTACTGACCAAATCGACAGAGGTAGGGCAAACCACAGTAGTTGGCACAACTAAGGGAGTAGATGAGCCAAGTGATTTTAGAATGATCATACAGTACAGTGGCCAAGAGAAAGCCATAAGGAAAATACTTAAAAGAAATTGGCCATTAGTATTAGATGATCCAACAATTGGACATCTATTACCCAAAAACCTATCTATTACATACAGTAGGGCACGGGCCATGCGTGATAGTCTGGTTAAGAATAATGTGGAAACACAGACAGGCACCACGTGGCTCGCACAACGAAAGGGATTCTTCCGTTGTAAAACATGTAAGGCATGTCAACATGGGATAAATAAGACTACATTCAGTAGTCCTTTCAATAACAAAGAGAAAACAATCACAAAATCACTCACGTGCAAGACTGATTATGTGATCTATGTGCTGGAGTGTCCATGTGGCCTAAGATATGTAGGGAGTACTAGACTCCAGGGCCACAAACGGATACTCCAGCACATTAGAGCTATCAAAAATAGAGATGTCACATACCCAGTCGCGCGACACTTTGAAGAACACCACGAATCTGACCCATCTAAATTAAAATACTTTTTAATAGACTCTATACCACCAACCAAAAGAGGTGGGGACAGGGAAAAACAGCTACGTAGGCTAGAAACAAGATATATTTTAGACCTCGATTCCAAGCAACCGGGGGTCTAAACGCAACGGAGGATTTATACACCTGTCTATAAACATTTTAATAGAGTAGTGAACCATTAGTTGCCAGTAGGTACTAAAAGCGGGACTCATAAGGGTAAACCTTCATCAGATAGAAAAATATGCTGCAAGCCCCTTTCGAACCAGAAAATTTTAAAGCACAGTTTTAGGGTATCATTAGTCACTAAATTTTAAATACAATAACTGTCATTTCACAATTTTAGGTAAAGGGATATACAATTTTAATATTTAAGCACTATGCACTTTAGATCAG
Source organism: Calotriton arnoldi (assembly GCA_963921515.1). Lineage (NCBI taxonomy): Eukaryota > Metazoa > Chordata > Amphibia > Caudata > Salamandridae > Calotriton > Calotriton arnoldi. The sequence continues at coordinate 898,543 of CAWUFW010005817.1, forward strand.
TCAATAGGTTTACATAACAAATGTTTACAGAACCAAATAGCGAATTTGCACATTTTATATGGTATGAACACAATTAGAATTAGGGAAAAAGGAGGTTTAAAAGGAGAAATAAATACTCCATGAATCCCAACCATATTGTTGTTTTAGATATTTTAGGGCTTTTATAATGTTATATTGTGTTATTTAAATTTTAGTATAAGTATTTATACTTTTATTTCATTATGACTCAAGCATTATAGAGTGCAATGTGGAAAACAAAATTAAATGACTCCATTTGCCGTAATTAAGAACGCGACAAAAAGATATTTAATAGTAAGATTTAACTAATGAATCCTAGGTGTGCAAATAAGTCTGTTCTTGTTGTCTATGACTGATAATAGTAATATATGCACTTGTCACTTTAAGAAAGCAATGGTAAAAAGACATAAAAAGATGGTAGCATTACTGTGGGCACGTCATGTGATCAAGGCCCTCCGGGGCTGAAACGCGTTGTGGCCGGCAACTGCTGAAAGGAAACAATAAAGCACTATTTGCACAGAATTTGGTGTCCGTGCTTCTATCTCGGCGAGGATAACAAGCCAGTGAGGAGTGGAGGAGATTGGCGCATATATACATATATATATATATATATATATATATATATATATATATATATATATATGACATATATAACACTTACCTTAATTATACTTACCTGCGTGGTAAAGGCATGTGCGTGGTAACAGGCATGTGCGTGGTAACAGGCATGTGCGTGGCTTGGGAGCCATTGTAATGTCATACAACCATTACTGAATATCTCATAACTCAGTGAAATTTTTCCTGCACCAAAGAAACTGAAGTAGACAGGAAATGATCCAAGGATATTATGTGGGTATGAAGGTCATACATACAAAACAAGGGTGACATTCTAATATATGAGTGTTCAGTATTATTGTTTGTTAACCCTGCTAACCACAACATCCTACTCTAATCCTCCTCTTGAAACAAAGCTATACATCTGTTCAATACATGTAGCCAACCTTTCAGTCGGTCCCTCTATCTGTGAGCTGTAACTACTGGACAAACATACTTCCATATCCATCTCTTTACATAAGGCAGACACATTTTCAGACACACTGAGACTCTATTAGTAATCAGAACCTGTGGAACACCTCTTTAGAAGTAGGCAACTCAGGCAAGGATATGAAATGAGCCATCCCAGTCAAATGGTCCATAAACAATAGAATTCCCATGCAATCTAGACACTTGAGTAAATATACAATAAATTCCAGAGAAATTGTATGCCAGGGTCCATGGGGGACAAGCAAGGTTATAAATAAGCCTATTGGTCTGCTATGCAATCAATCTGAGCAAAAATGTAACATTTGTGCATAACTCTTAACATCAGCAAATAGATTAAAAACGTTTCCTTACTATAGTGTTTCCTTCCTGCAACCTTACTGCAGCTATTCCAGGATGTCCAACAACCTTTGAAAAATGTAGCCAGCTCACAGCCTGTTGTCTTAACTTAATCAATGATAAATATAAAGTTTGTTTTCTTGATACTACATCTATCCCTTTTATGTAGATCTTCTAGTGCCTAAAATTGGTCTTTTGTACAGACAGACTTTCTGAACGTACTTTTGTCAGAAATGAGTATACATTAAGGCAATAGAACAATCATGCAAAATCTTAGCAGACAAAATTAATGGTGGATCATCTGTCACTGACTTTTAGCTTCAAATGTATCTTGTTGCCATTGAGGATCAACCTCACCATAATTGAGACCTAATCTGTAATTTACCTCAAAATCATAGTCAGACAATACCCGGGTCCATCTAAGTTGCCTATGAGAAAATGCTCTCGCTGATTCCAGGAACTGAATATTTCTGTGATCTGTATACACTTATTAATTCCTCAAAAGATCTTTGTGGCCAGGAGTCCAGATCAGTAATTACATAATTTAACTCTGCAGGAAATTACTTTTTTTTAGAAAAAGTAAGCTATAATCTGAGCCTGGCCAGTGCTTGGATTTCTCAGAGATAAAAAAAGTACCTCTGCGTGCTGGTAGGTGGCGATGTACTGTTCCACGTCGGTCGCGCCAAAAGTGACATGGGTAGTGCCTATACAGCCGCTACACGAGCATCGAAGGTAGGTAAACTGTTCATCTGATAGAGGCTTCTAGTCGCAGATTCCTTACCTTATTATAGACACCCAAGCAATACTTCTCTGAGGTGGGTATTCAAAACGAATCAAACCAAAAGGTCCAGCAGGACTGAACTGGCAAAGTGCCCGTCACAATGGATCTCACCATCTAGACAGTAATGCTTTGTGAATGTGTGTAATGACGCCCATGTTGCTGCCTAACAGATGTCCAGGACAGAGACTCCGTTAGCTAACGCAGTGGTCGCAGCTCTGGTAGAATGAGCATGCAAGCACTCAGAGTTGCTTCTTGACCAATGCGTAGTAGATCTTTATGCAGAGCACTATCCATCGTGAGTTTGTCCGTTTCTGCACTGCCTTCCTTTTCTTAGCTCCAACGTACCTTCCAAAGAGTTGATCGTCCAGCTAGAAGTCGCTTATGCAATGACGGTAGAACGACAACTCTTTTTGGATCTAGACAATGGAGTCTCTCTTCTTCTTTAGAAGAGTGAAGCGGAGCAAAAATGGTAGACAAGGTGATATTTTCTCCTAAATGAAAGACAGTCACAACCTTCAGGAGGAAGGAGGCACGGGTCCTCAGAACCAGCTTGTTTGGGTAAACCGTAGTATAAGTAGGGTGTACAGAGAGGGCCTGCAGTTTGCTGATGCTCCTGGTCGATGTTATGGCCACTAGAAAGGCCGTTTTGATAGTCAGCAAGAAAGTGGGCAGTTGTGTAGTGGCTCAAAGGGTGCACACAAGAATGAAGAAAGGACCAGGTTAAGATCTGACTGGAGCGTGATGAATGGCCTGGGGGAAAACATGTGTTGCAATCCTTTCAGGAAGCCTAGTCATAACGTGCGACTTGAACAGAGAAGGTTGGTCAGGCAACCGCAAAAATGGCAAAATGGCAGACAGAAAACCTTTGTTTAGACCTGCCAGCCTTAGGGTGGTCTTCCCCAAACCTTTTGCCTGTTTCCCTCTATTTTTTTGCCGAAATTTGTTCTTGTTGGCCTTAGGACTCAGTGCACTTTATCACTGCTAATCGGTGGTAAAGTGCCTGTGCTCACTCCCCTAAACATGGTTAAATTGGTTTACCTGATTGGCATATTTAATTTACTTATAAGCCCCTTTCAGAATGGTATACCATATACCCAGGGCCTGTAAATTAAATGCTACTAGTGGGCCTGCAACACATATTGAGCCACCCACTTCAGTATCCCCTTACAACATGTGCCAGTCTTGCCATTTCAGTCTGACTATCATCGTTAAAGTAGGCCAAAGGTAGCCCATAGGGCAGGGTGCATTGTAATTAAAAGATTTTACATACATTTTTACATTTTACATGTCCTGGAAGTGAAAAGCTGTGAGGCCTACATGTTCCACAGGATAACATTGGGTTGCCTTTTTACATTTAATAAGTGCTAAAATTTCATTTGGGACAGATAAGCATTTCATGTTTGGTATCTATGAAATGCTAATTAAAAATTATCTTTAATAATAAAGTCATATTTGAAATACCAATTTTGAAAATGCCACTTTTGGAAAGTTAGAATTTTCTTGCCCATGGCCTTTTGGTGCCTCCTGGGTCACATGACTGGGTGTAACTGACAGACCCTGAGAAATCCTCCCAGACAGTCACACAAAAGAGGCCTGAATGGGCCATCTGCTGGTAGCATGGGGGAGGGCGAAGCTGAGCACAGTTCCACTTGCAACTGAATAGGCTGTGCTACGCCTTTACACAAAGGGCTTGTCACCTCTACATTGTCTCTGTGGCTAGCTTTAAGCCAGGGCAGTGGAGTCAGAAACCTCTAGAAACATCTCCCGATGTCTAAGAAGGCAACAGGAATACAATAGGGCCCTCAGACCCACTGTTCAGTTCACTTTCTGGACCTACAGAAGGACCATCAGAGGACTGCCTGCTGCTGTGGTGTGCTGTGGACTCTAAAAGACTGCTCTGCTGCATCTGGTCGGACTGCTTTGCTGCCTGGAGCCTTCCTTGAACCCTTAAAGGCCAGCCTTGCACCTTCACCTGAACCCAGGACTACCAGAGTAACTCCAAGGGATAGATTGCTGGCTTCCTGTTCAGACTTCCGAGTCAGCCGGTGAGGGTAGGTCTTCCAGTGTGCTGATCCACAGGATTCTCACGCAACCTAGCGTGCTGCTGCGCACAACTATGGAGGTCATGAGCAACACCCTAGTTGGGTCATTGTCAATTTTTTTTTTGGTGGAGTTTTATATAGCGCAAACTAGACCCGAAGGTATCAGAGCGCTTTACATGAGCATCAGTTGCGTTACAGATAGACACATTAAATTTTTTGTTAGGCATGGGGAGATTAAGTGATTTGCCCAGAATCACAGGATGTTGAGCGTCCCTGCCGAAATTCGAACCCGCTTCCCCAGCTACGAAGTCTACCGCCCTAGCAGTTAGTCCATGTTGATGCCCAGAGAGGTATGTGTGATTGGAAGTGGGCATAGGAATCTATATATTGAAACTCCAGTCACTAAGTCCATTAGGTAACATTGGTCCTGAAGAAAATCTACTAGATCATCTATATTACTAAACTGAGCTTGAAACATGTCGACTGTTGGCGATCTTAGATAATACTTTCTAGTAGATGGTCCCACGCATTTTAACATAGGCAGGAGCACTCGTTCATTAAAATTTCCTGACGAGTACCCTGTGTCCTATTTTTAAACCTCACATTTGCACTTATACATTTCATCAATCTACATCTAGACCCACACTTCACCAAACAGCTTTTGAAAAGATCTCTGGCAAAGAGCCCCCATAGAGGGTGCCCGTTCGGCATTGCAGCGCCGGCCAGAAGTGGACCAAAAGCCCAATGATGAAGCATAACACCTATCTAGGTGTGTGAGGGCATTCGTTCCAACAGTCATGCTCCCTGCGTACTCTGTGGAACTAGATTGACCTGAGTAGACGAACAAATACCATTAGGAACTGTATACCCTTCTGACTTTGACTTTTTCCTGTTCAGAGCCACAGGGACATAAAAGGCACCCCCCATCTTGAACCAGCACCAGTCCCTCCAGTCCTGGACCCTTGGCTGTGGTGCTAAAGGTGTCCAGGTAGCCAAAATCCAAAACTTGGGACTTAAAACATTTTAGCTAAAAACTGCTCTGAGAACCAAGGGAAGACAGGGACCCACTTGCTCTTTAATACACCTAAGGACCATCGCCAGCCGGCCTGACTTTGCGGCTGCTCCCGCTATGTTCTTCTCCACAGAAGCAAATCCTGTTCAGCGGTCTTTTGCCATAGGGGTAAACGACCTTCTGGAACAGTCTTTGGCTACAGCTTTCTAACTCGTCCTACTGGAGATTTTTGACTTGCATAAAAGTGACTAAGTCCTAACTTAGAAATCTTCCCATCAACTTAATCCAGGGGCTCCCTGATGACGACGCTTCTTCCTCGGACACCTGCTGCAGCCTTGCCCCACTGAACTTTACCTTCTCCGTACATTTTTCTTGAAAAGTCTCCTAAGTACGAAGGTGATTGCCAACCAGGCCCAATCCACTTCTTGTATCCGACCAGCGCTCCATCCCAGTCTTCCATATTTTCCAACTATGACATTGTCTTATGTGACTAGATGTCTGCAGTTGGCACTTTGATCTTATTGGTACTAGTTTTTACTAAAAACTTTAAAAATCATAAATCCGGTTCACTGATTGGATTTGTCTTGTTTTAGTGTCAAAAATGTATTAAATTGATCCTCATTCATAGACGCGTCCCCTTCATCCATAATAAACATTGGGCGGATCCCGGAGGTAGATATGTCCTTCTGTCGCGCACACTCTATGGGGAACCACTCAACATAGGCAGTGTATACGCACCCCCGCCTTTAGGGAACACGTTTGTCGAGAGCATCACTCGTCAGTGGAGCGATCTCCCAGAGGGCCTGTCTATCCTGGGAGGCGATTGGAATGACAATGTGACATCGCTTGATAGGCGTCAGGGATCAGGTGCATGTCCTCCTGCCGCGGCCTCTAAGCTGTCACTGTTGGCCAGTGCATTGGGATGGGCTGATATATGGCGTGAATACCATCCCGCTGAAATAGGCTATGCATACATGTCCACGGTACACGGTTCCCTGTCTCGTCTAGATTACATGTTTACACCACAAAACTATATTCATAGGTTCTCCCAGGTTTCCCATCATCCCAGAGGGCTGTCTGATCACTCCCCAGTCACGGCAACACTCCTCTTGCACCTCCATAAGCCCCCTCTCCAGTGGCGAATGTCCCCATGGCACCTTCGAGATCCGGACTATCAAGAGTGTCTGGACACAGCGATCCAGGAATATCTCACTCTGAATACTGACTCCGCTCCCTCCAAAGAGAAGAGACCCTCTGGGAAGCCTTGAAAGCCACAATCAGAGGGGTGGATATCAGCTACAGGACGAATGACAAACGTAAACGCTCCGCTCAGCGGACGGAGTTGGAAACTCAGTGCGCATCCCTTGAGGCGCAATACACACAGGCTCCCAGCCCAACCCTTCAGCGTAACCTATCCCTCACACACCAACAGCTACACCAACACCTTGTAGAGGAGGCGAAAGAGATCTGGTTGGCGTCTCAACACCGGATATACCAGCGGGGGGATAAATCAAGCAAAATGTTACACAGGCTCTGTCAATCCGAGCGCGCCCCGGCCACGGTTCCAATCATTAGAGGTCGCAATGGCATCTTACGCTCATCCCCCGCAGAAGTTGTCACAGAATTTGCACATCACTTCTCCACACTATACACCCGGAAGGAGCAGCTCTCAGAGGACCTCATAGCTGAGTTCCTTCGGAACATCCCTCCCCCGAGACTAACAGACCAGTTGAGGGATCAACTAGTTGCCCCCATTACAGTAGATGAATTGACGGTGCCACTAACAGTGATGCGACCTGGCCGGGCCCCGGGCCCCAACGGGTTCCCCATAGAATTTCTACGTTCTCACATGTCCTCGTTGGGCCCACACTTATTGGAAACCATACACGAAGCTCTCGAACGTCAACTATTACCTCGGGATTGGCGCCAGGCCGAGATCGTTTTATTTTTAAAGCCCGGTCGCTCGCCAGACGATCCAACCTCATACCGCCCTATTTCCCTAATTAACTTTGAATCCAAATTACTGGGGAAAGTTCTCGCAGACCGCCTGCGCACCTGCATTCAAGATCTGATCCACCTTGACCAATCGGGCTTTATGAAAAATCGAGCCACTCGTCATAATATTCGCCGGGTCCATAATGCCATGGCCTTGGCCCCAGAGCTGGGACGTCCGGCGGCAATACTTCTTGCAGACATTGATAAGGCCTTCGACTCCCTGAGCTGGGAGTACCTATTTCAGCTTTTGGAGGCGGTCAATTTTGGCCCACGCTTCCTAGCATACGTGCGTCTCTTATATGCGGAACCTATGGCCTCCGTTCGTATTGCGGGTCATCGCTCTCCCCCCTTTCCTATTAGCCGCGGCACGAGACAGGGCTGCCCTTTGTCTCCGCTTCTATTTGCCTTAGCGGTGGAACCCCTGGCGGTTTGGGTTCGCCGAGACCCGGTGCTCCACGGCTTTGAGTGGCCAAGGTCGCAACCAGATCGTATTCCTCTGTACGCAGACGACGTCTTACTTTTCATGACGGATCCCTGGATCTCGGGTCCGAGAATCTTGCAGATTCTCCATGTTTTCGGACAGACCACTGGACTTCATACTAATCCATCCAAATCGGTGTTATTTCCAGTATGCGGTCAACAGGGCAGGGGTACATGGGCATCTCAGCTCCAACACGCTACCGATGGCTTCCAATAGCTGGGAATATTTATGTCCCCTTGCCCTACGATCTCATGGGCGCGCAATATTAACCCGCTCCTGGCCGGCCTCCGGGAGGAGACTTCCGTATGGTCCTCCCTGCCCCTCTCGCTCTATGGGAGCTCTGCAATTTTTAAAATGGTCTCGCTCCCCAGAGTGCTCTATAGACTCCAAAACTTCCCATATCATATACCCAGGTCTTGGTTTGCACAAAAATGCTATACTTAACAAATTGTTGTGGGGTGGAGGTGCTGTTCGGGTGGCGTTACAGACCTGTGTGCAATCTACATACTGTGGCGGCATAGCGGCCGCGGACGTGTACTCTTATTACGTGGCCTCTCACCTCCTGGTTATTAACGACTGGAGGTATAATACGCCCTCGGGCCCGGCATTTGCCCTTGAACATACAGCTATGGAGGGGGTTCCCCTCCTTCGGTTGCTGTACAGCACACGGTCTCTTGATCCTCTCCCCCACGCCAGCAGAACGACAATTCGGCTGTGGAGATACACTGTCCGGCGCATGGGGTGGCAGGGGCGTCTGATGCGGACAACGCCATTGTGGCAGGGTACATTCATCCGCCAGGTAGCATCATTGCAGGGGTTCCGTCAATGGGATCAAATTGGCATCTCCACATTAGGGGACATCATGAGGGGCACTACTCTAAAATCCTTCACACAACTGCAAGAAGAGTTCCATCTCCAAAAATCCCAGTTTTACAAGTATCTCCAATTACGTCATGCTCTGACCCCAGCGCTTGCAAATCTAGATGACCTCCCAGAGTTTCACCCTTTAGAGGGTCGTCTTCTTATTGGCGATTTGGGCGCATACAAAATCCGGCAGATTTATCAAACATTGACTACACACTCCACCACAACCCTCAATAAGACTAGGAAGGCATGGGAGGAAGATATTCCAGAGCTCACGGATGATGACTGGGCGGAGGCTATAGCTAGTCCCCGGGGTGCCGCTGTGTCCTCCGGTACCGTCTTATCCAATTCAAATATGTCCACTGCATATATTACACATGCCTTCGTCTTTGGAGGATGGGGGTCATAACGTCTCCTCTATGCCTTCAGTAATCACACATGCTTGCCAGTGGGGGTGGGAATGTCTGCGTAAAGTTTTGTAATTCATTTTTATTTCTTTATATACAATATGTACCCAATGATTTTGTCATACTCGATAATTTGTCAGTGTCTTGTCGTATAATGGTATATGTCGGGCACTTGCTCATGTGGTACTATAAAAATCCCAATAAAATCCGTTTAAAAAAAAAAAAATGTACTAAAATGTACTCTATTCTTCAAAATTGTTGTGGGATTTTTTTGGTGTTGTGTATTTACTTTATTACGGTTTGTGTGCTGCACAAATACTTTACACATTGCCTCTAGGTTAAGCCTGACTTTTTTTGTGCCAAGCTACCCAGGGGTAGGCACAGGTTTATTTCATGGCTTTTGTGGTTTATCCTGACAGGGATTGTGGCTGTTGCCTGACCAGGGCTAGCACCCCAGTCAACCAGCAACCCAATTTCTCACAACCTTTAACCGTGCCCAAAGCAGGGCACTGCTGAGGTTGAGAAAGAACACATAGGAGAACTTGGGATAAAGGTGCAGAAAGGGGGGTCAATGTTTCTGGATGCACATCATGCCACAAATTTGTCCCAATGTCAGGCGTGTACCATCTTGGTGGAGGGACACCTGGTTGCCAGAATAACATCACAGACTTCGGAGGGGGAGTCTGGGGGGGTCAAAAGCATCCAACTATCGCCTCAATCTCCACACATGAAGCCGCCTGAGGGTGTGCAGATTCAGGTGCAAAACCCTCACTGGTTGCTGCGACAGAAGATCCTCCCGAAGGGGCAGCCTTATCGGAGGATCGATGCTCATGCTCAGAAGCTCGGAATACCAAACTGTCTGTGCTCAATACAGAGGCATAGCAATGATTTGGGCCCAGTCGTTCCTGATCTTCTTGAGAACTCTGGGCAAGAGTAGTATCAGTGGAAAGGCGTACAAGAGGCCGGAGTTCCACTCGAGATGAAGAGTCTCCGAGCAAGAGCTGCCTTGGAAACTCCAGCACGCAAAACTGCAAACATTGCGCATTCTCAGCGTTGGCGAACAGATGTAACCAAGGCTCTCCCCACTCTAGAAAGAGACCTTGCACCACCTTCGGGTGGATACGCCATTCATGATCCCCTAGGCACCGACGGCTGAGTTTGTCTACCCTGGCGTTCAGAGAGCCCTCCAGGTGCTGAACCACCAGGGAAATGCCCTCATGTTCCAGAGGCACAAGGTCTCCTGACAAAGGGTCCATGACCCCACCCCGCCCTGTTTGTTGCAGTACAGCATGGAGTGGTGTTGTCCATGAACACCTGCACTGGCTTTCCCTGGATCAAAGGGAAAAAGGCTTTCAATGCCAACCGGATCACACTGAGCTCCAGCAGGTTGATGTGAAGCCTCAACTCCGCCGGAGACCAGAGTCCTCTGATCTCCACCTCTCCCAGATGGTTGCCCCAGTACAGGAGTGACGTATCTGTCACTACAGTCAGCTATGGTTGGGGAAGGGTGAGAGGTTTGACACTGCCCCAATCGCAGTTTGTTAGCCACCACTGCAGGTCTTTTGCAGTTCCCTCCAAGAACTGGACCAGGTAAGAGAGATTCCCCTGATGTTGTGCCCACTGGAACTTCAGGTCCCATTGCAGGGCCCTTGTATGCCAACAGGCATGTGTCATATGAAGGATGGAGGAGGTCATGAGGCACAACAGCCTTAGAGTCAGTCTCATGAAATACAGCATAGAGACTGAAACATCAGAATCAAAGCCTGAATAAGCTGGACTCGCCATTCAGGAGGATAGGTCCAAAACTGCACTCTGTACAGAACGGCCCCTGTTGGACCTGGCCCTTTTTGCAGGGTTATCCCCAAAAGTTTTGCCTTCCTCCTGTATTTTTTCTGACCTGTTTTTGTTGGTTTTCGGACTCTGGGCAATTTACCACTGCTAATCAGTGCTAAAGTGCATGTGCTCTCTCCTGTAAACTTGATATAATTGGCTTACACCCGTTTGGCATATTTAATTTACCTGCAAGTCCCTTGTACTGTGGTATCCTATATACCCAGGGCCTGTAAATTAAATGCTACTTATGGGCCTGCAGCGCTGCTTGCACCACCCACAGAAGTAGCCTTTCAAACCGGTCTCAGGCCTCTGCCACTGTAAGGCCTAACTGCGCAGTTTACTGTTGCAGTGACGTTGCATTTAAAAAGGGTTGCCACGTCTGCAACTTCCCTTTTACTACATATAAGGCACCCCTAAGGTAGGCCCTACCTAGCCCTATGGGCAGGGTGCTGTGTAAGTAAAAGGTAGGACATGTGCCTTAGCTGGGTGGCATGTCCTGGTAGTGAAAAACAGCCTATTTGGTTTCTCACTGCTGTGAGGCCTGCTCCTCTAATAGGTTTGCATTGGGAATTCCCGGATATATCTTTCAGTGGTAATTGCTGATCTGAAGGGAGTAGCGCTGTCATGTTTGGTATGTTTGGAATGGTAATGAAAAATCACACTTGCTGGTGTTGGTGGATTTTTTATTATTATTTTAGAAATGCCACTTTTATTAAGTGGTCATTTCTCTGTACCCATAACTTTTCTGTTCTTTGCAGCCTGACTCCAATCCAAGTGTAGGGCAAAGTGACAGCTCAGCTTGTGCATACTTTCCAGACAGCCATCACACAGGGAGGGCTGGGTGTAACAAGGTTGCATCTGCATTTTGAATTGTCTTCCTGGGCTGGGAGAGTGAGAGGCGTTGACACCTTACATTTGTATAGGCTGTGTTCTGCCCTCACACAAAGGCCTCATTTACCCCCTACTGATGTCTGGAGCCAGTGCAAGGGTGGAGGGAAACTCCGGGGACTGACCAGATCTTGCTGGAACCTTCTCCCCCCTTCTAGAAGCCAGGCATCAGAGTATAAGTACACGGGCTCTGACCCCACATTTCCGAGCACTTTTGGAGTACACTATGGGACCTGGAAGAAGTTATGCTGGAGTAAAGGCTGCTGCACTGAAAGGAGTGCCCATCTTGCTGTGCTGACTGTTCCTAGGAACTGCTGCCCTTCTATGTTGTGCTGTCCTGATAGCTGCTGACCTTTGCCCTGCCACAAAGGGCTACAAATTGCACCCAGAGTGACAGAGATGCTGCATGGACTTGTAACCAGACACTGCTGGCTCTACAAACTGCCCATTTCCAGAGGGAACTGTTCAGCTGCCAGGAAGGATCGCCATTTGGATTACATGTTTAGCTGGATTGACCTGTTGCTCACTGATTGCTGGGCTTCTGAAGGGACTATCACTTTGTAAATCCCTCTGTGCGTGTCTGCGGCCTGTTCCCCTGGCCTTGGGCCCCCAGTGATCTCCCAGGGCTTCGTGACCTACCTTCTGCAATTTGAGGCAGCGCGTGGTGAGCACTGTGTTCTCTACCCAGTTTAATCTGAAAGCGCGGGTGGAGCGCTTGCAACTTCGGGAGCCCGAGGCCAAAGCAGTTCACTAGATCTGAACACGGCCGCTCGTCAGCTGAGCAAATGCTGCAGGAGTCCAGACATTGCCTGGAAACCGAGCAGCCAAATTAGGAAAGCGGCCAAAGGAGAACGGTTACGCGTGGCTACCCGGCCCCTCTGCTAGGCTACAGACTACACCGGGATGCTCCCAGAGCAGGAAGCCGGCAGCCACGCCAGATAGACGTGCTCAAGCCCCACGGGCAACAGGGGAGACCACTGGAGACCGGAGGAGGTCTTCCACAGCGACATCCTGAGGCACTGAGGGCCGCCTAACACCGGATGACGAGAAGCTGCACTACGTGTTCGTGAGCAGCCCATCTGGTCGAGGCCGACGGGGAGGCCCAGCGAGGCCTCCCAGTCAGCGACGGCAGGACTTGTGTGTCCCATGCCCCCTCTCCCCCCCCCTGTTAGGCCCATACCTTTGGGAGTTCTACCAACTCCACGAACCGGGTAAGACCTCGATGGAGGCCCCCCGACTGAAGTATCGACCGAGAGCGGAAATTACTGCATTCCCTAGTAGAGGCGGATGGGTGGATAATACGGGCGCAGGTGCCGCACTCAGGATTGCTTATAGTTATTACAGTATTACGCATAATATGAAGGCCGGTGTCCTATGAAGTTATCCTAATAGATGGGATTCCCATGAAGTCATTTGCCTGGCCTGCACGGCGGTGATGTGTTTTCGTTCTAACCTGCTGCATAACCAGGCACTAATGTGATGATTTATGTGTTCTTATGCTGCATCTCTGCCCTGATCTTATAATTTATGCCAGATAGATTCTTGCCATAGCAGGATACTGCGTACTGACTCCGGATTGCATAGGATGGTCAGTAGTGATGATTTATTATTATTAGTTAGCATTTCTAGAGCGCCTAGCTACCCGTAGGCATCCCAGCGCTCGCAGCATGGCAGAAGAAGTGTGGCTTACGGATTGATGTTTTGAAATAACCATGCTTTCAGGTGCTTTCGGGAGGTGAGAAGATGGGTCTCTGAACGTAGCTGCAGGGGGAGAGTGTTCCAGAGCTTGGCTGTGTTGTGCGAGAAGGAGCTACCCCCACCGCATCCTCTGGATTTTGGGGATGACGGCGAGGCTCAGGCTTGCGGAGCGGAGGGATTTCCTGGGATGGTAAAAAGCAATGAGGGGCTTAAAAATAGAAGGACCTTTGCCCATCAGGGTTTTATGAGCTATACAGAAGGATTTGAATTTGATCCTTTCCAAAATGGGTAGCCAGTGTAGGGTCTTCAGGCATGGCTTCGCCGATTGAGTTCTGGGAGTTCCAAGCAGCATCCTGGCGGCACAGTTCTGGGCCACTTGGAGTTTCCTAATGGTGGATTTAGGCGCGTCCAGGTACAATGAATTACCATAGTCCAGTCGCGAAAGAATCAGAGCCTGGACCACAGTTCTCTTAGCCCCCATGTGGAGGAGGGGAAGAATTTTCCTCAACATTCTGAGGATGCCGTGACACGTACTGGCCACTTCCACCACTTGTTGGTCAAATTTTAATGATTTGTCGAGCCACACCCCAGGCTTTTAATTCTAGGCTTTGGGGTGGGTGCATGTCCCAGACATGTTGGCCATTGCAGTTTGAGGTCCGCGTTGGATGAATTGCCCAGATACATTATTTCAGATTTGTCACCATTAAGCCTAAGGCAGGAGTGTTGCATCCATGTTGCTACCTTCTCCAGGCAGGATTCTAGGTCAGAGGGAGCGTTGTGCAGATGATTTAAAGAAACCACGAGTTGGGTATCATCCGCATAGGTGACAATTTTTATCCCGAATGGCAGGACAATATCCGCCAGCGGCCTCATATACGTTAAATAAGGTAGGACTCCGGGAAGATCCCTGAGGAACTCCATACCTAAGGGGTAGACACCTGGAGGTAGATTCTCCCGCAAATACTTGGAATGTTCTGCCACTGAGGTATGATTGGATCCATGCAACTGCTTCCCCCGACACTCCACACACCTAAGTCTATTAAGGAGGTTATCAAAATTGACAGTGTCGAACGTGGCACTTTGGTCGAGGAGGATGATGGCAACTGCTCCTCCCTGGTCAATTATCTTTTTAGGTCCCTCCACTACGGTGATGAGAGCTGGTTCCATTCCCAGAAGGGGTCGGAAACCGGTCTGAGAGTGGTGTAGGAGATTACGGGATTCTAAATAAGCCGAGAGGATAGAGTTGACATGTTTTTCCATGATCTTACAAACCATTGGTAGCAGAGATATCGGACGATAATTACTAGGACATCTGGGTTTAGGCTCGGTTTCTTCAGTAGAGCTCTCGCCATGGCATGTTTCCAGGAGGGTGGAACCTGGCCATTGGTGATGGAGAGATAACATCCAGTATTACTGGTAGCACCACCTCTTTGACCTTGCCCAGCTGGTGAGGGGTGGCTGGATCACACGGGGAGCCCGATTTTATCTGATCAAAGATTTTTGAGAGCATGTCCTGGTCTAGAAGTGGGAATTTCTCCAAGGGGTACCAAATGGAGTCTGGAGGCCTGGTGATATCGGCGAGGTCAATGGAAACGGCTGGAACGGGAGGGTCACTAGGACATGGAGAGGCAGGGAAAGTATTGTAGATGGATTGAATTTTTCCCTGAAAGTAGTCTGCCAATTCATTGCACCTATCGGTGGAGATAGTGGTCAGTGTTTCGGGGGCCGGGGGCTCAAGCAGGGTCCTTGCTATGCGGAAGATTTCTCTGGGGGAATTGACAGCAGAAGTGATTTTTGCTTCATAATAGAGAGCCTGGGCTTATTTAATTTCCGCCTGGTAGCATTTTATAGACGCTCTATAATCCCTTTTACTAATCTCACTATAATCCTTCCTCCATTTCCTTTCCTGACGTTTATAGGCCTGTTTGAGCGCTCTGAGCTGGGGCGAGTACCACGGCGTTGTCCTCACTCTCGGCCTGAGGGGGATCTCTAACAGGAATCACTTTGTCCAGTGAGGATTCTAACCAATGGGAGAGTTTTTCTGAAGAGGGGTTCGAGTCTAAAATGGGTTTTGGAGCTCTTCAATGTGCTAGACCATGACTCTGTGGATAATTTTGCCCAGGGGCGGTCTTTCCCAATACTGATTTCTGTGGGATTGCGTTGCATTACAGATTTTAGGAGCATGGGAATCAGTGAGTGATCCGACCAAGGCAGGGGAATGGGAGTCCCCACCGACAGCATATTGTTGCTGGTAAACACAGGGCCGAGTGTATGGCCTTTGATATGTGTAGGGCTCGTCACTTTTTGCTTCAGTTGGATAGCTGAAAGGTCTTGGGAAAGTTCCAAGGCCTCTGTGTTATTTTGGTCATCAAAGTGTAGGTTAAAATCTCCCAACAGGGTGATGTTGCTGGATGAACTTACTAATGACGCTGCCACTTCCGGGAGAGAGTTGATAAATTGCCCCACTCTTCCCGGTGGGCGATATACAAGTACTCCCGTGAAGGAGCACGTTGTCGAGAATGAAATAGAGAAGAACAGACTTTCACAATCGGATACGGGGTTGGGCTCAACCCGACACTTAAAAGACTCTTTAAATATGACTGCAATACGGCCCCCTTTATGTGTTATATCCTATAGTTTAGGCCCTGAGGTTAGGGGTTATGATGTTCTTTGCCTTGCTATAACAAAATAATGAGTATCATCTGAGGATCTGCCTATGTTGTACAGTGATGGTGTTCTTGAACCAGGTGCCAACTATAAGGTGTTCACTTTAGTGCCCCACTTGTGTTGTTAGGACAATTGCCCGATTGGCAGTGTGATGTACGATCTATGTGAAGTCATGACAAGTGGCAAATGGCATAGTGATTTATGAGTTTATGGCCTTATTTGATTTTATGCATAATACAAAGGATATTTTTATACAGCACTGTGTGATGGCACTTTTGTGGTGTATTCATTGGGTCACTGGTAGGTCGGTGTTTCTCAAATGCTTTACACATTGCCTCTGGGGATAAGACCGACTGCTCTGTGCCAAGCAACCGGGGGTGAGCACAGGTTATCTTTGGTGGGTAACTTACCGCCCTGACTAGAGTGGTGGGTTCGGTCTGGCTTAGGCGGATATCCTAGCCATCCAGAAACCCCATTTCTAACAACCCCTATGAAAGGGAGTGTCTAAGAGGGATTCAAGTGTGACTTCGGGAAGTTGATAGTGAACCCCAGCAAATGCAGGAGGTCCGCCGAAGTCTGGAGGTGGGACATGACTACCTGGGGCGAGTCTGCCTTCAACAGCAAATCATCAATGTAGGGGAAGTCTGGAACCCCTGACCTCCGCAGATGTAATGCAACCACCGTCATCACTTTCCTGAACACACGAGGGGCGCTGGTGAAACCAAAGGGGAGCATGATAAACTGAAAATGCTCTTGGCCCACTGTGAACTGCAGCTAGCACCAGTGGGACGGCAGGATGGAGATGTGGAAATTTGAGACCAACTTGAGTCGAGACCAACACGACCATCCAGTCTCCAGAATCATTGGCTTGTTAGGCTATCGGCTTATATTATCTGTAATTGAGTTGACATTTTGAGCACCATAATAGATTATTTACATCACTGTGAACCTTGGAGCACATTTATGGATATTTGTTTGAAAATATACAATTCTTGTGCTTTGGTGTTTGGAATCATACTAGTAAACTATAATGTTTTACATATGACTAAGTGAGACTTACTGTACACTTGTATGTCTCTAACCCTGATGAAGTCATCTAGTCACACCCACTTGACGAAACAAAAAGTTTGTTAGATAAACATTACATATTTAAGAAATTCGGGATAAAAACTTATTTAATCGACTGAAAAGATACCTTGTTCATTTCAAGTGGAGTGCTTGCATCAACATTATTAACGTATTATGATTTACTTCCCAATCTAGGAGAGCATGGAGTGGCTGCTTTCACCCCATGCGGAGTACGCAGATATGTTTATACAGGGGAGAGGAGTTGGCCTAACGGCTAGGGCGGTCGACCTCGAATCTGGGGAACTGGGTTTGAGTCTCGGCAATGACGCTAAACATCCTGTGATTCTGGGCAAATCACTTAATCTCCCCATGCCATGAATGTGTCCTCATGTAACGCAACTGGTTCTATGTAAAGGGCTTGGATACCCGATTCGGGTCAAGTTAGCGCTATATAAAACTCTGTAAAAAAAAAAAAAATACAGACATTGGACATTTCTTACTCTTATTTGTACATATGGTACAGGTGCAGACTGACATTTCTCTGATCACTCCAATTGCTAAAACAATACACTGTGCAGTTTGTTTTATGTTGAATGTCTTATACAGGCTAGTCAGGCAACATGATGTGATCACAAATCTTGGCTTTCTCAGTAACTAAACATGCAAATAAATCCCGACCAATCTTAATGTTGTGAACAATAGAAGTGAGGGACTCCATTTGGTGTTATTTAACTTACAAAAACAGATTTATGGGGGCATGGCCAACCATCATGGCCGCACGGACATGATCCATTCGAGCTCTACTACCTTTCTCTTTTTCATCTAAGGTAACAAGCTTTCTCTGGCAGCTCTCCAAACCCTCCCCCCCCCCCTCCCCACCCACTGCTGTCACTGAATTCGAGGAAAAGCGGGGTTGACGAGATGGAGATGGATTGTTCCCCCTGAGGGCCCCACAGAACGTTTGCAAAGACGCCGTCTGCGAGTGAGCCCAGAGACATCACAAGGCCAGTGCGGGAAACAGACTCACCGAGGCCCACGACAGTGAAAACTGCGGCATTTCACCCTGGCCGCGGGGGCTGCCCTGGGCTGAGATTCCCTGAGTGCAGGGGACACTATCTCCATGCGGCGGTGCTGACACCACAGAACCCGGGATGTGCCCGCCACGGGACCCGGGGGGAGAGGAGCGGCCTGACACGGCTGTGGGGAGCCGCCCATCCTGCAGAGCCTTCGAGACCTGTGGTAAGTGCGGCCCGGACCAGGCGCACAACGCCCATAGGGCTCAAAGTGCTTCAGGCCCCCCCCTGTCGTGTGTGTCAGCCCGGGCTGAGACAGCTCCCCGGACGACAGACAGACAGACAGACACACACACACACTTTTTGAGCTGCTGTAGGCTGGCTGGTCTGGCACCCGTCTTATTGCAGCCGCACCAGAGTACTTCACAGGTCTTTAAAAGACCATTTACTTGTTAACGAGGCTTTGTTGTTTCTTCACCCCTTCTTAGAGCCCCTGCATCTCCACTCACTCTGCCTATTGCTGGAAGAATTAGCCCCCCCAGAAACTTTTAGTATCCCCCCCCCGAAATTTGGTTCTAGTTGCGCCTCCGGCCCGGATCCTGCATGCCCCTCTGCCCTTTGCTACATGCTGCGCCGTGGGGAGGTTGCCTGGCCCACACTTCCCCAGGAGTGATGTGGCCTTGCAGCCTAGACGCGGCGTGGCGGCCCGCCGCAGCCGGTGTGAGCTGCACTTTATGCAGAGCCTCTTCCTATGGTGGGGACACGACGTCCAGGTATTGCCGCAGCGATGGCCCAACTGCCTCCCAGTTGCCATCTGCTCACTATAAACGGGGTCGTTTGTACACCCTGTCCCATGCACTGAGGCCACTGAAAAATTGTTTTTCCGCCTACCGCCATTTGTACTCACTGTACCTGGTGTAGACGCGAGGGGAAGGCTTGAGGAGCTCCGTTAGCTATTTCTGGTAGTTTAATGATATCCTGAGGCGTGGCAACGACACCTGGTGAGCTCCCACAAAATGGCACCTGTGACAGGATGAAGTGCCCCTCACTCTGCTTTTGCCATGCTTCACTGGCGGATCCATGACCAATTCCTGGAGACACCATTCCCAAGCTCCTGCTAAATGCCCCATGGTGTAATAACAGCCTGCCTACACTACCCTCCTTAATAACAGTGCCTCATTTTAAAGCCGGATAGCTTTTCCGGTCCTCACTGCGGACTCTCCTGCTCTGGAAGGGCTGCTGAGGGATCTTCGGGGTGTCTTTCTGGGTCCTTCACTCAATTTTTTACTGTATTCCTCTCTGTATTCAGACTCGGGGAGACAGCGCAGCTAGCCGGTTTACAGCCCCCCTCGCACTTGAAGTGGCGGCTCCCCTGGTCATTGTCTGCACGCCCAATAGTCATCTTGGAGGCTAATGCTCGTCACTTCTCCCTCGGATGCCCTCCCCCCCCCTTGGAGTCGACGGAGGACACTATAGTACACTGCTGATCTCTGTGCTATTCCTAGAAACACGTGGTGAACGTAGGGAGGCCCTGGCATCTTGCTTGTCCCATCTCCCTAGTACTTCCAGAGGCAGTCGCACTCTACATGCCTCCCAAACGAATAGGGTCTCCAGTTACTTCCAACCAACCTATTCCCGGACCTCTCACCCAGCCTCACAGAAAGAAGACAACATGGCCTTGACTAAAGAAGACCTCATGTCCTCCCTTCATGACTTCAAGGAGGACTGCATGAAGAACATAAAACAGATCTGAATTCTTCTTTAAAAGCTCTACGATCTGAACTCCCCTTCCAAATTCGCTGCTCTCCAACATGATGTGGACTCCATCAGCACGCAAACACTTGATTTGGACACTACCTGCCAAACTTTGACACAACGTGTAGACCTTTTGAGGAACACCACTGGTCGCCTTGAAACGCATCTCAATGCCATGCTTCTGAAGGGCGAGGACCTTGAGAAGCACTCTTGATGAGATAACATCAGACAGCGGGTCTGGAGGAAGGAGTGGAGGGCCGCAAGGTCAAGTTAGAGCGTGTTCACAGAGTGGGCTTGCTAAACCATGTGGAGGGGAAATTGCCCAGAGATGTCCTGGTAAACGTGCCCTCTTTCAAAACGAAGGAGGCCATTCTTCAGGCAGCGAGGAAATTGAGTGAGGTGACCTTCTAAGGAGCATCATGCCAAGTGTTACAGGATGTGGCCCCAGCAACCCTGGTTCGGCGACAATTGTGGCCCATCACCGATAAACTGCGCCAAGACAATATCAAATACAGATGGACATAACCATTTGGTGTGGCTTTCTCCTACCACATCTAATCCCAACATTTTACGGATCTTCCAGAGGCGGAGGCCACGCTCAGGGTGAAGAATGCCAATGCGGAACACGCAGCAGATCCAGCAGAACACCAGCCCACAAGCTCCAAGGCTGGTAGGGACTTTGGACTCTGGTTCCCACAACGCCGTTCCCAGAAACAGGGGAAGCGAGGCACTCTTAGCTGAAGCGAACATTTTCGACTCATCAAGGCGAAGACTGTTGATGGACACGAATACCCCCTTCTTTTGTCACTATATGTGCCTAAAGCTACAAGCTGCCAGTTGGTATGGCAGGCCGCAACATGGGGAAAACTCTTTATTGTGAAATATTGCTCCTCGATTGTCATTGCAATTAGAGACGAAGCTTTACACACCCTAAGTGACCCAATATTGTTCTCCATTTCTAATAGATTGCTTGTTACCTTGACCACTAGCCACTCTACTATAACGGTTCTACGTGGCTCATGACTTACACGCACTCATTTTCACAATTTCTTGACTGCTTCTTGATTGTTGGGAATCATGTTTCCCATTTAGGTTAGTTTTGATATCCCTTTATTGGTCCATGCGGGAGATTGTTTTAAATGGACTGGGGGGCAGCAGGAGGGGAGCTTTCTAGGGTTAAGGGGACACAGGCATGAGGGGGGACAAGGGAAAGTGCTGCGTCACTGAATCGCCTATCAAGACAATGGTGTTGACCACATCGACCTGGAACGTTAGGGGCCTTAATTCTCTGGCCACATGACAAAAACGATGGAAATACCTTCTCGATAAGCGCTGGCAGATACTCATCTTAAACGCAGTTAGGAAACTAGGCTTCGCCACAAACTCTACCCGATATATTATAGGTCCTCCGCGCCCCCCAAACATTGTGGAGTGACCTTTTTCTTTCATTCCTCTCTCAACTTCCAAACCCTAAGCAGTAACAAAGAGGGGCGTATATTGATGATGAAGGGGACCCTGTCGGGTAGACTGTGCATGATCACCTCGATCTACACCCCAAACTCGTCACAAGCTACTTTCCTCCATTCATTTCTAACACTCTTTGGGGGCTTTGCAGAAGGCAACATTATACTCTTGGGGGACTTTAATCTTATCTGGGACCCACAAATGGACAGTACACACCCGCATTGCACAAGCACAGACAGCTTTACCACAGCACTTCAACAGACCCCTCCGGTCTATAGGCTTGGACGACGCGTGGTGAACGATGCACCCTAACAACTGCGCCGCTGGTCCCTTACGCAAGACTGTCTTTTCAGAGATGAGCTCCGTAAAACTATCCGAGAATTCTCCCAACTTAACAAACCCCAAGATTCCAATCTGTCTACCACGGGGATGCTTTCACATCAGTAATTAGAGGGAAATGTATTGCTCTCTTGTCAGCACTCACCAAACAGAAGACCCAGGATAGACTAGCTCTCGAATTGGAACTACATTCTGCTGAGAAGATGCATAAAGACACCCTTACTTTTGCACTGCAGAGGAAAGTTATTACCTTGAGAGGGAAACTAAATGCAATCTACAACAATACAGCGGAGTTCAAACCTTTTGCGCCTTAAACATCTGGCGTAAATTAAGGGGACAAAGTGGGCGCCCACCTAGCACGCCGTCTCCGAGTGAAGCATGAGAAAGAATATATTAGCCGCATTCACAGGAACACAGGGGAACTTGCCACATCTGAGCAAGATAAGGCCCATGCCTTTCATGATTTCTGAATTTATCCACCTCCGACCCGCCTTGTATAGAGGCTCAAAAAGACCATTTCGATGGTGTGGAGTTACCCCAAGTATCAGCAGCACAGAACGAGGAGTTAGGTAGCCCAATAGGCAGGGAAGAAGTCCAACTAGCCATAGCCACCTTCACGGCGCATAAGTCCCCAGGACCCAATGGGTTTATAGTGCAATTTTATAAAACCTTTGGCGCAGAACTCACCCCCCCCCCTTGCCCCCCCACCACCACCCTTCACTTCTTTTTAATCATATAGCAACAAACAAAATGGGCTCTTGCCTCAATGAGTGAAGCACTTATTTTGGTCATTCCTAAACCAGGGATGGATCCACAATTTTGTATTTCATAGAGACCTATAGCCCTGCTAAATTTAGATGCAAAACTCTACACTAAGATTTTGGCCAATAGATTAGAGAGGATTCTGCCAGATTTGGTTCACATGGACCAGTCTGCCTTTATTGCAGGGAGACAGACCCACGACATCTGAGGAGGATAGTACACCTGCCACCAAGAAACAGATTCCAGAACTAGCGCTCGATGCCGAAAAGGCCTTCAACCAGGTGGAAGGTCCTTTCTTTTGTAAACCCACCACAAATTTGGTTTTCATGTGCGGTTCATTGCCATGGTTCAAGCGAACTATGCAAACCCTTCTTCGAGGGTGATGGTCAACGGGCTCGAACTCTCTCCGTTTGAGTCACAGTACATGGCAGGGATGCCGGTTTTCTCCACTCTTTTTTGCACTCAGTATAGAACCAATAGCTGCTAAAATTAGAGCAACACCAGAGATTCGAGGCATCTCTTTCGGTTCCGTAGACCATAAAATCTCACTTTTTGCAGACTATGTATTGCTCTCTCGCTCACTTCCCCCACCACTTCCCTGGATACCCGACAACAAGAACTGGCCCTTTACGAAACTGTGGCGGGATACTGTATACATTTACACAAATCATTTCTCTTGAAACTGACCCTTCCCACACAAGATATGGAGAGGTTAGAGACTACGACTCCCTTTAAATGGATGAATAAAAACATTACTTATTTGGGAATTAAAATTACCCCCAAGATCACTGATCTCTACCAGGCCAACTTCCCCCCATTACTTCGTCAGCTTAAATTAGACCTTAAGCGTTGGGCTCCCATGTACCTGTCGTGGCTTGGCCGTATCAGCGCTATTAAAATGACAGTCCTCCCCCGGGTTTTAGATCTCTTCCAGGGTCTACCAACTGACCACTCTTAGAGAAGCCCACTATAAAATCTTGTTTAATTGGTACCTCTACCCCACCAAACTGACAACCATATTCCCAACTACATCAGATCTTTGCTGGAGGGGCTGGG
Source organism: Calotriton arnoldi (assembly GCA_963921515.1). Taxonomy (NCBI): domain Eukaryota; kingdom Metazoa; phylum Chordata; class Amphibia; order Caudata; family Salamandridae; genus Calotriton; species Calotriton arnoldi. Next base: position 922,066 of record CAWUFW010005817.1, read on the forward strand.
GCTTCCGGAGAGACTTTCGACATATCTGGTGGGACTGCCCGATCATTCAACCATTCTGGCCAGACATTTTAGCACAAATTAAAACTATACTGGGCTAACCCCCTTCCACGTACTCCCGGCTTTGCACTCCTGGGTCTGCGAGACGAAACCCTGAATGTGGCTTTGCCTGGGGGCTGCAAAAACTGCCCTAGCGGCCACTTGGAAGAAAACCGCTGATCGGTCCCTTACAAATAGCACACCAGGCTTTCGCATGCACTAACGATGGAGCAGATGACTGACATTCTACAAGACACATATAAAAATTTTGACTACAAATGGGGTCCTCTAGTTACTTTTATCTCAGAAGGTCTTCCACTCACTGCCTGTCCAACTCGCACAAGACCCTTAAATCCCTTCCAGTTATGAGCCGCCTGAGGATTTTTTAGATACCGCTTCTCCACCGCCCTGAGCTTGCAGCTGGGCCTGGCTATGCCAATGCCCTTTGCCACGGCTCACTATATGAAGCTTTTTTTTTTCTCCATTTTTGTACTCTCCTGCATGGTTTATTGTTTACTATTATGGGGCGGGGGAATACAAGGTACTGGATTTGCTTTCTAATGCTTCATTAGACCTTGTTTACTTGAGCAACAAAGTCACGTTTCTAGCAACTGTATCTGTCAGTAGTACTTCGAGGTAAAGTTTTGAGACTTCCATCTCTTGTATGCCGTCTATATGAAAATGTGCCTGTAAAAACTTCAATAAAATGTGTGACAAAAACAGATTTATGAAAACATAACATGCAAGATTAAAAATCAAATATCAGTAAAAGAAGGCACTATTTAACAAAAGTTACCAGTGATGCTGATAAAGTTGCATTATTCCTTTTTTTAGGAAAGTAAGTTTACTCCGATCACCATCCTTGGAAAGATCATAGGATTTTGAGCAAACTGGTGCACATCGTTCTTCTTTCTTAAAAGTAAACTGCCAAAAGAAAAAAATGTGATGAAAGCAAATTAAGACTAGTTCACGTTGTTTGTGAAATATATTTATTTCCGCTCTCGCCTTAAAGCCAGAGTAAATTGCAAACATAATTACATTAATTTGTCCTCTCCACTAACAAACATACCTGCCTCTTCCTTTTTGAGTACTCATCAATGTGTGCATGAAGGGTGTTAGTTTACAGCAATACTACAACAGATTGTGAGCCAAACTTTTGGTGGAAAAAAACAATAATCACAATAACTAAACAAAAATTACTTATCTGCAATCACAGTTCATTCTCATCACCTAGGTACCACTTGTAATTTGTTTCTCTTCATTTCAGTGCTTCACATAAACTGTTTTGCTGCACTTCCTGTAACTGGTTTATCCCTCGTTTCCATGACTTGCTTTGCATTTGATTGAGACTTGTGAAGTGCCCTTGCCTGAGGATACTACCACATCAGAAGCAGTTAACTGATGCAGTGGCTGAATGAATGTTACCTGTGATTTCTGCACACCTCTCTTCGGTGCCACCTGCTATTTTCTTAATTAGATGCTATCCACGTTCATGTCGTACTTTCCCCTGTGCCCTTCCTCTTAACACTACTCCTATTTACACTTGGGTTGCACCAGACTATTTCTCCAAGTGCAACAGAAGAACAAGCACACTCCCTTTCAAACTAGGACCCCAGTAAATTAATGGTGTTATCCAGGCTCTCCTCGTCTGAATCTCGTTATCCCTTTCTTAAGCTTCCCTCTCATCATTCACTCACTGGCGAACACACAGAACTGGATAAGGAAGACTGGCGTTATCTTGCGTCACTCCTAAAGCATAGAACGACCTCCCAATCCGCATCAGAGCCTCCTCCTCTCTTCTTGAATTCCACAAGACCTGGATTTAAGCAACCTTTAGGAGTGACGTAAGATAACGCCCGTCTTCCTTATCCAGTTGTGTGTGCGCGCTAGTGTATCCATCCCACCCTCACCCTCACCCTCACCTCACAAGTGATAGTGCGCTATACAAACAGACATAACAGACCCCCTTTTCCCCCACTTCCTTTTCATCCCCTTAAACTCACTCTTCTTTTTCCCCTATCTGCCCACCCATGCTCTCCTGTACTACTTTACCTTTTTGTTCCTCCCATCATGCCAGCCTGCCTGTTCCTGACTTCCACATCATCATTATGACTGTCCTTTTTCCATTTTTAGGTCTCGCCTGAGCCAGCGCATGCGCTGCTCTGGCGAGAGTTTTAGTAAGCGGGTTTTGGAAATGCAAACAGTGGCTTTTGCTGGCGACCAGCTTGCGTTCACGCGAGCGTGCGCGCGCGATCATGCGCCATATGGCTTTCCTCACCATCTGGACGCTCGCGATTACTTTCACGGCCGCGCGGCCGTGTCAGTTTCACGGCCGCGCGGCCAATGCTTGTTATATGTGTGTTTCTGTATGTTGTTTTCAAGTCATTCTTTCTAGGATTCACACCTTGCTTTAAGAGTGCTTATTGCCAAGCTTCCCTTTCCTGCTTTCATCACCATTACCACTATTGCTATCACCATCTACCTGGTCTGTGTAATCGGATATTAGAATAAAGATGAGCATGGCACTCCTCGCTTCTCAGCCTTGGGAGCAGAATAGCAGGGAGGCGCGAACAGTGAGTAGCTTCTCTTTCATCCTCTCTTCTTTCCATTCAGTCTCTTTTTTCCTTGCTCTCACGCTTCTCTTTTCGACGATCTCGGTTTCTTTTCCTCTCATCATCATATCGATTCTTTCTGACTTCCTCCCTCCCCACCCCACACCCTTTGCCAGACCACACTTTTTTCTTAGACTCAATCCCCCACCATTTCTCCATCACGTGTATTACAAGCCCGTAGATGTTCAGCAAAGAACGGGATTCATTGTGTGCCCCCGAAGAATCTCTCTTCTTAGTTCATATCAGACATTGCTTTACCATGGCTCTCACTCCTTTCCATGGGGCTTCCCTTTTATGCTGCTGTGTCTGACTTTCTGTTACTGCTCCGAGCGCCTCATGTTTCCTCACAATCCTCCCGTATGCACGTGCCTGTCTCTTAAAGGGACAAGACCTAGGGTGTCCTGGCTCTCCCTCATTATTCAGACTCTCTCTCCCTCCACTTAAGCTGCACATCCCCTCCCCCCACCTTAACTCTTCCCTCTCACTCATTCGATTGGTGTGTGCAGGCAAGACAGCTCAGAGGGTTAATGCGCGCCTGAAATATGTGCTGTGTACTGGAAGTCGGGAGCTCGGATTCTGCCAATTTAGGCTCCAGTAAACCGGATAAGATTATACTGGCAATAGTAACATATGTTATTTCTGTTTTTTCTTCTTAGAAACGCGGTATGATATGCTCTTTAAAAAACAAGTATTTTTTCCTCTCCCCTTCAGCCCACCCCTCTACTTTGTCCAACCCTCATCCCTCCAAGTCATTCGGCTGGCAGGATCACAGAGTATTCTCCCTGTATAACTTTCTTCCCTGTGTTACAATCCTCCATCGCGCTCACACTGCTTTTCCCAATCCCCATCTCTCACTTTAACAAGCATTGGCATAGCTAATAGGTCTCGCTTTTGGGACCTTATAAGTATTTAGATATGCAACACAATATCCTTGGGGCAACAACATCAACTGTTGCATAACTAAACACTTATAAGGTCCCAAAGGCGAGACCTATTGGCTATGCCAATGCTTGTTATCTCCTGCCAATGCCCCACTATCATTTTCTGAAGTAAAGCCCCTAGGGTGCGACTCCATTTTATGTAGGCCCTGACTCCATCTTAGATCATGGAGGTCGCCATCTTCTCACTTTTAGACAATGGAAGTCACCATATTCCCTGATTTATACACAATCATGTCATGTCTGCCATTAGACGCAGACGTCGCCAGATCTTACCTTTCGTAGAACTGTGAAAGCATCAAGCAATTTGATTAATGATATAGATACAACACTCGATGTGACATTCGTCTGGGTCAAATGTCTACTCTTCATCAGGTTAAGGTTAAATCAGAACACATACAGACATTTAATCAGACTATTGTAGTCTGAATTGATGTCCTTAAGGATACATCTGGGACGTACACCCTGATGCACATAGTATATGTCAGACATTACTAAACTTGCGTCACAAATTCCAGTTTCTGACAAGATTTACTATATAAGGACGGCCATTTAACCTCTTGTCAGGGGAGGTCCTTCGCCCAGATTGCCGCCCGAGATTCTGTTAGAAACTGTCTCATTTACTGCCAGCACACTTTGCAGATGCTACATCTTGCCTAAAGCTGATAAAGCAGAGTCCCGGAGGAAAATGGTACAGTGTGTTTGCCCTTCACAGGGAACACGGTCTTCACGCCTCTGCTGATAAAGTCAGCCTTTGCTGTCAACAAGGGTTGCAGTGTGTCTCTTCTCCCTAAGAAACTCTAGATTGCAAGCTGCTCTGCCTTCTATGCTCTCAGTGTAGCGCATAGAAGTAGACGTTAGGATGTTAGGTTCTAGATGACATTTGAACTATGTTAGAAATGTTCATTTTATTCTCGTTATGTATAACATGTCTTGATGCTGTTTTTATAATATTCTGTATAGTTTTAGAGTACTGGAACAATCTGTTTCTTGGTATGTAATAAATATCTTTTGTTCATTCTACTTAGTACAGTGTGTGTGCCACTGAATAGCGAAATGGGTTTGTTACTCGTACCACAGTGCCCCTGATCCTTCCTGAGGGATTGTTAGTAACCCAAAAGCAACATCTCTATTTCAATAACACATGGATAGTGTTTTACATGGCTACAATAACCTGGCTTTCACATTCAGCATTGAACCAAGTTTACCTGTGTCACCCGTGGGTGGGAAAGCACACCTTGTAGAGCTACGCCAAGGTCATAGCTTGTGCAACATGCCCCATTTCACCATTACTGCCAGACTGTGCACCTACTAGACACCTTGCTCAAACCTACCCTCTTTCCATGTAACCTTTCTAATGCTTACCTCGCCTCTACCCTACTCACACTCTATCCCACCTGTCTGAACCACCTGGTCCTCCCCAACATCCTGTACCATACCTAACCATTTACACTATGATGACAACTAACAACAATCCCCATATGTCATTCTCATCATCACTCAAACCAAATTTTCTGCCACCAATCGTCCACACCTCCTCTCCCTCACTTTTTGCCTCTATCACTACTCTGGCATGTGCAGTCCCCACCACTGCTCTTCTATCTTAGCCTGCTGTTCCCTTCTCCAAACCTCTTAACTCCAAGGTCTCCTACCAACTCATAATGGAGTTGAGCAAACATGCACCCTCCACCTCTTCTCGCACATTTGACTAAAACAATTGTTAGCATGTCACCCTTTCTGACTCTCCTTTATCCCCTAACCCAGTTACATCCTTTTTCATTCTGCTTAAGACTTGCAGTCCCAAATTCTCACTGGCATCTCCTTCCTCTACAAGTTCACTACCCAGGAAGCCTTCTCCATTCTGCCTATACATCTTCATCAGAACTAACCCAAAGAATAATATATATATATTTTTTTTTTTTTAAAGTGTCGCACACAATTTTGTTACTCTATTTCTGAAGCATTGCATGCAGAAATTACAACCCCCATTATTCATGAAGGTATCCTTTGAGATACAAGACTGTATGGAACAACCAACAAAAGGTTGGGGGCAGCTCATCACTGACTGCAATCTTCTCTATCAGTATCTGCCTTTCATGTAATTTCTGCTCCTAAATGCAAACTTTCCTTAGTCTGCTTTCCCCTGTCTTGTCTCTAACAAATACCTGTGCCTTCGCTGAATTCTTCACTGTGCACATGCTTGTCAAACATCTTTCACCGACTGTTCTCCGATTTTATTATCTGATCTCAACTTCCTGAAAGCAGGATGCAAAAAGTAATAACCCTTTTCTAGAAACCATGATCTATACAATAAGTCTCTGGAGTTATCCTCTCAAATGGGCACACAATGCAGAGATGCTACTCTTTATCTCCTACCCCCAACATCCAGACACCACTTCTGCTTCGCTGAAGTGATCACCATTCCCTGCACTTCAATATTAGGATGCCATGCAGAAACACTGCTGTACGTACTCCTGCTGGCACCTTCACCCAGACACTACAGTCTTCAAGTCTGGAGTATCTCGTAAACAATTCAGCTCCTCTTCCAGAGGCCGTCTCCTCAATGGAACACACAGTATCTACCCTCATTAACTAAATGTGTGGTGCCCTCAACTTTTTGGGGGCACTTAAGCTTCAACACAGCCACGACTCCGGCATCAGGCCTTAAACAGGCTAAGCACAACTTTGTTTTATTTAAAATCGGTTTATTACATTTGAATTTCCATACATACACTCCAACAGAATTTTCCAGCTCCCCTCCTCCACGCTCATAACCACACAGTCTCGATAAGCGTATCTTGAGAAGTATAAGAATACTAAAGTTAGATCCCATACATCTATCACATCTTTTAACCATGCATACTTAATAGCCAAGAAGCCCAGTGGGTCATTGAACATATTCTCCATGCCAAATCAGGAAAACATCCCCTACAGTTCCAACACTTCCACTGTTCTGAATCTGGGAGGGTAATGTAAAGCCCTTCTTACATTTTCCCACAGAAAAAAGAAATGGTTGTCAGATGCAAGTAAAATGACCAGTAAGGCCATTAAATGCATATGTCTGCATTTTGCAGATCTAATTGGCAAGGATTCTGCCCAATCCAAAGTGTTGATCTGGGTTATGCAATGCCCTCCAGAGAGCCCACAATTTTCCTAGCAGCAGATTGAACATATTGTAATTCGCAGTTTTCAGGAGTAGGCGCACTACAAGGAACACTTCTGGAAATATTAGCAATGTCACCCCCTTCATAGCATTAATTTCCCTTCAAATCGTCTCTCAATACAATATGAACTTGGGGCATGGCCACAAGACATTGGAGAGGAGCCCACATCCCTTTCCTCATACAGGCAATCCAGTTTCCCCTTAGACAAATCGAAATTACTGAGCCTTTCAGGGCCCAGGTACCATTGGAACCACATCTCGAGGGCTTTTTCCTGTATGCTTCTTGAAAATAATCCATAGAACGCAGTTTGGAGTTCCAAATGACAATCAAATTCCCTAACTATGTCTCAACATGCATTAGTGCAATTAATATTTGTGATTAGTGAGATTTCGTAAATATATGTACAGACCCTTCAAACTATTTCTAGAAGATCGGATTCTCAAAGGGCAGTTGTACCCCACTTCACTCAGTAGAAAGCATTCAATGGCACAACTGAAATTATTGTAAACAAACACCTTCTCTCATATTAATGCCTGCTTAAAAATTAAAGGTAATGCCCTAGCTATCCAGGTCTCAAACTGCCCTGATTTTATATGTCAACATGATTATGATTATGGATGGAGTGGTGGGAAGCGTAAAAATGGGAATGGTGTAAACCCCACTCCAACAGCAATGAAAGCCAAGAACCTAAGAATGCTGGATATTGAAGGGTACTGGAACACCATTAATGGATGTGGCATGGGCTTAGATTATGACAAAGGTAAGAACCTCAGAGACTTCCCTACCGCCTCCTACTCCAGGACCTTCCACAGGTGAGACAATTCGGGGTTCAGCCATACATCTAACTTATTTAGCACCACTGCTTAATAGTACTTTGTTAAATCAGGGGTTTGCTACCTCCTGCTCACTTTGGAAGCAGAAGTATATAGATCTCTCTACTCTTGAAGTGGCATGACTTCCACCTGCATCTCCTTTAATGCCCTGCTAGGGACCTGGAAAGTCAAGACCTGAAACAGAAACAAAAGGCCAAGAACACTAAGCAACTCTTCCCAACAAGGACATGGCCAAGTTACACCAAGAGAGTATGTCTTCTCTGAAAGCCTTATAAACATCCAGGTAGCAGCCTGCACAAAGGACGAGCAATCACATCAAAGTGAAGAATTGTTTTAGCCGGGTATTTTCCTCCTGCTTATGGTCTCAGTTATGCTCCAATTAACTGTAAACCTGGAGATTCTATTATATATTCCAATTTCCTGCAGCAGATCGGCCAGGGAATCCTTAGGGCTGAATAGGCCGAGTAAGATTGCAGCTGAAAATAAAGCCCTGGTATCCCCTCGCACATTAACAAAACAAAATGATGGGTGGAATTCTTGAATTAATTACATTCACTGGTAATTACTCTGGGCCGCATCCCAGTCCATCTTTTTTTGCCCACCCGGCCACCTCAGACACAATAAGAATAGTTCAGCCTAAACTGAGAGTTCAGGTGCCCTCTGATACAGAACACAATGAACCTCAAACTAGTTTTGGCCTATTTGGGCCTCGTCATCAAGGTGCAGCCTTGGTTCCAGGGACACAATGGGCATACCTGTCACACTTAGGGCTTCAAACTGAGCAATACGGTTACATTTGAATTTTTCCTTTTGTAGCAGGACCAAAACTGATTTGCATGTGACCAGTCGCTATACATAGTGGCATAGTAGGTGAAAAAGGATGGACTAGGATGCCACCCAAGAAATTGCCAGTGACGGAGATTAATTCAAGCTTTCCATCCATCAACTTTTCTCTTATTGATTTGACAACCTAAGAGTGATGGGTATGCCCAGATGTGGGTCCTGTGTTTACTGTGCCACAGGACTCAAGATATACCTCACTGACGAGACTTAAGTAGGTCAAAACTGATCTGGAGTTGCTTGTGTTCCCATCTAGAGGGGACTTGGTCTGGCATTTCGGGCTAGACTATTCCCATTGGAGTAGGACCCAGACTGATTTGCATATGACCAGTCTTGGTATGGAGTGCCATAGTGGGTGAAAAATGATGGACTGAGATGCAGCCTGAGTGATTGCCAGTGGCTGAGATTTATTCAAGAAATCCATCCATCGGGGGCAGAGCTAACCTTGGAACAAGATAGCCGCTCTGTGAAAAGCTCCTGCTGACCGAAGTGGTTGCTGATAATTTAGGTCACGATAAGGGGAGGCGATGACATGCCAAAGCAACTCTAGTGGTGGGGAACTGATGCTGTATCACCTGGCCCAAAACATGACATGGGACGAACTGAGCCCTATATACTCGATGATAACTGCATGCGACAATGCCTGATCTCCTGCCCTTCCCTCACTGCACGCATAAGCGCCGCCACGACATGCCGTGTAGCGCAGATCATCAAGGTGCCGGACCAACAACCTGGATTCCAGTTTGCCGCTTCAAGCCTGTGGCTGTAACTGCACACAGGTAGGGGGGGCAGGTGTGGGGAGGGACGGAGCAGTGCATGGAGACCTACTGGCTCTGAGCGCGCAGAACACAGTAACGCTTCCCGGCAGATTATAGGGGACCTTGGTGCAGAACCTGAGCAGGTTGGAAAATATACAAGGCCCTGGTACACACGAGGAGACACGAGACATGGGGGAACACGGGGCACACGCAAGATCAGACTGAAGGATCATGGAAGCAGCAGTAAGGGGGTAAACCCTGCTACGCTGTTTGGCGCTGAATGAGGTATTAAGTGACAGAGGTTCATACAGTGTCCGAGACCAATTCTCAAAGAAATATCCGCGTGGGTAGTAAGATGGTGGGCCTATTGACTGATATTAAATCCATGCAGGCAGACTTCTCTGCGGTGCATAAACAACTCAATACAGTTGATGGACAGCTGGAGGACCTAGAACAGCAAGTGAATCAACAACCCAACTGGTTGTCTGAACTTTTTTACCTTAAACAGAAGGACTGCTCATGGCGGAACAATACAGCGGAAAGATACAGGAGAACGGAAAGCTGGCAGAAAGATATAGGAGAAGGCGGAGACAGAAGTCATGACCGCCTTTCTAAGGGACACGCAACAAAGATTTTTGGCACACAATTCGCTGGAGATACTAAGGGCACCCAGAATCAGACCTCGTACCCCACCCAAGAGGGATCATAATAGGTCTGCTTTGACATTCCCAGCTCTGACAGATACTGCAAGCTGCTGTAAAACATGAAGTCCCCTTCCACTACGAAGGCCAATGGATCCACATAGTGGCACAGCAATGAAACTGAAAACAATTCTAGCTTTGACCCCACAAACATAACATTAAATACCTTCTGATGGACCCTGCAACCATAACCTTAAATGGCAAGACCATGGAATTCCACAAACCAGATGATCTCTCAGACGACTTAGATTCCGATGGTATCGCCTCCATGAAACAGACTCTAAATGCTCCGAACCCGAGCAGACACAAGAAGACCAAAACATAAGGTCCCCCAGAAGGAATGAGACACATGCCAGGCCACACCCAAAACAAACTAAGAGGTCGGACAGAGAAGACCTTAGCAGAGTGGTAGAGACTAATATAGAATAGGGCAAAATCAAGGTCACCAGTAAAGGATAGACAGTATGAGGACATTTATCCACTATCGGAAAGCAATAGTTCACAACTATCTGCCCCTTAACTAGCTGAACGGGATACCTAATACCTCACGATTTACATAATCTAACATTGCCTTCACTTTACTTGTACACTTTAGAGGACTATGATTGGGGTCCCTTCTTCCCCCAAAGGTCTCCGGGACTGCGGGATGTGGAAGTCAAAAGAACATGTATTGTCAACACTCTTACATCTTTGTCTTTATATTTATGTAATCAAGTTAATAAATGTATGCTTGATGGATGGGGGGGCACAGAACTCTTGGCAGAATGTAGGATGGCTATGAGTGCACAATTAATGGGTTTTCCACAAGACATCTGTTGTCCTTATGACATGTCATGTATATTTTTGTGAACGTTTGGCTGAGTAAGGGGAGAAATACCCATCTCTGTTTGCTACAAAGGTGGCATGAACAGGTTCCCACAATATTGCTCCATCGATTGGATAGGATTAGGATTAGATTTAGATATTGACCTAGCAGTGGCTCACAAGATCTCATCTTTTGTTCTCGGTCTCCTAATACCTCACATAACAACCCGGATGGCTGCTCCGATTGGTAAATAGAGGAGTAAAGCCTGCATATTTAAAGTTAGCTCTCAGGGAGGGATATGCTATAGAGAGATTTACCAGCGCATTCACTTGTATGATCCGCCCACATGCGGATAGATTCCCATTACATCTTCAAGCATCCTCTGCACCCCTCAGCTTCGCCTAATACTGCTAAGTCCACTCCGTTGAGCCATACATGTCAAAAGCAGAGACTTTTACCCCTGAAGCAACGTACTGTACACATACACACTAACAATAATACCACTCGTACTAACCCACCCCATATTGAAGATGCAAAATGGCCTATCCACCTTCAGCCAGCCTGCTCAGTCTTATCTCCTGGATTATAAATGGCCTGAAACGTTACACTAAATGAAGGAAGGTCCTCAATAACTTAAACACAAACATGCAAAAATAGCCATGGTCCAGGAAACTCATTTGTGACCGACTAGTGACTGGAAGGGTAGAGTCGGTTATAGCTCGCATACCCCCTCATATAATAATGACAACCACCCAACAACTAAAAAATGTGGACTCTCCATATTCATTGCTAAATCCTTGCCCCACAGAATACTGCACACATGGAAGGATGGGGAAGGGCGAGATGTTTTTGTGAAGGTAAGGATACTGGTTTAGACTTTGATAAATGGCACAATATACACCGCAATAGTAACCACCATCCCTTCTTTGCACGTCCTTCTTCACACATTTGTCCAAACTACTAACTGAGTTTGGGAACACAAGGGTGTTGATTGGGGAAGACTGGAATCTGGGGATCAACTCGCTTACCATCCGCACTAGCCCACCCAACAGATGAAATGCACATGACATAACACCTCTGAAAGACGTGATCGTGTACTATGGGCTCATAACTGTCTGGCACCAGACACACCCTATCAATAAGGACTATATTTTCTACTCTCCAGGGCATAGTACATTGTCCAGGATAGATTTATTTTTCTAATGAAGGGGTTGATTCTCCAGAAACCCATTGGGTCCAATATTCTACCAGGGGGTCTATCAGACCATTGTCCAGTCATTCTCAACCTACAAGTTGTCCACTGTAAATCAACAGGCGGAACTTGGTGGATGCAGATCTCCAACTCCAAAACTCCTGAAGAGAGACATCACATCTGAAGAAGTCAGCAAGGCCATCTCCAATCTCCTGAGATGTAATTCTCCTGGGAGGATGGCTTCCCTAGTGAGTTCTACAAAACCTGTAAGGCTCATATAGTCCCTATGCTCAATGCCGCCTTCAAGAAGGTAGAAGAGAGACACTCTAAATGCCATCTCCAACAAAGCAATTGTTACAATCCTGTTGGAGGTGGGTAAGGACTCGATGGAATGTGGAAGTAATAGGCTTATATCACAGACATTCAAATCTTGGTTAAGATTTTTGCGAGTAGGCGGAGCAAAGTGATATTATACCGGATTCACCAATCTCAGGTGGGCTTGATCCCAGGACATCTAGAAACCATATGAGAATTTTGGCGCAACTGCTATGGGTGTCGAAAAGCTTAAACTGGAAGACAGCCATTTCCTTAGATGTGGATAAGGACTTTGACAAGTTCGAATGGTCATACTTCCAGAAGGTATTGGATAGGTTTGGGTTGGCACATCAATTCATTACCAAGATCCAGTGGTTATATCAGAAACTGGAGGCACAGCTCAACTGTGGAGGTTTCCTATCTTGCATCACACCCATACAACATGGTACAAGATAGGGCAGTCCCCTATCCCCACTGCGGTTCCTTTTAGCCTTAGAGCCCCGAGTAAGCATCTGGGCACCTTGCATGCCACTTGCCAGTGGAAACCAGTTCCTGCTTGTTCCAGTCTGATTCAGTTGCCGCTGTTTGACCAAGTGACACCTTCGCTGCCCGGGTGTTCCCACCCAGATTTACCCGGTCACCGTTCTTCCCGCCAAAAGAAGCCCCACCCAGCCACAAACCTACTTAATGCAGGCCGCAGCATGACTGCGCAGCATACACTCTGCAGTCATGCCAAAAGCAAGACCATCTGCGCCGTCCGCACCTGGACCGCGGCCAGCACCATGACCCCTGGCTCTCCCTCCCACTACAGATACACCATCACCGAGCTGTACACCCTCGACCCAGAAACAAACACTGCCACCACGCAGACCCGCGCTCCACGGTAGGACCTTTCACCTGCACCCACTACCACTTCATCTGCCACAAGACACACAGCAGCCCACAGACCAGCCCCACCCCGAACACACTGCAGACACCACCTAAACAAAAACACCAACTTGCATGCACCATTCTCAACACACGCTTACTATGCAAACACCACCAAGATTTGGGACCTCATGTCCACCCTCACACCCGAGATCATCTTCCTCACTGAGACCTGGCCCAACCCAAATTCTGCGCCCGACATCACCACCGCAATCCCAAAGGATACATGATCACCCACTGCAAGCGCACCAACAATCCTGGTGGAGGGACAGCTATCATACACAAGGAATGATTCCAATGCACCATCACAAGTGACATCACCCTAGCCATGGAACACCTCAACGTCCGACTCCAAGCAGGCAACAAAACTTCCATTAGTGACACCCTCGCCTACCATCCTCCAGGACCACGTCCAGCTTTCTGCATCTTCATTGCTGACTTCATCGCCCCCCTTCGCCATAGACTCCAACAACTATATTATTCCTTGGCAACCTTAACTTCCATCTCAACGACCACAATGAACACTACGAACCTCCTCAACAGCATGAACAAAATCAGACTCCCCCAACTCATCTACAACCCCACGCACACCACATGCTAGACCCCATCTACACCTCCAGCAACTGCATCAGGTACAGCCACACCACGGAACTCACCTAGACGACCACTCCATCGTCCACTTCAACATCACCAGCTCTCTGCCCACACTATGCCCAACACCCCCCACCGCAGCTGGAGCAAAGTTTAAAAGGACACATGGATCAATGCCCTCAACACCACCCACCCAATCTTCTCCAACAACCTAGACCAGAATGTCAGAAATTTCAATAGCTGGATCACCAACTGCGCCGACAGCGTCGCTCCCATCAGCAACAACACCCACAGAAGGTCCACCAAGAAGGCTGGCTGGTACATTGAAGACCTCAGAACCACTAAACAACACTGTAAACAAGTGTAAAGGTGATGGCGCACCAGCAAGGATACAACTGACAAGACCGCCTTCAAGACAGCTCTTAACCTCTACCACAGACAGTTGAGAGAATCGAAAAAAAAGGCCTTAGCCTCATGCATCGACTCAAGCTCCAACAGCAAAGAACTCTTTAACATAGTCAAAGAATTCTACAACCCCTCAGGTACAACAAACATTGCCCCCTCACAGGAACTCTGCAACCTTGCAAACTTCTTCCACAACACAATCGCCAACATCTACAGAAACTTCAAACTCCATTTCAAGGCCACTGACTTCAAGCTGCACAATGACCCCTCTAACACCACAGACATCTGACTAACCGAATGGAGCCAGCTCGCCCCACAGGACACCGCCTACATCATGAACTCTATTCACTCCGGTGCCCCAACCAACCCATGCCCTCACCACATCTTCAACCTAGGAAAAGCCAAATTCAGCCACGTACTCACCGCCCTGTTCAACACCTCAATTGCCACGACCACCTTCCTCGAGGACTGGAAACAAGCAGAAGTCAACGCCCTACTAAAGAAACTATCAACAGACCCCAGCAAACCCAACAACTACCGACCTTTCTCTCTCCTCCAGTTCCTGGCCAATTAGAAAAAGCCTTCATCTAACAACTCTCCTCACATCTGGAATGGAACCTCCTATTCAACTCCTCCCAATCCAGATTCCGCAGCAACCAAAGCACCAAGACAGCCCTCATAGCAGTTACCAACGACATCTGAGCCCTACTCGACCGAGGAGAGACTGAGGCTCTAATCCTCCTAGACCTCTCAGCAGCCTTTGAGATGGTCTCCCACCACACACTCATCACAAGGCTGCACAACATATGCATCCAAGGAGTCGCTCTAAGATGGATCGCCTCTTTCTTCACTAGAAGAATGCATAAAGTCTGCCTTCCCTTCTTCACCTCCGAACCCAAAGAAATCATCTGTGAAGTACCCGAAGGATCCTATCTCAGCCCCACACTCTTCAACACTTATATGACACCTCTGTCCAGCATTGTCAAAACCCACAGACTCAACATCATATTCTACACCGCCGACACACAACTCATCCTCTCACCCTCTGAAGACACCACAAACACCAAGACCAACTTTCACAAATGCATGGCAGACATCGGCAACTGGATGAAGGATAACTGCCTTAAGTTCAACATGGACAAGACAGAGGTACTGATCTTCGTAAACAAAGGCTCCCCATTGGACGCATCCTAATGGCCCTCAGAACTCGGACCTACTCCTACCCCCACTGACCACACTAGGAACTTAGGCTTCATACTGAACAATTAGCTAACCATGAAGACTCCGGTCAAGTCCATCTCCTCCGCATGCTTCTTCATCCTCTGCATGCTTTGTAAGATAGTCAAATGGCTACCCCAAAGCTGAAGTTGCACCATCACCCAGGCCCTCATCTCCAGCCAACTGGACTATGGCAACGCTATACACAGGGATCGTAGCTCACCTCCTTCGACTACAGACCATAGAGAACGCCATAGCCAGACTTGTCCTCGATCTCCCCAGACAAACCCACATTACCCCCTACCTTAGAGAACTCCACTGACTCCCTGTACAGAAAAAATGCCTGCTCAAGAACTTCCATCAGCCCACCAGACACCTCTGCTTCCCTTTCTCTAACCCTCAACCCGCACACCAGACGTAGCAGAATCGGAGGTTGCCCCTTCTCCTACCTAGATCTAGCAGCAAAGACATGGTACAAGCTACTTCATCTCCGGACCTCCCCATCTCTTCCAGAGTTTCAAACATCATTGAAGACCTGGCTATTCAGCTAATTAACTGAACCCTGCCAGCGCCTGGATACCCTCACGGTTGACAAGAAGCACTCTACAAATCTACCGATTTATTGGTTGGTTGATTTTAACCATAGAGCCCCGAGCAATGCCAACGATGTTCAAGACAATTTCTAAACAAGAGGACCCTCTACCAGCCCTCCTAGACCTACTGAATACCTTCTTCCAGTTCTCCTGACATAAGGTGAACCAGAACAAGTGCAAAATCATGTCTATGTTGAGGGTAACCAAAAGTGAAGTTATTGAGGGATTTCCATTCTGATGGGTGCCGCAGCAGATGAAGTATTTTGGTATCCTACTTAACAATGGCTTGTTAAAATGGTGGAGGATAATATACTGCCTCTGCTGTCTCAGACACACATTAACTGTGAGAGATGATCGGGTCTCCAGTTGTCCTTGTGGGGCCGTGACTAGGCAGTGAAAATGATTACCTCTTCCAGATACAATTACGTTTTTGGCATGCTCCCTATCCTAATTCCTAAAACATTGTTTGTGCCAATCAACTAGTCCATTAAAGCGCCCATATGAAGGACAAATCGCCCAGACTTAAACTCAACATGCTCGGTCTATACTGAATCAGGAGGGTTATGACTGCCTCACATGTCCTCCTATTATCTAGCCCACCACCTGTCACAATTGATACACTGGATAACCATGAAACTGAAACCACCCCTTTGGATTGACATTGAAAATAGAATGCTCA
The DNA here is from genome assembly GCA_963921515.1 of Calotriton arnoldi. Classification (NCBI taxonomy): domain Eukaryota; kingdom Metazoa; phylum Chordata; class Amphibia; order Caudata; family Salamandridae; genus Calotriton; species Calotriton arnoldi. The sequence goes on from CAWUFW010005817.1 coordinate 938,673, forward strand.
TGGGGGCGCAGAAATTTAGAAGCTCTATACAGACCAGGCCCCCCCCCCCCCACACATAATCCAGTGATAAGAGCCATGCAAATGATGTGTTGGCAGGTCCAAAGTTCTAGGAGCCAACTCATGGCTCCTTGTCTCGGCGCCCATCTGGCAGAAGAGTGGAGGTCAACTAGGGCGCACGGCAATACCTTGGTTGGCCTGGCAGTCCATGGTATAATGCACATCGATCAATTGTATGAGGGGGATGCACTTAAACCTTTCAGGACTTCTGTTTTTTTTATAGACTTCTAATAGAAATGCTATTTTCCACCCTCTCGACAGAACACACTAGAGAACACTGGCAAATGGGATTACAATGGGACTACACCTTGGAGGACTGGACAGAACATCTACACGCATCCCTTTCTCCTCAAAGCTACACTGAAATTAACCTACTTCAAAATCCTTCACAACTGGTAATGGACAACACAAAGATTACACAAAACTGGCCTACTGCCCCATGAAACTTCCTGGAGATGCGGGACGGGGTTCTGTGATCTTTCACACATTCTCTGGCACTGCACAGCACTTTGACCATACTGCGTGGCAGTGCGGCCTGCACTAGACAGAATACCCAGTCTACAAGACACTTCCTCTAGTCATCTCGTACTCCTTTATGACATGGCAGATGGAGTTGTTCCCCACAAGCATGCCCACCGATGGCTAGCAATGGCCATGGCTACTTCCAAAGTATGTATCCTATGCCACTGAGGAAAACCATCCATTCCCACATATTCAGATTAGATTACATAGTTAGCAAGTATAGCAGAGTATGAAAGAGTCCTATACAAGGTAAATGACCCACAATGCTATCATATTGGAGATTTGATACACCTGGACGGTGGGACTGGAGGCCCCGACATTACATCAAGGGCAGCTGTGTATACTGATGCACGGACTGAAAGGTAACGCTGTTGCGCTATTATATGCTGCGCTGCAGCCCGCGGATGCGGATCTAGCGCTGCTTGGTAAACGCCACTAGGACACGTGCCTAGGAACAGCTCTGACCACCAAGCCATGGGGAATGGTGCTTGAACATGTGAAACGGGTGTCCAGCAACGCTCTGCTGCAGCTGACTGAATTCAATTACCTGCATGACACTTACCTTACACCGCACTGGTTACATAGAATGTTTCCGGGGGTAACCCCAGGGTGTCCCCGATGCGGGCATCATGATGCATCCTTCCTCCACATGGTGTGGGAATGCCCCTAATTGGCACAGACAAGGGTGCACGTCATGGAACACATTTTGGCAGTGATCGAAGTGCAGCTCCCGCCAGACCCGATGCTCTGCTTACCCGAAATCACCAAGTGCACGAAATGCACTAAATATTACTTAAAATTAGCCGATTTAACTATGGCCCTCTTCAAGCCACTGATAGTCATGGCTTGGAAGGTAGCACAACCGCCAACCACTGGCTGTTTACTCCGAGTAGTGCTTGAGTGGCCAACTGCTGAGGCAGACATCATGGCTCATGACGCATATGCAAAGGGTATGAAAGGCGCGGTCACCCTGTGGGGCACATATGTACACAAGCTGCGAGACAAAGTGGATGCACTCACTTGATCGCAGGCACAGCCCAGGGTGCCCTTCGGTACATACGCCGCGCAGGTCAGCTACTAGAATATCAGCCTTGGGGGGGGGGGTCCCCTACACTGAGTCTACACTGCCCCCGCACTAGTAGGCATAGGCTTTATCCTGTGGGCCCCAGTAGCTGCTGCCGCGGAGAGCGCCCTCACACATATAGCTATGCACAGAGGCACCCCGGCACTTCCCCCTGTCTACCTCTTCTTCTGCTTCATTTCCTCTCACAGGCTACACAATTGAGCCTCCATTGCCGCCCATAGGTCCCCATTCTCTCAGCTCCCAGACTGTTCAAACCTCTTAGAATTTGTTTTGTTTTGTTTACCGTTGTAAAAGAGATATGCTTTGTTGGCGTTAATTTGGGTACTGTGCTGACCCACCCACCTCCCTAGCTTAGGGGACCAAGGATTAAATGCTGGGACTCTGATCCACACTTGCACTACGAATCTCGCCATTTTGCCTTTATCTAGGAATTCCTAGTGTTAGTTGTGCTGACATCACCGATGTTTTGATCAATGATGCTTCAATTCATAAAATGCCAATAAAGAAATATAAAAAAAAAAAATACAAGGTAAATGGCCAAAGCAAGATTTTTGATGCAATATGGGAGCCGTTTTTCGCTCCCACAAGACAGGTCTAGTTATCATCCACGATTCATCATGGAACTAGGGGTCCCACATGCCTGTGGAGTCCAATAGGGTATAATGAGTGTAGGGATGTAAATGTGCTTTATCCTGATACAACCAACATCCGGAGAACAACATCAGAAAACTCACCACACAATGTCAGGATTGCGGTAGTGGGTTCTATGGGACAACTTGAGATGGGCAGGTGGGTAGAGGTCCTTCTATCAGCTTAGAAGGCTAAAGGTTTTTTCTAACACACTTTTGTTTTATTCATACATAACGTTTAAGAAGGCTAATGTTGCTACCATAACTGTATCATAGTGAACAATGAGAATTTCATCTAAAGAGTAACTTTAGATGGATTCTAGTTAACAATGAGGCGATCGACACAATATAAGTGAAGATAATGCTGGAAGATTTGGGGAACCAGCTGCATAGGTATCAATGTTGATTAGTTTATACCTTTCCGATTCTGGGAAAGACTATAGGGAAGAAGCAGATGGAGGGGATTGTATTTTGATACATCGGAAAATGCATAATCTGCACTATTTGTTTACTTTGTACATTTTCTGTAACCTTCCTCGTACACCAATAATAATTCATTAGATACTTGCTAAGACTTAAATGTGCTCTTTCTGTACCTTAATTTGTATCCAGTAACTTAAATGTTTAATAAAGAATTGCATTAAAACAAATTCCATCCATCACTTTGTTCTTGTTGTGGTAATCTCTCTGGGCATTATTTCTGCTTTCTCATTTTTTCAGGTAGCCTTACGATCGGCCATACAGCGATCTCAGTAAACTGGGGCTAATAAAAACTGGGGCTAATAATCTTATCTGGGAAGGATCTCAGCACAGAAAACCCACTTGGCACATTCAAATACTTCTTTTGCATCCCACTATGCCAGAATAGAGAGGATGCCCTTTCTTTCAGCAATGCTAAAAAGGCCTAGGATTGTGTGGAAAGAAGCCAGCATGCCTCCCCTTTACAAGTCAAGTATCAAATGGTCCAAATGCATCATTAGAGAAAGGAGTTTTTCCAACTAGGTATCGAGGACTGTAGCACATACATATTCATATTCAACCAGGCAATTGGCCCGTAGAAAGCACACAAATTGGTGTTCTTACTATGCTGAGGTATAATTGAACTCAATGTAACCCCAAGGATAGAGTTATCCTTTGCTCTTTATGAATAGGTCGAATAGCAAGGTGGAATTTTGCCATACTGCTCTTCAATTTTTGATCACTGCCAGAATCTCATCATGCAGGATGTGCCCCTCAAGAGCCTTCTGCTTGAATTCAAAAAGCCTAGACAGGAGTAAATCCATAAGATAGGCTCTCACCTTACCTAAGCTATGACTTCAGGAGTAGAATTAAACCCAAAACTGCTCAGAAGGCCTCTGGTTTGCCCTTCTCATTGAGCATACACTAGCTCCCGATCATTTTAATTACTCATACTGTACTTTGTTGCATTTTTCATAGTATTGTTATTTGTTCCGGAGCAGTGGAAACTCAGTCTTGTCATTATGCCAGTAGCAGACGGATAGACCGCTAGCTCCCTTACAATTAATTCGGGTGAGCTTATCCCATAATTCATCAAATTAGTGACCTTTCTTGGCTTTACAAGGTATTTTTGATCAATTCACATATTAGATTACATAAATTATTCTTTAGGGACAGAAGCCTATCGTTTATATCCTAATTTTATGTGGGGTCATCTTTCCATCTAACTATTTCGGTACTGTTAAAAAAAAATTAAAAAAATGTTTTATTATGGAGCACAGATCATATAAAATCCTCCAAATACATACATCCATATGGCTGTCAGCAACAATAATCAGCTGCTATTATTGGCACATTCTCATAATACAGTACATATTTAAATATTTAAGTACCCCCAAACCACTTCAATGATAAATCTGCTCAATTCATACATTCCATTTCTATAGCTCCGGACATGACAATCAATGAAGTCATGTGGTATCCTACCTCCAAACTTTAACAAAGGATTGTTATCCAACAGTAATATTCAAGCCAAGCTAAAAAGTCCAATCCACAACTACAAATGTGTTCACCACCCATTACGCTATTGGCGCCCAGATCAGGGCTCCACGTTTCCTCACCCTCCTTCCCTTACAGTTATATAGGTTTTTTTTCTCCATATTATATGTAGTGAAAACCACTGCTGAACTGTTTTGGACTCAGTGCTCAGCCAGGCTGCTGCTATACTTAAACGTGCCACTGCCATGGCTAGGAATATGAAATAAAGCATCCCATTATTATCCTGAAAGTGCCGATCGATTCCAAATAACATCAGTGGAGGAGTTATCTCCACTTTCTCTTTAAGTACCCCCTCTAAGAAAGCCCCAATTCCATCTCTTAATGCCTGTAGTTTTCTACATGAACAATACATATGCGCTATGTCTGCAGGGTCCTCCCCACAGTGAAGCCTCTTGTCATCAGGTCTGTTTCTTCAACTTAACATCTTGGAGGGAGTAGAATACTGTCATATAATGGTGGCTCCTCAGACCTGCAGTGAGCAGCACTTCCATGCTCACCTCGAGCAACTTCCGCAATCTATATCCTTGACCCCAAATCTTGTCTCCCATCTTTCAACTTGACTCTCTATATCCTCCGCTATTAAATCAATCAGACCTTTGTAGATTTGCCCGATACTGGCTGCCTCAGTGCCACTTATACATTCCAAGACCGGAATTTTGTCATCCGAGAGTTGATCGCTATCAAGCTGGAGTATAAAGTCCCTGACCTGGAAGTACTTATAGAAATGTTGCCGTGCCAGGCCGTATTTTTGCTAGAGGTCAGTAAATAAATATAGTTGACCATGATTAAATAGATCCCGAGTCTAGTGACTGCTGCTCGCTCCCACGCATTACAGGTTTTATCATGGAATATTGATGGAAAGATGGTTGATCTCCAGAGCGGGGTAAACTTATTATATTTTGTAATTCCTATTTTAGCCTTAAGCAATTTCCAGATTTTAAAAGTCGCACTGACAATCTTAAATTTGACTTTCTTGTAACAGCTACACTCGACGTTCCTAGCAAAACATACCTTGGCTTCTGCCCCCAGGGTCAGTTCATTTATAGATGGTAAATCTGGCCGAGCTGCAACAGTTTCCCTTCTCTGTATGATGAGGATCCCAATATGCTGTAATAATGATGACCAGTAGTAATATCCAAAGTTAGGGATTGCCCATCCATCCCTGTTTCTAGAAGCACCATATATCTTAGGGATTGGTACACTCTTTTGGACCGCCGTATTAACTTGGAACAGATAGCGTCTAATTTTTTCAGCCAATGCATTTCTACCTCAAGTGGTATTGCCCTAAAAAAATACAAAATCTTGGGAAGAGTAATCATTTCTACCACATTGAATCTGCTGGCTAGGTTTAAGTGCAAGTTATTCTCCTCAGATCTTGCCTGGCTTTTGTCAATATTGGTGTAAAATTTGTTCCTGTAATTTTCTCCAGTCTGGCTGTGATCATAACCCCTAGATATGTTGCGCTGTCTACTCGCCTATTACCACACGGTACAATGTCGCTGGTGCAAACTATCTGGGTTTTCCCTTTGTTCAAATCATAGCCTGAAAACGCCCCAAACAGTTGAGCTTCTTTCCGAATTCACCAAGGGCATTTTCTGGTTCTGGAGAAAGAATGGCTATATCGTCGGCATATGCCAGAATTTTAGTGTCTCTTATTTGTACTCATTGGCCTCATCATAGGACTTTTCTCCAGCCTGCTAATAAAGGAGTCAATATATAGCGCAAACAGGAGGGGTGAACATGGGCATCATCCCTGCCTAGTCCCTCTTGTAACCAGAATTTTTTCCGATTCCACCCCCATTATTTGCAGTCTGGCAGTTGGCTTGTAATAGAACACAGTTATAGCTGTAATTAGACCAGGACCAAACCCCTTTCGCCTGAGTATTTCCCATAGATACTTCCAGGAAACTAGATCGAAAGCTTTCTCCGCATCGTGAAGGATCATAGCCATTTGGTACCGTTCACTTCCGCAATATCAAACAGGCTGATTGCTCGACTTATATGATCTGTAGTCCCTCACCCAGGTATGAAACCATGTTGACAAGTTGAAATCAATTTTGGTTTGATCCTACCCATGCGTGACGCGAGGATTCTGAAAAAAGTTTGGAATCGCTATTAATTAGCGAGATCGGTCCATAAGACCCGGGATTCGTGGGAGGCTTCCCCTTCTTTCTGAATAAAACAATGTTAGTGCATCCCCACAGGGCGGGGGCAACCCCCTTCTGCTGTACACCAGGGAAAGTGACCATCATAGCTCTGGCTAGTTCAGAAAAGAATGTCCGATAAAATTCTATCTGTATTTTGTCTGGCCTAGCCACTTTGCCAGATGCTAGGGAATTTAGTGCTACTCTAATTTAATCAGGGGTTAAAGCAGCCTCCAGGAGTTCCCATTCTTCCTTCTCTAACCCTCTTAGCCTATTCCATCAAGAAAAGCTTCCAGTCGACCCAGTGAGGGGGATGAGTCCTCTTTGTATAATTCCTCGTAATACACCTCAACCGCGCTAGTGACAGCCACAGGTGTACTAACCAGGCCCCCTTCCCTGCCCAATATAGTCTCTATACCGCTATATGCCTCTTTCTGCCGTGTGCAGAGGGCCAGCAGTTTCCCCGACGCTCTCACCATACTCGTGCAACTTTCAGACCTGTGAGTCTGATATTTTTCCGCTAGTGCCCTGCTATGATAGCTGTTATTCTTAGCTTTAGAAACCATAGTACTTTGCTGCATCTCATGATCGTCCCGCCCATCCATTATCAACCTCATGTGTTGCGCTTCCAAATTTGAGAGTTCGAGATAAAGTCCCTAATCTCATTAGTTTACTGCCTCGGATTATGAAAACCGAAACTAACAGTCTTGCCCCTTATTCCAGCTTTTAACAAGTCCTATACCACCCCTCCAGAAGCACTATTTCTATTCAATACCAAAAATTCAACAAGGCATTTTCTCATATGCTCGATATATCCAGTATTGAGGAGTAGTTTGCTATCAAATGTCCAGTTCTGTAGCATCCTGTTTGCCCTCGTATCAAGGATTTCCAAGATTAGGGGGTTATGGTCTGAAAAGACCCTGGGGAGTCTCATGATGCCAAAATTCCCCACTAGACTGGCTGAGATTAAAAACATAAATACATATTTCTTATGCGGGTGGAAGAAATACTTGTACCCTGGGTCTGGGGGTTTTAACCTGGCCCATAGATCAACCAACCCATTGTCTCTCATAAACTGGGACCAAGATTGCCACCCCCCCCTTGTAGAAGATCCCTGAGATATATAAGCCAAGAGAGCGTAGCCCTTGATCCTCAGCCAGTCTCTCCTGTCCCAGGGTATGTGTTTCTTGCTCACAGATAAAGTCCGCCCTCATAGTTTTAACCACTTCAGCGACATTCTGACTTTTAGTTCGATCATTTGACCCCCACACATTGGCAGTCCAAATACGTATTTATTTAGTTTGAGTCATTGGGGCCAATCATTAAAACACAATCTGAAAAAGAAAAAAAGTAGCCTATGCTACAAACCAGGGGGGAGTATCACACATATTTTGCTGTGCCAACCTAGCATTTCTTATACAAAATGTCTGCCCATTCATATTTGACAATGCCTTTCAATTTATCATTCTTGCTCCTTTTTGTGACTATTGCCCCCAAACTATCCTCCAGTCTCCCCTCTATCCCCTCCTAGCCATCCCATCCCCCTGCCCCCCCCCCACCATCACACCTCACCCACCCCAGTGAAGCGTTCAGTTCTAAAATTGGTCTGTCAATAGTTTGTGCATCCTCAACCCCTGGCCAGAGCCTAAAATTAAACCTTCATTAATTTCCATTGACAGAATAAACAAAAAAGAAAATATAAGGCCAATAAAATAAATTATAAAAGAGAATTACATTCTACAGTGCCCAAGATCGGCCGTCATAGTCCTCCACAGTCAGAAATTGACAATCGGAACCATCATATCCCGACCCCATAAAAAAGATCAGGCATAATCTTGCATCACCCCTATTAATTCATTTTTCCCAGAAACTCTTTGGTCTTGATTTCTAAATTGAACATGTGAGTAATCATTCCTAATGATTTTTAATCTGGCCGGGTTTATCAAATAGGCATGTGCGCCCTGGTCTTGAAAAGGTTTGATCAACTGCCTAAGCCTCCAGCGTTTCTCAACCGTCACATGGAAAAAATCTGGTCTCACAAAGAAAGAGCAGCCATCCCCAACTGCGCTTGGAGTCTGGTCGAGCTTTCTCAAACACCGCCTGCCTTAAAAAGAAAGATACAGAAGAAAACCAGAACGGCTCTAGGTTTCTCTGTCCTGTGACTAAATTGCGTCTTCATTAATGGAAATCTATGTGCCCTTTGAATTTCACAGTCCAAATCCCAACCCTAAAGCTCGGAGAAGGCCTTCTGAAACAGGCTGACTATGAATCTGGTGACCTCCATGTATTGTTCCCCTCCAAGCTTTCTTCCACCCATACTACTTTCAAATTTTTGCAGCGGTGCCGGTTCTCTATTTCTTCCAACTTTAAATGGGTGTCCATACGGTTTGCCTCATGGGCCTCTATTTGTCGCTTAATGACTGCCACATTCATCTCTATTGTCGTCCCCCGTCTTCCAGCATGGTCAACCTCTGATATATAGGAGCAAGTTTTAGCAACTTTTCGTACTGCCCCTTGCAGCTTCCTGGTCGCGGCCTAGGCTCTACGGCCGTCGGCCCGTGTCTCATCCCTGTGTGCCATGATACTTTGATAAATGGCCTCAAGGGTTGGTGTTTCAGGGGACAGACCCTTTGTTAGCTGGTCTTGGGGCTCTATAGCACTTCCCTCTAGACCCTTGTGTGATTGAGTAATCCCATTTCGGATTTCCTCCAGAACCCACTTTCCGTCCACCTTTACTAGAAATCTTTCTTGCTGTTAACCGAATGTTGCTGTCAGGGGTTTCACTTATATCACTCAATGAGCTCTCATTATGATCACCTCCAGAGGAGTCCCAGTCATCGCCCTACCATTCTGACCTGTCCGACAATGAAAAAAAGTACTCTGCCACATCGGGGTCTGACTCAGTTTTCCTTACACCGGCTCTTCACAATTTGCGGCTACCCCTCTCCACTTTTGCCCATCTAGCTGTCCCATGGTCAAGAGAGGTAGTATTCTCACAGGATATCACCTCCCTGATGCCCTCCTCTCTATCAGAGAGATGAAGCACTTGTAGCCCTTCCGCAGCCCCCTCAGCCACCTCGGAGAGGTTTGCACTAACCTATTGGCATGCCACCTCAGTGGTATCACACCCATTACGGATTAGACTGAGGGGGTGAATGTCATCTTCAGTACCTGGAAGCGGCGGCGGCATTGTTTCTACATGCTCCATGCTCTCTCCAATCTGTTGGTCTTTCCTGCAGAGCGCCGCTTGTCCTGCTCCCTCAGTGACTCCTTCGACTCTCCTCGCAGCTGTACTCTGCAGTGCTGGGGGTAAGATCTGTTTATCATGTCCATGCACGACTTGTCTCTGCTCTACGACAGCCAAATAGATGCTCCAGAGAGTACAAGTGGGGTGGAGGCTCCCTGCATCGGCCTTCCCCTCTCTGTCCTTCCTTTCCAATTTGGTGCTTGCTGATACTCTCCGCTGGGAGCTCCAGTGGATTTTGCCGCACCAGATGCTAGGGCTGGCTCCTCCTGAAAAAGCCAGGTTTGCAATGCCTTTGGGCTTTGTGGTGCCCACACTCTTTGGCCCCATAAGTCAGACAGTTAACCGTTGGGGGTGCTTCCCCCTTCCGCTGACCATGGGGCATCCGCTGCAGAGAGCCTGCCACAGCTGCCTCACTGCCGCTACGGGTCAGCTCAGCCAGCCTAACTCAGTGTACCTTCACAGCGTGCGCAGGAAGAAGTAAACTGTTCATGGGCACAGCGTGCGCAGGAAGAAGTAAACTGTTCCTGGGCACATACTCCTGAAGAGGAGCAACGGCCTCCACTCAGTCCGTCAATCCGTCACCGCTGACTGCGGCGAGGAGGAGGGACGTGCATAGCCATCTCACACAGCTGCCATCTTGCTTCTCACTAACTATTTCAGTCCGGAGGATGGTCTTGCATACTACGGACAAATGAGCCCGAAACGTCGGAGCAGAGTTCACTTCTCGTCATAGAATCACAGGATGTTCATCCAAAAGTTGTTTATTCTTCATGGTGGACAAATACTAATTAGAAAGAGAGTGGACTCTAACTAAATTTACCTATGTGTTTAAAAGATTGCTTTCCAATCAGATTTAGATGAACATGGTTAATGTATGTCTGGATGTTTTCTTGTGTACACCCCTTTATTATATCTATATGTACGGAATATAAAGAGTGTTTCATAATTCAATCATTGTGTATGCCTGATTTCTTTAGATTTATTTATATGATAATTTGATGTATATCTCAATCATTGGTTAAATTCTATTTGTCACTATTTGAATAGGCAATACATTTTAAGTTAAAAAAATATACATCTCCAAATGATTCACTTGCGCTGAAAAAAGGCATCCAATAGTGGCTGTGAAAGCCTACCCAGCTGTTTGGTTGAAACATATCAATAAACCCCAGTGGATTCCTCCCTATCTAATTGGTGTTTAAAGAGAACAAAGACTCAATTTAGCGTTCTCACCTTTTATTGAGGGAATTAACAGCTCTGGAGCTTAAAGACACTATCCTAGCTGTTACTCGGCGGGAAAAAGAGCAGCTGCATAAGTGAACCTTTGAGCTGGCAACTGCTTTGGATCTACTGGTGTTATAGGAAAAATGTTCTCTGGTAAGACCCCGATTTGTAAGCTCAGGATTTTCCACATCTCCTCAAATGTTGAAATTCTGTAGCCTTTATTTTCACATGTAAAGAGAATCCCAAAATTATAAGCCCCACTTACATGCTTGCTCAAAAATTCATAGACTGCATGCAGCTGGGCTCTCTTCTGAAGTGTTGAGAAGCAATATCCTGATAGACATGAAGCATTAGACCATGAAACATGATCAAATCTAGTGCTGTTGACGTAGGAGGACCTTTTCCGTGCCCAAAAGCTAAATACATTTCATTATAATGCCATCTCGCATCTAAAGACTAACTGTGTGCATTCTGTTGACCAGTATTGCTTGGGTGTGTTCTTCCAGCGATACCAGAGCTAAACCCTGAAAAACGAAACCTTTTCAGTGCCTTCAGTCAAAGTTCTCCTGTCTAAGCTAACTTTCAAAACCTTTTCAGTGCCTGAACTGCCTCTTCAGAGATGGTGGGGAGCCCACAGGTCACCAGATTCCACAAGAGAAAACTGTACTGCAAAGACAGCAAGTACAGTCTCTCCATATCACACATTAAAATGAAAGATACAAATGGAAACAGGAACGGTTATTATCGCAAAATTATCAACCCTAGTATATAGCCAATTTAAGACAGCACTATTACTGTTATGTTTTCTTATGCAATACAAATGGAGTACATGAAACATCAGATAGTAATATGGGTAATATGGGTCGAGAGTCATGTATTCAGTATATTCTTTTATTTTTCTTAGAGCTTAACATCATTCAGCCCAGCCAACGCGTTTCGTCCGTGAGGACTTCGTCAGGGTTCAGGCAATATTGTGCAGACAATTCCCTCTGTTTTTGATCACAGCTCAGAACGGTTCCTAGTAAAGTTTAATTCATTCTTTTTGTTGGGTTTGGCCCATAATACCAGCGTGTCGATCCCAACAGAGTCATCCAATTCAAACCTCCAAATTAGGAAGATCTTTATTTCCAACTGACATGTCCTCTCCAGCCCAACAAAGCAAAACCGAGTGAAAGATCCAGACTCCTGGTTTCATGGAACAAAGGTAGCAGCCTGCAGAACGATGCTTCTGGAGCCACTTCTACAAACACACAAGCACTAGAACACAGTGTCTGCCATGCTCATTGCCTGTTGTGGCCCACTCATACAATCTTACTCTTCCTTAGGAGCTCCAAGATGAGAGCAGGTCCACCACATAAGGAGAGCATCCATTAGAACAGCATTACCCAGTAAATATGGGTAGTAAGTACAAACCTCATGGCTCAGGCAGACCATGCTTTATAAGCCTATCTATCCCTGTGCTTTCAAGAGGAGATGTGGAACTCGCAGTCAGAGGGATCACAACCAACAGCAGGTAATTTGGGCCAGGTAATAATATAGAATGCCTCCACCACCGGTTCTTGTGAATCCCTCACCTCCAAAATAGCTTTAGCCATTGTGATCACACTGAAATGGGCACAGGACTACCGGAACATTAAGTGCTCTCTGACCTCTGGTCTGAGATCTGCTCTTCCCCAGCAGCTCCGCTGTGCCTCGCCGCTGACCCGCTGGCCTCCACCTGGTAGGTGATCGAGGCTGCTGTGCTCTGTGTCGTTCGTAGTGTGCTCCCCCATTGTTGCCTGGTATTTGGTTTTGTTCTGTCTGCCCCATTGTTGCCTGGCTTTTGGCTTTGTCCCGTCTGCCTGTCTGCCCCATTGTTGCCTGGTTTTGGTTTTAGTTTTGTTCTGTTCTGGTTGCCTGTCTGCCGTTTTTTGGACTGTCACTTATGACTTGTGTGCTTTTCTCTGCGGTCTTCCCGTTTTCCCCTCAGGTTCAGTGCCCGTTCCCCGTGTCCGCCGCTGCTGCCCCTGAGGCCCCTGCCGGTTCCCTCGCCCGCCTCCCAGATGCACGTCCCTCCCCCCCCTATTTGATGGCAGCCGCGCCGCTGGCGCGCCAAAGGCAAGCCCGTCTGCGACCCGACCGCGACCAGCGCCAGGGCCCTGGACCTCCTACCATCCACCGCTACGACTCAGCCGCCCTCCTCGCTCTCAACCCTGGAAAAAATAACAACTGCCAGCAGGCCACGCCGAACTCGACCCACGGCCAATTCTCTTGCCGCCACTGCCACCAGTCACTCACCACCGCTCCGGCCGCCAACACCACCAACACCCTAACATGTATCCTCCTCAACGTGCGCTCCTTGTACAGACACGCCGTGGAGATCTGGAACCTCCTGGACACCCTCGCACCCGTCGCCTTCTTTACAGAAACTTGGACCATCGCCTCATCCGCCCCGGACATCGCCATCCCTGACGGATACAAGATCCAGAGGAAGGACCGCCCCAACCACCCGGGAGGAGGCCTCGCCATTGCTCACAAGAACTCCCTCCGCCTCTCCACCTCCAGCAACACCTTCCCCGCCGCCAAACACCTGCACTTCCAGGTCCACACCAGCCCCAACTCCACACTCCGCGGCACCCTCGCCTACAGACCCCCCGGCCCACGGGCCCTCTTCGCCAACTCCATCACCGACCTCATCGCACCCCACGCAATCGCCTCCTTGGACTAAATACTCATCGGTGACCTTAACTTTCACCTCGACAACCCCAGCGACCCCACCTCCATCTCCCTAAGAGACAACCTCGCTAACATCGAACTGAAACAACTCGTCACCACACCCACGCACAAGGCAGGACACACCCTCAACCCCATCTTCGCAGGAGGAAACAATGTCCACTTCAGCCACACCACACAACCCCTGTGGACCGACCACCACTGCGTACACTTCAGCGTCAACAAACCCAAACCGCCCAAACCTGCTCTGCGCCCCCGCAAAGGAACTGGAGAAGAGTCACTGAGGAACAGCTCAACTCCACAATCAACAACAACACCCCCACCCCTGCAACTGACGCCAACCGCGCAGCCAAGGAATTCCACACATGGATCACCAACGGCGCAGACAAACTCGCCCCTCTACGCAACTCCGACAGACAACGCCCCAGGAAAGCCGCCTGGTTCACCACAGACCTACAAGAAGCCAGGCGCACATGTAGATGCCTGGAGAAGAACTGGAGAAATACCAAGACACCCGAAAACTACACCACCTACAAGAACGCCACGACGGAATACCACCCACACATCAGAACCACCAAAAGGACCTTCATCCACAACAAAATCCTCGCCAACACCAGCAAATCTACAGAATTATTCAGCGTCATCCAGGAATTCACCAAACCCCCCAGCGAAGCAACGGACATCACTCCTTCCAAGCTCGGATCCTACTTCCACCTGAAGATCAAAAACCTCTACGACAACTTCGAGGACCTCACACCTGACTCCGCAACCAGCCCACCATCCGGCAACACCGGCCAACCCACCATCTCCTCCTGGTTACCAGTCACTACAGAACACACCACCTCGACCATGAAAGGCAGCCACTCGGGAGCCCCCACAGACCCCTGCCCTCCACACATCTACCACAAAGCCGCCACCCCCGTCGCGCCAGAACTACGACGCATCATCAACACCACCTTCGAGACCGGCATCTTCCCCGACCACTGGAAACACGCAGTAGTCAGGCCCCTGCTCAAGAAGCCCACAGAAGATCTGACGGACCTCAAGAACTACCGCCCCATCTCACTCCTCCCCTTCGCTGCAAAAGTCGCAGAGAAAACCGTCAACGCAGAACTGACAAGGTTCATCGAGGACAATGCCATCCTCGACCCTTCGCAATCCGGATTCCGCAGCAACCACAGCACCGAGACCGCCCTACTCACCGCCACAGATGACATCCGCACCCTCCTCGACCAAGGCCACACCGCAGCCCTGATCCTACTCGACCTATCAGCGGCCTTCGACACCGTCTCCCACAGCACACTCGCCACCAGACTCCAAGACGTCGGCATACAAGGAACTGCCCTCGACTGGATCCGATCGTTCCTCACCGGAAGAATCCAAAGGATCAGACTGCCACCCTTCCTCTCCAAACCCACGGAAATCAACTGTGGAGTGCCCCAGGGATCATCACTGAGCCCTACCCTCTTCAACATCTACATGGCCCCCCTCGCCGCCATCGTCCGACAGCACAGCCTCAACATAGTATCCTACGCCGACGACACCCAGCTCATCCTCTCCCTCACCAAGGACCCCACCACCACCAGACTCAACTTCCAGGAAGGAATGCAGAACGTCGCAGCCTGGATGAGCAACAGCTGCCTGAAGCTCAACTCAGAGAAGACAAGTCCTCGTCCTCGGAACCACCCCATCAGCATGGAACAACACCTGGTGGCCCACCTCCCTCTGCACCCACCCCCCCCCCCCCAAACCCCACGGACCACGCCAGGACTCTCGGCATCATTCTCGACTGCTCCCTCTCCATGAACCGACAGGTCAACGCCGTCGCCTCAAGTTGCTTCAACACCCTCCACATCCTCCGTAAGACCTTCAAATGGATCCCCACCCTGTCGAGGAAGACAGTCACCCACGCACTCATCACCAGCAGACTGGACTACGGAAACGCCCTCTACGCTGGCATGAACAAGTCTCTAACCCGCAAGCTCCAGACGATACAGAACACCGCTGCCAGACTCGTCCTGGGGATCCCCCGACACGAGCACATCAGCAAACACCTATGAAATCTCTACTGGCTCCCCGTCGAGAAGAGAATCTCTTTCAAGGTACTCACCCACGCCTACCAATGCCTACACAACACCGGACCGCAATACCTCAACGACAGAATCAACTTCCACGCACCCAAAAAGAACCTCCGATCCGCCAACCTCGCCCTAACCCGAGGCATCCACAGAGCCAAGTCAGGGGGAAGAGCCTTCCCCCACATCGCGGCCAAGACCTGGAACGAGCTCCAGATCGACATCAGACGCGCCCCCTCCCTGAACACCTTCAGGAAGGCACTCAAGACCTGGCTTTTCGGCTAAAAGGAACTGCTGACCCCCCTCCCTCCCCTCCAGTGCCTTGAGACCCTCACGGGTGAGTAGCGCGCTTTACAATACCCTGATTGATTGATTGATCATGTCAGGCATGTGTCAGAAATCCCTCAGACCTCTTCTAATTGTGAGACTGTTAGGTGGGTCTTGCTCAACACAACTTGTTTTGTTTTATCTTACCTTTTTCTCCAACAATCCGGAGCCTTATATTACTATTATACACCGTGATGAGCTTGATCTTTCCATAATTTGGCCTGATTACTATCTTGTTAGGAATCAGTCCCTGCTGCATAGCCTGTAGTAAAACGCAGAACCTGCACCACAATAGTTACCTAGGATTATTATGTACCCCAATGTACCCCAATCTAGGCCTAAGTAGCTACATGACCTATTACCTACATTTGTCCTACCTTGCTCTGAATAACGGTTCTAGCACTGACCTTTTACCTAGTTATGAGCTGAATAAATGTCGATCAGTTTCTTGGAAACTAGCCTCATTTATTAGGCATGAGGATTCTTAGAAAAGTCCCTGCACATGACGTACGTAACGGCATGAACATTCTGTGTAAAATGTCATTGTCATCTTCATCCTAGGACGAAAGAACTACTTTGCATAATCGCAGGTATTGTTCTAGGTTCATTTGCATAATCCTACTTACAACACATCGATTATGTAAGGAACCCAGAGGCTATCTTTATGGTATGAAAGACCCATATCAACAAAAGATAGACAGAGGAGAAGCTTCCGACTGACTCTAGACGCTGAGGTCCCGGCCTGCAGAAGCTCCAGCAAGCAGTAGTCCGGCATCCCTTGCGGGATGTCCAACTCAAGACCAAGACTGGGTCCTTTATTCTCTCCCATCAGGTTTTGGGGTTGGCTCTTCCCTAGGGGATTCTTGGCTTTACACCCATATACATGCTAGGTACAGTTTGCATAATAGGAGTAGGCTAGATTACTGTCCTGTATCTATATGCCTGCATATATTCACTGCCTTAGCACCATGGTAGAATTCTACCTTTTATTTACTCTGTTGGTGCTCGTAATCTTATACATCTGTTTCTGTCTAATGAGTGTCGCAGCAAACATGTTTTATACTAGAATGACGCTGGTTCAATAAATGCTTATTGAAAACATCCCCATCGTTTATTCTGTGTATCACTCGGAGACCAAGTAAGCACGAGTGACTGAGCGAAAAGTACTGTACTGTTTCCATGATCCCTGAATGATCAGGGGTTGTCATGTTTGATAGTTACCAGAAACTATTCGCTCCCAAGTAAAGTTAGGGAGCTTATGGTGGCACTGTGAGCTAACTGGTCTAAAGACTAACAAATCCTTTGGGGGTGTCTGGAATCAGTCTAGACACCAATTCCTTAGTTTATATCGGACGTCTCGTACGTGTGACAGGTGAGAGGCAGCTGGGAACTACCCACGCCAACATTGCGGCAGAGGAGCGGAGGGTAGGACTAAAAAGAGTGCCACGATGAGGAGCCCTCGCTTAACACTGAAGTCTCCCTCTGGAGCCTGCCTTATCACAGGCCACATAGCTCCCAGCAACGTCCTGGGTGGGCCACTGACTCCTGCCGATGCAGAGACCACCACTCGGACCTGGAGTCCTAGTAGGCCGACGCAACCTGGCCACCCTGACAAGCCACAGAGAACCATGTCAAAAGTACCACCCATCAAAATCTCTCGGGTAGCCCTGAGTTCCCCTGTGGCCCTACACATCCCAAGCGGCGCATAGGCGCCACACCGAGGCGCATGCGCGCTCTCCCTGGACTTCAAGGCGACAGACCATGAAGAGGGCCTTGGACACTCTGAGTTTCCTCCAGCTATACAGTGCCCTTTAGCAGTGCGTCCTCGGAAAACTCCCAGCCCGCATCTTTCACCTACAGAATTGACTGGCCAAGGGAAGCTGCATACGGTGCCGCTCGTGGGAATGTCGCTTCAATTTGCCCAGGACTTGTTGTACTCGCACAACTGCATAGCGAGCGTGAGCGCTGAGTGCCACTCTGCCAACTAGTTGCATCACACCACTAACCTACATCAGAGCAAGAGACGAGCTCCTAATTACCGGACTCAAGGCACTACTCCTGCGCCCAAACTGGTGTTCACCCACAGGCTTGGCGCGCCATGACGGCAGACGCATCTGTAGAAGATATTGGGAACGTCTCTTCCATGTTGCCTGCACCCAACACAAGAGATATCCTACCTCACATCGGCCACACGCTCCAGGGTGATCCCCCCCTCGATATTGGTAGAGTGTGATCCACCGCTGCGGCCCAGCCGGCATCTTCTGCAAACCAGTCACCTACGACTCCCAGCATCCCACAGGAAGTAGACGAGACAGCCCTTACTACATCAGACAAACTGGATAAAGTCCTGGCAGCCACTGAACTTTCCCCGAGTCACCATGGAGGCCAGGTTAGATCCATTTGCTGCAGATCTCAACTTACACCGTGACGATCACCGCAAATTTGTAGAGGATGAGAAAACTCGGTCCACTCTACAACCACTTGCGAAGGACAATCGATCTGCAATCCAAGACCTGCAGTGCCGAATCACACACCTAGAGAGCAGAGAGTATGACTTGCAGGGGCGCTCCCGCAGGAGCAACATCCGCATGAGGGGGGGGGCGGGGGGGTCGGACCCCGTCGCACACCTGGAGGCCTGGTTCCAGACCTTCACTCCGGCATCAGACCCGACTCCTTTCTACTCCGTTGAGGGCACACTGTGTCCCAGCAAGGTGCCCATCCACGGGCTCCCCCCCTCACCATGTCGGCAAAACTGCTCCACTTTAAGGACAGAGATGCAATACTCCATGCAGCCAGACTGTCAGGACCCATTCAAGTGGAAGATAAAACCATCATGCTATTTCCTGACTACACCCACGCTGTCCAACACCAACAATCTTCCTTCCTGAAAGTCAAACAACGCCTCTGGCAGCAGGTGGTGCAGTACTCCATGCTGTTCCTTGCCTGCCTTAAAATATCCTGGGGGCAACTCGATGGAGAAGTGCACCGAACGCACTACAGGTACCCAGGGCACGCTGAGCAGGCGGCAGAACAGAAAGCGAGATGAACCATAAATGAGGCTTCCATCCAGGATCACGTCAACCAGCCCCCCAACACGGTGTAAATCATTGCAGACAGCAGGAGGGCCATGCAGGCTGCTGCAAACCTGGGGTTAAACCCCACAGCCACGGACAATAAGAAGGGACTGCACCTCTTTACCTCAGAGGAAGACTCCCTCCACTCAAAGCTGCTGCTCCAGATCGCAGTCCCCCCAAATAGTGACACCAAAAACTGGGGACACCCTCATCTGACAAATATTTCTTTCCTGAAAACATTTCCAGCAGGCGATCCCCAGCTGCCATGACATTCTCCAAGCAGCCTCTCAACGCTACAGGCGAACTTTGATCCTGGTCACCATAAGGCAACCGACTGCATCATTTGACACTCCCATCCGACAATCCCCCCACGTTACATTAGAGAATGTTTAACATGATTTGTTTGGGTGTAAAACCCGATTGTGGTAGGCTCCCAGCATTGGGATTATTTCCCTCCCTAGTTACTGCAACCCTCTCCCCGCCCCCCGCCCCCATCACCTCCCTTCCTAGCAATCCAGACACCTGGGTGGGCGGACACCTTATGGTTCCCGGGACACAGATGGAAGGGCCAGACACCAGGCACCCTACGCCCAACACTTGCACCACGCCTACACTGCCATGACTCCGACCTTTGACATTAGATTTCTTGCGTTAAACATCCACGGCATGCACACTGCTGAAAAGTACTATACTGTATACTACTAAATCAAACGACAGCAGGCGCAGATAGATTTCTTACAGAAACACATATCACCTGTAAATGAGCTAGGCCGATTGCACAAGCGCTTGGGAGGTATCATTTGTCCTACGACTTATTCGGTATAAGCGCGGGCGCCCTGATGTGGATTCACCCTGGCATTCCCTTACAGGAGGACAATAGGGTGGTGGACAGGGAAGGTTGCTATGCCCTCCTGGAGGGCCACCTGGATGGCCAGCCCATTCTTCTCGGGAGCATCTACATGCCCAAAACGAACCAGTGGAAATTCTGGGACACCGTATCTGCCACGCTCGGACACAGCACAACGTTGCCATGGATACTGGCTGGGGACTACAACTGCATGCTAGACTTGACATTTGACAGGTCATATCCTCCCTTACCTCGCCCCCTCCACATGTGCAGATGGAACGCTTCCGTGCTTGGGTACACCATTGGGCACTCACCGATACATGGCGCTCTCGCCACCCCGTGTCCCAGCTCTACTCCTTTCACTCCATCCTGCATTGCTTATACTTGCGACTCGACCACTTCCTCTGCTCCCCCGCGCTAGTGCCTCTAATACAACACAGACTAGCTGGCGTGGATTATTTCTGACCATGACGCGCTCATCACAGACCTCAAGTGTACGCCTCTCCTACCCCCAGTGCCCACTTTAAGGCTGCCACACGAC
Organism: Calotriton arnoldi; assembly: GCA_963921515.1. Taxonomy (NCBI): domain Eukaryota; kingdom Metazoa; phylum Chordata; class Amphibia; order Caudata; family Salamandridae; genus Calotriton; species Calotriton arnoldi. The sequence continues at coordinate 959,172 of CAWUFW010005817.1, forward strand.
TGCCTCGAAGATCAGGTGTTCCGGAAGGAGAAGGAGGACATTATAAGGCAATATTATACAGAAAACCAAACACTGCGTCCACTAGGATGCTGGACTTGGATGCCTTCAAGGTGGTCGCTAGAGAAGCCTGTATTCAACAGATAGCGGGAGTCCGTAGGACCCTTGAGAGAGACATAGCGGCGACTGAACAGACCCTTGCTGCCCTTAGCAAGACTGACATTGACCCCATGCTTCTCTCGCGGTTGACACCAAGACCGCCTACGCTACCCTCCTGGAGAACTTGCAGCACTATAACTTTACAGTCCACGCCACCAAGCTCTACCGGGAGGGCGATAGGCCAGGCAGACTCGCTTGTCCAAAAAGACTCAATGACCCGTCCAATAACCGAAGAAGTCGATCTAACGTGCGTCACGGTTAGCACCCAAAAAGACATTTTACAAGCCTTCTATGAATATTACTTGTCGTATATAAAGCGCCCCAGGACACCCTGATGAATCAGGCAGACCCGTTCCTAACCGGTAATACCCTCCCCCAGATTTCGACCTCCACAAGGCTCCCCTTAGAAGCCGAAATTCTGCGGGTAGATGTTAAACAGGTGGTACAGGACTTGGCACAAAACAAAGCTCCGGGCCTAGACGGTCTACCCCTGGAATACTACAACATTTTTTTGCCCCTTCATGCGCCGACGGCAATGTACAAGGCGGCACTGGATGTCAGTGAGCTACCCCACACGCTCCGCGAGACCCTCTTGGTTTCCATCACTAAACCTGACAAAGATACCATGGAGCTCACCTCCTACCGGCCCATCGCAATACTCGGGCGGATTATAAGATTTAAGGTAAGAGTCGGGCTGATCGCTACGCCCAGGTCCTCCCCGAGTTGGTACATTCTGACCAGAACAGCTTTGTTCCTGGCTGTAGTACCTCCCAGAATCTACAGACAAGAACAAATCAACAGGCGTTACCCACGAGAGGCTTGCCTCATACTGGATTTAGAAAAAGCATTTGATAACCTGACCTGGCAATACCCATTCCTGCTTGCCCGCACAGGGGTAGACCCCAAACATCTCGGATCCGTTTGGGTCATCTCGTCTCAGCCCCCTTTCTGGTATGTCGAGGAACACGCTGGGGATGCCCACTGTCCACCCTACTATTTACACTCACCATGGAGCCACTAGCCGAGTAACTGCGCGCAGGGGGTCGAGATTGGGGTGTCCCGCTGGTGGACAGGATCCACGCAGTGTCCTTATATGCGGATGCTTTGCTCCTCGGCGTCCGTGACGTATCAGCCGAACTCACACCCATCCGAGACATATTGGCACACTTCGCCGATGCGTCCGGGCTCCGGGTCAATTGGGTGAAGTTCGTTGTTTACCCACTCCATCCAGGGCAGCTATCTTGGGAGATATCTTTCAGCGACGCCCGACTCGACTGGCACGATCAGGCACTACGATACTTAGGAATCCGCCTTTATCACGGCCACTCCCCCCTCCCCAGACCTCTAGGACGGGCATACAATCCCAAAGACACTTCTGGCAGTCGCTTCTCTTAGCCCCCTTTGGTAAAATTGCCCTGGTGAAAATGGTTATTCCTCCTTGCCTTCTTTATTATTTTGCGACCCTTCCAGTTATACTGTCTCGCTCCTTCTTCAAAGGACTGAACACACCCCTCTGCACACTCATATGGGGATCCGGACGCCGCTGAGCTGCCCTGGCTAAACTGTAGCTGCCAGAGGACCAGGGAGGCCTCAGGCCCCATCCTTTAAGGGATATTTCCCAGCGGCGCAGCTGCAATGGCTGTCTCCCTGGACATTACCTCAGCGAGGCCTGCATCGTCCTTGGGCCCCTTCAGGAAACTGCGCTCAGACGTTTACTCCTCCCAAGGACACAATCCATGCACCCTGGCTCCTCCAGGTGGCAGTGGCAAGGGCCTGCATGATCAGGGTGCATAGTTTCTCTCTTGGGGTTCCGATCTACGCACCCAAATCTACCTCTGGCTGGCCTGCCCTGTGGCCAGGATTACTACACCACCGGGGGACTACGTGAATGGACTGACTGTCGGCGAACTGTTCACAGAGGGCCGACTTCTTCCCTTTGCTCAGTTGGCTGAGCAGAGTGTCCTCCCTCCGGGGCAATTTCTCCTCCACAGACAACTTACACAATTATGTCAAACCCTCAGGGATCTCTCAAGGGCGAATCTGCGACACACTCAGTGCTTCAGACGATGTTGACCAATCGGCCCGGCCGCCACCTTATTATCTGGATGTACAAGGCTGTACGAGAATTGACAATCGCCCCTCTCACTGCATTCCATCAAAATGGGAGGGTACTACATGGCAAAGAGTGGGACCGAGCACTTGAATTCCAGAAGAAGGTCTCATGCAATTCACAGTTCAAGATTATCCAATACTTTATAGTACACAGGCCCAGCTGCATCATTACTTCCCCGAAACGCAATTTGCATGCCCACAGACACAACACTCATGAACATGTTATGACCATGCACGGCTCTCCAAAGCTACTGGCAGGCCATCCATGACACGCTGGGAGAAGTCACGGAGCTCCCAGACATATGCACCTGGGAGGCATGCTCCTAAGGCATATTCAGGTGCAAGATATGCTTTGAAGCCCTAGTCCTGTCACTCGACAAACGCACAATCACACTTCACTGGGGTTCGCCCGCGGCTCCCCCACTGGAGGCATGAAGAGGGACAATGAGCAGGTGGGGTGCCGTGGAGGAGGAATCAATCAGATACGAGGAGGTCCGTCGGATACACTTCCAGCAAGGAATTGATGCTGAAGCTCCACTCTCATGAAGATACCAATCCCCTTATGCACTCCGATCAGCCCCCCCTTGATACAGACACTTCCCAAATTAGCGCCCATCATCACTCGCCCCCTGATCAGCTCCACTGGCACCCTTCTCACCGCACCGCGACATCTCTGCACGCACACTATGCCCGGGACCATCCACCAAGTGGTCTCCACCGCAACCTGACATCCGCCCCCACCCCGCTCACCCTCCCTCAGTTCACTCCTAGTTTCAGTTACGGGAGTTCACAGGTACAAAGTACACAGCCATAGGACAGCTCCACCCAGAGTACCCCAATACACAGCTTTGTATGCTATTCTTATGCAGATATATGTTGGAATCTCTCAACTATCCCATGGTGCTTTACAATGATCTGTACCATACCTACAGTAATTTTACATTTTTCTTGGAATGTAAAAAAACTCAATAAAAAGATTTTTTTTTAAATCTGGGTCTTTAGTGTCACAACTACTTTGGGGGTGGATTATCCAAGTGAGAAGGTGGAATGAGTATCTCCTGATGGAGATCTCAAGAGTTCGATTCCTGAAACCTCTATGAGAAATTTGGGGATTTCGCATTGTCTGCAGTGACAACTAGGCTTATACCTTGTGTAACCCGGTTTTAAAAAAGCACAAAAGGAAGGTATTACCAGCTACCATTTATATTTGAGTTCATAAAGTGTGTGTGGTGTGTGTGTGTGTAAAATGCACTGTCATATTATCCAACCAAAGTGACCAGCATTTTGAAGCTTGCTACATCAGGATGCATCTTCCGACAGATTTTCTTGGTGGTTATCTTCCTGGAGAAGACATTTGAAAGTGTTACTCTTTAATTTACATAGAATCTGTGTGCCAATTTAGTAATGGGAGGTAATGAGCCCTCTAAGTATTCTTGTTTGTATCAGTTTCACAAGAGCATAACCGTTAAGCCTCACTAGCCCTAGGAGCAGAAGTGATTGCAGCTAGAGTAGCCAATTTTCAATTCAGGTGCTTATGGTTTGATGTGTGCAAAGGCTGAAAAAGATGCACACATTAGTTTTGAATATATCATATTCAGTTTCCAAGCAACAGGCCAGGTTTTCACAAAGGATCAGCATTTCAAAGGCCCTCTGAGAAATCCAAACGTATGAGAAAGGAAACCGGATTAGAACTTTCCTTGTTGGTGCTAGATCAACTTTTATTGACAAGAACTAAAAACACGGATTATGTAAGATAAGAAAAGATAAGATAACACTTCATCTTAACATGATTGTAGGAAATTATATTTTGTTTGAGTTACCCCTACATTGTTGCCTTAACTGTTTTTGCCTGTGCTTCCACTTTCAGCATAAAATTGGTACACCCCTAATTAGCATAATTAACTTCCCTACACAAACTACCATTAACAAAGTGTACCCAGGGCCTGTAAATCAAGTGTCACTAGTTAACTCCTGCACCCACTGTGCCACCCACTACAAGGAAAGTGCAAAACATGGCTTACGGCTTACCACTGCAGCCCGACTAAAGCATCTTTTAAACTACAATTTGAACGGTCAAAATAAGCCCTTTTGAGAGGTCTAAACTTTCCTTTTAAAGTCACCTGTACGTAAGCCTTACTGCCCATAAGGCAGGGTGTATGATATTTAAAAGTAGGATATGTAAAAATGTAATGTTACCCATGTGCTTACAGTGAAAAAGCCCCAAATGCTATTTTCACTGTAGCAAAGCTGGCTGTTCCATATGAAAACAATGGGATGCAAAATTAAATTTAATAATGGTATCTCTCGCTAGGAAACACATGGAGATGTAATTCTTGGACTCTTTGAAATATTTATTAAAAGTCCAATTCAAGGGTGAAGTCAAATTTTTAATAAATATTATTGAAAAGGTACGTTAGAAAGATACCTTTTTTTCTGCCTAGAGCCTCTGGGGGAAGATTTGCATTAGACCTCATCTGCAGCCCTCCAAGTGCGTAATCCTGAGTGCTTAACCCCGACAACTGCTGCCAGAGCAGGACACAAAGGCTTGGTGTGGGGAGGTGTGTCGATTCCTCTGGCAGGATGACCATTGGCCTGTGTCCAGGACATGGATTAATTTCAAAGAAGGCCTACCCGGCAAATGTTAGCTTACAACTTGGCAGGGACCTTCTATGTTCCCTCAGACAGACAGGCTCCCATCACATGGGGAGATGAGATGCCCCAGAACTCATTTAGAGTGACCAAAGGGGAGAGATTGCTTATTTTACTGGCCACACCTCTGGGGTGGGCGCACAGGCTCTACATAGGAGAAGAAAGGTTTTGTCATCTTTGATTTAGGCAGAGAGGGGCACAATGGGATTGTTTGCTGTAGGGCACATGGGGAGTGCTGCAAAAGTGGGTGGGGTTACTCCTGGGAACTTTTACCCTATTGGTTAGGAAAGGCCAAGGATTCATCCACACCCATCAGCTGGTGTCAGGCATACATTTTTCACTCACAGTACCCTCCTTAGAACATTATTGTACCTGTAGGAGATTCAACTAAACCTGCTGTAGGAGGCTGGCTTAGTATATGGTGCACACTTATTTAAGTGTAGCACCTTGTACTAATCCAGACAACCCTTATGGTGATTTTAGTTGTCTTAGACAACCATAAAAAAGCTCTGTAAGTGGTAGTTGTGGAGAGCAGCCTTCAGGCTTAGTCCAGAAGGAGTGTTAGCAGCTTTTTTCACCAGAAATAATTATAGTGTAGGTCAAACGAAAAAGAACTACACAGTGTAGTTATAAAAATAGTTATATTTATTATACACACTCACTAACAAATTGGTATACCCGGAGATATCAACACAATACACACAATATTTCAAATGTAAAACAGGTAAGCAAGCACAAATACACAGTGGTCTCCAGGGGGAGACCAAACCATATACTAAAGAAGTGGAATGCGAACTGCAACTGAAGTCGGGACTTGGACCAGAAGACGCAGAAGAACTGGGGCACAAGGAACCACCCGAAGTAAGCACCCTAGAACCCCATGGAGGCTGTGTGCAGAGTGGAAAAACGGGCGCTCACCCAATGCAAGTCAATGGGAAAGTCACAGTTGCAGTTTTTAAAAAGAAGGACCCTTCCCAGTGGACCCTGAAGAAATCCAGAGGAAGACAGAAGGTTGGAGAGTCACACTCCCCACTACCCCCATGGTACCCCAGGAACCAGGATACCTACACCAGGGAAGCCGGGTGCATAGGTGCAAAGTGACGTCGGACATCGCCGTAGACCACAATGGAGGACTTCCAAAAGATGCCGCTGGCGAAGAAGCTGAAAGGATCCAGTGGAATCCAAGGATGGATTCTTGAAGAGAAGTACCTGAAAGCTTAGGGGACAGAGTCTTTGCCACTCGGAAGTGATAAGGAGGCACGGAAGACCAATGACCACCGATGACAGAAGATGCAGGAGTGAAGACGGTGACCTTGTTGCTGCAGCTGTGAGGACCAGGAGACACTGTGGAAGACCATGAACCGTTCACGAGCTGTCCCACGTCAGAAGTCAGAAGTCAAGAACCAAGGGGTCAGTGTCCGGCAGGAGCACTAACAAGACTTGGCAGCAGCAACAGACGTGGTAAACGAAAATGGTGCAGTGTTGGGACCAGCAAGGTCCGAGGGACTCACCAAGTGCAGGAGAGCAAGAGCAGGCCCCGAACAAGCAGGGGAGCCCCCTGAAGCCAAAGAAGACCAAAGAGGACCCACAGGCCGAAGGCACAGGAGTAGCAAGAGGACTTCGAACAGCTCACCAAAGATGCAGGCCCACGGTGCAGAGGATGCGTTGAAGACGAAGATCTTGGCAGGAAGAGATACAAGAGCTTCTTGTAGCCCGAAGATCTCTGGAGGACAGAGCCAACAAGCCTTGGCAACGGCAAGTTGACGTGGTGCACTGGGATTCCGTTCCAGTGGTTCCGACAAGGGATACTAGCCTCAAACTTGCTTAGAGGACAGGTCAGGCCTTGAGGGAGTTGCAGAACCACCACCTGTGCTGCTGAGCCTTTCGGGGTCCGAGGGACGTCAGGGGCAGCAGACCGGTCAGCTTCGTTGCTGTCCCTGCAGATGCAAGGGAGTGACTCCTTCACTCCAAGGGAGATTCCTTCGGGTGTCTTTGATGCTCACAGGCCTGAAAAGGAACTTGGATGAAGCACAGGCACAGACGACGAAGAAGAAGACTTTCACAACAGCGAGACCAGAAGCAGCAGGAATCTTCCTTGGTGCAGTCTCGGTTTCAGGAAAAGCCCAGCGAAGTCCAAGGTGCCCAGACGGTTGAAGTGGTTTCGAGTTTGAATCTTGTCCCACGACAAATCTGAAGAGCCATCCCCAGGTAAGCCCTTAAGTACCCTTGGGAAAGGGTTGGGACGATTCAAGGATTCCTCCAGAGGAGGGGCTGGACAGAGGGGAGGATACTCTCATGTCCTTTGTCCAGTTTTGCCCCAGAGCAGGAGCCAAGGGCTCTCTGAACTGGCTCAAACTGGAGGATGCCAAGAGTGCACCAAATCTGCCCTTCAAAGATGTCTGGTGGCGCTGGAAAGCGCCCACAGCCCAATACACTAAGTTCTCTCTGGGGAGGTGGTCACACCTCCCTGCGACAGGAAACCTATTGTTCTACCTTCCCCTGCTCGAGCTTGGCTCAGCAGCAGGAGGGCATAAACGTGTCTGTGGTAGGCAGCAGTACTAGCTTGCTGTTAGACCCTGAAAGGCTGGTACCAGGAATACAGGGGGGCACCCTAGGGAAGCCCCCACAGTACATGGGATCCTATATCCAACACTAGAATCGGTGTTGGGGTTGGATTCCAACATGTTTGATACCAAACATGACCGGTTTCGGTGCAGCCAATATATAGTTAGACGTCTTGTATTTGACTTGATGTCCACTATATGTATTAAATGGCTGACCGCACTTACAAAGCCTGGGGAATCGACTCCGGGGATTGTAGAGGGGTCCTGCTCGTGCAGGGCCACCCTCACACTCTTAACCAAGCACCCTGCCCTCTGGGTGGAAGAGTCGAAGAGTCTGCCATAGGGATGGCTTATAGGTTTTAAGTGTAGTGACCTCAGATATAAGGTAACCAATATCTGTGGTGAGGGGTGCAAGCACCCACTCACACAGGCTGCAATGGCAGGCCTGTAGTCACAGCTTGAGGTGTCTCTCATGGGTGGCATAATTCATGCTACAGCCCATGGGAGACTCCTGGTGCACCTATGCCCCGTGTACCTTAGTATCATATACTAGGGACTTACATGGGTACACCAGTAGCCAATTGGGAAGGTACCAAAGTACTTCCCATTGTCAAATCTATGAAGGAAGCACAGTGACTGGGGTCCTGATTAGCAGGATCCCAGATACACTAGTCAGAAAACAGAATAACACCAGCAAAAAACTGTGAAAGCAGATCCTACTTTCCTACACCTGCTATCTGAGACCGGAGAAGATGCCTGAAGAAGTGGACCTGCTCTCCTGGCTTGAGCCCCGGGCGGACAAAGAGGTGGACTATGAGGGTCACAAGGCTGACCAACAGTTCAAACTACTGGGATACAACAAGCTACAAATGGCATTTCCTGCACCTGCCGGCTGACCAGTTGCAACTGGATCTGCCCTCGACCCTGCTGATAGATTCTGCTGAAGTGATTCCTGATACCCAAATGTTGTTCCCGAGGCCCTGGAACCATGGGCTGTGTAACAGTGTACTCCTCTTACCATCCTGAGAATCCTAGGAATCAGAAACCTTTGGACTCCAAAGATCTTATGCAAACTGAGACAAACCAGCCAAGTAAATCCGAAGGTGCATTGCCACTGGACAGAAGTCAATCAAATGTGCTGGTGAAAGGTTGCTTTCCTCTTAAATGCACTGCTTAGGACATCAAATATACATTACTTGAGATATGTTAAATGACATCATTGATCAAAACAATGACATGGAAACTCTGACCAAACTATACACAGTGGCAACCACCACTGTGTAACATATATACATACATGGTGGTCCGCTCCTATTTTCTCGCAGAACACTTGGGGAGCCTGGATTTTGGTGTGTAAGTGTATATATATATATATATATATATCACACACTCTACAGCTATGGGGAGAGGTGGGAGAGCAATAGTGTAGGGGGAGGGGGAGAGTAAGCACAGCCGACCAAAACAGTAAACAAGATGAGGGGCATAAAGGAGGAGATTACTTAAATATATCATTAAAAAAAAAGACAAAACCAAACAGGGGAAACAACGGACAAGCTTTCAACACAATGAGGATGAGAAGCATGGATGTGAAGAGTGAAGCAGCACATGGGCATACAGTAAGAAAACACATGCATGCCAATGGTGGATTAAAGGAAAAATAAAAAATGTGAATGAACAATCGAATGATACAAGTCATCCAGTCAAAAGAATGGTAAAGGAGGGTGTGGCCTAGCAGGGAATGGAGTGAGACGTGCTCTAAACACTCTGCTCCAAGCCAGCCGACAAAAACTTCCAGTTGCACCCCCTACTAGGCACCCTGCTGCAGGGGAGACCACCGGGGACCCAGGGGGTGCCCTACACCAGTTGGAGTGCTGAGGACGACACCAGAAGACGAAAGCTGAGAGGTCCACGATGACCGCGAGATGCTGCTCACCATCTTAGTCCTAGGCCTGGGAACCCCAGCCTGAGACAAATGGCCGAAGGGGCGGTGCTCACTCCAGCGACCTTGAGTCTGCCTTGAGGGGCCAGCGCCCCGATCAGCACAGCGAGGGCGGGGGCCTAGTGGGCGACAGACTCTGCCGACCCGTGAGACCTGCTTGTAGCGGGTAAAGCCATGGCCCGCGGGCCGACCCAGGAGCCCTTGACCGCTCCTGGGGGACGGGAGCGCCCTGGGATCCTGCCATGTCTATGGGGGCTGGAAGTTTGTGTGACACTGTGGCGTGGGTCTCCGCGAGCCGACTGCCGCCGAGGGGAATCCTATGGGGCCTGCAACAGACGACTCAGTCACCAACACTGGGCCCCAGAGGTGTGGCCCGAGCACCGAAGTGGACGCAAGGTGCGGACTCTCCTCGCCTGCACACAGAGGTCGAGACCCAGGAACCAGCCACACGTTGAGAGAGTCGACCCTGGGGACTTTGGCAGGACGGTCGCGGGTTTGTGGGCCTCACCTACGTGCATTGGACACAGCACAATCAGCCCCACACATTCCTGGACCCTGGGCCAGACTCTTTTGTCCCCCTGTTTGTTGATTGCTCGTTGGTCTCCCGGTTCAGGGGCCTGATGTTGACACAAGGCACTGCCTCTCCTCGCCTGTACACGGAGGTCGAGACCCAGGTACCAGCCACGCACCGGAGGGAAACGCCAGGGGGCACGGTGTGGCCTGCACACCCCTGCTGCAGGTTGTAGGAAGCTGGCTCTGTATATACTATACCAAAATGAGGTATAGTGTGCACAGAGTCCAGTGGAACCCCGAAGGTAGGCAGAGGTAAAAGTAGATAGCATCTTACTCTCTATTTGTGGTAGTGTGGGCGAGCAGTAAGGCTTCATCAGAGGGTAGTGTTAAGCATTTGTTGTACACACTCAATCAGCAAATAATGTCACACACTCAAAGACTGAACTCAGACCAATTTGTTTTGTATAAAAATATTGTTTAGTAATTTTATTTCTAGAACCAAGCCTGGCACAGGTAAGTGAAATAAATAATTTGCAAAATCTTATGCAGTGTTTTACAATTGAATGCAGGTTCAAATGCAGTTGATTGAAATACAGGTAAGTAAAAATGTGGAAATTACTTTTCAGTTACTTTTCAAATTACTTTTTAAGTTACTTTTTCTACTCAGTGTGATATGCCTAGATATCACACTGTGACATTTCCTAGAGAAAAGGTAAGTAAATCAGTTTTGTTACAGATTTTCAGGTTTTCATACAAATCAACTCCACACTTAGAACATTTTTCAAGGAAAAACAGTCAATATATTCCTATGGAGAGAAATTAAGTTATCGGTTAACAGGCAAGTACTTTGTTGTGGGAGTTGGTATTCTGGGGTTAGAACCAGGGTTCCCCCAGGGTCAAGGATGCACTCTTGAAACACCCTCAGCGGACTAGGGCAGCCAGGTGCAGAGTGCTGAGGCACAATGTTATCCAATGGGGGACAGGGGGCTTCTGGTTGGTGGCTGCTCACGAGCAGGCCACATGGTTGTAGGAGCAAAGCTCCTGGTGTTAGGCTCATGGCAAAGGGGGATCCTGTTTAGCACACAAAGTGTACCCGCAGCAGCGCAGGATGTTGTTTTGGCGTCGGGTGCCCTGTTTTCAATGGGAGTTGCTGGTTTGGGGTTTCGGCTGCAGGCTCGGTCCAGGAAGACTTCCAGGAGGAACCAATAGCTGGGCAGGTAAGTTGGAGGGCTCTGGGATGTAGGTGCACCTCGGGTTCTTTTCTCCATGGCACAGGTCGGCTGGATGCCTGGGTTTCTTTTGAGGTCGGATGTCACCTTACCGGCCCACTTGCGGTGGGGGGGGGGGGGAGGGGGAGTCTCCGTGCAGAGGCTGTAGGTGACGTCAGAGAGTCCTGGAGGGGTCAACACACGGTGGACTTGGGCTCTGGAGCACTGGGGGACCTCACTGGGACCGGTGGGCCACAGGGATTCGGGCCGTAGGCGTCGGATGCAGTGGTGGTTCCAGGCGTCGGGTTTCTTTGCCCTCAGGAGGCTCAGAGTCTGCCTTGGGAGTTTCTTTTGAACAGAGCCGCTGTTCACAGGAGATCCGGTCTTTGTTGAAGGCAGTCAGTCCTCCCAGGGCTCTGGAGGTCGCTGGCTGCAGGACAAGGCGACTTTTTGCGCAGGATCTCTGGAAACTGCAAACGGGCCGGCAGGGCTGGGGCCAAGTCAGTTCTTCTTTCGTCCTTCATCTTCGTAGGTTGCGGGAATCTGTCTTCTTGGCCCAGGGCTGCCCCCTAAATACTGTATTTAGGGGCGTTTTAAGGGTCTCGAGGTCAGTAGCCAATGGACCCATCTGCTCGCGGTCAGTGGTGGATAAACACCACCTGGTCTGGGTCGACCAGGCCGAGTAGCAGGGGTTACAGTCAGCACACCAAGACTTTAGCATAAATCTTGGCATCTGTGTTTAATAGGGCTGTGGGACATTAGGAGGCACAGTTGGTGCTGTCTTTCTCTGGTTTTGGGATGAGTTCAAGCTTGGCTTCACACATCGTGGGGGTCATGCTTGTAGTTGCAGTGAAGGAGTTGAAGAGCGGGGTAAGGTGATCCAGGAGAAGGACAGGAAAGTTTTATAGAATGTGACGTGGAGGTAGTTAGGCCCTGGGATTTTCCCCCATGGGGAGCATTCAGAGCGCTTTTGCAAATCTCTGTAGAATCTGTGGGGGCCTCCAGGAGGTCCCCGGTATGTTGAGGGTAGGGGGTCCCATTCATGGGAGGCCAGATATGTCTGTGTATCTTGGGGAGGATTCTGAGCCCCGCTGGTAAAGGTCTTGATAGAACGTTTGAAACATTCTTTGTTTCTATGGTTCTCTGGCCGACCAGATGCTGTCGCTTCGGAAGCGAGCTATGTGGGCTTTTGTTTGGTGGGAATGGAGCCTGAGTGCCAGGAGGGTACCCATCTTATCCCCCTTGTCATAGAAAAGCTGCTACAGATATAGGCACAAGCGCTCTGCCCGGTTCGTTCTATTTGCTCTAAGTTGGCTGCATAATGTTGCCAATCGCCTACTTGTCACCCTGGAAGGTTGTAGGTGATCTTGGCATTCCAGTGCCTTTATGCCGAAGGTAAGAGTGAACTCAAGCAGCTGAGCTCTATCCATTTCCAGGGAAATAAGAGTGCTGCATATGGTTGCCTTGAAGTCCCACAGGACATGAGGGGAGTGTCTGGTTGTGAGTTTGTAGTGAAATAGTCTGTGATGGCCGAAGCCACGGTTTCCCTATTAACTGGGTCCCTCAGGATGTCAAGTTTCAGGTGTCATCGTGATTGGTCCTTGCAAGGGTCGCATCAACTTGACCAGGACAGCTCCACATGGGCATGGTCCGATATGGAAATATCGGACATCTCCACAGAGCCCAGAGTAGGAGCGAGTGGGACACCAGGAGGTGGTATATTCGGGATTAGGAGTTGTGAACGTGAGAGTAGCAGGGGTACTCCCCGATTCCCGGGTTGTGGTAGCGCCAGGTCTTCTCCATGCCCAGTTCAGTGAGGACTCAGAATAGTTGACATCGCCCACACTCCCTGGTAAGAATTTTAGTTTCTGTCTAAGGATGGGTCCCACACCAGGTTAAAGTCGACCCCGGCAATTATGTCCCCTTTGGCATCCTTCAGGTGCAGAAGATTGCAACCCCCGCCGACTTTTGGGTAGTGGAGGCCCAGAACAGGTGTGGGTAGCGTGGGTGACGCATACGGGGCTGGTCTCTAGGTAGGTGGTAAGTTTCTTGTAGAAAACGTATGTCTGAGTTGTGCTGGAAGAGGTATCTCCAGATTTGGGCCCGCTTGTTAGGGGAGTTGAGCTCCTGACATTCAAAGAGAGGAGTTTCAAAGGGTGGGAGTTCACTATTTGGTAAATTTAGGGTGGGTTATGAGCCTCATGGTTGACACCCCAGCGTGGGCCCCACGGTTGCCCCAGACAGTCCGACCTCCCCCTGAATCCCTCCCCACCCCCCATCCTGGGAGAACATGAGAACCAAAAACGTAACATCAAGGAACAGGTGGCCAACAGGACCGTAGACAACATCATTTTAGGTATTCATTGTGTGGGTGATGTCTCCAATCCACCTATGTCGAGGTGCGACCCTCCATAGTAGATGTCGGGGTTGAGCAAGACACCGACAGCGAGCAAATGTCTGGCTCACATGGTCGAGAAAATACACAAGCATAACATCCCTCCCTACTTCTCTCCCTGGATGCAGCGAAGGCATTCAACCGGGTAAATTGGGTTTTCTTGATGGCGGTTGTAAGAAATTGGGTTGGTGGTTGACTGAGGTGTGGGCTACAGTCAAGCAGCAACCACAATCCTTGTCAGTGTAAGGCACAAGCAACCCCAAATTAACCTGTGCTCAATCCCCTGGTAGCTTGGGACGGAGCAATCAGGCTTAACTTGGAGGCAATGTGTAAAATATTTATGCAACACTTCAAACAGTAACACAGTGAAAACGCACCACAGAAGGAGCCCACAACAGAGTTAGAAAAACAGAGTAGATTTTACTAAATAAACCATAGCCAAAACGACAAAAATCAAATTCGTAGAACCAGAGATCTTGAATTCTAAAGTTTTCAAAGGAAACAGCACCAAAAGGCACAAAGAGCAAACTGTGGCTATCTGGTTGCGCCGGACCGGGACAAAGTCACACGTTCAGGCCTACTGCGATGGAGCGCGGGCTGATTACAGGGACCCAGTTAGGCCTGCTGAACAAAAGTACCTTCAATCCTGGTTTGAGGAGCATTGCATGGATTTGCGTCGAAGATGCTTCGTGCAGCCGAGGCGATGCTTTGGGTCCGAGATGTGGCGAAACAGAGGTGAGAGGTCCTGTTGTGTAGACATGGAGGATCCCGTCGACGGGGCTTACGGTGCCAAGTCCACTGTTGGGGATGCGAAGCGGAGTCAGGGCTATGCTTCTGTTCCGAAGAGCTGCGAGGCGGAGTCAAGGATTGTCACTGAGGCTGCCATTAATGAGAGATACAAGGGCTTGTGCTGAGAATGCGTCGCACAGTGGCGGTTCCAAAGGCAATGCGGGCTGCATCGGTGACGCAAGTCTTTGCAACATGTCCAATCTGCGCAGCAGTTGCGATGCGTCTGCTCTGCGTTGCGCTGTGCAGCAGAGGTGATGCATCGGTTTAGCTGGATCCACAGAGGCTGACTAAGCCCCTTAAGGCACGTCCAAGGGTCTAGGACTGGGGTGGCACCACTTGGCAGGGTAGACTCACAGATGGCAGAATTCAGGTGCAGATACAATGTTGTTGGAAGACTGTTATATCCCTGAGGCTTCAGATCGGGAGGAGAGCCAACTAGACCTTGGAGTCACTCTGGGTTCAAGAGATGTAGGTCCAATCCTTCTCACCCAGGAAAGAGGCCAGCAAAGCAGGAGTCCAGCAGAGTGCAGTCCAGCAGTGTGGCAATCCTTCTGCAGCACAGCAGTCCTTCCTGGCAGAGCATTCACAGGTCCAGAAGTGTACTGAAGTGGTGGTGTCTGTTGTCCATATTTTATACCTTGGTGCCCTGGTTCTAGACAGTGGTTTTGAAGTGCAAGAAATTCCCTGCCACCCCTTGCCCTGGCTCCAAGCTAGCTGAAGTGACCATGCAGGGTCGTTAGGCCCTTTGTGTGGGGACAGGACACAGCCTATTCATGTGTCCGTAATGCTGGGCCCGGCTCCTCCCTCCCATCCTGCCAGTGATGGCACATTCAGTCACACCTGATCTCCCATTGTGTGTGGCTGTATGGGAGGAATACAAAAAAGCAAAACTGCCAACTACACCCAGTCATGTGACCAGAGACAGGCTGCAGGCACCAAATGGCTAAGGCAAGAAAGTGCTAACTTTCTAAAAGTGGCATTTTCAGAATTGCAATCTAAAATCCAACTTCATCACGTTAGAATTTTAAATTGAGATTCCAGAGACACCAAACATAAAATCAGTTACCTCTTGCCATTTGGAAATGACACTTATAAAATGCAATAAGGCAACTCCAATGTTATCCTATGGGAGAGATGGGCCTTGCAATAGTGAAAAAATCATTTAAGAGTTTTTCACTACCAGGACATTTAAAAATGAAAAGTACATGTCCTACTTTGCAAATACATTGCACCCTGCCTACTGAGCTGCCCACGGCCTACCCTAGGGGTGACATATGTATTAAAAAGGAAGGTTTGGGCCAGGCAAAAGATTTCTTTGACCAGATCGAAATGGCAGTTTAAAACTGCACACACAGGCTCTGCAATGGCAGACCGGAGACCTGTTTAAAGGGATACTTGTGTGGTGGCACAATCAGTGCTGAAGACCCACTAATAGCATTTAATTTACAGGCCGTGGGCACAGGTGGTGCCACTTAACTGGGGACCTATAAGTAAATTAAATATGCCAATTGGGGATAAGCCAATATTACCACGTTTAGAGGAGAGAGCACAAGCACTTTAGCACTGGTTAGCAGTGGTAAAGTGTGCAACGTCCTAATACCAGCAAAAATGAGGTCAGAAAAAGTGGAAGAGGAAGGTAAAAGTTGGAGGGAAAGACCACCCTAAGCCTAACAGGTCTAACAGGGGTTCTACGTAAAATCGCACTGGGCCCCAAAGCGATAGACCGGATCATGGCAGCCTATGCCTCCCCCACCGCATACATATGTCTTAATGGCCAGCGCTCTCCTCCATTCTGGATAGAACGGGACACGAGACAGGGGCGTCCCCTGTCCCTTCTTCTATTTGCCCTTATAGTGGAATCGCTAGTCATTCGAATCAGAGATACACCAACTACTTCGGGGATCCTATTTGAGGGAGTTAACCACAAAGTGTGCATGTTTGCAGACTATCTTCTCCTCACCCTGAAGGACCCGGCGGGTTCGCTCCCAGTGGTGGTCCAGGTATTGACCTTCAAAAAAAGTCTTGTGATAAAGGAAAACAATGGTCCCTGAACAGGAAAGTTATGCCTCAACTTCCTTGGAATGCTAGTCAATCAACATCAAAAGATTGGTTTTACTAGAACACATACAATTTTATTCACATACAAATTATTTATAATCATAGGAAAGTGAACTCATCGAGCGCTGGTATCATGACCAATTTAAAGCGGTGTTTCCCAAACGATGCAGTGGATGTGAGATAAATGAGTGAGAAGTGCCATAAATATACATCAATAGTGACTGTGGAGGATGCACAGTTGTATAATCTAGACTGATTTAGAGTTTTAGGCTCCGCATTACATATAAACAGAACACTATTATAGAGTCAATGTTTCGACCCTTAAGTGTGGTTTGTGCAGGGTAGTAAACATGAATCCAGTCAAAAAGTTCAAACTTGTGTGATTCTGTTAGTACTAATGCATTTTAGTTTGCGGTCGTCATTGCAACATTATGCTGCAGAGTGCCGACAGAAGCGTCTGTTCGGCTGGGATGCATCCATGTTTACTTCGGGAGAGTGTCATTTAACTTTGTTCCAAGTAGCGCAAACGCGCTGAGTGTCAATTATTGATTTTACTGAGAGGGGGTCACGACAATTTGGTCGCATACTGTTTTGGGGCGCATGATTGACTTGTTAGATCTCTTTTTAATTTATCCTTTCAGTACAAACAGGATACGGAGATTTGTACTTTTTATTTGATTCAGTTCAATTCCGAGTGAATGGTATTTGGTTTATTCCCGTAAGCGCAGCGTGCGGAGTTTCAAGTAGTGTTTTATAGAAGAGAGAGCCACTACCATTCAGGTATTTCGGTCCTATGCAGATACCGACACGTAAACCCTTTGGCTAATATTCACAATCTGGGGGCTTGCTGATATAATTGATCCTCCCAGTGCAGCACGCAGAGTTTCATACACTGATTCAGATTAAGAGGGACACCAAAAGTTAATTTTTCAGGGCATTTAGCGCTATGGAGTGCCCCACACTTCCTTCCTCACAATATCTTCCCCTATTTGAGAAATTGATCCATTTCTTCACGTGCACTACATGGCTCGTCTTGAGCACTTACGCCACAATGCAGGACTCCACACCTCGCACTACACACCCTTTCCAGACCCACTGGGAGACATACCTGGGCTGCGTATTTACTGATAAGCAATGGGGAAAAACTCTGGAGAGAGATCTTCGAAACCCACAGAAGCATCCCTCACAGAGAAGCAGCTCTGAAGGTGATGTACAAATGGTACCTGACCCCCATCAGGCTGGCCCGCATGGCCCATAAAGCATGCTGGCGCTGCTACAAGGAGGAGGACACATTTATACACATTTGATGGTCCTGCTCCGTGATACAAACTTACTGGGGAAAAAATCCCAGGCCACATCAAAGGCGTGCTGGGGTACCCTCTCCCACCTGACCCTGCCATCCTGGTCATGGGTATGAAACCCACCACTCTGGAGGGCATGACGCATACTGACTGAGCCCTAATGGAACACATGTCTGGCACAGCCAAACAGCTCCTCTTGCTATCCATTTTGGAAACGGCTAGAATCCCTCTCCCCACTAGCATCCTGGTCCCACAAACTATGGCAGATCCTAGCATTGGAACACTTATCATACAAACTCATCCAAACAGATGAGATTTACCTACAGATGGCACCCATTGACCGACTTTCTAAATTAGACTACCTGTGCGTTCAGCTCCCACTCCTTGGGGCGCTACACTTATTTGATTAAATAAGGCGCCCTCTCCACCAGAGTTTCCCCTCTCCCCCATCCCTCCACACTCCAGTGTTTAAAGTGGCCTCCCTCTCTCTCGAGCCCACCTGGGATCGATTTTGCTTCACCTCTCACACCATTACATAGCACAGGGACGGGATGGTCTCCTCCCCTACAATGATAAACGGACGCATACCCACCTGAGGAAGTCCACCATCGCCATCTAGACTCAGCTATGATATAGCTTTGTTATATCCAGGGTTTGAATGTTGTGCATACTATGACAGGCTAAGAGACAGATGACTATGCCCTCCAAGGCAGCTACGGCGCTTAAGAGCCAATACTTCAACATCAGATCCATGGCCAAGCACTCCACTCCAATATGGGATCTCATCACTACTCTATCCCCTATCATCTGTTTCTTTACAGAGACATGGCAAAAATCTGCAGCTCTTCAGTGCATTCTGGCCATTCCAGAGAACTACTCCATGAGTAAACAAGATAGCGAGAGCAGACCTGGGGATCGGATGTCGATCATCTTTCAAGTCTCACTGAAAGTGGAAACTATTGATACCCTACTTGTAGACTTGGCAGAATTATGCCATTCTCCTCCACCATCTGTTGGAAAGGGGTTCTTTATTACCCTCTACCAGGGGCAAAAAAAGATTTTTGCCATGGCCTCATGGACTACATTGCACCACACGTCTTATCGTCGAATAATTTTCTGCTACAAGGGGATTTTAACATCCATGGGGAAAACCTGGAAGACACTAGCATAGCCCAATTCCTAACAGCTATGGAATTGTTGGGGCTCCTTCAGAATGTGACAGGACCCACACACCTAGCAGGTCACACATTAGACCTTATTTTTCCTAACTCACCAGAAGTTAGTAGTGAACTTCCACTACCCCCAAAAACGTCTTCGAAGATAAGATCGATGCCATCTATGACAATTTTCCTACTGCCCAGAGTCAAACAGATACGGCTATAGACTTCAAATTGCTTACCCCTAACAGAACCTCTACATTAAAGCAATTTGAGCCTTGCTCACTGGAGCAGGTTCAAACGATGGTGGCTGGTGCCAAATCTGGCTCCCCACGTGACATATGCGCCCTAAGGTCACCTCCTCCTTAGCCCTCTGTATTGCACCTGCTGTTACCGACCATTTCAATCTATCTCTAGATTTGGCTGCTTTTCCAGATGAGTGGAAGTCTGATCAAGTAACGCCTATACAAAACAAATCTAATGTGAACTCTAATATTCTCTCCAATTATCGCCCCATCTCTCTACTTCCTCTTTTAGGAAAGTGCCTTGAAACCCACATAAACAAACAACTGGCCGCATATCTGGAAGAGCACAAGATCCTAGACCCCTCACAATCAGGTTTCAAAGCAATGCACAGCATGGGAACCACACTAGTGGCAGTCACAGATACCATTAGACTCTCATTGGATGCAGTTATTCCGGTAATGCTGGATCTGTCAGCAGCGTTCGACACGGTCTCACATTCCATTCGAAACCGCAGACTGCCCGATGCGGGTATACATGGCAGAGCACTACACTGGCTCAGGGACCTTCTTAGCAATCGTACCCAAACCATCACGTTAGACTCCTTCAGTTCCCGCTCTATGCGGGGTTAACAGAGAAGACCTGCAGGGCTCTTCCCTGAGCTCGACATAATTCAATGTCTACATGGCCCCACTCACGCAGATTGTCAGATCCTGCGGGTTTGCTATCTCTCTACATTTAAAAAACTTCTAAAAACATGGTTATTCTAATGGGTTTCCTGCACTTGCCGTTTCTGGTTGCTAGCATTGAGATCCACCCCCGGCCGGGTGTGAGTCGTTTAGAGCTATATCAAGTGACCATAACATATTATAACTGAGACTTTTGTCATCAGAGGAAGAAGGACTGAATCCTTCCCCTTTGGTCCATAAACTATTGAGACTAGGAAAAGGATGAAAGGGGGGCTGCATCTGGTAGGGATTTAAGTTTTGAGCATAGGTGCACAGTTACCTGAGGATTAGTGGGAATGGGGGGTATAATGAGCAATTTCTGGTGAGCAAATAAAACACACTTGGGATCCTGAAATCGGGAGGGGGGTCTTTTTCCTTAACCTCTTAGCAGTCCTTTTGAGTGGAGGAGGCGGTGAGGGAGATCTTTGAATCAGAGTGCCCTCAATGATCAGGAAATTCAACATAATACAGCTCTGTGTGAACATCTTGCCTCAGCATCGAAAGTTCTTAACGTACAACTTTGCCTGCTTTAAGTCAATCTACCATTGCCATTTAAAGCATCACTTCTAGCCACAAATTCCGCTTTTTTTTGTCACATAATGCAACATGGTTGCATAAACGATATCAGTATGCCCTACACTGCAATGAATGGATACATCACAATCCGTTCAATGAAAAGAAAACACTCCTTTGACAGACACAGCTGACTGGTGGAGTGGCAAAACTCTTTACATCATTGATAAGGCCTGATTCAACATTAATTGACTGGATGCAATTCTCATTCATATGTGCATGAAACGAACAACGGCTGAAAAAGGAGGACCCTCATTTGGAATAGATCATATCAGCATTCGCAAAACTGCTAAAGCAGTCTGGGTCCACACCCACAAAGGGAGCAAAGACTGGTACCATTACCCCTTGTCCAGTACAAAAATCAAAGGGCCAAACCAGGATGCTTCCAGAGATCGCAGGCAGATGCCAAGACAGCGGTCTACTGTAAGCAGGCTTTATTCAAAAACAGAAACAGCCAGTGTCAACAAACTATGCATTTCTTATGGTCCTTCAAAGCAGCACCTACACCTAGACATGGCCATACCAAAGCCCTATTACTGCCCTCTCATCATCACCCACCACACAAACAATACAGCATGCGCCAACTCGCTGTGCACTCCCAAGGCACAGAAGATACTCACCAAGAACTGACTCTTATTTACCTTCAGTGCAGAACGTAGACAAAGGTGATGTTGACTCCCAATGAACTCCTACATACTAGTTGATAATCTTAAATTTGAAGCCTTAATTAGACTTTATGTGTATATCATCAGATAGGAACTAAATGCTAAGAAATAAAGCATTTGAAGCACAGCTTTAGAAAGGTTATTGAATATTTAAAATAAGAAAACCATGGTATGCCTTTAGTTTACTTTTATAAGATTAATAATTCACAATATAATTGACGAGGTTATCAGCTAACCTTATAGGGGGACGATTCAATTCTTTCCCCAAAGAGCACTTGTCCAAGGTTTTCAGATGGTCGTTTTTCATCTTTATCGATGCAGAAGTCAAAACTGGAAGAAAGAATTATTTTAAGTATGAGAACATTTTAGAAATAAATTACAAAAAAGCCACAAAAAACATACGTGTTACAAAAGTGTCAAAACTTCTTTGAAAGGTCTAAGCGAAATGCTGCGGTCAAGTATTAAATAAGTATATCGAATTCTTATAGGACAGGAAATAGAATAAATCAACCAGACATCAACAAGTAAGTCTGTCTCGTTTTTCTACAGCTCATTCTACAGAAGATAAAATAATTTATGTATGAGATCTTACAATAATAATTAAATAGATGGGCATAGAAAGGTCAGAAGAGAGAAAAGGGGGATTAAATGAAATGGTGTGAAAGAAAGGACAGAGAGGGAGAAAAACAAGGGAAGGGGATGAAATCAGAAAAGGGTTGAGGGAGAGTTATTAGAGAAAGGGTAAGACAAGGTGAAGAAAGAAAATAGCAAAGAGATAAGGCGAGACAGACGGAAAGAAGAAATCAAGGACGGCAAGAGTGAGAAGCAAACAGAATGGCTACAAGCATGCCTTTAGGCCTAACATTTTTCAAAAGCCGTCATTTGTATTGTTTTGCTCCTGGGGCCGTGAAGGGCAGCGCGTGAGGACCCTGCTGGCTACAAAGAGCTGGGTTACATACAAGCATGGTACGTGTTTCATTGTAAAAGAAAATTAGATTGTGATTTTCGATGCCTTTAAAGAGTCATTTTTTTTTTATTAAACACGTGCGTCCTTTTTAGGCAGTAATTATGCGTTTCACCGTTACCATTTCAACTAATTTCAATTTGAGTCTTTGGGGTTCAATATATTTCAAGCCGAAAAAAACGCATACAAGGAAAACGATACTACTCTGATTAGTTAACAGCGAGCAAAATGACATTTATGCGGGGCACATGCGGTCCTGTATATGCTAGGACAAACCACAGTTTGGTCAACCACGTCTTTGGCTGCACGTGCCTGGCACGTGCCCTACCTGTAAAAGGGTTGAGGCAATAGTCAGTCTCAAAGGGGCTACAATGATTGGATTTGAAGGGCGGATGATTTCTCCTCCAACCACGTTCAAGGAAACATTCGCAAGTTTAAATTAGCTTCCTTTCCATCAAAGGGGGCTTGATGTTTCTGCAATAACACCTTTCATCGTTACATTAAAATGTACATTTATGGAATATATAATAGATTCATTTGGCTATCTCTGCAATGAAGCCAATCTTTGTAGAGCACTGCTCACCGACCATTAAAAAGGGTTTAACAAATAGACTATCAGTTGGTTTACAAGATACTCACGCGTCATATTCGTAAGGAATAACGGATTCTACCGAGTCCAGTCGATTTACAAACAACTGGATTCGTGACTAAAAGAGAAAAAAGATAGAATGTGGTTAATAAAGGTAAATAAACTTATTGGAAGTATACGTTTAACATTCAGCTTAAATAAGGAAAAAACACGAAACAAATCTATCTTCAAATGTAGGCCAGCCTGTTCTCCAAAAAAAGTAAATAAAATAGAACAAGTTACTCACAGGTTAGTTTGTGCATCTCCGTCTGCCTTCTGTTTTTTAGGTCGAAGCCGACCAGACAGCACAGCTTTCTGATGTGCTAAAGACATCTTGGGGACATTCAGAAAGCTTCCCAGGGAATGCATTCCACCCGTTGCTTACAATGGGCTTTGTGGTTTGTAGCTCACATTTTCTCTTTGCTAGCAGGGTTGCTAATAACCTTCCACCTTTTTCGATGTACAGAAATGGTATCAACTAAGGCTTATTATTACACTCAACGGACGAGATGAAAATTTGTTCCGGGCATATTTTGCTTATTCTAGTCCCCACCTAGCCATAGGAGTATGTCCAGTATCATACATTTTTGTGAGTGATCTAACTTGTCTCTGCAGTCTGACTAGTTCTTCCCTAGTCTTTCGTCCAGATCGCACTGTTTCTCATCATGAGCACTGAGACTATTTGCCTACAAGATGTAACCTAAAATGGTATGTCGCACAGATTTGGGGATCAAAGCATAGACACCCGCACTAGTCTTAACGTCCCTATAAAATATAATGGATAAAAACAAGGTGCAAAGGGCTTGGGACACAATTTCTGACTGTAACCTAAAATGGTAGTTTATATTTAGAGACGTTCAAACACCAGGGTGTGTTATTGGGAAAGACTAGTCCCCATTCTGGGGCTAAAAGAACAGGGGAGTGGTCTGCTAGTGTCCCTTGCAATAGCTCACAAAGTGATAATCAACATTAAACTCAGAGACAAGTAAATAGTCCATCTGTGACCTAGTTCTAATATATATCAATGCAGTCTCAACTTTCTGGGATTGAGAGATGCCAGGGATCTGTTAGACCATGACCAGTGGTTATATCTCGGAGAATTGCTCAGTCATTTGCACTGTGTAGCTGTAGGGATGGTGGGATCTAAGATGGAGTCAGGGGCTGGATTCCATTCTCCTCCCGCTGTGATGTGTAGACCAGAATTAAGTGAGTACCCTTAAGAGATGTGTAAGGAATTGAGACTTTGGTGTGTTGGGTGCTTATATCGAGCCAACTACCAGTGGCCATTGGAAAATGTTAATTTTGGAGACTATATGCCTTCCCTCTGGGTATGTCCATATTTGCACTAGTCTATATGTTAGTCTCTTCCTCATAAATAGAGCTACTCCACATTTCTAGAAGCAGGATGTTGGAGGGAGTGGAGAACCTGTTGATCCCACAATGCGGCTACTAAATACTCCCCTACCAACCCAATTCCACTTGAATTTCTCAGAAGCGGTCTGGGATAGGTGTATTTCCTAGAGTAATACAATATCTGTACTTTTGGATGAGAGGTACAACAGTACCTTCTTACCTTTGATGCAATGGTTCATGCAGTTGACATTCAAAGATATGATTTTCAAGGGTTTGGGGGAGCATATGTTGTATCCATCATGGTTACTGCTTACGTCTCGGGATTTATGACACTGAAGAGGTGGGTCACATTAGAAACATGTGCTAAAACATAGTTTGTTGTTGAGGGGCAGGTAGGAGGAATTAGGGTTTTTCATTCCTTCTAAGCTCTGTGCAGATAGTCCCAAATATGTCTTTTTTACCATTGTATATGCCTAGTGAGGAGCACCGATTGATCAGGTTACTCAGAGTTGTCTGCCGGGAATGAAGCTATGTAAAGCGGTTTGTTACAGCAATCAAAGTTTGAGTTAGGTGTGTATAGTAGTTGTTGCTGATCAGCTGCAGTCGCAATCTGCATGGCTTAGGCCATTTCCTTAAGTCTTTAAAATGCAGGTTCTGAAGTCTCCAGACATGTGTGTATTGCAATATGGGATATGTGCTTAATTTAAACATATGAGAAGTCTTGTGTATCCAGTGATTTATGCATTATTTTATATTGGATGGATCAGGTGATTGGGTACGCTTCCTTTTTTCTCTCATATCTTTATTAGTATCAAAGAACCAGACATGATACCCAATACGTTGTCATATATATTGAAAGCCGGGTCTCCTGGGAGGAGAACAGTGCTTGGGTTGGGTTGTCAAATATGCTGGGGAATAACAGTAAGGATGACACACAGCATTTCATTGAAGGTTTTACGCCAGTGTGGTCCATTGACTCATTTCATTTTTCTTCCCCCTCTCCGTTCCCATCGCTTGCCTGCTCTCTCGCGTCTCTCTCCAGGTCTTCATTCTTATGAAGGATGGTTTTGCAGAAGCCTACTAGCATCAACACATTAATCAAAATAAGTCGTGAGATATATACCCAAAAGAGAGGAAAAAGAAAAAAGATTTTCCTAGATGAAGGGATGTTGCAACAGTCCGCCCAATCTTATGATACTTGTAGAGCCAGAGGCACTCCTATGTATTGGGACCACGTGAGGACCTTTGACTACCATTATTTTAATTGACTTTTGGTGTTTTACTTTATACTAGCTTGAATGTACGCTGCATGTGCCTTTTTTCCTTGAAGATTTCTTTTGTGTCTTCTTGTAGATGCGGAGGGGGAGAGCATTCACAGAGTAGAACAGCCTTGCCAGGAACAGAACGTGTGGGATGTGCATTTGAAAGCATGAGAGAGAGAGATGTGGAATGTACTTCTTGGTCTCGAAGTGCAGTGTTATAAGCAGTGGTGCTTAAATGTGCATTATGTCATACAGTGGGCAATGAAGTGTGTAGTGCTAAAGGCAGTGGTGCACAAATGTGCATGGTGTTGTACATTGGGAAGTATTATGAAGTTCTTACTATTGGCTTTTGCATGCCCTCATGCCATCTTGAATTCTGTCAGTTAGCTTGAGCTTTTGCGCGCACAGGCAGGCCCCCAGATTACTCAAGTTGATTAGGCTATTCACGTTCAAGGTTGTTTTGTTTTCTGTTCTGGTGGAGACTTTCGTAAGCTTTGCTGGGCTAATGTGTGGGAAGTGTGTTTGGTACCTTTCAGGTCAGAGATTGTTGTTGCCAGAAAAATGTGTGGAATGTACAGCTCTGTCTCGGAGTCAAAATACAGGGGCCTGGCCAGCTTCTGTCTTGACCTTGACACAGACCAGTACGGTCAGCTCGGTTTTTCGTATCAGAAGAAAGGGGGCGAGGTTTCTAGAACCTTTGCCTCAGGTTGAGTAAAGGTATTAAAGGCGGGGGATTTTGGCACCCAGACGGGAGCTCGCTTGTGGGGCAGACGTGTCGTCACAAGGGAACTTGGGTCCCGATCGAGAATCCTGCATGGGCTGTCAAAGGGCTCCTCCAGCTTGAGTTGGCAAGGATGTCGAGTGAACGATCGGTGAGGGGTTTTATTTTTGATTATTGACATTGTGATGTGTGTGTGTGCACAACCAAGTCTCCAGTGGATATAATCATCTGAGGTGTTTTCTTTGAGTATAGAATTTTTGATCTGTGAGTGTCTGTGTGCACATCCAAGTCTTCAGTGGGTGTAATCATTTGATGTATTTAGTGTATATATCTTTCTGATTTCTTGCAGCAGACGTCTAGTATTACCTGCTTGGGTTTCATATCATATTATCTGCTTGCATTTCATATTATTATTCCATGCATTTAACAGTTGCATTTGCCTACCTATAAGTGTGATATTATTGCTTGCACACATATATACATATATATCTCTATATACATTTGAATGTTGTTCATTTGACATCTGGGAAAACCTTTTTGTTAGAGAGTGTTGCACAAATAAAAACCCATGCCTTATTCTGAGAACCATGTTTTGATGCGTTTCATTTTATAAAAGTGAAATCCCTTTCCTGGTGGCGTTTTGTTTTTATTTCTTCGTCGTGTTAGAGCCTCTGTGTGGGAGGGCGGTATTTTCTATTACTTGGGAGAGCAAAGCACTACAATGCTCTTTGTCCATGCAAACCTGTTCGTGTGTGATCTTCGAGGCTATCACAGGGGTGGTCTCAATTTCGGGTGCCATTCATTCCGTATCTGTTTTAGTTGTACGATTTTGCTTCATTGGTGACCTGAATTTATCAAGTTCTTTTATGAGTTCTTTCAAAGCCTTATTCAGGCCTTCGTCATCAAAATGCCAACGTATTTCTTGTGTTGCCTAGGTGGAGTGAGTCCGTATGAGTCTCTAGTCTCAGTAGGGTGCCTAATTGCCGGTCTGTATTCCACGCTCTCAAGGATTTTCACTGTGTCTTCTGGTTCTATGTATTCTGATAATCTACCTTCTATGGTAATCCACACAGTTGCTTGTTCTAGGAGCGCTTAATTCATATCCTTAGTTTTGAGTCTGGGTCTTAGGGCTAGAAAGGCTTTGTGCTGCTTTCTATATTCAAAAGGAAAATTCTGCTGATTTGGCACCTTATGGCTTTTATGTGAGTATGGCCCACGAGGTCTAGCTTCTTGCATTACTTGGCGTTCAGGTTTGTGCCTCAGGAAGCACACAATTATTGGTCTCTGAGAGTTATCCGTCATGGTTCTGGAACCGGTTCTATGTGCACTCTTGAATTCGACCACAGGGGTACATTTTATGTAGGTTGGCATTGCTATGCTTGTTTTTCCTCTCCTATGACAGTGATTTCACGCATGATAGCATTTAAAGTGGTGCTGGTGACAGAGGACATCATCATGGTAGTTGAGGACTTTTGGTAGTTTACTGCCTCTGTAAATGGACGTTTCTTGGGTGGTTTGAATGACATCGACATGTTCCAGTGGTGTTCTTTGGAGGTCAGCACATCATTGTTTAGGACAGTGAACACTCTGGGAAGGTAAGCCTGCGTGAGCATGCACTGGTGCATGCGCTCTCGCTTGTGAGAGTTTGGTTTTCAATAATGGGCTTGCTTACCATTTGTTGACTTCAGTGTCATTCTTCTTTGCTGCTTCTCAATTAGCCAGTGCAGGGAAAACATCATTTCTGTTCCTTTCTGTGGAGCATGGACCAAGCACAGACTAATTCCACTTAATAAGTGGGCGTCCTCTACTCGCACTGTGATTGATGTACTATTTCTTCTTCCCCTTTCCCACTCCCCCTGCCCTCATTGCCAATGGTTGTATTTTTTGCTTTCACAATACTGCAATTTTAATTTATTTTCCGGTCTATTTTGGATTCTTCCCAGCTGCTGCTCGCCGGCTTTGCCACTGCTCGTGTTTATTTGCCTTACTTGGCCCATTTGGAAAGATCGAAAGGTTGCTACCAGACCCCCCCCCATCTTGGAACAAAGCTATTGAATATCCAATTACAAGAGATTTGCAAGGAAAACAAGTGAAGATATCACAGTTTTTCCATTTTCACATAATTGCAAGTGAGTTTTTGTTAATATTAAATGCATACTCTCCACGAAAATTCAAAAGTATTAAAGGCTATGGCTAGTAATAACAACACTAGTGAGTATACAGTGTTTGTGTAGTTAAATACTTCGCTTTCAGTGTTTTCCTAACAACTTAAACAAGAGAAGACAACAAGATGCTCCTCTTTAAATCAGGACTTCCTTTGTTTTCATACTGCAGTCTCCCTGTATGTGTGGCTGCCTGGCAGCTGCAGGCTAGCCCTTTTTATGTCGAGCCTACGCAGCGCGCATGTACGGTCTTCGAGACATGCTGTTTTCAGTATATGGGCTTCTAGCCCACCCATCGCTTTTCATTGGTTTTTTCCTGTGCTTCTCTAAATTCCTTACTTTTGAGTGGTAAA
Organism: Calotriton arnoldi; assembly: GCA_963921515.1. Lineage (NCBI taxonomy): Eukaryota > Metazoa > Chordata > Amphibia > Caudata > Salamandridae > Calotriton > Calotriton arnoldi. The sequence goes on from CAWUFW010005817.1 coordinate 987,665, forward strand.
TCGTGGCCATTTGTCCCTCCTTTTGGTGTGTCGTTCCCACCCATGGTGAATGGCCCTGTTACACTTTGCTCCTGCCCATTTCAGTTTGTTTCGTGCACTATTTGTTTTACATTGCCTTGACTCGTGTTCTGATGTATGTGCGCAAGTGATGGAGCAGATTTAGTAATGCTGGAACATACCCCTCTTGCAGCATTCGTCAGGACCACAGACTCGCGCACAGCCCCAATTCACATCTCCATAGCTAACCTCTACAGCTATTTACTGTAACATTTGAAGAGTGGGTCATATTCATTGAAATGCATCGGGACCACGGACTCGCACATACCACCCATCCACGGCTCCAATTCACACCTCCATAACTACCCGCCACGGCTATTTACTGTAACATTTGAAGAGTGAGTCACATTCATTTAGATGCGGGGGCTATCGGGTTCCCAGGAGGAGGGTGTCTCAAGCTTGTAGAGCTCCCACAGGAATAGGAGACATGCTGTGGGTTGTTTTTGCTTGTATGCCACACACCGGCACTAATGAAGATAGTCGGTTTTTGAGAAGTACACCAGAAGGTGGCCATCGCCTTCCGAGGGCAGCAGTGGCGATGCATGAAGATTACATATATGGCCCTCATGAGGGTCTGGTTAGGTAAAGGGGGCGTTGTGTACCCCGGACATTTTAGCAGGGCCAGGAGTGAGGAATGCATGGGGCGCAATTTGTGTAAGAGTTTGCTGTTTGTTCAGTGCAGGGGCGTGGCACCAATGGAGTCAAATGAGCGAGCCTGCTATGGTGTTAGACGGCTTGCCGAATTGGTTGCCATCTTAAAAGGGAGAATTACTTCACTTCACTGAAATCGGGAACTTCCTAACTGCTAATGGAACAGAAGTAAGGATAAAAAATAAAATATATACATGTAAATTACATCAAACGGACGCTGGCATAATTACAATAATATGGAGCCAAGGCTTCAATTATTTGGAAGATTAATGTCCATGCAAGGTTGAGTGGATAACGGTGTTATGTATTAGCGCTGTAAATGGCATACCGGTTCGGTTCTTGAGTAATCATAACAATTAGTGAAGGGCTCGGTGGGCCGGGAGGCCAGAGTACTTCCTCTAAGACATGATAGTAAAAAAAAAAAAAAAACATTTTGTAGGCACAGAGCCAAGACTCTACCCGGTTCCCCAGTTCCAAAGTCAGCAGCTCTAGATGATATGCCACATCCTCTCTCCAAATCAACTTGCATTTTTTTTTTAATCACCATCTCCGTGAAGCTGCCTGCACCTCCCTCTCACCCCTCCCCAATCCCCGTTTTCGTTTCCCACCCTGTCCCGATTTCACCCGTACTCATGTCTGGTTTTTCTCCCCCCTCCCATCCACTCATGCCCTTTTCTTGTTATTATTTCTGTTGGAGTTTTTATATAGTCTAGTCAAGTCTATTAGCATAGTTACTTAAAACCATTGCATAAAAGAACACCATAGAAATCTCATAAAAATTATAAAATATTACACAGACAAATTGTAGACCACTGCAAATTACAAGTTGAGTTCTTGGATGTGTCTCAATCTAAAATTATGCGTCCTTGAAGGCGAAGCCCTTGATAAAGAGCCCAATATTGATATATAGCACTTATCCCGCTTTTCAGCCGCACCCTAGCGCTATACTTTTGATTTTAATACTATAGTGTGGAATTGAAAATTAGGTATGCTATGCCAGGTGTTAAGTGCCAAAAAGTAGTTTGGAGTGGTCCTTTTTATACTAGATTTAAGACAGAAGAAGGCATATATATATGGGGCCAGGGGCATATATGTTAGGGTGCTTTGTCACAAATGTAACTTATAAAGTAATTTGTGTTGTGCTTTTGACACCTTCAGAACACGTCAGTGTGAAGTAAATCAGTTTCGACAGTGTGTGTACTGAAGCGTAGTAGAGCAAATGTTATGCCGGCTATTTAACGCTTTGTCTGGGATATAATCGTCAAGATATTTGTGTAGAGTAAGAGAAAAATACCTTGTTTTGGTATGCAATTTACGACTGTGCAGAATTTGTACTGAGGGGGCAGAAACAATTGTTGTAAACCTACAACTTACACCATCTATGTCTTTTTGTTCCTCTTTGGCCGTTCAGCTATTTTAAAGCTATTCAATTTCCTAAACGCTGGCGGAAGTGGAGTGCACTATTTATGTCCGTGCCCCACCCCTTGTATTTATAACATTCCGGAAGTGATCTCGTTGCTCAGGTGTGTATTTCTTTATCACTGGCTGCCTTGGTAGCTGAAATATAATTGGCTAGTTGGTATGCCAAAATCCCGAATGCTCAAAATCTCACCAAGAAATACAGCCGAAGAGGAAAACAAGTGTGCATCCGTTATTTCTGTTCGGCCTTTCAAGTTACAAATGTCTAGAGTGATGTTTTTTCTGTTGTTTTGCTGCTTGAAAGAGAAAAAAACATAGTATCTGCCTTTCATTCGTAGGCCTGGTCATGTCGTTCAGTGTTACACAAACAGTAAAGGTAGTGTAACCTACATAAGATACAGGGCCGAATACTTAAAACTATTTGAACCTAAGCCAGACTCACCCCGACAAACGGCTTAATTTGCAAGCACAATGCCACCTTTGCAATTTAGAAAACCTGGCTTCACTCTCGTACATGGATTTATTCACTTAATATTAATGGGGAGTGGGACTTCCTAGGCAGGAATGCTCTAGAAGTTTGCGCATACTCACAGCTTAAACATGTGTTGGTATTCACAATGCATATTCTGGCCCATTCCAACCTTAGAAATGTTTAGCAATGTATTGCTGTTACAGGAAGTAATTGAAAATCAAGGGTGTGAAAAACACTCCCTAAAAAATGGGCAAGGATGTAGAGTAAGGACTTTCTGTCATCTCTTTACCCTAATGTGCTTTTCCAGTAGGTCACATAGTCTTGGTGTAAGGGTCTTTAGCAGTAGGTCATGTCATTAGAATACAAATCAGTCAGAATACCATTACGTTGGGAGAATCAGTGAGTAGTAGACGGACTGGAGAACTGCACAGCTCTTGGTGGGATGCTGTATCTTTATTTTAAACATGCAACTGATCTACTTTTAAGAAATAAATCATCTTAAACATACTTCTTTGCTTGGACGGGGTCACCTTACTCCAGGTAGAAAAAGGCTTTCCACATGAAAAAGCAACAACATTTGCAAGTGTAGTTTGCGCATCTATATTTTCAACATGAGAATATGGACGTCATAAAGGGTTCAAGGATTAAGCCTGGAAATCTGCAGCTATGAGGGGTTTCCTTGTGTAACTGGCTATAGTGCTGAGAATTCCCAAAATAACTAAATGTACAGACATGTGATGTCAAATTTCTGGTTGCAGATTTATTCATGTTTAAGAATGAGACCCACAAACTTTAGTAGAATCCTTTCCTAAGCGTATCTGTCGCATACTCTTATAGCTCCCAACCCCATTGGATACTTTACTTTTAAGGTCTTGCCTACAGACAGCTTTAGTTGTTTGTTGTCAAAGACCTATTGTCTCCAATAAATTCAGATATATACATCTAGTGGGCGTTAGGTCAGTCAATTGCTTGTTGTTTTAAGAGTCTACAAAGGCCTGAAAACTTAATAGAACAGCAAACAAAATCGTATTCATTCATTTGTAACATTACTTTCCTGTGGATCGTTAACACACTCCTAGAACACATTTAAACGTTATTTCTATTTCTATTTGTTGTTTGAAGTATGTACAGATGAAGGCTAAAAATACCGGCTTTAGGTGATTTTGCTTAATTTTGTACCTGTTAAGACATCCAAATACGGCAGGTGCAGGTAGAAAACTGATCAGGTGGCAACCCTAGATAAGAGGTATCCTTGCTGCGAGTTTCTCGTATTTGACATTTCTGAATCAACAAGAGCAACGAGAGGTGCATTTAAATGGGGGGTTCTCTTGGGAGCCATGTAATACCTCCGAGCACCCCTAACTTCTAGTGAGCAAGGAGCCTTGAATCATTAAGTGTACTAGAGCGCTTGAATTTACTTCATCTGTGGGACATAGGCTTGAAAATCAGCGGGGCTTACGCAGCCTTCCATTCTTATTATGTCGGCAAAATGAATACCAATGAATTGTGTAACACGAACACCTGCTATTTCGAGAGCTACAAAAGGGCAAAATCTTTCTATGCCATTTCTAACTGTTTATCTTGCAATCTGCATTTTATTTATTTTGGGGCGCCAGAATTCTTGGTTTCAAATCCAATTCTAGTTTTTAGGTCGAGCATCAGCATGCATGCACGGTCTGCAAGACCTGTTGTATTGACTATAGGACTACAAGCCCGCCTGCTGCTTACCATAGGTTGATTGCAGCGTCGCTCTTCTTTGCAGCCTCCTAATTGGTTCCCAACCTGATACATGACTTCCATTTTGTTGCTCGGGAGCACCGCTCAACTACAGATTGATTTCTGTAGATTAGTGGCCGTCCGCTTATATCAGGTACTATTTCTTTTACCCCCCCTCGCTCATTCCCCCTGCCCTCCATTTTTAATTATCTTTTTATATGCTGCCAAGCACTTCCAGCGCGGCAAACCGCGATTTGGAGGGTCCATTTTGCCGCCCGCTTTCATATTCAAAAAGCGGGTGCTCGCTTTATATTTGAGCACAGTGCCCGCGTTTGTTTTTGTTTTTTAATACCACGGCAGCCGCCATGCGCATAACTTTTATATTTTTTTATTTGCTTTCGCTGTAGGTGTCCAAAGATGCTTCTAGTGAGGCAGGCCGCCATACTGGAAGAGGATTTGCTGTACTCACTGTCCCTTAGTCTACATCGGGTACCTGAACGTAAGATTTTTTTTATCACTTTGATTGGCAATCTCATATGCTGTTTAACTCGACATCCTTACTAAGGAATTGATAGCAGTCTAATACAATATTCTTACTTGCATCACTTAAAAATACCCCCTGGTAATTACAACGCACTAATCATATCGTGATCTCATTGTCGATTATAATGTAGCTTGATATGAAACGTTGCCCTGTTTGCCTCTGGGACCGTGCGCAAGATGCCAATGTACTATTGTATGCTGTAATGTTGATTGTTTGAATAAGCGAAAAACGGGAAAAAAAAAAAATAACACATTTTTAATACACTTCCGCATGGGACAGAGTGAAATGCGATTTCTTGTACTTTTGATATAAACATGCTGCATTGCACTGATAGCTTTCTTAATGAGCCAAATGGTTGGGCGCTGAATAAGTCCCCTTGTGAGTGCGTGCTAGTTGCACTTGCGACCTCCAGCGCAACCCGGAAGCGCAGCTATCACCAGGTCTACGAACTACTTTACTACTCCGGTAATAAACAAAGAGGCCCAACTATTTCCTTGTGCACTGCCAGTCTGGAGCAAAGAGGTTCCTGCAAAGTGTTTCCGCACCCTCTGCCTCCCACCATGCAGGTGGAAATGGGAACCACCTTAACACAGGACAGTGCTGGAGCTCTATCCTGACAGCTGTCCATACCGCCTCTTCTTTCTGCTCTAGCTCACCTAGAGCTGTCTTTGTTTTTTAAATTCCCAAATTGAACTGTTTCTCTTCGGATAGCTAGCATTCTCCGTATCCATCGCTTTGCAACCCTGGTAACGCTTTTGCTGTCCATTGTCCAGAAAGGGATCCAGCTTTTTGTCAATAATGTCCTGCACCAATAAATACAACAAGCATTGGCATAGCCAATAAGCCTCGCCTATGGGACCTTATAAGTATTTAGTTATGCAGCACAATTTCCTTGGTGCAACAACATCAACTGTTGTATGGCTAAACACTTATAAGGTCCCAAAGGCGACCTTGTTAAGAGTAGTCGTAAGCACGGAGGTGACGTGGATGCCATCTCACACGACCAAGCCTGCAGATATAGAGCCACCCCAATTGAGTTTCAATTCTTCCAGGCCAAAAGGTCTCTAAAACACATATGTTCGTGGCCAGATAGAAATCCATATCAATCAATGGAGGCTATCTAGAACCATTAAACTGTTGCGTTCCGATATCCTTACTGTTGAAGATCTGTTGTAGTTCTGTCCGCTTACCATTTAGTAGCCAACCAGTCTTGTTCCTTGGATTCATCAGATCAATACCTACTGCTCTTTTACAGGGGAGAAGTGTGGAAATTAAGAAAACTACATTTTGTTCCATGCACGCTTACATTTGTGGAGCATTCAACAAACTAAGATCTGTGGAGTTATATTTTTGGGGAGATAGCTTTATTTTTTGTAGCTCTGTAAATAAATTGCACTACATTGCAAAGATTTATTTTTATCCGAGGTGTGCCACTAACTACAAGCTCCTCAATGGTGCTTTTACTGTTTGAGAATTATTGACAGCGGTTATCGTATTTTTAGGGAAAATGCTTATTTTTAAAGACAACTGTACAGGATGCTATAGCTTTCACAAGGATACTAGACAAATTGGTGACTATTTCTTTAGTCAAGTTTTCTAGTTGGATTTTTGTAAGCGCCATCAGCTGCTTTTCTCAATTCAGATTTGTATCTCCCTGTGCATTAAAGGCGAAGTCCATTCTTTACTGCAGGCGCAAGAGTGAAGTTAGTTTGTCTGTTTCTTGCCTGTTGTCCAAGATGGGGAGTGGAACAGAAGAGCAGTATTTCACAGACTTGCTCCCTCCTCCAAAAATGCTGTTTGGGAATGGATAACCGTTGTTGCGGGCTGAGCGCAGAAGTATCTAGAGCCGCCCTACTTTATTAATATTGAGGTTGTATCAGCCCCCCTTTTACCCACAAGAAGTCAGTTGCCCACTTGGCAGCGGTCAGTTACCCCTTGCACTGGGGAGAAGTCAATTTAAACTGGTGTGTCCAGTGGGACATTCATATTCTACTTCTGTTTCCAGTTGGCCAAGACGCACAGACTATCGATGAGAATCTCCTGATGGCCCAATGACTATTGCATCCCTCCTTATTGCCATTGCCTTCGACTCTGTTCTGCATTTTAGCCGTGCCAGTAATGTAGACATAAGGTTGTATTGGATATAGGGGGATGCGTGATATTGAAAGCATTAGTTTCTAAGCTATGTATATTGTATTGAATTTCCACTTTAAATGTAAGCATCAGTTAACATTTAAAATTGAGACTTTTGTACTTCTGAAATTAGATTGTAATGTTAAATCAATACACAGGATCTGCATTGGTATATTTGCAGGCTCTTAAACTGCTTCAGGATTGTGTGTTTTACTTTGGTCTCATTCCATGACTATTCAATTCAATATAATCTTTATTTCGGTTTAAAAAACCATAAAAGATATACAATACATTCCATGACTACCATAAGCAAACCCAGAAAGTATCCTATTTTTTCCCTGATGAGAAACATTCACAAAGGGATCTGTACCCATTGATACCCTGTAATGTAAAAAGGTAGGCGGGAAAGTCTGTTTATGGTATCACGGGACCCATTCTCCCAGACACTTATTTGAACAGCCACATTAAATGCCTTGGCTTCATTCATTTTCTCAGTCTTGGTTAGCGATATTGGCTGACCTTAAATTGGTGTCTAAACTCTGATTATTAGTAGCTACAGCCACCATGTTTCCATTACATTGGCATGTACATTCACCTCCTAATCAATGCATTATCAGTGATTATATTGGCAGTACTGGGTTAAGCCAAGAGTACGGATTAGGGGAGCTTGCATTGTAAAGGCATTGACAGTACTACTGATAATCTTAAAACTAAAGCGCGCGATGGTCTGTGCGGTTTTGAGATGGTGGCAGTGTTCATATAAGGGATAGACAGATCATGTAGTGGCAGTCGAGGTGACCTAGTAAAGGCAGACCAGGAAGTGCGTGCGTGGCGATGTAGATTGGCATTTCATGGTACCGTATTCAATAAAACACCTTTTAGATCGGTTTTTCTTAAACCGTGCCATACTATTTGTTGGAGGCGAGCGGAATAGCGATGAGATGTGTTTTTCAGTAAATGCACCACTCTAGGTATCGCAGCCAAATGTACTCATTGCATTACTTGTCAGGTGCAGAGCGAGTCGTTTTGGCAAAATGGTGTCCTGAGTAATCCTGAAAGGCGCTTTGCTGGAAGTGTTGCCTGCGGGTTTTTGTCTGCTGTCAGGATTGTGTGGCTAATCGTGCAGCGAACGTTCCCCGGCGGTGCCTGCGGTTTATAGGCCTCCCGTAGCCCAGGCTATGAATAGCAAGGACGGCTGCTTCGTTTTCAGATGCACGATTTAAAAAGCCTTCGAATTGAGAATGCGCGCGAGTCATTGGCCTGGCGCAGCACGGGGTTGGTAGAGGTGCATCAGCATCGCAGCGTGAGGGTTGCCTTGCATCCTCGCGCCCTTCTCCGGGGTGACCTTGTAATGTCTTTGCAGCGATCTGCAAGCCGGAGGGAGGCATCTTTTATGCTGCCTTCTACAGTGAAAGGGAAGAGAAGGTAATCAAATGTGGACTCGGAGGTCAAGGGCAGAGCTAGGGAAAGTGGCTTACAAATCTTACCTGGGGCTGCGTTCTACGAAAATGCAATGATGGCAGATATTGTGTGAAATGTATGAATGATTGTTTAAAGAGGAGGTTCACGAGAGAGCCTGTTTTGAGGAGACACCAGTGAAGACACTATATGCCGGGTCACGGGAAGCATGCAATAATGTAGCTGTAGAATTTTCCACATAATTGTTGGTTTGCCACTCTCGCCATACACTCCATCTGCATATTTAAAAAAAGCTTCTAGCTAAAACTGACCAAATGTTACTAAAAACGCTGTCATGCTTGTTGCTGCGCAGTAGCAGGCCCTCTGTTGTACAGGCAGGTTACTTTCAGTTGCTCATTGCAGTATTTACATCACACTGATCGTAACAAGGGGAACCGTTTGCCCATACAATGTTAACGTGTAAAAATGGCAGCACAGTGATTACTTCCACAAAATGTGCTAAATTAGGCCTCATAATCTGCCTTTTTTCTCTACTACATGCCATGGGCTGCAGTGAAGAGGCAGACAGCATCTGCTTGGCTTTCACAGAGAAAAAATAAGACTGGTACAAACACATTGTCATTGCATTTTATTCTTGACATTCACATCTGGCCATGTAGTATTGGATGGTCCCTTCTATTTATTCAGTGGCCTCTCAGCTACATTGACTACTTAGTTTGCCTATGCACAGTACTGATCTGAACATGAGTTGTTGACGTCAGCGGTGCTTCAACCTGGTGTTTTTTTGATGTTTGGCTGTATTTGGTGCTATCAGCTCGGATCTTTTTTCAAGCTGAAGATGCTCTGTTAATTTCCGTACGCCCCTAGGGATGCAATGGCTTGAACCGTGGTGTATTTCTGTTTAACTGAGACACCTCATCGTTGTGCCTCAGATAAACTAGTCTATTTGTAGACCGCAAAGTTACAATATGCCTGAAAATGGATGGAAATTAAGAAATTAGACCCCTATTAAGCTTTCCTCACCTGAAAGGAGACACATGGAAAGATTGCTTATAAGATGTCTACTTTGCTAAGCACTATTTAGTTTGAGTTGAAAGTAAAAAATACTGAGGAGATTAATCATTGCCTGGGGTTAAAAAAAACAAGTATTTTGAAAAACAAATGGCCCTTGCGCGCGCCGCTGTTTCCAAACGCCCGAGCCAGCTAGAAACAAGCGCGCGCGTGAAAGTTCATTAAAACAAGCGTGAGGGACAAGCACTCGTGCTTGTGCTGCCATCCGCCTTGCAGGAGCGAGCGGCGGCGGCGCGAGAGACATATGTTGTCAATTACCACGCGCGCCACTGCTCGCTCCCACAAGGTGGATGCCAGCACAAGCACGAGTGTGGGGAAAAGGAGCAGACCGATGGCTAAAGGCCCTCCTAGAGCAGCGCATGCGCGCTGCCTGGGCGAGAACTAAAAACGCAGTGCGTTTTGTGCGTCCTGCCTTGCTTCCTAGACTACCGAAGCACCACACGGCTAGTGACTGGAGAAACAAAGCACTCCACATCTAATGTACCACGCACATAGGGGGGCACTGCACTCAGAAGCACAGGTGCGGTCTATTTTAATTTAGACATTCTTCGGTGAAAGAAATTTTAATCACATTCCTATAATATTGATTTGTCGAACCATTGAAACAATTGTGAGTCCGCAAGTAGATACTCAACAATGGACAAGAAATCCTTTGACATGGTGCTGGATGAAGTGCGAAAGGTAAAATCAAAAAGTTTGTGTTAAAATGTTGGAGAGCTAAAACCGAAGGATGGTGCATAGCTGCCAAATCAACCCTGTCCATGCATGAATAGCTGCTCCCTTACCGTTTTTTTTCTTAGCATGCTGGGATGTACAGTCCTGATTTTATAGTAGTGGGCTAAACAAGAAAAGTCCGACAATGCAAAGAAAAAAACCTGCACTGGAGCAGCTAGTTACTCATGGACCTGAGAAACTTGGCTAGGCTGGTGGTGGGTACATAAGGGCGAAAAAAACTGTACTCATTTGAAGCACCTCGATGTACCAGTTTGATATTCGATACTTCAAATGTCTTATGTTAACACACCCCATTTCTGCATCTTTCGTACACACTTTGCTTGTTCTTGTATACTATGTAGGTTTTGATCCTTCCTGCATCTGTACATTCTTAATTGCCGCCCAAAGCATGGCACCTCAAAGATAACTGTTAGCTTCTTATTCTCCATGTTTTAATTTTTTCTTTCTTTAAATACTTTACTTTGTTTCACCAATTATGTGAAGAATGCAATTCTGTTCGCAAATGAGCAATACTCATACTCCATTTTCTGTCCCTTCCTAGGACATTCAGCAATAATCTAAAAGCTGAGCTTTCATGGCTAAGTTCCTGAGGTCTCCATTATACCAATGCTATTAGCTAATGCAACATTATATCCTATTGCCTACTCGATTGCTTTTTTAAATTCTTAAGTAGTAAATCTTACATATCACATATTTTTCTTCCTTTGATTTACCTATGTTGGAACTCAACTTATTTTTGCTTCTTCCAAATTATAGTATATTGCTCTGAAACCTGTAAGGTTGAGGACGCACTATGAATCAAAACTTGCATAAAATTCTTTCTAGGCGAATTTGTAGTATTGGAAAATTATGGAGTCTTTGGGAATGCAGAGAGTAATTTGTTTAATTGGCATGGTTTGGCAGTTCCGATTACTAAAACAGGTTTGGGAGTGGCCAGTATTATTGCTTTGTTGATGAGAACCACCTGGTCTGTTTATATTAAGCTAACTTCCTTATTGTTTTAAAAACAAAAAAAAAATCTTTTTATTAATCATATGAGAAACAAAAACAAAAGACAATCAGCGATATCAGTTCACATTTGGTACATTGCTACATGTTGTAGGTCTGGTACAATGAAAACAATGTCTATTATAGCCAGATCATGCATTCTGAAGACCTTCCGATCCGCTCCTCAAGGCCTCCATAACTCGGATGCTCTCCAGTGGATTCCGTAATCTTGACGGGGGTATTGGTGCACATATCGTACCTCGATATTTATTCCACCTCCCCCAAATTTTTGACCATTTGTCTGGGCAGCCCCTACTTTTGTATATCGTTTTCTCGGTAACCATGCACCAGTCCATATCATGTTTCCATTCATCCAACATAGGGGTTGTTGGGGCACTCCATAACCTAGCGATGTTACGTTTAACCTCTATAAATCCCAATGTCACTGTTGGACTTGGCCCTTTTTGCAGGGTCATCCCAGAACTTTTTGCCTTCCTCCTGGTATTTATTCTGACCTGGTGTTGGTGGTTTTAGGACTCTGGGCACTTTATCACTGCTGTTCAGTGTTAAAGTGCATGTGCTCTCTAGGATAAACTTGGTAAGATTGGTCTACACCTGTTTGGCGTATTTAATTTACCCATCAGTCCCTTGTAAAGTGGTATCTCATATACCCGGGGCCAGTAAATTAAATGCTACTGGTGGGCTTGCAGCGCTGCTTGCGCCACCCACCAAAGTAGCCTTTCAAACCTGTCTCAGGCCTCTGCCATTGCAGGGCCTGCGCGCGCAGTTAACTGCCGCTGTGACGGGGCACGTAAAGTGGTTGCCACGTCTGTGACTCCCCTTTTTCTACAGGTCAGTCACCCCTAAGGTAGGCCCTAGCTAGCCCTATGGGCAGGGTGCGCTGTAGGTAAAAGGTAGGACGTGTGCCTTAACTGTGTGGCATGTCCTAGTAGTGACAAACAGCCTATTTGGTTTCCCACTACTGTGAGGCTGCCCTCTCATAGGAATGCATTGGGGATTCCCTGATATGTGTTTCAGTGGTAATGCTGACATGAGAGGAGTAGCGTGATCAAGTTTGGTATGTTTGGAATAGTGGCAATAAATGCTGCGTAATGGTGTTTGCAGATTTATTATCACCATTTTAGAAATGCCACTTTTAGAAGTGGGCATTTCTGTGTGCTATGTATCTTTGTGCCTGCCTGTTGTGTATTGCATGTCTGGCTCTGGATGACAGGGGCTGGGGAGGTGCAGTGGCTGCAGGGGGGCTGGGTGAGTCAACACTAGGCTGAATAGGCCGATCTGCATTTGAAGTAGTGGGAGGAGTAGTACCTGGACCTGAATAGGACTGTGCCTGCCTTACACAATGCTGGCTCCGGCCCCCCCCCCCCCCGAGATGTGTACTGTGGCAGGTGTTTATTATGGGGCACTGTTGCTAATATGATGTATGCATAATGCTTCATACTAGGGTGCACTGATGATTATGATCTTCATTGCATTCGTGCTAAGTGCAATGTTACCAGTAGTTACTGGTTGTCTTCACTAATTGTGAGTTCTGATGGCTATGACAGCGGCCCGATCGGCCCTGTAGTGTATATAATCCCTGTACAATCATACTAAGTGCCAGGTGGCACAGTGTAGATATGTGATTACGTTCTGTGTTTTATGAGTAATACAAAGGCTATTTTTGATATAACCTTGTGTGGAGTTTCTTTTGTGGTGTGCCTGTGTGTGTGTGTGTTGCGCAAACGCTTTACACATTGCCTCTGGGATAAGCCTGACTGCTCTGCCAAGCTACCAAGGGGGTGAGCACGGGTTATCTTCGGTGTGCAACTCCCTTGCCCTGACTAGAGTGGTGGTTTCTGCCTGGCTTAGGCACATGCCCTAGCCAACCAGAAATCCCATTTCTAACAGTCACCCTGTTGTAGGGATTCTGCACACACAGAGCTATGCACAGGATAATAGGACCTCGGAATATAGTGGTGAGCCTACCATTAGCCGTAGCACCTAAAACCCCAACCCAACTAGCCTTAGCGTCCCATTGGCAACAATGCACCAATGATTAGACAACCCAGAACACGGTATCTCTCTCTCAGGACTCGCAGTAGCAAGAACACCCTTTCATCACTCACTCATACCTGTCCACAACGTGCGTAAGAAGAGACACAGTATAGGTTAAAATGTTTATTTCAACTTACGTGCTCTAAGATACAGTACACGTGTCAGTACTATCAGCATAATGCATAAGAATAATATAATCAGCATAGTTACAACTCCATAGAATACAAACGGGGAAAGCATCTCAAAGCAGCGGATATAGGGCTAAATGACCTTTCCACCCTCCCCGTGCTAGAAGCTAGTTTATTATACAAATAGAAGACCTCTGGGCTTTGACTAGCGAACCCCCATACCTTAGTCTCTAGAAGCAAAGACTACATCAGCAGACAACCACAGCTCTTCTCCCTCGAAAAGTTTGTCTCCAAGTTCCTCTTAAGCGGGAAAACCGCAATATTAAAAGCACACCAATTACTCCATGGCAGCTGTACATAGTGTTATGTCTAGGTGCGAGGGACTGGCCATATCGGCAAGAACTAGGGACGTTGTTTTTCGACCTTGTAACTGTTGTTGAGACTGAGCCCAAAGGGAACAGGAGAAAAGGTGAGAGACAGAAAATGCAGACAGTTCTAAAATAACTTGGCAGAAGCAGAGGTCGACAGAATAACGGCTAAGAGTAACGTGTGCAAAAGTCATCATGGCAGCCAGGCCCACGCCAATGTATCCAGGCAGGCCAGGAGGCCACAAACCACAAGACACCCTCCCCTGGACAGTCCATCGGCCAAGACAAAGGACGAAGACAAAGTTCAATACACCCGAGCAGAACAGAAACGTCCATAGTGGAAGTAGTCCCCATGAAGGACAACGGACGGGAAAAGGGAATAAAAAAGACAGTCAGCGAGGCAGTTTACGGTCAGTGAAGGCCATATCAATCCAAAAACGTGGAAGTGCAGAAAAACGCTATACCGTCCAAGAGGACATCATTGGAATCGTCAGAAAACATAGACGCCATCCAGTCCAACAGATCAAAGCAGCAGGAATGTTCCTCAGAGGACAGAGCATCCAAAAGCAATGCGGGACAGCTTGCGTGATACTCAATATAGCTTTGTTGTAGGAGAGTCTGAGCAGCCGCCCAGATATCCCATTGCGCTAAAATCCCCAGTGCAGCCGCACGCGTCATGTAGCCTGCAACGGAACAGTCCCGTTCATGGGCCTCTAAGGGACCCAACAACTGAACAAAATCCGGAACAGACAACGACGTATTGGAGAGGCAATAATCCATGGTCCAGGTGAAAGGACAGCGGATGCAAGACATCACAGGTTGCACGCAAGTGAAATACGCAAAGCGAAAAGAAAGGGTATAGGACACACTCAGTTTCGCCAACGGCAGAACCCCGAAACCAGACAGGAGGCGCTCACGGAGCAGCTGGAGGCGTCCGGGGTCAAGAAGGGCCCATTGGGGAGCAGCCATTGCGGAGGAAGCAGACCAACAGCAGTATACCAGCCGCCAAGGCAAGGATTAATGGAAAGCCACCAAAGACGCTGGAAAAAAATCGAATGAATAAATGCCGGTACCACACCAAAAATAGTTTGGAAAGTGGACACCAGGCCGGACCCCACCACTTTAAAAAAGTGCACCAGACCTACAGTGTTAGATGCGTTAAAAATACGGTGAATCAATTCACCGAAATGTTGTGGGAGGTTAGTGTTCAAAAGGGCCTGTATTTCACTGTGGGTACTTGCCACCTGGAGAATGAATGTCTACCGGGCGGATGTGAGCATAACCTCCTCGTTCAATAATAGCGCCTTTATTCTGCTCAGTTTATTGAAATCCGCCTTCATAGTAGGAATGGAAGGCCAAATAGAATTATCTATGATGTCATGAGGGGGAGGAAAAAGCACATTCTTGCAGCAGACAACCCTGTGCGAAACTGTAACAATATAGGGTATGCCGGCCTGCATCCCACAGCAGTTTTCGTTATTCAAAAGCAAATAGCTACCATTCGTAAGCAAAGTAAAGGAAGGAGAAATAGCAGGAGCGGGAATACCCCTCAACACACAGGCAAGATTCGGAGCGGAAACGTTACAAGCTCCGTGCAATTTTATGTGCTTGCAAACAAGGGAATGTCCCACTGTTGAATCGCATGACTCCCCCGTGAGAAAAACTTCCTTCCCGTCTCTAAGGCATTTATACATGAAAGGCAGGGACCAAAGTTCATGCAGGAAGGCACTACCCAAAGGCTGGAAACTGCCCACAGGATAATGTTTCATGCACGAACTAAATTCAAACAAGGAAAAAGGCAAAGCGATAACTCCATGAACTAGCCACACAGCAGAATCCAATTCCGCCACAGAGAATGGTAAGGGCTCCACTTTCTCGATATGTAACAGAGTGTATGCTGCATCTTTCATGGACATGAACTGCTGTTTGTCAGTTAAATTAAAAGGCAGAAATAAGGCAGTGGTGTTCAAAACATGCCAGGGAACTTTACCCAACTTCAGTGTTTGCAAAGTCCACGCAAACTGCATAACTGAACGTAACTGATTTTGACCATGATACAACACAGAAACATCATCTTGTACAATATCAACAACAGAGGACACAATATTCTCTAATGTGTAAATGCGGGCAGACAGGGTATTAATACTATTGTCAACAACAGCAAGCACCTTTTCCAAATTTGCTTGGTCTATTTCCCGTAGACGGGAAGCAGCTTCCATTTGCGACAGCTTCCAGAGTTCATTATAAGCTTCATAAATGAACCTCTTCGGTCGTGGACCACGAGGTCCCAATTTAAAGTCGGACAGATCAATGTTGCCTGATAGAAGGGATAAATGTTGTTTGACAGATTCAAGGGAAGAATGCTGTAACCACTGTTTACATAATTTACCAACAGAATATGTTGTGACAGTACGGGAGTCTGAAAACCTAGGATCGGGGCTATCCTGTTTGTAGCCAGGGACTGAGTCGTGAAAACGCAGTTGGCACGCATTAGATGATATGGGCCAAGCCAACCAGGGTGACTGAACAAGCGTAGAAACATTAAACGAATTGTTCTGCAACAAAGTCTGCAAAGTCGCAAGGGACATATTAAGGTGCACGCTATTGTTTGTAGTGGAAGACAGGGATGGAATGGAAGGTGCGTTTAATTGTTTGGTGGTAGCCAAGCCCCAACATGTAGTCTGATAGATGGAAGTATTCAGAAATATAATTTGGGCCGGGATTAGGCAAGCACGATGCAAGGCCTCGGTGCCTTGCACCTGCCATGGTTTTGAGCCCCAGATTGATTTCAAATCTACAGTGTCCTTCCAGTACACATAACCACCCACAGCTAAGGCGCTCAAAAAGGAACTTGAATATAGCAATTTTGTGTGGGTCAACATGATTTTCTGAGTGGATGTGACGTTTAATTTAAAAAAAATAGGACCTAGGGTTCGACCTATTAAAATCAGTGAAATATGTAAATTTATTTCTAAGAGTCTGGGAGCTACCCGGTAAAGGGTTTGGACAATGTTCCAATTGGGTGTAGGCAAAAAGACCATGTAGTGCACTTGGTTTATGGACAAAATGGTTGCCCCAATGCTGGTAGCAATACAAATCGGCATAATTAGCAGAATGCCTATACAAATCCTCAGCATTAAAGGAAGCATAATATTTTAAATCAGCAAATAATGCTTCAACGGCATGCACATCCCAATCGTCAGAATGAATATTACTTTTTACTACAACACCCATCGAAACTCGAAGGACATTAGGTACATTAATAATTTCTGTCGGTCCATGAATTTGGAAATTTACCGCATCCCAGACGATGCCATCAGCAACTGGAAAAGCTGAAATGTTTACTAATGTTTGGTCACGCTTCATGATGTGAGATGAGGAATGTGGAGCCAAAGTTCCAGCAACACTGTTCACAGCAGAGCGTTCTGGTAGATAGTGACCATTGATGAGTAGAAAAAACACGGTGACAAAGCCAATGGACATGAACAAAAAAATGAGGAACAGCACCAACCAGATGTATGTCCAGGGGGGAATCAAACACTTGTCTCTGAACCAGGATACAAAAATACTGAACTTGGACGGGACAATAGATGAGGTGGAATCCGAATCAAAAGAATAACTCGTTGGGCTCAGCGGCGTTGTTGGTAAGTGTGCCACCGATTCAGTATCGGGATAGGTATACTCGTTCTCGTCGATGCAGGGGGGAACAGGGTGTTGGAGTATACTTTCAGGCAAATCAACCATCTCAATTGCAACATCAGTGACCGTTCGGGCAGGAGGGCCACGAACACAAGTCCGGTAAATGGCAGGACAAGAGACCGCTGGTGTAACACTATTCAGGATC
This sequence comes from Calotriton arnoldi, assembly GCA_963921515.1. NCBI lineage: Eukaryota > Metazoa > Chordata > Amphibia > Caudata > Salamandridae > Calotriton > Calotriton arnoldi. Next base: position 1,005,267 of record CAWUFW010005817.1, read on the forward strand.
GGCCAGATGTTGTAGTTTGACATTTTCCACTGAGATGTATCTGTTCTCCTTGCGACCAGGAAGCGGTGGTAAGATGACTGTACGTGTTCCCTTCAAGCCCAGGACTGGAACCGGTGCACGATAAGAGGGGCCGAATTCTTTCTTGTTCTCCACCTTCTCTCGAACCAGGTCGCCAATCTTCGGAAGCCAGCCGGCAACCGGAATCTGCAGAGCAGTTTCTGTGTCTGAAGGTAAATGTGCAACTGCAAGCTTGTCTCGGGCTTCTTGCAAGTCCTGTAACATAGTAGAATGGTTATCTACATCAAACTTGGCGGATTGCACCGCCATGTCTAGACCATCAAGGTCAGGCACAAACATTCGTATGCCAAAGAGCATTTCGTAGGGGGTTCGCCCACCCAGAGGTCTTCTAGGGAGATTATTAAGTGCACGTTGTACAGTATACAAGTGGGCCAGCCAGTTCCTGCCAGTACCTAAGACTCTAGCTGTCAAGTATTGCTTTAAGTCACGGTTCATTCGTTCAACGATCGAGTTGCCCTCAGGCCGATACGGAGACGAAAATTTCACCCGCACCCCCAGGGAACCCATTGCGTCCTTGTAAGCCTTAGAGGCAAACGCTGGACCTTGGTCAGAATGGAAGGTGCCACAAGCGAAAATTCCCACAAAGACACGCAAATCCCTGATGACATTTCGAGCGTCAGCACTCCGTTGTGGCCAGACCCAGATGAAACGTGTGCACGAGTCCACTGCCACTACGATATATTTATAGGCAGTGTCTGAAGAAAATGGACCGCAGTGATCCAGGTAAACACACCCAAAGGGTCTGTTAGAAATGCAGAGCGGGGTCTGTGGTGGTCTTGTAACCGTGGAAGGCTTAATCTGTTGACAAACGTCACAAGAAAGCACATAAGTACGGGTGTCTTTGTATAAACCACGCCACCAAGAACGCTGCTGCAAGATGGAAATGGTCGCTGACACTCCAGCATGAGCCGAAGCCATGCCTTCGTGTGCTGCCGTTATCAAGGAAAGTCTGCTTTCCGCGTTGGGGATCAGCCGATCACCAACGTCGGGTATTGTTACATAGGGAGCCTGTTCGGGACCTAACTGATAAGAATATTTGGAAGGAAAACCCCTAGGGTAATTATCACCTTCCTTTGTTGCAGCAATAGCTGCCAAGATATCAGTATCAATTTTAGACATGGATCTAGTAACCGCTGCTACTGAACATGTGACTACTGCTGATCTGGCAGCTTCGTCTGCCAGACCGTTACCAACAGCGTGTGCGCCCACCCGCTGATGGCCTAGGGTGTGAACCACCTGTGAGAGTGGCAGACGTTGTCTCAATTCTGCCACCCGAACCCAAAGCATTTTATGCTTGATTGTGCTACCTTTAGCGTCTCTATAGTCGTTTTGCGACCAAAAGAACAGATTGTCATTGTAAGATTGAACACAGTAGTAAGAATCGCATACAATAAGAGTGGTCACATCCGGATTAACAAACTCAAGCGCAAGCACCAATGCGCGCAGCTCGGCCAATTGTGCAGTACTGTCCCCGAGTGCCTGAGTGTGCACCACAGTGGATTTGAACTTTCCGTTCACAAAGGTACCTGCAACAATAGCACATGCGGCTGAATAGGCATGCTTGGACCCCGTGGCCGGTTGTGCCGAACCATCGGTGTAGATCACACAGTCGTAATCCTCAAGCGGCAGTAAAGACAGAGGAGGAGGATGAACGAATTCATACTGTAAAAACTCCTGAGTCTGTAGAGAAGAATCGAAAATGAAAGTGACATCTGGAGACGTCAAAGATGTTGCCCATTGAATCCAACGGGGGTGCAAAGCTTTGGAGTTCGGTACACTTGCCTTTGTCACTGCCTCTAGGGCAGGATAGGGTGTTACCACCAGGATGCGTTTTCCCTGTGCCAGTGCGCGCTCCTTTAGGATCGCCATTTAAACTGCAGTCAGAACTTTCTCCACAGATGAAAAGCGCATTTCTGCGGAAGTGTAAAGATGTGACTTGTACGCGATGGGTATTGTGTCACCTTCGTTAAAGGTTAAGTACGTGAAACCCACTGCCCCCGGAATTATTCTAATCACCAGGTTCGTGTGGTTATCACGCGTCAGAAGGTACGTAGACTCAAGAAGGTCTATCTGTAAAGACTGCAGAATGGAGGTATGCTCCGGAAGCAATGTGAGATTTGGCAAAGTTAAACTTGTAACCTTGAACCGCAAATTCTAGAATAATGCGGTCGACGCGGGAGAGATGCGGGAATAGTTCGTCATCTGTCAGATAAATGTCATCGACGTACGAACATGCATCTGGGTCGATGCCGTCTAACAAAGAGACTACACGGGCAGCGAATACGCCGGGGCTGTTCTTGTAGCCCATAGGTAAACGCCTGAATTTGAATAATTTACCACCAGAGGTAAAAGCGCTCCATTGGCCACTCTCCGGGGCTATGTTGTGCGTGTAGAATCCATTGGAGAGGTCAAGTGTCGTTTTATATTTTTTTACGAACAAGACTGTCTACAAGCGCAGAACTGTGTGTATTTTGCACCGCAAAGGTCCGACAATGAGAGTTCAAATGCCGGTAATCCAATACTAAGCGGTACGATCCATCGGGTTTAGAAACCGCGAATAGGGGATTGTTCATTGGTGATACGCATGTTTCAATTACTCCCTGATATTCCAACTGAGTCAGAATATCGGAAACGGGGCCTTTTGCTTCCCGTTTTATGGGATATTGGGGTTGTGGCTGTGGTAGAGACCGCAAAGGTATGTCATGGGGGGGAGAATCTTCATCCCAACCCACGTGGTTGCGGTATAACGCAGGAGCCAGGGACACAGCCCACTCAGCTGCAAGGGCCTCCGCTTTGTCCTTTGGGACATGTCGAGAAAAGCTCGGAAGTATTCCCTCCTCCCCTTTACGCGCAGTAAGTACGAATGGGGGTGGCCAATCCGCCTCCGCCAACAAAATGTCGTACGAAGAGGTCAGATTTTCCCCAAAAATCCCTTTAATTACACGCTGTATATCACCTTCAATTTAGAGAACAATATTATGTAGTCTGTCAGGGGGTGCCACTCTGGTGTCTGCTGTTTCAACAGTAATGAATGTTTCAGTTGCTGTCGCCTCCATATGAGGACGTAGCGCCTCCCGCACTATGGTAACTTCCGCGGCGCTGTCTAGGAGGGTTACTGCCCACGTCCAGTTCAGGAGTCTCGTTCTCACCGTCTGTGGCATATTTCGCTGTTACAGCGGCAACTTTCTTCTTCTGAAATTGTGGGCGAGAACGTTGAAAGTTTTCTGCTTTCTCTCTGACTTGTTGTCGAGGTTGGTCTCGTCCCTGTGGAGCCTCTCGACCCCTTCCTCTATCCTGGCGATCTCCTCCACTGGCTTGTGAAGTTGTCTGTGCCTGTGAAGAACGAGGAGAATGCGTATCAGGGATCTGAAACCTATCCGGAGATTTAATTCTCGCCCTATCGCGTAAATCATAAGTGCGTTCAGAAGAGACTGAAACCGGGGATGCGCCTCTCGACCCCGGCTTCTTTTGTTGCTTACCCTGTTTTTTCAGCCTCCAGCTCTTTTTAGTGAAGACTGGTCTCTCATCTTTCTCAGATTGAGGTTTGTATTGTTGTTGTTGTTGTTGTTGCGACTGTTTGCTGTTTTGCAAAAGGCTTATTACCCAGGCTATTCCTGCCAATAGTTTTGTAAGCCTGGGTAATAATTTTCGGTAATTCGCGAGGCTTGTCCAATTCTGGGACCAAAGCCAAAGCATTAGCTACTTGAAAGTTCACTGCATCGCCCTTGACATTCGCAATGATCAACTCAGCTACTACTGCAAACACTCCCACTAGTCTCATCCCTAATTCCACAGCCGCCTCAGGGCCATGTTCATCCTGTACTTTTTTAATGACAGAGGGGAGAACCGTCATGGAAGGAGTGCCGAAACACTTCGAATAAACTGCTGCGAATACCCTACCCCAGTTGTCACATGCTGTCAACTCGGGAATTAAGTCTTTTGGCATACTAATCGTAAGAATTCTATGTTTATCCACTGGTGTTGTGTTTGGAAAAACTGCCTCCAGCTGGTCAAATTTCTCTGCAAGCCAATAAGGAAAATCATCCTTATTCTGTGGACGTTTGCCCATCACTGAGTTCACCATGACGGGACTTATGGTCACTCCGCCTGCACTAGCTGGATGGCCCGCAACTCCAGGTGGGGCTCCCTGGATGTTGCCTGTAACATATTGCACTAAAGCGCGATGCACTCGCACCAAAGCCGAATACATATTGCGCAGTTCAGCGACTGGTATCTGCATATATCGCGGATGTGGGGTGTACCCGGCCAAAACAGGCCACGTGGCCCCATCAATAGACAAGGGGCCTAAACGAACCGTCGTAACCGGTTGTGGGAGGGCACCATCAAACCAAACACGGTGCTGCCAAGCCGTGAGCGGTACTTCAAGATTAGTATAAGGTCTATAGGCAGCAGGAACAACGGTGGGTTCATATTCATGGAACAGATTATCGTTCGCATCCACCGCTGGAAAGGTGACCCAAGAGTAGAATACTTCAAAGTGGAAAGCCGGATCGGCTTGGACCACAAAGATCAGTTCGACTCCCGTGTCTGGCACTCCATACACCCTTAAGTGATCCCGGAGCGCTGTGCGGCTATGCGCCGCTATGTTTACACCCGCCATTACGATCGGGGATGTTCGACAACCTAACAGGGGGCAGCACAATAGAGGGTTCGCTTAAGAAACCTTTTAACAACTTCAAGCTTGAAAGAACCTACAAAAACGTCAATATAGGAGGTATCACCGTCACACACGCTTCCGGAAGCGAATGTGAGGGGTTTGTGGACAAGCACAAGCACTACACAAGCGTCTCGCAGATAAGCAGCCCACTCGTTGGTCGCGCCATGTTGTAGGGATTCTGCACACACAGAGCTATGCACAGGATAATAGGACCTCGGAATATAGTGGTGAGCCTACCATAAGCCGTAGCACCTAAAACCCCAACCCAACTAGCCTTAGCGTCCCATTGACAACAATGCACCAATGATTAGACAACCCAGAACACGGTATCTCTCTCTCAGGACTCGCAGAAGCAAAAACACTCTTACGTCACTCACTCATACCTGTCCACAACGTGCGTAAGAAGAGACACAGTATAGGTTAAAATGTTTATTTCAACTTACGTGCTCTAAGATACAGTACACGTGTCAGTACTATCAGCATAATGCATAAGAATAATATAATCAGCATAGTTACAACTCCATAGAATACAAACGGGGAAAGCATCTCATAAAGCAGCGGATATAGGGCTAAATGACCTTTCCACCCTCCCCGTGCTAGAAGCTAGTTTATTATACAAATAGAAGACCTCTGGGCTTTGACTAGCGAACCCCCATACCTAAGTCTCTAGAAGCAAAGACTACATCAGCAGACAACCACAGCTCTTCTCCCTCGAAAGGTTTGTCTCCAAGTTCCTCTTAAGCGGGAAAACCGCAATATTAAAAGCACACCAATTACTCCATGGCAGCTGTACATAGTGTTATGTCTAGGTGCGAGGGACTGGCCATATCAGCAAGAACTAGGGACGTTGTTTTTCGACCTTGTAACTGTTGTTCAGACTGAGCCCAAAGGGAACAGGAGAAAAGGTGAGAGACAGAAAATGCAGACAGTTCTAAAATAACTTGGCAGAAGCAGAGGTCGACAGAATAACGGCTAAGAGTAACGTGTGCAAAAGTCATCATGGCAGCCAGGCCCACGCCAATGTATCCAGGCAGGCCAGGAGGCCACAAACCACAAGAAAACCCAAAGGCGCTCTTTACTTGTGAGGTTTGTCTCACACCATACATTCAAAAGACACCATCTTGGCGATTTCGATGCATTTATAGGGTGAACTTCCCGCATACAGGATATAATTCCCTCCCAATATAGTTGTAGATCTGGACAATCCCATATCATGTGGAGAAAGGTGCCCTCCTGTCCACATCCCCGGGTACATCTTGGGGAGTCGGTTCTACCCATTTTTACAAGTGTGGTGCAGGTAAGGTATGACCTATGTAACACTTAACTGTACCAGTCAAAAACGTAAGCGTATGGCCACTTCCCTGGGAGAGGCCAGGGCTTCTTGCCAGTCCTCATCCGCCATCCGGCTTAGCTCTTGCTCCCAGCGGGCATGGAGGGCAAGCAAGGGATCTGGAGAATTATTCATGAGTTTACGATATATCAATGATATTGCCTTCTTATCCAAGCGATCATCCAACAACCTATCCTCTAACGGGGAGGAATCCGGAAGTTCCTCCCCTTCTGACAACACTGCCCTTAGTGCATGTCTAACCTGTAAGTATTAGAAGGTTTACGAGTGTGCCAGCTGATATTCTGGTTGTAGTGCAGCAAATGGTTTTACGATTCCCTGTACCCACAAGTCCTCCAACCTTGAAAGGCCGATCAAATCCCAACTCTTGAAACCACTTTGCTAAGAGTCCTAATCTTGCAGAGTCCCATAATGGTGTCATCTGTGTGAGCTTATCTCGCCACCCAAGAACTGCTTGTGCCTCGTTCCAGGCCTGTAATGTAGTGGAGGTTGGTTCAAAAAAGGAAATCGCACTGTCCCCTCCATAAACTGCCCTTAAATAGCCTCCTGGCTGCATATTCCGGCAATCCATTTTATATGCCGGGTCATCCGGAGGATGATGCACCCAGTGGTTAATCACTCTCAGCTGAGCTGCCCAGTAGGACATTCGCACAGCTGGGAGTGCCACCCCACCATCGTACCAACTTCTCGTTAGTTTCTACAGGGAGAATTTTGGGGAGCCACCGTCCCACAGTAGTAGTCGCACCACTGTTTTGGCAGTTTGAAAGTATGTTTGAGGGACCGGGTAGGAGGAGTTATGAGGGTACATAAAGGAATCGGGGCAGGGCCATCATTTTAAAGAGAGTGACGCTCTACCCAAAAGAGACACTGGTAGGGATCTCCAATGCTGTACGTCACTGCGTAAGCGACTGAGCCGGGGTTCAAGATTGGGGTCATAAAAAGCTTTGTGATCTCTAGTGACGTAGATGCCCAAATACTTAAACCCATCTGTTACTATAGGTATCGTGCACCCTCAAGGCATAACCGGTGGATTGCCCGAGAGCACATACAACACTGACTTCTCCCAGTTTATCGTATATCCTGAGTATTTTCGATACAGTTCGAATATATGCAGGATCCTGTGTAGAGTGGTCTACGGACTCGCTATGTTTAACAGGATACCATCCGCATATTGCGAAATTCTGTCTTCCCATTCTGGTGTCCCTCTCAGTCCTCTAATCAGGGGGTCCCCTCTTATCTATACTGCCAAGGGCTCCAACACCAGTGCAAATATGAGCGGCAATAGAGGGCATCCCGGTCTCGTACCCCAACTCAGCGGAAAAATCTTCGACGTGCTATTATTGACAGTCACTTGGGCAAGCGGGTGAGAATATAGCAATCTTATCCATGATAGGATTGTGGTCCGAAGCCCTGCTTTTCTAGTACAGAATACATGAGAGGCCACTCGATGGTATCAAAGACCATCCGTGCATCCAGTGAGACCACCGCTGCATCTTCTCTTATGCTAGCCGCTCTACCCAGGGCCCCATGTAGCCTTCTTTGGTTGAGCGCTGTAATTCTCCCCGGCATAAAGCCCGATTGGTCCGGGTGAATCAGAGACTGTAGAAACTTAGTCAGACGGGTTGCCAACAACTTAGCCAGTATTTTCACTTCAGCATTTAAGAGTGAAATTGGTCTGTAGGAGGGACAATCTCCCCTAGGTTTGCCCGCTTTATTGGTTACTACTATATTAGCTATTCACTGGTCTCTTGGCAAAGTACCGAGCTCACAACTCTCCTGAAACATTCGGAGGAGCATTGGGGCCACCTTGGACACCATCTGCTTGTATAACTCTATGGAATACCATTTGGGCCCCCGCCTTCCCCGGTTTTAGTACCCTGATTGCCTGAATTATTTCACTCTGTTAGTTCCTGCTCTAGGAGGTCCCTATCTTCACCTGTAAGTCCGGTCACCTGAAGAGTGGCCAGTAGTTCACGTGCCTCCTCTATTGTAGCAGTATTTGATGGCATGTATACATGGCTATAGTATACCGCAAACTCATCCGCAATTTCTTGCCCCTGTCTGAACATAATGCCGTCTCTCCGTTTAATCTCATAAACCCACCTCGTTGGCGCCTCCCTTTTATCTAACCAGGCTAATAATTTCCCCGCTCCATCTCCAATTTCGTACAGGTTATACTGTAAAGCGTGGTATCTGGTCTTAGCTGCCTCTTCGGCTACTTCTTGGAACTCCTTCTGTTTAAGTCTTAGGTGGGGTTGAGTCGAATCGTTGTCATCTTGAACGAATTTTGTTTCCAAGTCTCGGAGTTAGTATTCCAAGCTTTCTAGTTTGGCCCTTTTCTCCTTCTTGTGGCCTGCCACAAGGGAGATCCCTTGTCCTCTAATCACCGCTTTATAGGACTCCCATAATATATTGGCTGAGCTGACTGTACCCTCATTTTCTGTTATGTAGTGATCAGTAGCCTCTTGGAGTTTGCTTCTAATCTGGGGAATTTTGAGATACCCCGGATTTATCCCCCAATGGTTAGAGCGGCTGGGGGGTCATGGAAACGTGGGAGTAAATGAGCCAGCGTGAAAATATAGTCAATGCTAGAAAGGGTACCATGGGCTCCTGAGTGACAGGTGCACCGTCGTGTGATCAGATTGAGTGCCCTCCATATATCCAGGAGGCCCAGAGGCAATAGAAATTCACCTAGATTAGTACCCGATTGGTCTTATGGGCGTCCGGGCCAATGGTCGATTTCCGATGAAAGAGCAGCATTACAGTCCCCTCACGCAATCAAGATACCCTCTGGGAGATCAAGGAGGAGAGCTCATAAGTCTGGGAACAATTGTGCCTGCAGCCTGGGCGGAGCATAGAGTGAGATTATGTTGAATAGTTGACCCTCCCAACTACCTGCAACGGCTACAAATCGGCCCGTCATTGTGTACGATCTTAAGTATTGTAAAGGGAAAGTAGGAGCGCATCAATATACCCACCCCTCTGAAGTCTCTAGTGTATCCCGCATGGGCAATCATTTTGTAACCCCGCCTGTTCAGTGCTCCATACTGTGTTGCCTGGATATGGGTCTCCTGCAGCAGGACCACCTCAGGGGAGTATCATTGTAGGTACTGCAGAACTACCCCCCTTTTTATCTTGTCCCCCAGGCCATTAGGAGAGAATCCAACTTCCTTATTGTTGAGAGTTTGTGCGTACTGTGTGCACAGTCTTGAATTTCTCATTGAATCATGGTTATCTGATGTCATTGTTTTTATTTAGTGAAGATAGGTTTGCTCAACATATTGGGTAGTAATGCTTTATGTTGGTTAATGAGAAGAATAGGAGGCTGATGCTGACAGAGGTCTTAATAGATTAGCATGTTTGGGTATGCATGAAAAACGGTTTATTTCATTCTATAGGTACAAATTATTGTCTTGCCAGGCCAAGGTTGACATTTCTGTTGAAGAGCATAATTTGCCAGTTATTTGTCAGACTGGTTATGAATGGTGTGACCCTATGCTGGACTTAGCCCACCTCCTATTCTGAAATGCATGAATTTTTCAGGTATGTTAATGCTGGTCTTTGTGTGTGACAAGTGACTTAGTGACATTTACTGTGAGTGCAACAGAATTACAATCTTGTCCTAGTTTGTCCTTAAGCTGCTTATAGGTCTCTCCTAATAGACAGTGGCTGCATTGGCTGTTGCGAGACATACAGTGGGTTTACCAAGAACATACAGCAGCTTTAAACCAGCCTATTGCTTGCCATTGGTTGGCTGTCGTGTCACTCTCATTTGCTTGCTTATTATTTGTGTCCAAATCAGGGCTTAATTTGCAAAAGAATAAGTGCAGGGCCCAAACCTTAGCTCAGAAGAACGCAGTCAGAGCCATCCAAGGTTCGGCCGCTAAAAACCAAGGCTTCATAGTCTTGATTCTACCTAATACCGCTGTAATCCACCTCTAGGCACTCCCTTACTCTTGCAGGTTTTTTTTCATTCACACTTTCTCTCTTTGTCATAGTTTGACCGTCTTTCACTGCCTCCTTCATTCTCCCTTTTGTGTTTTTAGTTCTCTTCTAGGCAGTGCTTGCGCTGTCTCTTTGAGACATGCTGTATCTAGGATATGGGCTAGAAAAAACACCCATCTTTTTCATTGGTTCCTGATGCTGTTCTTTAGAAATGCTGGCTTTTCATTGGTGAATACACTTAGTAGTCCCTCCTTTTGAAATTTTGTATCCTCCCATGAGGACTGGCCCTCTTACATGTGTTCCTACTGTTCGGGTTATTTATACCTAGAGAGAACTTTTTTTTTTAGTTGGCCTTACTCTTTGCTCGTTAACTGTTCTGTTTACTTGTGCAGTGAAACTTCTGTCGCATCATTTGCTTGGCCCTTGCCATCGCTTTATCACCCTGCCTCCCCCACATCCCTTCCACAACACTGCTTCTTGCTTCATATCCCTTAATCTTCATGTGCCTCCCCCTCACACAACACTCCTCGCAGGCCCCTACCACCCAATCGAGGCCACTGCTAGTTTTTTTTGTTACTTCGCTGGATTTTTTGTTACTTTACATACGCGCAGTCTGGGAAATTAAACAATCAGCCCATTATCACAGGATGTTGAGCCTGACAGCAGACTCGAACCGGGATCCCCAGCTCACCAGTCAGCAGCTCTCACCGCTATGCCACATCCTTTGCCTAGTCATGGTGCAGTACCATATGTGGCCAAAAGAGGTCCCAAGGGACACCCAGTGACAGCCTGTGGTACTGCACCCTTACAACACTGCTTAGGTAAAAGAAGTTGGCAATTATAATGCCGGCAGCTCCAACTCCAACAAATGCGAGACCTATTGCATTTCCAATGCTTGTTTCCTTAGCTCTGGAATCCGCTGTGGTGACTTAAAAATTGTTAAAGCTGCAGATTGCTCTGCTAAGCACTCTGCCCCAGGCCGCAAGCTTTTCTGAGGCTTCTTACACGACCAAATTTATGCGGCATCGTGAAGTAACAGTAGATGTTCTAGCACCCAGAACAATCAGCTGCACGGCTAAACACTTATAAGGTCCTAAATGCGATACCTATTGGCTATTCCAATGCTTGTTCTATGTTGCTGGAAGTGTCTCTCTACTAGACCCGGTTTACTTCCCAGGCACTGTCAGAGTCTTCAATATATCGTCAGGCTGGATCTCAGCTCCCATCCCTGCCGTGCATGTACTGTTACAGCTAATGCCAAATTCGCATGTATGGCATGAACCCTCAGCAGAACTAGCCCCACTGAATGATTTAAGAGACTAAGCCATAACACTCTTGTCCTTGCTCCTCGAGGTTCAGTGTGCACGTTGAGTTGGTTGCTTACTGTCAGCAATACACTTTCACTGTCTGAGAAAACAACCTCACTTCCATCTTTTGCACAGGAACAGGCCAGGTGCTCCCAACATGGAACCTACAGGCCTCCATTACTTTTGCTCACTCACACAAAATACATGTTCCACATAGGCCATATACATGCATAACATACATCTTTTTCCTAAGACTGTCAAATTGCACATCTCCAGTTCTACTGATTGGATTGTCATTCTGATATTATTTTATTAAAATGTACTCTGTGTCTGGATTGGAGTGGGATTATTCTTGTGTTTTATTTTTACTTTATTACTGTTTGAGCGCTGCATAAATACTTTACACATTGCCTCTAAGTTAAGTCTGACTGTTTTTGTGCCAAACTAATAGAGGGTTAAGCACAGGTTACTTTAGTGACTTTCTGGTTCACCACGACGAAGATTGTGGTTGTTGCTTGAGAAGGGTTTCACCCCTCCCCCACCACAACCAATAACCCGATTTCTCAAATTGATTATAGTTCCTCCAGAGTTCTGAGTTTTGACAGAATTACAAGTAGTCCTTTCTGCAGGAATACAGCCTCTAGAATGTTTTTCAAACTCGTTTTCTTCCCAGCCTTTGATGAGGCTTCAAAACATCACGAGTGCTGAAGATATAAAAGCCCTGGCTCCCATTTACCGATGTCCTCACAGATACTCTGATGGCTACCTGATCAAAAAAATGTTTTTGCCTACCTGTTATTCAGCAGGTGGCCAAACGTCAGACCAGCACCTGATCTAAATTTTCTCTCCAAGCACCCTACTCTGGACAGTCTCATTTTACAGGCCTCAACTACTAAAGTATACCATAGCTCATTTACAACCATTCCTCCGAATAGAGAATCTAAAAGGGTTGATGCCTTCAGAAAACATATTGTACTCTGGCAGCCTGGTGCTGCAATACATTAATTGGGTGGTAACCACAGGTCTTTTAGGACCCCTTAGGGCCTCTCTGGCTCCATGACAGACAGGACTCAGCCAAGTATGTTTTATGCACGGGTTTGGATACGGACTGCAATCATTGGCAGGCCGGTCTGTGTTGTCCTTCGTAGACATACCTGGATGAGGTGTACTAGATTCCATGGCGATATACAGGCTTCGCTAATTGATATGTCCTTTGATGGGTCTCGCCTCTATGGGGAGAAGGTGTCTGGGGGGGAAAGGTGAAATCTGCTTTGTAACGCTTTAAAGACAGCAGAGACAGAAGAGCTACAGTGTGTTCCTAGGGGCAGTTGATCCCAAGCAAACAATTCCTGCACCAGTTCAGGAAATTTAGAAGTATTCCAAAGAGCTGAAATGTAGGCAAAGAGAGCCGTCCCATCCAATGACACAGCAGACAACCCAGTCCCTTCGGCCCGCAGACAGCATGCAGGCCAGCATAGAACCCTTCTCCCCCCGCTACAAAAGCCAACATATTGCTTTAGTGTACCCTCAACGGGGCACGCCTTCCCAGTGGGAGGCAAAATTCAGTACCTCCTCCAAGGTTGGTGATCCATCATGTCCAACAGATGGGTGATGCAAATTGTTAACAAAGGCTACGCCCTAACTTCTCTCTCATCACCAAATACCCTCCCACACTAGGACAAATTTCAGAAGAGCATCTATCCATCCTGCTACAGGAGGTATGTCTGTTGCTTTGCAAAAGGTTCCAGAGAGACAGTACTGGACTTGGAGAAAGGAGGAACTTTTATTCACGCTACTTCCTCATACCAAAAAAGAATGGAGGCCACACACCTATCCCTTGACGCCTTCAGCAGAAGAAAAAAATAAAAAAATGCTTATATTGGCTCAGAGCCCCTCAACTCTGGACTGGGGAGTCCTTGGTCTTGCAGAATGCATAATCAATTTCAAACACTTGTCCTATGGTTCTACGTGTGTTAACTTCAAATCATGGTGAGACGGGAGCATTTCCAGTTTGCCAGGCTACCCTCCAGCTTCATCAGCACCACTCGGAAGTTCACGAAAGTTATGGCAGTGGTTGCTACCCATCTTCAGAGGTCAGGAGTTCCTGTATTCCTATACCTTGACACCCTCATGCTGACGGCAGGCTCGCCGCAGTTAGTCATGGACCACCTCCCGAAACTGCTAACATTCAATCAATCAATCAATCAGGGGTTTATAAAGCGCGCTACTCACCCGTGAGGGTCTCAAGGCGCTAGCAGGCAGGGTGGGGGGGGGGGGGGAGCAGCTCCGGATCTTTCGAAGAGCCAGGTCTGGAGGTCCTTCCTGAACGTGTGCAGGGTCGGGGAGCGTCGGATGTTCACAGGGAGCTCGTTCCAGGTCTTGGCTGCGATGTAGGAGAAGGCTCTCCCGCCTGTTCTGCTTCTGCGGATGCGGGGGACCTCTGCCAGGGCGAGGTCGGCGGAGCGGAGGTTCCTCTTGGGTACGTGGAAGGATACTCTCTCGTTGAGGTATTTGGGTCCGATGTTGTTGAGGGATTTGTAGGCGTGGGTGAGGAGTTTGAAGGTGATCCTCTTCTCGACGGGGAGCCAGTGGAGGTCTCGTAGGTGTTGGGTCATGTGTTCGTGACGCGGTGTCCCGAGGACGAGTCTGGCTGCAGCGTTCTGGATGGTTTGGAGTTTGTGTAGAAGCGTTCTGTTGATTCCGGCGTATAGGGCATTGCCGTAGTCCAGTCTGCTGGTTATGAGCGCGTGAGTGACGGTCCTTCTGCAGTCAGGGGGGAACCATTTGAAGGTCTTGCGGAGGATCAGCAGGCAGTTGAAACTGGTGGAAGCGACAGCGTTGATCTGGCGGTTCATGGAGAGGGAGGAGTCGAGGATGATGCCGAGGTTTCATGCGTGATCTGTAGGGGTGGGTGGATTCCCGAGGGCCACCAAGTGTTGTCCCAGGCGGAGGTGCAGGGTCCGAGGATGAGGACCACGGTCTTCTCTGAGTTGAGCTTCAAACAGCTGTCTTTCATCCAGGCTGCCACGTTCTTCATTCCTTCCTGGAAGCAGAGTCTGGTGTCTTCGGGATTCTTCGTGAGTGAGAGGATGAGCTGGGTGTCATCGGCGTAGGATACAATGCCGAGCCCATGCTGTCCGACGATGGCGGCGAGGGGGGCCATGTAGATGTTGTTAGTGTTTCCATAAAAGAGTGAGAATCCCACCTGATTCCAACAAAAACAATCATTTATTTCAGCAATTCTGGACATGGTTGCATTCAAGGCTTTTCCTCTGCAGTAACAAGTCCTGGACATTTGGGCTACGATACTGATGTTTCAAGCTTGCTCCTAGATTCAGGTCAGTGTGGCTCTGAGACTACTTGCCCTCATGCATCCTCCTTGTCAAGTATGCCAGATGGTACCTGCGAGCCCTGTAGTGGGAGTTGACACCATCCAGGTTTCGAAAGGACTAAAGGAAATCAACCGGGGAGACAAGCCTATGAAAATAGAAGATTTTGTTCCATCATAGGTTACATTGTAATCTCCTCGGTAGATTTTTACTTGGTAAGCGATATTGAAATAGGGGGTTTAATGATGAGCAACCATAAGTATCTGCAGATATCTTTAGTCAACTTTGTGAAAACAATGAATTGGCAGAACAGTCATGTAACCTGATATAAGAACAATCAAAAGATTATGTGGCCATCATATGTAAAAAGTCAAACATTTAAATTGATTCAAGATCTTCTGATCTCTTATACGGTGCTGGATCTTCAAACTATAGTGGAGGAACATGGAAAACTGCTAAGCACCATTAGATATACTGCATCTACAACTGTTAATAAAGGAAATAGGCCAAAGTAAAATATTTGTCACAGAAAGAGAAAACCAGAGCTAAGTTGAATAAGAACATAAGGAGACTTTTAAATGTGACCGTGTCAATAGGATACAATTAATAAAACAACACAGAAAGGACTTCAGAAAAGAACCTAGAAAGATCTCTTAGAAGAGGTCAAGCGCTAAAATATTAACATAGGACCCAAAACTATGGGCTCAAACCCTAACTCCAGTATTTCCACAGTAATTAGTGGAAACAAAATCCCAGAGTCTCGGAAAAGGGATCCAATTTACAAAAGGGACCCAATTTACAAAAAAAGGGTTTATGTACACTCCCAAAGAATTATCGCATGATGACATTATTGGATATACCAAGCAAAATATACACTAAACAACTGCTGCAAGTCCTAAAAGAAAGGGTCAAAAAGGAGGAGGTCTTACCAAAGACTTAACTGGATTTTAGAAAAGGCTATTGAACAGTGGACGGTTGCTTTGCATTACAATTATTTGTTGATGAATACACCGTTAAAAGAAAGCAACCTCTTTACGTGGCATACATTGATTTATCAGCGGCGTTTGACATTATAAATCTTTGGGGTAAAATGCTAAAATGGAGAATCTTCCCAGTTTTGCTGAAATTATTAATGGAACTTCATGAAGGGGCCAGGTCAAGAAGTGAACTTGGAAACAATGCATCCCTGACTCGTAAAATTAATACACTGAATGGGTTACAGCAAGGGTGCATTTTAGCGCTGCTCCTTTTTTCCATATAGAGGTGTATAGCAGATGCACCAATCTTTAGGAAAGCACACTTGTTTTCACCAAAACTGGGAGGTGATACCATTTCTTCACTTTTCTATGCTGATGACAATTCTAATTGATCCACAACTGGAAGGTCTACATTGGTCTTCAACCTTTTCTGTAACAAGAGCTGCTAATGTTCAGTGAAAATCATCCCGAGATACCAGTATTGTTAGTGCTGTAATAGTGACCACACCAAACAAGATTACATTAGTGGCCACCATATGCAAGATTACTATAAGTGATCATCTCAATACATCAGACAGGATTGCCAGCAATAATGTAAAAAAGTCTTAATCAGTTCTGAATGCTTCAACATGAGTATTACACAGCCGCGATAGCTGTAATGCCCTTGGCACCAAGGTTAGAATGGTTCTAATAGGTCTGCCCAACCCCACATGTTTTATCAGTCAACCTTCAGCTTTAATTATGTGTTTAAAATTTAGCAATTTCTCAAAACATCAGCTAATGAGTTCTGAAAATACACACTCCCAATTTTGGTACGCATATAGGCTAGGCTGCACACAGGAGAGCTACTCACAGGTCGGTTGAGAGCTCCAAGAGGCTCACGAGCTATTCATTGGAGAAGCCTGGCCTACAGAGACAAATGTTTTTGCAGAATATTGCTCTATTAATGATTTGTTCATAAATGTCCCTAAAACTAAAATTGTTTTTTTTGTTATAAAATCTGTTTATCATTAATTCAATTGTTAACAGTTTCGAACAGTAATCAGACATACAGCATTCCACGTCTATTGCATCACTTATTAGATCTGGCAATAGAAGTCAAATTAAGCCATATTAGCCGTACAATTCAGCAGGTAAAGAAATGCATGAGCCGTACCAAACCTTATGTTTTTGGCTGCCCCTGTCCACAGCCTTGTAAATCAGTTCCTCTAAAAATTATGGTATTTTAAACCAATTATAATCGGAAAACGCCCAAAAGTGGGGGCTCAATGGAGAACAGCTGGAGAATGTGTAAGAGTACCAGTAGTTAGGTCTTCTTTTTATAAATAATCTAACATTTTCAAAATCTCGTATTGATCAACAGGAACTAATAGCAAAAGTGCATGTTTATTAGGTCACACGTCTGTTGACGTACTCGGAGAGAACTACAATTCAAAAATAATTCACCTGTTTTATGGATGTGAGATTGTGCCTGTAAAAAATATAACTCACAGAAACGAACATCTAGAAAAAAATGGCTTGGATTATCAAAGAGGATCAGAAAACAGTGAATTAAAGCTAGAGTTGGGTCTAATGAACATTAGTTACAAGTATTGGCAAAGAGTACTGAATATTGGCTTTGTCTCTCCAATGCAGCGGAAGACTCGCTGGGGAAATTGATCAAGCAACATCTACAGTCAAGCCGGTCCTATGAGAGGAGAAGCTACACAAAATCAAATCATGGACAATCTAGATTTAGTTATAACATCACATTTAGGAGAAAGACCTGTATTAAACAACTGGTCAAAGGAGGATCTATTAAAAACTACTTGGAAGACTGCAGAGAGAGATCTCAATTGTCACACCTATTGGTCGCAAATTATACAGCAGCAATACAACCCCATGAAAAATATATAAAATCCTGTTAAATAAAAAGATGTTAAAGGTAACACTGGGCCAAGTACTGACTTTTTTTAATTGGAGGATGAATAATTATAACCAAGGAATGGAGGACTATGATTCGACTTTCTTGTCCCATCTGCCAATCTAGCACATAAGAAAAAAATAGTTTCTTATTGTTTATAGAAAATTAGAGATCCGTTGTCTACAGGAATTATTGACGGTTGTGATGATATATGAAAATAGAAGACTATATTACCGACTAGGGATATTTTGAGAAAATGTGATGGAAAGAATGGTATAGCTCATATAGAAAAAAATACCCTCAGTAATTAATTTAAATGATCATTGATTTAGTATGTTAACACATTCTGGTTGTTAACCCCGCTAAGGAAATTTTTTATTTAATCAGTGTTGGTTGAAAATTCTTTTAGAATTTGTTATAAAAAGGTAGATTAATTGATAGATAAAACTGATCACCACAATTGGCCCAAGTCGTCATTGAAATATTAGTTTAGTCTCGTGTCTTGATCACTATGCCCACTATTAGTAGTTTCTGCAGCGTCTATTTAATTCCTTACACTTTTTTCCTTCTTTGCTGATATTTGGTTTTATTTGTAGATATCTATTAAGATTTCTCTTTTTTATGGTTCCAGTTGTTAACTGCATTAAAACATTTTTTTAAAGGTTTCCTTTTTTAAAAAAAAGATTTCTCTTCCCCTTATGAAGTTTTTCATTAATGGCATTTGCATATAGATCTTTTCCGTTATAATTAACTGTATTACAAGAATAAGCCACACTTTTCTCATAAACCATTATACCAGAATGTCAAAAACAAGAGAAAGCAAATAATATCTTGGTTTATTTTTAGTGATATGTTATTGAGTAATGATCTTATGAATTGACGTCTTAGTATATATTATTTTTTACAGAGTTTTAGGTGTGTATTTTGGCTTGTTATAATTTTAAAAAGGTAGACTTTTTAATAAATTTCTATTATATTATTTTCTCTGTTTAATGATTTTAAAATGTTTGTTTTGCCTTGTTGGCATAATATCAAACAAATAAAATAAACTTGAAACTTGTATGCCTTTCCACCGCTATCTCTCCTCTCTCGAACTCTAAAGAGGATCAAGACTGATCGGGCCAAAGTCATCCTCAGGGCTCCTGATTAGGCCATGAGAATGCTACACCTGGAACTCTCAAGCATGAGCATCTGTAGTGCAATCAAGGTACTACCTGCGGAGGACCTCCTGTCTCAGCATCAGGGCAGGGTCCATCACCCCAATGTACTTAACCTACACCTTCATGGATGGAGCTTGAGCAGCAGCAACTCACTGCTTTCAACTTGCTGTCTGAAGTGATTGATATCTTCTTTGCCACCAGACATGCCTTCACGAAATCCATTTATGCTAGGTGCTAGGACAAATTTGGAACTTGGTACAGAGCCCAGAATAGTGACCCTTTACAGGAAAATGTGTTGGGACACCCTTTTGTTTCTTTTGTCATTAGCCCAGCAAGGCCTTGCAATGGGCACTGTAAAAGGTTATTTGATGGCCCTTATGGCCTTTCTATGTATATCGGACCAGCCACCCTTGTTTAAACCACTTGTGGTGATGAGGGTTAATAAAAGGTTTGACACACAGTTTCCGACCATACAGTCTGTGATACCACAGAGGGAGCTTGACTTGGCCTAGACATTTCTCAGGACACCTTTAAAGGCCTGTCCATAGGGCACAGTTCAATGCATCTCATGACCTTTTAGACTGTCTTCCTCATTGCGATTATGTCAGCTCGTAACATACTTGCACTACAGGCTCTTTCACTGCACCTGCCCTACACAAACTGGTGCTTAGGATTCGGGTGGAGTCTTTACCAAAAGTTGCAGCTCCTTTCCACATTGGGAAATCACAAGCAATGCCCTGTGCAACCCCCTGACCCCTCAAAAGAGGAGGGGAAAATACATCAGTTGGACCCTAAAAGGAAACATCTCATATCATCTCCTTCACTCAAAACCATTGGGTGGAGTGTGCTGCGTCAATGTATCCAACAGTGCCCTTTTTCTGTTAGAAAGCCTACGTCACCACTTCTATTTGTAATTGTTACTTTGAGTGATGTTGGGACCAAATTTTATCTAATGGACGGCTACAGATGCCTTTTGATTGCTATTCCTGATATTACTCTTGTTTTCAGAAAAAAACACATTTGTTTTACAACTAGTTTTACCTACATAGGATTTTCCAAAGGGCACTTGATCAAATATAAACAGTACACTGACTTACAGGCTGTGATTTGTCTCACTTGAATTTTCTCTCCTGTGGTTGGATGGCAGACCTCTAGGCCTTTGATAATCTTTCCACAATGCATGCAGTTCTGACATCAATATTTGTTTTTTTAGCCGCTGTTACAGTGGGCTTTTAATAGTTCTGTCTTTGTGACAATTTCTTTCAAATTCTTGTACCTAGTCAGCAACCACTGGTTTCGCTGGAAATAGCTTCAATTCATGTTCCTTTTCCGGTACTGTCCAATGTTAAAGAACAATGTTCTTAAATTTGTGACTATTTATTTACAAACGCCTCATTTTCCTCCTAAGATTGTTTTTAAATCTGTAATTCTTCTCCATTTACAGTGTTAATTCATTGTTTGGATTTTAACAATTCCTCTTCCGAAAAGTGTTTTTGTTACTTGCTGAACGAATTCTACAGGCTCTGAAACAATCTGTTTAACTTTTGGGGGTATGTGATGTTCTCCTTCTGGCAGTTACAAGTATTTCTCAACACTGAATCTTGGGGTGTGGCCAAGATGGCCAACATGGTGGTCGCATTTTAACGCTGCCGTCCACTTCTTCCTGGAGAACAACAGGCTTCTGACTGAGGCACCAACACTTTCTGCTCACTGTTTCCCCGGGGGAGCCAGCCGACCTGGTAGGGCCTACAACGTACTCTCACCGCGGCGGATTGTAGGTCGCTGCCCGGCCTGGGGGTTCTCCTTCGTCAGCGATACCCGGTGGTGCCCGTGTGAGTCCCTCCAGTGGAGCTGTCTGCCAGTGTGACTTTTTCCCCCGGGGACCAGAGCTCAGACTCCGTGGCGGAGCTGCTGCGGGAGAAGCTTGGCAGAGGATGTGCTGACGATCGGGGAGGCCTGCCTGTGGCTGAGAGCACGGAGCTGCTGTCGGGAAAGCCAGGCCTTGCGTCTGCCACGGGTCCTAGAGATGAGGCCCCCGCTACGATAACGCTTGGCTGGCACCCTTCGTGTGCACTGCGGGATCTCCTGAGTGAGGCTCTGGGCCCTGAAGCTTGGAGTCTTGTTCGGGAACCACTGTTGGGCCGGGCAATCGGGGCCCGGAGTGGAGCAGAGACCCCAGCCAGCGTTTGGGTTTCTGACTTGACCCTCCGTCTTCGGCTTGGGACACTGTGATGCCGCGCCGCCATTTGCTGCACCAGTGACGCAGAGCCCGCCACACGTGGGCACCCCCCCTTGCAGAGCCACAGCAGGGGCGGATGCCACGATGGCGCTGTGCTTGGACAATTAACCCATCCTTCAGACACGGGCAGAATTGCGGTGGCTGAGTGTTGGAAAGGGCCCTTTTTGCAGGGTTATCCCCAAACTTTTTGCTTCTTCCTCCTACTTTTCCCTGACCTGTTTGTGTTGGGTTTAGGACTCTGGGCACTTTACCACTGATAATCGGTGCTAAAGTGCATATGCTCTCTGTGTAAATTGTGTTATGGATTGGTGTTTCCATGATTGGATATTTGATTTACTGGTTAGTCCCTAGTAAAGTGCACTGAGTGTGCCAGGGCCTGTAAATCAAATGCTACTAGTGGGCCTGCAGCACTGATTGTGCCACCCACGTGAGTAGCCCTGAAAAGGTAACTCAGACCTGCCATTGCAGAGTCTGCGCGTAGTTTGTAACTGCCATGTCGACTTGGCCAGTGCACACACTTGCCAGTCTCTAACCTTCCCTTTTCTTACATGTCAGCCACCCCTACGGTAGGCCCAAGGTACCCCTGTGGGTAGGGTGCAGTGTATGTGAAAGGTAGGACATGCCCTGGTGTGTGTGGTATCTCCCGATAGTGAATTACTGCCAATTTCGCTTTTCACTATTGCAAGGCTACCTGTTCCCCATAGGACAGAATGGGAAGTTTGTTTATAACATCTTGTAAACATAACTGGCCCTGGGAACTAGGTAGGAAAATAAAGTTTAGTATGCCTGAACTCAGAATCTAAAGATGCATCTTTTAGTGAAGGTGATTTTTACATTCTGTGTTTGAAAATACCACTTTTAGAAAGTAGGTATTTTCCTGCGCAGTCATCCTGTGTGCCTCTGTTGGAATGTGGATTGCCTGTCTGGGTTTGGATGACAGAAGGCTGGGGAGCAGGAGTGGCTCCAGATAGTCTAGGTGGGTCAGGAAAGGGCTGAATAGACCTGGGCTGCAACTGGGGAAGGGGGAGGAGATTTCCTTGCACCTCAGAGGGCCTGGTCTGACTCTGACAATGCCGTCTACACCTCCTGCCAGGAAGTCACACCAGAGAAGGCAGAACTGGTTCTGGCTGGGCACAGACACTCTCTGCCTAAAGGATCAAAGGATTTTGGGATATAAATATTGGGGCCCAGACCCCTGAACTTTAGAACTCTTTTGGATCAAGAAGACTGCCAAGAAGAAGAGCCGGAGAAGCTGTGAGGAGGAACTACCACTTTGCTGTGTGCTTTGCTGTGTTGGCCTGCAGTGGCTGCTTCTGTCTTGGGCAGTGAAAGGCCTGGACTGGACTTTCTGCAATCTACTTTTGTGAGTTTCTCCAAGGGCTTGAGGTAGAGCTTGCCCCCTGTTCAAGAAGTCTCAGGAACAGCAAAGACTTCAAGTTCTTCTGCCCTCAGCACTGGGGACTGTGTGTTTTGTGCTGCAACAGAAGAAAAGCAACCCAACGACGTCTACGACGCCGCTGCCGACTCCGTGTCCTGAAGGCAACGCAGAGGGCACCGCCGCACCGCGACCCTGGTCTCACCGACGACGCCTGCTGACGCCACCATCAAGCCGCTGCTCGCACCGCGACCTGTGGGCACCGCACTTCGCACCGCCTCGCTGCACCACGACGCCTTGGCACCGCAGAGGGCACCGCCGCAACGCGACCCTGGTCTAACCGACGACGCCTGCTGACGACGCCAGCGAGCCGCTGCTCGCACCGCGACCTGTGGGCACCGCACTCTGCACCGCCTCGCTTCACGACGACGCCCTGGTATCCCAGACGACGCCCCACGCCGAAATCGACGCCGCTGCTTGCACCGTGGTTCGAGGGCACCGCTCGTAAAGTTACACGACGCACCGCCCTCATCCCGCACCGCAGCCTTGGCCTGCCGGCACCATCGACTCCAGTTCGTCAGCCGACGACAGCGCTTCAGCAACGACGACGCCGTTGCTTGCACCGTGACCTGCCAGCACCGTGACGAGCACCGCCTTCATCTCGCACCGCGACCCTGGTCTCACCGGCGACGCCATCTGACGCCGCCACCGAGCCGCTGCTCGTACCGCGACCCGAGGGCACCGCACCGCTGCACTTCGCACCGCAGCACACGACGCCTGCCGACGCCAGCGCTCCTGACTTCAACAGAGAGGAGATCGATCTGCAACGCGTGTGACTTCGAGGGCCCCGACGACTCCTGCACCGACCTCCGGAACCGACGCCTGCGGACGCCGTGCTTTCGAAAGCTCAACGAGAGGTCGCCGACGCCCTGCATTTCTAAAAGGTACTGTTTGCGGGTCTTTCCGACACCGTAGCTGGCCCGCGACGCCGCGGTCAGCCAGAACTGTTTGGATTTGTTTGCTCACGACGCCGTGATAGCCCCGGACGGTGCTATCGACATCAAGGAACTGTTTTTAAAGCGTATTTTGATAACTGAAGATTTTTAAGTACTGTATTGTGGATTTTTATCGTTTTTGGTCTTGTCTTAAGTATATAAAAATATTGGATATTTTTCTAAACTGGTGTGGTGTCCTTTGGTAGTGCGTACACTGTATTACTGTTGGTTATGTGCAAATGCTTTACACACTGCCTCTAAGATAAGCCTGACTGCTCGTGCCAAGCTACCAAGGGGGTGAGCAGGGGTTATTTTAGGAGTGTAACTCCCTTATCCTGACTAGAGAGGTGGTTTCTGCCTGGCTTTGGCACATGCCCTAGCCTACCAAAAATCCCATTTCTAACACTGAGTGAGTGGAGTGTCTTGGGACTGGCTGCCTCCTCTCTTGTTGCCGGCGCCAAGTGTGCAGCTCTACTTCCTACTGCGAGCATTGTTCTACCTTTTGGTACCCTGCAACGATGGGCAAGGACAGACCCACCTGCTCCGCCTCTACACAGATGAGAATGGACCACTACACTACCAGCTCCTCCAGTGGTCCTCCAGGTTCCTCAGATGGCTATCAGCCCCCACCCTCCTATAATGACCTTACTGTGATACTGCAGGCCATCCAGACTTCGCAAGCTGCAGTGGAAACCAAAATCGGCGAGGTGAGAATGGATGTGGCGCTATTGCGCCAAGATCTTCGCAATGCCACAGCACGACTCACGGAAGCTGAATCTCGGATCTCCTCAATAGAGGATGATATTTCCACTCTCAAGACCCAGGTCTCTACCCTGCTTACTCACATGGGGGAGCTCCACAGACACGCCAAAGATGTGGAAAACTGCTCTTGGCGAAACAATGTCCGCCTTATTGGAGTTCTGGAGCACATCGAAGGGGTTGTACCCCAACGGATGGCAGACTACTTGGAACACTGGATTAAATTATGGATGCCTACCGATCCATCTCTCCTCATGGGTTGCAGCCGAGAAGGCCCAACAAGCCTTAACCCCTAGACTCCCACCAGGAGCTTCGCACCGCACTATAATAGCTCGCATTCTTAATTACCGGGACAAGGATGCGATTCTCAGAGAGGCCCGTCTGCATCCTGACCTCCGTTGTGGACATGCTAAGGTTCTCCTTTTCCTGAATTACACCTGTGAGGTCCAACAACAAAGACGCTCCTATACAGAGGTTACACAAAAACTGAGGGCAATGGGGCTTCAATATCGCCTACTTTTCCCAGGACGGCTAAGTGTCATCCACCTCAATAAATCACATTTCTTTGACACTCCTGACTCTGCTTGGCAATGGCTCACGGAGGATCGCCCAATGCATGGATCTGTTATTTCGCCTTCACACCGCCGAGGGATGGCTGATAATCCGGAGTCATCAGTGTTGCCTAAACCTCGTAGGCAGTGCAATGTATCACAGAGAGGGTGTAAAACTGGACCCCACAAGATTCCCCTGGGAGCAACTGCCGCCACCGTCCCAACCTGCCTCCGAGGCGGAGGGTGCGGGGCTGACAACCAAACGGGATCACTCACAGGCCCAGCTGTTCTCCACGTTGACTCTGATCTGTCCCACAGCCCTGCATTATGACTGGGTGTGAGTTTTATTGGCTGCACAAACTAGTGATTCATATCTTGTCCTATTTGCTTTGCAACCATGCTATTTGACTATTTATCCAATTGCTGCTAAGGTCTTTTATGCTTTCAAAGATTTCTCTTTGAGTATAGGATGGCGGCTACTGTCTTAATGATTTTTCCTACTATGATGGGGTTTCACCCTTGAAGTTCTCATGAAGTTGTGTCTATTGTTTTTTCTAATGTACCTTTTTTTCAGGGCGACAGATGCTTCTACAGTAGAAGTGTGGGGAGGGGTGGGAGTTGGGGGGCTGGGTTTTCTTTGCAAAATGTTTTTACACCTTGACTTTAAGTATGATGTACTTGTTTACCCTTTTCCTTCCTTTTTAGGTTTTGGCACACACTTCTCTCCACTTACGACCACAGTCATGAGCTAGTGATCACTCGTACTACACCACTATTACAGTCTTTATCACCCCACCGGGCACGGCTGGTCTCGCTCCAAAGTTGCCCACCACCCATTACTCACAATAACTTTCAGCTCCATACACATGACATTTCGGGTTTTGTCATGGAATGGTAATGGTCCATTGGACCGAGTGAAGCGAGCAGCAATTTTTACTTTTGCCCACTGTCACCTCCCCAAGGTCTTATTACTTCAAGAAAACCCATCTTCTGGGGGAAACACTGTCCCTTCCTGGCCCTTAAGGGTTACGACAGTCTTTCATGCAGGGTACTCCCAGGGGAGTCAGGGGGTTGCTATCCCTTTACGCCGTTCCTTTCCCCTTGTAGTCTCTCGTGTGACATGCGAGCCATAGGGGAGCTTTGTTGCCTTGGAGGGCACATTGGACGGGCAGGTGGTCTTACCGGTATGTGTCTATGTACTGCCCGCATCCCTGCCCACCTGTCTCAGGGACCTTCCACACCTTCTTTCACATCTTCCATAGGGGCTTACAGTTATAGGGGGCAATTTCATGCGGTGCCTGACCCTGAACTAGATAGTACTGGAACTCCTACTACCTCAAGACATGTCGGAGCTCGCCGTCTCGCTGACTGGACCACCACCCTGGGCCTCTGTGATGCATGGAGATCTTCGCACCCCCGATTTCGGCAAATTACAAATACATCGGCGGCTCACCACACGCACTCACGGATAAACCGTACTTTTCTGCCCGCCCTTGATTGTCAATTATTGACTCGGATTCAAACTTTGCCTTGCGGAATCTCAGACCATTCTCCTTTACTCCATCTCGGGCACCCATCATCAGGATCACACCCCATGTGGCGTCTGAACGCCTGGTACCTTCAAGCTAAGTAGTATTATGTGGGGAGACAAGAACGGGAAACTACTTTATTGGTTGGTTTCCTGTCAATAAGCTAACAGGATTGTCCGTGAGACTATGGATAATACTGGTTGTTCTCGGCAGTCCCTCCCCGAGATAGCTCATACTTTCACCCAATATTATTGAACATTATATTCAAGGCCAACGGACAGGAATGCAGCTGTGCCCGGTTTCTTTCTTGACTCAGTCCGTCTCCCTAGACTGTCTTCCTCTAAGTGCCATCTGCAGGAGGAACACTTTACGATCAAGGAGATTGAGGAGGCAGTGTCTGGTCTGGCACCTGATAAGACTCCATTCCAAGACAGCTTACCTATGGAATATTATGCCACGGTTCAGGAAACTCTTATCCCTTATCTTTTGTCACTATTTATGGAGGTTTGCCACGTGGGTTCCTTTCCACTGGAACTGGATTTGGCCACTATAGTAGTAATACCGAATACACAGGCTCCTTCTACGTCGTGTGTGAATTATCGCCCGATATCACTCCTCAATTGCGAGGTTAAAAATGTTGCTGCGGTGTTGGCCAACAGGCTCAAACAGGTCCGAACTACATTGGTGCAGCCGGACCAGTGTGGCTTTATGCCCTCCTGGAGCACGGGACACTTTCTGTCGGCTTCATGTGGCCCTAGTCCATCGTCATCGATTGCCTCAAAATTTGGCATTGCTCCATTGATTTAGAAAAGACATTCAACACGGTGGACTGGGTCTAACTCCAATTGGTGCTTACGCACGCTGGCTTTGGGGCTCAATTCCGGAACATGGTTCGGGTCCTCTACTCCAACCCTAGTGCTCGGGTCCGAGTCAATAGGGTCCTCTCTGATACTTTTTCTATAAAACGAGGTACTACACAGGGTTGTTTCCTGTCCCCTCTCCTTTTTGCCCTGGCGATAGAGCCTTTGGCCCAACGTATCCGTACAGAACCCCAATACACTGGATGGGTCTGGAGTGCTGGGCATGAGGACCGCATTGCCCTATAAGCCGACGACGTACTGCTATATCTTGCGAACCCGGCTGTGAGTGGGTCCCATTCTCTCCAATTGCTTAAAAGCTTTGAAATGACCTCTGGTCTTTAGATGAACCCTTCTAAATCAGTGCTGGTCCCCCTGGTGCAGTCTAGAGATTGCTTCGATTGGCAGATAAATATTCCTCTTTGCTTGCTTAGCTTTAAATATCTGGGCATATGGGTCGCTCTACACCCAGAACTCACCTGGACCCTTAATCTACAACCTCTAGTCCCGAAACCAAGTCAGATCACGCTAAATGGCGAACTCTCCCCCTTAATGTTATGGGAGCATTGCCCTCTACAAGATGATGATCCTCCTGCGATTCCTTTATATTTTCCAGAATTTGACACTTCACTTGTCCTGGGCGTGGTTCCATGAACTGTACGGTGCCGCGAAAACATTTCTGTGGTGGGGTTCAAGGCCGCGTATGGCTTTTACGCTATGGCAACAGGGCCCCTATGGTGGTGGCCTGGGGATGACCAATCTCTATCTTTACTATTTGTTCTCCCACCTTCTTGTCCTTCATGATTGGTTTAACAGGGTGGTCTGATCCCACCTATCGCCTTAAACTCTCATTGCTGGGTTTCCCCATCTACAGGCCATGCTCTATGGATCCTCGGTTTCTCTCTCTATACCCCGGTAACTAGAGTGGTGTTTCGTGTATGGAGGGCTGCGCTTCGGCACGTACAGTGGGAGACCAGACTTACGCAGCAGAAATCTCTTTGGCACAGCACCAGGTTGAGAGAGGTGGCAGTGCTTAGCGATTTCAGACCCTGGGGCCTTATTGGTATCTCGCGATTGGGACATGCATGGTCAGGGACACATATCCGCTCCTTCCAAGATCTTCAGCAGACATTCTTACGCACACCCAATTTTATAAAAACCTCCAACTCAGACACGCTCGCCACACTCATTTCCTGTCAACCGACATTCTCCCAGAGTTCAACCCTCTGGATGCTAAATTGCTTATGGGAAACCTAGGCCATGGAGGAATCTCCCAGATCTATCACCCCCTCCTCATTAATTCCCCTGGTTCACTAGACCACCTTAGAGCCCGTTGGGAGAACTGGGTGTGCTCTATGGAGGATGAGGACTGGCGGGATGCCCTGAGGCTCTTCGTGAACTTACTGCCTCCTCCGCTTACGGCTTGTCCAAACCTATTATCTTTACTTTGCGTATCTCTCTCCAACTCGCCTGTGTCGAGCAGGCCTGCACCCCATCTCTGCCTGTCCTCGATGTGGAGTTGATCCAGCAGATTTTTATCACATGGTGTGGACATGTGCAGTGGTGTATCATTATTGGACTAGGGTGACCAGAGACTTGTCGGATGTCTTGGGGTGGGCCGTTACTCTTTCCCCCATATTGATTCTCCTTGAGGTGTTTGAGGGCTCTGGAGGCACGAGGGCCAAAAGGGCGTTCATGAGCACGGCTCTCCTGGTGGCAAAGTGAGACATCAATGTACGATGGATGTCTCCTAATTCCCCAACCCTGTCGGGGTGGAGACAGGGTGTGGATTGGTGTGCGCAACAGGAATGTGTGGTCTTTGAGGCCCGTGGCTGTCCCAGAAAGCATGGGCAGGTGTGGGGAAAATGGTTGTGTCATGTGATATGCGGCTTGGGTGTTCCTACCTTGTGTAGACTGAGTACTCCATTCTGTAAAGTATTACATGAGTGCCATGTGTTCATCTCCACCATCCTTGATGGCTTCAAACTCAATAAAGTTTTTTTTTTTTTTAAACAAATGAATATTTCATTGTCAAATACTTCAGATCCACTGAAGTTAAAATTTCAAATGGAACACTTTCCAGGACCTTTCGCACTAGGAAAAGACCCCAAAGAGGAACAGAAGGTCTATTTGAACATCTAGAAATGTAAAAACTCCTTAGTAAACTCATTACTAAATAATCATGTTTCCCTAATCCTTCCCAAGGCTCTCTTATGGATTTGATGGCAGAACACTGTGCTTTTAACATAGATGCTGCCAAGTTCTTTTGAAACCCATAGAGTACAGAAATAGCATAGACAAAAAGGAGAAAGGTAAACAAAGTTATACTAGTGCCACTAGTGCTGTAACACTCTCCAATGCTTAGAGTCAGATTTTAGAGTTGCTGGACTTCTAGATGCCTGTAAAATCAGAGCTAAATGCCCAGGGATTCCTCTGTTTTTCATCCCAATGTCTCAACTTCCAGATCGACAAAGAAAGCTTTGACTGAGGAAGACACCCAGGTGTATACAAAGGACAGGCTGAAAGTGGAATTCTCCAATGTGGTGCTATCATCACTGATTTCAGAATGGAAAACTAGGAGCGCTGAGACCAGAACAGAAGAACTGTTATTACCTCTGCTGACTCTACCTGAATTTTGAGAAGTACCTTAAGGATACGAGGAAAAGGTAAAAATGCATAGAGGAGTTAATGAGGGCAAGGTAGAGATAAAGCGCCCACTCCCAATTTTCCAGGTGCAAGAAAGTGTAAGAAGAATCTCAGCAGCAGAGTGTCTTCTTGGGAGGTAAACAGGCTTAGGAATGGTTTCCCAAACCTTCCCCATATTAAAGACAACACTTGTACTCTGGGATAGATTTTGTGATGAAAGGAACACCCCGTCGAGATGATCTACTGTTACATTCTCTTTCCCCTTGATATAGATTTAGCTTTTAGAGATAGCACATGATTTTCCGCCCAACATACTACTTTGAGCAACCAGATTGAGAGGACCAGATCTCATTCTCCTCAGTATGTTTAATTAAAAGATACGGCCACTGTATTGTCTATCTTGATGAAAACATGACGAGAGCAGATGATTTCCCAACAATTTTTCAAAGGTCTGTATATTTCCCTCCAATTTGAAGCTATCAGACTCTCTAGGAGCAACCATTTGCCCAGAGTCATCTTGGAGACACAGGTTTCTTCCCAACCCTCTCTGTTGGCATCAGCTCATATTACCATCCAAGGGGATGGATGTAAAAAAAAAAAAAAAACTCTTCTTGAGAGATTGTGGATTTACCCCCATTCAACTGATGTTCTATGTGAAGAGTTGTTGGAATTTTCTGGACCCAATCAAAGTAACTTTCCAGTATTTCAGAAGGTGAATCAGAAGAGGTCCTAGGTTAAGTCTGATGCAAGGTGCCAGGAACACACATGAAGCCATACACCCCTGTCTCTTTAACCAAAGACCTGCTGGGGCTTCCTTTACTGAAAACTAAAGTATCAGAACAGCTCTGTCTTTGTGCGCTTTCCTCTGGAAGGAAAACCATTCCCAATATGGTTTTTAACAGTGCCCCAATGAAGTTTCTATCCTGTTGAGGTTCCAGATTACATTTCTTGTAGTTTATTAGCAACTAGTGTTGCTCTAGAAAAGTCCTCATCGCTCTCCAACTCACCAGCATTTTCTTTTTAGAAGCTTGAAGTAGCCAATCTTCTAGATATGGGTAGCTATTCCAGTCATGAAGATGAAGACTTGCTACAAGCAGCCAATCTTTTAGGTATGGATAGCTATTCCAGTCATGAAGATGAAGACATGCTACTAAAGATGCCATCATATTGGTGAACACTCTGGGTGCTGATCATATTCCAAGAGGCAGAACGTGAAACTGAATGATTCTTCAATACTGCAAATCTCAGATATTTCTAAAGTGGCCTCCATATGAATATATACAATAAGCATCTATCAAGTTTACCATTATCAGGAAGGCATTTTACAGTATTAGAGGGATGATTTTCTGTAGCGTTAACATTTTGAATGGAACTTTCTTGATCCAGACGTTCAACCTGCATACATTGAGGACTATACTGTACTCTTGTGAAGGTTTTGGTAAAAGACTCAGAGTAGACATTTTCCCCTTTAGTGTTTTGGTACTAGTGAGATTGCCCGTTTCAGAATTAACTTTCTAATAGGACCTGATTACTTTCTTTTTGGTTCTGTTTCTATGGTAAAGCGTAATTATGGTCCCACAGTCTGGGGTAAAAGAGAAAATCTATCCGACAACCTTCCTTCACCACTTGCATCACCCAGGAATCAAAGTAGATCTTTCCTGTGCCTCACGGTAACACACTATCCTCCCTCTGACTGGCCGCTATTAGCCATTTTTTTTTTATAGAGAGAAGTGCTGTCTCTTGGATGAAGATGAACTCCTATTCTTCTATTCTGTCTTATTTCTATGTTTTTTTTTCCTTTGGGTTTCCTTGAAAAGGACTGTTGTTGCTAAGTTGATCTTGATGGGTGATGGAATGATAATTTATAATAAGAGAAAGATGAGGCACCATAGGAAGACTGACGAACGGAGAAGGAGTGCTTCTTTTCCTGAAAAAAACGTATGCAGTTCCTCTTCAAGTTCTGTCCCAAAAGGTTTAACAACTCCAGGGGCCATTCTTAAGACAGCCGTTTTCTGAGCAGAATCAGTAAGCCATTGTTGAAAGTACATATTCCTCTTTCCTTGCTTCTATAGTTGCTCCCTCAGCTAGGGCAGCAGCTCAGACTACGTCAAATGAAATGTCTGAAAAATATTCAATCTGCTTCTTAAAGGCTTCCAGTAGACCAGAACATTCCACACACTGCTGAATAGCTGTATAAAGGACTTTGAAGTCAGATATTAGAGACTGGATATATATGAGCCATAAACCCCAGCATGAATCCCTAGGCAAGGTCCCAAATAAGATTCTTAAGTACTGAATCAATCTGTTTATTGATTTGGTCCCTACGAATAATCTCCTCAGTTATAGATGTGCATCCCACCAAACTGGCTACAAGGGAATCCACTGCTACAGAGTCTAGCAATGTTTTCCCATTTGTTCTAGAGGGTATAATTTAGTCATAAACCTAGGAATGGATATTTTATCCGGGCCATTCCATTATGTGAACACTACATTAGATACACAATCATGGATGATATGGCTAATGCAGGAGCCTTCTGAAATTGCCTTAGTACGGGATCTGCTGAAGCACTGGGAATATCTTCCACAGGAAACCCCATGTTGATTTTTCCCAAATTTTCTGGTGACAGTTCTTTCCCAATCTGTTTCCCTTTCTGGTCTGGGGGAATAGTTTATCATCACCACTTCCTCGCACTGGACCCGGAGGAAGTAAAGGCATGCCCAAGATATGATTTAGTGCCTTCACAGTGTTCAACACAATTCTCTCAATAGATTTTTCAAGAGAAGAATCCAACTTTGCACGCCTGTCTCCTTTAGAGAGAGAGAGAGATAAGTGACATTAAGAGGAAGAAGCGGAATATATAAATAAATCTTGCTTGTTACGTTTATTATCTTAAACAACCCTTTATGTTCAGGTCCAAAAGCAATTGAATGTGGTTTTGCAAACCAATACTTACCATAGCACAATGTATTTTAAAGAAAAAGATGCACACTATCTGAAAATGAAAGTCCACACATGTGCAGTACTCCTTACCGACCATGCAAGCGCCTACAAGACACTCCCTAATGGAGAGAGCTAGCCCTGCTCATGAATAGCAGCGGTCTGCAAAAATCAAGAGGCCTAACTCTCCTGCTTCTCATTAGGCACCCACATTGGTCCCGCGACGACAGTACTTCTGCGCTGGTCCTCCCAAGAGGATTCACCTTCCATTCACCATCAGAAAATGTTGAAAGAGTGTTGCACTACCCCATTCACACTTGTGCCCCTCAAAGAATGACCCTGGAGAGTGAATAGAATAACCCAAGCAAGGCACGGATCACTTTCCTCCCTCCCTGTCTCAGTCATGAGGCAGGAAAAAGATAAAGGAAATTGCATAGGGGAAGCTAGCCTTATTGCGCCCAGGAATGGGTGGAACTGAGCTTACTTCCTGTTGGATGAATGTAGGCATAATGGATCACACACAGAATTGTAAGGGGTGTGTAGGTGGAAGGGCTTTCTCAATAGGGATAAACATTTTCCCTGT
This sequence comes from Calotriton arnoldi, assembly GCA_963921515.1. Taxonomy (NCBI): domain Eukaryota; kingdom Metazoa; phylum Chordata; class Amphibia; order Caudata; family Salamandridae; genus Calotriton; species Calotriton arnoldi. The sequence goes on from CAWUFW010005817.1 coordinate 1,038,464, forward strand.
GGAGATTTTTTTGTAAAAAGTGCTTTTACACAAGGGAATCCTAGATTAGAGAGGCAATAAGATCCTACAAAGAAATTCACATAACCTCATTTAGGTTATGCTTGGGAACCTGCACCTAACAGGTTTCGAAGCATACTCGAGCTTACGTTTGACAATTAGAAAAAGTAGGGAAAATAAGTTGAGAAAGATCTCTGCACATATTTTTCCTACTTATTTGTGAAATGGTAACATAGGGTTGAAAGTAGAGCTTTAAGTGAGGGTCTCTGAAAGGAGTGGGTCTATGTAATTGAAGGCATGGTTTGAACACGACCTAAATTTCTGTAAGTTCCATAGTGCGACATTGGACCGGTATTCTGGTTCTTTTCTGAGCTTTCTGGTATTGCATCCAGATATATAACACAACAACTAACAAGCACTTAAAACCAACCAGTAGTATTGGCTTTGTCAATGGTTGTTAGCTATTTAAGATAAATGAGTAACAAGGATTTTTTTTAAATAATATTGAAAATGTTTCAATTCTTAAATTGAGACAATTAAAAACATTAATGAGACCTGTGGAAGGGGTAGTGGTCTTCAGAACATCTCAGTCACCCACATTTTGTTCACTCTACGTTAGTCGTGCAAGTTTTTTTTCTCTCCACATCCTGTCCATCTGCATATTTTACACCTCACCTCTTTCCTCATCAGCACCACCTTTTCAATCTCCCCTGAATGCACATTCTTGCACCTCCTTCGCTACTCTATTCCCCCAGATATGCCAAATTTTAAAACAAGCGCTTCTAACGCTAAATCTGGAGGAAGCCTGGCAAACACCCATGTCATACCCTGTTTTTAAAAAATTTACAAACAAATCGATTAAAAAAATATTGTTTCAAACCAATAAAACCTTATTTGCCGGTAAAAGTCATGCATGGTCGGTGATGCCATCCTATAAGCATATGAAACCTCAACCCTATCTGCAAGAATGCTTCAGAGACCACTATAAGCGGAAATTGACCTTACTGAGATTGGGTTCTTTTTCAAATAAAGATCTCATTCCAAAATGGCTACAGACCTGGCCATCATTGGACTGCCGCCTCTGTGGTAACGGAGCAGAGTCACTACTACATCTATTATGCATCTGTCCGGCATTACATAACCTAAGGACGTCACTTCTAAGGCCAATCCTAAGAGAAACTCAAATCCGGACTTGCAGAGCGGCCGTCATAAAATGCCTCAGCGGTTCTTCAGTTCAACTGTCTTGCAACACCGTCAAATTTTTGTCATTAGTAGCACAAGAACTAGAAAAGAAAGAAACAGCACAAAACCTTGGAAAGAATGAAACACCAAAATAAGAATTTGGCAGAAGGGTATAAAGTAGCCGGCCTAAGCCTTTTTCAGACCTTTTTCTGTACTCCCTTTCTTTCAAAGCTCCTTTCTATGACAAGCCCTAGGCACAAACACGATCATACTAGTAAATGTTCCGGGATAGGAAACTATAGTGACTTAAGAAACTGGATAGAAAATTATGCATAGCAGCTTTGAACTTTGCTCCCTCCCCATTTTCCGTTGGCATTAGCACTTTAATTACAACAGAAAGCATGGATATGTTTACATTGCTGTTACAATAATCCGCTGTTCTTTGGTTCCGTATCACATGAGGGTTACGACAACTAAAAATGTTTTAATGCAATTTTTATTCTGTATCTGAATTATGAAGTTTTCATCATGGTGGTATGTTCCACTCTTTTTGTGATTTTAACAGATCAAATAAAAGTATTTTTATATATTATTCCCCCAGACAACACACTGACTCACTTGTAAGCACTGCATTTTCTTTTACTTTCGCCTTGTCAATGTTTTCACAACGGTGCAGCCGCTTCACATACATTTGCAGAATACCTGACCATTGCTCTGTATGCTATGGCAAGGCCAAGGCCTGCATAACAATGTATTCTGAACACCTCTGACACGCTCACAGGCACTGTGAGAAACTCGCTCTGCCTTCAGCCACAACTCCAGACCTCTCAATCGAGGGCCCTTATAAACACCTGAAGGCAACTCAGTTCAAAGCATGAACTACATATGTAATATGCTACACGAGAAAAAACATCATCCTGGAAATGTGTGAGATAGAACGTACGAACGGCCAGAACGTAGAACATGGACTGTGTGGGAGTTCTAAAGGTGGCGATTGGGAGAGATAAGTTGCTGGCGAGTGTTATATGCCACACGCTGGCGCCGCTCCTTACGAGGAACTTGTAACTAATACATATATTACAATCTTCTTAAAGTGTGACGACCCTCTGCTTCCAATAAAATACTTAATCTTAATCATGTGAAATATAAACCGGAACTACATCATGACATGAATTACATTAACGTTTTTACGTTCATTGTTGAGAAATCGATCAGTGTTTTCGGCATTAGAGTTAAGGACATTAATTTAGGGCCAGATAGGGTCCCTTTTCAATGTCTGTTTCTAATTACGACCGTTTGTGAGAACCGGCCCATTTAAAGCCCTGGTTGCAAGATCATTTCACGTCACCATGGCTTGATTTTGCCAGTCCAAAGCATTCCTAGCTAGATCACTGTGCTCGGATATGTCAAGTTGATTTAATTGAACTGAACAAGTACTACAATTCCCACAATGGGGTGATCTTTTGCAAGAAAACCATTTACTGGAAAAGTGCGTTATTGAGTCGTCTGCTAAGTGCTAACTATTCTCGCTCCTACTCTACCAAGGAACATGGAATCAGACGCTATACCCAAGGAAAATTTGATCAGCCGGGGCAGGTTTGCATTAAGGCGATGCTGACGACTTCCACTCAGAGAAAACTTAGTAAGTAGAATCACAACGCTAGGGCAAGAAGTAGTTGTGATAACGAATATAATTACAAAGCACAGTGCTCGGCAATACAATGCTTTACCTTCCTGTAATATCCAGTTAAGAGATGGAATTAGTTTAAGGAGTCTGTTAATTTATTTTACCACCACAAGCCGGCCAGTCCGCTCCTTACCTGACAGCTACTTCCCTTTTCCGGGTTGCAAAAGTTAACCGGCGCAAGCCCCGGCAGATAGAAGCAGAGACCGGGATGTCCCGCCAGTAGAAGCAGGAAGAATGAAAGGCAAAGGCAGTTGATGGTTGCCATGTTCCCCGCGAGTCTCGCTCACTAAGTCGATGTTTCTTCCGAGGAGGCTCTGCTGACGCTGAAGCCTGCGGTCGAGTCGCTTCCGGGTTTAGTTAGCAACAACTATCGCGCACGCGTATTAGCATCGAGCGAGCTTCTCAGGTGTCCCTAGGTAAGTAACATCAGAAACTAAAGTCGTGAAGCCTGCGACAGACGGTTTTAGGAGAGGAAGAAGACGAGTTCTGTAGAGGGCACAGAAGACAGCTGCCAAGCAGAGTGAGCAGGCGTAAGCTGTCCTGTCAATTGAACGTAGGCTTAAACCGAGGCCAGTTTACCGACACCTTTCAACAATTTGAGCAGGTACACCCCCTGTTGTAATGCTGGCCTCTCATGCGCACACAGCCCCAGCAGCCGTCACTGAAATAAATGCTCACACACGGGATCATTAGTGCAGTCAAAAACCACGAGGCAAAAACCCCCGGGTCACTTTATTCACTCCGGTCGTGACGTCACCGCAGCAACCATCACACCGCACTGACGGGGTACATAAGTAATAACCACCTCTGCATACTGAAGAGAAGACAACAAGGTAGGTTCACCAACATCTTTAGGCAGCAACTGCCGCTATACCCACACTCCACGTTCCAAGAAGGAACCCCCACGAGCTCCCACCCACAACACATTCTAGATCACAACAAAATGGAAACAATGAAAGACGATAATAAAAATAGTGAAGGCAATTAAAATGTACAAAATTGGCAAGACAAAGTATGTACAGAAATAGCAATAACATAGGCACAACTAATGGAATAAAAATGTGAGACCCATGAATGGACAGAGTCTACAGCATGACATAATCTTGGAACTTAGAGGGGAAAATCCTCACCCTAGAGGAAACACTCCTCCCTGGGGCACAACCAGATTGAAACACCCAACCTCCCATAAGCACCACCAGGCTCGGTTACAGGCGATGAATGAACATCTATTCTCGCGTTGACGTAGCCAGCCTTGGATTCAGGCACCACAGAAATCCCATACTTGTTCCATGTTTTGCCGTTTTCCAACACCACAACATGATCCTTCACCTCACACACTCTCATTGGTGCCGAAAAGCGTGACTCACCTTTGCGGATAAAACCTGGCTTCTTGACTCTTACTCAATCACCGACATTGACAGAAAGGGTTCCAGCATTGCCAGACCTAGTACCATACTTGGCTTGAACAGCAGTTCTGACATCCACCACATCCATCAACCTCTCCTTAACACCTTTCCTGGACATCCAATCCTTATTCAACTTGGAGCCCGCAACTCTACCCCTGAGCAAGGTGAATGGGGCCATGCCAGTGCTAATATGAGGGGTAGTTCTCACCGCCCACAACATGTTGGTTATGGCGTGCCGCCAATCCAAACCATTAACCAAAGCCAGTTGCAAATGTTCTTTAATGACCCGGTTGAAGCTTTCCACTAAACCATTGCTGCGGGGATGATAAAGAGAAGTGAGAATATGTTTAACACCAATGTCCTTGAGAAAGTCTTGCATTTCTCAGGAAACCAATTGAGTACCATTGTCCGACACCAGTTCTTCTGGAAAACCCTTCTTGAGAAATACATCTTAAAAAAAAATTGATGATAGACGAGGAATTAACATTATCCACAAACCTGACCTCAGGCCACTTTGACATGTAGTCAATAAGAACCAAAGCATACTTGGGTGGACTTCCAATCAGCCCAAAAGGACCGGCAACATCAAAAGCAAGCTTGCACCAAGGTGAGTTTTCACCACGACAGGATCAACCGAGGAAGGATGAGTCACTTGTGACTTGTCGCTCACAACACAAATGCAACAATCACGAACATAGTGTTCAACATCCCTGTCCAACTCGGGCCACCACAAATCCTCCCTGACCCTGCGTTTCATGGCACGAATTCCCAGATGACCTTCGTGGGCTAAGTCTAAAATCCTCTAACACATACATACAGGAACCACCAATAAACCACCTCTCCTTAGCACACCACCAACCACAGATAGCTCCTCACCGACCCTTTTGTAAGGAATCAACTCAGACGGACAGTCCTTGTTGTTGGGCCACACCCCCCATAAGTCAATAACCATTCTGATCTCTACATCACTTGACATGGCTTGCAACCATTCTTGCTCAGAAAGTGCACCTCCCACTGTGTTCTCCAGGGAACACACTGCACAAACCATTTCCAAGTCATCAGACGACCCCACACATTCACTTCCCGAAAGGGGTAACCTGATTTTTGGCACCAGCTGCATACTCCAGGCGGTAATGAAATTCCTGCATTCTGTACTGCCTCTTCGCAATGCGTGAAGTAGCCCTCCCACCTCCTTTAGTAGTGAAAAGATCAATCAAGGTTTTGTGATCAGTCCTTAAAATAAATTCATTGCCCCACTAAAAATTCTTGAAGTGTTGAACACCCCACCACAAGGCTAAAGCTTCCTTCTCAATGGTGGAATAGGTGCTTTCTGCGCCCTTTAATGTTCTTGAAGTGAAAGCAATCGTTTCCTCACAACCGTCACCTCTTTTTTGCATAAGAACAGCACCTAAACCCACATTGCTTGCATCCGTGGATACAATGCACTGATCGTTGATATTAAATAATTTGAAAGGACGAGCATGGACAATTTCTTGCTTCATCAAATCGAAATTGTTGCTGCAATCATCATCCCACACATACTTGACATTCTTCTTCAAAAGATTCTGCATAGACGCTGTTTTGGTAGAAAAGTTGCTCACAAATTTGGCGTAGTATTCTACCAACCCCAAAAAGGAGCAGAGCTGGTCTTTGTTCACAGGTGTGGGTGCATTTTGGATAGCCCCAATAATTTTTAGTTTAGGTTCAACACCCATGTCGGAGATATGGTGACCAAGATATTCCACGCCCTCCTGAAGACACCTGCACTTGTCCTTTCTTAATGTTAGGCCACTAGGTTTAACAGTGTTTGAAACACGCCTAACCCTGTCATCATGTTCCAACTCTGTTTTACCATAAATCAGAATGTCGTCTTGGAAAAACACGACTCCTACAGTGTCCTTGAACAAATTGTTCATCAAACGCTGAAACACCTCAGAAGCCGAGGCGAGACCAAACAGCATTCGTTTGTAGCGATAGGCTCCCTCGGGTGTAACAAATGACGTGAGGTGCCTTGACTCTTTACATAGCTCGATTTAATGGTAAGCTGAGGAAATGTCTAGGGAAGTGAAAAACGTGGCACCCTCCAAAGTAGCCAACATCTCGTTGATGTTTGGTAGAGGTTGGCGATCAATCCAGATGTTGGAATTGAGATCTCTCAAGTCCACACACATCCTCAGGGATTTGTCGGACTTGCGTGCTAAAACAATGGGGGCCAACCATTCAGAACCCTCAATGGGTTCAATTACCCCCATAGCACAAAACCGTTCTAGTTCACATTTAAGTTCCTTCCGGAGACTTAAGGGTACTTTATGCACTTTGTGAGACACAGGTCTAGCACCATCCTTGAGCACAATGCGATGCTGAAATCCCTTTAATTTTCCAAGATCCCCATTGAACACCTCAGAAAATTTTTGTATCCACTTGTTGCTTGACACCTGGGCAACCACACACACACTGGTTGAACTAGTTAGAGGCAAGCTATAGAATTGATTAACTGCACTCCTGGACACCACCATGTCAGGATGATTGGGGTCCAGTATGATTCCAAGGGCTCCCTGCTCATCCTACTCCAACAAATTTGCGCCATCCTTCACGACATACATTGTTCCAGTAGCCAAATCCTCACCAAAAGCAAGGTCAGCCATAAACTTCCCTAGAACTTCTACTCTTTTACCACCATAAGCGAAGATTCTGATGTTGGATTGCTGCATTTGGACGCTGTCCAACTCCTCAAAATCCTTCGCATTGATGAGTGTGAAAGGGGAACCAGAATCAGCTAAAAAAAACTATACACTTCCCATTGACATTAACCTTACATGCGGGAGATTTCCTCTTGTGGGACCCTGCCATGGAAGATATTTCAACAATGCCTTCACCTTGTGAAGACAAAGATGATAACATCAATAACTCATAACTCTCATCATCAGAATCGGCCATATCTTCTGCAATGGTTTTTACCATCTGTGCAGGACCTTTCTTCAAGGTAGCAGCTTTACACATTTGAGCAAAATGACCCTTTTTGCCACATTTGAAACACGTTTGGTTTAAAGCAAAACAAAACTTGGCATTCTCCAAATGTGATTTGCTTCCACAATGGAAACATACAACTTCTCCTCGCTCAATTTTGGTTTTGGGATGTGTGATAGGACACACAGAACTGGTGTTGGGCCCCTTCAAAGGTTTGAAATTGGGTTTGGCACTCAACAATTTAACCTCCCTGTTGAAGTGGTACTACACATTTCTTTCCCACAAAACCGAGAGTGTTCAATACTTCTAGCTAAGGAAAGGGCAGTCTCTAGATCGGGATCATCAGAAGACAATAGTTTCTCTTGAATTTTCCTGTTACACGTTCTTTCAATTAATTGATCCTGGATAATTTCATCCCTAAACTCCCTGTAGTTGCAGGTGACTGCTAGAGTTCTAAGAGCGGCCACAAAGTCATCAATGGACTCGCCGGGGATCTGAGCCCGTTGTAAAAACTTGTGACGCTCGAGTATGACATTCCTTTTGGGATTGAATCTTTTATCCAATGTTTTGACGATGGAAGCATAGTCATCAACTGTTAGTGAGTCCCCTTCATCACCACCACTCACGTGGGTGCTTACCAATTCCAAAGGTAACGTTTTCAATATGTTTCTGACCTCAGAACCTAAGTTATAAATCAACAAAGCTTTTTTCTTCTTGGAAGTAAAAGTATCTCCATCAAGAGCCTCCAGGTAGGCATCAAAAGTGTCTTTCAATTGCTGCCACTGCAATGGTGGAGTACCAGCTATTTGCAAAAATGTGGAGGTGCCAAAACACGATCCATGGCCGGGCGTGGGTGAGTTGCTGCCCAAAACACAACGCTAGGTATGGCTTAACCAGCACAAATTTAACAATTCAGCATAAATGACAAATTAACAACACTGTATATAAATGACCAATTAGCTTATAAGGGTGCTGTATCAGTTGTGAACACATTATGCCCAAATGTGCACATGCTGAAAGTAAGAAAGGGTAAATGTTCGTCCCTGAAAAGAATAAGGTACTTCATACAGTTAATATAAGAAAAAAGGTGTGTGCATCACCAGATGCACTGATGCGTAGGTACACTGCTTGTTAACAATGACTGTCAGATAGCATGCAGGATTAAAGAAGAAAAAAATTACCAGTTAGGTGTGCGCATCACAGAGTGCGCAAATACAATAGTGATGAGGCCCAACTTCAAATGCTGCACTTGTGGTGTGCGCATCACCGAATGCGCAACGTTGGCCAGACTGGATTGAAAATGAGATAATGTGGTCTGCGCATCACCGAGCGCGCAACGTAGGACAGGAATCGGCCTTCGACTCCTTGAGGCCCAATCCAAGATGGCCGTCGGTGTGTCAGACGCCTGACGTGTAGGCGTGCGTCTGACGTTGACGCGGGCTGCACAGGTTGAGGAATTCGTCACACGACTTGTGACGATAGCGGTCCGTGTCTAGGCAATGATCAGTGCCTGCACCCGCCACCGCAAATCCTCGAGACAGCAACAGCCACAGAGGTACCGCTCACGCGTGCGGGCCACACAAAACTGACCGAGACCCCCAACAGCGATCGGGGTCCAAGAGAGACACGGTGCTCCGCGCCCACATGCCGACAACGATGCTCCGCGAACCACGCAGGAGAAAATCGTCCAAACAGCATGAAAACTCCAGAAGTAAGGCAGCCAGGAAAGGTTGGCGTGGCGCGGCTCCGGACACTCCACAGAAGGGGCAATGAAGTAGCAGACAACTCGTCGACAGTGAAGAGAAGACAACAAGGTAGGTTCACCAACGTCTTTATTTCCATCTGGTATCCTTCAACCCCCGGCAGCAACTGCCGCTAGACCCACACTCCACGTTCCAAGAAGGAACCCCCACGAACCCACGAGCTCCCACCCACAACACAATCTAGATCCCAACAAGTACACACAAAGTGGGATGGCTCAGCCCAAAACATAACATTCCTCCTTTAGCCAGACATCAAAAACACAGTATACAAATAGCTCCCACACGGGAGCGCCACAACATATGGCATCAAGTAGCTGAGCTTGAACGAATTCAGGAACAATGAAAACAAAATGAGGGGGGAAAAAAAAGCGACAGAGAGACAAGTGAAACAGTAATACACGCTTACGAACTGGCTGATTATTCCACTACAAAGTCTCTCAGACTTGATGACCTCTCGGACACAGTCTGAGGTGGTATCTCCCCCTCCTATGCCATTTGGGAGTTTCACTCCCTCTTCCCAGGGCTCCTGGCTCCACACGAACCTCAGGACCTGCAGAATGTTCACATTGTCCTCTTCTGAATCATCGTTGAGACCGGACCGGATCCCTGGCTGTTGGTGCCATCAGTGGCTGGCAGCGGCACCGGCGGGGGAAACAAAACTGGGCTCCTAAGACTCCCAGACGATGAGCGACCCTCGTCGCATTCCCTACTTCCATTTTAGGCAACGGCAGGTGATCACCCTGCTGGCCGGCGGGTTGTTTGTAGAGCTTGAAAAATGATACGTTTCTCATGACCTTTTCGCCTTGCCTCTGGGCAGTCTCCATAGTCCAGTTTACAGAGGTCACTGTCCATGGGTCAACCGCAAGGGGTAGCGAGAATTTACTCTGTGGATGTCGGTTTTCGACTAGCACTTGATCACCCACCCAAAGATTTAGCTTCCTGGCATGCCTTGCTCGGGAGACTTGATCATTCTGTACCTGTCGCAGATGTAATGCCTCAGCTACTTGATCATCCAGCGTTGAAGGCTCCACCACCTTTGGAATGGTATCACCCACGGTTCGATTCATGCAGCGAGCGCTCAGGCTCACCTTGGTCATGGCATGTGGCATGAGTAGGTACTCCCTCAGAAAACATCCTTCTGGGGACACAGTTCCAGCCGAACATTGTGTAATGACGCCAATGTTAGTCTTGCTTGCTATGTGCGATGAGAGATTTTCTGAGTTAATGTGTGCCAGTTTCCAGACGTTACAGCTAAGATGGTGTAGTGGGCTGGCTAACTGGAGGAATTCATCACTGGCTGTAGCCTGAAAGATATCTTCTAGTGAGATGGGCAAAGGTCTGGACCGTCCCACTATCAGCCGTACATAATCCTCTATTTCTTCAGCATCAGACTCCTCTTCCTCGGTGGCTGGCCTGGCATGTCTGGACAAATAGTCTGCCGGATTCTAGGCACCAGGTTGATAATACCACAAGAAATGGTAGGCCTGCAATTGGAGGATCCATTTCTCAGTCCTTGGAGGATGCTTGGAGGAGGATCCTGTGAAGAGCAGAACCAGTGGTTTGTGGTCCGTGGGAACAGTGAACGGTTGACCGTAGAGGTAGAGGTGGAAATGGCAACATCCCCAGTGTACCGCAATGGCCTCCTTTTCAATGTGGGTATAACGCTGTTCGGTCTCCCTCAAAGCACGACTGGCATTTGCTACTGGAGCTCACTCACCATTGGTTTGTTTCTGCGACAGTACAGCCACTAGCCCAACAGGGCTTGCATCAACAGACAACTCTGACTCACGGCTGGGGTCAAAATATGCCAACGTGGTATCTGCTGACAAAGCTTTCTTGGTCACCTGAAATGCTTCTTCTTGGGTGGGTCCCCAGCTCCATCCGGTATTGGCTTTGGTCAGTTCCCTCAGGGGGCTGGTGAGGGCAGTTAGGTTTTGGATGAACCGCCTACAATATGTAACCATCCCTAAGAAACTGCGTACACCAGTGACACTGGTGGGTCCTGGAGCTGTTTGGATGTTGTGAACTTTCGCAGGATCCGGCATGACCCCTTCCCCTCCGATACGGTACCCAAAGAATGACACTTCCTTCTGAGGGAAGGCACATTCCTCTTGATGAAGCGTGAGACCACTGTCCTTTAGTCGCTGAAATGTTGCTTTCAGACGGTCCAGGCGTTCTTCCAATGTAGGGGCGTGTACCAAAATGTCATCACAGACATTGATGACACCGGTGAGGCCTGCCAATACTCCTCTAATGGTGTCTTGGAAGACCTCAGCTGCACTAGATACTCCAAAACTGTGGCACTTATATCTACGCAGACCCACATGGGTAGAGAAGATGGGGATTGCTCTTGATTCCGGTGCGAGCAGTATCTGATGATAACCTGCCCGGAGATCCATCTTGGAAAACCACATCGAGCCACTGACTTCGGCCACAATGTCATCAACTGTGGGCGTCAGGTGCCGCTCACGTTGGATGGCCAGATTGGGTAGGCGCATGTCGACACATATTCTGACCTTTCCCGGGTGCTTGGGTTTTCGTGCGACTACAATTAGGGATACCCAGGGTGTAGGGCCATCAACCTCCTTGATAATGTCCACCTATTCTAGCTTCTGTAATTCTGCCTCCTCTTCAGGGGTGCAGATGGAACGCTACCCTTCGATTCTTCAATGCGACAGACTGAATGGAGTCATGAATGTGCAGGTGAGTGAGACGGTTTTTGAGGCATCCTGTACCATCAAATATTGTTGCAAACTCATTCACCAGCTCGTCCATGCTACCCAGATGTACGCTAAAAGCGAAAGCAACTAGTTGAAGACGTTCCGCTGTCCGGCAGCTCAACAGCATTCCGGAGCCACCCTTGGTTACATATACCTTGGCACGAGTGAAGTGGGACTCATGCTTGATCTTCGTTGTGAACACTCCTTCCAGTGGGAGCAGCATCGATGAGCCGTACGCAAAGACTTGAGTGGACTCTGGGCGTAAAGTTAGTTGTAGAGGCAGAGGCTTCAGGACATCGAGTGCCAAAATATTGATAGAAGCCCCTGTATCGATCAACGCCGTAAGCTGATGACCTGCCAAAAGGATGTTGCACTTAGGAATGGGTCTCCGTGGATATCCGCTAGGCTGCAGAGCGTGGATGACGTGAACTGCTCCTTCTGTGTCGTCATCGTCTATGTCTTCCTCATCATCTGGCATCTCTGGGATTTGGTCTTTTGTCCTCTTTTGAATGTAGTTCGGCACACCTTAGCAAAATGGTTGGGTTTGTTGCACGTCACACACTTTTTTCCATGAGCGGGACAGGGCCCTTGATACGGGTTGGAGCCACCGCAGCCATAAATGTTTTGGGCGTTCAAATGGATTTTTGCCGTGTTTTCCTTTTGTCAATGTTCAGGGCAGCCATCGCATTGACAGGTTCAGTCTTCACTTGTCGTTGCAGAGCCACTTCCATGTGTGCGGCTCGTACCTTGGAGATTTCTTTGGACCGACCCATGGTCAGTATCTCTGCCATCGGCATCCCTGGGACCTGAAGAATATTTTCCCTGAGCTTTACTGAGAAACAGCCTTGAATAAACTGAGCCCAGATCTCGTCATCAGCATCTGGAAAGGTACAGGTACTGGCTAAATCTCTGAGTCAAGCGTATAATGTATCTACCGATTCCTCGGGTAGCTGACAAGCTTGGCACAGCAAGAATATCTCATAATCAGGATTTGCTAAGGGCTCGAAATGGGCTGTCAACGCCTTTTTTCAATGTGGTGTATGTGTAGGGTGGCCGGCTTCTATGACAGACTTCCCCAACTTATGGATAGCTGTAGCATGGGACGTCGTCTGTGATTGTCCAGCGCAACAGTGGCAAAATAGGTCTCCAGCCGCTCAACCCAGTCCTTCCTTTTGCAGCTAGGGCCGGGTGAGGGCCCTCTATCACAAATGGCTCCAGCACAGGAAATGAGGCCATGACGAAGCAGACCGAACTCCTTCACTAACAACCCCGGGATCAGTGCACTTACTTATGACGTTCACTCAGTCCAAATATGCTGTGTTTAAGCGCTGACATCAAATTGTACCCAGGATGGGGGGCCTGGCAACCTTCGCGCAGCTTGCGCACGTACGTTTGGCATGATGTGAGCAGCTATCAGCTGAGGGAAGCCTCGCCAGGTCAAACACTGCTTAGAATGCACCAGACATCCACTTGTTAAATGGGGGATAGGATGCAGGAAAACTCTCTGTACCTTGGACTGTTGATAGGTAGTTGACCACAGCAGCAAACAGATAGCAGGAGGCCCACAGCAGCACCATCGGCCTCACTAGGGAGCAAACAGCGTCTTGTTGTGGCAGGCAGGTCAGTGCGACCAGAAGAAAGACCACCTGACCACATGGCCGCCCCTCACAGCCAGCACAGCGGGATGGAAACATAGCGCTGCCTGCAGGGACAAAGCGTTGAAGCAGCCGTGAGCGGGGCCCAGGAAAGGATCAGGAGAGCCGGATTGGAAGCGGGTCAAACTAAAGGGCACCACAGAGTCATAAGAGACACTCTGCACCTGACCACGGGAAGGCCAGGCAGCATGAGTGACCGCCGGAGGAAATGCGGGCCACAAAGGGTGCAGTGAAGCAGCCGGACATGCTCAGCATCAGCAAAGAAGAGCGTTGAGCGCCACAAGTCGGAGACACAGCACGCGTCAGGGTGGACAAGAGCCCGCTCGTCGCCAGTGTTGTAATGCTGACCTCTCAGGCATACACAGCCCCAGGAGCCGTCACTGAAATAAATGCTCACACACAGGATCATTAGTGCGGTCAAGAACCACAAAGAAAAACCCCGGGTCTCTTTATTCGCTCCAGTCATGACGTCACCGCAGCAACCATCACAACCGCACTGACGAGGTCCATAAGTAATAACCCCCTCCGCATACACACAAAGTGGGATGGCTCGTCCCAGAACATAACACCCCTGGGTCGGCAGTCCCTGAGAGTGGAAGAGCTGGCATTTTTGTGCAACAGAGGTTGTGGAGGAAATCAAAAGAGCCTAGGGCTGGATGTGGGAAGAAGGTGGTGCGAGGCATTTTGCCTCAACTATTATTATGTTATCCCCAACAAGGTATGCCAATGAGTTTTCCTGTACATGTATATTGCTATTAATTTATTTCATAAACCACTTCGTAGCAAAGTTGTTCTGTACACCTACCTTTTTTATTCGTACATTCTCTCTGAATCATCCAATGCGTGTTTGCATTGGAAGTAGTTTTTGTTGTATTGGCCGGTGCTGGCTATTCTAATACCACTTCTCTCCCCCCTCGCCTGCTGGGCTGCTTACAGAGCAAGATAGACAACCATGACCCAATCATGCCTCCATAAAACCATTACCAAAGCTGGAATTGAAAAAATCTAGGGTGGAACCCACAAATTGGGAGTGAAGATGTCTGCTACAAAGATCTTTGTGTACCCAACACATTCTGTGGTATAAGATGGGTAAGATTACTGGGCACGCCCAGGGGCGCTGTCACCACCTCACCCGCGGATATTGCAGCTTGGCTTGCTGCCGATATAGACACAATGGGTGACTTCTATCGAGATGGTTTGCTGGTTCCATATGATGTGCTGGTGGGGGGGTAGAGGGTCTACCGCTGGGTTACTTTCTGCTACATACCTCGTTGTTTGCAGCGCTGGGTGGCATGTCGAGGGAGCCTTCCATGCACCTCACGGTGCAGTACCTCCATGTTATGGGAACAGGTCGGCATCTTACGAGATGGTTCGCGCCCCCCCTCCATCAGCACATGGTGGTGACTCTCACACCCCTGAGGGACCGTTGGGAAGAGGAACTGGCCCGGCCCTGTACGGCTAGGGAGTGGGCTTCCGTGCTGGAGAGCCCGGTCTGTGTCCCTCGGTACGCTCGCTTCCGTCTCATCCATTTACATAACTCAACAGGCCTATCTCAACCCTGCAAAAATTAAGATATTTTCAGCATGCAGACACATGCTGCCCAGATGTCATCTTCTAGATGCCGACCTCCTTCACATGCTATGGACATGTCAGCACCTCCTCACTTACTGGCGGCACATAACCACCCAACTGACCGCTTGTACAGGCTGCACAAACTTGCACACATGGGAGACGTGCATCTTAGGTCTCTTTCCTAGGAGCGAGAGACAGAGGGTAACTTCCCGCTTTCTTGACCTGGGACTGGTAGTGGCACAACATCTCATCATCAGACGTTGGAAATCGCCGGAACTTCCCCTTTAGTAGCCTAGCAGCAGTCGTTACTGGTGTGGGATGAAGCCGAGAGTATTGCACTACACAAAGAAGACACTTTAGGGTTACGTAAGATACCTATTGCTGCCAACTGGGACACTATACTACATGGCTTCTGGAATGACCAGAACTTAGACTTAGAGCATGCAGAAGTGGCGGCAGGACCGGATGCTCTGCATTAGGCCGGTGAGATGTTGGTGCTGTGCTAGCCCCATTGCTTACTTTGTAAAATAATAAGTGCCAGGACCCGGACGAGGAGGCCACTGCAGCTTGCACCACCCATTGCCCCGTCATCGCTGCCAATGACGCTACCAAAACAACCATCTCTCTCACCTGCAAGTGCGCCAGTTCAGATTATTCCAGGTCCCCAAAGCTAAAGGAATGGCTGGGGAGGCAGGTATTAGTATTTTTAATGTTTATTGTATTCATAAACAACCGTTGTTCTGCTCATCTCTAAATTAGATTAGCAGCGCCACTATGTGGCAGAGTGTCATAAGTGTGGTGATGACACTTAAGGGACAGTGCCGAGCATCGGAAACCAATTAAATGCCGGTGCTGAGCGCCGGAAGCCACCGGCTCAAATTAAGCACTGGCTAGCCCCTTCTATGGATTAGGACCTGCTGAAACCATAGATGGGGAATATGTACACTGATTTTTCGTCTGGGGTACTGGAGACTGGCGGGGGGGCTGGGGAGACCCAAGTTGGGCTGGTTTGTATTGTTAATCCACTTCGTTCTTTATTTTTGTCTCCATCTTTCATTGCTTTGATGTATTCCACTGTCAAGGGTCTACAGTCGGACTACCAGCAATGCTACCGTCACATTTCGTCAGCCCTGCAGAGAGAAATCCACGAGGACTTGATAACATTCCCTATGTGTTGAGCTATCTGCTCCTTTAGACCAATGATTGTGACTTTATACCTGCTCATTAACACATGAAACTCTCATCTGCGGCGAATGCTGTTCTCTTATGTTGTCTACCTGTGCACCGCTTATGAAATTGTTGTATTATTGACAAAGTCTCAGACTCTGATCTTTTGACCCCTTGACCATGTACATGTTTCTTTAACCAAAAACAATAAAACAGATTTGAGCAAAAAACATAAGAGGGGTAAGATACCTCTGGTATTTAATGCAATTGCTGGAGAGAGCAGTATGAAGTCTAGTGACACCTTTGACTCATCATAAAATCAAATACAGGGTTAATGTGCCTGCTGCAAAGCACAGCACATAGAAGAAAAGTAATAGATTTGTATTTATGCAGACAGATCAATGGATTACTGGCTCTTCTGCAGAAAGCCTGAGGTGATGGAAATTACAATCCACTCAACAAAGCTTACTGGGTTGTGAACTGGCACTAAAGTGCCTCCGTCATTAGAACCTTCCTATTATTTCCTCAATATTTTACTATTCCACATGTGCTAAGAATGGCTCCTCTGTGCAGCCATAAAGCCTTATTAATAAGTGCTGTATGAATGGGTATCGAACAGTCTTACAGTGCATGCATAACTTTCATGCATAGGTTAGAAAACTCAACACCTCCCCAAATCATAATTTTATTTGACATTCTTACAATGCGCACATCTCTTTCATACTAAGTTTAGAAAACCCAAAACCTGCTCCCAAATCTCTGTATCTCTTTTTTAAAAAACGTTTTATTATTTTTCCAGCAAACCAAACAATACAAAGAAAAACAACCAGCGTGTGCCATCAGGCCTCGAGTTCCTCCATCGAGTTCCAGTGCAATCTTTACCAACATACATGTCAATGTACATATCCTGCACCCCCCTGCCTGGCCCAAGCGAGCCACAAAGTTTGGATTTATATCATTATGCCAGCCGATTGAATCCATGGTTCCCAGATCGTGACATGTTTCTTGAGGTACCCTCAGGCTATCTACACTAGCTTCTTCATTGCTGCACATAGGTTTATCCCATTAACCCATTCCGTCAGTGTGGGAGCTCGAGCGTCTCGCCAGTGGCGGGCAATGTCTCTCTTTGACACCATGTATCCCATAGTGACAAGTCTTGAGCACTTCGTGGACCCCCCAAGTCATCCATGACGCCCCACAGTGCAATTTTTGGAGTCCAGTACCAGACCGCCATCCGTAACTTCCTTCAGGGCTCTGTATATGGCTGAGTAGTATTTGTTGATGATTAGGCGTTCCCACACCACATGGAAACAAGTTCCAGGTGAGGCCCGCAATGGAGGCAGGCGGGTCTAGCGGCTCAGCCCATTCACTACAGATGGCGTTTAGTAGAATTTATGGAGGAATTTAAACTGGATGAGACGGAGAGATATTCTCTAATCCTTTTCTTCCTTCCATTTTTCCTCTAACCCCGCTTAATTTTCTTACAGGTTTTATTTGTGCTTACATGGTTTTCACATTGATTTAGGTTTACAGGCAAACATTGTATTGTCCTGATGATGATCCCATATGTGTAGCAGATCGAAACGTCAACATACTCACTGTGGCCAGTGTAATCAGCGTTATGCAAAATTATTCCTTGGGTGCAGTAGTGGTGTCTCGAACAGAATTGTGACATTTGATTTTGTATAACTCTTATTGTCACTAAAAATCCCTTTCCTTGCCTGTTTGTTTAGGTAACACATGTTCAGGTGCGCCCCATAGGGGTACATACTCCTATAAACCCAATTTTATTTTTATATAAACTATTCTTTAAATAATTAATTGAAGAATTCCTGGGCATTATTGTGTTTTCCCAGAGTATTATTGAATGATATCCATTGCTTAGTGACCCATGTTCCTTTTAGCCTTAACTACTCTTGGTCCTTAGGTATCTTTGGGTTTCCCTTTTAGGTGAAACAATATTAAAGCAGCATGCCAACAAACGATGGTAAGGCATGTAATCTGTGGGAGGGAGTGTGGATGAGCCCTACTATAGAGCAGGGTGAGGATACCATGTGGCTAAATGAGATAAAGTTCCTATCTCAACATGGGATCTCCCCTATCGGCATAAAGCCAGTCATTTATCGGTATCATGTGGGATGCCCAATAGTACAACTGG
Source organism: Calotriton arnoldi (assembly GCA_963921515.1). Taxonomy (NCBI): domain Eukaryota; kingdom Metazoa; phylum Chordata; class Amphibia; order Caudata; family Salamandridae; genus Calotriton; species Calotriton arnoldi. The sequence goes on from CAWUFW010005817.1 coordinate 1,056,738, forward strand.
ATATTAGCTCATCCTAGACCTGCATTGTGGGCAGTTCAACAGCATTTTTCGAAGGAGACGCGGGGAATGTTCCCTGCCCAGAAAAACGGCCTGATCTGCGTCCGTAACTTTGGGAAGAATTAACTTGGCAGTAGATATGGGTAATGTAGGATGTAGAGAAAGCGAGGAAGGGTTACCATTTTGAACAGGGCCCCTTATCCCACCATAGAGAATGGCAGCGATGCCCAGATGTTAAATTCATCCTTGGCTTTAGGCAACAAAGTTAATACGTTGGGATCCCAGTATTATTGCTGGAAAAAGGCGATGGTAATTCCAAGGTATCAGAAGTTATCACTCGCCACTCGAATTCCCACCTCCACTGCAACCGTCTTGACGTCTCCCTTGATCAGGACCAGGGTAGATTCCCCTCAATTGACCCTAAGTCCTGATGTGTCTCTGTAGATATGGAGAAGCTCCATGAGATGGGGAATCGTAAGGTGGGTCTGTCCTCGTGTACCCCCAGCCATCGAAACCCCCGGGCGTCTTCAAGTATAATTTCTGCTAAGGGCTTTATTACCAGAGCGAACAGTAGTGGCGACAATAGGCAGCCTTGTCGGGTGCCGTGTTCTATGGGGCAGGCCGCAGACAGAGTTCCATTGATGCAGACTTGGGCCCACAAGTCTGTATAAAGAGTTTCAATCCAGCTGAGAAATCGGGGTCCAAAGCGCAACTTGCGCAAGACTCTCTGAAGAAAGGACCAATGCTCTGTGTCTAAGGCTCGCTCCACGTCCACGAGCAAAAGGGCCGCTTCTCCCTCCAATGCCTCAGACCGGGCCAGGGTCAGGTGAAGACAGCAGAGGCAGTGCCTGGTGCTCCTGTAAGGCATGAAGCCATTTTGGTTCATGTGGACCAGGGAATGTATCACTCTCGCCAGACGCAAGAGGCCAACACCTTAGTGAGGATCTTAGATTCCAGTTTTATGAGGGAGATGGGCGGTAGGAGGTGCTTTCCACCTGGGATTTATCCAGCTTTAGTATGACCATTATAGTCACCAGTCTGAGATACCGAGGAAGCCTTTGCTTCTCTGGGGCATCCTCATATATAGCCAACAGGCGCGGGACATGCAAAGAGGAGTATTGCTTGAACAGCTCCAAAGGAAATCCATTGGGGCCAGGGGGTTTTCTGTAATGGCACGTCAGATCTCTTCCTCAGAAAGTAAAAGATCAAGTTCCGCTCTGCAGGTGAAAGTGTCTGCACTTGTAGATCCCTTGTTATGGGGTTCTCTGGTAGAGGGGGTTGCCGGTGGGCATACAGATCGTGGTAGTACTCTGCAAATCCAGTCACTATTTGAGTCGGGGGTTCGGATGGTATCTCCCGTGGAAGTTCACAGATCCATGACCTCACTGCCAACATGGCGCGCGATTGCTAGCCAATAAAGCAGTTTACCTGCCTTATCTCCCAGTTCGTATACCTGTCCCTGAGCATGAAACCCACTCAGGTGGACGTGTCTAACAGGTGCTGTTGAAACACAGCACGGGTCAGGTCAAGCTCCCTCTGGGCCATCTCGATAGGGTGGGCCACCTGTTCCTTCTCAAGACTGGTAATGTTGTTTTCCAGTATTAGTAGTTCCGCCTCGTGATCGCTAGTTTTTCCGCTAATGTAAGAGAGGGCCCTCCTCCGAATCGCTGTTTTGAATACTTCCCAGAGCATGCGTCGCAGAGCCTATGTTCTTGCGTGCACCAGCCCTGCGTTTGCCCACAGACGAAAGTGAAGTGAGAGTGCAGGTGTTTCGAAAATCTGGGCACTCCTCTACCCAGGACTAAATGCTCACTGATGTGTCAAAGAAAAGACTCTTGTCTTTATATATGACTTTAAGGCAGGCCAGGAATTGTAACATGTACTGCAACTGCATGGCCCTTAGTTTCTCCTTAACTGCTAGGGAGGAATGGCGCTGTTGTTGAACTTTGAGAGTATAGTCTAGGAAAAGCATAACCAGGGCTGAGCCACAGTGGAGCTTTCCAGCTTTCCTGGCTTTGCGGAGAATAGCATCTCTGTCCATAACATTCAGAAGTCACTCAGTCGTGGGTTGCAGGGAGGGGATACAGGGTAGGGGGACCCATGCCACCAAGGATCTGTGGGCCATTTCCACTACAAAGCAGGGAGATCGCTCGGCCGCTGGCTGCCATGATTGTAGCCAGTCTGTGATGAAATGAGCAGGGTGACACCCCTTCCGCTCCCTCCGGGATCCCTACAATTCAGATGTTATTCCTCCTGGTTTGTCCCTCTGTGTCCTCAGCTCTTGCCTCAGGAGACTCACTTTACGTTAGAGGGCAGTCAGTACAGTTTGCTGCGAGTGTACAGTGTCCACCATTTCGGAGAGGCACCCCTTTGAATTCAATCACTCTGTCGAGTTCCTGCTGGGTGGGAGACCCCAAACCCGGGAACTCCTGCTTGTCAGCGCTGGAGGTGGGTCTGGTGAATTTATCAATTTTGCCCTGGGTCGGTGAGTGTTCACTTTATCTTTGCCCATAGTTGATATCTTGTGGGGCCATGGGTCATCCTCACTGACACCCTCTTCCAAGACAGGAACTTGGGGACCCCTCTCCAGGCCAGGGGAGGGCAGACGGGGCCCCAGAGCTCGCATCTCCCCAGCGAGCCCCCTTACAGTCCAGTGGAATACAGACACAGCAGCAGGGAGGCCTAGGCGGTAGCTGGAGGTCCCCACACCAGGAGCCATGCCAGTATATATCTAGATGTCACTGAAGGCGGCCAAGGAATCACCGCTGGAATTGTCTATCACAAGCCAATCCCTGTGCATCCCCACGTCTCCCGGTCCCTCTCTGTGCACTAGTTCTACCTCAGGGTCAGGCAGCTGTGGGTTCGAATATGTAATCCTCTGATTATTGGTGAGGTTCAAATAGCCAGTTCATCAGATGTCCAGTCGCTGCCTAGAACAGTTGAACCCCACCCACACCGGAGTCCCGAAAGCAATGCAAAGGCCTCAGTGTGCGTCGGGCATCATGGGCTTAGGTCCCTATGTGGAGGAGGAATAGGGAGGCCGGGTTCTGGAGCAGAGCATCTTGTCAGGTTGCGGCTGGAACTTGATTGTATTTCTTGTGCCAACCTCCAGTCCTGTTCAATGGGCCTCGCCTCGGTACCACCAAGACTTAGCAGGCACAAACCTCCACCAGCACTCCTCCACAGATGTATAATGTTTATAGAGTGGCCAGGGGTCCCCTGCCAGTGGCTCCAGTCCAGCAGCGCTGTCCTGGGGTTGCTCCCCCACGCTGACCGCAGTCCACCCGGCCAGAGGCCTATGCAGTAGCCACCCAGTGCATCACCCTAGTGCTTTCCTTGGGTCCCTTGCCAGCAGTTACTCTGTGCTTGGAGTGTCCTTGCAATCTCATGCCAGTCGGTAGCTTGCTCACAAGGCGGCCAGGTCTTGCAACCCCTTCTCCCAAGGCAGCAGGCCAGAAACCCCCACACCCCAGGTCAAGCGTGGGGCTGGCTCCATTTACCGCTGGTGGGCGGCATGGCCTTCAGCGCCGATCTCAGCTCTGCCACCTCACCGGGTGGTCTGCACTGTGGGGACTCGGACTTGCATTTTCTCCGGCCCAGCTTCCTCCTCCGCTCGTGTCGCTGCACCCACAGCACCGCCGTCTCCTCGGCAGCCTGACCTGGTCCCGGAGGCAGCCACAACCCAGGGCACCAGGTCCCGTCGCCGGCTGCAAGTCAGTCCAGGGGTCTCCTGGGCCGAGGACCGAGCAGCTGCTTCATCAACTCTACCCATGGATGATGAAATAGTTGGCCAATTCTGTGGATTATGTTGGATTTTCCGGGGCTGGAGCGCGAAGCTCAGTCCAGAGCATATGCCATCTTCATCTGATAGCACACCCCCCCTCTTTATCTCTTCAGTACATGTGAAGTGACAAGTTGATTGTGTTTGCTTCATGACATCAAGGTGTTAAAGCTCCACCTACCCCAAACCAGGACAAACACTCAAACAAAGGGAGTGCTGATGACATTTGGATTGAGGTATTTATGTTGGTCACAGCTGGACATGAAATTAAGAGACCTCCCTCACACCCTGCAGGTTGATGCACTGAATGCAAAGCAAAGTGCTGCACTGCTCAGTTTGTCCTTTTGTCTGCACTAGTACAAAGTCTGCACACTGCACTGGGGCTGGCCAGATCAAGCTCAGTAATAGCTGCTGAATCTGGGATCCGGAAGGATCCCCTGCATTTCCAGTACTGACCAATACCCCCACATTCTATCTTCCTTGAGGCAGTCCTTACCTTATGAGTGATCCTACTCCCACAACATACATATTCCATACCTTTGAGCTTTTTAGCTTCACTTTCCAGTGAAAAGAGCATATTACCTCTGTGCTTTCTCTCTGATTACCCTCAATGATTCCTTCCCATAAACCTGTAGCTGCCCCTTTTCACATCTTGACTTTTTCCTGTTTTCAAAGATATGATTTAACCCACTGAAAGAAGGTAAGAATTATGACTATTCCATGTATCTAATTTTAGCTATGCTTACGTCCGTGCTTTGGATGCTGCAGTGTCAGGCGGGACCCTTGGTAGTGAGGGGTAGAAGCCATAGGGGAGTCAAACAAAGCTGGTATTCTAGCTAACCTTCAAAGTCTTTTGCAGAGTAGGGCAGAAGAATTTGTGCAAGCATGCCTTTGACCATGCACATAATGGTATGGCTGGCGAGCCAAGATCTATTTTTACACACATCACTATCATTTCAAACAAGATCTCTATAGTATGTGGGAGTATTTAAAGCCCTTTTCACAGGCTAGAGTGTAATGTCTTTCCTTGAGCATGGAAGGGAGGAGTCCTTTCATTCCAGTGAAGGTAGCTCTGCCAATATCTCCTTGTCTCATGAGGATTTACTGGAGATTCTACGTCAGGTCCAGAGGCTTCAGATTATGCATTCTCTTCTTCACTTTAATAAAGGTAGCAGCCATGTAAACAAACGGTTCACTGACAAAACATCGACACCCAAAACAACCCCATACAACAATATCGAATCATAAATATCGATGTCAAAAATATCGACATCCTATATTTTTAATGGTAAGCACAAAAATATCAAAAAAAATATATAGATGTACAAAATATCGTTTTATATATACATGTGATCAAGGCCGCAGTCCGGCGGCCGGAACGCGTCATTTGGACCTGATGATGTTGAAATAAACTACCTGTTTTTCATGCACTTGGAGTCTGTGCCTGTGGTTTGCTTCGAGATATATATATATATTTTAGTGATTCAATGTTTCACTATCCACAACTGTGTTTTACTCTGTATCAAGATACTGCTTTAGCATTGTAAGATGTGTTCAAAACTGCATTGCACAATAGGATAAGTTATCTTCTATGTCTACTATGCCTAAGAGTGGGAAGGGCTATTTATACCTGTATGTGCATGGCGCCATTTAGATTGATAAAGGCTGCTGCGTCTCTCTAGCCGCGGGGTTCTGGGAGACCCGAGATAATAAAGAAGCCCTATACCTACAGCCTCGAGTACATGCCTTCTTCTTTGTTGGAGCAGGATGTTTTGTTGATATATATATATATATATATATATATATATATATATATATATATATATATATATATATATATATATATATATATATATATAATTATTAAATATATTAAATAATAAAATTAATTTTAAAAGAAATTAATATATTTAATATACATTTTAACATTCTTATATATATTTACTGTAAAACAATACACTATTATTTTTAAAGTATTTTATAATTTTAAAATTATATAAAAATGTAAAATAAATATATATATACATATACCAATAACATAAAATTTATGTTAAAGGGGGCATGGCTTGGCGAGCAAACATGGCGGACGCGCTCTAAGAGTGCTCCCGGACCCCTCCGACATCCGCCCAAGATCTGCCTGTCCCTGCAGGCATCCAGCCTCAAACCTTGTTGCTACTGCGTTGCTGCAACTCCTGGCATACACCCCCTCCGGCGAGACTCCCCGTGAGCCTGAGTTTCGGGGCTCGCCACGCCGGTGAGAGGCCTTCACTCTCAAGATGGCGGCCTCCATGCCCTGACCTGCGGCGGACGATTCCATCAGAGGCGTGCGGCCTCGACTTGTGCCAGTTTATCCGAGACCGTGGGGGCGGCCTGCGGATTTGCGACGGGGCACCCGTGAGGAGTGGCCGTGGACCTCCCTGGCCGACCTGGGAGGCTGATCGCCGCCTGCTGCCTTCTGGGGTCTCCCTCTCCGGCCGCCTGACGCCTGGCCTCGGCGGCCCATCGCCGTTCCTTCCCCGCCCCGCTCCCGGCGTGGGGCCGACCTCCCTGGTGACTGAGGCGGCTGGAGGCGGCCGGATCTGAGCCTGTTGTATTCCTCTTACGGTGTCCGTACATGGGTTTTCCTGTATCATGTCCTTATATAGGCACAATTCGCCCTGTCCTTATATAGGCATAAAATCCCAGTCCTTATTTAGGCATTAAACCGTGCACTCCAAATACAGGCATGGTCTCCGACATCCGTCCACCCTAACGTCACAACGAGTTCTTGAAGAACAGACCCTTAGGCTTCGGGAGTTTCCCTAGCACAGGACTATTGATTTCTTCAAGGACTCATCTATTATGCATGAACCGTTATACCTTGAGGGTTCATTCATGACGTCTTCCGCTGTCTGATTCACGTCAATGCTAACATTCTGAGGTACCTCTCAGGTATAAATATACCTTCCCTAGCCGTTGTAAATCGGAGGAGACCTCGACTTCAGAGGAGCCCGTTTCCCGGCCTGACGCACTGAGAAGACGCTGTCATCCCTGCACGCAGAGAGTCCAGCTTCCAGTGATCTGACTTCCCTCGCGGGGAGTTGGGGGTTCGAGTCTGGCAAGAGATTCCCACCTCTCTCATTCTTAAGGTATGGAGCTGACTAGAAACCTAGAGGGACTCTTGGCATACTTGGCATACTAGGCATACTAGGCTTAACATACTCTTAGTATACCATAGTAAGGAATACTCCACCTACTTCATACCTCTCCCTACACCTAGGTTAGGTTAGGTACATTGGGGTAGAACTAGCTTAGAAACGCATCGTATGAGTACTCGCATTTTTAGTCTATGTTATTTATGTAAATGAATATCTACTAAAGATCATGCTAGCGCAGTATTATTTATTTCTACTGCTTACGCTGTACATTATTTATCTTGCATACTGTCTTGTGATCGTAACAGCACATATTACTTACACAAGAAACAAGACTGTTCAATAAATCTTTTATTGAAACGCCCGTCTATTCTTCCTGTGTAACTTTGAGGAAAACTAAGCATGCACGATTGAGCTGAGTGAAATGGTTATCTATTGTTTCCACGACTCTGGGACACGTTCTGATTCTAAAAGGGAAACAAAGTTGTCATGTTTTGCGGCTGCCAGAAACTACTCCCTTCTTGTTTATCAAGGAGTTTCTAGTGGCCTCTGAGCTAACTGGCACAAGTAATTAAGTTTAATATACTCGATAGGGACATATTGACCTTAGTCCTATGTCAAACCTATAGGGTATATTATTCCAATGCGCAGAGCCTATTAGAGAAATAGGAGCTACACTACAAGCCCCTGGCCCCTGCGATAGAGTGGCGGCGCCGGCCGCCATTTCGGGCGGCGGGGAGGACGTGGACTGACACCAACCGCGCTCCAACTGCACCGGTCGGGTGCCCAGGCTGAGGTGATCCGGTGTGTGCCCTAGGGATCGGAGACGGAGGCTATGCTGAGAGGTGAGGTGGTTCCCCCGCGTGTGCTCTGAGCTGCCCGATGGGAGTTGGGGTCGGCTGCTAGGTCGGGCAGCGTGGGGTCTGAGGCCCCCTCCGCCCTCCCGCCCGCATCTCCGGATCCCGTGGCCCTGGTCTGGTTCCCGTCCTCGCTCCTACTCCTGGGCCCTGCTACATTGCGGTGTGCACGCCGGGGGGTGGTGGAGACGGCTGCTCGCAGCGAGCGGCGTGGGGCCCTGGAAAAGGGCCCCCTTCACTGACCCCCACACCTGACTTGTTCATGAAGCTGCCGGAGGCCTAGGATTGACCCTCAGTGCGAAAGCCCTGCTGCCGACATCTATGGCGCTGCTGCCGGCGCAGACTGCCTGGGACGAGAGGGAGGATAACTGAACCCTCGACTGTTGTGGGCACCACCTTGGACCATGCCGGGGCAGGTGGTGTGACCCCCCCCTCCTGTGTCTACTACGAACTGGGCGACACGTGCTGGAGATTTATGCCACACACAGGTACCTCTTGGGGAGGGTCGGGCGGCGGGGGGGTGGCGCATGGTCCTGCCTCACCTCTGACTGTCATGGCTGCCCCCTCACCCGGCTCTGATCCGCTTGGGAGTCCCGGCGCCTGGATTCTTGTGCGGGGGCCCGAGTGGCTGAGGTGAATCTCGGCCGGCGATCGGGCGGCGGGGGGGAGTGGGTCGCCACTCTCCCCCCTCCTCTCATCCTCTCATCCTCCCCTACTTCACCTCCATCCATCTGACCATCAGAGGGCCGCCTGGTCCTCCGGCCCCACCAGATATCGGCCATGGGCAGAGACAGAGTCCCAAAATCCCCGTCACGCAGACCAAGATGGACAGATTCACTACCACGGATCCTGGGGCGACCGGAGGGACCGCGGCCAGGGGCACCCCCCCCCGCCTGCGGACCTGAACACCATCCTCCAAGCCATACACACCTCGCAATCCTCAGTGGAGAGCAAGATTGCAGAAGTCCGGCTTGACGTGACCCTTATCCGGCAAGACCTCCGCAATGCTTGGTCCCGGATTAAGGAATTGGAGTCCCGCCTATCTAGTGTGGAGGATGATGTTCACCAGCTTAAAGACCAGGTTGCTCGCCTCCGGACTCATACCCAGGAGCTTCACCGACGGGCTGAGGATGCTGAAATAGGTCCCGGCGCAACAACCTCCGCCTGGTGGGATTTCCAGAAGGGGCGGAGCAGGGCCGGGTGGCAGACTTTACCGAACATTGGATACGCTCATGGATGCCCGAAGGCTCCCTCTCCCAGTGGTTCGCAATTGAGCGAGCACATCGCTCTCTTGCGCCCAAACCGCCACCGGGCGCACCACATAGACCAATAATACTGCGGATCCTCAACTTTAGAGACCGGGACTCCATTTTGGCCGAAGCCCGCAAGCAGCGACACCTCCAATATGAGGGTCAGACGATCATGGTCTTCCCGGACTACACCTGCGAGGCCCAAGGCCAGCGTCGCTCCTTTGGGGAGGTTAAACAAAAGATGCGTTCCCTTAACCTCCAGTACAGGCTCCTCTTCCCGGCCCGCCTCCGGGTTGTGTTCCAGAACAAGACCCTCTTCTTTGAGTCCGCTGAGGAGGCCTGGACATGGGTAACGGAGGAGCGCCCCGCACGACTTACCATCCGGAGTCCATCGCCCCGGGATGGCGCGGGCGGTCCTCGCCGAGTCCTGCCCGACCCACAACCACAACGTAACCGCTCCCGCAGGAGGAAGGGCCAGAGAGGGCCCGCTCAGACTCACCAGTAGGTCCCTCTCATCGGTCGACGTCCGAGGTACCCCCCCGGAGACCGCCGCGCTGCGCGGAGAGCCGGCTCTTTGAATCGCCTGGAACCCGGGGCTGCCTCGCCCCGCCCATCGCTGGTAGATCTGGTGGACACAGACCTCTCCCGCAGTCTGCTTCTTCACACGGGCCGTCCTGAGCCCAGCATGATCCTCTGGTCACAGTCAGCTCTGCAACCCTGAGGCTGCGCTTCAACTTGTACTACTTTGTTTCCTGATGGACATTATCACTGAACATCCTGATATGAGGAGGGGTCCTCCACGATTCCCCAGTCCCAAGCGTTTTTAGTTTGGTATTCTTGTGTTTCCTAGTTAGGGCGACAGATGCTTCCGTTCCTGAAGTATAGGGAGGGGGAGGGGGAAGGGTTGGGGGGGAGGGGACCGTTGTCCCTGTTTGTTTTGTTTTTGTTGCTTCATTTGCTTCGTGTACCAGCATACATCCCCAGTCACATGACCAATGCGCAAGACCCACCAGTGCAGAATTGCATCCATTTCCTCGCTTGCACGCACCCTTCCATCCACACCAAACACCCATGCTAGGTGTCCTGTCCTTCCCCCACTCTCCTTATGGCTGAAACCTCCGCAGCGCAGGCCTCGCTTCACATCATGTCATGGAATGTTAACGGCCTGTTGGATAAGGTCAAGCGCACAGCGGTCCTCCGTTATGCCCAGCGTCACACTGTGGACATACTGCTGCTCCAGGAGACCCACCTGGTGGGCAATCGCTGCCCCTTCTTGGCGCGCTATGGTTACAGCGGCGTCTGGCACTCAGGCTTCAACCGGGGATCGCAAGGGGTGGCCGTCCTGGTGCGACGTGGTCTCCCACTTGTGGTGAATAAAGTAATTCATGACCCCAGGGGCTGTTTCGTCGTCTTGGAGGGGAGCCTGGGAGACCGGCCTCTGAACCTGCTCACGGTATATTCCCCCCCCTCCCTTCTGACCTCCACACTTCAGTCTCTAGCTGCACGAGTTGCCTCCCTGCCTCTGGGGACCACCATCGTTGGGGGTGACTTCAATGCGGTGATGGACCCAGACCTTGACACTGACACAACCCCTTCCGCTTCTAGAATCACCCAGTCTACCCTTCTGTCGAACTGGGCGAGCACCTTAGGCCTCGGGGACGCCTGGAGACTCTGGCACCCGACCACTCGTATATACACCCACATGTCAGCGTCCCATCACACACATGCGTGACTCGACTACTTTTTCTTTCCGGCCACGGACTGTCGAGCGCTTCAAAATGTCACCATCCTTCCTAGAGGGATATCGGACCACTCTCCAGTGGCGATAAGTATTGGGCAGCCTCCCTGCCTCGTTGCGTCCGATCTGGCGGCTGAACGCCTGGTTCCTCCAGGACAAGGACTTCAGGGAGCGGGTGGGAAACGAGCTCCACCACTATTTCATTACTAACCACGGGTCGGTTTCCTCTCCGGGCACCTTATGGGAGGCTGGGAAGGCCACCATCCGCAGCTTCGCTAAAGGCCAACTCAAACTTCAACGTACGAAACAGGACTCCAATCTCACACTCCTAGAAGCCCAGGCTGCACTACTCGAGGCCCGAACCCCGGAAGAGAGAACCAAGGCTCAGGATAGGAGGCTGGCGTTTCTGAGGGACGAGATTAAGCAGGCCTCCCTGGAAGCTGCCAAACTGCTTTGGAGGTCCTCTGTCGCGCGAGTCTATGGGTGGGGAAATAAAAATGGGAAACTCCTTCACCGTTTGGCCACTTACCCGATGGCCAACCGTATCATCCCTGAAGTGATCGACTCGGATGGCGCGACCCAGCGAACCCCTGTTGCGGTGGCCCAATGCTTCGCCTCTTACTACTCTGCTCTCTACTGTGCACAGCCGCCCCCTCTCTCGCTCTTGGATCTCCTCCATCACGGACAGTTCTCCCTCCCGCGACTTAGTGAGTCGGAGGCGGGGCGCTAGACCTCCCGGTCACACCAGAGGAGGTTAGTGATGCCATATCGTGTATGGCTGCGGGTAAGACGCCAGGCCCAGATGGACTCCCGCAGGAGTTCTATGCGTCTTTCCGAGAAACGCTGATTCCCCACTTCCTAGAGGTATACCAGGAGGTGTCTGATCGGGGCTCATTCCGCCCTGAGACAGATACGGCCACCATAGTGGTGATCCCTAAGTCCCAGCCTCCCTCAAAACAGTGCTCGGATTACCGCCCCATCTCCCTCATTAATACGGAGCTCAAAATATTCGCCTCTGTCCTAGCCAACCGCATACGACCCTACCTGGTCAAGTTGGTCCACCATGACCAGTGTGGATTTATGCCTTCCTGAGGAACTCGGCACTGCCTCCGACGTCTCCACCTTGCTCTAGCAAACCGCCAACAACTGACCCCCTGCTTGTCTCTCCTCCTCACAGATTTCGAGAAGGCGTTCCACTCGGTGGATTGGCGATACCTGGAGGCAGTATTACTGGAAATGGGTTTGGTGCCCCTTCTGCGGCCTGGTTAAGGCGCTTTACTGTAAACTGAGAGCCCAGGTATTAGTCAACGGAGCCCTGTCGCACCCCTTCCCCATCAGAAGAGGCACGAGGCAGGGGTGCCCTCTTTCACCCCTCCTGTTCGCGCTGGCGATGGAGCCCTTTGCTTGTCTTGTCCGCTCTGACCAGCTCCTCACGGGCTGGCGATGGCCTGGCGCAGAGGAGGATAAGATCGCCCTCTATGCCGACGATGTCCTGTTGTTCTTAGCGGATCTGGCTCGATCAGGTCCCTGTTGCCTCCGGGCCCTGCGTCTTTTCGAACAGACCTCCGGCCTTCGACTGAACTCGGCTAAGTCCGTTCTGGTCCCTCTCCACCTTTCGAGCGAGTTCTTTGATTGGCAGTCGTCAATACCCCTTCGGCGACAGTTCTTCAAGTATCTGGGGATCTGGGTCACCCTCCTCCCTGATCTCGCTTGGTCACTCAACGTCACCCCAGTAGTGAAAAAGGCTCGGGCTGATCTCAAGTGGCAAACTCTGCCATTGAACCTTATGGGCAGAATAGCCCTGTTCAAATGATGATCCTGCCCAGATTCCTTTATATGCTGCAGAATACGCACCTCTCCTTCTCAAGGTCGTGGTTCCGAGAGCTGGACGGCATGGCCGTTAAGTTCTTGTGGGGAGGCCAGAGACCTCGGCTAGCCCTTGCTCAGTGTCGGATCCCTCCCTATGACGGTGGTCTGGGGTTGACGAACCTCTATCTTTACTATCTGGCGACTCGGCTCCTCACTGTGCATGATTGGTTTAACGGTGGCTGGTCTGACCCGGCATACCGCATAGAGCTGCACACCCTGGGCTTGGCCACCATTCAGGGGATGCTGTATGGATGCACCATTCCCCAAACTCTACCGGAGGTCACCCGCGGGGTGCTCTTGGCCTGGCGGGCCTCGCTGCGTCACACCCACTGGTCGGGCAAACTGACTCAACATACCCCACTGTGGTACGGTACGCGACTCAGAGAGGTTGCCAATCTCTCTGGTTTTAGACCATGGGATCTCATTGGCATTTCGCTTCTGGGGGACGTTTGGGGTGGGAGTCACATACGCACTTTCCAACAACTACAGACTTGTTACTCCCTTCACGCGTCCCAGTTCTATCGGTACCTGCAGCTGCGACATGCCCTTCACTCTCACATTTCCGAAAGCACCTCCCTGCCAGAATATAGCCCACCCGAGGCCCAGGCCATGACCGGTAACCTAGGGAAGGGAGGGATCTCCCGTATCTATCGCTCCCTTGTCAACAACACCCCTAACACACTATCACACCTCAGAGACAGATGGGAGGGTTGGCTCGGATCCCTGGATGATGCTGATTGGAGGGATGCTTTGATGCCCCCCAAAACAGTCACAGCATCAGCAAGACTGCGCCTAGTTCAGGTATACTACCTCCACACTGCCTATCTTACGCCGCTGCGTATCCATCGCGCTGGACTTCGGCCAGACGCATCCTGTCCCCGCTGCACCCATCCCCAGGCCGACTTCTATCACATGGTATGGCTTTGCTCTGAAATCACACAATACTGGGAATCCATAATAGGGGAACTCACCGAGGTCCTGGGCTGGGAGGTACCCCTCAACCCTGTGAATATTCTCCTGGGTATCTCGGAGGGGATGGACGGTTCCAGAGCTGAAAAACTCTTTCTCAACACGGCTCTGATGGTGGCCAAGAGGGATATTGCGGCCAACTGGTTGAGCTCAGTTGCTCCCGCCGTTGGGCGCTGGCGCAGGGGGGTAGATTGGTGCGCTGCACAGGAGCGGCCCCTATATGAGGCCAGAGGATGCCCGAAGAAGTTCCGTCGAATGTGGGGCAAATGGGTTGGGGTGGTGGAAGATTGACACCCCTGCTGAGCACTCGAGGACTGGAATGGGTGCGACGCTGCTTTTGACTGTCTAAGGGTTCATCTATGTGGATGTGAGCTTTTCCTGTACCTGTCTTGCGCAACGTCCTTACAAACAGCTGGTATTGGTTATATCTTGTTGGTCTTTCATAAACTCAATAAAATAGATTATCAAAAAAAATGTATGTTAAAAAAAAATTCTATTATTAATTAAAACATTAAACTATTTAAAAATATTTAAACTTAAATTTCCCACTCCAGTCAATGCAACAGTAGGGAAAGTGTTGGATAGCGGAGGGGTAAAAATTACTATTCCCACTCCAGTGAGTGCAACAGTAGGGAAATAGTTGGATAGCAGAGAGGTAAAAATTACTATTCCCACTCCAATGAGTGCAACAATAGGGAAAGTGTTCGATAGCGGAGGGGTAAAAATTACTATTCCCACTCAAGCGAGTGCAACAGTAGGGAAAGTGTTGGGTAGCAGAGAGCTAAAAATTACTATTCCCACTCCAATGAGTGCAACAGTAGACAAAGTGTTGGCTAGCGGAGGGATACAATTTACTATTCCCACTCCAATGAGTGCAACAGTAGGGAAAGTGTTGGATAGCAGAGGGGTAAAAATTACTATTCCCACTCTAGTGTGTGTAACAGTAGGGAAAGTGTTGGCTAGCGGAGGGATACAATTTAGTATACCCACTCCAGTCAATTAAAAATTAAAAACAAACAAAATATCAACAACAACAAAAAATATTTAAAAAACAAAATAAATTAAAAAAATATATAAATATGTTCAAAATTAAAATACAAATATATTTAATATTAAAAACTTTAAAAAAATAAAAACATATTATAATGTTAAATACATATCACAAATACCTACTAATATTAAATTACATAAAATATAAAGATATTTTTCAAACAAACAAATATTTTTAGTTCGAAATTATTTATAAAGAAAACATTATTACATATATTTATTTTATTTACATCCTACCCTATAACACCACACAATTCACAACCCACACCAAAATTAAAAATAAAATGTACTTCCATAATTAACATAATTATCAATTAAATAAATATTATCAACTAAAAACAAATTAAAACACATAAAAATTAACTAACTTCCCACCCCTTACCCCTATAAACCCCACAACCCACACCTAAAATTAATTACACAATTTCAATATTTAATTTTCAATTAATTAATTAAATTATTAATTAATTAAAAATAAATTACTTCCCACACTTTACCCCTATAAACCCGACAACCTGCACCTAAAATTAATTACACAATTTCCATATTTAATTTTCAATTAATTAATTAATATTAATTAACAGCAAATTATTAATTAAAAATGAATTACTTCCTACCGTTTACCCCTATAAACCCCACAACCCGCACCTAAAATTAATTACACAATTTCCATATTTAATTTTAAATTGATTAATTAATATTAATTAACAACTAAATATTAATTAATTAAAAATAAATGACTTTCCACCCTTTACCCCTATAAACCCCACAACCAGCATCTAAAATTAATTAAACAATGACCATAATTAATTACCAATTAATTAATTATTATTAATTAACAAATTAATAACTAGTTAAAAATAAATTACTTCCCACAATTAACACTATAAAATCTCAATTAAATAAATATTAATAAATAAAAAAATATCATTAATTTATTATAATTAAATTACTTCCCACCCTATTCCCCTATAAACCCACAACCCGCTACGGAACTAAAAAACGCAAAATGTAATTAAAATAAATTTGATAACTACTAAAAATTTAACACGTATATTAAAAAACAAACAATACTTATACAAAAAAAATCACATACATTTAAAATATATACTAAAATACATAACACTAATTAAAAATCGATATTTTAAACTACTATATTTTTGCAAACGATATTAAGGACTTATATATTTTTTTAAACGATATTTCCTGCCTTCAAATCAATATTCTTGACCACTATATTCTTGCTGTCGATATTTCTGACACGATATTTAGGACTCGATATTTCTGTAGTTCGACATTTCCAACTCGATATTTTGTCTGCACGCCTAAACAAACAGATAATACAGAAGTGTAGTATAAGAAAAAACTACAACACCCATAAATCCAATAGAACAAAACTACAAGTCCCATCATGAACATACCTTACTAATCACGATGAAGCTGACCATATAAACAGTAGTCTTAACATGTAAATCGCCTCTTCTTCTTTGTTGCTCGGTGGCCATGTTAAGTACTACTTTTTTCTATTTTCATATATTATGCTGGTTTTCACTGTTATTGATTGATCTTTCTAACTGCCACTTCCAGTTGGCGCCACCCATTTGAGTAATTGCATTTTTCCTTGGGATGGTCACAGCAGTTCTGCTCACATTTTTCTCCTGCACCACCGCCATTTTAGTACAACAGGTCTCATCTATCTGGCAGCAGCAGAGGGATCTCTCTCTCTCTCCAGGCCTCTCTTCCCATGTTTTCTTTGCTCTGTAGTCAAGCCTTTAGCTTAGGCTTCAGGTCTCTGCCTCTCACATAAGCTCAGAGGTGGAGTCGAATCGCATGCCTTGCACTCTGCTTGACGGCATAGAGCCAGCCCCTTATCCCGCCCTGCCCTCCCTCAAAGCCTGCCTGCCCGGCTTTAACACTTCCCTCACCAACACTGGCTGCAATAACAACTAAGGGGCCGATTCTGATCTCGTTCGGAAAACATTCCTGCCGACTCGGTTCCAGAATGCTTTCCAAACGAGTCGACAGCGAGCTGCCCGAATGACGGAGTATGATGCTTTGCATGTTAACTCCCACCGACTCGTCCGGAGTTTAACCCGTCCGACCGATTCGTCTGGAAATAAGCCTGAAGCGACCGACTCGTACGTAAACGCAGAAATATAGCATTGCGGGCATGAAACAGACTTGGTTTATCCCGCGAACAGATGGCGATGCGTATGACGCGGTTTTTGAACCGTGTCGGTTTGTGTCACAAAAGGCAACTGGAAAATGTCAAATAATGTAAAAACAAGAATTGGCAATGCCAAAACGAAAAAAATATTTAAAAAATCATTAGCCACACCCACCAATCCACCTATAAAAAGGGCCAAACAGATGACCATGATCCTTTGCAACAACAGAACAGGTTAGAGGATACATACATAGCCACTGATTCACTGCTCTGCCTCATACACACACTTCAGCCACCACACAACTTGCACACATTTTTGTTTTGCTAAAGGACACCCTCAAACACACACTCTTTTACTTATTCACACTCACCCTCACCTTCACACTCAACCATACCTCCATCTTCACCCTCACCTTCACCATGCCCCCAAAGAAGCACCCAAGGTTCACAGAGAAGGAGTTGGAAGTGCTTGTAGATGAAATTGTCAGAGTAGAGCCACAGTTATTTGGGAACCTAGTCCAACAGACCCCCCTGTCACAGAGAAATAGGATATGGGAGAGTATAGTCAACAAGGTGAATGCACAAGCACCTTACATGCGCACAATGGATTATATCAGGAATAGGTACTATGATGTGCGAAGGTGGGTCAAGAACCTGATTGCAAGAGAACATGCCCTGATTCAGCAGACTGGCGGTGGCCCTCCTGCACCACCCGTGCACTTCACTTCCTGGGAGGAAAAGGTGCGTGCCATCCTTCCGCCGGAGGGCGTCTATGGAATACCAGGAGCACAAGAGTCTAGTGAGTACTTACTCAACTGGCCACTAATGTTAACAATTACATATCCACAGACATCTCTGTCAAGGATATAGTGATACAAATTACTGTTAGCAAAGGGATGAAAATGCAGAGTAAATGAGCATGTGATGTGTATGCCAGAGTGACAAACAACATACCTGCAATGAAACAGAAAGTTGAACATTCTCCTAACATGTACATACTTCTTACAAACTCACAGCAAGGCCTTGTGCTCCACAGACCAGTCCCCAGTGTCAGCCATCTTGCCAGTACTTTTCTACTCACTCACTCATAGGAAAGCTGAGTCACAGGTAGGCTGTTTGGGATGGCTGGAAAAGTGGGTCTGTGCACAGGCCTCATGGGAGTTGTAGTCACACCTAACACTCCTCCTCCCACATAGCCCAACAAGTCCACATGGTAAAATGCTTTCTTCACATTGAGTGGAAAAGTACTGGCACGATGGCTGACACTGGGACTGGTGTTCTGGAACACTAGGCCCTGCTGGGAGTTGTGGACAAATAGGCACCAGTCATCAGTGTCACACCTCTTGCAAGTACATTCCCACTCACTGTCTGGTATTCTGAGTTACAGGTAGGCTTTTGCTGCTGGGGGGAAGGTGTGTGGGGGACAAGGCCTGATGGGACTTTTAGCCATTGCAGATACTCATCCACACACAGGCCAGAGAAGTCCACGGGCTACATGCTTACCTCACTGTGAGGGTAAGTGTACTGGCAAGGTGGCTGACACTGGGGCCTGGTGTTCAAATTGAAGCAAACTCCCATCAAGGCCCTGTGACCAAAACACCATGCAACAGTGTCAGCCATATTGCTAGTACACTTCCATTCACTGTCAGGTAGCCATAGGCACATATGACCTGTTTTGACTGGGTGGGGCTAGGAGTGTTTGCACTGACTACATCTACCATCAGGCTCTGTCCACACATCCCAAATAGCTTGCCTGAAACACTGCCTCCCTGACAGTGAGTGGCAATGTGCTGCTAAGATGGCTGACACTGCTGCATGGTGTCTGGAGCAGAAGCCCTTGATGGGTGTTGCAGTCAAGTCAAACAACAGGCACCAGTGTCAGACATCTTGAATGGAAACATCTACTCACTAGCAGGTAAGCATGGTTCATGATGGACTATTTTGGCTGAGTGGGAGGAGCAGTGCTCGCCCTGACTACTTCTCCAAGCAGGCCCTGTCCTACACACCCTATTCCCACCAAGCACAAAAATCACACATGGAACTCTGCTTATCTGACACTGAGTGGAAATGCACTGACAATATGGATGATACTGGGGACTGGTGTTTGGAGCACAAGGCCATGTTCGGAGTTGTGGTCAACTCTGACGACAGGCCCCAGTGACAGACATCTTGACAGTACACGTCCCACTCACTTTCAGGAAACCCATTTCCTGTTGGTCTGTCTGTGTTGGCTGAGAAGGTGTGTGGAGGACAGGTCCTGATGGGAGTTGGAGTAATAGCAAACACTCCTACCCACACACAAATCAATCAGTTCATCTGGGCCTATGGATACTTGACAGTGAATGGAAGTGCACCAGCAAAATGCCTGACACTAGCATGGTGTTATGTGCGCAAGGCCTTGTTGGGAGTTGCCTAAAAGTTGAACAACATGCAGCAGTGTCAGCCTCCTTGCTACTACAATTCCCCTCGCTGACAGCCATCTTCTCAGAGGAGTTAGCTGGGCTGGGCAGGAGGAGGAGTATTTGGAAAGGCCACAACTCACATCAGGCCCTGTCCAAAATACACCTTCCCACTTAGCACAAAAATCCCAACAGGAACTAAGCTTACCCACAGTGTGTACAATTTTACTAGCAGGATGCATTTCACTGGTCTCTGGTGTCTGACTTTGCCACAACTACAACGGGGCCTTGGGCTAAAAACACCAGGTACCAGCTTCAGACCTCCTTCTCAGTACATATCCACTCACTCTCATGGATACCATAGTTCCAGGGGCGTTTTTGCTTGTTGGAATGTGAGTGTAATGCAGGGCCTGATGGGAGATCTGGCCATTGAAAAAACTCATCTCCTTGCCGAAAGAGGCCAATCTATGCACTTAAATTCATCCTTAGGTTCAGTAGCCTATGTAATGGGTATGATTTGAGGGGCTGTGGACATTCACATCAATCATTGTGTCTTTTATGTACCCACAGGGCAAGCTAGGCACACCTCTGGCACAACCAGGACAGCCAGTCCCAGATCTGCTCTACCCTGAGCTCTCCAGCGTTGAGGTCTCTCAACCATCTTCAGATGACGAACTACCTGGCATATCAGGTGTGGGTCAGCCCGCAGCACCAGCAGCAGTAACATCAGCATCCTCTGCGACCACTCCCACCTCAACTGACAACACCCAGCTGACTTCTACTCTCAAGTGTTGACTGTGCCAGCACCAACTGGTCCTCCTCGGGTGGGTAGGGGTGGTGGCAGGGGCCGTGGGACATATGCCATCATGCAGCTGATGCTGCTGCTGAAGATGACCTACACATGTCCAGAATCCTCCATGCGTATGAGGGTTGCACAGGAGATTTTGGCCAGGTAGTTGGGATCCTCAGGACCATGCAACAACAGCAGGCAGCCCACTATGACAAAATGGACACACACATGGCTGAAATTGATGACCTGACTGCGGTGCACATGGACATTCTCACCTGCCTCCGCCAGATTGCCACCAACATGTCCACACCTCCCTGTGTGCCCACAACATCTGGTGTATCAACATCTGCACCTGCCACAGGGAGGAATGTGGACTCTGGCGGATAGCCCCTTGCACCGCCACTGCCTGCACCTGAGGGTCCCCCCTAAGCGTGTGAGGGGTCGTCCGAAGAAGGATCACTGAGAGACCGAAGGCTACGCATCACCCCCAGGAAGTGACAAGCTGCTCCTGATACCCTCCATTGTGTGCCAAGCGTTCACTTTGTTGACTCTCATTGAACTCTCCCACATTGGCTGGAGGGTCTAAGTTGGACTTTGGACTTAAATAACTGTGGATTTACTTCTGAAGAATTCATCTACAAACACTACCAACACCTCTATGCACTTTGTTTTCCATGTTTTGTTTGTGCACTCCCCATTATCTGAATTTTTATCATCAAATCTTGCACTAAAATAAATCACTTTGCACAAAATAGTTGCTTATGTCATGAATTTGAAACACAAATGTATAGATTTAAATGACGCACTAAATAACAAAGAAGAAAGTGTCAACTAAATTGGATAAGAAATCAATTCAGATATGTTAACTACTGGCTTGGGAGTAAATGAAACCTGTCACATCATGATGGATAGACACAACCAGGTTATCACACAACCCATAGTACACGGTACTGATGCAATTGTAGTCTACTGTCTGCAAACATATCACCATTTGCAAGCACAAACAACAATCTTTGTCACCAAAACAGATCATCATGGAATATGTTTTGTTTCAGGATAGCCTTTGGGTGTGTGTAAACGGACAAGGCACACCTCAATGTGGAGCACAGGTTTATTCAAATTATACAACCTTGCACCTTAACCCAAACTGTAATGACATCACACAGTAACAAAATGGTCACAAGTAAAAAGAAATGATAATCAGTTCAGAAGGAAGTGCGGTCCAGGGAGTTCCACAACTGCTCACTGTTGGAGTATGGCACAGTATCATGGGTCTGGTGTGGTCACAACTCTGCAGTTGACATGGTGAATGATCCTGGTAAGGAGTAACATAGAATAGAGCCATAAACTCAGGAATGGTGCTGCTTAATGTTGCTAACTGTCTCAGCTAAAGCCTACAAATGTCAGTGTGAACACAAGCTAGTATTGAGTGTAGCATTGTACATGTCACATGCAAAATTTGATTAAGCAACTCAGTACAAACCTATTGAAAAATAACATACACTCAGCAGCATACATACACATAGGACAACAGCAACATACAAACAAACATTTTGGGTTTGCACCTCTCATTGAATACTCATATTTTGGTGAAGAAGTTGTGGATAAGTTCTTGTCTCAAATCCCCAACACCATCCTCATCATCACTGACATAATGTCCCAAGCCTGGATCCTCCCTTGCTGGTGGCTGCTGGTCTCCGTCATCCAGTACAAGTGGAATTTCCTTCCGGATTGCAAGGTTGTGGAGCATGCATGCGGCTGTAATAATCTTGCACACCTTCAGGGGGCTATATTTTAGTACTCCTCCTGTGCGATCCAGACACCGGGACCTTGTTTTCAGGAGACCAAATGTACGTTCAACCACTCGCCTGGTACGACCCTGTGCCTCATTGAACCACACTTCTGCAGGAGTGACTGGGTTGCGCAGAGGGGTCAGCAACCAGGGAAGGTAGGGTATCCAGAGTCACCTACATAGAACACAGAATAAAGTTCAGTTGTCAGACAATAGATCACTATCTGACATGCAATCAACACACACTACAACATACACATGAAACATCACCTACCAACAATCCAGGCACGGTCACGTTGCAGCTGGGACATCATATGGGGGACGACGCTGTTCCTCAGGATGTACAGCAAACAAATGATGGACGGAATGCTGACAATGCAAACATTCTCCCCCAGTCAAAAGATCTGGGTTAAATCCATCGTTCTTTTGCCCACTTCGCCACCCCAGTTTGGACCCAGCCATATGCAAATCAGTCTTGACCCTGTGCCCCATGGGAACAGTCCAGACCGAACTGCCAGGCCAGGTCCTCCCTGGACCGGAAAAAAGCATACTGGGACCGGTTGCAGGGTATGTCACCCTTCTTCAGCCAGGCTAGCTTGAATCCAGTGGCGCAGTGAGCAAGGGACCCACGTCTGGGCATACCCATCCCACTTAGGGCGAAAAGTGTTACAGCAAACAAATGATGGACGGAATGCTGACAATGCAAACATTCTCCCCCAGTCAAAAGATCTGGGTTAAATCCATCGTTCTTTTGCCCACTACGCCACCCCAGTTTGGACCCAGCCATATGCAAATCAGTCTTGACCCTGTGCCCCATGGGAACAGTCCAGACCGAACTGCCAGGCCAGGTCCTCCCTGGACCGGAAACAAGCATCCTGGGACCGGTTTCAGGGTATGTCACCCTTCTTCAGCCAGGCTAGCTTGAATCCAGTGGCGCAGTGAGCAAGGGACCCACGTCTGGGCATACCCATCCCACTTAGGGCGAAAAGTGTTACAGCAAACAAATGATGGACGGAATGCTGACAATGCAAACATTCTCCCCCAGTCAAAAGATCTGGGTTAAATCCATCGTTCTTTTGCCCACTACGCCACCCCAGTTTGGACCCAGCCATATGCAAATCAGTCTTGACCCTGTGCCCCATGGGAACAGTCCAGACCGAACTGCCAGGCCAGGTCCTCCCTGGACCGGAAACAAGCATCCTGGGACCGGTTTCAGGGTATGTCACCCTTCTTCAGCCACTGTTGGACTTGGCCCTTTTTGCAGGGACATCCCTAAACTTTTTGCCTTCCTCCTATATTTTTTCTGACCTGTTGTTGGCTGTTTTATGACTCCGGGCACTTTACCACTGCTGATCAGTGCTAAAGTGCATATGCTCTCCCTATTAAATTGTGTTATGTATTAGTGACTCCAAGATTGGATGATTGGTTTACTTGTCAGTCCCTAGTACAGTGCACTGAGTGTGCCCAGGGCTTGTAAATCCAATGCCGCTGGTGGGCTTGCAGCACTGGTTGTGCCACCCACAGAAGCGGCTTGTAAAATGTGTCTCAGGCCTGCCATCGCAGAGCCTGTGTGCAGCCTAGGGCTGCCATGTCGACTCGGTGAGTACACCCACTCTCCAGTCCCTAAACCTTCCCTTTACTGCATGTTGGTCACCCCTAAAGTAGGCCCTAGGGCAGGGTGCATTGTAAGTATAAGGTAGGACATGCCCTGGTGTGTGTGGCATGTCCTAATAGTGAATTACAGCCATTTTCGTTTTTCACTATTGCAAGGCTACCTGCTCCCCATAGGCCAGAATGGGCAGACTGACTATTACACCTTATAGTCAGAACTGACCCAGGGAACATGGTAAAAAACGAATTTAGTATGCCTGAACTCAGAATGATAAAATACATCTTTTAGTGAAGTTGGTTTTAACATTCTGTGTTTGAAAATACCACTTTTAGAAAGTGGGTATTTTCTTGCCTAAACTTCCAAGCCTGCCTCTGCTAGGTTGTGTATTCCTTGTCTGGAGATTGGTGACAGGGGCTGGGGGTGGCTACAGGAGACAGGGTGAGTCAGCACAGGGCTGAATAGAAAGATCTGCATCCAGAGTGGAGGGAGGAGTTGCACCTGGGTCTGAATAGGGCTGTGCCTGCCTTCCACAATGCTGGCTCCACCTCCTGCCGGGCGGCTGAGCACTCTGCCCCACATTCTGAAAGGAAAGAAGGAGTCAGAAAAACAAAGTGCTCCAGGACTGACCAGAACTGGTTTTGGGCTAGGCAGAGGCCTCTCTGCCTTCAGAGAACAAAGAGAAACTGTGTATAAAAGGGGACCCAGACCCCTAGGAAATTAGATCACTTTGGGAAAACAAGAAGAAACCTTTGCTGAGGAGCGGAACCAAGAAGAAACTGAGGAGAAGACTATCCCTAAGCTAGAAGGATCTGCCTGCAGTGGTTGCCTGACTGCCAAAGGAAGGAGAAAGGACTTTGTGTGCACTTTTATTTCAACTTGTGAAGGATCTCCAAGGGCTTGAGAAAAGAGCTTGCCTCCTGCTGAAGTCTCAGGGACAACAGACTTCAACCACCAGCTCCCCAAGAATCCTTTGGAAGTGCCTGCTGCTGTTTTGGGCCTTCTGAAGGGACTGCGTGTCGCAAGGAGCTGGAAGCGCGACTCAAGAGGGAGAAGCGTGTCGCAGCAGCTGCCGTCGCATCACGGAGATGACGCCGCTGTAGCTGTCGCATTGCACCGCATCTCGAAAAACGTCCCGCAACACCGAAGAAGCGTGTCGCAGTCGCAGCCGCTGCCGTCGCATCGTAGATGTCGCCGCTGTAGCTGTCGCATTGCACCGCATCAAGAGAAGAGTCTCGCATCGAGGAAGAAGCGTGTCGCCGTCGCAACCGCTGCCGTCGCATCGTAGATGTCGCTGCTGTAGCTGTCGCATTGCCCCGCATCGAGAGAAGCGCCTCGCATCCCCGGAGAAGCGTGCCGCCGTCGGAGCTGCTGCCGTCGCATCACGAAACAAGGGTGTCGCCGCTGCAGTTGTCGCATCGAGCGGAAGCGTCTCGCAACGTTGGAGAAGAGTGTCGCCGCCAAAGCCGCTGTCGTCGCATCACGGAACAAGGGTGTCGCCGCTGCAGCTGACGCATCGAGTCGAGACTTCTCGCAACATCGGAGAAGCGTGCCGCATCAGGAAGAACTTGACGTCTTTATTTCTTTGCACCAGAACTTTGTCGCATATCCATCTCTGCAACACTTCCGTTGTAGAAACGTGACGCATCGTAAGGTACATTGACTCAAAGTGTCGCATTTTAAGAACTTAAGAGAACTAAGCTAAACCTACCATTCTAAGTACAGTATTGTGGATTTTTGTCGTTTATGGTCTTGTGTTAAAACTATATAAAGAATACTTATTTTTGATATAAACCTTGTGTGGTGTCCATCTGTAGTGTTGTCACTAGATTACTGTATGTGTTCACAAATGCTTTACACACTGCCTCTGAGATAAGCCTGTCTGCTCGTGCCAAGCTACCAAGGGGGTGAGCAGGGGTTATTTTAGGAGTGTACCCCCCTACCCTGACTAGAGGCGAGGGTCCCTATTTGTCACAAGTATCTACCTGTGCCAACTAGAGACCCCCAATTCTAACAGCCACGCTAGCTTGAATCCAGTGGCGCAGTGAGCAAGGGACCCACGTCTGGGCATACCCATCCCACTTAGGGCGAAAAGTGTTACAGCAAACAAATGATGGACGGAATGCTGACAATGCAAACATTCTCCCCCAGTCAAAAGATCTGGGTTAAATCCATCGTTCTTTTGCCCACTACGCCACCCCAGTTTGGACCCAGCCATATGCAAATCAGTCTTGACCCTGTGCCCCATGGGAACAGTCCAGACCGAACTGCCAGGCCAGGTCCTCCCTGGACCGAAAACAAGCATCCTGGGACCGGTTTCAGGGTATGTCACCCTTCTTCAGCCAGGCTAGCTTGAATCCAGTGGCGCAGTGAGCAAGGGACCCACGTCTGGGCATACCCATCCCACTTAGGGCGAAAAGTGTTACAGCAAACAAATGATGGACAGAATGCTGACAATGCAAACATTCTCCCCCAGTCAAAAGATCTGGGTTAAATCCATCATTCTTTTGCGCACTACGCCACCCCAGTTTGGACCCAGCCATATGCAAATCAGTCTTGACCCTGTGCCCCATGGGAACAGTCCAGACCGAACTGCCAGGCCAGGTCCTCCCTGGACCGGAAACAAGCATCCTGGGACCGGTTTCAGGGTATGTCACCCTTCTTCAGCCAGGCTAGCTTGAATCCAGTGGCGCAGTGAGCAAGGGACCCACGTCTGGGCATACCCATCCCACTTAGGGCGAAAAGTGTTACAGCAAACAAATGATGGACGGAATGCTGACAATGCAAACATTCTCCCCCAGTCAAAATATCTGGGTTAAATCCATCTTTCTTTTGCCCACTACGCCACCCCAGTTTGGACCCAGCCATATGCAAATCAGTCTTGACCCTGTGCCCCATGGGAACAGTCCAGACCGAACTGCCAGGCCAGGTCCTCCCTGGACCGGAAACAAGCATCCTGGGACCGGTTTCAGGGTATGTCACCCTTCTTCAGCCAGGCTAGCTTGAATCCAGTGGCGCAGTGAGCAAGGGACCCACGTCTGGGCATACCCATCCCACTTAGGGCGAAAAGTATTACAGCAAACAAATGATGGACGGAATGCTGACAATGCAAACATTCTCCCCCAGTCAAAAGATCTGGGTTAAATCCATCGTTCTTTTGCCCACTACGCCACCCCAGTTTGGACCCAGCCATATGCAAATCAGTCTTGACCCTGTGCCCCATGGGAACAGTCCAGACCGAACTGCTAGGCCAGGTCCTCCCTGGACCGGAAAGAAGCATCCTGGGACCGGTTTCAGGGTATGTCACCCTTCTTCAGCCAGGCTAGCTTGAATCCAGTGGCGCAGTGAGCAAGGGACCCACGTCTGGGCATACCCATCCCACTTAGGGCGAAAAGTGTTACAGCAAACAAATGATGGACGGAATGCTGACAATGCAAACATTCTCCCCCAGTCAAAAGATCTGGGTTAAATCCATCGTTCTTTTGCCCACTACGCCACCCCAGTTTGGACCCAGCCATATGCAAATCAGTCTTGACCCTGTGCCCCATGGGAACAGTCCAGACCGAACTGCCAGGCCAGGTCCTCCCTGGACCGGAAACAAGCATCCTGGGACCGGTTTCAGGGTATGTCACCCTTCTTCAGCCAGGCTAGCTTGAATCCAGTGGCGCAGTGAGCAAGGGACCCACGTCTGGGCATACCCATCCCACTTAGGGCGAAAAGTGTTACAGCAAACAAATGATGGACGGAATGCTGACAATGCAAACATTCTCCCCCAGTCAAAAGATCTGGGTTAAATCCATCGTTCTTTTGCCCACTACGCCACCCCAGTTTGGACCCAGCCATATGCAAATCAGTCTTGACCCTGTGCCCCATGGGAACAGTCCAGACCGAACTGCCAGGCCAGGTCCTCCCTGGACCGGAAACAAGCATCCTGGGACCGGTTTCAGGGTATGTCACCCTTCTTCAGCCAGGCTAGCTTGAATCCAGTGGCGCAGTGAGCAAGGGACCCACGTCTGAGCATACCCATCCCACTTAGGGCGAAAAGTGTTACAGCAAACAAATGATGGACGGAATGCTGACAATGCAAACATTCTCCCCCAGTCAAAAGATTTGGGTTAAATCCATCGTTCTTTTGCCCACTACGCCACCCCAGTTTGGACCCAGCCATATGCAAATCAGTCTTGACCCTGTGCCCCATGGGAACAGTCCAGACCGAACTGCCAGGCCAGGTCCTCCCTGGACTGGAAACAAGCATCCTGGGACCGGTTTCAGGGTATGTCACCCTTCTTCAGCCAGGCTAGCTTGAATCCAGTGGCGCAGTGAGCAAGGGACCCACGTCTGGGCACACCCATCCCACTTAGGGCGAAAAGTGTTACAGCAAACAAATGATGGACGGAATGCGGACAATGCAAACATTCTCCCCCAGTCAAAAGATCTGGGTTAAATCCATCGTTCTTTTGCCCACTATGCCACTCCAGTTTGGACCCAGGCATATGCAAATCAGTCTTGACCCTGTGCCCCTTGGGAACAGTCCAGACTGAACTGCCAGACCAGGTCCTCCCTGGACCGGAAACAAGCATCCTGGGACCGGTTTCAGGGTATGTCACCCTTCTTCAGCCAGGCTAGCTTGAATCCAGTGGCGCAGTGAGCAAGGGACCCACGTCTGGGCATACCCATCCCACTTAGGGCGAAAAGTGTTACAGCAAACAAATGATGGACGGAATGCTGACAATGCAAACATTCTCCCCCAGTCAAAAGATCTGGGTTAAATCCATCGTTCTTTTGCCCACTACGCCACCCCAGTTTGGACCCAGCCATATGCAAATCAGTCTTGACCCTGTGCCCCATGGGAACAGTCCAGACCGTACTGCCAGGCCATTTCCTCCCTGGACCTGAAACAAGCATCCTGGGACCGGTTTCAGGGTATGTCACCCTTCTTCAGCCAGGCTAGCTTGAATCCAGTGGCGCAGTGAGCAAGGGACCCACGTCTGGGCATACCCATCCCACTTAGGGCGAAAAGTGTTACAGCAAACAAATGATGGACGGAATGCTGACAATGCAAACATTCTCCCCCAGTCAAAAGATCTGGGTTAAATCCATCGTTCTTTTGCCCATATCCCACTTTTCGCCCTAAGTGGGATGGGTATGCCCAGACGTGGGTCCCTTGCTCACTGTGCCACTGGATTCAAGCTAGCCTGACTGAAGAAGGGTGACATACCCTGAAACCGGTCCCAGGATGCTTGTTTCCAGTCCAGGGAGGACCTGGCCTGGCAGTTCGGTCTGGACTGTTCCCATGGGGCACAGGGTCAAGACTGATTTGCATATCGCTGGGTCCAAACTGGGGTGGCGTAGTGGGCAGAAGAACGATGGATTTAACCCAGATCTTTTGACTGGGGAGAATGTTTGCATTGTCAGCATTCCGTCCATCATTTGTTTGCTGTAACACTTTTACAGCCCTAAGTGGGATGGGTATGCCCAGACGTGGGTCCCTTGCTCACTGTGCCACTGGATTCAAGCTAGGCTGGCTGAAGAAGGGTGACATACCCTGAAACTGGTCCCAGGATGCTTGTTTCAGTCCAGGGAGGACCTGGCCTGGCAGTTCGGTCTGGACTGTTCCCATGGGGCACAGGGTCAAGACTGATTTGCATATGGCTGGGTCCAAACTGGGGTGGCGTAGTGGGCAAAAACGATGGATTTAACCCAGATCTTTGACTGGGGAGAATGTTTGCATTGTCAGCATTCCGTCCATCATTTGTTTGCTGTAACACTTTTCGCCCTAAGTGGGATGGGTATGCCCAGACGTGGGTCCCTTGCACACTGTGCCACTGGATTCAAGCTAGCCTGGCTGAAGAAGGGTGACATACCCTGAAACCGGTCCCAGGATGCTTGTTTCCAGTCCAGGGAGGACCTGGCAGTTTGGTCTGGACTGTTCCC
This sequence comes from Calotriton arnoldi, assembly GCA_963921515.1. Lineage (NCBI taxonomy): Eukaryota > Metazoa > Chordata > Amphibia > Caudata > Salamandridae > Calotriton > Calotriton arnoldi. The sequence goes on from CAWUFW010005817.1 coordinate 1,086,074, forward strand.
ATGGGGCACAGGGTCAAGACTTATTTGCATATGGCTGGGTCCAAACTGGGGTGGCGTAGTGGGCAAAAAAATGATGGATTTAACCAAGATCTTTTGACTGGGGGAGAATGTTTGCATTGTCAGCATTCCGTCCATCATTTGTTTCCTGAAACACTTTTCGCACTAAGTGGGATGGGTATGCCCAGACGTGGGTCCCTTGCTCACTGTGCCACTAGATTCAAGGTAGCCTGGCTGAAGAAGGGTGACATACCCTGAAACCGGTCCCAGGATGCTTGTTTCCAGTCCAGGGAGGACCTGGCCTGGTAGTTCGATCTGGACTGTTCCCATGGGGCACAGGGTCAAGACTGATTTGCATATGGCTGGGTCCAAACTGGGGTGGCGTAGTGGGCAAAAGCGATGGATTTAACCCAGATCTTTTGACTGGGGGAGAATGTTTGCATTGTCAGCATTCCGTCCATCATTTGTTTGCTGTAACACTTTTAGCCCTAAGTGGGATGGGTATGCCCAGACGTGGGTCCCTTGCTCACTGTGCCACTGGATTCAAGCTAGCCTAGCTGAAGAAGGGTGACATACCCTGAAACTGGTCCCAGGATGCTTGTTTCCAGTCCAGGGAGGACCTGGCCTGGCAGTTCGGTCTGGACTGTTCCCATGGGGCACAGGGTCAAGACTGATTTGCATATGGCTGGGTCCAAACTGGGGTGGCGTAGTGGGCAAAAAAACGATGGATTTAACCCAGATCTTTTGACTGGGGGAGAATGTTTGCATTGTCAGCATTCCGTCCATCATTTGTTTGCTGTAACAAAGTTCCTCAGGATGTAAGCATCATGTGCTGAGCCAGGGAAACGTGCACAGATGTGGGAGATCGACATGTCCGCCAAACACACCACCTGGACATTGATGGAGTGAAAGTGCTTCCGGTTGCGGTAGACCTGTCCATTGGCCTGTGGTGGTAGCAAAGCAACATGGGTTCCATCAATTGCTCCAGTGACGTGTGGTATATGTCCCAAGGCGTAGAATTCACCCTTGATGTCAGTTAACTCTCCTGGTCAGGGGAACTTGATGTACTGGTCCTGGCAATGGAGCAATGCCTCCAACACATCACGCAGGACATGGCTGAACATCGTCTGTGACATGCCACCAGATGTTGCCACAGTATACTGGAGAGAACCAGTAGCAAAGAAATGTACGGCAGCCATGACCTTCACCTTGGGGGTCAGTGCAGTCGGATATGTGCGACAGGCATCAGATCTGGAGCATTTGTAATACATGTTTGAAAGTATACGGTTGATCTTTGATACATTTCACAGTATAATGACCCTTGCCAAATCTGTTACCACGGAATGGCCACACAGTAATTTGTGGGCCATACTGACAAAGTCACTACTGTCCGTCACCGGTCAAGTCAATCAGGCATCACATAATAAACTAAGCAACACAATATAAGCTGAGATATAGGTGTGTGACAACAATTACATGCTTAAAATGCACACACATAAGGATTATGATTTGACAGATGTGGAACACCACATACATACAGCGTCCCACTCTGGAAATTATGCACACTACTGTCCAGGAAGGACACTGTCATGTTGTCAGGTCAGCATCACACATACAATTACATACACAAACCTTTATTTATTTTTTATTTGCATGTATAATGCCTTCATACACTTGAGTCAGGGACAACAAAGATACACTGGTAAAACACCCAACACACACATCATTTGTTTGGGTGCATCTTGTCACGGTCTAATCATTCAAATGTAAATGCTTGAACCATGAATCATACACATTTTATTTATAGTCAGGAATCACACTGATTGCACACTGGGTTACAGACTCAGCTAATGCCATGATAATGTTAAAATATGGACTTGTATATGCCCATGGAGTCATTGGCACTGTGACAAAGCCAAAAAGTGTAAATTCCAAAACATATGAAAATTGTTGGTATTAACCACAATTATAGTGTGTCATGTGCCCCTCAAATTTTGCTCCTCATGGGTGTGCATATAAAGGTCCATTTTAGCTTGTAAAAAGATTAATATACACATCTATTGTTCAAAACATACAACTATCACTGTAGTTTCTGCCCTGCAGAATGAAAATTCAAAGGACGCGGTAGCCGCATCCGAACCGATTCGGTCACAGTCATTGGCTGAAAGTTATTATGGTGAGAGACACGGGTGAGCATTAAAGGACGCGGTAGCCGCATCCAAAACGATTCGGTCACAGCCATTGGATATTGGTTGTTATGGTGACAGATGCGCATTTCAATTCCAATAGTCATCGCATGGAAGCCGACTCGGTAACCTCCCATCAACAATGTATAAAGTCACTTGTGGTCCGATGATGAGTTTTGGAATGTCGCGGTAGGCGTGTCGTTTGCAAGCAATGTAATGCATTGGACCGATTCGGATAATGCGACTGACGCAAACCTATCGCTTTTGCAGCATGGATTCGACACCGCTTATGCTGATTAGATATTAGATATAAGTCTGTCTGTTCCCTAGAGACTTCACTTGCCTGCACTACCTACATCATTCCTGCACCTCCCCATCTCTCTGCTGCTGTTACCACATCCTCTGGGAGCTACCTACCATGGCACGTACAGTGGACAGGGCCCCAGCATTCAGCGAGGAGGAGAACCAGGCCCTGTTGGATACGCGCCTGTCACTGTACAGCCAGCTGTATGGCAAACCAGAGGAGCAGGTGAGTGATGATCACACTGCATTTTCATTTGACATGTGCAATCACCATGCTATACTACCATTAGGAATCTCATTGGCAAGCATGTCAAATGTTATCTGTTACTTCAAAAGTGTGTAGATAACTGTTGTGGGCAGGTACACTGCTGTAAAAGTGTGTGTACTGGGCTAAACATCTTATCACTGTTCTCATGGGACAGAGTCATCATTGAACCCAGGACAACTGCACAGGATGCCATATGCCCAGCCCTTAGACATGGTTGCCAAACTGAGCATTAACAGTGTGTACAGGTGTCTGACTCAGAAACATGTTGCATGTGCACTAAGGTTCTGTCACAATGTCATCCTTACAGGTCAACCCCCATGAGAAGGCCAGGATTTGGAGGACCATCTCCAACAAGGTGCGCTCCGTGGGGTTGGAGCTTCGGCACTTCTGTCATTGCCGCAAGAAGTGGCAGGACCTTCGTGGCTGGGCCAAGAAGATCGCAGAGGTCCAGCTGGGCCTGTCACGTCCTGGTAAGAGGGGCAGGCACCGAACACTGACCCCCCCCCCCCCACATGCTCCTCATCTTAGAGGTGGTCTTCCCTGACCTGAGTGGGCAGTTGAAGGCAAGACAGCAGCAAGGAGGGGGCGAGTATGTGCCTTTTCGCACACCTTTGTTAGACATGCATGTTACAGTAACTTAGGCTGCTGCACCGTTTACTGGTTGTAAGTCAGCCAAACCCACAGATACGTATTGTAAGATGCACATGCACAGGGATCAATTGATGCTTGGTTATGCCCCTTTCATCAGGGAGATGTGAGTCAGCAATGTTCATGGAAGTGACCGTAGTGCCATGCTCATGTGATCACCACAAATCACAGTAACATGTGCATGGGGGTAAGCTTCTAGAGTAATGCAAATGCCCAACATGTGCCAGCACATTGACTAATGTATGACCTGTTCTCAGTGTGGTTTCCACAAATGTGTGAGGCATGTTGTCATTGGAGCAAACAAGTGTGAATAGGCCATGCTATACATCCCTGCAGCAGGTGAAATCAAGATTGAGGCCTTGGTGAGTTTTGCTTGCTCATTGTGCCTCTGTTAGGCCCCAGCCGTGTTATCAACTGTATCACATGGGCCAATTACAGGTATGCTAACTATGGCCATCTGTCACACTGGCCTGTCACATGCTTGTGTGGAAGATTCAATTCTCTCCATTCAAAGGAGTGAGTACATGTGTCTGACTGTGTAACAGTGAAAACACATGCCATTCACAGACAAACACGGGATCACTGTTTGAAACATGGCTGAAATTGTGAAGTCTGATGTCAGATACACATTCACAACAGTAGCAATGTGAGTATCTGCTGTTGACTATACATACTTGGGGCTTTGTTAAGCATGTGCATGATGCATCACTGTCAGCCTGAGAGGTGTGAAATATGCATCGTTCTGAAGAGAATCAACAAAATGAGATGGGAAAGAAGAGCAATGTAAGCTGTAGGAAGTGTGCAATAGGTCTAATGAAAGTTTGGGAGAATCAGACTTGGGCCATACAAATGGGTACCCTGGCAGTCTAGACAGGATTGGGACACAGTGTTAACTGGACTCATGAAGGGTGGAGGTTCAGTACTGATAGTCTCTACAGACAGTGCACCCAGACGGGCCATTGGCATGGTGTTCCACCAGAAGCATCATGAAGATGCAGTCATCGGACTTGGAAGTGTGTAGACCCTTGTTCACATCTGTTTTTGTGAGCTGTTCATAATGTGCACAACATTCAGATTCATCCTCATGACACTGTGCATAGTTGACACAAGACGGTGGGCCACGTGCCTCTCAACCTAGCTATGCCTACTACCTTGGTGAATCCTCAATCAGAGTCTGATGTGTGACCTGACAGTAGAATACCTAAGTTTCAGGACAAATAAGCCCAGTCACTGTTATCTGTGTGACATGACTCATGCAATGATTACGGAAGCTTAAAGTTGGACAAGGATGTCATTTGACCTGTGACTTTAGAACCAATGTTTCCCAATTTGATGACTAGGGATTGCAGAATGGATACCATGTCTCAATTCAATTGTGCGAATCCTATTCCCATTGTGAGCTCTATACTCCCTTGCAGGAGATGAGACAGCTATGTCAGGACACGAGACCATCAGGTGCCAAAACAAATACATCACCTGCTACATAGTGAAATAGTCGCCAATGTGGTTGTGTCAATTGATGTTGATGAACCCAGTGTTGCAAATTGCCACATGTGCGAGGAAGCAATGGTTAACTTGCAGATTGACAAGTGCCATGTATGTAAATGTATGACAAGTTGATAGCACGAGTCAAAATGATGTAGTTGGTTGAACTGTGATGTTTTGCAATGTTCCCTATGTGTCAAGTACATAGAGATTACTTATGTGAATCTTTTGCATTTTTGTTCACAGCATTAGCACCGGCCAGCGGAGGAGACAGTGCCACAGGTGTAGAGGGAGCATTTCGCCATTCTGGGACCAGTGCCGAATCGGATGTGGAGACATCGACTGGCGGGGAGGATGAGGGGAGCCATACTGAGGGTAGGTCTGCAACTACATCTGCAGCATCCGAGGACCATTCAAGCTCTGGTGATGACTCCCTGGTGGTAGAGGACAAAGGAAAGGATTCCTCAGCATCAGAGTCCACCACCACTCCCATCTTCATCCTCTCAACTGCTCCCAGTGTCCGTGGCCGGTCCTGTGGCAGGGGACAGCTCTCCTTTGCGCCAGGCACCTCACCCCCAGCCCCTTTCTCCCCTGCTGCCCTCAGTGCAGAGGCGGCTGACATCCTGAGGCAGATCTCTGTGGGGCAGACATCCGTGCTGAATGTCCTCCATGCGCCTACCACTCTTTTGACACAAATGGTGTCATACATGGAGGGCATTCACTCTGAAATGTCTACCCTCCAGAGACCCAATCAGGCTCTGGCCTCCACACTGACGGCAGCAGTGTCCCAGCTCCAGCAATCCCTCACCCCTCCTGCCTCTTCCCCATCCACAGTCCCAACTACCCTACCTGACCAAAGCACAAGCAAACATTCACATGCACACACCTCAACAGCCCCACGCAGCACACAAACACACAGTCACAAGCACAAACCCACACACACGCACACTCAGGAGACAGACAGCACACACACCGTCAGGGACATGCCAGAAAAAGACACACATGCATCCACAGACACTCCGCAGACATCAAAACCCTCTGCTTCCACAGCCCCTACCCTTGACTCTCCTGTTCCCCCCTCTGCCCAGAGACTCTTCCTCTGCGACCTTGGCCTCTTCCCTTCTGACCCATCCAAACCCCCTCCCAGAAGGAAGAGAAGAGACAACCCAACCCCTCCCGGCTCTGACATCTCGACCTGCCACCCCCCCAGCTCACGATGAGGAAGAGCACCAAGCCACCCACCCGCAAAATGCCTGTTCTCCCAAGACCAAACCCCCTCCACCAACTCATACTTCCCCAGCCCAGTACCTCCTGCAACAAGAAACCCCCTCCCAAAGAGTCAGAGTCCATCCCCATCCCTGTTTTTTCCATCCACAACTACACCATCCCCAAGAAGCTCAAACCCAGCCACCCCACCACATCGAGCACTCCCACTACAACTGCCCCCCCCTCAGTCTGTTCCTACCACTGCAATGGACCAACCACCCCCTCCATCTGGCCCATCCACTGCAGTGGACCAACCACCCGCTCTATCTGGCCCATCCACTGCAGTGGACCAACCACCCGCTCTATCTGGCCCATCCACTGCAGTGGACCCACCCACCACTCCTGATCCCATCCCTCCTAAATCCCAAACCAATACTCCATAGTTCTGTCCCTTTGGTGCCTGGCATGCCCCCTAGATGCCCCTCCCAGGGGAGGTGACCCCTTGCAGTCACAGTGCAGGCAAGAGTTGATGGGTATGTTTTTTAACCCCATCAAAAGTTGGACTTTTATGGACTGGCCATTGGTCTTGCATTTGTTCTAATGAACTTGGTTACTACATGCAAAATAAAGCATGTTTAAAGTTTTGAAATGCTGATTTCTGTGTCCCACAAATTGATCTTAAGTCAACTGTCATTCATGTTCAATTATTGGTGTGAGTGCACAATGATGTTGGTATGCCATGGATTGCATGTTGTCCATGGAGTATGTGAGCTTTTACAGTATGTATTCCAGGTTTACTTGTCTGCATTTGCTGGATGTTATCACCCACAATAGTTTTGGCTATAATGGTGACATGCATTCACTATCCTTTTATCTGTTTCCGACACGATTGCACATAGGTCATGCTACCATATGTCAACATAGTGCAAGTGTTGCTAAGTGCTACAGTTTAGGAGGAGCACGCTGAATATGTTTGGGATGTGCAGTGAGTCCCCTGTCTCATCAATACATTTGGGTACATTAGGAGTTTGACTACGTGGTGGTGAGTTGGGACACACCCATGTACACAAGGTGAGGGTACAATACTTTTATGTGACTTGATAGTGGTTGAGCCATGTCTGTGTCTCCTTTTGATCTGGTAGACCAGTGGCAATGACAAGCTTGACACAGGTGACATTCCACTTTAGCCAATTTCCAATCATGGCTGTGGGTTCATCTGATACATTTACGGAGCCCATGGATGAGTGTCAGCTGAGCTGGATTCTCACAGTCTTCACACCCTGTTGCCTCCAAAGAGTTAAGTATCTACAGATGGTCCTGTTTGGCAAGGTGTCTGTGTCGTACAAGTCCAGGGAGTTTTAATTCTCATGTGAGTCGTGCCAGCCTGCTTCTGTCTGACTACATCATGTTGATGTTGTCTGTCCAAGATGGAATTTCATGTTTACAGCCATCTATCATTCGTAGTTGAGCATAAGATTTGTGTGTAGGTAGTTAGAACTGGGGGTCTCTAGTTGGCAGAGGTAGGTACCTTTGTCCAAATAGGGACCCTTGCTTCTAGTCAGGGTAAGGGGATACACTACTAAAATAACCCCTGCTCACCCCCTTGGTAGTGTTGTATTTCCTCTTAGGGTGTCCATAACGGGCTTTCCAATATCCTGTCCTTATATAGGCACAATTCGCCCTGCCCTTATATAGGCATAGAATCCCAGGCCTTATTTAGGCATTAAACCGTGCACTACAAATACAGGCATGGTCTCTGACATCTGTCCACCCTAACGTCACAACGAGTTCATGAAGAACAGACCCTTAGGCTGCGGGAGTTTCCCTAGTCCAGGACTATTGATTTCTTCAAGAACTCATATATTATGCATGAACCATTATTCCTTAGGGGTTCATTCATGACGTCTTTCGTTGTCCAATTCACGTCAATGCTAACATTCCTAAGGTACTCTCAGGTATAAGTATACCTTCCCTAGCCCCTGTAAACCAGAGGAGACCTCGACTTCAGAGGAGCCCGTATCCCGGCCTGACGCACTGAGAAGACGCTGCCATTCCCTGCATGCAGAGAGCCCAGCTTCCAGCTTCCAGCTTCCAGCTTCCAGTGATCTGACTTCCCTTGCGGGGTGTTGGAGTTCGAGTCTGGCAAAGAGATTCCAACCTCTCTCATTCTTCAGGTATGGAGCTGATAAGAACCTAGAGGGACTCTTGGCATACTAGACTTAACATACTCTTAGTATACCATAGTAAGGAATACTTCACCTACTTCATACCTTGTCCTACACCTAGGTTAGGTTAGGTACACTGGGGTAGAACTAGCTTAGCACCGCATCGTATGAGTACTCGCATTTTTAGTCTGTGTTATTTATGTAACAGCATTTGTACTATAAAATAATGCTATCGCAGTATTATTTATTTCTACTGCTCACCCTGTACATTATTTATCTCGCATACTGTCTTGTGATCGTAACAGCACATTATACTTACACCAGAAACAAGACTGTTCAATAAATCTTTTATTGAAAACGCCCGTCTATTATTTCTGTGTAACTCTGAGGAAAACTAAGCATGCACGACTGAGCTGAGTGAAATAGTTATCTAGTGTTTCCATGACTCTGGGACACGTTCTGATTCTAAAAGGAAAACATATTGGTCATGTTTTGCGGCTGCCAGAAACTACTCCCTTCTTGTTGTCAAGGAGTTTCTAGTGGCCTCTGAGCTAGCTGGCACAAGTAATTAAGTTTAATATACTCGATAGGGACATACCGACCTTAGTCCTATTTCAAACCTATAGGATATATTATTCCAATGCGCAGAGCCTATTAGGGAAATAGGAGCTACACTACAGTAGCTTGTCACGAGCAGGCAGGCTTATCTCAGAGGCAGTGTGTAAAGCATTTGTGAACACATACAGTAACCTAGTGACAACACTACAGATGGACACCACACAGGTTGTATTATAAAAATAAGTATTTTTATATAGACTTATCACAAGACCCAAAACGACAAAAATCCACAATACACTATGAAAAATATGACTGTCAATGGTAGAAAATAGTTCAGTTCAATAAAGGTGGTAAATGCGACACTCAATGTTCAATGTACCTTTGGATGCGTAACGCGATACAAACAAAAGAGTTGCAGGGAAGGTGATGCGTCGGTTCCTTACACGCAAGAACGGTGATGCGTCGGTTCCTTGCTCCGGGTGAGGTGATGCGTCGGTTCCCTACTGCTGCGTAGGGGACGGTGATGCGTCGGTTCCTTACCGGAGAGGAGGTGATGCGTCGGTTCTTTACCGCGTGGGGAGGTGATGCGTCGGTTTCTTACTGCGCTTCTGTGGCGATGCAACCAGCAGCGCCGCGATGCGATGACGACCCGGTGCAATGAAACAAAATGGCGTCTTCCTCTCGATGCCACACTCAGGGGGCGATGCGTGCACGCCCGACGGGCATGCAGCGACTCGGTGAATCTTCTGAGCCGCGACAGGCCCTGCGACACGCTTCTCCGATGATGTGACGGCGTCTGATGCGACGGCGGCACTCTTCTCCGGTTATGTGAGGTGCTTCGGCGATGCGATGGCGACAGCGGCAGCGGCGGCACGCTTTCTCGGTGATGCGACGACAGCGGCTGCGGCGGAGACACGCTTCTCCCTCTTGAGTCACACTTCCAGCTCCCAGCGACACGCAGTCTCTCAGAAGGCCCAACACAACAGCAGGCACTTCAAATTCCCAGCAAGGGAATTCAGGGGAGCTGGTTGGTGAAGTCTTGTGTCCCTGAGACTTCAGCAGGAGGCAAGCTCAATCTTCAAGCCCTTGGAGATGTTCTGCAAGATGATGAAAGTAGCACAAAGTCCTTTCTCCTTTTTTTGGCAATCAGGCAACCACTGCAGGCCAATCCCCCAAACAGCACACAGCATAGGGATAGTCTCCTCCTTCAGCTTCTCTGGTTCCTCTCCTCAGCAAAGGTTTGTCTTGTTTGTTCCAGAAGTGATCTAAAGTCTTGGGGTCAGGGCCCCAGTATTTATACCCATAAATTCTTTGTCCTCTGAAGGCAGAGGGTCCTGTACCTAGTCCAAACCAGTTCTGGGTGCATTCTGCCAGGGCACACCTTCTCTCTTTGTCAGTGTGGGCCAGGGTCATCAGACACACCACAGGAGGTGGAGCCAGCATTGTGGAAGGCAGGCACAGCCCTATTCAGACCCAGGTGCCACTCCTCCCACCACTCTACATGCAGATAGGTCTATTCAGCCCTGTGCTGACTCACCCTGTCTCCTGGAGTCCCCCAGCCCCTGTCACTCACAAACCCAGACACACAATACACAAGCTAGCAGAGGCAGGCTGGATGGTTTAGGCAAGAAAATACCTACTTTCTGAAAGTGGTATTTTCAAACACAGAATGTTAAAACCAACTTCACTAAAAGATGTATTTTATCATTCTGAGTTCAGGCATACTAAATTCGTTTTTCTACCATGTTCCCTGGGTCAGTTAGGATTATAAGATGTTATAATCAAACTGCCCATTCTGGCCTATGGGGACAGGTAGCCTTGCAATAGTGAAAAACGAAAATGGCTGTAATTCACTATGAGGACATGCCACACACACCAGGGCATGTCCTACCTTACACATACAATGCACCCTGCCCTAGGGCCTACCTTAGGGGTGACTAATATGCAGGAAAGGGAAGGTTTGGGGACTGGTAAGTGGGTGCACTTACCAAGTCGACATGGCAGTACCAGACTGCACACAGGCTCTGCAATGGCAGGCCTGAGACACACTTTACAAGCTGCTCCTGTGGGTGGCACAACCAGTGCTACAAGCCCACCAGCAGCATTTGAGTCACAAGCACTGGGCACAACCAGTGCACTGTACTAGGGTTTGACAGTGAATCAAATAGGCCAAACTTGGAGTCACTAATCCAGCAAAAACAGGTCAGTAACAGAGGAGGCATAGCGCAAAAAATGGAAGGGAGGCCCACGCCAATGGTACCAGGTCTAACACATGTCCCCTCCAGCTGAAATGTGGGGAGAACTACCCATCCCCTTGGGAGTTCTCATCGCTAAGGCGGAACAATCTGGACAGACCATCAGCATTGGCGTGTTCTGTACCAGGGTGGTGTTCCACCGTGAAGTCCATCCCCTGTAGGGAAATGGACCACCTCAACAGCTTTGGATTCTCACCCCTCATCTGCATCAACCATCTGAGGGGCCTGTGGTCTGTCTGAACCCGGAAGTGAGTCCCAAACAGGTATGGTCTCAACTTCTTCAGTGCCCAGACCACAGCAAATGCCTCACGCTCAATAGCACTCCACCTCTGTTCCCGTGGAAGTAACCTCCTACTGATGAAGGCTACAGGTTGGTCTAGGCCCTCCTCATTTAACTGTGCCAGAACAGCCCCTACACCATGCTCTGAAGCGTCTGTTTGAACAACAAATTCTTTTGAGAAGTTGGGCGCCTGAAGCACGGGGGCCGTGCACATGGCAGTTTTCAAGGCGTCAAAAGCTCTCTGACAGGTGTCAGTCCAAATCACTCTCTTGGGCTGCTTCCTGGAAGTCAGCTCTGTCAAGGGTGCAACGATGCTGCCATACCCCTTGACAAATCTCCTGTAATACCCGGTGAGTCCTAGACAGGCTCTCACCTCTGTCTGGGTCTTGGGTGGTTCCCAAGCCAGAATGGTATCAATCTTGGGCTGTAGGGGCGCCACCTGGCTGCTCCCAAACTGGTGTCCCAAGTACACCACGGAACCCTGCCCGATCTGGCACGTACTCGCCTTGATCGTGAGGCCTGCCCTCCGCAGCGCCATCAACACTTCCCAGAGGTGGCGCAGATGTTCTTCCCAACTGGCGCTGAACACTGCGATGTCATCCAGGTAGGCGGCACTGAAATCTTCCAGTCCAACCAACACCTGGTTGACCAACCTCTGAAAGGTGGCAGGGGCATTCTTCATCCCAAAGGGCATAACCCAGAATTGGTAGTGCCCATCTGGTGTGGAGAATGCTGACCTCTCTTTGGCCCCATCAGTCAAGGCGATCTGCCAGTACCCAGACGTTAAGTCAAACGTGCTGAGGTTCCGGGCAGCCCCTAACCGATCAATGAGCTCATCAGCTCTGGGGATGGGGTGCGCGTCAGTCCTGGTGACTGAATTGAGTCCTCGGTAGTCCACACAGATCCGGAGTTCGGGTGTGGCACCAGGCGCGGCAGCCTTTGGGACCAAGACCACTGGGCTGGCCCAAGGGCTGTGAGAGGACTCAATCACCCCCAATGCAAACATCTTGGAGACCTCCTCCTTGATGCAAGCTCTCACCCTGTCAGTCACTCTGTAAGCCTTGTGCTTGACAGGAGGACTGTCCCCAGTGTCCACATCATGGACGCACCAATCAGTGACACTAGGAACCAGGGAAAACAGGTCAGAAAACTGTCCCAACAGTTGGCGACAGTCTTCCTGCTGCTCAGGTGTCAGGGAGTTAGAGAGGTCCACACCCTCCACTGACCCATCTTGCTCTGTTGCAGACAGGAGGTCAGGAAGAGGTTCTGTCTCCTCTTCCATTCCATCATCTGTTGCTAGGAGCATGCCCACTTCGGACCTCTCAAAATGGGGCTTCAGGCGGTTGACATGTAGGACCCGCAAAGGGTTCCTGGGAGATCCAAGTCCACCAGGTAGGTGACGTTACTCTTGCGCTCCACCACCTCAAATGTTCCGGTCCACTTATCCTGGAGCGCGCAAGGCTCCACGGGGGCCATGACCCACACTTTCTGTCCAGGCTGAAACTCGATCAGAGTGGCATTCTGATCATACCATCGTTTCATCTCCTCCTGGCTGGCTTCCAGATTCGCCTCAGCGAGTTGTCTGAATCGCCTAGTTTGGTTTCTAAAGGCCAGCATGTAGCTAAATACATCCTGGGGAGGTTTCCTGGGAGCTTTCTCCCAGCCTTCTTTCACCAAACTCAGAGGTCCTCTTACCGGGTGACCATAGAGCAGTTCAAAGGGACTGAACCCTAAGGACTTCTGTGGCACCTCACGGTAAGCAAAGAGAAGGCATGGCAAGAGTACGTCCCACTTACGCCTCATGGGTTCTTCCAGACCCATAATCATGCCCTTCAGGGTCCGGTTGAAACTCTCAACCAGCCCATTTCCTTGGGGGTGGTAAGGAGTGGTGAACTTATAGGTATCACCGCACTCCTGCCACAGGGACTTCATATACTTGGATATGAAGTTTGTACCACGGTCACTCACCACCTCCTTGGGGAACCCCACACGGGAGAAAATCCCCATCAGTGCACGTCCCACCACTGGGGCCGTCACTGTCTGAAGAGGGATGGCTTCCGGGTACCGGGTTGCATGGTCCACCAAGACCAGGATGAACCTGTTGCCCATGGCTGTCTTGGGGTCCAGTGGCCCCACAATGTCAATACCCACCCGTTCAAAGGGGGTGCTGACCACAGGGAATGGCTGGAGGGGAGCCTTGTGCTTCCTCCCTCTTTTTCCACTTGCCCCGCAAGTCTGACATGTCCTGCAGTGAGTGTCTGAACTCCTGCGCATCTGGGGCCAATAAAAATGGGTGACAAGCCTTTCGAAGGTCTTGCTCTGCCCCAGATGTCCTGCTAAAGGCACATCATGAGCCAAACCCAGTAGGAAGGCTCTGAAGTGCTGGGGTACCACCAGCACACAGGCTGACCCAGGCTCAGCAACCTTAGGCTCGCTATACAGGAGACCTTTCTCCCAGTAGATCCAATGTGATCCAGACTGATCACCTACTGCCTGGTTTGTGGCCTCTTGCCGCAAACCCACAAGAGAAGGGCACTTGTTCTGCTCCTCACAGAACTCCTCCCTGGAGGGTCCTCCTTCTTGCTGCCAATGGGTCAGCTCAGGCAGGTCCCCCAGTTCGGCCACTTGCTCCCCTGTAGGTTCCAGAGCATCCCCCTCAGGTTCTGCTTCCTCCTGGACTATGGGAACTACGGGGGCCTGTTTCCCGCGCCCCCTGCCTCTCCTCTTCAAGGCAGGCACCTGGGCCACCCTCTCTGGCTCCAGGTCCTCTTGAACACCTCTACTGGCTGCCATAGACCGAGTGGTCACGCACGCCCACTCAGGCAGACCCAACATCTCTAAATGAGACCTTCTCTCCACCTCTCTCCAAGGTGAACTTTCTAAATCGTTGCCCAACAGACAGTCTACAGGCATGGCTGGCCTCACAGCTACTTGAAAGGTACCTGAGACCCCCCCACTTAAAGGTAACCTGAGCCACTCTGCAGTGGTTCTCTGAGTTGTCCGCGGCAACTACTGGGCAGAATGCATTGGGGATCACCTGCTCTTCAGACACCAGCCGACAACTGACAGCTGTCACACTGGCTCCGGTGTCTCTCAGAGCCTCCACCCTTTGGCCATTGATGGTCACCCACTGCCTGTATTTCTTAGTGTTATCAGGCAGTTGGGTCCTGGGGACCATCTCACTGTCTCCTAAAGAGACAAAGGACATTGCTACGGGACCGCACCCACCTTGGGCACCCATCTCCTCCCCCAGGGCTACACTAGCTACCTGCCGGGGTGGTGCACCAGTGGGTGCTGATTTTCCATACAAGGGACATCTAGAGTCATAGGAGCAGTGGCCCACTTGACCTCACTTAAAGCAAGTCCTGGGCCCCCTGTGAACAGGCTTATCTGTTGGGCCCCTGGTTTCTTCTCAGGGGGAGGCTGGGAACCCTTCCCTTGGTTCCCTTGGGGATTACTTTGGGGCCCTTTATGGAACTCCTTCTGTTTACCCTTGTCCCCCCCACTCCTCTGCTGGGGACCCTGCCCACCTTTGGCAGAGTCTCCCACGTGACCCTTGTGGACCCGGGTGCCACCCAGCGGTCCACCTCCTCAGCAAGCTTCCTAGGGTTAGTCAGCCTACTATCAATAAGGTGCTGGCGTAGCTCTGGAAAACAATTTCCTGACATGTGCTCCCATGCAATCAAATCATAGAGCGCTTCAAAATCATTCACTTTGCTACCCTTCACCCAACCATCCAATGCTCTGCAAAAAAAGTCACATATTCTACCCAGGTACTGCCCTCCAACTTTTTGCAACTCCTGAACCTCTGCCTATACAGTTCAGGAGTCAACCCATACCTGGACATCAATGCTTCTTTCATATGACCATAAGAATTGTGGACATCAGAGGGCAAGTCTAATAAGGTATCCCGCCCCTCACTAAGGAATCGCCCCCACAACCCCGCTCCCCAATCCTTCTCAGGGACCCGGTGTGAGGTCATAGCTACCTCATAGGCTTTAAACCATTGCCCAATGTCATCATTTTTATAAAACTCTTTCACCACATCTTTAGGTATATACACTCTTGCTTCAACAGGCATGGACCGAGTGCTGCCACCAGAGGGAGTAATCTCTAAGCTCCTAGCTTTCAACTCCAACTCCCTCAAACTTCTCTCATGCTCCATTTGCATCCTCTTTTCCTCTAGGGCCAATTTCTTAATTTCCAATTCTAACTGCCCACCCATCTTAAGCTTGGTAAGCTCCATTTCATGCATCCTACTTCTCTCCCTGTCCTCCAGCTGTCCTGGGGACAGGCCCTTGGAAGAAACACTGCTACCTGCTGGGGAAGGTGCTTTCCTCCCCCCTGGTCCCAGTGGCCCATCTAGCTGCCCTTCTGCATTCTCAGCCCCCTCCTCCTGCTCTTCCACATGCTCAGGGGTGCTCCTTGCTTCCATCCAGGCCCTCAGTGCCTTTTGGAACTCATCCTTCTTGGAGAGACCGGTCATAGCAACTTTAAATTTCCTGCAGAAGTGCTTCAGCTGTTTCATAGTGTAACTTTCTAGTCTCTCTTCCTCAAAATCAAAATCAACAGATGCGATGGACGCTGTTTTGCTCATGGTGAAACTTGGCAGTTCTTGGCAAAAATAGAAATCCCAGGAAAAAACAATCTACCAAAATGTAAGTGGTTGCGTTTGGTCTGCACTCACTAGTAGTGTACACCAATTACTGTATATGAGTCACAAATGCAAGTCCAGAATCCTCACCGCTGCCCACCAATGTTAGAACTGTGGGTCTCTAGTTGGCAGAGGTAGGTACCTTTGTCCAAATAGGGACCCTTGCTTCTAGTCAGGGTAAGGGGGATACACTACTAAAATAACCCCTGCTCACCCCCTTGGTAGCTTGGCACGAGCAGGCAGGCTTATCTCAGAGGCAGTGTGTAAAGCATTTGTGAACACATACAGTAACCCAGTGACAACACTACAGATGGACACCACACAGGTTGTATTATAAAAATAAGTATTTTTATATAGACTTATCACAAGATCCAAAACGACAAAAATCCACAATACACTATGAAAAATATGACTGTCAATGGGAGAAAATAGTTCAGTTCAATAAAGGTGGTAAATGCGACACTCAATGTTCAATGTACCTTTGGATGCGTAACGCGATACAAACAAAAGAGTTGCAGGGAAGGTGATGCGTCGGTTTCTTACACGCAAGAACGGTGATGCGTCGGTTCCGTACTGCTGCGTAGGGAACGGTGATGCGTCGGTTCCTTACCGGAGAGAAGGTGATGCGTCGGTTCTTCACCGCGTGGGGAGGTGATGCGTCGGTTTCTTACTGCGCTTCTGTGGCGATGCGACCCGCAGCACCGCGATGCGATGACGACCCGGTGCAATGAAACAAAATGGCGTCTTCCTCTCGATGCGACACTCAGGGGGCGATGCGTTCACGCCCAACGGCCGTGCGGCGACTCAGTGAATCTTCTGAGCCGCGACAGGCCCTGTGACACGCTTCTCCGATGATGCGACGGCATCTGATGCGACGGCGGCACTCTTCTCCGGTGATGCGAGGCGCTTCGGCGATGCGATGGTGATAGCGGCAGCGGCGGCATGCTTTTTCGGCGATGCGACGACAGCGGCTGCGGCGGCGACACACTTCTCCCTCTTGAGTCGCCCTTCCAGCTCCCAGCGACAGGCAGTCTCTCAGAAGCCCCAACTCAACAGCAGGCACTTCAAATTCCCAGCAAGGGAATTTAGGGGAGCTAGTTGGTGAAGTCTTGTGTCCCTGAGACTTCAGCAGGAGGCAAGCCCAATCTTCAAGCCCTTGGAGATGTTCTGCAAGATGATGAAAGTAGCATAAAGTCCTTTCTCCTTTCTTTGGCAATCAGGCAACCACTGCAGGCCAATCCCCCAAACAGCACACAGCATAGGGATAGTCTCCTCCTTCAGCTTCTCTGGTTCCTCTCCTCAGCAAAGGTTTGTCTTGTTTGTTCCAGAAGTGATCTAAAGTCTTGGGGTCAGGAACCAGTATTTATACCCATAAATCCTTTGTCCTCTGAAGGCAGAGGGTCCTGTACCTAGTCCAAACCAGTTCTGGGTGCATTCTGCTAGGGCACACCTTCTCTCTTTGTCAGTGTGGGCCAGGGTCATCAGACACACCACAGGAGGTGGAGCCAGCATTGTGGAAGGCAGGCACAGCCCTATTCAGGCCCATGTGCCACTCCTCCCACCACTCTACATGCAGATAGGTCTATTCAGCACTGTGCTGACTCACCCTGTCTCCTGGAGTCCCCCAGCCCCTGTCACTCACACACCCAGACACACAATACACAAGCTAGCAGAGGCAGGCTGGATGGTTTAGGCAAGAAAATACCTACTTTCTAAAAGTGGTATTTTCAAACACAGAATGTTAAAACCAACTTCACTAAAAGATGTATTTTATCATTCTGAGTTCAGGCATACTAAATTCGTTTTTCTACCATGTTCCCTGGGTCAGTTAGGATTATAAGATGTTATAATCAAACTGCCCATTCTGGCCTATGGGGACAGGTAGCTTTGCATTAGTGAAAAACGAAAATGGCTGTAATTCACTATCAGGAAATGCCACACACAGCAGGGCATGTCCTACCTTACACATACAATGCACCCTGCCCTAGGGCCTACCTTAGGGGTGACTAATATGCAGGAAAGGGAAGGTTTGGGGACTGGTAAGTGGGTGCACTTACCAAGTCGACATGGCAGTACCAGACTGCACACAGGCTCTGCAATGGCTGGCCTGAGACACACTTTACAAGCTGCTCCTGTGGGTGGCACAACCAGTGCTGCAAGCCCACCAGCAGCATTTGAGTCACAAGCCCTGGGCACAACCAGTGCACTGTACTAGGGTCTGACAGTGAATCAAATAGGCCAAACATGGAGTCACTAATCCATCAAAAACAGGTCAGTAACAGAGGAGGCATAGCACAAAAAATGGAAGGGAGACCCACTCCAATGGTACCAGGTCTAACAGTAGTCATTTGTAATTGAATGATAATGGTGTCCTTTTGAGCTACGCGTGATCCTGTGCTAGGTCACACAGAGCTGACCTAGGGGTGCTGTGATGTATTTTGGATTGGCCTGTGCTACAGGTGGTAAGCTGAGTGGACAGTGGGTGCACAGAAGTGTAGTGTGTCTGTCTGCCGTGCAGATGCAACTGGAGCCAGTGTCACATCCATGCTCTTAGTTGCCACACAGGGCAGTATGTGGAATTTTGATTGTGAGGCCTAGCTGCAGGTGTGTTTAGAAAGATTAATGTTGCATGTGTAGAGATGGCACACACAAGGGTAGAGGTGAGAGAGACTGGTGTTTCAAACTTTGTTATGTAGTGGAGACTCCTACGTGATGGGGGCCAGACAAATATGGAGAATGTCTGAGAGTGTGAGGTATGAGTTTGGTTCATAGGCAGTTCTTGTGTATGAGACGTGGAGTGACCACATTGTCCCAATGTGAGTGCTTTAAATGCGGGAGTGTGAGTCAGATTATGCAAGCTTGTTAAACTGCTTTCATCCTGTGCAAGGTATGGTATGAATCGGTAGATGTGATAGGGGTATATCCAGATAGACAAGGTTGGATTATGGCAGGTGATGAGAGGTGTAGTCTGTGGCACTATTGTGAGATATGACTGTAACAGTGCATTTTGGATGAGTGAGGTTAGTTGTTACTGTGCATGAGTCCTTGGGGTCATTGGGCATGGAAGTCATGTGTGGATGTCACAGGGCCACAGTGAGACAAAGTCAAACTAGTCATATATGACAGAGTGTATAAGTGTATGTGAAGGGATTTACACCAGTTGTGTTATTTAGGGTGATGAATGGTGAAATATGAGGTATTGTATAGTTGATGTATGTTGTGTTTGGATCCGTGGATGCATCTTTTTTAGGAGTGACAAGCTGTAGAACTTGAGCTGAGTTGGGTGGGCATATGGTGATATGCGAATGACTGAGTACATCTTCATTGAGCTATGTAAGTGACTTGTGAGATGTGGTGATGTGTTAAGTGTGCATATCAGAGTGGACTGTGATGATGAGTACAGTACATTGTGGGCATGTCATGTATGTGAGAGCTGTTGTGTACATACTGATGAAGAGTGGTGCTGCAAGTGTAGGTGTGGATGTGAGAAGGGCAGCGCAAATGTGATTTATTATGACAGCTTGGTAGTTTGCGAAAATGGTTGGAGCTTGTGGGGCAGACATCTTTTCCATCTAACTGCACCAGAGGGGGCTTCTAGCATGCTTGTGTGTTTGGTAGTTTGGAGAGATGAGCATGTACTTTGAAGTGTATGTGGGAGGGATCACACCTGCACAAGTTGAGTTCATGCATGCCTTGTGGTTATGTTGAAATGTACATATGTGTGGATTATGTGTATGTGAGTATGCAGAAACATTAACCAGAGTGAATATGTAGATGTGTTTGCTGCAGCTTGCTGTCTGCCAATGTATGTTCATGACTGATTGTTGTGATGGCCACTTTGAGTACACTGGCATGTGCAAAACCTATTGGCATCACAGGACAAGTATCCTCCACCTAGGCTTGCCTTGTCTGAGTTGTGTGTGCATAAGTGGCGAGTTTCCCTTTGTAGGTAGTTGTGGTCACTGATTGGTCATTCATGCACTTGGATGATGCCTTGGGATGGAGGTGGTGATTGCTTCAGATGTTATGTCATGATGCAGGAACATTGGATAGCAGTCCATTGCTTAGGGGGCTATTGCACCCTCAAGTGAATAGTCACGGATGTGTGTTGTTGTGCCACCTGGGGGCACACAACTCCAGAAACGCATCCCCACACTTCCCAGTAGACTACACACGCATGGGTATTCATGGCATTCTGACTTTGAATGACCAAGGTGTGGGGGCACCAGGTGAGTGGACTCATTGTGATGATATCTCTGGTTGTGCTGCGGACAACACTTTGCACTGTGAGTAAACTCACATGTGACACTTGAACAGTACACCCAGTTCCATAGGTATTGGCATTATCAATATTATGGAAGGGGGCTTAGTGTACCCACCAGATGATGACATTCCCTCATTGGTCATGCACAACATGCTATGGACCCATGTTAGGATTGGGATCTCAATGAGGCATGGGCACTCTGAAAGTAATTGGCACACATTCCGTGAGCCTCACTTTCATAGTAACTTCTGCTATTTCACCTGTCAAGGGAGGTTTCAGTGAGGCCCACTGCTGCTGATCAGGGGGAGGAGGGGTATTTTGAAATGGCCAAATGTGACTTGCCTTCCTGCAAGGCACTACATCCAATGCAGCCTCCCTGCACCCGCTGTGCCCTGATACTCATGGGTGGGTGGGGGAGATGGCACTGCTTCTTGCAAGGCATGTGACGCAGTACACGAAGGTGAGTATGTTCCAAAGTCTGACCCCCATCCTCAATTTGCAGCACAGCAGGTCAGCTGGCAGGATACTGGCACCACATTGCTGTGGCCTGGTGGGGACTGGGGAAGTGAGTCAGGATATTGTTGTGGTTTACAAAGTCACCAAAAACGTGGCCTACAGGTGACCCTAGTACACCAGCTCTTCAAACAATGCCACATTGGCAGCAGGGCCAATCCAAGGATATGCTGAACACTTTCTGATTGGGCTCAATACCCAGAGGGCTATATGGCCTTTGTCCGCCCATCATGTGTGCCAGCCCAAACTGAGACAGCTTCGACGCTGTAGTGTGGCATATAGAAATAATCCAAGGAAGCAGAAGTTGTGTTCCAGACAATAACAAGAACTTTATTGTCTAATGCAGGACCCACGACTGATGGAGACAGAAGCCAAGTAAAGAGTGGCTCAGCTGAGCTTCACATTCCAGAATCTCAAACATGGCATAGGGAATCTTACATATGCAATGTTCCATAAAGCGATACACAACTATATAAAACCTACCTACAACATAATGCTTAAACCCCTTACCACACATCCCCCTTTTCATATAAAAAATAAGCTTTTTTTATTTTTAGACTAAACATTTACTTTGTATATAAATATCACCATGAGTAAAAGAACTACATAAAATGAAAGAACTACACAACATAATCTCTTAGGCGGAGAGGAGCTGTCCTGATTCTGCTACTGCTCCTACATGTCCCCTCTCCTTCCCCCCTAACAGGAATACTCACATCGGATTGTAATGCAGAATTAGAAGGAACAGATGTGCAATCCCCTTGACCTGATAAGGGAGAAGGAGCAGGAGAGCTAGCTGCGTAAGGAGTGGTCATGTCACCAACACCATACCAATCCTCGTTGGCGCTTTCACAAATGTTATTTCTACTTTTGCAGATAATAGCTGCTTGCTCACAAGTTACTTTGACCAAAGCATTTTTGTTCCACCAACCTTTGTCTTGGAGTAGAGCTGCCATGCGTGAAACTCTCAAAACTCTGACTGGTGGAGAAAATTTAGATTGACCTTTGGAAACGCTAATAGTTTTTTTTATGAGAACCCACTCTCCAGGATTTAAGGGTTTGTCCTTGACATGCATCCGTCTATCATAATCACGTTTATAAGCATCTTCCTTCTTTTTAACCTTGTCCCTTACCTAATTCAAATCAAGAGGAGATTGAGTACACTTGTCAAGTAACCAAGCTGGATTGAGTTTGGAGATAGGTGTTCGACCTCTGAGTAAAATATAGGGAGACACACCAGTGGTGCTGTGTGGTGCTGTGTTATAGTTCCAAATCTTCTGAAATAAAAAAACAGCAGTGTCCAAACCATTGGCCACAGCAGTTTGGATACCTTCTTTAAGTAAGTGGTTGGCGTGTTCAACGAGTCCATTGGAAGATGGACTGTATAATGGAACTAAAATGTGCTTAATGTCAAGTTTATTGAGAAACAAATCTACCTCTTGTGCAATAAAATGGGACCCATTATCGGTTATAACTTCTCTAGGTGTGCCCTCAATACAAAATAAACGCTGTAAAAACAGTACAACAGAGTTAGCATCAGCGTTTTTGACAAAAGCAAAATAGATCCAATTGGAAAAATAGTCTATGGAAACAATGAGGAATTTCTTATCTTTACCTAAAACAGAAAACGGGCCCTCAAAATCTAGACCAATTTTCTGCCAAGCACCATTTGGCCATTGAACAGGACAAAGGGGTGAACTAGAGGTCTTCCAGTGTTTGTCTGAACAAAGGCATTGAGGACATTGATCAATGTGCCTCTTGACTTGGTTATCAATGCCAGGCCACCAATAAGTTTGTTTGATTTTGTTTATGGTTGCAGTGATGCCTAAATGCCCCTCGTGAGCCACAGAAATGATAGGGTCTCTAAGACCCCTGGGTGGAACGAATTTATCCTGACGTAGTAAAATGCCATTGGAAAAAGATAACTCAGGAGCTATTTGGGCGAATGTCTTTTCTTCCACTGAGAGACTTCTGTCAAGTGGCCAACCCTTGATTAAAAACTTTTTGACATTCTGCAAGCAATCATCAGCATCAAAACTACGTAACCATTCTTCTTGGGTGATCTTCGTATTTTGTACAACATCTTCAATGGAGAAGACACATTCAAAGTCATTTCTATTTTTGATTAAATCATCAACACATGGCAAAGGAAGACGTGAAAGGCAGTCAGCTCGCACGTTCTTGCCCCCAGGTAGGTATTTGATATCAAAAAGAAAAATCTAATTTATGGTGTTTGAGGCATTTGTTCTGTTTGAAACTTTTCAAAATGATGGCGCTTCCAAGGTTCCTCTATGCCCTTCAAAATACACCTTTCTTGGTCCCCCAGTCCTATTTCCGAGCCATAGAGGCAGAAGTCACTAAACTCCTTTGGAATAATAAACCAGCTCGCATAGCTATGATGAAACTGTATCGAACCTGGTATGATGGGGGCATCGCACTCCCGAACATACAAACATACTATTGGGCGTCCCAATTGATAGTGATTAACCACTGGATACATGTCCCACACACGGACCCAGCCTATACCCTAGATCGATTAGAGTTGGGAGAGGAGGGACTATATTGAGCACTCTATAACAAGACCCGGGCCCTCATGGGCCCCACGAACCACACACTCCAGGTATGGAACATTGTGCACAAAAAGCTAGGGTGGCACAACAAGATCACACAAGCAACGCCACTCTGGGTCACGGACAGGCTGGGAAGGTTGGGTAAGAGTAAAGGCTTTAATCACTGGGACAATATCGGAATATCCAAGGTTGGTGATCTTTGGGTGCGGGGAAAGGTGATCCCATTTACACACCTCCAGGACCAGTATGAGATGGCACCGACGGAGCAATTCCGCTACCGCCAGATCAAGCATGCCCTGGAGGCGGCAATTCCCCCTGACACCACTCCACCCGAGGCCTCTCCGTTAGAGGACAGATTATTGACGGATCATATGGACAAGAAAGCAATCTCTATGACCTATCAGAAGATTATTAATAACATGCCGGACCCCATGCAAAAGCTCCGAGACAAGTGGCGGGCGGACCTGGGGGAGTTAGATGACACTGACTGGCAGGAGGCACTAGCATCACCCAGAGAAGAAGCGATTGCATCCAAATTACGCCTCGTGCAACTCAAGATCTTCCATAGAATCTACTACACCAGAACTACTCTTTATAAGATAGGGAAAGCTGACACTCAGCTCTGCCTGCGGCAATGCGGGGCGGTCGGTACATTATTTCATACGCTGTGGGCCTGCCCTGTTAAAATGTCATATTGGAAATCTGTCATGATCATCATCACGAGGGTGAGTGGGAATCCAGTCCCTCCAGAGCCCAAATGCTGCCTGCTTAATATCTGGGAAGCGACAGACCTTAACTTGATGTTGCAGACCTGGGAGACACTAGGTATGATGTTGGCCAAAAGAAACATTGCTAAACACTGGGGTGTAGCCATCGCCCCCACACTCACGGAGTGGTGCACAGATATGGACACAGCCATGGTGGCGGAAACGACCGTATATGTACGCAGGGGCTGTCCTAAAAAATGGATACGAATATGGGGAAGCTGGAATACCTATAGAGGGGGTATATGTGAATTACCAATAGTGACCCGAGAAATGGAATAAAGTAATGTAATTGATGTTAATGTATGTAACGATATACACGCATGCAGCAAGATACGAACAATAATGTATTGTAAATAAGAATGACAAGTAATGTACACTATATGGACCGTATAGCTACTGTTTGGTAAGTACCAAGAAGTGATGACTGTGCCACCTACAATTAAATAAACAAAAACATTTTTAATAAAAAATTGAACTCTTGAAGTCTAGCCAGTAACCTTATGAGCCTAGAAGAGGCTTTGTTGGAACAACTATCTCCAAGCATATATATCAAGGGTTTATGATCAGTGTATAGTTGGAACTTAGTCCCCCAAATGTACATCCTGAATTTTTCTACTGACCAAGTGCACGCTAAAGCCTCACGCTCGATAGTGCTATAGTTTTGTTCAGCAGAATTGAGTGTGCGAGATGCAAAAGCTATGGTGCTTTCTTGTCCATTAACAATTTGGCTCAAAACCGCACTAAGGCCTTTGGCACTAGCGTCCACAGTTATTATACTCTCGACACCATGTGTGAAAGGTTTAATTGCCGGAGCATTAATAATCAAATCTTTGACAGAAGTAAAAGCATTCTGTGTATCTTCAGACCATACAAATTTAGCATGTTTCTTTAACAAATTTCTGAGATGTTGTACAAACAACGCATAACCTTGAACAAAACGAGCATAGTACTCGCTTAAGCCTAGGAACGCTCTTAAGGAATCCTTGTCCAATGGGAGAGGAGCATTCTTGATGGCATCAAGCAAGGAGGTTTTGGGCTTGATACCAACACTAGAAATAATGTGGCCAAGATAATCAACTTCTTGTGTGAGAAAGTTACATTTCTTAGCATTAACAGTCATACCGTGTGTCTGTAATGTGTTAAGAACCTTTTCTAGTAGAGTTTAATGCTGGTGTATGGTTTCTGAGTGAATGAGTATGTCATCCTGAAATGCCTGAATGCCTGGAATGTCATCGAACATTTGATCCATTAACCTCTGAAATATGCTAGCTGCTGTTGCTAAACCAAAAGGGAGTCTTTTATACATGTAGACGCCAAATGGAGTAACGAAAGTCGTGAGAGGTTGTGACTTTAAGGACAAAGGAATCTGGTGATATGCGGAGCGTAAATCTATGGTGGTGAAAAATTTGCTATGCCCTAATTTCGCTAGCATATCATGAATTAGGGGTGGCAGTCCACGACAATATTTCGGTTCAGCACTCTCAAGTCGGCACACCAGCGGATGTCCACCGAACTTTTGCGTGCGACTACTGCAGCCGAAACCCACTCTGAGGATTCAACAGAACATATAATGTCTTGTGAACACAATTGATCTAGATGTTTCTTCAGATCTTCCCTAACAGAAAGAGGTACAGGCCTGACTTTTTGAATTACAGGACAAGTATTGTCCTTGAACTTTATAGTATGTTCGAAAACTCTTACCAATCCAACACTGTCACTAAATACAGCATTGTACTTCTCGAACAATTTGAGCAAGGTAGAGTCATGAGGTTTAGTATTCTCTACAGATAATATAGGCAAATCACCAAGGACAACCGGCTCAGGATGTCCAGGTTTCAGTATTATACCTAGACTAGCTTGAGCACGCCACCCTAAAATGTCCCTTCCATTGAGTGCAACATAAACTTTAGTAAGAATTTCTCTATCTTTGAACTTCATGGTATCACTAAAGTATCCACACATAATAATATCATACTCCCCAAATGCTTTAGGATTCACATCAGTAGGAGTCAATTTAGTGTTGGCCCATAATTTGTGAAAAGTTTTGTCTGCTATTATGGTAATGGGTGAGCCAGAATCAGCCATAATGTGAACTTCACATATAGGTCCTTTAATCGCTTTGTCATAGAGCATGTTAATATCTATGGAAAGTGAAACAATGTTCAAGGCATCACAAATTGACTCATCTTCAGTACTGAGTTGACTAACTTTGCTTTTGTCTTTAACAGCTTTGCAAACGGTGTAAAAATGCCCGATATTTTTGCAATTATTACACCGTTTACCTTGGGCCGGGCAATTAGGATAATTGCCCATGTGAAATTTCGAACCACACCTGTAACAAAATGCATTAGGTTTACGTTCAAACGTTTTCTTGTTTTTAAAACGAGTGGCAACAACATTAATATCAGTTTCATTGCTATTGTTAGCAGAAAGAGTCATCACACTGGTACTGGGAGTAACAGTGGGATTAGTATTAGTATTTTCAGTTAAAATTTTGGATGAGATAACAGAGCATTCAATACTTCTAGCAATTCCCATTACCTCATCCAAAGTGGGATTCTTACATGTAAGTATTCGCTCTTGTATCTTTTTGTTGAAACAATTGAACACCAATTGGTCACGTAAAGAAATGTCAAGATTGGAACCTAATTCGCATTTAGAGGCAAGAACTCTTAAAGTATCTAAGTAGACTTCAATGGATTCGTCTTGTAATTGTTTTCGTTTAAAAAAACATGACGTTCCACCATCACCGATGGTTCATCCTTATATTGCTTTCCCAACCGTGCAAGTGCTTCCGTAAAAACATTCCAAGTGTCGTCACCTGAGGGTGCAGGAATTAAAGGTAAGTTGTCGAAAAGTTGTTGCCCGGCAGTGCCCAGATGGTTAAAGAGAAGAGCTCTTTTTCTAGAAGGTGAGTATTCAATAGCGTCAATTGCTTCTAAATAATTTGAAAACACTCTCAACCATTTATGCCAAGGTGTGACTGGCTTGCCTGGAACTTGTAAGAAGCAAGGAGGAGGCAAAATATTATTTGAATTGGCCATAAGTGCTGCAAAGTAAAAGTACAAATGAATAAAATAAATGAAATAAATCTTACTAGAGTAAACAGTAATGCGCAGATAAATTAGTTTGTAGAAATATAAGCAGAGTAATCCATGACGGTAGCCGGAATGAAGTAAACCAACATGTGCCTGTCACGGAAACAAGCAGAGAAATTGTCTTCCCGATGCACCGATGAACCGACGAACGTTGTACATACGTTAGTATGTAATAGAGAATGTCCCAATGCTTAAACATGGCCGCCAAAAACGTGCCCTGCGTTGTGACGTCGATCGCGTTGAAACGTCTATTTTTTTAAGTTGATTGGGCACGTTCCAGTAAGTGAAATGACGTGGCAGCGTGAAGCGTCAGCAATCAGGAACGAAGAACGATGCAGGAGCTTCGGATGCTGGTGCTGTGGAATGATGATCCAATTCAAATGAAAGCAGGTGTAGTCACGAGTCAGTGCACATGAGGATGCGGGTGGGTAAGATGGAATGCGGGTGCCAGTTGAAAGTAAATAAGGCCCCAAATATAAACGCACGTCCGCAAAGTGTAGAAAGAAGATCCAAAAACATGAAAATCACTCACAAGTATTGCGTAGTTCACAGAGAGTTCGCACCTTCAGCAATCCAAATGTCCTTAAATCCGACACCAAATAGTCCACAATTAAAAGAAAACACAGCATTGAGAGATGCTGTGAGGTCGGTGGGTCCGGTTTTCTTGTCGCAAATTCAGAAACAGAAGCCACAATCATCGCCAAAATATGTAGTGTGGCATATAGAAATAATCCAAGTAAACAGAAGTTGTGTTGCAGACAATAACAAGAACTTTATTGTCTAATGCAGGACCCACGACTGATGGAGACAGAAGCCAAGTAAAGAGTGGCTCAGCTGAGCCTCACATTCCAGAATCTCAAACATGGCATAGGGAATCTTACATATGCAATGTTCCATAAAGCGATACACAACTATATAAAACCTACCTACAACATAATGCTTAAACCCCTTACCACAGACGCGCACACACATACAGTTCTTGAGCTGCTGTAGGTGGCTGGTTTGTCTTGTTTGCTCATCAGCCCCACAGTATTTCACAGTTTTTTAAGGGACCATTTATTGGATGATGAGACTTTGTTTGTTTTTTAACAGCTCCTAGAGCACTTGCATCTCCACTCTACCCATTCCTCAAATTTGACTGTTACTTTTGCTGCTACAGTATGGGAATACATTTAATGGAAAATGACTTTTGAGTTTGTTCATTTAGACATTCCTGCAGCATGTACACCACCTGTAGGTATTGGGGCACTTTGCATGTGCACCAGTTACTTTGTTCATGTACACATTGCTGGGGGTATTTGCCCCTCAAACCCTAGATTTGCATCTACTTTTAAGGGGGTTTTGCCCCCCAAACCACAGATTTGTATCTACATTACTGGGGTTATTTGCACCCCGAACCCCAGAATTGCATCTACTTTCATGAGGGTATTTGCCCCAAAAACCCCAGATTTGCATCTACTTTTAAAGGGGTTTTGCCCCCCAAACCCCATATTTGCATCTACATTACTGGGGTTATTTGCACCCCAAACCTCAGATTTGCATCTACTTTCATGGGGGTATTTGCCCCCAGAACCCCAGATTTGCATCTACTTTTAAGGAGGTTTTGCCCCCCAAACCCCAGATTAGCTGAACATATCTGTGGCTACTTGCCCCACAACCCACATATTGCCTATACATTGCTGGGGGTATTTGCCCCCCAAACCCCAGATTGGCTGAACATATCTGGGGCTACTTGCCCCACAACCCACATATTGCCTATACATTGCTGGGGGTATTTGCCCCCCAAGCCCCAGATTGGCTGAACATATCTGTGGCTATTTGCCCCACAACCCACATATTACCTATACATTGCTGGGGGTATTTGCCCCCCAAACCCCAGATTGGCTGAACATAGCTGTGTCTATTTGCCCCACAACCCACATTTTGCCTATACATTGCTGGGGGTATTTGCCCCCCCAAAACCCAGATTGGCCGAACATATCTGTATCTATTTGCCCCACAACCCACATATTGCCTATACATTGCTGGGGGTATTTGCCCCCCAAACCCCAGATTGGCTGAACATATCTGAGGCTATTTGCCCCACAACCCACATGTTGCCTATACATTGCTGGGGGTATTGGCCCCCCAGCCCCACTTTTGTGTCTGATTTGCTGTAACTATTGCCCCCACCTCCCCTTGCCTCTACATTGCTGCAAGTATTGCCCCCACCCCATGTGTAACTGTAGTTTCGCCCCTGCTTTATCTTATGTTGCCTTTCGCGGTGTAGTGGCGTTTTTGTGTGGGGATAGGTGTCGGACCTACCTTCTGCGGTGACTGCATCGGTTGGGGTTGTAGTAGTGTTCATAGAGGTAGAGTATAGGGATGACATGCACAATAGGATACATGGCTGCACCGTCTCATTCGCAGGAATCGTGTTGTGGCACGAATTGGAGCTAAAATACTCCTCTTCCGGATGCTCTGACGTGTTGGTTTTGGCGACCGATTCAGCACATGGGAAGTACGCATCATACTTCGGCATTCGGAATCGGACTGGGAATATGCCTCCGGACTTCTCCATTCAGCGTTTCCGGAGAGTTCTCGTTTGTAAACTGTAGACGGAATCGGAGTGACCGAGTCATTCGGTAAGTTAAGGATTTTTGGCATCGTACTTCGTCGTTTGTAGGAACCGGCTCCCAATACGAGTAGGTTAGAAGGTCTCCGGACGACTCTGGGAAGGCCTTCCTAACAACATCGGAATCGGGCCCTAATTCGGAAGGTTTAGTTGTCCTGTGGAGGATTTCTGATATGTTTGAGTGAGACACCAGGACTTTCTGCAGTGTTCCCCCACTTTTTGCCCCCATTTTGGCTACTAGATGCTGGTCGTCTGACTCTGATTGTGCCCTGCACTCTGCTAACCAGAAGCAGGGCCTGTGCTCTGGGTAAAAAGTACATGGTAATTAGGTATCATTACAATTGGTACTAACAACCTACCTGTAAGTCCATAGTATATGGTAGATCATGTAGGTTTTGAGGCCCAGTAGATTTAATGCACTTAAGTGTGCACTGCTGTGTTGCCTGCTGTCATTTTAAAAGCCAGCCCTGCTTTGCAGGCTGCTTTTAAAATAAAACTATATCCAAATTCGAGTTTGGAATTAAAAGTACTTCTAAAGTCTTAAACTACCTAATTTTTGCATATAAGTCACTCCTAAGGTCTACCCCAGGTGCCCCAAGGGTAGGGTGCCATCTTAAAGTAAACAATGGCATTATAAAAGATGTTTTATAAGCCCTGGCGAGGGAAAAACTGCAAATTTTATTTTCCCCATTGTAGTGCATTAGCTCTTTAGGTTAACACGGAAAGGCTTTATTTAACCTTAATAAAGTCTAACTATTGATAGGAGTGGGCTAAAACAATACTTAAACGTATGAAAATGATAGTAGCATTAAATCCAGCAACTTGTCAAAATGAATTTATTATAACTATTTGTTACATTCCATTGCTGAAAATTGTCTCCTTTTGTTTAATTTCTTATAGTTATTTTGTATTGCATTTATATGGGGATGCCTTCTTTCCTGGTGCCCCTCTTCCTCCTCCACCTTACCTACCCGGTTGGTACTGCCCTTCAGTTGGTCTAGAGGCTGCCTTAGAATGTTGGCTGTGGCAGCCTCACTTGAGTGGAGAGAGAGAACGTTGTGGCTGTGGGAAGCTGTAGCTGCATCTGTTGGTGGAATATTAGAGACCGAAATAAACTGCTCAACTTACCTGCGTCTGGAACTTCTTTATAACACTATTAAAGAAAATAAGTTATAGAACTTGCTTTTCTGATGTGATTGAATTCAGCCGTGTAGCAGCCTGTTCTGATTGGCTAGCCTTTGACAGGCTGAGACAATGGAGACATATGATGGGAGGAGATCTGCTGCTGCATAGCAAAAGGCAGGAAGGGGGCTGGGTAGACAAATTGGTCTTCAAAGGGAAAAAGACAGTGAGGACAGGAACCAGGCCCACCCCCACTTCCTGCACCCCCAGCCAGATGGGAGCCCCTGTAACTGAATTAGCAAAAGGGCTGGAAAGGGAGTGTTTAGGAAAGTTAGCCACACCTGTAGTTTGGGTTAGCCAGACCTTAATGTCTAAGAGACATTTTCTCCATTTTGTTTTTTATGGAGCAGTGCTTTCTGGGACAAGACTTTTGGCACACTTCAGGGGAAGTGGTCATCATTGAGAGTGGCACCCTGCACCCTATTGGTCAGAGGTGCCCCCCTGCTTGCTAGCCCAGAAGCCTGAATAAATATGGGAGAGCTGCCCAGCGACTAAGATCACTGACTTGAAGAAGCAAGAAGAAGAAAGACTGCCCTGCTGAACCCCTGGCCTGCACCAAGAAGACCGCGCTCTGAAGGACTGCACCTGCTGCACACTTCGGGCTTCAGCAAAAGAAAGACTTTGCCTGATTCTAAAAGTTTGAGGAGTGGACTCCCTGAAAGCAACAGGTTACTAGAGCTCCACCTGCATCATCTCCACCAAGAAGAACCCAGCTGGACAGCGTTCAGTGGACTTTTAAGGATTTGTCCAGGTGCTTTGTGGGTCTTGTAGTCCCAACTTCCCAAGGAACAACTTAGAGATTCTGGAACCTTGGGGGGCGCTCGGCAAGATGGCCGCACTCGAGTGAGGCTCTGCCCGGCTGAGCCCTAATCCGCCAAATATCCGCCTGAAACACTCGCTATCCTGAGGCACCCCGAGGTGCTTCCAATTACTGAACTCCCCCAGCATCGGTTCCGGAGATTTTATCGCCTTTTGCCGCCCGCTGGTGCGGGTTCTTGGCCACGCTACTCTGCAGCCCGCCGGTTTCAACATGGCGGCGCCGGCGGAGCCCTGGGCGCGGTGACCTCCTTGTCCTCCCACGGAGTCGGCGGCGGCACGCTCGGTGCTAGCGACCCTGAGGGCGCGGATGGTTGATCCCTGGTGATTACGGGACAGGTGGGTGCTACCACGGGCCTCTGGAGGCGGAGGGCCCTGTCGGCGTGTGGCGGCGTGCGGCCCTGACGACCTGAGCGGACGGCGGCGGAGGACGGCCCTTGTGCCCCTGGTGCTGGCGGCGGTGAGTGGGGCGCGATTTGCGCTGGGCCTGTGCTGGTGGAGGCGGGCGCGGGCCTGGTGCGCTTTGCGGCCTGGGCGCTGCTGCCGGGTACTGGGGTGCGCGAGTTGTTGTGGAGGAGCCGCGTGACTGGGTGGCTGTATGATCCTGTGGGCCCGCGGACCTCCGTCGGGGTTGTGCTGCTGATTCATCAGGGAGATCTGCCTAAGGACAATCTGCTTGCTGCCTGTGCCTGTTCATCAGTGGATTCGGGGCGACGTGTGCTGCAGATACTCACCTCTCCCAACTCGGTATGCTGGTGTATGTCCCCCCGTCTCCCCTTGGGCGGTGATACCTTCTACGAGCTGCGCGTTGCCTGCTGCTCCAACGGGGTCCCCCCTGAGGCCCCCCTGACTATCCTCTCACTGGATACCTGGCCCCTGCTTCTTGATTCGCGATTTGTCTCCAAGTGCTCTTCACAGGTTGGCCTAATAGACGGTATGTGCTTGTGATCTCCCTGTGGGATTGCGGGCAGCCCTTCGCCCAGGGTGCTCCTTGCGTGCTGGAGTTGTGGGGTCTCCGGTTGTCCTGGTGTCGCACTTCTGCCTTTGCGGTGCCTATATGCACGGAGTGTGCTCACACTTGGTCCTCTCCAGTGGCCAGGGTCGGTGGGTGCAGGTGACCAGGCGGGGCACCCTGTAGCTCCTTATTACACACCCCTGCTTCTCGGAGCGAGGTCGAGGGCCCTTGCATCCTCCCTTCTCTTTTTCAGTATTATACTGCCTCCACCTGTGGTGAATATGGGTCGCACTGACAAATCTCAACCTCGCCTCACGTTTGAGGCGCGCAAGTCCTCCAAGTCTTCGCAGAAGGCAGCGTCGGACTCTGAAGCTGATGCCCAGGATGGTGGATCTTCTACCCTTGAGTCCACACTCCTCGCCATGCAGCGTAGCCTTCAATCCATAGAGGGTTCCATGGCATCAGTAAATCAGCGTCTAGATCACATGTCGTCCCAATTTGAAAAACAAAACGCACGTATGGGGGAGGTTAAACAAAGAGTGTCTGCTGCGGAGGATGGCCTAAGTGACATAGCGGGTAAAACCTTGAACATGGAAAAGGTTCTTGCCCTTATTCAATCCAAGAATGAAGATTTGGAAGCTCGTTCCAGACGGAACAACCTTCGAATCACGGGGCTGCCAGAATCCACGAATGTGGGTAAAATGGAGACATTCATTGAGACCTTGATTACGGATATTTTTGGTACTGGACAATTGTCCCCCATGTTTATTATAGAGCGGGCTCACCGCTCTCTCGCAGCTCGCCCGCCCCGGGTGCCCCGCCGCGTCCTGTCATCGCAAGGGTTCTCAACTACAGGGACCGCGACGCCATCTTGCGTATGGCAAGGGATAAGGGAACAATTGTCCACCAGGGGAACACACTCTCCTTTTTCCCTGACTTTACTGTTGCGGTGCAGGCGGCGAGACGAGAGTTTGGTGCTGTAAAAAAGTTTCTGCAATCCGAAGGGGTCCCTTACGCTATGCTCTATCCCGCCCGCTTAAAAATAGGACCGGACGGGGACCACAAGATTTTCACCAATCCCGGGGCTGCGTTGGATCATGCCAAACACTTGAAGAGACGGCGCCATGAATCTCCCGCGTCACCTGGGACTGAGGACTAGTACTTTTGCGGGGGTGGTGCCATTTTACTAGTTGTATAACTTGCATGTTTCGGCAACCCTCTGCATGCTTCTGTTGCAGCGTAATGTTTTTTATGCAATGTTTGACTGCCCGCCTCTCTATGCAGGTGGGCGCTCTTTGATTCACTGTCTATGCTTATTGCCTCTCTGCCTATCGACATGCACGGTGCACTTCTAGTTCAGGCACAGTAGCACTTGGCTCAGCCACCTCCTACTCATTAAGAGGTTAGTAGTTCTCTGACGCCCCCCAATGGGTGAACCCCATGTGTACTTTACTCTCTCTGTTCTAAGTTGGGGATGGGTAATAATGGGTTGGGATGGCTTTGGCGAGTTGGGGACGCTGAAGTGGGAGGGGGGTTTTGGGTTCTGGGGACTGGCGGGGGTTTTTGGCACTTGCAATTTATGGATGGGATGTAGCACTGCTCCAATTGTATGTTTGAATGTGTATTGTCTATGGATCCAACAATCAGGTTTCTCATTTAGTGCAGGTCCAAATGAGTGGTAAAGTACGGTTCCTCAGTTGGAATGTCCGAGGTTTGAATACCCCCAAAAAGATTCGCTCTGTCTTTGCTTATCTTGACAGGCTTGATGTGCAGGTCGCCTACCTACAGGAAACACATCTCACAACAGTGTCCGAGAAGAAGGTAGGGGGCAGATGGGCGGCGGTACGCATAGCCTCCTCCTATTCTAACTATGCACGGGGGGCCATGATTTTGGTTAAACGTGGGGTTCCCTTCTCCGTTATCCGCACCGAAACAGACGACGTGGACCGGCTGGTCCTGGTGCATGGGCGGCTGGGTGGCGCTGAAGTGTTGCTGGTGAATGTGTACGGACCGAACGTGGATGACCCGGCCTTTTTCTCCGACGTTTGGCGCCGTATCACGGGCTTTCCAGAGGTGGAGATTGTGTGGGGCGGTGATTTTAATGTTTGTCTGGATGCCTCGCTTGATCGTAAGGGGAGTGGGGGGTCTAGGCCTCGACAGGCTTCCGAAATGCTCTTGGGACTGATGGATGCAGGATGTTTGAGCGATGTGTGACGACTGCGACATCCTGATGCGCGAGAGAGCACGTTCATTTCCTCTGTTCATGGGACTTGGTCTCGCCTGGATTATTGGTTAACTACTAAAGCTGTGTGTACCTGGACGACTGATATCCAACACATGGCCCGGACACTCTCTGATCACTCCCCTGTACTCCTAGAAGTGCAGGTCCCTGCATGTGCAAGACCTCCGTATACTTGGCGGCTGCAACCGTCCTCTTTAACGGATTCTGTCTTCCGGCATACGATTGGGGAAGCCATTCATAATTTTTTCAGGGAAAACGAGGGGTCCGTTGACAGCGCTGGGGTCCTCTGGGAGGCTTTTAAAGTCACTATTAGGGGGGTTTGCATGGGTGCGCAGGCAGGCGTCCTCAGAGATCTCCGTCGTCGGATTAACAAACTAACGGGTGAGATTTCCACGTTGGAGCGAGCTTACGATGCGGACCCATCCCCGGCGATGTTGTCCGCAATTCGGGAGTTGGTCACTGATCACAACAATACAGTTGACCAGGAGTTGCTCCATAGGTCCCGGCGCAGCAAAGCTCGCTACTATGGTGAGGGGGCAGGCCTAGCCGGTCACTCGCTTGGAAGCTGGCTGCACCACGTAGTCAGGAGCATATCACTGAAATACTTAATGAGGCAGGGGAGGCGCAGTATACAACTGCAGATATTAGCGAGACTATACTTAATTTTTATGCTGCCCTCTATGACAACAATACTGAAGTACGGCAAGAAGACTTGCACTCTTACCTTGACGACGTGGCCCTGGGATGGCTGTCTTCTGGCCATAGGGAGTATATTACGCGGCCCTTCGATGTGGAGGACGTGAAGCTCGCCATTATGTCCCTTCCCACATGCAAATCGGCTGGCCTCGATGGGCTCCCCAGTGAGTTCTATAAGCTCTTCGCCGATGCTTTGGCTCCTCGACTGCTGGCGGTCTATGCGGAGGCGTACGAAACCGGTTGCCTCCCACCCTCCCTTCAGGAGGCTCTCCTGGTTATGCTATTGAAACCAGACAAGGCGTCCAACCGCTGTGATTCCTACAGGCCCCTTTCGATCATCAATATTGACACCAAGATCTTGGCTAAAATGATTGCTCTTCGGATACAGCCGCTGGTGCCCCTGCTGGTGCTTCCAGACCAATCTGGCTTTGTCCCTGCTCGCTCCACCACTCACAACCTACGCACGCTTTTTGCCACTCTCCACTATTTCGACTCCGACTTCCAGGCAGTAGCTGTGTTACTCAATGCCGCGAAGGCTTTCGATTCTCTTCACTGGGAGTATATGTTTGCAGTCCTTACTAGAATGGGCTTCCCTCCCTTTTTCCTTAAATGGATCAGAATACTCTACAATGGGCCGGAGGCTAGGGTCCGTGTCAATGGGTGGGTGTCCTCTACCTTTTCCATTCGCAGAGGTACCAGGCAGGGCTGTCCTCTCTCACCAATGCTTTTTGCTCTGACCTTGGAGCCTCTTGCGTGCAAGCTACGCCAGCTTCATGCAGCGGCTGCTTTACGTTTCCGGCAGCGTCCGCTCATTGTCTCACTATATGCGGATGACATGCTGTTGTATGTCCGCGAACCTGCAACCTACCTGCATGGGATACTTCGTGAATATGTCAGATTCGAGGGCTTCTCGGGACTGGGGATCAACTGGGCTAAGTCCACAGTGATACCTCTGACGATAGGCACTCGTGAATTCGAGCTGGATTTCCCTCTGGCCTGGACACAAGACCCGGTTAAATATCTAGGTGTCTGGTTGCACAGGGACCCTGCGCTCGTTATCTCGATGAACTATGGCCGTACTATTTCGCAATTAATGGACAAAGCTGAAACCTGGGCCCGGTTGCCTTTATCGCTTGCTGACCGCATAGCGGTAACGAAAATGACTATTTTCCCCAAGCTGCTATATCTTTTTGTAAATATTCCCATTCGTCTGAATATCTCTATTTTTAAGGCGCTGCAGTCGGCTTTGCTGTCCTTTGTCTGGGGGGGTAGAAAGCCCCGCTGTAGCTGGGATACACTTGCAAAACCCTTTGAACAGGGAGGCTTCGAAGCTCCAGACATGCGCCTCTACAATTTATGCGCACAGGCGCATTTTGCGCACTACTGGTTCTTTCCCCAAAGGTTTTTGCCTCACACAGCGGTAGAAGCCGATGCTATTTTCCCTCTGCCACTAGTCGCAGCAGTGCTTAAGGGCGGCGGCGGGGGTCCTAGAGCGGAGATCAATCCGGTGTTATGTACGGCATGGGCCTGGCAGGCTCTCGCCAAGAGGGCGCAGCTATCCTACCTTTATGCTCCACCGCTACCACTGGCGGCACATCCGGGCATTTCTGCGGCACAGGAAAGCTTGGCTCTGCATACTCTGAAGTCTGTCGGCGTGCTGAAACTGGGTGATCTGTATAAACGGGGGTCTTTTCGGACACTGCCTGATGTGCAGTCTGGCCGTGCCCAGGATCTGATGTTAAACTTTACATACGTCAGGGTGCGACAAGCTGTCAGGGCAATATATCCCGCTTACCCAGATGAACCACGTCCGCTGCGGGCACTGCAGGCGGTGCTCGCTGGCGGGGAACGCAAGGGATTGATCACTAAATTGTATGCCGCATCACAGCGCGAGAAGGAGCCAGTAGAGCACCTTCTTATCTCAAATGGAATATTGCATTGGGCTATACTCTGCCACCTGACCATTGGCAATCTTGCTGTAAACTAACTGGACGTCTAACTGCCAATTGTAATCTACGAATAATTCATTTTAAATTTCTGCACCAAGTATATTATACCCCTGCGCAATTATGGAAATTTGGCTTGCGTGAAACATCCTGTTGTGTTCGGTGTGGGCAAGTGGATGCTGATTTTCTACATCTCGCCTGGCAGTGTGCAGGGGTGGCAGCCTTTTGGACCAAAGTGGTGAATGTGCTGACGGCTGTAGTGCTTGAACGTGTGCGGTGTGCCCCGGAGGTGTGTCTACTGGGTGATGTGAAATCATTAAAACCGAGCAACCGGCGGCTGGTTGCGATAGCCACCCTTTTGGCAAAGCGAGCGGTGGCACAATGTTGGGGCGCCAAGACTCTCCCCACGGTGCGCAGGTGGATCCGGGACTTGACCTACTGTAGGGAACAATTGGAGATTTACGCTGAGGACCTGCCTGAGTCCTCCCGTCCCAAAGACTTCTGGGCCCCGCTGACAACGTATTTGTTGAGTCAACCTGATCTGTGATTTTACACT
The DNA here is from genome assembly GCA_963921515.1 of Calotriton arnoldi. NCBI lineage: Eukaryota > Metazoa > Chordata > Amphibia > Caudata > Salamandridae > Calotriton > Calotriton arnoldi. The sequence goes on from CAWUFW010005817.1 coordinate 1,124,298, forward strand.
GCTGTTTTAACGTTGGGGTCTATGGCCTTGACGCTGTAGAACTGGACTTCTCGTTGTCTCTCTCTATATTTGTGTGTTTTCTCTTTCTCTTTGGAACCAATGTCAATGCGCATTTCGTTACCCACGTTATTTAGTTTACAAGATGCTATATCCTTGTAAGTGCCGGGGGGTGGTGGGATGGGTTGGGTGGGGGGGGCTGTTAGCTCCTTGAGCTATTGTTCAATTCAGTTGTATTGCTGATGATTTCAATCACTTGGAAAATTGCACGTGTCAAGACTTGCATTTCAGGATATTGCGGCTCCCGAATGGAGCATGTATATTGTACGTGCAAGCTCTTAATAAATAAATAAAAATAAAAAAAGAGATTCTGGAACCTTGCATTGGTGTTGTGGACCCTCAAAGACCCAAAAGAAACTTCTGTAGAAGAAGGATTGCCCTTGGACTGCACAAGACAGGACTGCACTCATAAGGACTGCACCTGCTGCACTCACAAGGCTTCACAACAAATGCCTGTCTTGAAGGATAAATAGTGGACTTCCTGATCAGCAACAGGTAGAAAAGTGCTGGAAGGGCTACCTGTAACATCAACAACAACGACAACCCCATCTGACAAACTTCAGCTGGATTTTACTTGGATTGACCAGGTTCATTGCAGGAGTTGTAGTACCAGAGCCCAAGAGGCAAACCAGAGCTTCTGAACTCTTGACTGGTTCTGTGGACCACTTTCCTGCACCAATAAACACTTCTGGAAGTAAGTGTAAAAGTGTTACATTGCTGCCGGCCTGAACTCTTGACTTTGTCCCAGCCCAGCCTGACCTTTTTATAACACTTTGAGCACTGTTTGCTTCTTAGCACTAGTTTTACTTTTAATCTTTAAAAATTCTTATCTCTGGTTCCCTACATTGGATGTTTGTCAATTTGGTGTCATTTTAGTCATACAAATATTTCCTATTTTTATGAATTGGTGTTGGATTTTTATTGTGTCTTGCTTATTTACTGTATTGGTGTTTGTAAATGCTTTACACACCTGTCTCCTAAATTAAGCCTGTCTGCTTGCAGCCAAGCTACCAAGGGTTGAACAAGGATTAATCTATTGAGAACTTGACAGGCCCTTATATGTGATTGCGGTGTTATTACTAAGTGTAGGTACCTACCTGCCCTTACTAATATGCCACCTTCCAACAATTTGCTTCCCTTTTTCCATATTTGACCAGACATATGTATTGGGCTATAAACATATGCATATAGGGAGATTATATATATATATATATATATATGTGTGTTTCGGCGTTTGCTTTCCACAGGGCCATAGAGTCCCACCATCTAGAGTGTCTATATATATATATATTTATATATATATATATATATATATAAATATATATATATATATATATTCACTGAAAAAACCATAGGTTTTAGGGACAGTTATAGTTAGTTGGACATTGCACTCGTACAAAACCCGTGAAATTCCCCCGTTATAGTTAGTTCAGGTAACTCGCGCCCCCGCAATGCACTGCTGATGACGTCACATATTACATCACTCATGACATGGTCAGTGACATCACTGATGACATCACTGATGACATCTCAAATGACATCACTGATGACATCATCCAGTGACTGTGTGTTTCTGTAAAGTTTAAATATGTTTAATATATATAGGGAAAGGCGTATTGAAGAATGAGTGGGTGTATAAGTGTCTGAAAGGATGATTTAGTAGGTGCGTGACTAACTCTATAAGTGAGTGATTAAACGTATCTTACTGAATGCATGGGTTAGTGACTAAACTGGGTGAATGTCTGTATCCGTCTGTCTGTTGCTGTGTAAGTGGCTGCATGGGTTTGTGAATAGCTACATGAGTGTCTATATGAGTTATTGATTGGTTGTCTGAGTGTATGTGTGCCTGAGTGTTTGTGTGGGTGGGGTGTGTGCGACTCTGTGCATAGATGTGTGAGTGGGTGATTCACTGGGTGGATGGTTTCAAGAGTGCATCTGTGATAGACTGTATGGGTGGGTAAGTGTGTGTAAGAGTGTGTTAGTGAGTGAATGTATGTCCCAGTGGTACATGTGTGAGTAACTACATATGTGAAAGGCAGTTTATATGTGTGTTGGAGTACATAAATAGCTATAAGCGAGAGTGTGTGATTGTGAGAGTGACTGTATGGATGAGTGTGTGCTTGTATCAGAGATTGTATAAGAGCGTAAGAATGTGCTAGTATTTGTATGAGTAAGTGAGCTGGTGTGTGTATAACTGTATAGGTGAGTAAATGGGTGTGTGCTTAATTTTTTGCATGACTGACTAGGTGTGTGAGTACCTCTATGGATGAGTGGCGGTGTGTGAGTGTTTATATAGGTGTAAGAGTGCATATAATAGTCCTGTACTGAGTGACTATAAGTATGAGTGATTGTACGGGTGAGTGAGTAGATGTGTGTGTGTGTAGACCTAAGAATCAGTGAGTGTGTATATAGTAATTGGTGTTGGAGTGTCTATGGTTTTGACAATGGCAGTCTGTAATTTACAGTGGGTGTATCAAAAGTTATATTAGGGTGTGAGAAGATGCATCAAATTATCTTATGGATGATGTCATCAGTGATGTCATCAGTGATGTCATTTGAGATGTCATCAGTGATGTAATCAGTGATGTCACTGACCATGTCATGAGTGATGTAATATGTGATGTCATCAGCAGTGCATTGCGGGGGCGCGAGTTATAGTTACCTGAACTAACTATAACGGGGGACTTTCACGGGTTTTGTACGAGTGCAATGTCCAACTAACTATAACTGTCCCTAAAACCTATGGTTTTTTCAGTGAATTTCTAAGGTTTTTTAAATGCTAATTTCTAACTATAACGTGCCTGAAACCTATGGTTTTTTCAGTGAATTTCAAAGGTTTTTTAAATGCTAATTCCTAACTATAACGTGTCTGAAACCTATGGTTTTTTCAGTGAATTTCAAAGGTTTTTTAAATGCTAATTCCTAACTATAACGTGTCTGAAACCTATGGTTTTTTCAGTGAATTTCATAGGTTTTGTAAATGACAATTTTTAAATGTATTAATTGTTATATTTATTTTTTTGATACTGATTTACAACATTTTTTTAAACTATTTATTTTTAGATATTTTATTTTTTAAATTACATTGTAATTACATTATACATTACATTACAAAATATACTTTCTCAGAATGAATTACTTTAGTTTAAATACTTTGCAAATAGGCAATAGACTTTTAAGTACGGTAGTTACAGTTGTTGCAATGGGCAACACAATTTCAAAAACAATGCAACATTGAGCTCAATGTGAATTTCTAGTTAAATCCAATTAGTTACTTTATGGATTACTTTTCTAACCACAGGACTGGGTCCTAGATTCAGTCCTGGGACATCTCCTGTAAACAGTTGAGTAAAAGTGTTTTGGTTACAGTAGTGATTTTTAAGGAATATTATTGTATTTTAAAAGTTGACAGAAACTTTTTCACATAGAATCACCAATGTTATCCTATGGGAGGAAATTCACTTAGCAGGTAAGTAGTGTTATCGTTACTTTTTCTTACTCAGTGGTGGATCCTGGATCCAGCACTGGTGCATCTCCTGTAAACAGTTGAAAGAATGCGTTTAAGTCACACAGGCGATTTTTAAGGAATATTTGTAGTTTGTGAAAATCGACACTTTGAAACTTTTCTGCTGAAAACCAGACAATGGATTCCTATGGAAGGAAATTCAAGTTACTGGTAAGTATGGTTAGAATTACTTTTCAGGGTCAGTGCTGGGCTAAAAGATGCAACACTGGGTTCTCTTCTGATAACAGGTGAGTAAATCGGAATTCGTAGTTCGGCTGATTTTAGAGAAATATTATAAAGTTCCAAAACTCCACACTTAGAAGAATTTCCAAGTGAAACCAGTCAATGTTAGCCTATGGAAGGAAATTCAAGTTACTGGTAAGTACGGTTAGAATTACTTTTCAGGATCGGTACTGGGCGCAAAGATGCAGCACTGAGGTCTCTCCTGATAACAGGTGAGTAAATCGGAATTCGTAGTTCTGCTGATTTTAGAGGAATATTTGTAAGTTTCAAAAATCGACACTTAGAAACTTTTTCAGCAAAAAGCAGGCAATGATATCCTATGGAAAGAAATTCAAGTTACTGGTAAGTACGGTTAAAATTACTTTTCAGGATCAGTACTGGGTTCAAAGATGCAGCACTGAGGTCTCTTCTGATAACAGGTGAGTAAATCGGAATTCGTAGTTTGGCTGATTTTAGAGGAATATTTGCACAATGGTGAATAAAGGGGGTGGGGCCTGAGGATACATGTCTGCAAACACGCCCTGTGGCACGTTTTAAGTTGGAGAATTAATTCCTCCTCAATCCCGAGGGTCCCTAGGGGCCAACTAGCCCACCAGGTACCTCCAGTATGCGCCAGAGAGCTGCATTGCAGAGAGGTGTTCAGAGGCCACGCCCCTTTTTACAACACTCTGCAATGCAGCTCGGTGGCGCTTACTGGAGGTATCTGGTGGGCTAGTTGGCCCCCAGGGACCCTCAGGATTGAAGAGGATTTAATTCCGCATCTTAAAACACGCCACGGGGCCTGTTTGCACACATGTCACCTGAAGCCCCGCCCCCTCCCTTCACCACTGTGCAAACGCGCCCCGTGGCGCGTTTTAAGTTGGGGGATTAAGTCCCCTTGAATCCTGAGGGTCCCTGGAGTCCAAGTAGCCCACCATGTACCTCCAAAAAGCACCACAGAGCTGCGTTGCAGAGAGGTGTAAAAAGGGGCGTGGCCTCTGTACACCTCTCTGCAATGCAGCCCCCTGGCGCATACTGGAGGTTCCTGGTGGGCTAGTTGGCCCCCAGGGACCCCCAGTATTTAAGGGGAATTCGTTCCCCATCTGCAAACGCGCCAGGGGGCGCGTTTGCAGAGTAATAAAGGAAGTGGGCGGGGCCTGCGGGCAGATCGTCTTTTTTTTTTTTCCCCAAAGGGGGGCTGTGTGGCCCCCCCTTCCTTTTTCCTTTCCTATTTTTGGGCCCTGGGGACCCCTTCCCCCAGGGCCTTACCCCTTTTCTTTTTTTTTTTTTAAATTAAACGGGAAGGGGGCCGCGTGGCCCCCCTCCCGTGGCCGAATCCGGACCCGGGGACCCCATCCCCTGGGGCATGGCCACACTTTTAAATAAATTTTTATGGAGGGGGGCTGCGTGGCCCCCCTCCTCAGGCCTCCTTTTGCCCCGGGGACCCCATCCCCCGGGGCAGGCCTTTATTTTTTTTAAATTATTTTTGGGGAGGGGGGCCACTACTTGCCCCGGGGACCCCATCCCCCGGGGCTGGCCCTATCCTTTGGGGTCCGTGGGGGGACCCCAACTCCCCCACGAACCCTGCCGGCTCCCCGCCTCCTGCGGGAGCCGGCATTGCTTTTCCACATGGGGAGCTGCTAACATGCAGCTCCCCATGTGGAAAAGTAATTTGCTTTGGATATTGGAAGCGAGAGCAGGTTTCCTGCTCTCGCTTCCAATATCCAAAGCAGTTTGCTATGACAGGACGGGAGCCGCGAGGCTCCCGTTCTGTCATAGCAAACTACAGTGTCCCGGGGGTAGGCACCCCGGGACACTGCAGGAGCCGGTCCTGGGGGGTGGCGTTCCCCAGGGTCATTACAGGCTCCAGGAGGGGGGCCGCGCGGCCCCCCTCCCTCCATCAACAAAGCCCCGGGGAGGTGGTGGTCCCCGGGGCTCTGGGGTCCGTAATGGACCCCCATATTGAAATTTTTAGTGCCCCGGGGAGGTGGCGGTCCCGGGGCGTGTGGGGGCTCGAGCCCCCACACAGGTAATTTTTTTTAAAAATAAAAAAGAAGCCCCGGGGGGTGGCGGTCCCTGGGGCTGCGGGAGGGCCAAGAGCCCTCCCGCACCATTATTTTTTAAAGCCCCGGGGGGTGGCGGTCCCCGGGGCTTGGGGGGCCTTCGAGGCCCCCCAAAATTAAATATAAACCCACCCCCCGCATGCCCCCGGGACTTGGCCCACCCGGGGCGCGGGAGACCGCGCTTCGATTTATTTTTTTTTCGGCGGGATTCGCGCACCCTAAGCGCATCCCGCCGATTTTTTTTTCTTAAAAAATGCTTTTTTCTGCCCAGGGGGTCCTTGTGGGACCCCCTGAGCAGACCTAGGGGGTCAGAGTGTTTCTACCCTGCCCCCTTTTTGCGCTTTGCGCACTTGTTTCTGTCCCTCGGTTCTACCGAGGGACAAAATGGCTGCCAACACTTCCTGATTTGGAGTGTTGACAGCCAATTAGCATGCAGCTCGTGATCGGGAGGGTACGCGGACCCTACTCGGCCATAGATATATATGTGATTTTATTTGTGATTTTCTCAGAAACTACTGAACAGATTTACACCATTTAAGCAAAAGGCACGACACTGAACCAAGGGCTACCTCTTTGCCAAATTTGGTGTAATTCCGTTCAGCAGTTCGGGCTGTAGCTGCGACTAAAGGTTCCTATGGAAAAATGAATGGGGAAAACGCGTTTTGGGACCCCCCTTTTTTCTCGGCCCCCGCTTGACGAATCACCCCGAGACTTTCAGGATAGGAGCGGACCGGAGCGCCCCAACAAGTTGGAAACTTTCGCAAAGATTCGTCAACCGGCGCCAACGTTATTTCAAATAGAATGTTGCGGATTTCCTATGGAAAATAGGTCCTAACTATAACTATCTACTGGCGACCGCCAGTAGATAATATATATATATATATATATATATATATATATATATATATATATATATATACACTCTAGATGGTGGGACTATCATTCATTTTCTGAACAGGACTTGAACGGAATTCCACCAAATTTGGCAGACAGCTAGATGTTGGTCCAGAAAGCGTGCTTTTTGTGATTTGATGTAAATCTGTTCTGTAGTTTCAGAGATATTTAAGTTAAATAAAAAATAGATATCTGGGTACACGAGTCCTTGTAGCAGTCTCACGGTTTCTACCGAAATTTGATTGGCTGCCAACACTTCAACCAGGAATTGTTAACAACCATCTTGAGCCGAGTCCCACAAAAAAAGTAAAAAAGAAAGAAAAGGGGGCAGGGTAGGAATACCCTGGCCCCTCAGATATGGTGTTAAAAGTTATTTTTTTAATTTAATTTTGCTGCGAATTCGCGGGTGGACCTGCTGATCCGCAGCAAAATTTGAAGCCCACGAGTGGGCCAAATTCCAGGGGCATATGAAAAATAAAGGAGGCCATGACCATGTCATGAGTGATATAATATGTGAGGTCATTGGCAGTGCATTGTGGGGGCATGAGGTATAGATAGCTAAGCTAACTATAACTGCTGAATTTCACTGGTTTTGTATAATTGAAACCTGAGCCTAACTATAACGTCCCTGCAACCTTTGTTTTTTTTCAGTGAATATACATATTTATACACATATCAACAAACACTTTTCTCCTCATCAAGAGAAAACCCGCACTCGAATCATTAGGGAATTTTCTTTTTATTCACTGGCTGCACTCTTAAACAGGAACGTGTTTCGGCTGTATACACAGCCTTTGTCAACCTTGAAGTGCACCTTTGTTTCCCACATTTAAATACTCCCCACAGGTGTTGCTTCTTACATAAACATAGAAAAGTTACTCTCATTTTCGTGATCCTTCCAACTGTTAAATATCATTGTTTAGCAATCACCTGTAGTAAAGCATAATTAAAACCATCCACATTTGCTCAGACTTTCTTGCAATATAAAACCTGCAAAACGTAAATGTCATGTTTTCCAGTTTCATTGCTGACAAGGTGTGCACTGCGTTTTCCGTATGAAACCATTATTAACATCGCAGTACCCTTTGCATAACTGCATACAGGTGCATTCATGTAGTTTTATTCATTTTTACAAATGTGAAGATGAATACTCATTGTCGTTCAAATGTCTGCTGCCAGCCACACACTTCATTTTAATAAAGCAGTAATTGAGCGCAGAATGCTGGAGAAAGTGTGGCGCGCATGGCACATTGGTTCACATACTGTGGGAATGTCCTCAGCTTTAACAATATTGGACTCAGGTGTTAGATGAGCATCTGGACACCCAATTATTGAGATTTCCCGCACACGTTCTGTTGGGGGTGCCTGACCCGTTGTCATATCCATTAACATTTAAGAGGGGTCGGCTGATAGGAGTGGTGCTGGGAACAGCCATGCAGACTATTCTGGCGCACTGGGGCACCCCACAACTCCCTACACACACTGGGTGGCTAGGAAGGTTGTGGCATATCCTAGGAATGGAGAAAATAATGCTTACTCTAGCTGGGCAAGGCTCCAAGTTCCATGAGACTTGGCGTCCCTTTCTGACTTTACTTTCGCAGGAATTCCTGGAACTTACATGCCCCAGGTATCTGCGCCTGTTACGTTTACCTGCGACACTCAAACCTACATCCCCGAGCAGCAATAAACTGGAATGGAACCACTATACACGTTAAAGCAAGTACAATGGTGAATGGAGTGTGGGTGGGGGGAAAGTTCTTTTTGTAGTAAACTGCTGGCTTGTACATCGACCATACTGGGCTCTGCGTAGCCTCAGATCCGTGTTAACAGCAGGATAGCATTGTTTGGTTTCTTTTCTCTTTAAAGATATGAAAATACAATAAAAAGATTTGAACCATACTAAAGCAGTAATGAAAACATTCTTTGACTTCCACAATTTGCAGTATTACACAGTATTACACAGCAGCGCTCACCTTGTTTCTTCTATTTTGAACTGCTTAAACTTTCAACTTCATAAAACAAGCACTGACAGTTATTGCCATGGTCCCTTGAATTCACTGCTCGGCCTCTGCCTTCAGCAGTGCCCGGCTCCGATTACCTGAATAAATCAAATATATAGGCTTCCTGCAGTACTCAAGTCCCTGCCAAGGGTAGCCCTTAGAATCCCAGTGCCGAACTCTCGCTGCTGCTGTTGGCCCTTTCCATTCACTGTTGCTCCGATGTGGTGCTCGGTGGCTCTGGGTTTATGGATTTACAGATGTGCAATCCTGCACCACCGGCTGTAAGGATGCACGCCAGCAAATCCACATATATACAGCCTCTCTTTCGCTCTCTTTCTCTCTCTTTCTCTCTCTCTCTCTCTCTCTCTCACTCTCTTTCACTCACTCTCTCTCTCTCTCTCCTGTTATAGTAAGGGTGACCAGAGATAGGGATTTTTCGGATTTTTGTCCGTTAATAACTTTGCAACCGTTTGACGAATGTGTGCGAAACTTGAGACCTGTTACATCCCAAGAGGACTGAATGTTTTGCTGTGTTTGGTCAAAGGGGTGCAAAGTAAAAAGGGGGGTCTCAAAACGGGGTTGAAATTTAGTGCATTTTCCTTAGACTTTTCTATTTCACGTAGCGCGAAAACTGTCAGCTTGATTTTTATGAAATTTGGCTGTATTATTTGTGGCGTAGATGATTCTGTGGGGTAGTGTAGGTAAGTAGAGTAAATATTTTTTAAGTTATTAGGATTTTCAACTATCTTGGAGCACAATACTACTATAGTCGCGAGGATGCCCAAAAAAAACCAGACTGCATATGTAAAAATTCATATTTCCTCCATGAACAACGGAAAGACCCATTTATGGTCACATGCTAATGAAAACCTATAAATAAATACATAACGAATTCAGTGATGTAACATTAGCCCCTGCAGCCCCAGCTGTGTGGGAGGACCCCCAAGCTCCATGGGGTCCCCTCCTGCACTGTGCACGAGTGGCGGCCCACTGGCCTCACAGCTCCTGACTGGGTCCAGAGTGTGGGGGCCCCCCTCAAGTTTCGTTACGCCACTGAACAAATAGAATACATCTTAATCTACATACGTTTTCTTTGCATGCTCTCTTGCTCACAAAGAAAAAGTGGCCCAACAAAAACCATCTTTCTTATGAACCCCTGTGCAACAAAATGAAAAATTGCTCTATCAGTGAGCCACACAAACAACTGTTTGGAGGACATGATATTGTTATAAAAATTGAGATTATTATTTTTAGAAAAAAATAATAATCTCAATTTTTATAACAATAACAATGATTGCCTTTTATTCACTTTGGACTTTATATGTAGCACAATCCTACTAAACGTAGCAAGAAAGCCCAAAAAATAAACTAGAGTGCCTACTTACTATATGAACAACTGAAAGACCCATTTATGGTCACATGCTAATGTAAACATATAAACAAATACATAACGAATAGAATACATCTTAATCTACATAAGTTTTCTTTGCATGCTTCCTGCCTCACAAAATAAAACTGTGCGCAACAAGCCAAACAAAAAACATCTTCCTTCTTTACTCCTGTGCAACAAAATGGAAAAGTGACCTAGCAGTGATAATTGGCCACTAGGAAAAAAATAATAATCTCAATTTTTATAACAGTAACAATGATTGCCTTTCATTCAATTTGGCCTTCATATGTAGCACAATCCTACTAAAAGTAGCAAGGAAGCCCAAAGAATAAACTAGACTGCATACGTAAAGTTTTAGATTTACTACATGAACAACTGAAAAACCTATTTATGCTCACATGCTAATGGAAACGTATAAACAAATATATAACAAATAGAATACATCTTAAACTACATAAGTTTTCTTTGCATGCTCTCTGGCTCACAAAATAAAACTGTTCTCAACAAGACAAACAAAAACCATCAACCTTATTTACTCCTGTGCAACAAAATGGAAAAGTGACCTAGCAGTGAGCTACACAAACTACTATATGGAGGACATGATAATTGGCCATTAGGAAAACAAATTATGTTCTTAATTTTTATAACAGCAATGATTGGCTTTCATTCGCTTTGGGCTTCATATGTGTCATAATCCTACTAAAAGTAGCACAGAAGCCCAAAAAATAAACTAGACGACAAATGTAAAGTTTCAGAATTACTACACGAACAGCTAAAAGACACATTTATGGTCACAATTATATAAACCAATAAACAAATACATAACAAATACAATAGATAAAAAAAAGAAATCACATTAAATCTGATTGCCACTCTATAGTTCTAGTTAGTATTCCCAAAGATAGGAATTCCTCCGAAATTAGCTCCCTAATGGCTTTTCACCCATTTGCCGAATCACCACAAAACTTTCCAGGCCTATAGCATTTACTACAATTTGAAATGAAGTACATTTTTGGTGTAGATGGCTATAATAAAAGAAAGGCCACTTGCACAAGGGAAATGCATCATTGTCGTTACTCCCATTCCAGCCTTAGAGGCAATCACAAAAGCAAGCGTTCCAAATGCTAAAGCCCTTCATCCTAGATGGATACATTGGGCAACATCCTTAACATTGGTGGATGTAGACTTTCTTCAATATGAGCATGTGTATCCCATGCCCAGCAATGTATGACATTGTTCTGCATTCTGTCCATCAATTGTTGTTTTTGCATTTGTCACCCCGAGTGGGACGGGTATGCCCAGACGTGGGTCCCGTGCTCTCCATGCCGCTGGAATCAAGCTATCCTGGCTGAAGAGGGGTGAAACCCCGAAACCGGTCCTAGGATGCTTGTTTCCAGTCCAGGGAGGACCTGGCCTGGCAGTTCGGGCTGGACTGTTCCCATGAGGCACAGGGTCAAGACTGATTTGCATATGGCTGGGTTCAAACTGGAATGGCGTGGTGAGCAAAAAAACGATGGATTTAGGCCCAGATCTCTGTACTGGGGTGAATGTATGACATTGTTCTGCATTCTGTCCATCAATTGTTGTTTTTGCATTTGTCACCCCGAGTGGGACGGGTATGCCCAGACGTGGGTCCCGTGCTCTCCATGCCGCTGGAATCAAGCTATCCTGGCTGAAGAGGGGTGAAACCCCGAAACCGGTCCTAGGATGCTTGTTTCCAGTCCAGGGAGGACCTGGCCTGGCAGTTCGGGCTGGACTGTTCCCATGAGGCACAGGGTCAAGACTGATTTGCATATGGCTGGGTTCAAACTGGAATGGCGTGGTGAGCAAAAAACGATGGATTTAGGCCCAGATCTCTGTACTGGGTTGAATGTATGACATTGTTCTGCATTCTGTCCATCAATTGTTGTTTTTGCATTTGTCACCCCGAGTGGGACGGGTATGCCCAGACGTGGGTCCCGTGCTCTCCATGCCGCTGGAATCAAGCTATCCTGGCTGAAGAGGGGTGAAACCCCGAAACCGGTCCTAGGATGCTTGTTTCCAGTCCAGGGAGGGCCTGGCCTGGCAGTTCGGGCTGGACTGTTCCCATGAGGCACAGGGTCAAGACTGATTTGCATATGGCTGGGTTCAAACTGGAATGGCGTGATGAGCAAAAAAACGATGGATTTAGGCCCAGATCTCTGTACTGGGGTGAATGTATGACATTGTTCTGCATTCTGTCCATCAATTGTTGTTTTTGCATTTGTCACCCCGAGTGGGACGGGTATGCCCAGACGTGGGTCCCGTGCTCTCCATGCTGCTGGAATCAAGCTATCCTGGCTGAAGAGGGGTGAAACCCCGAAACCGGTCCTAGGATGCTTGTTTCCAGTCCAGGGAGGACCTGGCCTGGCAGTTCGGGCTGGACTATTCGCCTGAGGCACAGGGTCAAGACTGATTTGCATATGGCTGGGTTCAAACTGGAATGGCGTGGTGAGCAAAAAAACGATGGATTTAGGCCCAGATCTCTGTACTGGGGTGAATGTATGACATTGTTCTGCATTCTGTCCATCAATTGTTGTTTTTGCATTTGTCACCCCGAGTGGGACGGGTATGCCCAGACGTGGGTCCCGTGCTCTCCATGCCGCTGGAATCAAGCTATCCTGGCTGAAGAGGGGTGAAACCCCGAAACCGGTCCTAGGATGCTTGTTTCCAGTCCAGGGAGGACCTGGCCTGGCAGTTCGGGCTGGACTGTTCCCATGAGGCACAGGGTCAAGACTGATTTGCATATGGCTGGGTTCAAACTGGAATGGCGTGGTGAGCAAAAAAACGATGGATTTAGGCCCAGATCTCTGTACTGGGGTGAATGTATGACATTGTTCTGCATTCTGTCCATCAATTGTTGTTTTTGCATTTGTCACCCCGAGTGGGACGGGTATGCCCAGACATGGGTCCCGTGCTCTCCATGCCGCTGGAATCAAGCTATCCTGGCTGAAGAGGGTGAAACCCCGAAACCGGTCCTAGGATGCTTGTTTCCAGTCCAGGGAGGACCTGGCCTGGCAGTTCGGGCTGGACTGTTCCCATGAGGCACAGGGTCAAGACTGATTTGCATATGGCTGGGTTCAAACTGGAATGGCGTGGTGAGCAAAAAAACGATGGATTTAGGCCCAGATCTCTGTACTGGGGTGAATGTATGACATTGTTCTGCATTCTGTCCATCAATTGTTGTTTCAGCAAACTTGAGCAGTATAAATATATTTTTATACTGATGGTTCGGCGTAACCTGCTATATGGACCAAACACCAATATTCGACGACGTGTGCCACCATTCTTGGTGTGATGTTGGATGGAAACTTCCAACCACAAACTACTCGCACACAGTCCTTAGGCAACTGACTGTACGGTTGACTGAACTAAAAGCTTTACTTCTTGCACTAGAACATACAGATTCTGAATTCCCCACACGTATAGCGTGCGATTCATATTATTGTGTCCAGTCTTTTAATGACAATTTGCATTATTGGTGCCAGAATGTATTAAAAGATTCTAAAGGCAACGCTATAAAGCATAAAACGCTTTGGGTGAAAGTGGCAGACCTAATAGACAGGTTGCCACAGCCTCATGTCATTCATACATTGAGTCATCAGCGTGTGGGACCACACATTGTAGGGAATTATTTGGCTGATGAGGCATCCAAATCCGCAGTTGTGACTGCAACAATTGCAGCAATTATTTGTTCTCATGCAAGGGTAGATGAAGATATATTAGCTGCCATTAATGCCACAAGCAACTGCACCCCTTTGCCTAGGGACTTTCCAGCTAAATATACATACCATTTAAGCGAACAAAAAGTTCCCTTTGTAACAAAACCAGGGGTTGGTGATCGTTTGATTCCCAACCAAGACCGCAGGCTAAGATTAGTGATAGTTGTGCATGAAGGTGTTGTTTCTGCTCATGCAGGTGTGGCAGCCACAGTTTCGTTACTACAGCAACGTTATTAGTGGCACAGCTTATATAAGCAGGCCAGGAAATATGTCCTTGTTGTGACATTTATCAACAAATTAAAAGTTCCTCCTTAGGACGTCTACCGCAGACACACCTGTTCATTTCCAACAAACCTTTTGGTTGCCTTTATTTGGACCATTGTGGTCCTCTTAATTTGGATGTTATGTTGTAAAAAAACTTCTTAAATTCAGATGGAGCGTTTAAATGTATTCTACTAGCAGTAGTTAATGCTCAAGGTTCCTCTGAGTGTGGCCACAACGTTCGGCTGACGCTCACTCTGTTATTAAAGATTTGCAGGTCTTTATCAAAACATATGCATGCACTACATTCCACTCGGACCAGGGCCCTGCTTTCGCTTCAAAAGCATATAAGGTTACTATGGCTTTCCTGGGTGTAGAGGTGCATTACTCCTCCCCTCTATCATCCAAAGGGAAATTCGGTGGTGGACAGGATGAACTGTGACTTAAAGCACTCCTTAATAGCTAGAGTATTAGGTACAGGACGTGGTTGGAGCCACCACCTGAATAGAGTATAAAGAGCACTGAATAATCTCCCTAAATGATCTCTGGGTGGCCAGACCCCATTTGAGGTCCACTTTGGCATAAAAATGTATGTTCCAAACCTTGACGGTCCAGACATTGTGGCGGCTGCTATGCCCTTTGACGTAAATGTTCATTGTGCTGTCTTACAGGATTTACAAAACTTCCACGACGGCCAATCCAAAGAGCAGTTGATGATGTCTCCATCTACCGGAAGATAGAGGCAGCAAGCACCTTCCGGCTAGATTCCACAAATTGGGGATTTCATTCATGAAAAGATTGCGGTAAAGAAGGAATTTGGTCCATCATACCGAGCACTGGTGCCAGTCCTTGGCATTCAAGGTAGAAGCACTATAAAATTGCCATTGCTTGCTGGTTCTAAAGACCATCATTTTGTCTCCATTGATCATATCAAGTTACATCTAGTTACATTTAGATTCTAAATAGTAGGCCACAAGTAGTCCTTGGTAGTTCTCTAACTCCTCTCACTATCATACAGGAGATTCCTCTAAAGCATGTGAGCAACATCATAGCTGTTTCTCCCCAGCTGGAGGGGGGGTAGCGAGAATGAACTTCAGTTACTTCCAAATACTGCTACAAATGCCAGCCAAACAACAGAAGTGAGTACTGTACTTACCACTGCGTCTCCTACAGATGATGTCGTTTATACTGATCCACCTCTCGTGGACTCCACCAGTTCTCTTACTGCACCTGTGGTTCCTGTTTTTCAACAAACTGCTTCTGTTTTTTTTTTTTAGGGGACAGGTGACTTTTCATCCAACTCTTTTGACAGTCCCTCCATCCTAGACACTCAACTTACACAGGCTGGTGATTATTTTTCATGGTTAATACGCACAAATCTGGTCCCTCCTTGGATATCTGTTTGGATAACACTTTCCTTGGTTTTCCTGTTCCTTTGGATTGGATTTGTGACTGTTTTCTTCTTGCTGATAAATGGCCATTATTCTCCAGAACACTCTGCCACAGAACTGGTTGATGAGGTGTTGACGCCTCACTTATTTTCACATAAACTGAAGAGACCTGTCCCTTTTGCACATTTCAGATGTCCCAGTAACAGATGGAATTGTTTGGGATAAGTTCCTCTATGATATTTTTGGCCCAACAGAAATACTGCAGATTCCTTATGTCTTTAAGGTTTCTATGGGTGATGGTATTGTACCTGGGTTACAGTCTGACGATTGGGATGTTGATACTGTAAACTCCATGCTCTCAGAGTTGGAATTTTAAAAGTGAAGACCTGTATCTAAATTCTGCTAATTATGGTGAAATGTTCTGTTATCATCATTATGGACATCATTATTTACATCGAGCTATTGTTCAACCTACAATTTTTAATCACACACAATGGGATCATTGTCCAACTTCCACACAAGGGAGATCAAAACATATAAGGATAAATTCACATATTTTTCTGGAGATGGTGCATTAGATCTGAAATCCTTTTATTTTAAACTTGTTCCGGCACCAGCAAAGAAATGTATGCTGACACAAACCAAACTAGTATATACTGATTTGTTTGTCAAATAGTTATCCTTAAAAGGATATGAGTATTGGTGGAAGGATACCATTGACATGAAATCAATTTAGGGTACCAAACATTGGCAAGTGTGGGGAACAGACACTTTATTCAGAGCTTGTTTAATTCCAACACAAATTATTTTTCTAAATGACACAGTTCAACAGACTATTTTTCTAGGATTTGCTCAAATTAAAGATATGAATTCTCCCAACGATCCTTCCATTGCCAGACTTGATAATTTGCAACACTTAACAAATTACCCTGAAGAACAGCTCAATAGTATAATGTAAAATGGTACATTTAACACCACAATTTCAGGTTCAAACGGGTGGTTATTGTGGCTAGTGGACACAAATGGTTGTTATGCACGTTTTTTGAATTCCACACGAGTTTAAGGCAAGCAGACCCAACCCTCATTATTCCCATTCACAACACTCAGTAATAGTCACCACCTATTCGGTAGGGAAATTGTGCCACCAGTGGTTGGAACATTCCACACTGTCTGCAGTAAAACAACATCTTTCCCTCCTGCCCAAAGACATGGACTATCTGATTTCTTGTTGGGTCCTAAGTCCCGGTGTTCTAAAAGATTAATTTATGCAACTTACTTACAGTTTTAAAAGCATTGTCTCAACTGTTATCGATATTATGTAAAATGACGTGTCTTTATTATACCATGGGCAAAGGCAGCTTAGATCTATCTTGCAGTTTAGTTGGACACTTCAGTTTCAGAATAATGGCTGTGTGCCATGGCATTACCTAAATTCTACGCAGCTATTCTTGCCTTTCAATCTAACACGTAAACAGTGACTCATAGCCAAAAAAGAAGCCACTGACAGAATGTTACATATCGAGAAGTTAGAACAGCTGGCCTTTACTGTAGCTGAAACATCCTCGGTTGTATGGTTAATTTACGGTGTAATATCTTTGCTGATTTCCACATTCCAGTTCACATCTTGCATGAAACATTTCCTGGTGGGTAGCTATGAAGCCCTGGGAGGGAGCTTTATTCACAAATAATTTTCGAATGAATAATAGCTCCAAAGATCTACCTTGTAAATATATACGCTGGCCTAATATTATATAAGGTAGATCTTTGGAGATATTATTCATTCTAAAAACAAAAATTGGAAACCATTTATATATCAATCCGTTAATTAAATGGCTTTATCCGTAGTTGCTGTCCTTACCCTTCTTCATATACATCTACATCATGGGCTCCGGCCTGGACCATATTTGGACCGGTTTTTGACCCATCTTACAGCAGTGATAAGGTATTTAGATACACAATGGCAACACTAGCCCTGGTATTAGTGTTATTTATCACTCCCATTTATATTTTCATTCATTTTTCTCATCTCTGTATTTATTTCTAGCTAGCTGACAGCATTTCATCTGTCCTGTTGATGTATATTATGATCATCTTTTGTGTTTTTTTGGTAAGCATTTCATTTTCACCAAATAGCTTTTAACATCACTCACCTTGATTTCCATGAGAGCACGATTCTGGATTCTGTTTATACACTCTTTTTCAATATTTGAGACTATTTCACAGGAGCTTTATATATGTTTTAACTGTTAATTAGCACATGGTGCATTCTGTTCGGTGAT
This sequence comes from Calotriton arnoldi, assembly GCA_963921515.1. Classification (NCBI taxonomy): domain Eukaryota; kingdom Metazoa; phylum Chordata; class Amphibia; order Caudata; family Salamandridae; genus Calotriton; species Calotriton arnoldi. The sequence goes on from CAWUFW010005817.1 coordinate 1,142,100, forward strand.
GGCGGTCTTCTTCACTCTAATAATCTCTGTTTGTTTGTATCATTGTGTGGTAAGAGGGTTTTAGGTACCATCTATTTGTATGTTTTTATTGAGACTGTACATTTTTTACTTCTAGGTATATTATAAAATGTGGCTTTCCTGATGAAGGCGCTGTGTTCGCCGAAACACATGTAGATATTATGAAGATTCATCATTTGAATTAAAAGCCACCATATTGTATTTTCAAACTATTTGTACTTTTGTTTTTTCTATCTGCTTTGTTTAGTTTATTATTGTCTTTATACTTTTGTAGTCAGTTAACCTATTGATCGATTGAACAGGTCTCTATATATGGACCATATCTACAGGACATACAGCTTTGCCTGTTAAATGAGGTATTGTGTAAACAATCATTTTGCTATAATTGTCGTTTTTAATGTTATGTTATTGTCTTAAATATATCATCACAAATGGAGCCGTTCCCAGCTGAATGTTTCTAGATGCTACAGTGTTTTATAATGTGAGTGAAGACATCTCACAAAAAGTGAAGGACTGGTCTCACACACCACCTGGTGTCATGCTTCATCATAGACCAGTCCTCGCCCTCTAAAAACTTGGTTTGATAGAGGGCGGGCATACACCTGACGACAGGGATGCACTTCTAAACTAAGTGGGGGCCCATATAAACAAAAAGTGAGTTAAAAGGCCATTATAGATGCCAAATTAATTTTAATGTGACAGGCATCTATATGGTGTTAAAAAGAGTGGTTGGTGCCGTAGGGATTCTATTGTCCCTCCACCGAATTTAATGTGGTCAACATGTTTCTGCCTATCGGCCCAAAGGGCTCTACGGCATTCATCAGGACCTTGAAGAAAAGTTGGCGGGCTGAACTCTTACCAGATAATGGTGGAAGAGTTCCCACTGTGTGGGGTGAGGAATCACACTCCACTTAAAGCGGCCTTATTCTAAAGCCTGTAAAAAAAGGACAAACAACGTACAATCAAAAAGTAGCATCTATCTACAATGTGGAAACAACTGGCAGTCATCCACATGCGTCAACCGGTATCGTGAGTGACTATAAGTGCACAGAACGTGTCAATCATAAGTGCACTCGGTAATTAGTATGGAGACTACTACCTCCACAAAGTGCTTACCCTAATATTTGGGACTGGACGCCCCATAGGAGGGTAAGTGCAGCTGACCCCTTCGGTCGAGCTGTAATTAAAAGAGGAGAAAAAGAGGAGAAAAAGAGAAGACATAGCGCCACATGAAATATCAGGGGAAGAAAAGCCCAGAGGTACAGCGGTACCTCATAAGGACGCTGGGTTCACACAACAACAACAACATCAAGAGCCAAACACTAAAAGCCAAATAGTCTTCCATACACGCATTAACACCCTTACTGTATCGTGGTGCATCCTCCGCGTTTTCACCTATGTGTGCTTGCTTCCCCTCCTCGACGGTAAATGAGTAGAGGATTCTATGGCTATTTATAGTGCCTGCAGCTGTCAATAAGTGTTTCAATTGAGTGTTATCGGTATCAGTTGTTTGTAATAATGTCCGGATCCGGTGTCACAGCCTGGTGATAACTACACTCCCAAGGTGTTTGCCTGGGCTGCCTGACGAGCCGATGGCGGCGGTGTGACCTAATAGGGGGCTTCCAGTGTCCTGGGAACGTTCCAACCCATATAGGAATGTCTCAGTGGGGCGCATGCGTACCGGTCTAGTGTACATGCAAGGAATTAGCGCATGCGCAGTATGAAAAGCGGAACAGCGCTGCTCATGTCTGGTAGAGCAGCGCTGTGCTAGAAATTCAAAAGCCTGAACGTGATGGAAAAACGAAAGGCAAAGAATATGTATTTGCACTCTTTTAACAACACGATGGGGAAATTAAACAATGGTTAGTGTAAAAACACAGTTAGTGTAAAAACACACATGGGTAGTTAATGGACGTGCATATAACACGTCTAGATAAAGGTGTTCCTCTAAAAATGAATATATTACGGAGACCTTATAAATACAGGAGATTTTCCCTTTATGAGATACACAGATTATCATGTCTCAGTTACATGTCATAGCCCTCAAAACAAGGGCAAAATGAGTATTCTTATAAAAGTACTTTATTCCCTAATTACTCAAGGGTATGTTTTGGAGAACATTACTCCCCAGATAGTACCTACGTTCTTTATAGTTTATAAGTGCACTGAGACCGAATATGCTGGAGGTAATTCAGCAGTGACCATATAAGAATGCCATATACCATTAGTTGGATGTAAGGATTAGATATCATATAGATATGGAACATATCAATAAAGTGTTTCTAAGGTGTCTATTGAGCCAACGCTATCCATGGAATCTCATCATTAAGCCCTATCTTCCAGGACTGAAGGCGATAGACCCATCTCTGTTCTCGGATATGAAGTGGTTTGGTCAGGTCATTTTTACTTTTTCTCATCACTTCTAAAACCACCCATTTCAAGTCAGTATCTTTGTGGTTTTGTTCTAAGAAGTGTCTTGTCAGTTTTGTATTCGTTTTTTTACATCGTATAGTACTGCGATGTTCACTGATGCGGATCTTGATTTTCCGGGTGGTCATGCCCACGTACATCAGACTGCAGGGACAGGTGAGAAGATACACCACATTTTCTGTATTGCAGTTGCTGAAGCTGCTCAATTTCCAAGGGCGTATAGTTCCTAAGTTCACTTCTTTGGTTGTCATCGTTAAAGGGCAAGCTACACAGCCTCCGCATGGACAGTGCCCAATCGGTCTTTGGGTGTGCCAGAGAGTCATTTGGTCCTCCCTATCTCCTGTGGGGTCTTTAGCATGTACTAGCTCATCTCGCAGGTTCTTGCTTCTCTTATAGGCGAACAGTGGTGGTTCCCAATGTTTATCAGCACCCAAACATTGGGTCCAAAATATGCCAGTTTCTCTTTATAATTTTCTGAACAATGTTAGAAGTAGGTGTGTACGTGGTCACACACACTATTCTGTCAGTTCTCTCCTTCTCGATGTTTTATAACAAGGCTTCGCGGTTGTTGTTCCTGGCTCGTTTTTTGGCCTTTCTTATCAATTTCTTGGGATAGTGTCGATCCAGTAGTTTGTTCTCAAGGTCATTAGCTTGTCTTAAATATGCCTATCCAAAAAGAAAAACAGGAAAAATTGTGGGTTTTTAATGGAGTTTATATGAATAAAAAGATTTTTTTATTGATATATGTGGTACACTGAGTCTTCTCCTATCATGTGGTAATAATGGTCTCATATATTAAATAGACCAATAGTTGCCTAGGGATTTTTTCTTGAACTACCACCGGTGCAGCTATGCCGTGAGCGCATGATACAACTCTTTGGAGTTCCACTGCTCCAGGAACTGGACACTGACTTGTCTTTGTCATTCCGACCTCGCTGGTTTACCTGTGTATAGCCCGTGTTTCATTGCCTATGGTGTCCCTTCGCCGGCGCACTGGATGTCTGCCTTGCGCTGCAATTGCCTGTTCCTACGTACATGAACATTTTGATGAGTCTGATAATGACCCATTTTTAGAGTTGTCCCATGAACTTGCAGCTGCTTCAAGCTGCATGGTATGAGCTGCTCCCTACTGGGGATATAGGTGCTTCTGCACCAGGATTTCCAAACTCCAGCACTAATAACATGCAGGACTACGAACTACTATGAGGATCATGTCAGTTCTGTGGAGATTTTGATAGGGGCTCTTCAGGAGTCATCGTCTGCGGAGACTGAATCCCTCCTGGATCAACTAAACATTGATCTTGTGGAAGAAATCTTGGGTGCCCCACCCTCAACCTAATTCGGCCACTTTATAAAAAATTTCAGTTTCATTTTTATTATACTTATATAATGGATTATTATGCTTCTCAGTATCACATTGAATTTGCTTAGCTTGTGACATTTATTATTTTATTAGTCGCTAAGTTACTTTCCCTACCAGGAGGGGGTGTAGTGATGTCCCTTCTAGGCCCACTTTGGTTCTCCCTTAGTTTAGCGTATTATGTGTTTTAAGCTGCTTCTGCTTGCACAGCCACACATAACACTTATGTGTTTTGTGACATTATATTAAAAATACGCTGTACATGTTGTTTTATTATTCGGTGACTCTTCTTAGAATTCAGTCTGAACATTTTGTGTAAGGTCGTGCAGCTTTCCAACACAATAGTTTTATCATATAAACTGTGTTTAGTTCTTTTGGGGGCAGAGAGGAGAATTCTGCAGGGGGGGCCCTGTCCTAGAATGAACCAATGCCAGGTATGGGGCCCGTTGCTAATCCCAGAAATCACTAATATAGCCCTTTGCTTACACAGGACTAGACAGATAGATAATTTGCCATGGTTGGGTTGTTCATTGTATACAGTCAGCTAGTAATGTAGATTGATTAGTTGTATTTGCTTACTTATCGCAGCACATCTGCTTCATAATATACTACAATAGTTTCAATAAATGTATTGTAAACTTTCTTTGTGTCTTTCTTTTGTTTACTAAGGGCATGCATGAGTGAGATACGAAAGTTGATTATCTGTTTCCATGGTTCCTTTGGGGACCAGAGGTTCATGTTCTAGGTTTGCCAAAATCACCTGCTTCTCTGGGAAGGTTAGGAGTTCAGGTGAGGCACTCTAAGCTAGCCGTGATTTGGGCTGCCAGGTACTGACATGGTAGAGAGACACAGTCCCTGCATTCTGACGTCCTGTCATCCCAAGGCACAGTTCTGCTTACCAGCAGAATCCCTGCAACACCACTTACCTATATCAAAGGCCCTAACACTGAACACATCCAAAGTGTAGTAAAAACAATATGGTTACCTTTCCTTCATCTTAAAATAACCATTACCAAATTAAATACTCGCTTGTCATTGCCATGTACCACAGTATACTGCAAAGTTATCACGGTGTAGCATACCCCAAAATATAACTAAGGCCTAGCTGTATTATTGGATTGCGGTATCCTTGCATCACTCATGGTGTCACATGGGCAATGCAATACTTAAGTCAGATTTACAAAGGAACGCAAGGCCACCATGCATGGCCCTGCATTGATTGGTAAATCTGGAGAAACTATGCATTACTCTGCACACCATAATCTACATTGCTGCTAAATATCACATACATCTGTATGCCACATTACTGTAGCCACTCCACTATACACTATTCCACTCTGCACCACTCCACTCTACGCCTCTCCACTCTACGAGAATCCACTCTATGCCACTCCACTCTACACTATTACACTATACACAATGCCATTGTATGTCACTCCATTCTATGTCACTCCACTGGACGCTACTCCACAATACGATATTCCACACTACGCTAGTCTACTGCACGCCACTCCACTCTACTCTATTCCACTGTTTGTCACTCCACTCTACAACACTCCACTGTACGCTATTTCACTGTACGCCACTCCAGTGTATGGCACTTCACTCTGCGCCACTTCATTTAACGTTGTTAGAGTGGATCCCACTCCAATGTAAGCCACTCCACTGTATACTATTACACTCTACCCCACGCCACTGTATGCTACTCCACTCTACATCATTCCCTTATGCGCCACTCCATTGTACGCTACTCACTATACACTGTTACACTCTAAGTCACTCCCCTGTACAACACTCTGCTCTACGGCACTCCATTCTATGCTATCACACTGTACACAACTCCACTCTACACTAGTCCGCTCTATGCTATTACACTGTATGCAACTCCACTCTGCGCCTCTTCAGTGTAAGCCACTCCACTGTATGTCACTCCACTATACTCTACTCCAGTATATGCTATTCCACTCTATGCCGTTCCACTGTATGCCACTCCACTGTATGCTATCCACTGTATGCCAATCCACTGTATGCCACTCCACGCTATCCACTGTATGCCACTCCACTGTATGCTACTCCACTGTACGCCACTCCAGTGAATGCCACTCCACTCTTCCCACTCCATTCTACGCTATTCCATTGGACGCCACTCAACTGTATGTCACTCCACTATATGCTATTACACTCTACCCCATTCCAGTGTACGCCACTTCACTGTATGCCACTTCACTTTACGCTTCTCCACTAAATGCTATTACACTTTACTCCACTGAACTGTACGCCACTACACTCTACACTATTATACTGTACACCACTCCAGTGTATGTCACTCCAGTCTGCGCTGCTCCATTCTACGCTATTCCACTTTATGCCACTCCACTCTACGCCACTCCAGTGTACTCTCCTCTGCTATATATAACTCCACTTTGCAAATCTGTACTACACTCTATGCCACTCTACTAGACTCTACTCCACTCTATCCCTGTACACTCCACTGTCCAAATTTGCACTCAAATCAATGCCTGTACACTATATTATACAACACTCCACTTTACGACCGTTTTCAACACTATACGACACAGCACTACACTCTACTGTATAGGACGCCACTCCAATTTATACCAGTTTCCTCAACTCTATACTACGCCACTTCAATGTGTGGCACCCACTCTCCGCTAATCCACTGTACCCTACTCCACTGTACGCCACTCCACTTTACGCTATTCCACTCTATGCCACTCCACTCTTCTACACTCCACTGTACAGTATTCCAATAAAAGTTAGTAAACTGTATGCTACTCCACCTTACGGTAATCCAATCTACACCACTACAGTGTACGGCACTCCACTCTACGCCACTCCATTGTATGACACATATACAACAGTGATGACAAAGTAAACACCTACGACTACATGTGGTGTACTTGACTTTCACACCAAGAGAATGCCCGTCATGAATAACCCTTTGATGTGTGGTTTTCAGAATGACCCTTAATGTACTTGGAGCGTAGAGTGTATCACTATCCCCTCACTCAAGGACTGCTTACGCACAGAGATTCTGGTCTAGTGTGGATACGAGGGCTGCAGAAATGTCTGTGGGTTTGTATGTCTTAATAACCTGTTATGATTCTCAACTTCCTGTTTATGATTGCTGACACCTTGGAACACCTCCTTTATGACACCACGAGAACCATAGTAAGTATACTATTGCGCAGTCGCGGCCGGCATGACTCGTGGGTGGGGGGAAGCGGGGGTCGCGTAGGGACGGGTCGTACGGGGGAGGGGTTAATTTAAAATAAAAATAAAAAGTTAACTTACCTTCGCCGGCCCGGTCCCGCGTCGTCTCTGCTCCTCTCCTTTTTTCCTGCCTCCGGCAGGAACAGGATGCAGGCAGCCTCCCTCCCTTCCCCATAGCCATTCACAATGCAATGGCAGCATTGTGATTGGTCGGGACGCCGACTAGCCAGGCGCCTATGGGGAGTTAGAATGCGCATGACTGGTTTGGTCGGCCCCAGAGGGCCGACCAAACAGTCAGCGCCCTCACCAGTGGGCAAGCCATTCCTCCCCTGGCCTAGAGCAGCCCCGACCACCCGCCCGCCCCCAACCAAACACTTCTGCTTTCTCAAAGTGCGAAAAGCATAAACATAAAATGGTAGTTTTACAATTTTATGTTTCCGTTTCTCGCACTGCGAGAAAGCAGTGAGGCGACTCTCCTCCACCCTAGTGGAGGAGCCGCCCCTGCTATCGCCTACTATTAAAGCTTAGTTGATCCATGCACTCATGCAGGATCTGTTATGATCTTGTGAGACTTCGCAAGATCTGGGGAAGTCTTTTAACTGATTCCCCACCTCCTCTTTTCCTGGGTAAAAGCTACCCAATTGTGGGATTTGATACAGAATATCTTCAAAACGTGGAAGTCAACTCAGTACTAGCTAGTAAGGATTCGTTTTGAAGCTCTGCAAGTCGAGCTGTGGTTCCGATGAGAATCCTGCTCAGTCTGTTATGATCGAAACAGCTGTACTTAGATCATAGAGAGAGTCGAAGTGGAGAAGCAAGTGGTGAAAACACAGGAGATTATTGATCTTCTGGATGGAAACAGCACAGGTAAGTGGCATAGTAGGAACTGAGCCAGAACAAACAAACAGTTGAATATCAGAACCGTATAGAATATAGACTAGAAACAGTACACAGCACAGAAGGGTCTTATCAAACTCCGTGCCAGATGGTGTTTTGTTAAACTGAACACCGACCCAGATAGAGATGTCAAACTGCAGGACGCCACAGATTCTGTAATACTGAAACAGGTAAGAGACAAACAAACGAGAACTAACTTGTCTCGCCCCACTATATGAGGTGACTATACAGGGGATAAGGTACAGCGATAGAACACTGTCAGACTCTGGAAACGGGAAGCCATACAACTATGCAAAATGTTTGCAAGGCAGCTACTGCTTGTTCACCCAAGGCTTATGAAGCCTTCTGCCTAAAAAGCCCCAGAAGTGGTAGGTCTGAGCCGGCATAGGCGCTGGAAGTATGGATAGGGGGGGGGTGGTGCATCACCCCCAAATAAACATGCTGGAGTTCAGAAGGTGAATGAGCACTAAAGATGCCTTTAAATTTAGTTTTTAGCTTGTCACATTTAGTGTGCCTTCGAAGACAGAGGTCAAAATGTCAGGCTATGTCTTCTGACAAATTGCTGTTTATTCTGTTAACATGAGACTGATGTTTACTTTTCTTTCTCTGACTGTAAAGGTAGAAGATTTTGTAAATTAAATTATGTGCCAATCTTGCTGGGGTACAGCACATGTGAAAGAAAAGGCTGTAGAATGTCTATTTTTTCCAAACACACAACAAAATGTAAATACCTGTAAAAACCTTTACAAATATTTCAAAACATATCAGCAGTTAACAAAGCACAAATAAACCACATTGACTTGTAATTCGGAAGTGTGATGGAAACAAAGATTTCAATAGGACCAAAACAAATCAAGACATTAACATGTTGCTGTGCAACTGATAAATATTCGCTGAAAAACGATTTCCACACATTTATCGTTTGTGCGCAATATAGTTTTATCAGTAAAACTGCATGAATTTGTGGCCATTTCAATGGGAAATGTGCTATCTGTAAATGACAGTGCGCTACCACACCATGCTTTAGTAATATATTTGTGACAGTGTGCTCCAAAATGCTTCATCAGCTACATACTGCACTCGTACCAGTCTCCTGCTGAATGATTGCGGCTCATATGCTACACTTGTTCTTTGTGGGACTCTTGGATTTTCACATTCTCAATGACTTCAGTGATATAACATTGATGGCTGCACCCTCTCTCTGAAAATTGTTCCAGCACTACTGTGAGCCAGAAGCAAGTACACTTCCAGCTTAGTGTTCTAGTCTTTTCCTCCAAGTTTTCAACAACCTGTTCTTCTCACTCATCTCCTTCAAGTGAGGCTAGGCATTGCTGGGGCAGTGGGGGAGAGGGGTGTGGAGGAGAGACTAGGGGCCAGGTGGGCTGGTGCCTCATCTGTAAATGTCCTGCCCCGCCCCCTTGTGCCCCACCTCTTGGGAACAGCAGCAGCTGGAAAAAACAGACACTGCTCTCTCAGCCTCGCAGCAGCAATGTTGTTCTTGTTAACATATCACATTTTATTTACTCTTGCATTCCCTAAGATTATTTGTTTTTTTCCAGGATGTCTTGTGTCTGTAGCTGCAACATATTACTCCTGTATTGTCTCTACCATTAAAAGAGTTGCTTCTGGCTGTTTGCATAAGTTCAGGTTGTAGGTGGGTGTTTATAACTGACCATGATTGAGAGCTGCAAAGTTCAGACTGAAGGGATTGCGAATTTCTTCACAGTGCCCAACAGTTATTCAGCACCAAGATGCCTACGGGTGAATGTCTGCTTTACAAATATACATGTTATGTTAATTGTAATTGTATGCAAAAGCGTGTAACGGAGGTATAGAGGTGGGGGGGAACTGCACCCATCAATCTCCACGTGGTTCCTGCAGCCAACCATGCTCGAGGACCCGGCCATCAGAGATGAGACACAAGAGGATATATCCCATTACCTAACAGAGAACTGGGGCACCGCTACTTCTAGGCAAATAGAATGGGAAGCGCTGACGGTCGTAATCAGAGGGCACTGCATTTGTGCAGTAGTAGGCGCAAGCGCATGCCTTCAAAGGGATTTAGTGCAAACCGAAATATTACTGGGAGACTTATAGGTGGCAGCAAGATCGGACCCTATGGAACAGCTGGGTCCCTGACAATGGCCTTGCAATGACACACCCAACTTATAGAGCAGTTATGCTGTCTAGACTTTGGGGCGTATCAGGCGAAAATGCACACAGAAGGGGACAAATCGACCCACTTACTAGCATGGCTCTTACGAAGTGCAACCCCAGCCTCCCCTTTCACCGTAATAAGAACGCCCGGCACACCTGATCACCAGCCAAGCAGATATACACACAGCCTTTACCACACACTATCAGACACTGTACGGCCCCCTCCTCTGTAGACCATAAGGCCCACATTCACAACTTCCTCGCTGAGCTCAAACCACCAATTACAATCCAGGAAATCCCAGAAGCCATTAAGGGAACAGCCACGAATAAGACCCAAGGACTTGATGGGTTGCCTGTTGAGTTCTATAAAGCCTATGAGAACCTCTTAGCCCCTAAGCTCCTAGAACTATACCAGGCTTCTCTGACAGAGGGTCAGCTTCTGCCGTCCCTCCGAGAGTCACTATTAGTGTCCCTCCCCAAACCTGACAAAGACCCACTGGAAGTAACTTCATACTGCCCATTGTCAGTGCTTGGGAAGGACTATAATATGCTCAGTAAAATCATTGCGCCCGTCTACTGGAACACATGCCACGACTGGTCCACTCGGACCAGAAAGGCTTCATCCCGGGCAGATCCACCACCCTTAACATCCGTAGGCTACACAGAGTAATGGAGCTAGCCTCAATCCAGCGGCCTCATGCACCCTGCATAGTGTTAGACCTGGAAAAGGCATTTGATACAGTGGACTGGAGATACCTGTTCTCAACCCTAACATCCCTGGGCATAACTGGCAGGCTACAAAGGCTCATCAGACTCTTTCCTGCGAAGCCAACTGCTTGAGTGAAACTAGGCAAATGCATCTCCTGCCCGTTCTCAGTGAGCAGAGGGATGCGTCAGAGGTGCCACTTGTCCCCACTCCTTTTCGCCATGGCGATGGAGACATTGGCGCAGTGGCTCCGCCAGCAGGGTCAAACATGGGGCATTCCCCTGAACAGGGAGACACATATAGCCTCCCTATATGACGATGATGTTCTAATATATGCCTGCGACATTCGAGAAGGCATTTCGGAGGTAGCGGATATCCTATCGGAGTTTCAGTCGACCTCAGGCCTGGGAGTCAAGTGGCCCAAGTCATGCATGTTCCCGATTCGCATTGATTGTCCGCCACAACACCTGAGATACCCATCTCCTTTTCTGGGAGCCCCTCACATTCCGCATTTTAGGCATATGCATTTACCATGACACGCAGGACCTCATAGACTCAACCTCACTAGAGCCATTGCCTCCCTCTGCCCCCAAATGTGGTTTTGGAGCACACTCCCACTCACAGTCCAAGGGAGAGTGTCCCTGTCAAAAATGGTGATGCTTCCTCACCTATTATACTTTTTCACAATCTTCCTGTGAGCATTACGCGTAATACCTTCCGTACCCTGCAATCTGCTCTGGGAAGCTTCATCAGGACCAAAGGCAGTTGACGTGTCGCGCTGCGCAGGCTGCAGCTGCTGGTAGACAAAGGGGGCCTAGGGGCCCCTAATTTTGAGCATTACTACCTAGCGGCGCAGTTGCAGTGGTCTGCTCACTGGCTGGTAGGGTGCCTGCTGGATGAGTTAGGATTGCCCTCGGTAGATCGAGGGTGGCAGGTGTTTGGGGAAGCATTACTACCACAAGCGAAGCTCCCCCGGGAGGCCAACAATCTATTGCACAAAGCGCACGAAAGCTTCCACAGGAGTCTAGGCCTCATGCCATCTATTTCACCATACTCCCTCAAGATTAGGGTGAGCTCCATTGAGACAATCCGTGAATTAATCGGGATAGAGGGACTGACGTCTCGGGAAGAGGCTTGGGTTGGAACCCAGGACACCCTATTCCAGGATGGCGCACTCATACCATTTGAACAATTTCAGGCTGACTGTGAATTGCCGCTGGGAAATTTCCTGGCTCATGGTAAGTTGTTGGCGGAGCTGCGCCGGTTGGGGTGTATCACCAACATTGAGTCAGGATACCATCCCCTAATGCATACACTTCACACCATAGGTGGAGGCTGCCGACTCATCACCTGGCTCACTAAGGCCTTAGCACACACACCACATAGGACCCCTTACTACTGACCCGCAGGAGCTGGGAAAGGGACTTAAGTCGAGAGCTGAGGTCTAAAGAATGGGAGAGGGCACTAAAATATTTACGTAAATTGTCACGAAACGCTAAATTCCAATGTATACAACATAACATTCTACACATAGCTTATCTCACGCCAGCGAGGCTACATAGGATGTTTGGGCCAGTCTCCACCTGTCCCAGGTGTCAGGCACCGCACACCAGCATGGCGCACATATTCTGGGGTTGCCCGGCAACAGAGGCCCTATGGCGTGGGTCATGTCACGGGTGCACTATCGAAGGTGGCGAGTCTGGACGATCTTTTCTCTATGGAGGGGGCAATACTGGTCCTATTTAAGCTCAATAAAGCTGGAAAAGTAACTAATCGCTTCATAGACCTGGCTCTACTCACAGCCCATAGATCCATATCAGTGAACTGGAAAGCTGACACACTACCAGGATTGAAACACTGGTACGCTGCAACAATTAAATGGGGCAAAGCTGAGTCAGTGGTGCTCAGGCGAGAGGAGGTCTGCGGTCTGCGCAGGATCTCCATAGCTGCGGCATGGGACGCTATACTACAAGACATGCAAAAGTTCAAAGAGGGCCTCCCTGGCTAACCAGTATTTCCATCTGATCACTATGGGTCACCATGCTCCCCTAGCCCGCTGATCTAACCCCTCCCTCCACTCCTTTATTTTCTTCTCTATTTGGCCGGGTACCTACGATGATGGTGGGCAGGCGGTATTGTTGCAGTGTTTACTTTATCAATGATGTATAAAATGTGTAAGGCGGGAGGACAACAAGAGGGATGACATCAGCACTCTGAAGGTATCTAGTCACTGTAAGCAACTTCTACTGTTATGACCTACAGTTTTGTCATGTGTTAATATTATGGACCAATCACTCCTGCTAAATTATCAGTATTACAATACATGTAGGGGACCGGGATGGGTTTGCTCTATCTGTTTGTGTCGCATTGATCCAAATTCTAATAACTTGTATATGTAGCATTAAGATGAGACTAAATAAAAAATGGTTAAAAAAAGGAGTTATAGTGGTGCTGAAAAAATGAAAGGCCGAAAGTTAACGAAAATGTAGAGCTTACAGGTGAGTGGGTGCGCTGTGTGGAGGGGTGGCGAAGTGAAAGATGTGCATGGAGGTATGTGTTGAAGAGTGAACAGAGGCCGCTACAGAGGAAAGAGATTAGGTGTGAGATGCGCAAATGGAGTATTTCAGAAAGATACATGGGAAACAAGCATTGGCAAAGCCAATAGGTTGCGCCTATGTGAGAGCCTTTGGCTTTGTTAATGTCTTTTAGCCATGTTGTACGGCAGTGTGTCTGCTGTTTAGCATGGCTAAAAGTTAGAGGCATAGAGTGGAGGGCGTAGGGTAGAGTGCAGTGGCGTACAGTAGAGAGGCTTAGAGAAGAGTGGCGTAGAGTAGCATAGACTAGAGTGGTGTAGAGTGGAGTGGAGTGGCATAGAGTTGCGTAGAGTTGATTGGTTAGAGTAGGGTGTAGTAGAGTGGAGTGGAGTGGTGTGGATCGGAGTGGTGTGGCGTAGGGTAGAATGGAATGGCGTACAGTAGAGTGGCTTAGAGAAGAGTGGCATAGAGTAGCATAGACTAGACTGAAGTGACATAGAGTGGCGTAGAGTAGATTTGTATAGAGTAGGGTAGAGTAGAGTAAAGTGGTATAGGGTAGTGTGGATCAGAGTGGAGTGGCGCAGAGTAGAGTTGTATAGAGTGGGGTGGCATAGAGGGGGTGGAGTGTAGCAGAGTGGCATGGAGTAGAGTAGAGTAGAGTAGAGTGGTGTGGCATAGAGTGGAATGGACTGGAATGGCGTAGAGCGTAGGGTGTAGAATGGCATTGTGTTGAGTGGCATGATGTGGAGTGGCGTAGGTTGGAGTTGCATTGAGGGGAGTGGCATAGAGTAGAGTGACGTAGAGTACAGGGGCATTGTGTGGGGGTTGGAGCGGCATAAAGTAGAGTGGAGTGGAATGAAGTGGCATGGAGTAGAGTGGCATAGAGTCCCGTAAAGTGGAGAGGCACAGAGTAGAGTGGCATAGAGAGGAGCGGCGTAGAGTAGAGCGGGGTGGCGTAGAGTAGAGCAGAGTAGCCTAGAGAGGCATAGAGTAGAGTGGCATGGAGTAGCATAGAGTAGAGTGGCTTAGACTAGTACAGCTGTGGGTGTAACAATAGAGATGACAGATAGGGTGAAAACAGCATAAATAAGAAGCAGTATGCCTGTGTAGAAAAACACATTGCACGTCCTGTAATAATACCTAAACACTTCATTCATTCATTCATTCATCAAACTTTATTCTGTTTTTTTCCAATTAAAACCATAAAAGTCATACAAACATCAATAAAACTCCAGCATTTGTACAGATACCAATGTAATAAGACCATTGTAAATCTAGTTACATGATTAAAAAGTGGATCCCACTATTGAAGTTAATCACAACTGGACCTAAGCCTGATAGCGGCCCTTAAAAAACTAAGCGTGTACAGTACAGTTTCATTTGAGAGAAGTTGTAAAAAAATAAAAGCAGGTCTCACCTTCCTAAAGCAAGTCTTTTTAAGATTAGGGATAATAAAAGACTTTTTAGGAACCTCATAAAAACTACAAAACAATAAAAAGTGACTCGCCGTCGCAACCACAGGGTATGAGGCACTGCCCTCTGTGAGCACCACGTGGTTGGGCCAAAAGGTAGTGAAAAAGATCCAGCCAAAATCTAGTAAGTAGGAAGCGATCATGGTGACCTTTAACCCCTTGGAGATATGGTTCAATGGTTGGCACTGTTTTCGGTGCAATGTACCTGCGCAGGCTGGGCTTTCTCAGCTCAGCTTCCTCTCTGTCACAACAGCGCCTTGAAAAAACTCTCTTTTAGCCAGGTTAGATCCCTCCTACATATCGCTTCCGGGTTGTCAAATAGATCCGCCCTTCCCAGACTGCGAAGGCCTTCTCTAACATACTTTAACCAACGTATACAATTAACGTGGTCGAGGAAAGACAATCCTTTAGAATGTCCTTACTGAGGGCATTTTCTTTCTTAGACCAAATCTTCATCCACAATGCTAAGGGGCGAAACTCCAGATCATCTGAAAGAAAGGCCATCCCCAACTCTTCATGCACAACATACGACGGAGTGCTCTGCGGTAGTGAGAGTACCCGTCTTAAGAAGGTGTTTTCAGTGATTTGCAAGGCCTCCAGACCAGTGTAACCCCATATCTCGCTCCCGTGAGTGACCTTTGCGATATATTTGGCTCTATAGATCTTCACAAAGGCCCCTATTGGTTTTCCACCCAATCTGGAAGCAAAGTTAAAAACAGCTGCGGTCGCTCTAACCAGGTTCCCTTTCTTAAGACTAATCAAGGGGCACCAGCTCAGGATGTCATCAAACACTACTCCCAGAAATGAGAAGACATTTGTCTTGGGGATTGACATGGTTCCTATCTTGAAAGTGTAAGGCTTAGCTGTACGAGGTCCCACCTGCATAACAAACGATTTATTGTGGTTAACCAGCAAGTCCAGGTCCTCCATGAAATGTACAAAGGAGTTCAACAAAAGTTGTAGGCCCCTGGCTGTCCTCGCCATGCGGACAGCATCATCTGCATAAAGGAGGACAGGCAGGCTACGCTTACCCACCTGGGGGCAATCAGCTTTTGCATCCAAGAGGACCTTCTCCAGGGAGTTAATATATAAATTAACAAGCATTGGCATAGCCAATAGGTCTCGCCTTTGGGACCTTATAAGTGTTTAGCCATGCAACAGTTAATGCTGTTGCAGTAAGGATATTGTGCTGCATAACTAAATACTTATAAGGTCCCAAAGGCGAGACCTATTGCTATGCCAATGCTTGTTGACGTAGTTGCCCATCGTTGCTCCGCCATAGCAGTGAATTAACAAATTTAGAATCCAGTCCTTCCCGCTCATGGCTCACTAAAATCAATCATTACACTGCACAAGTACAAGACTACAGTTTCCAAAGAGCTTCATACTAAATGCCTCAGGGGTACCCTATAAGAATGCCATTGGCTGTTTTACATGTCTGTGCTTGCTGCTTTTGTCACATTACTAAATCCGAGTAACCCCAGTATTTAAATCTGTGATATGTTACTTTTTTCATACCACACATTTGCGTGAAACCTGTTAGCGTTGAATCAGACAGTTACATCCAAAAGGTTGAAACTTGTATCTAGTTAAATGTCTTTGCAACATTAAACCAATACTCTCTGTGGGTCATTGCTATGTGTTGCTCTATGGCTGATTTTCTGCTGCTGTTTCTTTAAATAAAAAAGCTTGCCAGAAGCTGGGCTTGCACAAACAGCTGACGCTGTTGTTCCTGTGCCAGCTGGTAAGATTACCGAGAGAAGGAAGGGTCGCAAATGATAGGGCTGTTCTGTTTTAAGATTTACACAGTTTACAAGATTGTTGTATTCTGTTCATAATAGTGTACTGAAAAAAAGTAGCATGTCCTGCATGTAAAGAAAAACAAGCGCGCGCGCCTCGCGCTCGAAGTAAAAAAAAACAAGCCCGGCTTCAAAAGTGGTGCGCGCGCGAGTGAAAGTGAAAGCAGCGCGTTTGCACATATGTTTGCAATTAACACGAGACGCGGCGGGGGAGGGGCGGAGGAGCGTTGAGAAAGCAATCAAGTGAGAGGAAAGCCAGATGGCGCCTGATCGGGCGCTGAAAGCTGGCGGTTGCGCGCGTGCACGCTCGCGTGAGCGCAAGCTGGTAGCCAGCAAAAGCCTCTGGCAGCACTTTGAAAAGCACACTTACTAAATGTCTCGCAGAGCAGCGCATGCGCTGGCTCAGGCGAGACCTAAAAAGGAAGGGGGCCAAGATGCACCCCTGACGCACCCCTCTCCTAATAGCAAACTTACAGGTCACTTTAAGATCTTTTGAGTAACGGACAACCGCTTTTGAGTCTCGGTGAAGATCTCTCAGAAACAAAACAATGTCCCTGTCAATACCAATAGAAAGCATCATCTGCCAGAGCTTCGATCTATTTACACGATCAAACGCTGAGGGCAGATCCATAAAGGCTAGGTGGATAGAGCCGGTGCGAGCCACAGTGTACTTGTTAAAAAACCATGTACAGGTTTAAACATTGGTCCACTGTGGAGCGACCCATGCGGAATCCGTATTGTACCTCAGCTAGGATATTATTTCCATCCGCCCAAGTTACAAGTCTATCTAAAACCATACGACTCACCACCTTCACCACAGAATCCAAGAGGGAGATGGGGCTATAGCAAAGAGTGCTATCCCAATCACTCTTTTTAGAGACAGGGACAATGGTCGATAGGGCCCATAAATCTGGGCGGCCGGCCTGGACTGACGCGTTAATAATTGCTGTGAGTACCGGCACCCAAGTTTCCACCTTCGCGATATAGAGGTCTGGCGGAATCCCATCGGGGCCTGGGGCCTTATTTTTAGGTAATCCCATAATGCCGGCTCTTACCTCTTGTGCTGTAAATACGACCCCGGGTTTACCTTCCACACTTTTCTGCCCTTCTCTGGGCGTTAGGTCAGACTGGAACATACCCTCAAAGTGGTTTACCCAATCATCCTCTAGGATGTGGGCATCCATTAGATTACCAATATTGCCTTCTAAAAGGGGGCTGTTCATGATGCTCCAGAACTTTGAACTGTTGGTCAAGGTGCTGGCCTCTTCTAGTTCTGACCAGGCCTCCTCTTTTAGGGTGGACCCAAGCTTTACCAGGGCAGCCTTATAGGCTCTTCAGAGGCTCTTAACAACCACAATGTCTCGAGGTATTACTCTCAAGGCCTCTTTCAGTTTCCTGGAGGCACGGGAGCACTCTAAATCAATTCATCTTGTCCTAAATGCGGTGAGCCCATGGTAGATACGCTATAGCATTAGACATACTTCCGAAAGCCTCCAAGATGTACGATGGGTTGGTCTCCCTATCTAAACAGATGACAAACTACCTGTGACACTGGGAGCTGATCCGGCACAATTTGACCCCACTACAGCTGTTAGGGGAACCCCCAAGGCCTCCTTAATGTAGTTCTTTACCCAAGGCCATCCTGTTGAGACACACACAGGATTGTGGTCACTGTGTGCGCTCGCTTTAATTGAAAAGTCCTTGATCAGAGAATAAAATAGTGTAGAGGCAAAAATAAAATCTCAAAAGGTCTCACACCCTCTCCCATTAAAAGTGGGGGCGATATTGGTTTTGTCTGGTGGCAGCTTGTTCATGGCAAATGTTAAATCAAATTCATGCAAGATAGCATTAAGTGTGGAGCCCTGAGGGGTGTGTTCCATGTGCAAACCAGCTTGTCGCGCACAACCCATGGCTTGCACTCCCCATGCCTAATATCCCCACACATGTGAATATTAAAATCCCCTGCTATAAGTTTATTGTGGTGATTCTGCCCTCTCCAAGTAATATTCCTCATTACGGATCCCAGTCGTGTGATGTTACATGCTTCCATTTGAGCAACTCCCGCATTGTAAAAATTTTAAAGCAGGAGCTTGCTCTTCCCGCTAGATAATAGCATCGCCTGTAGGGTGGAGGAGGTGTGGGGCAATGTAATGGAGCTGCCTCGAACTGCCACCAAGACAAAAGTACCTAAACACTTAATAAATAAATTAAAAAATAGTGCATTGAAAAAGATGAGGAAGAACATGAACATGGTTCATGCTTCAGGAAGGAGCTTACACAAGAAAATAAGGGAATCCTATGGGAGCTAAGCAATAGAAAGATTGCAAATAAGAGTAACAACAACTAATGGTATGCTGTGGGCGGCTCCCATCACCCCAGAACAGCCACAACAGTCTTTCTGCCCCCCATGGGGGAAGATTGGGGGATTTTGCCCACAATCCTTCCACTCTGGAGGTCAGAAATACACCAGGGAAGGAATAGGACCAAGAAAAGGGGTCGGCTTGACCATGGGGCATCAGACCATGCCTCCACCCCAGAACATGCCCAACAGTCTTTCTGCCTCAGCTGAGAGCAGATGATGAGGGGGAGTGTACACCCAATCTGCCCCCTAGCGAGGAGGAAAAAAGCACACTAGGCACAAGGGGGAAAATGACTAAAGAAAGAGGAAGGTGTTGCGGTGCATTTTCCCTGGTTTGATCCTTTCCTGTCTACTGCGCTAGATCCAGCCACACAAGTAGTGCACAGTTTTTATCTGGAAGAGGCTGGGAATGCTAGATGGTAAGAACTTTATGAATCCTGCAAATTCTGTAACTTTCCCTCACAGAATTGTGAAGAAAGTGCCTGATTTCAGTGCAGGTTTACAGGGCATTCTGGATAAGAAAACCTAGTGGGATCACACAAGTCACACTTCCTTCAACTCCCCTGGGTTTTTAGATTTTCAGAAATGTCTGGGTTTGGTAGGTTTCCTTGGGTGGGGACCAAGCTCGGGCCCAAAATACGCAGCTACCCACATTGGCAAAAGTGTGGATTGTCATGCCAAGAATGTAAGGTCTCCACATTGCATTTTGGGGCCTTTCTTGTCATGGGCGATAGGTTCCCCCAAGCAAGTAGAGTACCGTTTCTATCAGAAAAGTGGGAACACAGAATAGTACAACATGTCTCTTACCAATTAAATTTCTTTCCATTTTTGGCTTCCAAATGTAAGCCAGTGTGTAGGAAAGAACACATTTTACAAAATGCCCTATGAATCACCGGATTGTTATTTTTTCATTTGTTAGATTCTACCATATGAATTGCTGCATTATTGGTACACAATGAAAAATCATTACAAACCACAGTCCAGTTGTTGGCTACGAGTAGCGCGTGTTTTTGGACATCCAATGAATGAATGAATGTACTTGCCATTTCTAAAGCGCAACAATCACCTCGAGAGGCATCTTCATGCTAACAACACTGAAATAAAAGAAAGAAACCTGTCCCTCCAGACAATAAACACTTAAGCAGTGCTTAATTTGTAAAACAAAAAAAGTGTCATGGCTCTTGTCAGGAGGACATTTCAGCTTGTACTACACATTGCCTCTGCCATGCTGCCAATGATAGTAACAAAACAACTACTAACCATCGCACTCCCACAAGTGTGACAGTTCATACTATTTCAGGCCCCCGAAGCTATAAGAATGGCTTGGGCAGCAGATAATTGTAATTTTTCATGTATATTGAATTAATCATTACCTATTGTTGTGGTCATCTCTAAATTAGCCAGACAGTGCCACCTTGTGGCAGACTGTCACCAGCGCTGGTGTTGACAATTAAGTGCTGGTGCCAAGTACCAGAAACCACCAGCTCAAATTAAGCACTGCACTTAAGATAGAGTGAACAGCCATGTTTTCAGAAGCTTTCTGAAAGTAGCAAGGTTGGTAGCTTGCTTAAAAGAGAGCGAAAGATTGTTTCATGCCTTTGCTCAGAGAACAGATATAGATCTGCTCCCTCAAAAGACACTGTACATGCCTATGGCCAGAATGGGATGATGGAAACAATGGTATGTCACTTTTGTAAATCGGTCATCAGTGCATAAATTTACAGATTCAAATGTTGTCACCAATTGCTGTTTTTTCTACTTATTTTAATTATTTTTTGATGTTTTTTTCGAAAAGCATGAGCAATGTACATAAATGACCCCTTGCTGAATTTATTATTGTGTCTAGTTTTCAGAAGTGTATATTTCCTGGATTCACCCATGGGTTTCACACCTATTTCCAACACAAACAGCAAGTAGGTTGAAGACACACAAAATAGGAAGAAGGGACTGCCAGTTAAAAAAATGTGCCTAAAGAAGTGGTTCTGTTTTGCTACTTAGCTTGTTCCTGTAAGCTTGTAAGATGAGATCTTAGCACAACAAACCTTTTGTTGATGCCATTATAAGAAACAAAATATGCTTTTTTGCACAGCAATTGTTTCCCATTTTCCAACAAAAAACATAGTTTTGTTATATTTTTCATATTTTCTCAATTTCTTCCACAGGAATCCACTAACTCTGGGTACCTTTATAGGCCCCAAAATATGGGGGGTGTAGGAGGTAAAGAATGCCAATTGTACCTTGATACCTGTTTTGTAAAAAAGTTATGAAGGCCTAAGTACGAACTCTCCAAACATCAAAAAAGGGCTCAGCATCGGTTGTGGAAAAGCCTCAGCACCTAAAGGGACCTGAAGACTGATAGTTGAGTCATTCCTTATCTTAATCCTCACATTTGTTGCCATGTGACCCTATAGATAAGTTTGTGAGCTCCTTAAAAAGGCATTATGCAGCATTGAATTTTTCCTTTCGCACCGCTAACTATGCAGACGATCCATCTTAAGTCCTTATTAAAGAATTCTATATTCTTTTTGACACTTTGCAAAATGGTGGGGACTGTACAGAATTATTGGAAGTGATGAAACAACTCTACAAATCAATGGAAGTCTAAAAAAGTTTATTAGCTTCTGTGGGTAACAGATTCAGTCAACTAGGGGGTGTCCAGCAAACCATTAAAATAAGCAACTTCCCTAAGCAAAGGCAAGACACAATACGGCTTTCAATGGGAATCACATGACTTTGTAAATCAAAGGGAATACACTGAGGCCTGTGTCTAAGAACATGAGAAAGGAAGTAGACAACCTTCAGTTCTTACAAGAATGTAAACTTTTTCAACTGAGGAAGATAATCAACACTTTCTCATCTCTGCAGTCAAAATGTGAAAGAGAGGCTTGACACATCATAGATGGCCAAGAAAACATGCCTGCAGTAGTTACAGTTATGCTAAGACAATCATTTCAGTTAACAGACAATATGGAACTGATGGTGCATTTTGTGTCGGGTGCTACTTTTGATACCTTGTGTACAACAGCAACTTCAGCTGCATCACTACAGGCAGGGGGCATATATGGATGAGACCATGGAAGCTTGATGCAGCACAGAGATCATTAATATCACATCTACCATTCAGAGGCCATAGTGATTTGGTTCAAAATTATATGAACTGCTCAAAACAATCTACAGTATAACCATTCAGGGCTCAAAAACCTACGTCCTTCCTATTCTACACAAACCAGCAACAACATCGGTAACATCAAAGAAGGTCCTTCTGTGGGCGTGCTCGCACTCGGAGGGCCGTTCACATTGAAAAATCCTAAGATCTCCAATGTTATTACATCCAACCAGCTACCTAACTGTTGACTGCCTTCTCAGATGTGTTTCCAGGGTGACTAATGTACTTTGTGAGCAATTGGAAGATATACATCCTGGATAACTAGGCCTTACGTGTGGTATCAGAATGTTATCATCTGGAATTCAAGTTGCCTACTCCAAGATCCTGGTTTTGAAGTACACCTCTTCCCTCAGTGCTCAACAAGATGGAGGCTTTATTATAAGGAGTCCAGAAATTATACCACCAGAACACAATAACAGAAGTTCTCCAAGATGATAGAAAAATGGGATCTGTCAGTACTGTTCTTGGTGAAAAACATACAGGAGATTTGAGATCACTATTTAACTTAAAAGGAGAAAACACATTTCTGGCCATGAGGTCTTTCAAGATGGTGTTCCTACAGAATGGTATTCCTCTCATAGCCGCTAGTGACTCTCACCACACTCATTCTACCTTATCACAAAGGTTTCTGAGCTTTGCCATGGGGATCAAGGGGAGAGCATTATTAGTTGAAGGCTCTGCTTTACGGAGTCTCATGGTTGCTAAGAGTCTTCTAAAAAGGTATTGGCACTGATATGTTCGCTAGGACTCCCTACAGTCACAGGGTTCAGATTTCTGTCTCGGTGCTAGGGACGAAGTCAATGTGCCGAGCCAAATCAGAAAACCAGTTGCATGTGTTTCTGATAGCAACCAGCCTCATGAGAGAAAATGCAGGGACACTTAGTGAAAACCCAAGCGCCCCTTCATTAATGAATAACACTCTCAAGGATCCCTAAAAATGGAATATGCATTTTAAAATGTTTATTTTAAAATCCTAATCTAGTGCACACGATACCAATTGTAACAACACAGTACTTACAAAAATAAAGCAGCAAAACAATATATGAGTCATACTCTAGTATGGTTTTTGCATGTGTATACCCCTTACACCCTCATGTGCTACTTCTAGGCATTATACCACTACTATCAAGTTAGTAAATAAAATGGCTATTCTAGAGTTTCAAAGGTGTTGCGCCTCGCATACCTGTTCCAGGACAACATGGTCTGTTGTGTCTTCTGGAATAGCAAACCTGCTATTCCTGTCACAATGGTAAGGAAAATTGTGTCTGTTTTAGAACAAAGACAGGCCTGGCACCAGCCAGTGAAGGTTAATGCCTCGCAGGAGCGTTCGGTTAAGATCGATGATGATGTCGTGCCGGCCTGTCTTGATTATCCGTGTGAAGTCCTCTCCAAACTCTGGCCAGAAACTTGAGGTTTTTATAAGGTTTAGTAAGAAAGCTTGTTAAAAATTGTTAGAATAAATAGTAAACAAAGTTTAGCCATAGAGCCTATTAAAAACTGTTGGAGTAAACAATAAACAAAGTTTCTTATCAAGTTAGGATTAGTCTCCATTGTTCTGTCTCTCTTCATGAAGGTTTTAAAAGGTAGCCAAATAGCTTCGGATCTATATGTTTGATCATGTTAGGTTGCTGTTAGTTTCTCAAATGCATGGATGTTCCATACCTTCTCCACTGCAGATGTATGGGGGAGTGACCGTGTGCGTCCTTACCTGCATCAAAGCCATTCGTGCCGCTTCTAATAAACATTTAATAAGCCTTTCCTTCGGTGTAGTTAGTGGGAATCACTGTTTTCTCAAGGGTCTCCACGTAATACTATTAGAGGATGCAAAGGTATGGTCACTCCTACTATCCGTCTAATATGTGAGAAAATCTCAATATACTTGAATGATTCTACAGGTCCACTACAAGTGTAAGAAGCTGCCTCTTTTGCCACAGTTTTTCTAGCACGTGTCTGGGCTACTGAACATTGCAGTTAATCGGGTCGGAGAAAAATACCAATGTGTGAGTCATTTATATGCACTTTGTGTGAAACAGAAATAGAGGATTTAGCGGCACTCTGCCATATATTCCTCCATGTTTCTTCTGGTGTCTCATGAATCTAGGGCTGCTAATCCCGGAAAAATTAAGATTGTATCAAACAAAATGTTAAACTATCATGAATGTATTTGCATAAGCTTGATTATCACCTACTTGATGATACATTTGTAACACAGAAGAGCATGCTAAGAATGTGCATGTGATGGAATTACATTTATTATCACTTGTTACTTATTGAAAAGCACACATTTCATATTGAAATGAAATGTCTCTGCATTAAAAAACACAATATATACAACAGCGCCTTTAGCTGTAAACCTTCAGTTAATGTGTGTTCAAGTGTTTCGATACCGAGAACACTGGGTGATTTCTCCTCTTTCTCTTTTAATGGCCAAAGAAGGCACAGCATTGGTTCACAGGATTTTCCAGGAATTTGGCTTCATCTTGAATATGGCAAAGTCGTAGTTCATTCCGGCCCATTAACGCACCTACCACGGTGTGTGCAGAGCTTTCACGCTTTTGGTCCATGGCATCTCTGGGGACCTAGGAAGAGCTGGCATAGGTTCCCTCACGTTGCAGCAGTGGCATCTTTTATTCGGCCAGCCACCCTCATGGTAGAATAGAAAAGAGCATTTAGAAGCAAGCGCACATAGGAAAGGGAATGTGGAGATTATAGGAAAACATGATGTTTCTTTTTAGTAGTTCTTGTTGATTGAATTTCTGTCGGGGAGGTTGGTCAGAAATAAACTTAATGTCAGCAAACTTCTCACAAGTTGGCAATATTGGGCCCGATTCACAAAAGTAATCTGAGACAAAATCCTAACTTTACAACTTTCGGTATTTACAAAAGGCTTTTAGGAGTAGTAAAGTTAGGATTCCTAACTTTACTACTCCTAAACTGAGACAAAATTCTAACTTTACAACTTCCAGTATTCACAAAAGGCATTTGGGAGTAGTAAAGTTAGGATTCCTAACTTTACTACTCCTAAATGCCTTTTGTGAATACCGAAAGTCGTAAAGTTAGGATTTTGTCTCAGTTTAGGAGTAGTAAGTTAGGATTCCTAACTTTACTACTCCTAAATGCCTTTTGTGAATACCGAAAGTCGTAAGTTAGGATTTTGTCTCAGTTTAGGAGTAGTAAAGTTAGGATTCCTAACTTTACTACTCCTAAATGACTTTTGTGAATACCGAAAGTCATAAAGTTAGGATTTTGTCTCAGTTTAGGAGTAGTAAAGTTAGGAATCCTAACTTTACTACTCCTAAATGCCTTTTGTGAATACCGAAAGTCATAAAGTTAGGATTTTGTCTCAGATTACTTTTGAGAATCGGGCCCTCTGTGAGTTGATCGGTTTTTTCACTTTCACTAGATTGTACCCAGCCTTCTTTTATTTTGTTTTTGCAGTTCTTCTGTGCCCTTTATTCTATAGCTTATTTCTATCTTCCTTACCCCTATTCTTTCCTCTGTTCAGTGTTCCTGCTTTTGGTCCTTTGAAGCGCCTCTGATTTGAAAGCCTTTTTAATACCAGAAGGGTGAGTTGTTTTTCATATTTGCTAACGTGAGCCGAGTTTTAACAATTGTCTAATCTAACTTTTTTTCACTATAATGGTTGTCTGGATTATGAAGCCTCAGACAGCACCTGGAGTCTCTTACCCCCTTGCGTTCCTTGATTTGTTCCCCTGTTTTCACTTATTTCCCTGTGACTCTACACTGTGTTTCTAGCATCAAGCTTTAGGGAGAGTGAAGTTTAGCAGCGACTCCTGTCAGCACATAATCTGGTCACATACATCATCATTGAATCCGGACATTTTGTTAGGCCCACTAAGTTATTGGTGTCTGACATGAACCCATCTGCTGCCCAAGGGTGGCTCCTCCATTGGAGCGGAGGAGCATTGCCCCACTTAAGTTACCCCCTCAAAGATGAAAAATAGAATGGTAATACATTACCATTTTATTTTTCAACCTCCCGTCCTGACGCACGCATCAGAATGGGGACAGGGCCGCTGCTGAATGACAGCAGTAGGGAGGAGGGTGGGCTGTGTTTGCACTTTTCAAAGTGCGCATGTCTTTTTGCCCGGCTGTCTTGAGATGGCCTGCCACACATGCGCACTTTGAAACCTCTAACCTAGCTGTCTTAAGACAGCTGGGTCAGAGTAAGTGCAGGGCTCCAGTGTCCTCGAGAGTGGCGAGTGAGGCCGCTCCCTCCAATCAGGGCGCTGCTCTCACAGCGTGAGAGCAGCACCAGGTTTGGTGCCAGCAGTGCAGCATACGGTTGAGAAGAGGTCCGAAGCTGAGGACGACAGAGGACGCCGGTTAAGGTATGTCTTTTCTTTTAATTAAAATGTTTGCACACGTTTACCCCTGCCCTCCACATAGATGCCAGATGCCACTGCTGCTGACCCACTAGTTGCAATGGCACAAACCATTGAAAAAATAAATAATATAGAATTTATGGCATCTCATTTGGAAACAGCATTGCTTTTGGACAATAAGTACAGCATTCCTCATTCAGCCTGTGTCAAGGTTGTACTAATCTGGCAATCCAGATCCAGCATGTACTATGCTAGAATCCACAGTTTCCTGAACCTACTCATGGCCATGTAAAGAATATTTATGTCAGTCATCATTAGATCAGAGGAAAGGGGAATGAGACAAGAGAGAAATAGAGACACTGGATATTTGAAACTTACTTGTTCTTACTGCCAAACTCAATCTACACAGCAGAGATGTTAATATCCTCAATAAGAAATCATTATTGTAGTATTAAGTCAATGATATTACAGTTCAATGTTTCTACTATGACATCTAATATAACTTGTGATAATAGCTGTATAATCCACTCTCTGTGGTAGTGGTTTTCATTTGAACGGCAACAAGAAAATACATATAAATTAACAGTTACCTATCTTTTCACCAAATGGGTGGGTATGTCTTCCTTCCCTTAACTGTAATGCGGAGACAGCCAATATTTTAATGGCCTTTGTGTTCTAGCGATTTGGTCTGCTACTTTCTCTGGAATCAGATAGAGACTCACAGTATGTGGCAGATATTGTGTGGAATATGTGGAAGATAACATGTTTCAAACAGAGATTACACATTCCCTTATGCCCCACTTCTATTGGTCATGTGGAATGGTCTAACAAAACCATCATCACAAAATTGAAGAGGTTTGTGCATGAAGCAGGAACTAGTTAGGATTGGCACCTGCTCCTAATGCTCACTGCACTGAGGGTGACTCGGTCTTCTTTAGTAGGGATATCATGCTTTGAACACATAATAGGTTGTAAAATAACTTTCTACTGATTGACATTTGAATTCCTGATCAATGTAATGTCTACCCTTGAACACGAACACTGTATTGTATTGGAGCATTTCGAAAGAGCTTCATATCCCTGAAAATGCAGCAAAATGCTCACACTTTCATCGATACTCGGGCACCCTTTCAGAGTTGTGTGGTTGGAATGGTGTTGTATTCCCTTATGAGGTGTTAAGGATATTAGAGGCAGATGAAAGGTGTATGAGGTTTGACGACTTGCTCCAAGCATTGTGCAGCGTACATAGCAGCTCAGTTGTATAATAAAAGCAAGAGCCGAAATCTAGTCCTGCAAATACTCCAGAATATTGATTACCACTATAGAAATATTCACTGACAAAAAACAAAGGTTAAAGTGAAATATTGGTTGCCATTGTTATAACACCTTAACACATGTTTAAAAAACCTCAGAAATTAGCTGGAACTCGCTCAACAGCCATGCAAAGCATATATCGCACACCGAATGAAATGCTCATGTCCTCACCTTTAATGAAAGAGATGCAATTACAAATGTTGAAAATCTTACAGATTACCCTTAACACAATGTCAGAGACAACTACAATGGTAGTATCATTAATTGTTTTGATTATGTGATGTGCTTTCTATTTTGCTTTTAGGTGTTATTTATTGGTATAAATATTGGGAGGGCATAAACATTGTATTTGGTGCGTAAGTTATGGTTTGCGTAGCAGTTGTGTGAGTTCTGGATAGTGGCTTATAAATTATAACTTTTGAATTTCTGTGGTCTTTCGATTTGAATACACATTAAAGCATAGGTCTTCAAAGTGTGGGGCGCGTCCCCCAGGGGGGGCGCGGTATCACCTCAGGGGAGGCGCGCACTCCACTCCACCATTTCACCTTCCGTTGTTGCTTCCCACGTTGGAAGTACGTTTCCTGCCTGTGAGACATCTCGAGTTAGGGCTCTCTCTGATTGGAGCATCCAAAACAGCCAATCAGCATGTAGTTCCTGAAGCCCTGACGTCGACACTGACGTTCCTCCATAGAAAGGGACAGCAGTACAGATGCCAGGAAGTGCCGCGAATTTTGCATACATAAAGCTGCAAAATACTTCTACTTTGCTGATAAAGCAGCGCTTCATCACTGCTGCCTTTAGCCTCCTGATTGCTTACTTTCATATCGGGTTGCTGACTTCGCCTCGCCTTTGAAGCCTTCCCCTGGAGGTTATCATGGTTTGAAACCTCGCAGCGACTGCCTTTTGCTCCAAGGATTTGACAACGGATGCATTCTTTCCCGAGGATTCCCTTCACTAGCAGGTAAGTGTGAAGAGTTTTTTTATTTTTTTAAAGTCACCCTCCTGTGCCTTTCTTCCCAACACTAGTGGGAACGTTGGGTGTTTTGAAGAGAAGAGGATGCGTCATTAATGCCAGAGCTGATGACTTTGGTTTTGGGGACCCAGGTTTAAGTCCTGCCATCAGCTCTACATCATGTGATCCTCGGCAAAATCCCTTGATTTACCCGTGACATATGGAAAATAAATGTGACCTTGATTAAAGTCGCTGGTGCTCATTTAAAGTGTTCAAATACTTTAGAGCTGAGTACACAAGCCTGAAATAGCAAATATCATTAAATATGCCATCTGTCTTTCGTAGGGCAAATATAAATGCTTTCTTATGACATGTTTCTGCTTCTTTGGAAGCCTATCTTCTTTATAAGCCAGCTATGTTAACAACTGAATGGCTCTTAATGCTGCTAGAGAAGAAAGGTATATATCCTCTTGAATCACTTATATTGCATATGGGTGTGAGGTAGATGTCCCCTAGGCCTTCTTGAAAAACTGTGGATGCCTTCTACTGGCGACACCTGGCCATACTCCACATAATCACTGATTTTTCAATTGTGTCATAAAACATGTTTTACGGGACCCCTTTTCTTGATATCTTATCTAGGGGCAATGTTGTGGCGCAACAGCCAGAGCTGCTGACTTTGGAGCTGGGGAACCAGGTTCAGTTCTCAGCATCTGCTCAACGTCCTGTGATTCTGGGCAAATCACTTAATCTCCCCATGCTTTCAAAAAATGAATGTGTCCTTGTGTAATGTGAAAGATGCTCCTGTAAAGCGCTCCAATACCTTTGGGTCATGTTTGTGCTGGATCACTGACAGAATATCGATAACAAGAATATCGACCTACAACAATATCGAAGTAAAAATATCGAATGCCAAAATATCGACTCCCTATCTACAAACAGGTAAGTACAAAAATATCGACTCCAAAATATAGTTGTAAAAAATATAGTCAGTCAAAATATCGAATTTTTTAAATGTATGAAAAGTAATGTAAAATTAATGAAATAATATATATAATTAACTAAAACATACTTAAAAATACTTAAATAACTTTAAAATTAATAAATAATTAATGTACCTTAAAAAAATAAACATACATTTTAATTTTTTAATACATAAATATATTAACGTAATATTTATAAAAAATATTCAATATTTTTAGCGTAAGATAGCGGGACGGTAAAATTTACTATTACCACTTCAGTAACTGCAACAGTAGGGAAAGCGTTGGATAGCGGGAGGGTAAAATTACTATTCCCACTCCAGACAGTGCAACAGTAGGGTAAGCATTGGATAGCGTAGGGGTAAAATTACTATTCCCACTCCAGAGAGTGCAACAGTAGGGAAAGCGTTGGATAGCGTAGGGGTAATAATTACTATTCCCACTGCAGAGAGTGCAACAGTAGGGAAAGAGTTGGATAGCGTAGGGGTAAAAATTACTATTCCCACTCCAGTGAGTGCAACAGTAGGGAAAGCGTTGGATAGCGTAGGGGTAATAATTACTATTCCCACTCCAGAGAGTGCAACAGTAGGGAAAGAGTTGGATAGCGTAGGGGTAAAAATTACTATTCCCACTCCAGTGAGTGCAACAGTAGGGAAAGCGTTGGATAGCGTAGGGGTAATAATTACTATTCCAACTCCAGAGAGTGCAACAGTAGGGAAAGAGTTGGATAGCGTAGGGGTAAAAATTACTATTCCCACTCCAGTGAGTGCAACAGTAGGGAAAGCGTTGGTTAGCGTAGGGGTAATAATTACTATTCCCACTCCAGAGAGTGCAACAGTAGGGAAAGCGTTGGATAGCGTAGGGGTAATAATTACTATTCCCACTCCAGAGAGTGCAACAGTAGGGAAAGTAATATTTTAATATTTTACTAAAAAATAATTAATTATCAATACTAATAAATATTATTAATAACACTAATTACCAATTAATGAATAAAAAAAATACCAATTATTAAAATGTAATTACCAATTAATAATTAATTAACAATGAAGTAATTATCAATACCAATTAATATTTATTAATATGTACTTAATTTCAATTAAATTACTTCCCACCCTATTCCCCTATAAACCCACATCCCGCTACAACTATTTAATTAATAGAATTAACATAATTACCATTTAATCAATTAAAAATTACCAATTAATAAAATTTCATTACCAATTAATAATTAATTAACAATAAATTAATTATCAATACCAATTAATATTTATTAATATGTACTTAATTTTAATTAAATTACTTCCCACCCTATTCCCCTATAAACCCACATCCCGCTACAACTATTTAATTAATAGAATTAACATAATTACCATTTAATCAATTAAAAAATTACCAATTAATAAAATTTAGTTACCAATTAATAATTAATTAACAATAAATTAATTATCAATACCAATTAATATTTATTAATATGTACTTAATTTCAATTAAATTACTTCCCACCCTATTCCCCTATAAACCCACATCCCGCTACAACTATTTAATTAATAGAATTCACATAATTACCATTTAATCAATTAAAAATTACCAATTAATAAAATTTAATTACCAATTAATAATTAATTAACAATAAATTAATTATCAATACCAATTAATATTTATTAATATGTACTTAATTTTAATGAAATTACTTCCCACCCTATTCCCTATAAACCCACATCCCGCTACAACTATTTAATTAATAGAATTAACATAATTACCATTTAATCAATTAAAAATTACCAATTAATAAAATTTAATTACCAATTAATAATTAATTAACAATAAATTAATTATCAATACCAATTAATATTTATTAATATGTACTTAATTTTAATTAAATTACTTCCCACCCTATTCCCCTATAAACCCACTACCCGCTACGGAATTAAATTACGCAAAAATTAAATAACATAAAATTCATTGCTTTTAAAAAATTAAACATACATTACAACAACTAATATACACTTTTAACACATATACTAACATACAATACACTTAGAAAAAATTCGATATTATTAAAAATTCGATATTTTTTAATGCCTATATTATGTACTTCGATATTTTAACAATCGATATTACTTACCTTAATTTCGATATTTTTAACGACTATATTATGTCCATTCGATATTATGTCCATTCTATATTTTGGACTCGATATTGTGTCCATTCGATATTTTTGTTTCGATATTATATCTGTTTACCGTTTGTGCTATATAAAATTGCAAAAAATATATTACAAAATTTTGTGAGCGCTCCGGTTTCTAAGTACCACTCAAAACTGGGGTCCTCATTTACAAGGAAGTGCTGCAGCGTGGCACTGCAAGCCCTTTGGCTGCGCCACGCTGTGGCACTTTGAGCACCGGGATGCGTCATATCTACAAGGATATGACGGATCCCTTTGCTCTCTCCTGCAGTGGCGCACAATTTACTGCCATGCGCCGATACAGGCACACTTGTACCATGGTGCAAGGATGCCTGCGTCACGGGGATGATTATTTATGTGGAGGAAGGTGTCCCTTCCTGCACATAAACAATCTGAAATGGCATTTTTCAACTTCTATGTGTGCTGCATTAGCACACATAGAACTTGCAAACCGTAATTCTTTTAATGATTGTTTATGTGCAGGAAGGGACACCTTCCTGCACATAAACAATCACCAGAGGTGATTTCCTCGTTTCATGTGTGCTGCAAAATGCAGCATGCATAGAAAGAGGGAAAAAACTTGGAGAAATAAATAAATTTCTCCTCGTTACGCCTCCCCTGGGGAGGAGTAGCATTCAGACGCATTTCCAGGTTTACGGTTTCTCGTAAATCTGGAACTGTGTCGGGTTCCATGGGTGTTGCGCCGGAACACCGACAGCAACGCCCATGCAACGCCCCTTTCACGCAAAGTGCTGCGTGTAAAGGGGCTGTATTTACAAGGACAGGAAAAGCCACGCAGGGTGGCTTTTCCCGTCCTTGTAACTATGGAGCACTAAAATGCGCCACTGGTGCGTCACAAAAAGTGACGCACTGGCGTAGCAAGGGGCTTTTAAATAAGCACCTGGAAGTGGAGCACAACCTCAGGATTGCAGTAGCAAGAATCCATCCACACATTGACTGTCTCTATGGAGAAAAACAGGCACACCTGTCACATTAGTTTTGAAATTTTGTTTATTGATCTATGCAAAATTTTGTTTTATGTGAAAAAGAAAGCACCATTGTAATTTTTTTGTGCAAACTTTTCTTGGAGACTTTTCATTTGAAGTTTGTAATAAGCATCTGTCACTTAACCACAGGCAGTATAAAAACTTCAGCTTACTAAACACTCTCACTTTAATATTATTTGCCATATACGACCTGAACTCTGCAGGTGGGAATGGCTAGAGATGATGCAGAGTACCAGCTTCAGAATTTGTCAAGTGGTGATGGGAGAGGGGGTCTCGACGTCCAAAAAGTTTAGATGGGGGGCCTGGCCTAAAAAAGTTTGAAGACCTCTGCATTAAAGTGTTATAACAATGCCAACCATAACTTCCCTTTAACCTTTATTTTATGATACTTTAATTTTATCATATACCACATCCAAAAGTTCTATGCTCCTCACCCTGAACCACCAGCCAACCCCCCTGCACATGGCCTTTTACCTAGGCCAGAAGTGCCTTAAAGGATCAAAAGAAGGTCCACTGAAGAAAAGAACTAAAAGGGGAAAGGAAGAGAAAAAGAAGCTGGGAAAGCTAATAAGGAACATGAAAGGAATGCAGAAACACAAGAATAAAAGGCTGGGAGTGAACTAGTAACCGAGGGAAAACCCATCAACTTGTAATGTTGCCAGGCGAGTTGCAAAAGACTTGCTGACTTTCACTATGCTTCTGCCCAAACTTCCCTGGAAGTAAACTCAAGCAACAAGAAGTGCTAAAAATAAACATCATATTTTCCAACAATCTCCATGTTTCCTTTCCTAAAGAAATATGGCTGCTGCATGAGCTTGTTACTGAAAGGGCAGTATGCCCACATGAGGGACACCTCTGCCGCAGGGTGTGGGGATCCACTACAGCCCTCCCAAGGTTTCCAACAACACTATGGCCCAAACCCGTAAAGGATCGGGACACACTGAGGCAGATGTCTTACACTTAGACCACAATAAATTCGTGAAACCCCAAGAGCACCTCACCATCCTCCCAGTAGAATCCCTAAGCTTCATTGGAAATTGAGTGGAAAGATCTTACCAATCGGGGAGCATTAACAAAAGAGTTTGATTCCCAAGATAGTTCAGCTGGTCCATAGTCTTTCATTGACACAAGATATGTCATCTTGCAGCCCTCTGGCTTCTCTTGATTTGGTTCATATGAGCCCTGAATGAAAATAGGAATGACCTTCCGCAGATGCCAACCTTCTAAAGCCGGAGATGAGTAACAGGACAACGTTAATCACGCACCCATAGGCAAACTCACTCCAAGGGTATTGTACTCCTGGAAGTACCTATTTGTCCACTATGTCCCACTCGAGGTGGAACAGAGCAGTGGAGTGAGTTTCACCATAGGGGCATCCCCCCACCAGTCCTACTAGGGTATTATTTTATACTGCTAGGGGCATTAATGTATGTCCACCAAAATTGACTGGAAAGTAGGATTGATTTTGTGTTTTATGGTATATGTTATCTATTGTCCTACTAAGACTCTGACATACAAAGACAAGGCGTTAAGGAGGTAGAAATAACCTTGCGGAGCATCTGCAATGGTCCTGACAAAAGCCCTGGACCCTTAGTGGCCTAACCACGAGGGCTGAAACATGTCAACAAACACTAGGGTAGAAGGAAACTTTATACTGTGCAAGCAGCCATAGACATTTAACTATATCGAAGGCTCCCAAAAATAAAGCGATACAGGATGACATTCAGGGATTTTCATTTCTTCACTAGTAGACTCCAGCAGAGATAAATATTTGAAGTGCTCCTTTGAAAATAGGTGAGCCTATCTTTGTTTATAGGGACCAGGGTGAGACCCGAAGATGAAGCATAACACCATTTAGGTGTGTGAGGTTCAATAAAAAAAAAACCTTCAGAGTCATTGGCTGAGGCTGGAGTTCATCCAGATGGTGAATGAACATTTATGGTTAGGATATCCGTTGTAAAAAGTGTATTACAATCAAGACAAACTACATTTCCCAGAGCGCCATAGGACTCTTTGAAGACACGCAATAGTAGCAGCCATCTTAAATCCATTGTATGTAAGTTGCTCGAGGTTCAGAACATGCCTTCTTAGGCAATCATGATACTTAGTTGCTGCAACCGGAATCTTGTTGGCAGGAGATTAAAATTTATTACACTTTGAGAGATGTCAAAGACTTTGTTCTCAGAGAAAATATCCCCGATAAACATTAGAGACCAAATCTTTATTCTTTTATTTGCACTCTGGAAACATCCTTTCGAGGATTATGTTCTCCATACACCGGAGTCATCCTTTCTAAGATTACGAACTCTATTTCAGCCATTCATGAGAATAACTAGTGAATCCTCTATATTGTGCAGTTTTTGTTTATATCATTTGAATCACGTATGGTATTAAGGTATTGCCAGTGCAGGTGTTGTGAATGCATATTGCCAGGAGTGAAAACACAATACTAATGAGTATTCATTATGTAAACTAAGTGTATTTAGAATCATTCAGATCACATACTTGATATATGACTTGCTGTAGGTAGTTACAGACATAGAATGTGTATTACAGTTGAGATTATGCCATACATTATTTACAAAGGTCATATATATATATATTTTTTTTTTAATTTTTTTTTTATTTTTACAACAATGGCCCGAAAGCATGAAGGCGCACTCGACAACAGCTGTAAAGCCAAGGCTTTATTGACACGGAGAACCAGCGTCTTCATGTGAGGTAAGAGTTCTTTGTCGACGCGTTTCGAGGCAGCAGCCTCTTCTTCCAGGACAACTTGAGTCTTCACACAGATGGCTCCAATTGGTTCCTTATATCACATGCAAACGACCCCCAGTGGGTCACGCTGAGTGCTTTAGTATAGTACAATGCATTATGGGACACGTAGTCCCCCTTGGAGAAATTAATTGTCCTTTGTAGGTTCCGTGTGGTCTCCCTTAAAAAGCATTTTTACCCTTCAGTGGGCCCTCAAATGTCACGCTGATTGCATTAACTCCCAGTTGCTGTGCTGCTCGCGGCTTTACATAGTTCCTGAACGCCGCGCAGCCTCTCCTTCATTTATGGTGATGGTGCAGCCTTCCACGGCAGGGCAGCAGTGTGATTAATTTTACAACAATGGCCCGAAAGCATGAAGGCGCACTCAACAACAGCTGCAAAGCCAAGGCTTTATTGACACGGAGAACCAGCATCTTCATGTGAGGTAAGAGTTCTTTGTCGACGCGCACCCCATCTTGCCGACTCTGTATGTACTGCCAAAAGTACATAAGAGTTTAGAAAATCCTCCTGGGCGGCCAATTGTAAGTTCGTGTGGTTCCTTGCTGGAAAATACATCCAGGTTCATTGATATTTTCCTCTTTCCCTATGTTGCTGATCTTCCATCATACCTACATGACTCAATGGATTTCCTCAATAGAATCAATAACACACACTGGAAACCTAACTACATCATGGCCACAATTGATGTGGTCTCATTATATACCTCCATCATCCACACAGATGGTCTTAAGGCATGTCAATATTTTATGAGATCGAGATCTTTGAGTTTACTGAGCCACACCAACATGCTCCTCGAAATGATGTCCTTTTGTCTTAACAACAATGTTTTTGTATTTGATGGAAAATTCTACAGGCAGAACCAAGGAACTGCCATGGGGACATCATTTGCGCCAACATATGCCAACCTCACCATGGGCTTTTGGGAGGCAGAATGCTTGTGGTCAGAAGATAACAACATCAACTTGGAGAGGGTGGTGCTCTGGGTCCGCTATATAGACGACCTGTTTCTGATTTGGGAAGGAGAGGCGGAAGAGCTTAAATGCTTTTTGTCATCCTTGAATATCAACTCCCTCAACCTTAAATTTACTTACATGTATAGCAGAACATCTATGGATTACTTAGACATAAGGGTCTACATTGAAAATGAGAAAATGTGCACCACCGTCTTCCGAAAGACCACATCATGTATCAGCATTCTGCAAGCAAACAGCGCACACCCAAAAGCCCTAAAGTGGAGCATCCCCTATGGAGAGTTCCTGCGGGCACGCAGGAACTGCTCTGAGGAGGTGGAGTTTGATAAACAGCTATCTATAATGCTTGATCGTTTCCAGAGGAGAGGGTATCCTTTGACAGTCCTTGAGAATACACGGAAAAGAGCAACCAATGCCAAAAGAGAGGATCTTTTGTTACCCAAGAACACTAAAATGTCACCTGAGTTGAATGTGGAACCAGTGAGATTCATTACGGATTTTAACAGCTCAAATCAGAGGGTGAAACAGGTGATCAATAAACATTGGAGTGTCCTTAAGAGAGATCAGGAATTGAAACCTTTCATTAAAGAACATGCTAACGTCACCTACAGAAAAGTACCCTCACTGGGGGGATTATTGACACAAAGCTATTTTTCCAGCAAATATGTACACCAACAAAAAACAACGTGGTTATCACAGAAGGGCTTTGTGAAATGCACAAAATGTAAAGCCTGTAACTATGGCCGCAATATGTCAGAAATAACAACAATTCAAGGTTTGAAAAAAGCAATTAAGGAAAGGATCACATGTGAATCTACCCATGGGGTCTACCTATTGGAGTGTAGATGTGGCCAAAGGTACATCGGAAGCACTGTGAACAAACTTAAATTGCGCATCCTCCAACATTTGCGAGCCATATCAAATAAGGACTTTACGTATGCAATGGCCAAACATATCTGGAGAGAGCATGAAGGGAACTTAGACAAAAACACACTCTCGTACTCTGGCATTGAACACATAACAGCTAACATCAGAGGGGGAGATAGAGACTTAATATTAAGACGTGCAGAATCAAGATGGATTGTCAACTTGGGCACAGAGATGCCGTGGGGACTAAATGCTGATGCGGAACTATATACTTTTTTGTAAAACATTCTGGTATCTCCCTGTCTCAGAAATAGAATCCTTAGGTTTTATTTTGAAATTTGATGTGTACAGAAATGTTAATCAATGGGCCCAACTAATGTTTTTTACCTCCCCTTTTTTTTACACTTTTTTTACACAATTCTTTTACATCTTTTTAATTGATTATTGAATATGTGTAATTAATGCATTGGTTATTTTTGATATAGCGAGCAAGTTGGTTATTTATGGTTATATATTTGCAAAAAATATTTATGAAGTGCATTTTAAGCAGAATATCTTCCATTGGTAGATATTACTGATGAGGGTTGACTCCAGTTCATATAAATTAGTATTGCATATACATGAGAATGTGGATCCAAATTGTGCTGTTGAAAATGGATATGGTTTATCGCATGGGGGTTAGCTGAGGTGACATCATATAGAGCATAACACAAAATGAGGTTTTACGAATAAGCACTAAGCACTTTATATGTATGGTGGAAAGCATATAGCACCTTAATGTATATTGGAGAGTAGATATTATGGGACTAGTGTTATGGCCGACAGTATACCTAATATTAACACCTCAGTTCGAATTCAATCTAAACAGCCTCCGTTTTGCTATAATTGGAGAACGGATATATTATTAAGGTTGAGGGCTGTTTATTGATTTTATATAATCTGTTCAGCGACCTCCCCTTCAGGCACTTTTACCCTCCAATAGAGGGCATATGCATTTTGTACTTTTATGAGCACAGGCACTTTAAGACCTTTTTGTCATTTCTCATATATCTTTCCCAGTAGCTCAGGGAACATGTACAATGCACTTTTGGAAGCATAAGTCACTTTAATTAGTATAACAACTAAAACCAAGAAGCATACACATATAAATAAACTTTAAATAGTTTGCATGGTATCACTAGAGAATCAGCCATAGAGGACCATGGCGCTTTTAGGGGTTTAGAGATATATTATACAATTAACATCAGACTGTGAGTCTAGGGCTCTTTCTGTTAACCATAGGAAATTGATATAAATATAAAGGATTAGATTGTGTACTTCACAAATTTATATCATGTGCAAAGTTATGTCACTTTGAAAAAAGAAAAAAGAAAAGGGGGAAAAAAAGTCATTTTGTTTACTTTCAAATTATATATGAATCTAATTTTGAATGTGTCTCCTTTAAGAAACTGACCTTGTTTTTAATTGGTGGTGGGGAAATGAACCATGCTTCCCTTTAAATGGACACTTTTGTGAGCACACTTTGACCCAGTAGAAGGCGCAAGCCGAAACGCGTAGGTCATCCTTTTGTATGCACCCCTGCACTTTGCTGTTGTAGGCTTCGTATGAGAGAGGCTTACTGCTACAACTAAATAAAGCCCTTTGAAGCCAGTTCCTGAGAGTGCCGTGCTTCATTATCGCCTCTGGAATTGTGTGGAAAGCTTAGCTTAAGCGGAGGGCAACCATTTGGAGCAAGTGTGGAATATATATATATATATATATATATATATATATATATATATATATATATATATATACACGCTAGCTGTCTTAGAGGAACTGGGCAGCAGTGGTGTATTACCAGATTCGACAAATCGTGACGACATGGACCGGATTGTCCATTGGCGGATCACGCAGTCGAGACCATCAAGTCCTTTTCGACCAACTTCCAAATTCTTTCCCCAAACGACGTTTGATGCTATTGACATCTTCTCAGAGAGAGTTAACCAGGGCCTCCTGAAACTAAGGCAGGACATGGACAATACCAGCAATACATGGAATATTACATATGCACAAAGAATGGCATTAAGAAATCTCGAATCAGGTTAATAAAGTTATTTAACAAAAAAAAAAGAAATCTCGAATCAGACGAGGGAATTGTGATCAAGCCCTCGGATAAAGGGGGCAATGTGGTGCTGCAGACCCGTGAGAATTATTGTAAGGAGGCGTACCATCAATTGGACAACCCTGAGAATTACTCCCAAATTACAACTAGTGAATACATGGACAGCATAAGGGACTATGAGCAGCTAATCTCGAAATGGCAAGTGAAAGGAATGCTCTCAGTGGAGGAATTTGCCTTCCTATCGATCTCTCATCCCAGCATACTGACATTTTATCATTTACCTAAAGTTCGTAAGAACAAGTCAAACCCACCGGGACGACCAATAATATCTTCTATTGGTGGCCTGTTGGAGAACATGGCCAGATACATTGACTACTTTCTATTCCCCTTCGTGTTAGAGTTATCATCCTATACAAGGGACACTAAGGACTTCCTTAAACACATTGAGGGGGTGGTGTGGGAATCCGATTTCCTAATGATAACCCTGGATGTGGCTAGCTTGTACACGAGCATTGCACAGCAGGATGGGATCAATGCCACCAGATACTTCCTAAGGAATCGGCCTTTGAGGTATGCAGAACATAGTGAGATGCTGTTAGAATTCCTACATTTTTGTCTACATAACAACATATTCATCTTTCAGGATCAGATTTACAAACAGCAACAAGGGACGGCCATGGGGTCCTTTTACCCCCAGCTACGCTAACTTGTTCGTGGGCTGGTGGGAGAAGCAGGTGGCCTGGTTGGACACATGCGATAGATGGGTAGAGAGCACTGTCAGCTGGAGACGTTATATTGACGATCTCTTTTTGATATGGCGAGTCACCGAAGAGTCAGCCCTGAGATACATCGAGTATCTCAACTCCAATGATCTTAACCTCAGATTTGCAAGCGAAATTAGCTCGACTGAGGTTACCTTTTTGGACCGGAGAGTGTTTGTAGCAGAGGGAAGAATTTAGACAGCTCTCTTCAGAAAATCTACGGCAAGGAACTCGGTGTTGCACGCCAAGAGTAGTCACCCTAGCAATCTAAAAAATAGCATCCCATATGGGGAATTTCTACGGATTAAAAGGAACAGTACAAGAGAAGAAGATTTTGAGATAGACAGATCAGAGAGCATCAGGACATTTGAAGTGAGGGGGTACAAAAAAGGCATCCTGAAGGCAGCGACCAAAAGAGTGGCAGGGAAGCTCAGAGCTGACTTATTGAAGGAAGGCAACAAAAAAGCTCAGCCGCAGGAAAGAAACAATTTCAGGCTCATAACTAGTTTCACCAGGGCGGCCAATAGCATGAGAAAAATCATGCAGGCTAACTTGCGGATTTTGAAGTCTGATATAGTTATAGGACAGGATCTGCCTTCTCACCCATCACTAATATTTAGAAGAAGGCGCACTATTAGAGACCAGCTGGTGGATAAGCATCTGCCACTGCTTAAAGCACTAAGAGGGTCTAGAGGCCTGACGGGCTGTTTTCCGTGTGGCAGATGCAAGGCCTGTGGTAACAGTGGCAGGGTGACCATATACAAGGTGGTTGGCCTGAGAAACCCAGTTCGCATTACAAAATTTATGAACTGCAACACACCATATGTGGTGTATTGCCTCACATGCCCATGTGATTTAAGATATGTGGGCAGCATAATTCATCCGGCGAAAGTCCGCATTTTAGAACACCAGCGAGCCATCCAGAACAGGGATCAGAGTTACCCGGTGGCCAGGCACTTCCAAACACATCACAACAGCAATAGACAGCTGTTGAAATATTTCTGCATTGACCATGTACCACGTGACATAAGAGGAGGGGACAGGGAGAAGCGTTTTCACAGACTGGAATCACGCTATATCATGGACATGGTGACTAGATAGCCGATGGGCCTCAACATGGGGGAGGAGCTAGGGGAGCATTTATA
Source organism: Calotriton arnoldi (assembly GCA_963921515.1). Classification (NCBI taxonomy): domain Eukaryota; kingdom Metazoa; phylum Chordata; class Amphibia; order Caudata; family Salamandridae; genus Calotriton; species Calotriton arnoldi. The sequence goes on from CAWUFW010005817.1 coordinate 1,183,645, forward strand.
AACAGTAAGGAGGTAGGGGAAAGCAGGCAGAATTGAATTTGTGATTCAGCACTAGGGAGTAGAGATGTTAGAGAATTAGGCCCATATAGGGCTGCATCACGAGTGTCACACACCAGCGCTGAGCGCAGAGACCCGTTGCACGGTTCCTATGGTAGTGCTGCCCATCCAGGGCTTGATTTCGATTAGGCATGCCGGCTTATAGGTACATCCATTCAGGGCATGATCTAACTTATGCATTTGCCGCATTTATGTGCAGCTTAACTTCTATCTACTATAAAGCAGGACATGTGACGCATCCATGCGTTGTTTAATGCTGCACTGAACAAGAATCACTTTGGTCATTTAAGCCCGTACCTATTTGGCCTCTCTGAACCAGCGCGCAGCTATAGAGGTGGCACGTAATGGATGTAAATAATAACATTGCAACATACAACTCCAGCATGGTGGGGCATATAGATTCTATGCCTGACCTTTGATGTGATGCTCTGCCTGTCTTCCAATCATCCAATTATCATGCATGACGTTGTATTTAATGAGGTAAAAACGTGGTGGCCGCAACACTGAGGAAGGTGTACCGCTGAAACGGTTTGTTTTTTGTTATTTGTGCCAAATAAATCCGAAGCAGAATTACCCCCGTGAGTGCCAGTGACTTCTTCTTTTTGGAGCGTTGATAAATATATATCTAATTGTATAACTAATTGTAAGAGAAACCGCACTACGAGTCCCAGAATGCTGAAGGATATGGAAATTTATGAGGCCCACCAGGGGGCAATAAAACAATTAATTAAGAGGCTCGGCTGTTTACTCTCTTCCAACCCAATCACTCGCATTGCCCGTGAACAAGGAGCAGGAGCTCCGAAACGTGTCGGGCTGGGTTTAATGAACTGTGACAAGTAATCCCGGTTTTCTACAATAAAGAGCGCTGCTAAAAACTGCAGGACTCGGCTGTTTCCTGAGTGCGCCCTCGCAGGGGGACCCCTTTTTGTTGTGATGTTATTCGGCCAGTCCCGGCCGAGAGGGTTGCACCACCATCATTAAAAGGACATGGGCCGTCTTGCACGGACTGACTGTGCTTGAGGTTGCGGAGGAACAGATGGGAGAATACTGAACCGGGTTATTTTGAATTACAGGCTCACTGGAGAGTTCAAGATCATGCGACAATATATGTGATTGGGACGGAGTCCACTGGAGGAACTAACTGTAAGAGAAACCGCACTACGAGTTCCAGAATGCTGAAGGATATGGAAATTTATCAGGCCCACCAGGGGGCGATAAAACAATTAATTAAGAGACTCGGCTGTTTACTCTCTTCCAACCCAATCACTCGCATTGCCCGTGAACAAGGAGCAGGAGCTCCGAAACGTGTCGGGCTGGGTTTAATGAACTGTGACAAGTAATCCCGGTTTTCTACAATAAAGAGCGCTGCTAAAAACTGCAGGACTCGGCTGTTTCCTGAGTGCACCCTCGCAGGGGGACCCCTTTTTGTTGTGATGTTATTCGGCCAGTCCCAGCCGAGATATATATATATATATATATATATATATATATATATATCTTTCAGTTCTACAGAGATGCTGTGTATGAATTATTGCAAACTTAGTCTTCTTCAGAGCCAGAGAGTCCCACTGAAATTCACACAGTAGTGCCTGTAATGAAAGGAAGAGGGTTAAATAAAGAAGAGGTGTGATCTAGGCCTCAAAGAAGTTCATCAATCATCCCCAAGAACTGGCATGAACGAGTGGTGGCTGGGCTTATATAGGTAGAGCTCACCCAGGAGCCTGTGCAGGCAGTCTCCGAGGAGTGGATTAAGTGAATAACCGATCAGCTATGCTTGTGGGTGATATATGGGAAAAATATGAAAAGAAGGTAGGAATTGAGTAAAATCAGGACAAGGGGTTTGGGAACATCAAGACCGATCGATAGAGGCAATAAAATGGCATCGACATGGAGAATCAGGAGGATCAAAAAGTGTGAAGTGTGCTGTCATCTGAGTTGGCAGGTGGTGGTGGTGGGGGGGCAGCAAATTGCTGTTGCATAAAACAATCAGTGCAACGCCAATTGCATAACTCACAAACATATCACAATTTACAAGCACAACCCATGAAAAGAAAAGAAATACTGTATAATATTGAGGGAGATAAAACTTAACATACCGGCCAAGCAGCAAAAAAGGGGCAGTCTTATTAATGTCGCAGATGTTTATAAGATCCTTAAGGCTCTGACTGGATAGGAGACAGGGACTCATAGGGGTTGTAGTTTGCTTTTTTCTTATGTATTATTGGTATTGTGGTCTTTATCAAACCTACTACACTCAAATGTGTTTTTATGGTTTTATCTTGCATAGACGCTGTAATAAACAAAACAAGGAGAAGACTGCATAGTCTGAGCCTCTGGCCCGAACATTGAATCAGTCATGGGGGAATACTAAAGAAATCAATGATTACTGAAAGTTTCAAACATGAAAATAGAGCTAACTAAAGAAAACTTGGGGGGGCGCTAGAGTGCCCACGGCAAGAGGGCCACACCTTAGTGCACCTGTGCCTGCCGGAACGAACAATCTTCCCAGAATCCTTCCATCCGGCTGCTGCACACCTCTAAAGCTTGGGGCTGTGTTCAGAAATAGCGGGGGTTGATCAGCTGAGCCCCCAAAATTGCAGTCTGAAGCTTGAAGACCAGCGATAACGGGCCAAGGCTGCGGACCCCATGGAAAGGCCTAAAGCGTAAAAGCGGCACCTGCGCTGTAGAGAAAGTTGGAATTAGACCGGGGTGCTGTGAGACCGCTGTAGGGACTGCTTGCCTCATAGGGATGCCCGCCTGAGATGTGTCAACAGTTTATTCTGACGGTGAGCCGGGATTAAAATACTGGAAGATTGCTGCAGTGCAGGCCATGCTGATTAAGCCAGGGGCCTGGGAGCCACTATTTACAGGCCTTCTGATTGCAACACTGAGGCCGTGGCTGTTGGAACTGGCACTTTCTGATTGGCTGAGTCAGTACCCCAGCCAGGCAGAACCTACCACTCCCGTTAGGGGCTGGTGATTACACACACTGTATAACCTGTATTCACTCTTGGATAGCTTGGCACTGAGCAGTCAGGCTTACCACAGAAGCAATGTGTAAAGCATTGGCACAGCACTCACTCATGATAAATACCTTGAACGTCACAAAAGAGACTTCAAAAGTGATGTATGGAAATAATGTTTATATTCGACACACATAATTATCAACATAACATGAACATCATGTATTTCTGGGCATAAATCACATTCAGAACTATTACTAGCAGTACTAGGCCCAGCTGTGTTCAAATGACATCAGCAATATGCACACTTGGGAAATATCCTAATCTACACCAGCCCAGTTCTGCAAAGCACAGAGGGGTCACATAGTCTCTTAACCCACTTCTGATAGTTCTCAGAGGCGTACCTCCAGCCCAGTCAGTCACTCTCACCACCCAGGCCCAAGCTGGGCAATACTACCTAAATCCGTATTTGTAAAGCGCGAACTACTCACCCTTACGGGTCTCAAGGCGCTGGGGGCCGTAGTGGAAATTAAGTGAGCTATTGCCCAGAGTCACATGGTGCTGAGCTGAGCTGCCGCCGGAGCCGGGGATCGAACCGTGAACCCTGCTGCTCCGAAGTCAGCTGCCCTGGCCGCTGCACCACACCTCTCCACTGACAACACAGTGTCGTTGGGAAGGCCGGGTGAGTAGAGGGCAGTTGGTCTGATGTGCTGAGGGCCAAGTAAGGAAACAGTAGATAAATGGAGAATGAAGCAGGGGGCCTCTCAGAGAAAGTAGGCACTCCATTAGGTACAAGTTGGTCAGAGACTTACCCAGGCAATCCGGCCACCATGTTGGGTGCACCATGATACGGGTCACACCAGACCATTCCGGTCACACAAAACGAAGAGTTGCGAATTCCATACCTCCCTGGAATTGAGGCGCAAAGTCCGGTGAATGCTGATTTTGGCTGCACCAGACAGTTCCGGTCACTCACACGATTGAAGAGTTGCAAATTTCGTACATTCCTGGAAATGAGGCACAACGTCCGGTGCATGTTGAGATTGGTCCCACCAGACAGTTCTGGTCAAACAAACAGGCGCAAGATCAGCAATATCTCACGAGGTAGAATGAGGCACTACTACGGTTACGACCCCACCTCCGAGGGTTGCAACCTCTGAATTGGACACCTCACGCAATGAGCATGCAGTCGGCGTGTGGCACGAGAGAGATGCTGCATGATCAACGAAGTGGGCCATTCTAGGTCCCGCAACTGGTGAATCCGCTCACATCTTACTAGACGCTTATGCGTGCCACGGTCTCCACGATGCGGGGGCCACACGCCTTAGATGCGGGCCAGACTTCGGGGCTCCGCACAAGGCGATCCGGTCTCCAGGCATAATTCTTAGTTCCAAGCCACGCTACCAGCTGGAATCCAGCAGACGATGTGGGCACTTAAGGGGGCACCGCGCTTCAGGTGTCACAGGTAGACGGTGTGGGTCCCTTTTAGGAGATCTTTGATGTCCCTGAGACCTCCGAGAGAACAATGGGCAAGCTTAAAGAGCCCTTGGAGAGCACACTTCAGGGTGCCATACAGCAGCAGGTATTCAGCCCAGGCGAGCCACTATTCAGGAAGGGCACGCAATCCCTTTCAATGGCAGTAATACTCCTTGTGTACAACAGAGTCCTCTGGCAATGTGCACCACGTAGTTCCAGGTTCTCCATTCCCAAGTCTCCGCAAGCGTATCTCACCCCTTGCTGCAGGAAGGCACTAGTAGTTGTACTGGAGCATGCCTTTGAAGTCGGGGTGGTTCAGAGGGTCTCCCTTTGAACCACAGATGTTTCCCCTAAATTCCAGTCCTGTCTGCCATGAGGCTGTAGAATGCAGATCCTAATCGTTAGTGATGCCACAATCTGGCTCTGGAGGCCAAGTGTCAAAACCTCCTCCAACAGTCTCTGCAGCCAGGCCCGCAAATGGCAGAGGTCGGTCGTTCCAGTTGAATGCCTAGTGTTTTGTAGCAGTCGCTGGGGAATGCCCAGATGTGCTCCCCCAACCTCGAGTGTGGACTGGAGCCAAGCACCAAGGCACACAAAGAGTTTTAGAGCATAGAAATGCCCACTTTCTAGCAGTGGCATTTCTATGTGAATCATGACAAAGACACCTTGACCACTGGCAAGGCGTTGTCACTGCAAATCCAATGGAAGGAAACATCATGAAGCTGCTCCACTGCAAACCACTATTGCAGCCTGAAATAATTTCAACCATTTGCCCATGTTAGCCTATGGGAAGAGCACACCTCATAAGTAGTGAAAACACACATGGTTATTCCTCACTACCTGGGGACATATGTCTGTACCTGCCCTGCCTTTCACCTACCACTCACTTCACCCCTTAAGACATACCCTCGGGGTACTCGGGTGGAAGTGAAAGGTCCTCTCAGGATGGCTAGTGACTCACACAGGCCAGTCTGAGTAAATGCGCAATTGCACGTATCAGCTGGCAATGGCAGGCTAGACACGTATTTATGAGCACCATTGGTGCAAAACATACACCAGCCTGCAATGGTAGGCTGGACATGTATTTAGGAGCACCATCGTTGCAAGGTGCACCCCAGCCTGCAATGGCAGTCTGGACATGTATTTAAGACACGAGGTAAGTACCACTTCCTAAAGTGTGTACAGTGGAAAAGTGCCCTAGGCCCTAAGGCCACCACAAGAGAATCATCAAAACCTGGTAGGAAAAAGCAAAACATTTGGGGAAACGCTACCTGAAGGGTTCAGGTCTAACAGCGGCACTGGAGGCTTTCTCATCCATTTGCAGCTGTCCTTGTGTGTGAGCCGTAAATGACCTTGGTGGAGGCAGTGCACTTGGGAGTGCAAGAATAATTGAGCCGACCTGCGGGCAGAGATCATTACGAACTGCAACTGCCACAAGATAGAAAGAAAACGGATTTGTGCTCAGCTCGCACACCCCTGAAACTACGGCTGCGGTGCCCATGCCACAGAAAAAGAGGGCCGGAGCTTGCACATTTCAGGATACTCACATGGGCCCGCTGGCTGCTGAGAAGTGCCACCTTTGACTATTGATGGTGAGCGGGGCTTGAAAAAAGCTAGTAGATCGTGGTGGTGTGGGCTGGGGGAGCCAAGGAGCTAAAGTCTACAGACGTGGCAGCTGCTGCCCCTGCCCACAAACATATTGAGCGCGACACCAGGGGCTTTCTCCTTCACCTGTGGCAGCTCCGATGTGCTAGTCGTAAATGATCTGGGGAGGCGTCAGTGAACTCCGGCAAGTGGGGCTGGGCAAGCCGGCCTACTGACAGAGAACCTCATTAGCAACAAGACCAAAGAGAGTGTGCAAACGCTTGTTGCAGCTTGACCCGCAACGCTCCTGACCCTGCTGCTGCAGCACCCATGACTCAGAAACAGGGAGCCTTGGCTAAGACCTCGAGAGCTACTCACACAATCAATCAATCAATCAATCAGGGAAATTATAAGCGCGCTACTCACCCGTGAGGGTCTCAGGGGGAGGGAGGGAGGGAGCTGCTCCTGTCAAACGAAGTGCCAGGTCTTGAGGGTTTTCCTGAAGATATGCAGGGTGGGGGCGCATCTGATATTGATTGGCAGCTCGTTCCAAGTTTTGGTCGCGATGTAGGAGAAGGTTCTTCCACCCGCTCTTGCTCTGAGGATGCACAGGGGTTCGGCGAGGGCGAGGTTGGCGGATCGGAGGTTTCTCTTGGGTACGTGCAAGGAGATTCTGTCATTGAGATATTGGGGTCTGGTGTTGTGGAGGCATTTGTAGGCGTGGGTGAGTATCTTGAAGGTTACTCTTTTCTCGACGGGGAGCCAGTGGAGATTACGCAGGTGTTGGGTGATGTGTTCGGGTCGAGGGATGCCGAGGACGAGTCTGGCTGCGGTGTTCTGTATGGTCTGGAGCTTGCGGAGTAGAGACTTGTTGATCCCTGCATAGAGGGCGTTTCCGTAGTCCAGTCTGCTTGTTATGAGTGCGTGGATGACGGTCTTCCTTGATTCGGAGGGGATCCATTTGGAGGTCTTTCGGAGGATGCGAAGGGTGTTGAAGCAGGTGGAGGTGACGGCGTTGACCTGTCGGGTCATGGAAAGAAAGGAGTCAAGTACAATGCCGATGTTTCAGTCGTGGTCCGTGGGGGGGGGGGGAGGCTGCCGAGGGCGGTGGGCCACCAGGAGTTGTCCCACGCAGAGGGGGAGGGACCGAGGAAGAGGACCTCTGTCTTCTCCGATTTGAGCTTCAGGCAGCTGCTGCTCATCCAGGATGCAACGTCCTTCATTCCTTCAAGGAAGTTGAGTCTGGTGGTGATGGGGTCCTTGGTGAGGGAGAGGATGAGCTGGGTGTCGTCGGCGTAGGATACTATGCTGAGTTTGTGCTGTCTGACGATGGCGGCGAGGGGGGCCATGTAGATGTTGAAGAGCGTGGGGCTGAGCGACGATCCTTGGGGTACTCCGCAGTTGATTTCCGTGGATTCGGAGAGGATGGGTGGAAGTCTGATTCTTTGGGTTCTTCCGGCGAGGAAGGAGCGGAGCCAGTCGAGGGCGGTTCCCTGAATGCCGGCTTCGTGGAGTCTGGCGGTGAGTGTGCGGTGGGAGACGGTGTCGAAGGCTCGAGTAGGATCAGGGCTGCGGTGTGCCTTGGTCAAGGAAGGTGCGTATGTCATCAGTGGCGGCGAGTAGAGCGGTCTCCGTGTTGTGGTTGCTGCGGAATCCGGATTGGGAGGGGTCGAGGATGGAGTTTTCTTCAATGAATTTCGTTAGCTGGACGTTGACGGTCTTCTCGGTGGCTTTGGCTGTGAAAGGGAGGAGGGAGAGGGGTCGGTAGTTCTTGAGGTCCGTGGGGTCTGCTGATGGCTTCTTGAGTAGGGTTCTGACTTTCGCATGTTTCCAGTCGTCGGGAAAGATGCCGGTTTCAAAGGTGGTGTTGATGGTGCGTCGTAGTTCTGGAGCGATGGCAGGGGTGGCTCTGTGGAAGATGTGCGTGGGGCAGGGGTCCGTGGGAGCTCCAGAGTAGATACCTTTCATGGTTGACGCGGTGTCTTTGGTGGTGACTGGGGTCCAGGAGGAGATGGTGGCCTGGCTGGCGTTGCTGGAGGATAGAGTGGTTTCGGAGTCAGGTGTCTGGTCGTTGAAGTTGTCGTAGAGGCCCTTGATCTTCAGATGGAAGTAGGAGCCGAGCTTGTTGCAGAGGTCCTGGGAGGGGGTGATGTCTGTGGTTTCGCTGGGGGTTTTGGTGAATTCCTGGATGATGCGGAAGAGTTCCTTGGAGTTGCTGGAGTTGGCAAGGATCTTGTTCTGGATGAAGGTCCTTTTGGTGGATCTGATGCGTTGGTGGTATTCTGTCATGGCGTTGTTGTGGGTGGTCCAGTCTTCCGAGGATTTGCTGTTTCTCCACTTCTTCTCAAGATGTCTGCAGGTGCGCTTGGATTCTTGGAGGTTGGTGGTGAACCAGGTGGCCTTTTGTGGTGCTGCCTGTCGGGTTGCATAGGGGTGCGAGTTCGTCTGCACAGTTGGAGATTTATCTGTGGAGTTCTTTGGCTGCGAGGTTGGCGTCGGTCGGGGTGGCGGGGGCATCGCAGTTGAGGGTGGAGTTGAGCTGCTCCTCGGTGCCCCCAGTAGCAGTAACTGGTTTGGCACAACCTGCTGATGTATGAGAGTATGGTATAATCTACATCACAAAAGTGTGCTAACAGCTTCCCTGCTGTCAATGGGCAATGGGAAGAGAGCTGATGTGAAAACACTGTGAGTCTTGACTGGTGTAGTGCTGTGATCACCAGCGCTGTAACCCTGGAATGCAGTACTGGGCCCTGCCACACTGCAAAAGCTGTTGGTGACGTCTTTGATCTCCCCATGGAGTGGGGCCCAGTGCTGCTGAGTTGAACGCACTAGAAAGGTAGGCGGACACGGCTGTGGATGATAACCTATGGCAGGCTCTCACTCAACCTCACACTAGATATTACGGGTTGTAACGCTGGTGGTCAGTCCACCCCCTGTTAGCATAGCTGAGACACCACAGAGAGGCCGCCTATTTACAGTGAGCCCCGGTGAGTGAGTCTGCAACTGGAGACAGTCATTGCAAGGGCACCTAGAGTTTTTGTGCCTACAAATATGGGAAAGGTAGACCCCACACAGCTGCGCTTAACATTCGAATCCAAGCGCTGTATCAGGCCCCCACCAGAGATGTCGGGCCAGGAGCAGGAGACAGGATCGCAGGGTGAAATGGCCCTGGAGGCCACTCTTGTGGCCATGCAACAAAGCGTCCAGTCTATAGATGGTAAGATAGACTCACTAAACTTGCGACTCGATCACATGTCAACAAACTTTGACAAGCAGACAGGTCGTATCAAGGCAGCAGATCAGCGCATCTCCACTGCGGAAAATGATCTACAGTCCGTGAGCACAAAATGCCTGAATATGGGGAAGGTTCTGGCAGTCATACAGGCTAAAAATGAAAATTTAGAAGCACGCTCAAGTAGAAACAACTTGCGCAGCACTAACAAGTGGAATCTACAAACACTGGGAAAAAGAAGACTTGTGTGGAACCACACATCATAACTCTCTTCGGTTCAGAACAACTGTCGCAGTTACTAGTAGTGGAGAGAGCGCATTGGTCACTTATGGTGTATCCACCTCCAGGAGCGCTCCCTCACCCAATAATAGCAAAACTGTTAAACTATTGAGACCAAGACACAGTGCTCAGGTTGGCATGGGAGACAAAAGATAACACCTACCAGGGCAACCATCTTGCCTTTATTCCTGATTTTACAGTACCAGTACAAGCTGTCCATAGAGAGTTCTTGCCCATCAAGAAGCAGTTGCAGAAGGCAGAAATTTTGTATGCTATGTTTTATCCAGCGCGACTAGGTATCGACATCCATGGTACACAAACAATTTTGGGTCTCCACTTGAAGCCAAAGACTATCTCAAGACCATAACCCAGAAACTGCAACATTAATCTGCAGAAGATTCTACAGAAGATGGCAACTGACTACGCATTTGTGAAACAGCACTTTGATCTAATGCATATCAGAGCTACAAGTGGTGCGGCGGGCGCACTGGGATTATGGGGGACCTGGCCTCCCTGTGACCTGCCCTGCATTACCCCTCTGGTAGCATAAAGGTGGCTGAATCACTATTATCTCTTTGTCCTGGCCACCTCCAGTCACCTGGAAGAATGCTGGGACTGTGGCGACCTCACAGAGTGAAAACCCTGTTTGCCATCTATCTGTGGTAACATGTTAAATGAACTAATCTTTACAGTTCTGTATTTGTGTATGATTTCTCTTTTATTTGATTGTGGGACTGTCTTTGGCATGGTTGGGATGCTGAAGTAAATGGGGGGGAGGGCTGTCTGTTAGTTGTTTAGGAGACCACACTGAAGCTGATTATCATTGTATTGTGATTGTACATGGAACAGACTACACCCTAATCTGCTGCATACTTTTTGGCCCACCAAATAGCCTAATGGATCCAACCCAGGGTCAAGTAGCCTTTCTGACTTGGAATGTCCGGGGGCTTGATAGCCCTCACAAAACTCAACACCTAGACAGACATCAAATACAGCTTGCATTCTTACAAGAAACGCACCTCACTCGTCACACAGAGTTAACTTTTGGGTCCCGATGAGTGACTTCTAGATTGGCATCATCCTATTCCTCACACTTCTGGGAAGTTATGATCCTGATAAGAAAAGGGGTACTCTTCGCCGAAACATACTCTGTAGTAGATGAACAGGGGTGATATGCAAAAGCGCAGGGCACTCTTTGTGGCACTATGGTCACTCTGGTCAATACATATGGCCCTGGTATAGACGACCCTGGATATTATATTGTATTGTATTGTATTGTAATTGTTATGTTATGTTATGGTGTATTTGTTAAGCGCACGGCTACTCCGAGGAGTGTCCCGGCGCTGCCTTGACCCCAGAACAGAGCAATTAAAAGACCAGACAGCTAGAGCAGAGAGTCTACTCTACTGTTGGAAAAGCCAGGTCTTTAAGTTTCGCCTAAAGCTAAGGAGATCACATTCTTGTCTAAGGGAAAGTGGGAGACTGTTCCATAATTTTGCAGCTACTACTTGAAAGGAGCGTACACCTTTGCGAGATCGGCAAAACTTAGGCACAGTTGTCAATAGCTGGGTAGATGACCGCAACGTTCTGGATGGTTTGTAGGGCTGAATTTTATTCCTGATGTACGGGGCCCCGATGCCGTTTAGGGCCTTAAGAGTCAACACCAGGGATTTGAAACTGACCCTTTTTTTCACTGGTAACCAATGCAGGGATCTAAGGTGGGGAGACATGTGTGACCTGGTCCTACCATAAGCACGGCCCTAGCTGCCACATTTTGAACTACCTGAAGACGATTAAGTAAGTAGTCCGGAAGGCCCAGATACAACACATTAACGTAGTCCAGCCTAGACATAATCAGTTGTTGGACCACTGTTTTCCTATGAGGAATAGGCAGTAGGGGGAGGAAATTCCGCATCATTTTTAAAAGTCCGAAACAGGTGCCAGCAACCGATTGAACCTGAGACTTCATAGTCATGTCAGAATCTAATTTCACACCTAGATTTTTTGCGATGGAGACTGGGTTATCGGGGGGGGGATACATTTTTGGGCCACCATTGACGCCAGTCATCGTCAGGAGTGTGTAATTGCATTTGTATAGCGCTTACTACCCCTGACGAGGCGTCGAAGCGCTTTTTCGGCGAGTAGCACGCTACTCCGGGACCCATAGAGGATTAGTGTTGAATTAGTATAGTGAAACATGCAAGTAAATTTTAAGTGGTGGATATGTTAGTCAGTTATTTGGATTCGGAAGGATAGCAGAAGGAAAGAAGAGGAAAGAAGGTTTGTATTTATATAGCGCTTCTAACCCCTGATGGGGTGTTGAATCGCTTTTTTGGCGAGTAGCACGCTACTCCGGAAACCCATAAAGGATTAGTGGTGAATTAGTATGGTGAAATATGAAAGCAATTTGAGTGGTGGATATTAGTCAGTTATTTGGAGTGAGAAGGATAGCGGAGGGATAGAAGGGAAAGAAAGGTTTGCATTCATATAGCGCCTGTTACCCCTGATGGGGTGTTGAAGCGCTTTTCTGGCGAGTAGCAGGCTACTCCGGAACCCATAAAGGATTAGTGTTGAAAATTAGTATAGTGAAATATGAAGTAATTTGAGTGGTGGATATGTTAGTCAGTTATTTGGATTGAGAAGGGTTAGGGAGGGGTAAAAAGGAAAATAGGTTTGCATTTATATAGCGCTTGTAACCCTGATGAGGTGTTGAAACGCTTTGTTGGCGAGTAGCACGCTACTCTGGAACCCATAAAGGATTAGTGGTGAATTAGTATAGTGGAATATGGAATTAGAGAAGTGAACATGCTAGTCTGTTATTTTGATTGAAAAGGATAGTGGTGGGATAGAAGAGTGAAGGATTTCTTTTTTAGGTCATAGCAGTAGGAGGAGGCTTTTGGATGAGTAAAAAGGGTTTTTGGAGGGGAAGAGTCAGAGGGAAGAGTTTAGAAAGGTTTGTTTTGGGGGATCGGTACAGTAAAGGAGGTGTCAGAAGATGCAAGGAGGGGTAGAGTAGGAAAGAGTCAAGAAAGGGTTATTTTGGGGAACATAGTAGTGGTATTGCGTTTGGGATAAATGAGAGTGTGGGTGTAGAGGATATAATGATAGATGTATAGGGTGAGATAGGGTAGTGAATTGGAAAGAGTAGTAGAAAGAAGTTTGAGATGAGTCAGAAAGTTGGGCTAGAAGATATATTGAGGGAAGTATAGGCTGAGAAATAGGGTAGTGAATTGGAAATGCTAAATTAGAAGAAAGTGATAAATATATAGATCCATAAGTACATTGAAAGTATATAGATGCATAAAGGAGGTAAGTATATGCAGATTAAAGATATTGATAGAGGTAGCGGATGAGAAATAGGGTAGTGCATTGGATATGCTTTTTCAGGAGAAAAGTAACAGACACACAGATCAAAGTACATGGAGGTACATAGATGCCCAATGGAAGCAAGGACATGTAGACCAAAGAAGATTTTTTTTTCTTTTTCTTTTGTTTTTGTTTTTATAACAACATAATTATTGTAATCAATCAATCAATCACAGAATTTGTAGAGCGCACTACTTACCCGCGAGGGTCTCAAGGCGCTGGGGAGAGGGATGGGGGGGGGATGCTGCTACTGGTCGAACAGCCAGGTCTTGAGTAGCCTCCTGAAGGTCAGCAGGTCTTGGGTCTTTCGTAGGCTTAGTGGAAGGGTGTTCCAGGTCTTGGCGGCGAGGTGTGAGAAGGATCTGCCGCCGGTGGTTGTTCTTCGAATGCGGGGACGGTGGCGAGGGAGAGGTCGGCGGAGCGGAGCTGGCGGTTGGGGACGTAGAAGAAGAGTCGTCTGTTGAGGTAGGCTGGGCCAGTTTCGTGGAGTGCCTTGTGTGCGTGCGTGAGGAGTTTGAAGGTGATCCTGTTAAGTAGTGATGTCCTCAGGATCGGTTTGATGCTCAGAATGGTCCACCTCCTGACCTACCCAAGCCTAATAGCCTTTATGGCACAGGTCAGTGGGAGGATCAAGTGGGGGAAGGAAAGGAAGGGAACAGCAGGGAGGGAGACCTGAAACAAAAACCACAATCAGATATACTTTATAACCTTTAGTCATGGGATACAAACAAGTAACTGACTGCATATAGACTAGCGCCCCTCCTATACCTGTAACATAAAAGAACGAAAACTGGAGAAGAAGATGCTTCAACAAATGATGTGTCTTCGGTGTGGTAACACCGCTTGAAGTGTTAGGGCTGTAATTAAATAGGAATAACATAGAAGAAAACACACAAGGAGATTAAGTCGTTTTTTCCTGCTACTGTAATTCCTATAGGTAATTGTAATACTGCATCATTGTTATGGAGGAGGAACATACCCTTTTCTGAGCTCCTGCATACATCACAGGGATCGAGCGTAGTCCCATACCACTCTTAATACCCCTGTTAACCAGAGCCAGAATAACACTTGATTACGGACTATTCATACACAAACATTCACGTAACCAAATAACAATATAATGTTGTAATCCGTATATGGTTTCTTCACCAAATGGAATGGATCAAAACGTTTTGTACATGAAACCAATCAGGAGTTTACATCCTCTGTGACATGAGCTAGCAGAGAAGAAACCACTCTATAATACGATATGCTGATCACTGCCAGGTTCTGGCTGCTATTAAAATGATGCCTCTGTGAGCAGCCTATCACTTTCACTGTACCAGCTCCGGCCGTAATGGCCTGGAATCCTACAAGGACTTGAACCCGTCCTCCGCACGAGCAGCAAGCTCACCCAACGGAGGACGTGATACCAAGCACAGCGTCGGACGGAATTCAAATGACGCTGCTCTTCCTCCGCATGAGCGTGCTGCTCACAACCGGGGAAAGGGAAGTCTCCAAATATCAACTGAGTTGGTGCAGAGCACCCTTACCAGACCTCTCTCTCCGTGGAGTCAAGGAACGCTGTTAACTCGGCGGCGAGAATTTCCGACACGAAGCCGAGGTCCGCTGCATCCTTATGAGCCGTTTCCTGCCACGTCGAACGTGACGCTCTAGGCCTCATGGGAGTTTTAGTTCTCAGCGTTAGCGGCACTACGCTGAGAATGAAGGATCGCATCTACCTGCGTGTTACAGCGCGCCTGTTGCTAGTGTTTGTAACAGTACATCCCCTCCATAACAAGAGCGCGCCTAGGGGCCAGGTTTCCGCGGGCATCTCCTGTGAAAAGAGGCAACCAATCTGGGCGCGTGCACCCCGGATGCAGGTTCCCATGAGTTCTCCTCAGGGCCGTACCCCTTCCATGCCACCAAGTACCACAATTTGCGGCACACGCAACTTAGAGTCACGAATACCTCGCACCTCATATTCCATAGTGTCATTGACCAGAAGAGGCGGAGGCTGCTTCTTGACAGGGGAGGAGGAAGGCTTCAACAACGACACGTGAAACACAGGATGGATACGCAACTGAGAAGGCAGTTCCAGCTTCATGGTCACGGGACCAAGGCATTTACTGATTCTGTAGGGTCCAATAAATCTGGGGTTGAACACGCTGTGTTTCCGGAAGCGTATATTCCTGGTGGATAGCCAGACAAAGTCCCCCTTCCTATACAAAGGACCTGGGCGTCTGTGTTTATCCGCGGTAGCCTTATACGCGGTTTTGGCTGCGTTCAGGTGTTCCTGAGTCCTCTTTAACGTATCTTGGATATGGGCCACTCTCTTCGCTACCTCTGGTATATTGGTGTCCTTGGAGGGATGGATAAAAGGAAGAAACCTTGGATGGCGACCATAATTGCAATAGAAAGGAGATGCCCGTGTGGAGCCATGTGTGGCGTTATTTCTAGGCGATCTCTGCAAGCCATAGATAGTCCACCCATTCCTCCTTGCTGTTGTCCACGTAACATCTCAGGTATTGTTTGAGCGTTTGGTTAAGGCGCTCTGTCTGTCCATCTGTCTGTGGGTGAAAGCTAGTAGACAAGGCCGTGGTTATATGTAAGGATGAACACCATGTTTTCCAGAACTGGGCCGTGAATTGTGAGCCCCTGTCGAACACAATGACACTTGGTAATCCATGTAAACGCACCACATGCAACATCAATAACCGAGCTAGCTGGCCTGCTGAAGGTACTTGGTTGCAGGCGACGAAGTGTCCCATTTTCGTTAAATAGTCGATGACCACCATAATAACAGTACAATCTTTATCCAGTGGTAGACCGACGATGAAGTCGATAGAAATGTTCTCCCAAGGACTAGAAGGAGTAGGGAGCGGTTGCAACAAACCCTGCGGGCGACGGTGATCAGATTTCATTTTAGCACAAACAGCACAAGAGAGTACCCACTCCTTAACGTCCAGTCTAAGAGAGGGCCACCAGAACTGCCTGTTGATGCGGTCAACGGTCTTTCCAACTCCGAGATGTCCCGCACTCGGGGAGTCATGGCACCAGCCGAACACCTGTTTCCTCAACTCCCGGGTAGGCACCAACAAACGGTTGTTATTCATCGGAAAACCGCCTCTACTTTGCCATTCCTTATGGCTTTTAAGCCAGGTTTTCCAGGTAAATGAGCCAACTCCCTTGAGGATCCCTTTGAGAACGTCCTCCGGTTGTATCACACCTAGTACCATCTTGGGGTCAATAATGGCGCTGTCCGGGATGCCTTCCAGGTCTCTGGCAGAGGACTGACGAGTGAGAGCATCAGCCTTCCGGTTTTCCGAACCAGGCCGATAGGTGATGATAAAGTGATACCCTGAAAAGAAAAGCATCCAACGGAGTTGTCGCGGGGTAAGATGTCTTGCTGCCGTCATGAATTGTAGGTTCCTGTGGTCCGTGTATACCGTGACCACGTGTCTGGCTCCCATCAGGAAGTGCCTCCACTCCACGAAGGCATCCTTGATGGCTAGGAGTTCTTTCTCGGCAATATGATAATTCCTTTCGGCTTCGTTAAGCTTCCTCGACATATATGCCACAGGATGGAGTTGACCCGTGGAGGAGTGTCTTTGAGACAGGATGGCTCCCAAGGCAACGTCAGAGGCGTCTGCCTCAACCACGTAAGGTTTCCCAGGGTCCGGATGAGCCAGGATCGGGGCAGTGACGAAAGCTGCCTTCAAGGCAAGGAAGGCGTTCTGGGCTTCATTGGTCCACTCAAATTTCTGTGATTTCCTCAAAAGTTGAGTTATTGGTGCAACCAGTTTGGAGAATTGGTTGATAAAGCGTCTATAAAAATTGGCAAAGCCAATGAAGCACTGCACATCACGAACGTTCTGAGGGGGAGGCCAATCCTTCACCGCAGTGATCTTTCTTGCGGCCATTTCCTGGCCTGTTGGGCTAAGCATGACTCCAAGGAATTCCACTGTGGTAACGTGAAAGTCACACTTGCTCAATTTGCAAAACAAATGGTGTTGTTGTAGGATCCGTAACACGGTTTGCACATGGTGGATGTGTGCTTCTTCATTCTCTGAATAGATGAGTATATCGTCGATGTATACCACAACGTAGTGGTCTAAGATCTCCCGAAAGACGTCATTCAGAAAGAATTGGAACGCCGCAGGGGCATTACACAACCCGAACGGCATCACTAGATATTCAAATAACCCGTACCGGGTCTTAAAGGCCGTCTTCCACTCGTCGCCACTCCTCATGCGCACCAAGTGATATGCACCCTTCAAGTCCAATTTGGTGTATATCTTTGCCCTTTTTACCTGCTCTAGTAAGACACTGATTAACGGCAAGGGATATCTGTTCTTCACAGTTATGGCATTCAGCGCTCGAAAGTCCACACAAGCACGCAGCTCGCCATTAGCTTTCGGAATAAAAAAAAGCGGGGAGGCGGCAGGGGACTTGGAGGGGCGTATGAAACATCTCTAGGTGTTTATCCAAATAGGCTCTGAGATGGAGGTTCTCTGGTTCCGTTAAAGCGTATATCCTTCCACTAGGGACTGCTGCCCCTGGAACGAGGTCGATTTGGCAGTCGTACTGTCTATGTGGTGGCAGCTCTTCCGCCTGTACGTCGCTGAACACCTCCTCATACGTTTGATAGACAGTGGGCAGTTGGATCTCTTTTCCGCCGCAGTAGCGATAATCACACTACCTGCCAACGCCGTAGCTGGGTCTTCTGGGATACCAAAACAATGTTCGCAGCAGTATGGAGAGGTCATCTGTACCGTTCGTGCAACCCAATCGATTTCCGGATTGTGTCGTTGCAGCCACGGCAACCCCAAAATGATCCCATATTGGGGGGCGTGGATGATGTTAAATATGATATGCTCCCTGTGCGATGCTCCATACTGTACTTCTAACTCTGCAGTGTTGTACCCGATGGGTCCTGTAATCAATTGTCTCCCGTCTACAGCGTAGACTTCTTCTGGCGGATCTTTGGGCACAAGACGTATGCCTCTACGTCTGGCTTCTCCTAAGTCCATAAACATGCCGGTGGCTCCAGAATCCACCATGGCAGACATTCGGACCCTCTCGTTTTGTATGAGCAACAAAACGTTAATAAAGAGGTGTCCTGCTGTTAGTGCAGCGTTGCACTGTAAGGAAGGGATACACAACTGACTCCAAGAAACCCCTTCTTCTTTCTTCAAGTTCGTTAGTTTTCCGACGTCTTATCCATGGCCGCCGTAGTCGTTCTAAGGTTGCGGAACCGGCTTGTCTTGGGTTTCACGGGGCATTCCCTGACGAAATGCCCCCTCTTACCGCAGTATAAGCAGAGGCCTTGCTTACGACGGACGTCTTTTTCCGCCATAGTCAATGTAGCCCTTATGGTGCCGATTTCCATGGGTTCAGATCCTGCGGTGTTGCTAGACTCAGAGGCCTTCTGTCTTTCATAGGAAGGTGGGTGTCTCTCCTTTCTTTGTAGTCACCTTTCCGCTCACTCAGTCTATGATCCAAGCGAAGCACCGAGATCGATCAAGTCCTCACACGTGGCTGGTTGGGGATCTATCTGAGCGATGACATCTTTGAGGTCGTCCCGTAACCCTTGATGGAAGAGCGCAGCTTGTTTGGTCTCAGGCCACTTCGTTTCCGCCACTAGCCGCCGAAAAGAATTGAGGTAAACCAACAGGTCCTTGTTGCCTTGTCGCAACTCTAACAGTTCTCTATCTGCAGTGTAAGAATCAGCTCTTCTGTCGAATACTTTCAGAAATTCGGCTCTAAAGGCGTCCCAATCATGTAGGAGAGGGTCATCACGGTTTACCAGCGGTACTGCCCATTGTGCCGCATCTCCCGCTAGATAAGAAATAAGAAAAGCTACCCTCGCCTGGTTAGTGGGAAATGACTTCTGTTTGCATGAAAAGTGTAACATGACCTGTGTCAAGAACACTTGCACCTTGCCAGAATCCCCATGATACCTCTCTGGGGTCGCTAACGGAATGGAAACAGGCATCTCTACCACCACCGCATTAGGCGGGGCTGCTGCCACTACACCTGCACTAAAAGGATTCCTCTGCATCCCTTCCACCCTAGCTCTTAACTCGGCCGTTTCCTGACGTGACGCCATTAACTCAGCCTGGACAGTGGCAAGCATAGCCAAAACATCGTCAAGGGTGGCCATTCCCAGCACAACCCGACCGGGAGGACACTATTCGTGGGTCGGAAATTCTGTTAAGTAGTGATGTCCTCAGGATCGGTTTGATGCTCAGAATGGTCCACCTCCTGACCTACCCAAGCCTAATAGCCTTTATGGCACAGGTCAGTGGGAGGATCAAGTGGGGGAAGGAAAGGAAGGGAACAGCAGGGAGGGAGACCTGAAACAAAAACCACAATCAGATATACTTTATAACCTTTAGTCATGGGATACAAACAAGTAACTGACTGCATATAGACTAGCGCCCCCTCCTATACCTGTAACATAAAAGAACGAAAACTGGAGAAGAAGATGCTTCAACAAATGATGTGTCTTCGGTGTGGTAACACCGCTTGAAGTGTTAGGGCTGTAATTAAATAGGAATAACATAGAAGAAAACACACAAGGAGATTAAGTCGTTTTTCCTGCTACTGTAATTCCTATAGGTAATTGTAATACTGCATCATTGTTATGGAGGAGGAACATACCCTTTTCTGAGCTCCTGCATACATCACAGGGATCGAGCGTAGTCCCATACCACTCTTAATACCCCTGTTAACCAGAGCCAGAATAACACTTGATTACGGACTATTCATACACAAACATTCACGTAACCAAATAACAATATAATGTTGTAATCCGTATATGGTTTCTTCACCAAATGGAATGGATCAAAACGTTTTGTACATGAAACCAATCGGGAGTTTACATCCTCTGTGACATGAGCTAGCAGAGAAGAAACCACTCTATAATACGATATGCTGATCACTGCCAGGTTCTGGCTGCTATTAAAATGATGCCTCTGTGAGCAGCCTATCACTTTCACTGTACCAGCTCCGGCCGTAATGGCCTGGAATCCTACAAGGACTTGAACCCGTCCTCCGCACGAGCAGCAAGCTCATCCAACGGAGGACGTGATACCAAGCACAGCGTCGGACGGAATTCAAATGACGCGGCTCTTCCTCCGCATGAGCGTGCTGCTCACAACCGGGGAAAGGGAAGTCTCCAAATATCAACTGAGTTGGTGCAGAGCACCCTTACCAGACCTCTCTCTCCGTGGAGTCAAGGAACGCTGTTATCTCGGCGGCGAGAATTTCCGACACGAAGCCGAGGTCCGCTGCATCCTTATGAGCCGTTTCCTGCCACGTCGAACGTGACGCTCTAGGCCTCATGGGAGTTGTAGTTCTCAGCGTTAGCGGCACTACGCTGAGAATGAAGGATCGCATCTACCTGCGTGTTACAGCGCGCCTGTTGCTAGTGTTTGTAACAGATCCTCCTGTCGACGAGGAGCCAGTGCAGGTTCCTCAAGTGGGGGGTGATGTGGCTGTGGCGTGGTACGTCGAGGATCAGTCGTGCGGAGGTGTTTTGTATGCGTTGTAGTCGCTTGATGAGCTTGGCCGGGGCTCCCGCGTAGAGGGCGTTCCCATAGTCTAGTCTGCTACTGACGAGGGCCTGGGTGACTGTTCTTCTTGTGTCTGTCGGGATCCACCTGTAGATCTTGCGAAGCATGCGGAGGGTGTTGAAGCAGGAGGAGGAGACTGCGTTGACTTGCTTGGTCATGGAGAGCGTTGAGTCGAGGATGACTCCCAGGTTGCGTGCGTGGTCGGTGGGTGTCGGGGCTGTTCCCAGCGTCGTTGGCCACCAGGAGTCGTCCCAGGCTGAGGGGTTGGAGCCGAGGATGAGGACCTCCGTTTTGTCCGTGTTCAGCTTTAGTCGGCTGATCTTCATCCAATCGGCGACGGCCTTCATTCCGTCATGGAGTTTGGCTTTGGCGGCGAGGGGGTCCTTGGTGAGGGAGAGGATCAGTTGAGTGTCGTCGGCGTAGGAGATAATGTTGAGGTCGTGTTGTCTGGCGATGCGTGCGAGCGGGGCCATGTAGATGTTGAACAGTGTTGGGCTGAGGGACAATCCCTGGGGTACGCCGCAGATGATCTCGGAGGCTTCGGATCGGAAAGGTGGGAGGCGGACTCTCTGGGTTCTGCCGTCGAGGAAGGAGGTGGTCCATTCCAGGGCCTTGTCTCAGATCCCTGCGTCGTGGAGGCGTGCGCGTAGAGTGCGGTGGCAGACAGTGTCGAAGGCGGCGGAGAGGTCCAGCAGGATGAGGGCTGCGGTCTCGCCATTGTCCAGCAGGATCCTGATGTCGTCGGTGGCGGCGATGAGGGCAGCCTCAGTGCTGTGGTTGCTGCGGAACCCTGATTGGGATGGGTCCAGGATGCTGTTTTCTTCGAGGTATCGGGTTAGCTGTTTGTTGACGATCTTCTCGATGACCTTGGCTGGGAACGGAAGCAGAGAGATGGGCCGGAAGTTCTTGAGGTCTCTCGGGTCCGCCTTGGGTTTTTTGAGTAGGGCGTTGATCTCTGCGTGTTTCCAGCTCTCTGGGAAGGTCGCGGTCTCGAAGGAGAGGTTGATGATGTTGCACAGGTGGGGTGCGATGGAGCTGCTGGCTTTGTTGAAGATATGGTGCGGGAAAGGGTCTGACGGGGAGCCGGAGTGTATTGTGCTCATGGTCTTGATGGTGTCCTCGATGTTCACGCTGGCCCAGGCTGGCAGGGGGTCGTGGTCGATGGTGTGTGGCGGGTCTGGTGTATCGATCTTAGTTGGGGTTGTCTGGGTGTTGAAGCTGTCGTGGATGTCGGCGATCTTGCGGTGAAAGAAGGTGGCGAGGGAATCGCACAGGGGTTGCGACGGCGGGATGTCGTTGGTGTTGGAGCTGGGATTGGAGAGTTCCTTCACGATGTTGAAAAGCTCCTTGCTGTTGTGTGCGTTGTTGTCGAGGCGGTCTTTGAAGGAGATTCTCTTGGCGGACCTGATGAGGTGGTGGTGGTTACGGATGGCGTCTTTGTGGGCTGTGTGGCTGTCCGGTGTCTTATCGCTGTGCCATTTCTTCTCTAGTTTCCGGCAGGTACGCTTGGAAGCTAGGAGTTCCGAGGTGAACCAGCTGGATCTTTTGGTGGTGTCGCTGTAGGTGAGCTTTTTCAGCGGGGCGAGGGTGTTGGCACAGTCGTCCATCCATCGTCTGAGGTTGCAGGCAGCGTCGTCGGTGTTGGATGGGTCGGAGGGAGGGCTGAGAGCGAGGGTTGCCCGGAGTTGGTCTTCGGTGACTTTGCTCCAGCAGCGGCGTGGGATCTGTTGGGTGCGGTGGTGTGTGGTGGGTTTCTGGAAGGTGAAATGGATGCAGCGGTGGTCGGTCCAGAGGAGTTCCGTGGTGTGGCTGAAGGAGACGTGGGAGCTTGAGGAGAAGATGGGGTCAAGCGTGTGGCCAGCGCAGTGGGTCGGTGTTGTGACGAGGTGGCTCAGGCCGAGGTTGGCGAGACTGTCGATCAGGGTGGTGGAGTTGCTGTCGTTGTTGTTCTCCAGGTGAAAGTTCAAGTCTCCGAGGAGGATGTAGTCGGTAGAGGTCAGGGCGTGCGTGCTGATGAAGTCGGCGATGGAGTCGTTGAACTGGGGTCGGGCCCAGGGGGTCTGTAGACAAGGGTGCCTCTAAGGGTGGTGTTGGGGTCCGTGTGGATCTGGAAGTGCATGTGTTCGGCGGTGCTGAGAGTGTCGTCGGTGCTGGTCGAGACCCTGATGGTGTTCTTGTGGACGATGGCGATTCCTCCTCCTACTGCGTTGATGCGGTCTCTGCGGGTGATCTTATAGCCGTCTGGGATGGCTATGGCGATGTCGGGGCGGAGGAGTCGTTCATCCAGGTCTCTGTCAGGAAGGCGACGTCTGGTGATGATGTGTCGAGCAGGTCCCAGAGCTCGACGGCGTGTTTGCGTGCGGAGCGGGTGTTCAGTAGGATGCACCGGAGGTGGTTGAGGTCCTTCTTGGCGGGCGCCTCGGTGGCTCTGAGGCTGGTGTAGCTGCAGTTCCGGCAGCTGAAGGGACCATGGGTGCATTTCGGGGCGGCCTTGAAGCAGTTGTTCGTCCAGCCGGGGTTGAGGGCGTGGAGTGTGGTGGCATCGTATCGGCGTCGGTCCTCGAGGCTGGAGCGGGGGGCGCGCGGTCCAGGGGTTCTGGTGCTGGGCGCGGTCCAGTCGCGGACGGGCGCAGACGGGCTTGCCTTAGGCGCGCCTTCGGCGCACCAGCGGCGCGGCCGCACAGCGGCCGCCATATATGGGGAGGTGGGAGGGAGGAGCAGCTGGGAGGCAAGAGGCAGGGGCAGCGAATGGGCAGTCAGGGGGGCGGGGCCGCAGGGGACGCAGCGGCGGGAATGGAGAGAGGCAGCGGGGGCACAGAAGGAAAAATGGGGAGAGAAAACAAACAGAGAAATACGGGCACAGAACAATGGGGCAGTGAGGGGCACAGAAGGAAAAATGGGGAGAGAAAACAAACAGAGAAATACGGGCACAGTACAATGGGGCAGCGAGGGGCACAGAAGGAAAAATGGAGAGAGAAAGCAAACAGAGAAATACGGGCACAGTACAATGGGGCAGCGAGGGGCACAAAAGGAAAAATGGAGAGAGAAAACAAACAGAGAAATACGGTCACAGTACAATGGGGCAGCGAGGGGCACAGAAGGAAAAATGGGGAGAGAAAACAAACAGAGAAATACGGGCACAGTACAATGGGGCAGCGAGGGGCACAGAAGGAAAAATGGAGAGACAGAAAGCAAGAAATACGGGCACCGAGGCCACAAGCGGAGGGGCGAGCTTACCAGCAGCAGCAGCGGGCGGACAACACAGGCGGAGCTGTGTGGTGGGGGAGCGACCTACCTGGCAAGGTCAAGGGTCGCTCTCCTCACCGCGCAGCGGCCGCCATATATGGGGAGGTGGGAGGGAGGAGCAGCTGGGAGGCGGGAGGCAGGGGCAGCGAATGGGCAGTCAGGGGCGGGGCCGCAGGGACGCAGCGGCGGGAATGGAGAGAGGCAGCGGGGGCACAGAAGGAAAAATGGGGAGAGAAAACAAACAGAGAAATACGGGCACAGTACAATGGGGCAGCGAGGGCACAGAAGGAAAAATGGGGAGAGAAAACAAACACAGAAATACGGGCACAGTACAATGGGGCAGCGAGGGGCACAGAAGGAAAAATGGAGAGAGAAAGCAAACAGAGAAATACGGGCACAGTACAATGGGGCAGCGAGGGGCACAGAAGGAAAAATGGAGAGAGAAAACAAACAGAGAAATACGGTCACAGTACAATGGGGCAGCGAGGGGCACAGAAGGAAAAATGGGGAGAGAAAACAAACAGAGAAATACGGGCACAGTACAATGGGGCAGCGAGGGGCACAGAAGGAAAAATGGAGAGACAGAAAGCAAGAAATACGGGCACGGAGGCCACAAGCGGAGGGGCGAGCTTACCAGCAGCAGCAGCGGGCGGACAACACAGGCGGAGCTGTGTGGTGGGGGAGCGACCTACCTGGCAAGGTCAAGGGTTGCTCTCCTCACCGCGCAGCGGCCGCCATATATGGGGAGGTGGGAGGGAGGAGCAGCTGGGAGGCGGGAGGCAGGGACAGCGAATGGGCAGTCAGGGGGGCGGGGACGCAGCGGCGGGAATGGAGAGAGGCAGCGGGGGCACAGAAGGAAAAATGGGGAGAGAAAACAAACATAGAAATACGGGCACAGTACAATGGGGCAGCGAGGGGCACAGAAGGAAAAATGGGGAGAGAAAACAAACAGAGAAATACGGGCACAGTACAATGGGGCAGCGAGGGGCACAGAAGGAAAAATGGAGAGAGAAAGCAATCAGAGAAATACGGGCACAGTACAATGGGGCAGCGAGGGGCACAGAAGGAAAAATGGAGAGAGAAAACAAACAGAGAAATACGGTCACAGTACAATGGGGCAGCGAGGGGCACAGAAGGAAAAATGGGGAGAGAAAACAAACAGAGAAATACGGGCACAGTACAATGGGGCAGCGAGGGGCACAGAAGGAAAAATGGAGAGACAGAAAGCAAGAAATACGGGCACCGAGGCCACAAGCGGAGGGGCGAGCTTACCAGCAGCAGCAGTGGGCGGACAACACAGGCGGAGCTGTGTGGTGGGGGAGCGACCTACCTGGCAAGGTCAAGGGTCGCTCTCCTCACCGCGCAGCGGCTGCCATATATGGGGAGGTGGGAGGGAGGAGCAGCTGGGAGGCGGGAGGCAGGGGCAGCGAATGGGCAGTCAGGGGGCGGGGCCGCAGGGACGCAGCGGCGGGAATGGAGAGAGGCAGCGGGGGCACAGAAGGAAAAATGGGGAGAGAAAACAAACAGAGAAATACGGGCACAGTACAATGGGGCAGCGAGGGGCACAGAAGGAAAAATGGGGAGAGAAAACAAACAGAGAAATACGGGCACAGTACAATGGGGCAGCGAGGGGCACAGAAGGAAAAATGGAGAGAGAAAACAAACAGAGAAATACGGGCACAGTACAATGGGGCAGCGAGGGGCACAGAAGGAAAAATGGGGAGAGAAAACAAACAGAGAAATACGGTCACAGTACAATGGGGCAGCGAGGGGCACAGAAGGAAAAATGGGGAGAGAAAACAAACAGAGAAATACGGGCACAGTACAATGGGGCAGCGAGGGGCACAGAAGGAAAAATGGAGAGACAGAAAGCAAGAAATACGGGCACCGAGGCCACAAGCGGAGGGGCGAGCTTACCAGCAGCAGCAGCGGGCGGACAACACAGGCGGAGCTGTGTGGTGGGGGAGCGACCTACCTGGCAAGGTCAAGGGTTGCTCTCCTCACCGCGCAGCGGCCGCCATATATGGGGAGGTGGGAGGGAGGAGCAGCTGGGAGGCGGGAGGCAGGGGCAGCGAATGGGCAGTCAGGGGGGCGGGGCCGCAGGGGACGCAGCGGCGGGAATGGAGAGAGGCAGCGGGGGCACAGAAGGAAAAATGGGGAGAGAAAACAAACAGAGAAATACGGGCACAATACAATGGGGCAGCGAGGGGCACAGAAGGAAAAATGGGGAGAGAAAACAAACAGAGAAATACGGGCACAGTACAATGGGGCAGCGAGGGGCACAGAAGGAAAAATGGAGAGAGAAAACAAACAGAGAAATACGGGCACAGTACAATGGGGCAGCGAGGGGCACAGAAGGAAAAATGGAGAGAGAAAACAAACAGAGAAATACGGTCACAGTACAATGGGGCAGCGAGGGGCACAGAAGGAAAAATGGGGAGAGAAAACAAACAGAGAAATACGGGCACAGTACAATGGGGCAGCGAGGGGCACAGAAGGAAAAATGGAGAGACAGAAAGCAAGAAATACGGGCACCGAGGCCACAAGCGGAGGGGCGAGCTTACCAGCAGCAGCAGCGGGCGGACAACACAGGCGGAGCTGTGTGGTGGGGGAGCGACCTACCTGGCAAGGTCAAGGGTCGCTCTCCTCACCGCGCAGCGGCCGCCATATATGGGGAGGTGGGAGGGAGGAGCAGCTGGGAGGCGGGAGGCAGGGACAGCGAATGGGCAGTCAGGGGGCGGGGCCGCAGGGACGCAGCGGCGGGAATGGAGAGAGGCAGCGGGGGCACAGAAGGAAAAATGGGAGAGAAAACAAACATAGAAATACGGGCACAGTACAATGGGGCAGCGAGGGGCACAGAAGGAAAAATGGGGAGAGAAAACAAACAGAGAAATACGGGCACAGTACAATGGGGCAGCGAGGGGCACAGAAGGAAAAATGGGGAGAGAAAACAAACAGAGAAATACGGGCACAGTACAATGGGGCAGCGAGGGGCACAGAAGGAAAAATGGAGAGACAGAAAGCAAGAAATACGGGCACCGAGGCCACAAGCGGAGGGGCGAGCTTACCAGCAGCAGCAGTGGGCGGACAACACAGGCGGAGCTGTGTGGTGGGGAGCGACCTACCTGGCAAGGTCAAGGGTCGCTGTCCTCACCGCGCAGCGGCCGCCATATATGGGGAGGTGGGAGGGAGGAGCAGCTGGGAGGCGGGAGGCAGGGGCAGCGAATGGGCAGTCAGGGGCGGGGCCGCAGGGGACGCAGCGGCGGGAATGGAGAGAGGCAGCGGGGGCACAGAAGGAAAAATGGGGAGAGAAAACAAACAGAGAAATACGGGCACAGTACAATGGGGCAGCGAGGGGCACAGAAGGAAAAATGGGGAGAGAAAACAAACAGAGAAATACGGGCACAGTACAATGGGGCAGCGAGGGGCACAGAAGGAAAAATGGAGAGAGAAAACAAACAGAGAAATACGGGCACAGTACAATGGGGCAGCGAGGGGCACAGAAGGAAAAATGGGGAGAGAAAACAAACAGAGAAATACGGTCACAGTACAATGGGGCAGCGAGGGGCACAGAAGGAAAAATGGGGAGAGAAAACAAACAGAGAAATACGGGCACAGTACAATGGGGCAGCGAGGGGCACAGAAGGAAAAATGGAGAGACAGAAAGCAAGAAATACGGGCACCGAGGCCACAAGCGGAGGGGCGAGCTTACCAGCAGCAGCAGCGGGCGGACAACACAGGCGGAGCTGTGTGGTGGGGGAGCGACCTACCTGGCAAGGTCAAGGGTTGCTCTGCTCACCGCGCAGCGGCCGCCATATATGGGGAGGTGGGAGGGAGGAGCAGCTGGGAGGCGGGAGGCAGGGGCAGCGAATGGGCAGTCAGGGGGCGGGGCCGCAGGGACGCAGCGGCGGGAATGGAGAGAGGCAGCGGGGGCACAGAAGGAAAAATGGGGAGAGAAAACAAACAGAGAAATACGGGCACAATACAATGGGGCAGCGAGGGGCACAGAAGGAAAAATGGGGAGAGAAAACAAACAGAGAAATACGGGCACAGTACAATGGGGCAGCGAGGGGCACAGAAGGAAAAATGGAGAGAGAAAACAAACAGAGAAATACGGGCACAGTACAATGGGGCAGCGAGGGGCACAGAAGGAAAAATGGAGAGAGAAAACAAACAGAGAAATACGGTCACAGTACAATGGGGCAGCGAGGGGCACAGAAGGAAAAATGGGGAGAGAAAACAAACAGAGAAATACGGGCACAGTACAATGGGGCAGCGAGGGGCACAGAAGGAAAAATGGAGAGACAGAAAGCAAGAAATACGGGCACCGAGGCCACAAGCGGAGGGGCGAGCTTACCAGCAGCAGCAGCGGGCGGACAACACAGGCGGAGCTGTGTGGTGGGGGAGCGACCTACCTGGCAAGGTCAAGGGTCGCTCTCCTCACCGCGCAGCGGCCGCCATATATGGGGAGGTGGGAGGGAGGAGCAGCTGGGAGGCGGGAGGCAGGGGCAGCGAATGGGCAGTCAGGGGGGCAGGCCGCAGGGGACGCAGCGGCGGGAATGGAGAGAGGCAGCGGGGGCACAGAAGGAAAAATGGGGAGAGAAAACAAACAGAGAAATACGGGCACAGTACAATGGGGCAGCGAGGGGCACAGAAGGAAAAATGGGGAGAGAAAACAAACAGAGAAATACGGGCACAGTACAATGGGGCAGCGAGGGGCACAGAAGGAAAAATGGAGAGAGAAAACAAACAGAGAAATACGGGCACAGTACAATGGGTCAGCGAGGGGCACAGAAGGAAAAATGGGAGAGAAAACAAACAGAGAAATACGGTCACAGTACAATGGGGCAGCGAGGGGCACAGAAGGAAAAATGGGGAGAGAAAACAAACAGAGAAATACGGGCACAGTACAATGGGGCAGCGAGGGGCACAGAAGGAAAAATGGAGAGACAGAAAGCAAGAAATCCGGGCACCGAGGCCACAAGCGGAGGGGCGAGCTTACCAGCAGCAGCAGCGGGCAGACTACACAGGCGGAGCTGTGTGGTGGGGGAGCGTCCTACCTGGCAAGGTCAAGGGTCGCTCTCCTCACCGCGCAGCGGCCGCCATATATGGGGAGGTGGGAGGGAGGAGCAGCTGGGAGGCGGGAGGCAGAAGCAGCGAATGGGCAGTCAGGGGGGCGGGGCCGCAGGGGACGCAGCGGCGGGAATGGAGAGAGGCAGCGGGGGCACAGAAGGAAAAATGGGGAGAGAAAACAAACAGAGAAATACGGGCACAGTACAATGGGGCAGCGAGGGGCACAGAAGGAAAAATGGGGAGAGAAAACAAACAGAGAAATACGGGCACAGTACAATGGGGCAGCGAGGGGCACAGAAGGAAAAATGGAGAGAGAAAACAAACAGAGAAATACGGGCACAGTACAATGGGGCAGCGAGGGGCACAGAAGGAAAAATGGGGAGAGAAAACAAACAGAGAAATACGGTCACAGTACAATGGGGCAGCGAGGGGCACAGAAGGAAAAATGGGGAGAGAAAACAAACAGAGAAATACGGGCACAGTACAATGGGGCAGCGAGGGGCACAGAAGGAAAAATGGAGAGACAAAAAGCAAGAAATACGGGCACCGAGGCCACAAGCGGAGGGGCGAGCTTACCAGCAGCAGCAGCGGGCGGACAACACAGGCGGAGCTGTGTGGTGGGGGAGCGACCTACCTGGCAACATGTTTATACAAAGCAATACACGAAGATAGGCACATATCTATAGTGAAAATCAATGCTTATGTACAGAGGGACAAATACATAGGGTGGGTATTAATGAATGGGAAAATGGGCAACATTCCTGGCCCTGGTCCCGACCGGTTTCGAACAGGCTCAAACAGGCACTCACCCTTGTCCTCTCCACCCTTAGCCTCGACGCCCGGGCTGAGACGCCCTAAGCCTTGGCCGTTTATAGCCCTAGTAGTCAGGTGACCCCTTCAGCCAATGGGAACCCTAGCCCTAACAATATCCAATCACAGCACTAGCCCTAAAATCTAGAACCAATAGGAGGCGAGGACCTTACAGCCAATCTTAGCCCTAGTCCAAGCACCCAATTAGTTTAAAAAACCCTTGATCTCTACGTCCAATAGAGGCCCTAGCCCTACCAGTAGTCTCAACCCTAGTCCAAGCAACCAATGGCACAGGAAGCCCTAGTCCCTACTTCCAATAGAAAGCCTAACCCTACTCTTAGTCCCACACCTATTCCAGCAACCAATAACACCAGAAGCCCTAATCGCTACTTCCAATTAAAGGCCTAACCCTAGCCCTAGTCCCACCCGAGTCCCAACAACCAATAACACAGGAAGCCCTAGTCCCTACTTCCAATAGAAATACTAACCCTAGCCCTAGTCCCAACCCTACATTGATTGAATCACAGACCCAGAAACCAATCAGAACCCTCAAATACCCAAACAATGAGGACACTAACCCTAATCCAATAGAAACATCAGATACAACCACCAATCAGTGTACACATGTACCAAACAATATCAGACTATATAAGGTCCCAGCTACCTCAGACAAGGTTTGCTGGCCAGGGAGATGGAAGCTGCTTCTCTATTCAGAAATCTCCTAGGAGACAGACCGGCTCAATCCACACTTTGGACTTCTGCAGGTAAGGCCCCAACAAACTTGTCCTCTAACAACACTATTTGTATAAAACTTTACTCCCTCTCCTGGCCAAAAAACAGAAGTGCACAGTCCCTATTAAACACAGTTTAAACATCTTACAGCACATTACTGCTGTCTCAGGAGGGAAGGGGGGCTGGTTTCACTGACTTGTTAACACAAGATGGTCGCTGGGGGTGCACTGCTTAACATACAGATCTTAGCACAGAGCAAAGGAGACATTTGGAGGGAAAAAACTGATAGTCACAGGGAATGAGAGGGAAAAACTACAGAGTTTGGACTGCAAATCCCACAATTCAACAGGTTAAATGGAAGCAGTCACAGGCAGGAAAAAACACAAGTTTAAACACAAAAACATGGGATAGATTATGCAATCACTGGCAGGTTAAAACTACAATTTTAAACTGTAACAACCACAGGCAAAGACAGTTAAAGAAATGTAAAAAGAAAAAATAAGATGATGCAATCACAGTTAGGGAAAATCGTTTTTTAAACTTTTGTAGGAAAGAGACAGCACTAGTCTGCCTCCTTACCACTTCCTGGACTCTGCTCACTGCAATCTGGGGCACAGGTAGGCTGCAACTCACAAGATGGAGGAGAATGATATGGCAATTTGGTGACACATCATGCCCTTCCTCCAGCGACAGTGTTATGGGGGGAGATCTCAACACATACTTCGAACCCTGCCCTAGACCGGTCGACTGTGGCAGACTGTCATGGCAAGCACTCTGCTAAGATCATCAGAGACGGTATGGCGGAGTATGGTACGGTGGACATATGGAGGCTCCAACACCCGACACGTTGAAAGGGCACATTTGTGTCATCTGTCCGTGGCTCGTGGTCTCGCCTAGACTATTGATTAGTCACCCACAAGGTTAGCACCTGTGCAACAGACCTTCTACACCTTCCCAAGAACTTATCCTATCATGCACCTGTGATCCCGTATTCTGCGAAGGGATACGGTCCGCTATAATTGAGTACTTTGATAAAAATGTCGACTATGTGAAGGGTATTTATGTTTTATGGGACTCTTTTAAGATCACAATTTGGGGGGTATGCATAAGCATGCAGGCTAGAGTGTTGAAAGCAATCTGAGCCCAAATACAAAAAACTAAAACCCAGCTGCTGTCCCTGGAGAGAGAATATGAGGGTAATCCTTGTTCTGCCACTCTGGCTGCCATTCAAGATCACATAACCACTTTTCATGAACTGGCCGCGCAAGAACTGCACTTCTTAAGGAAGCACCACAGAGCTCAAACATATGGCGAGGGTGGTTAGCTGGATCGGAGTTTGGCTACAAAAGGGGGATCACTAAAGGGGCAAAAGCATGTAGTACAGATCTCCACCGTGGGCTGATATAGGGAGCTATCTTGATGACATAGCGCTGGCGTAGCTGTCCTTAGGCCACCGGGACTTTTTGACAGAACCTATTACACCCGAGGAAATTAAAGAAGCCAAATACTTACTCCCAAATGGAAAGACCCCAGGCCTAGAAGGCCTAACAGGTGAATTCTATAAGGAATTTATGGATTTTCTGTCTCCACATTTACAGGCCTTATATGAAGAGGCATGCACTAAGCAGATTCTACTGCCCACTCTACAGGAGGCCCTAGTTGTATTATTGAGGCCAGACACAGCCCCGGAACACTGTGAATCGTACCGACCACTATCACTAATAAACATTGATGCTAAGGTGCTAGCCAAGGTACTGGTGACTCTGCTGCAGCCATTGCTTCCCAGTCTGGTATTGCAGGATTATTCGGGCTTTGTACCGTACTGCTCCACCACACATAACTTGCATAACCTGTTTGCACTGTTGCATCAGCTAAATCTATCATTGCAGGCAGCGGCAGTCCTACTGTACACAGCCAAAGCCTTTGACTCCATCGCATGGGACTACATATTCCTGATTATGGCAAGAAGGGGGATACCCGCGGCATTCATGCGATGGATTAGATTACTGTATACTAAGTCAGTGGCCTGTATCCGCCTAAACTGTAACACGTCTGAGGGGTTTTCAGTACACCGGGACATGCGCAAAGGGTGCCCCCTTTTCACCATTATCCTCCGCTATTGCTCTGGAGACCCTGGCTTGTGTGATCCGACAGTGGCATGCTGTTTCCACTCTCCACTTTCATCTCAGACCGCTGGGTAACTCCGTATATGTGAAGGACATGGTGTTGTATATAAGGGACCTTGTCACACATCTAGCGCCAGTAAATATATATGATTCGAACTATACTCAGGCCTGAGCATTAACTGGTCGAAATCGGTGGTGTTTCCCCTGACACTGAGCACTCAGGCATACACACTAGATTTTCCTCTACAATGGAGTATGGATCCTGTTAAATACTAGGGTATTTGGATACATAGGGATCCTGAACTGGTGCTATGCTACAATTATGGCAGAGCCATCTCACAGTTGGAGGATCAAATTCAACAGTGATCCATGTTGCCGTTCTCACTAGCAGACAGAATAGCCATTATGAAAATGATCATGCTGCCCAAACTTTTTATACCTCTTTACCAACATTCCAATAGTGCTGCCTCAACATCTTTTTAAAACACTCTTGGCACTCATGATAACATTGGCCTGGGCTGGGAAACAACCATGCATGCGCTGGAATGTCCTTACCTTACTGTGTACACTTGGGGGATTCAAAGCGCTAGACCTATACTTATACTATCTCTGTGCACAGGCCTACTTTGCCCACTACTGGTATGCTCCCCATGATTATATCCCACATTTGGCAGTAGAACATGATGATGCGCACCCCATCCTGCTGCAAGCTGTACTTCTGCATAGGTGTGAGGGCTTGATGCATGCTGGAATTAACACAATACACTCCACAACATGTGCTTGGTGGGCGCTGGGTATGAGGGCGGGTAAGACCCCTTTATATGCTCCAGAACGTCTGCTGAAATTTCATCCCACCTTGTAGATTTACACATGAGGATAAGCTGATGGCACTGCTTAACCAGGCAGAGCTGAAGACAGTGGGGGATACCCACCCAAATGGCACGTTTATAACCATGGCCGACGTTTTGCTAACACAGTAACATACCCTATTATTGACCTTCACATATTATCGCCTCAGAGCTGTCATGCAAGCGTAATTTCCTTAATTTCCAGCCGCGCCCCTGTGCTTAGCGCATTGCAGATTTTACTGACTAGAGACATACGCAGGAACCTGATCACTAAATTATACAATATGGCGCAGGCGGACCGCAGCGGCCGGTGCAGGTAAGCGCGGTGGGGCGGGGCCGGCCAGGGGGATGTCGACAGACTACCGAATAGGATTTATTTATTTATTTAATTTTCCCTATTCCGTCGTCTGTCGTCGTCTGTCGCTTACTTGCACCAGCCGCTGCTGCAGGCGGATAGGCCGGAGGCACCAGATCTGGCACTGGAGAGGTGAAATGCAGTGCTTGGCAGCCCATTAGAGCCGGGAGACTGGGCTTTCTGCTGTGCGCAGCCGAGTATACTCACATCTAACTGTAATTTGTGTATCACACTCTTTAAATATCTACACCAAATGTACTATACACCTGCAAAATTGTGCAGATATGGTCTGAGGGCAGATGCGAAATGTGTGCATTGTGGAGTGCTAGACGCAGAGTTCCTGCATCTGACCTGGTTGTGCCTCTCGGTCCGGAGCATTTGGACTCACGCTATGGAGGCCCTGACAAATATGGAGATGGAAACGGTGGACTGTACCCCCGGGGTATGTTTGCTGGGTCTGGTAATAAAACTTACAGCCAGCCAATAGACGCTTAGTGGCAGTGGTCCTACTATTGGCAAAGAGGAAAGTTGCTATGCATTGGGGCACACGTGCCGTAAATACCAAACAGCAGTGGCTGCATGACCTCGCATACTGCAAGGAACAATTAGAACTGTATGCAGAAGAATACCAGGGCCTTCGTGGCCGACGGACGTTTGGGCCCCCTCACATCCGGTCTGCTTTCTGCTCCGGAGGGACAGTAGGGGTGATAATATCGTGATAGTGGCCTTTATTATCTGTATGTGCATTTCATTTTATGCCTCCATTTACTAATCTTTATAACTGGGGAAGTGATGATGTACAGGGAAAATGTACCTCCTTCATGGCTAGCGGAAGTTGTGGTCGCTCTGTTTTTGCCAGTTCTGTATGTTCTGAAAAAGCAAATAAAAACAGACAAAAACTAAAGAAATCTTGCAAAGGGGCATTTTATTTGTGTTTACTTTGAAGTGCCTGAAACTAGTGAGCACACCAAATATGGCAGCCTGCCACTCATTTGGGTCTGAATGATGTGAAGTGCCGACAGAGTTTGAGGTTTGCATTCAGAAAGCAGCTTCCATGGTAGCTGCCTTGAGAGATGGCAGAAAGACTCGGCTTCGAGCCACAGGCCTCGCTGCAGTTTGAAACCAAGAACTCATTCAGTGATATAAAGAATGTGGACAGATGGCCCAGGTAGTGGAATCGAATCAGATCCCACAGAACAGAACCCTGTTTGTGTGCCGTGCCAGTAATCTGCCATTCACAGTCTGATAAATACAGAAAGTTCACAAGAACTGTATCTGTATTTTTGTGGCTCCTCACAGCAGTCATCCATATAGGTATCATCTGAACCGGAGCCTACTGTTGTATTCATATCTTCCCTCCATCATCTCTTTGTTGGCAGTACTTGTTTGTTACAGTAGTGTTTTTAAAACCATGAAAAGGTTGCTTTAAAAAAAAAAATCACACTAGTCCCTGGGTCTTGCTCTTCATTATAAACAATAGCGTGTTGCACCATGGACTGCAACATGTTCTTTTATAGTACGCTTGGTGTGAGGAGTAAGAAGGTGGTTTGTCAACAAACCATAAACAGGCATTGACAAAGCAAGTCATTGTGCTCTTTACTGGTGAAAAGACTTGAAGCAAAATGTAACATCCATTGACAGAAACAACATGTACCGTGCAAGTAGCATCCGTCCATTGTTCCACCCCCTACAAACACACAACAGGTACAACATAGGTAGCAGCAGTGCATCCTTCCTTGCAGACAAAGTGCACAAATAGAGAACACGCACCATCTGGACATCGGAAGCCCCAGCTTTCCTCGCACACAGAGACAGTAAAGGAGAGGCGGCAGCAGTGCACGCCCCGCCACACACTAAACACCTACACAAAAAACGTATAGGTAAGCAGCAGCACACCAAGATGGCACAAACACTCAAAAGCACCCTTCAGGTACCATATGGGCATAAGCAGTGCAGGCTGTCTCAGCACATGCTGCAATGTAAAGCCGTGCAGGCTTCTGTGCACACAAACAGGTAGAATGTTTTACAGGCACAGAACAAGCACCACAGGAGCATCAGCAGTGAAACCTTACCTCGCCCACAGCACAGGGAGCAGCACTGTAAGATTCCCACATTGATGAGAAAGAAGCAACGCAGGCTGCCCTTAGCACTTACTGGAATCTAAAGCAGTGCAGGTTTCTGTGCACCCGAACAGGTATGATGTTTTACAGGCACAGAACAAGTACCACAGGAGCATCAGCAGTGTAAGCTTACCTCGCCCACAGCACAGGGAGCAGCACTGTAAGATTCCCACATTGATGAGAAAGAAGCAATGCAGGCTGCCCTTAGCACTTACTGGAATGTAAAGCACTGCAGACTTCTGTGCACACGAAACGGGTATAATGTTTTACAGGCACAGAACAAGTACCACAGGAGCATCAGCAGTGTAAGTTTACCTCCCCCACAGCACAAGGAGCAGCACTGCAAGATTCCCTCATTGACAAGAAAGAAGCCGTGCATGCTGCCCTCAGCATATACTGTAATGTAAAGCAGTGCAGGCTTCTGTGCACACGGAACAAGTACAATGTTTTACAGGCACAGAACAAGTATCACAGGAGCATCATCAGTGTAAGCTTACCTAGCCCATAGCACAGGGAGCAGCACTGTAAGATTCCCACATTGATGAGAAAGAAGCAGTGCAGGCTGCCCTTAGCACTTACTGGAATGTAAAGCAGTGCAGGCTTCTGTGCAGACGGAACAGGTATAATGTTTTACAGGCACAGAACAAGTACCACAGGAGCATCATCAGTGTAAGCTTACCTCGCCCACAGCACAGGGAGCAGCACTGTAAGATTCCCACATTGATGAGAAAGAAGCAATGCAGGCTGCCCTTAGCACTTACTGGAATGTAAAGCAGTGCAGGCTTCTGTGCACACAGAACAGGTATAATGTTTTACAGGCACAGAACAAATACCACAGGAACAGCAGCAGTGTAAGCTTACCTCACTGTTAGACCTGGCACTGTTGCGTGGGTCTCCCTTCCATTTTTTGCTGTTGCCTCATGTGTTTTTGCTGGTTATAGATGCTTTGGGCACTGTGCCACTGCTATTCAGTGCCACAGTGCAAGTGCTCCCTATGGTAAATTGGTGTATGGATTAGTGATTCCATGATTGGTTGGTTTGGTTTACTTGTCAGACCCTAGTACAGTGCACTGAGTGTGCCCAGGGCTTGTAAACCAAATGCTGCTGGTGGGCTTGCAGCACTGGTTGTGCCACCCACAGAAGCAGCCTATAAAAGTGTGTCTCAGGTCTGCCATTGCAGAGCCTGTGTGCAGTTTGGTACTGCAATGTTGACTGGGCAAGTACACCCACGTGCCAGTCCCTAAACCTTCCCTTTTCTGCATATTAGTCACCCCAATGGTAGGCCCAAGGGCAGGGTGCATTGTAAGTATAAGGTAGGGCATGCCCTTGTGTGTGGCATGTCCTAATAGTGAATTACAGCCATTTTCGTTTTTCACTATTGCAAGGCTACCTGTCCCCATAGGCCAGAATGGGCAGTTTGATTATTACATCTTATAATCCTAACTGACCCAGGGAACATGGTAGAAAAACGAATTTAGTATGCCTGAACTCAGAATGATAAAATACATCTTTTAGTGAAGTTGGTTTTAACATTCTGTGTTTGAAAATACCACTTTTAGAAAGTATGTATTTTCTTGCCTAACTATCCAAGCCTGCCTCTGCTAGGTTGTGTATTCCTTGTCTGGAGTTTGAGTGACAGGGGCTGGGGGATTCCAGGAGACAGGGTGAGTCAGCACAGGGCTGAATAGAGAGATCTGCATGGAGATGGGTGGGAGGAGTTGCACCTGGGACCTGAATAGGGCTGTGCCTTCCCTCCACAATGCTGGCTCCACCTCCTGTGGTGCGTCTGATGTCCCTGACCTACACTGTGAAAGGAAAGAAGGAGTCTTGTCAACAAAGTGCTCCAGGACTGACCAGAACTGGTTTGGACTAGGCAAAGGCCTCTCTGCCTTCAGAGAACAAAGGGAAAATGAGTATAAAAGAGGGGACCCAAACCCCAGAACTTTAGATCACTTTTGGGAAACAAGAAGAACCTTTGCTGAGGAGAGGAACCAGAGAAACTGAGGAGGAGACTATCCCTAAGCTGAGTGCTGTTTGGGGGATTGGCCTGCAGTGGTTGCCTGACTGCCAAAGAAAGGAGAAAGGAACTTTGTGTGTACTTTCATCAACTAGTCAAGGATCTCCAAGGGCTTGAGATAGAGCTTGCCTCCTGCTGAAGTCGCAGGGACAACAGACTTCACCCACCAGCTCCCCAAGAGTTCTTTTTGAAGTGCCTGCTGTTGTGTTGGGCCTTCGGAGGGACTGCGTGTCGCAAGGAGCTGGAAGCGCGACTCACAAAGAAGAAGCGTGTCGCCGCCGCAGCAGCTGTCGTCGCATCACCGGAGAAGAGAGTCGCCATCGCAGCAGACGCCGTCGCATCACCAGAGAAGCATGCCGTCGCTGCCGCTGTCGCCCTCGCATCACCCGAAGCGCCTCGCATCCCCGGAGATGAGTGTCGCCGTCGCAGCAGACGCCGTCGCATCACCGGAGAAGAGTGTCGCCACCGCAGCCGCTGTCGTCGCATCGCCCAGAAAGCGTGCCGCCGCTGTC
Organism: Calotriton arnoldi; assembly: GCA_963921515.1. Lineage (NCBI taxonomy): Eukaryota > Metazoa > Chordata > Amphibia > Caudata > Salamandridae > Calotriton > Calotriton arnoldi. The sequence goes on from CAWUFW010005817.1 coordinate 1,222,000, forward strand.
GCATCGCATCACCGAGGCGCCCCCCATCCCTGGAGAAGAGTGTCGCCGTCGCAGCAGATGCCGTCGCATCACCAGAGAAGCGTGTCGCAGGGCCTGTCGCGGCTCAGAAGAATCGTTGAGTCGCCGCACGGCCGTCGGGCGTGCACGCATTGTGTCGCATCCAGAAGAAGACGCCATTTTTTAGGTCTCGCCTACACAGCGCGCATGCGCTGCATAGGAAAGAGACCTCTTGAAATCGATTCCGCTTTTGGCTTTAAAACCTGCACGCGTTGCATTGCTTTTAATGGCAACGCGTGCACGTTTGGCGATTCCCTTGCGGGCGCGAGATTTGGCACCATCTGTTTCTAATTAACTTGGAAACAAATGGTGCCCCTGCTCGCGCACGCAAGGAAAACGCTGTGTGGATTTTTTTTTTATGCTGCTGCCTCTGCTTATTAAAAGCCCGCTTGTTCCTTGAGGTGCAACAGCAGAAGGAAAGGCGCAGTGGCGCTCACTGCCGTTTGATTGGGCGAGTAAACTCAAAGCAGCGGATTAAGGCTGAACATACAAATGCAGCTTGGACATCTGCGAGGCTGCGGCTATCCCCGTCAGCTTGTTTTATAGTTTCATGGATTGTATTTTGGTGGCATTTGCACTTTGTAAACAGACTGTGTTTCTGTAGGTTTGCATTCCTCGGCTCGTGCACATTGTATTTATTTTGGACTTTTGCGCTAGTGTGGAGGCATTGATAGTTTAGTAACGGATAGTATGTTTCATTTATTTTCTTTGCCTTTGTCATGTTTTAAGACTTTATTTGATTTGTGCTTTCGGACAACAACGCACTTATTTAGTGGTATTTCTACTTCGTAAACACACAGTATGTTTCTTTTGTTTTGGGGATTCGGCTTGTATACACTGTATTTATCTTTCTAAACACACATTCGTTTTCACTCCTCGGCGAATGATTTAGGACTGTTTTTAAAATGTAATATCCTTTCCGGCTTTACAACTACAACATGCTTATATTGTGGCATTTGCACTTTACAAACACACGGATGTTTCTATTGTTTTCGTCCTTGGCTTGTGTACACTGTATTTTATTTGGGGGGGCTGTCTCGCTTATGTGGTGGCATTTGTATTTTATGAACACATGGTATATTTCCTTTGTTTTAGTTTCACGGATCGTGTTCTAGGACTTTAATCATTTTAGGCTTACCGACAACAGCGTGCTTATCTTGTGGGATTTGTGTTTTGCAAACACATGGAATGTTTCTTTGGTTTTGGTTTGTTTACGTTTTGGTGCCGCATCTTGTGTACACTGTATTTATTTTGTGCTTTCCAACGACACATCGCTTATGTATGAGGCATTTCTAGTTTATAAACATACAATATGTTTCTATCGCTTATGTTCCTCAGGTTGTGTGAGGGGCAAAAAAGTCATGGGATAGGAATGGAAACATGTTTTTTTGTTTTCCTTATTTTGCAGCAATACATGTGGCTGTCACGTCGGAGGTCTTTTGTTCCCTATCTACATTACTACCTTTTGCCAATGTGCGATCGGCACCCCCATTGTATTTCACATGGCAGTAGAACTTAATGGGCTTTTAACCCCCTGCTGGTACAGTTTACACTTGTTTGAAAATCACTGCAATGTGTCTGCTTTCTGTTGACGCAAAAATTTAAGTGTGGTAAATGGTTCTTTGTTCGTTTTAAGATTAAACCAAAACACAACCCATATGTTTTGTTTGAAAATGTTTTCACTTTGCCAATTTTTGAAACATATTGTGTAAAACTTTAGACTTGTTCAAATCTACTTTTCGGATTAACGGAAAAAGCAGATTTTTAAACAAACTCGATCAGCGTGAACACACAGGCTTTATAGCACTTATGTTTTGCTTACTTTTGTTCTGATTAAAGATTGTAGTCTTTTAGTAAATTCCAAGTACAATGCGCATACCTGGTGGCATTTCTACTTTATAAAAACAGGTTTTGTTTACAAATTTAGTTACATGCGTTGCTTTTCTAACAGGGATGAAAACATTGGCAGTATTGTAAGAACAAAAAAGAAGAAAAAAAATGTAAGTCTTTTTTTAATAGGCTTGTTCAGTTGTACATAATGTCTTCTTAGTTATATATAAGGTAACAAAAATTCGTAACACTTTTTTATTATAACTTTTTAGCATGCTGAACAGCAGCCATGCTGCTCTAACACATAGCTTGAACACATTAGCAAAGCCAAAAGCTCTGGCTAAAGACTTATAAGGCCCCAAAGGCGAGACCTGTTAGCTATGCCAGTGCTTGTTTTTAAAGACACAGCATACACTTTTTTGAGTAGCAATACTTACTTTTGCTTGGGACTTTCGCCCATTGACAATATGCATTAGCAGCTACAGAGTTCTGACTCTAAAATCATCAGCGCCTTCGGCTACCAGGGGCAAAGATTGACCTAAGTGTATAAAAGCATTGTGCCTGCTTTTGAGTTCGAGTCCTTGCTAATCAAAATCTCTCTGTACCACCAGCTTCCTCGTCTATGACCACTGCTTATTCATAGTGTGAATGATGGGGAATATGGGCATCGCCATTCCAAGATATTTGTGAATACACTTACCACATTGTTCTGTCCCGCCCACACCACTGATAAGCAGGCGGACTGCCTCAGTCAACTCCATACTGTACGAGGCTGCAACTAGAATGGGGTCATGACCAGATCATGACAGCCCATCCTTTTCTGAAAGCAGCCACCTTCAACATAGTCCACTGGGAAAAAGTCAGCGTGGCAGAATGAACAACACGGCCCTGATGCTGAGTACTTATAATCAGTGCTTGAAATGGAAAAATAGAAGAGCGGGCACTCTGTATCAGAGTACCTGCTTGTTTCTGAGAAGTACACAAGTATCAAGTGGGAGAGAGAGGAGTGGTACTGAAGCCAGTTCACTTCCCCGCGTATGAATGTGTAAATCAAGGAGAACTAGCTATAATATCGGTGCTCCTAGTGTATGCTTGTACAAGGGAAACACATTTGTGTTTTTAGAAGACCCTCACTCACCAACCTAGTTGGTGACATGCTTCATCATTGGGTCCCACCCAAGGTACCGAATGCACCTTGGGTGTGCTTCGACGCCTGGATACAGCGGAGCAGGTTTTGTGCAGTGAGTGTGCAGTGAAGGTGAATGAATGTGAATTAAAAAACTGTCCAGAGGGTCCCAAGTAACAACAAGCATTGGCATAGCCAATAGGTCTCGCCCTTGGGTCTTTATAAGTGTTTAGTTATCCAGCACAATATCCTTGGTGCAACAACATCAACTGTTGCATGGATAAACACTTATAAAGTCCCAAAGGCGAGACCTATTGGCTATGCCAATGCTTGTGTTTCATTGCACCGTATCTTCATCGCATCACGGCGCTGCTGGTCGCATCGCCACGGAAGCGCAGTAAGAAACCGACGCATCACCTCCCCACGCGGAGAAGAACCGACGCATTCCCTATGCAGCAGTAGGGACCCGACGCATCACCGTTCTTGCGTGTAAGGAACCGACGCATCACCTTCCCTGCAACACTTTCGTTGTATAGCGTTACGCATCCAAAGGTACATTGAACTCAAAGTGTCGCATTGACCATCTAAAAGAGAACTAAGCTAATTCTACCATTTTTAAGTACAGTATTGTGGATATTTTTGTCATTTGTGGTCTTGTGATAAGTCTATATAAAAGATACTTATTTTTAATATACAACCTGTGTGGTGTCCATCTGTAGTGCTGTCACTGGGTTACTGTATGTGTTCACAAATGCTTTACACACTGCCTCTGAGATAAGCCTGTCTGCTCGTGCCAAGCTACCAAGGGGGTGAGCAGGGGTTATTTTAGTAGTGTATCCCCCTTACCCTGACTAGACGCAAGGGTCCCTATTTGGACAAAGGTATCTACCTCTGCCACCTAGAGACCCCCAAATCTAACATTGGTGGCAGCGGTGGGATTCTGGACTTGCATTTGTGACTCATGTACAGTGATTGGTGAACACTATTAGTGAGTGCAGACCAAACGCAACCACATACTTTTGGTAGATTGTTTTTCCTGGGATTTTCTATTTTTGCCAAGAACTGCCAAGTTTAACCACCATGGATAAAGCAGCATCCATAGCATCTGTTGATCTTGATTGGGAAGAGGAGAAACTAGAATGCTACAATGTGAAACAGCTGAAGCACTTCTGCAGAAGATTTAAAGTTGCTTTGACCGGTCTCTCCAAGAAGGATGAGTTCCAAAAGACGCTGAGGGCCTGGGTCGAAGCAAGGAATACCCCTGAGAATGAGGAGGGGGCTGAGAATGCAGATGGGCAGCTGGAGGGGCCATTGGGTCCAGAGGGGAGGAGAGCAACTTCCCCAGTAGGTAGCAGTGTTTCTGCCAAGGGCCTGTCCCCAGAGGAGTTGGAGGACAGGGAGAAGAGTAGGATGCATGAGATGGAGCTGACCAAGCTCAAGTTGAATGGGCAGTTAGAATTTGAGTTGCAAACTAGGAAATTGGCCCTGGAGGAAAAGAGGATGCAGTTGGATCATGAGAGGAATTTGAGGGAGTTGGAGTTGAAAGCTAGGAGCTTAGAGATTACTCCCTCTGCTGGCAGCACACCATCAATGCCTGTTGAAGCAAGGGTGTACATACCTAAGGATGTGGTTAGAGAGTTTTACAAGAATGATGACATTGGGCAGTGGTTCAAGGCCTATGAGGTAGCCATGTCCTCCCACCGGGTCCCTGAGAAGGATTGGGGAGCGGGGTTGTGGGGACGGTTCCTTAGTGAGGGGCAGGATACATTGTTAGACTTGCCCTCTGAAGTCCATAATTCTTACAGCCACATGAAAGATGCATTGATGTCCAGGTATGGGTTGACTCCTGAATTGTATAGACAGAGGTTTAGAAATTGCAAAAAGGTGGAGTCAAGCACATAGGTAGAATATGTAACTTTCTTTTGCAGAGCATTGGATGGTTGGGTGAAGGGTAGCAAAGTGAATGATTTTGAGGGGCTCTTTGATTTAATTGCATGGGAGCACTTGTCAAGTAATTGTTTTCCAGAGCTACGCCAGCACCTTATTGATAGCAGGCTGACTAACCCTAGGAAGCTTGCTGAGGAGGCGGACCGCTGGGTGAGCACCCGGGTCCACAAGGGTCATGTGGGAGACTCCGCCAAGAGTGGGCAGGGTCCCCAGCAGAAGAGTGGGGGGGACAAGGGTAAACAGAGGGAGTTCCAGAAAGGGCCCCAAAGTAATCCCCAAGGGAACCAAGGGAAGGGTTCCCAGCCTCCCCCTGAGAAGAAGCACGGGGCCCCGACAGGTAGGCCTGTTCCCAGGGGACACCTGAGGTGCTACAAGTGTGGTGAAGTGGGCCATAAGTCTGTTGATCCCCAGTGCCCACAGTTTGGAAAGACAACACCCACTGGTGCTCCACCCCGGCAGATGGCGAGTGTAGCCCTGGGGGAGGAGACGGGTGTCCAAGGTGGGTGGGGTCCCGCAGAGATGTCCCTTGTCTCTTTAGGAGACTGTGAGGTGGTCCCCAGGACCCAACTGCCTGATAACACTAAGAAGTACAGGCAGTGGGTGACCATCAATGGCCATAGAGTGGAGGCTCTTCGAGACACAGGAGCCAGTGTAACAGCTGTCAAGTGTCACCTGGTGTCTGAAGAGCAGGTTGTCCCCAATGCATTTTACCCAGTTGTTGCCGCTGACAACACAGAGAGCCACTGCAAGGTGGATCAGGTTCGCTTTGAGTGGGGGGGGGGGGGTCTCTGGTACTCTTCAAGTAGCTGTGAGGCCAGCCATGCCTGTTGACTGTTTGTTGGGGAACGATTTGGAGAGCTCACCTTGGGCTAAGGTGGAGCGAAGTGCTCATTTGGAGATGTTGGGTCTGCCTGACTGGGCGTGTGTGACCACACAGTCCATGGCAGCCAGTAAGGGTGTTCAAGAGGACCTGGAGCCTGAGAGGGGGGCCCAGGTGCCTGCCTTAAAGAGAAGAAGCAGGGGGCATGGGAAACCGGCCCCCGAAGTTCCCACGGTCCAGGAGGAGGTAGACCCTGAGGGGGATGCCCTGGAGCCTACAGGGGAACAGGTAGCTGAACTGGGGGACCTGCCTGAGCTGACCCATTGGCAGCAGGAAGAAGTACCCTCCAGGGAAGAGTTCTGTGCGGAGCAGAAGAAGTGCCCTTCTCTTGTGGGTTTGCGGCAGCAGGCTGCAGACCAGGCAGCAGGTGATCAGTCTGGATCACATTGGATCTACTGGGAGAATGATCTCCTGTATACTGAGGCTAAGGTTGCTGAGCCTGGGTCAGCCCGTTTGCTGGTGGTACCCCAGCGCTTCAGAGCCTTCCTACTCGGGCTGGCTCATGATGTGCCGTTAGCAGGACATTTGGGGCAGGAAAAGACCTTTGAGAGGCTTGTCACCCACTTTTATTGGCCCCAAATGCGCAGGAGTTCAGATACTCACTGCAGGACCTGTCAGACTTGCCAGGCAAGTGGAAAGAGTGGGAGGAAGCAAAAGGCTCTTCTCCAGCCATTCCCTGTGGTCAGCACCCCCTTTGAACGGGTGGGTATTGACATTGTGGGGCCACTGGACCCCAAGACAGCCATGGGCAACAGGTTCATCCTGGTCTTGGTGGACCATGCCACCAGGTACCCGGAAGCCATCCCTCTCAGGACAGTGACGGCCCCCGTGGTGGGACGGGCACTGATGGGAATTTTCTCCCGTGTGGGGTTCCCTAGAGAGGTGGTGTCTGACCGAGGTACACACTTCATTTCCAAGTATATGAAGTCCCTGTGGCAGGAGTGTGGGTTAACTTATAAGTTCACCACTCCTTACCACCCCCAAGGAAATGGGTTGGTTGAGAGATTCAACCGGACCCTAAAAGGCATGATTATGGGTCTTGAGGAACCTATGAGGCGTAAGTGGGACGTCCTCTTACCATGCCTGCTCTTTGCATACCGTGAGGTGCCACAGAAATCTCTAGGGTTCAGTCCCTTTGAGCTTCTCTATGGTCACCCAGTGAGAGGACCTCTGAGTCTGTTCAAGGAAGGCTGGGAGCAATCTCCCAGGAAACCTCCCCAGGATGTATATAGCTACATGCTGGCCTTCAGGAACCAGACTAGGTGTTTCAGGCAACTCGCTGAGGCGAATCTGGAAGCCAGCCAGGAGGAGATGAAGCGGTGGTACGACCAGAATGCCACTCTGGTAGAGCTTCAGCCTGGTCAGCAAGTGTGGGTCATGGCCCCAGTGGAGCCTTGTGTGCTCCAGGATAAGTGGACCGGACCATTTGAGGTAGTGGAGCGCAAAAGTCCTGTTACCTACTTAGTGGACTTGCGGTCTCCCAGGAACCCCTTGTGGGTCCTGCATGTCAACCGTCTGAAGCCCCACTTGGAGAGGTCCGAAGTGGGCATGCTCTTAGCGACAGATGCTGGAATGGAGGAGGAGACTGAGCCTCTTCCTGACCTCCTGTCGGCGACAGAGCGAGATGGGTCAGTGGATGGTGTGAACCTCTCTTCCACCCTGACCCCTGAGCAACAGAATGACTGTCACCAGTTGCTGGGGCAGTTTTCTGATCTGTTCTCCCTGATTCCCAGTGTCACTGATTGGTGCGTCCATGATGTGGACACTGGAGACAGCCCTCGTGTTAAGCACAAAACTTACAGGGTAACTGACAGGGTGAGAGCTTGCATCAAGGAGGAGGTCTCCAAGATGCTTGCGTTAGGGGTGATTGAGTCCTCTAACAGCCCTTGGGCCAGCCCAGTGGTCTTGGACCCAAAGGCTGCCGCACCGGGTGCCACACCAGAACTCCGGTTCTGTGTGGACTACCGAGGACTCAATTCAGTCACGAGGACTGACGGGCACCCCATCCCCAGAGCTGATGAGCTCATCGATCAGTTAGGGGCTGCCCGGTACCTCAGCACGTTTGATCTCACATCTGGGTACTGGCAGATCGCCTTGACTGATGGGGCAAGAGAGAGGTCAGCATTCTCCACACCAGAGGGGCACTACCAGTTCCGGGTTATGCCCTTTGGGATGAAGAATGCCCCTGCCACCTTTCAGAGGTTGGTCAACCAGGTGCTGGCTGGACTGGAAGAGTTCAGTGCCGCCTACCTGGATGACATTGCAGTGTTCAGCGCCAGTTGGGAAGAACATCTGCGCCACCTCTGGGAAGTGTTGATGGCGCTGCGGAGGGCAGGCCTCACGATCAAGGCGAGTAAGTGCCAGATCGGGCAGGGTTTTGTGGTGTACTTGGGACACCAGGTTGGGAGCGGCCAGGTGGCGCCCCTACAGCCCAAGATTGAGACCATCCTGGCTTGGGAGCCCCCCAAGACCCAGACAGAGGTGAGTGCCTTTTTAGGAGGTTTGTCAAGGGGTATGGCAGCATTGTTGCACCCTTGACAGAGCTGACTTCCAGCAAGCAGCCCAAGAAAGTGATTTGGACTGACACCTGTCAGAAAGCTTTTGAGGCCCTGAAAACTGCCATGTGCACGGCGCCCATGCTCCTGGCACCCAACTTCTCAAGAGAGTTTATCGTTCAAACAGACGCTTCAGAGCATGGTGTGGGGGCTGTTTTGTCACAGATAAATGAGGAGGGCCTAGATAAACCCGTAGCCTTCATCAGTAGGAGGTTACTTCCACGGGAACAGAGGTGGAGTGCGATTGAGCGTGAGGCATTTGCTGTGGTCTGGGCACTGAAGAAGCTGAGACCATACCTGTTTGGGACTCACTTCCGGGTTCAGACAGACCACAGGCCCCTCAGATGGTTGATGCAGATGAGGGGTGAGAATCCAAAGCTGTTGAGGTGGTCCATTTCCCTACAGGGGATGGACTTCACGGTGGAACACCGCCCTGGTACAGAACACGCCAATGCTGATGGTCTGTCCAGATTTTTCCGCCTTAGTGAAGAGAACTCCCAGGAGGTAGGGTAGTTCTCCCCACATTTCAGCTGGAGGGGACACGTGTTAGACCTGGCATTGTTGGCGTGGGTCTCCCTTCCATTTTTTGCTGTTGCCTCATGTGTTTTTGCTGGTTATAGATGCTTTGGGCACTGTGCCACTGCTATTCAGTGCCACAGTGCAAGTGCTCCCTATGGTAAATTGGTGTATGGATTAGTGATTCCATGATTGGTTGGTTTGGTTTACTTGTCAGACCCTAGTACAGTGCACTGAGTGTGCCCAGGGCTTGTAAACCAAATGCTGCTGGTGGGCTTGCAGCACTGGTTGTGCCACCCACAGAAGCCGCCTGTAAAAGTGTGTCTCAGGTCTGCCATTGCAGAGCCTGTGTGCAGTCTGGTACTGCCATGTTGACTGGGCAAGTACACCCACTTGCCAGTCCCTAAACCTTCCCTTTTCTGCATATTAGTCACCCCTATGGTAGGCCCAAAGGCAGGGTGCATTGTAAGTATAAGGTAGGACATGCCCTGGTGTGTGTGGCATGTCCTAATAGTGAATTACAGCCATTTTCGTTTTTCACTATTGCAAGGCTACCTGTTCCCCATAGGCCAGAATGGGCAGTTTGATTATTACATCTTATAATCCTAACTGACCCAGGGAACATGGTAGAAAAACGAATTTAGTATGCCTGAACTCAGAATGATAAAATACATCTTTTAGTGAAGTTGGTTTTAACATTCTGTGTTTGATAATACCACTTTTAGAAAGTAGGTATTTTCTTGCCTAACTATCCAAGCCTGCCTCTGCTAGGTTGTGTATTCCTTGTCTGGAGTTTGAGTGACAGGGGCTGGGGAATTCCAGGAGACAGGGTGAGTCAAGTCAGCACAGGGCTGAATAGAGAGATCTGCATGGAGATGGGTGGGAGGAGTTGCACCTGGGACCTGAATAGGGCTGTGCCTTCCCTCCACAATGATGGCTCCACCTCCTGTGGTGCGTCTGATGTCCCTGGCCTACACTGTGAAAGGAAAGGAGTCTTGTCAACAAAGTGCTCCAGGACTGACCAGAACTGGTTTGGACTAGGCAAAGGCCTCTCTGCCTTCAGAGAACAAAGAGAAAATGAGTATAAAAGAGGGGACCCAAACCCCAGAACTTTAGATCACTTTTGGGAAACAAGAAGAACCTTTGCTGAGGAGAGGAACCAGAGAAACTGAGGAGGAGACTATCCCTAAGCTGAGTGCTGTTTGGGGGATTGGCCTGCAGTGGTTGCCTGACTGCCAAAGAAAGGAGAAAGGAACTTTGTGTGTACTTTCATCAACTTGTCAAGGATCTCCAAGGGCTTGAGCTAGAGCTTGCCTCCTGCTGAAGTCTCAGGGACAACAGACTTCACCCACCATGTTAGTAGTGTTCAAGTATACACTGCTGATAGTATAATTCCTAGGAAAGCTGGTAAGTCCACCGCTCTACCCGTGTAGTATACCCAATGGTGCTGTTACTTGTTGTAACAGATACACCCCGAATCTAGAGTCCCCAACTTAGGCCAGTAGTGCCCCCCGTAGTCTTGCCAATAACGACCCACTGGCAGTAGAGCACAATACACCACTCTTCTCGATTTGGGCCAGACCTTGATAAGTCGATCCCCTCTCACGCCAGAGTAATAGAAGGACACACCGGTCCGTGTGCTTCTTCGTGTCACACAGCAGTAAGAAACCGACGCATCACCTCCCCACGCGGAGAAGAACCGATGCATCCCCTACGCAGCAGTAGGGACCCGACGCATCACCGTTCTTGCGTGTAAGGAACCGACGCATCACCTTCCCTGCAACACTTTCGTTGTATAGCGTTACGCATCCAAAGGTACATTGAACTCAAAGTGTCGCATTGACCATCTAAAAGAGAACTAAGCTAATTCTACCATTTTTAAGTACAGTATTGTGGATATTTTTGTCGTTTGTGGTCTTGTGATAAGTCTATATAAAAGATACTTATTTTTAATATACAACCTGTGTGGTGTTCATCTGTAGTGTTGTCACTGGGTTACTGTATGTGTTCACAAATGCTTTACACACTGCCTCTGAGATAAGCCTGTCTGCTCGTGCCAAGCTACCAAGGGGGTGAGCAGGGGTTATTTTAGTAGTGTATCCCCCTTACCCTGACTAGACGCAAGGGTCCCTATTTGGACAAAGGTACCTACCTCTGCCAACTAGAGACCCCCAAATCTAACACTCACCCACAGCACAGGGAGCAGCACTGTAAGATTCCCACATTGAAGAGAAAGAAGCAGTGCAGGCTGCCCTTAGCACTTACTGGAATGCAAAGCAGTGGGGCTTCTGTGCACACAAACAGGTAGAATGTTTTACAGGCACAGAACAAGTACCACAGGAGCATCAGCAGTGTAAGCTTACCTCACCCACAGCACAGGAAGCAGCACTGCAAGATTCCAACATTGATGAGAAAGAAGCAGTGCAGGCTGCCCTTAGCACTTACTGGAATGTAAAGCAGTGCAGGCTTCTGTGCACACAAACAGGTAGAATGTTTTACAGGCACAGAACAAGTAGCTAAGGAGCATCAGCAGTGTACGTTTACCTCATCCACGGAACAGGAAGTAGCTTTGCAAGGTTCCCACAACGATGAGAAAAAAGCAGTGCATGCTGCCCTCAGCATATACTGGAATGTAAAGCAGTGCAGGCTTCTGTGCACACGAACAGGTAGAATGCTTCACAGACACAGACCAAGCACCACAGGAGCATCATCAGTGTAAGCTTACCTCATCCACGGAACAGGAAGCAGCACTGCAAGATTTCCACATTGATGAGAAAGAAGCAGTGCAGGCTGCCCTCAGCACTTACTGGAATGTAAAGCAGTGCAGGCTTCTGTGCACACGGCACAGGTATAATGCTTTACAGGCACAGAGCAAGTACCACAGGAACATCAGCAGTGTAAGCCTACCTCATCCACGGAACAGGGAGCAGCACTGCAAGATTCCCACATTGATGAGAAAGAAGCAGTGCACGCTGCCCTCAGCACTTACTGGAATGTAAAGCAGTGCAGGTTTCTGTGCACACGGAACAGGTATAATGTTTTTAAGGCACAGAACAAGTACCACAGGAGCATCAGCACTGCAAGATTCCCACAATGATGAGAAAGAAGCAGTGCAGGCTGCCCTTGGCACTTACTGGAATGCAAAGCAGTGCAGGCTTCTGTGCACACAAACAGGTAGAATGTTTTACAGGCACAGAACAAGTACCACAGGAGCATCAGCAATGTAAGCTTACCTCACCCACAGCACACAGAGCAGCACTGCAAGATTCCCACAATAATGAGAAAGAAGCAGTGCAGGCTGCCCTTAGCACTTACTGGAATGTAAAGCAGTGCAGGCTTTTGCACACACGGAACAGGTATAATGTTTTACAGGCACAGAACAAGCACCACAGGAGCATCAGCAGTGTAAGCTTACCTCACCCACAGCACAGGGAGCAGCACTGAAAGAATCCCACATTGAAGAGAAAGAAGCAGTGCCGGCTGCCCTTAGCACTTACTGGAATGTAAAGCAGAGCAGGCTTCCGTGCAGACGGAACAGGTATAATGTTTTACAGGCACAGAACAAGTACCACAGGAGCATCAGCAGTGTAAGCTTACCTCACCCACAGCACAGGGAGCTGCACTGCAAGATTCCCACAGTAATGAGAAAGAAGCAGTGCAGGCTGCCCTTAGCACTTACTGGAATGTAAAGCACTGCAGACTTCTGTGCACACGGAACGGGTATAATGTTTTACAGGCACAGAACAAGTACCACAGGAGCATCAGCAGTGTAAGCTTACCTCACCCACAGCACAGGGAGCAGCACTGCAAGATTCCCTCACTGACAAGAAAGAAGCCGTGCATGCTGCCCTCAGCATATATTAGAATGTAAAGCACTGCAGGCTTCTGTGCACACTGCACAGGTATAATGCTTTACAGGAACAGAGCAAGTAAAACAGGAACATCAGCAGTGCAAGCTTAAACACACAGTGAGTCACTCACCTATCCATACAACCCCAAACACACCTAAGCACTTTCAGTAATAAAAACAACTCAGACCTTTTGATTTTGTATTTGTTTTAAAGTAAAGCAATGCAAAGTGCACCTAAATTCATGCTCAGTTCTTCCTGCCATGTCCATCCACATGTCCTGCTGACCCAGCACATCCTCTCTTTTGCTCCTTTTGCTACAAAAGTTTTGGGGCTGGTAACACTTCATGATGCACGTGATACTTGCAATTAAGAGAGAGCATTGAAAGAACCTGGGTGGAGAAAGAGTACTGCAGGAGCCCTGGAGGAAGGAGGTGCAGACAGAGCACGAAAGCAGGTTAGTCTGGAGGCGCCTCCCTCTCTCTCTCTCCAAAGAGAGAGAGAGAGAGAGAGAGAGAGAGCTGCCTGAACTTGAAGGATGGAGAGATGAACTAGCCAAGAGAGAAGGAGTGCTTTGTTGACCGTTGCTATACGTTTAAGACAAATGTGTTACTCAGTGTGTTACAACCGAGGCACAGGTATGTCACGTACGATGAAAAAAACAGCACTAGCAAAACCAATGGATCCAGGTATCGTTGAGATCTGAATTCACACACATTGGCAGTACTATTGGGGGGAGGCACCGGGTATGCTTAACAGCATCGGAGAGGAGGAGCATTAGAGGAGGATGAAGATATAGGCCCTGGGCATGCAGAAAGGAAGAAGAGTCTATTCAGCAGTCATGAGGAGTTTTAAAGTATTGGTTGTATCATGAGTCACTGTACTTTTCAGAAACAAAATATTGAGTGTGTAATAATTGGGAGCTCAACAAGACATATGACAGTGCTAAAGAAATTCTGCAGTAAAATACAATATTTGATCATAATTTCCAGGTGTAAAATAGTATTTGCATCTAAATGGAGGCAGAAGAATACATCCAAACAGTATATAGCAAGACGTTGAGACTAAAATAGTCTTATGGGCTGGCCAAAGATGTTATGGATAATGTTTTAAGTCAATGGCTGACGAGTCCTGAGTCAAAGAAGCTGAAGGAGGCTGACTCTAAGGCCAACTGTATGCATATATTAAAGTTTTTCTTAAATAAAAGGCCTCAGTGTATGTACAATTGAAAAAGGTCACCTATGAACACACTTAAAACCTAGCTGGCCCTGGAGAGGTGTGTTCGTGGCAGCTACAGGATTAAAAAAGCCGGGGAATCACATTTGCAGAAAGCACTACAGCTCCCGGTCCTCCCTCTAAGGCTAGATGTGTTCTGCCCGTACCTTCTATGTGGAGGTGCCCTGGTAGGTGTATATCCACAAGAAGCAGCTCCAGCATCTAAGTTGCCTCAAACCTTCTAGGCTGTGGCATATCCTGCGGAGCAGCACCAGCAGTACCAGACTAATCTACAGCAACACCACCATCCTAAGAAGGAACCAGGAAGTAGCAGGATAGATTCTATTTGCAGGGCAAAGCCAACCATTGGAGAGGTAGGAGGAGGTCCGGGCAAAAAAATGAAGCTATACAGTACATCACAACAGGACCTCGGAGGAGGCAACTCTTACCTAGCTGATATAGTGCAGACCCATTCAATATTATTATTACATAGAGTTGCGATTCATAATGAAAGCAGTTACCACCAATCAGGACACACAAATTAATTTGGTCCCAAAGTAAACTGGGTGTCAGTTCACCTGTCTTTGTGGATGTGGGCCAAAATTCAAGGAAATTTAACCAACAGTGGAGAAAAGTAAAAAAAGAAAAGAACCCCCCCCCCCAAAAAAAGTATCCTCATTCAAAGATCGACTAGATTAAATGGCAGTTTGCAGATAGGTTTACGAATGGGGGAGGAGGGGAAGGGGGTGGCATCTCCTATTTGGGTGTTGTTTTTAGGTCTGGCCTTTGAGACAGGTATAGCTGTCTCACCAGAGTATTGTTTTTAAGAAACAAAATAACATATATTATGCTTGATGTCATGTCGTCATGCCTGCCCTGGTCTCGCCCCAAGGTCAGGCATGGCAGGGGAAGGAAGGGGAGGAGTCACAGGAGGAAGCGGGCAGTTCGCGCCCGATGTACAGAAATAAAGACGTGTTTCCCCGTCCGCCCGTGTCTGTTCCTTCTTTGGGCGTGGGGGACACAAAAACTGGCGACGAGGGTGGGATGCAGAAGCACCCCCCTCCCTCACTCCTGCAAGGCACAAGAAGCGCGCTGCCGCGAGCGGAGCGCCCAAACTGGCAAGAAGAGCGCGAAACGGAGGTCAGCGCGCGCATGCAGCAGAACAAACTAAAGGAGGCAGAATCACGACCCCATGACTGGAGCGACGCGCAAATAGGAGTAAGCTGAATGGAATGCCCCTGTGAGAAGTAAAGCATGCCTGCATGAGTCCCCCTCGGCGGCCATTTTGAAGTCAGGCACGCTGCATTGACTAAGCTTGGTCCTGATGCGGCGGCCATTTTGGAGTCAGGCAAACCCCCAAAAAGGACTCCCGAGGCCTGCAAAAGTAAGGCTAAGTGCCTGCAGACATCACTGAAGCTCAGTGGCACCGCACCGCAACATGTCGGACCCCAACTCTTCACAGCAAGCTGCGCCTGGCCCAGCACACAATGCCCCACCGCCTGGTCCGATACCCATGGGAGTCTCATACCTGCGCCCCCCTGAGCCACTACCATTGACGTCTGGTAACAGCATGTGCCCTGCGTGGAAGAGTTGGCTTGAGGACTTCGAGGACTTCATGAAGGGGTCACAAGTCCGTGACCCCGACCAACAGCTCATAGCCCTGCGCAACCTTGTAGGCAAGGACATTGGACAAATTATCAAAGACCTGCCACCGGCCAACGCTGCGTCATACGTGAGTGTGAGAGAAGCACTGAATAAGAAGTTCCTTCCCAAACGGAACCTAGACTATGAGCGCTACACATTCAACCTCGCGTCCCAGGAGCGAGATGAACCCATGGGCGACTTTATCTCCCGCCTCAAACGTCTAGCTCGGCACTGTGAGTTCGACAACTTCAAGACAGAAGATGCGCTACGTCTACGTATCATTGACGGATGTTAATCAGAATCACTACGAAGCCGACTTCTGAAGAAACATTACTCCCTAGATGAGATAGAAGAACTCACCCATATTAATGATCAAGCTGAAGAGCACGCAAAGAAAATGGAGGCCAGCAAAACTGAAAAAAAGGAACAAGCACTCCGCGTGCACTCACACACGGAACCGAGGCGTCGCCCAGACCGACACACATCGGGAAGATTTCCAAGGCCGCCTCGCATGAAGTCACCCCGCCGGGGGACACAGAACAGCCACTCCCGCAGACAACCTTCGCTATGCTACCGGTGTGGCCAAGACTACCCTCATACGGGTCCGTGCCCAGCCATCGGGCAACAATGCCACCGATGTGGAAAAGATAACCACTTCGAAGCCGCCTGTCAAGCCCGTCGCATGGAACCAAGACAGAGACAGACCAAACAGAGTACAGGATCACGTCACCATGCAAGAGCTGTACAAGGTCGGAGAGACCACTCGACGAGCTCATCAAGATCCAGTACCCAATCACATAGCTCGTACCGATCCCAGCGCTCAACTTCCAGGGAGTCGTCCTCCCTCACTCCCATATCACAATACAGTGATGAATACGTATGCATGGTGGCAGACCCAGACAGACTGAAGAAGTACCCACGACTCCACATCCGAATAGGAAGTCAGTCCGCCAAATTTGTTTTAGACACAGGCGCATCGCTCAATTACATCTGTGCCACCGAATACCAGAGCATGAATCCGAAGCCGACACTAGAGCCAGCCGCAGTGCGTGTCTACACGTGGATGTCCCGAAAACCATTGCCATGTCTAGGGCAATTTCGCACCACGCTAACCTACAAGGACAGGAAAATCCAAGCGCAAATTCATGTGATCGAAGGCCCGGAAACAGCAGACTGCCTTCTCAGTTTACCAACGGCGGAACGACTGAAGCTAGTCGAGATCTTATACAAAGTAGACGACTCGCCAGACATCGTCAACAAATTCCCAAAACTGTTCAATGGCCTAGGGAAGCTCGCCCATTTCAAAGTCAATCTGCACATCAATGAGCAAGTGACGCCGGTGGCATACCATCACCGGAAAGTGCCTTTTCACTTACAACAAGCGGTAGATGACGAACTCCAAGACCTACTACAAGCAGATATCATTGAAAGATCAACTGGACCCACTCCGTGGGTGTCACCGGTAGTGGTAGTACCCAAGAGAGGCCAAGACAACAAAGTACGCCTGTGTGTTGACATGCGAGCCCCAAACACATCCATCGAACGGGAGCGGCACCCAGGACCCCACATCAGTGACATGATCACACGCCTGAATGGAGCGACGGTCTTTTCGAAATTAGACCTCAACAAGGGATATCATCAACTTGAATTACATGAACGCTCACGTTACATCACTACATTTACCACACACCAAGGACTCTTCAGGTACAAACGCCTCAATTTCGGGATCTCCTCTGCCGCTGAGATTTTCCAAGAGGCTGTCAAACGAGTGATACAAGACATTCCGAATGCCTTCAACTACAGCGACGACATCTTGTTATTCCGTGAGACCCAGAAAGATCACGACAAAGCATTAGACCGAGTCTGTCACGCCCTACTCTCCGCTAACCTCACCCTCAATCAGGACAAATGTGAATTTCACAAGTCGACCCTCAAGTTCTACGGCCACATCTTTTCAAAGGAGGGCATGAGACCGGACCCCGACAAGGTATCAGCATTATCAGACACTCCACAACCACATGACGCCAGTGACGTTCGCTCGTTCCTGGGGATGGCCAGCTACTGCGCCCGGTACATTAAGGACTACGCCACAATCAGAAACCCTCTCAGAGAACTCACTCGTCAAGGGCACAGCTTCCAGTGGTCGACTGCGTGTGACCATGCGTTCCACAAGATCAAGGCCGCCGTGAGCTCAGCCATCAACCTCGCATACTTCAACCCCAAACGGAAGACTGAAATCACAGTAGATGCCAGCCCCGTCGGACTAGGTGCCATCCTGGCGCAATATGATGATGAAGCGGACCAACGCCACATAGTCGCGTATGCCAGCCGCAGCCTCACGGACACAGAAAAAGCTTATTCCCAACCGGAAAAAGAAAGCCTGGCAGTCGTGTGGGCGTGTGAGCATTTCCACCTCTTTGTGTACGGCAAACACTTCACACTCATCACCGACCACCAGGCGCTCATGACCATCTTTGGAAACCCAAGGCGAAGAAGCTCCCCGCGAATCGAACGGTGGGGCATTTGCCTGCAAGACTATACGTATACCATCATTCACAAACCGGGGAAGGCGGAGAACCCGGCAGATTACATTTCTCGACATCCCCAGGCTCTGATGCGGGCGCGCCACTCCGTGGCTGAAGAATATCTCCACTTTGTCATTGACCGAGCCTGCCCACCAGCCGTTCCACTCGAGGCCATCATCGAGGCCTCGGCAAACGACGCCACAATCCAAAATGTCATACATCGCGTTCGCACTGACTCATGGCGCCATCTAGAAAATCCGAAGATGAGCGACACCATCAACAGGCAAGAACTCGCGGCGTTCAAGCACGTCAAAGACAAACTCTCCATTAGCGACAATGGCCTGCTACTAAGAGGTCAGAGAATCGTCATCCCTAACCAGCTGCGACAGGGAACTGTAAATCTGGCACATGAAGGACATCGAGGGGTAGTAGCCACGAAGAAAGCGCTGCGAGAGCGTGTCTGGTTCCCTTCCCTTGACCAGATGGTGGAGTCCACACTCCGAGACTGCCCACACTGTCAACTAGTAGGGTGAGAAGAACCACATGCCCCTCTGCAAATGTCGGACCTCCCAGATGGCGTCTGGCAACATGTAGCTGTTGATTTCTTTGGCCCGCTGAAGTCGGGAAAGTACATCATCGTCATCATGGATGAATAGTCCCGTTTTCCCATCGCTCACCAGATTTCCTCCACAAAAGCGATAACAGTCATACCTGCAATCGATGAAGCATTCGCCGCATGGGGCATCCCCACAGTGGTGAAGACTGACAATGGCCCGCCGTTCAACGGACAAGATTTCGCTGATTTCGCCAGACATCTTAACTTCAAACATCGGAAAATCACCCCCCTATGGCCACAGGCAAACGGGATGGTGCAGCGATTCATGGCCACCATGAAAAAGACGATGCAGCAAGCTGAGCTAACTCACCGCGACATCCAGCCAGCACTAAACGAAGTACTACGAGCATACAGGACCACCCCACACAGCACCACAAACCAATGTCCGGCCACCCTGATGCTCGGGCGGACTCCTCGCACTCGGATACCAACCACAGATGCTGTCACACAATCCAGGCCCACGACGTCAGACCACAAGACGCTGGTCGAACTGGATCGAACCAAGAAGGCGAAAATGAAGGAATATGCAGACCACCGCAGACACGCCAAGACATCTGACATCCGACAAGGAGATTGGGTGCTGGTGAGACAAGAAAGGAAATCCAAAGCAGACAGCCGCTACCACAATCACCCACTACAAGTAACGAGAAGGAATGGGACTATGATTACAGCCGAGTCCAGAAGCAAGAGAACGACCAGAAACGTGTCACACTTCAAAAGGTGCAACCCGACAGCCTACACTCGGGTTCGAAGATCGGACTGGGACACGGATGTGTCAAGTCAAGAAGAAAGCAGCCATGAAGAACCCACACGGGTGTCGGAGGCAGATGAGCTGAGAAGAGAGTGCCCCCACAGTCACTCCCGGCCCAGCCGACCGCGACGGGACATTCGGAAACCCATTCGACTCATCGAAGAACTCTGAGAGAAACGGTGAACATTTAAAATACAAAAGGGGGAGATGTCATGTCGTCATGCCTGCCCTGGTCTCGCCCCAAGGTCAGGCATGGCAGGGGAAGGAAGGGGAGGAGTCACAGGAGGAAGCGGGCAGTTCGCGCCCGATGTACAGAAATAAAGACGTGTTTCCCTGTCCGCCCGTGTCTGTTCCTTCTTTGGGCGTGGGGGACACAAAACGTACCTACAGGAGCTTTTTGTCAGCCCCTTTCATCTATTGTTCTGTTCAGTTGTCATTCACTCTTTGGTTCTGCCCACCGCAGCATAAAACATGGTGCACTGAGGCAGCCCACAACCATTGGCTTCACTGACTGTGCATGATGGAGCTTTGTTTGTGCACATTCTCCATTGATAATCCCCTTTTTGCCAGGGTTTGTGGGCCATCATGCTGTTTAAGAAAAGGACATTATTTGTTTTTTATTTCCTAAACAGCCTTGAAAAAAACCTAGGCCAGCTCACCACTGAGGAAGCGAAACACCTGTTGGCTGGCCCATACCTCTACTTCTCATCAATAAAATAATGTGCTGGCCTTTTAAAACTGTGAACCTGATCACTGTACTAAATATAAGCAACATACGCCATTGTTATTGTATATAATACTCTATATTGCTTATCCTACCTTATCCAAATTGATTCTGTATATGTGGGTACAGGGGTATTGCTCTCTCTGGGGTAAACCACCAGTATCACTCATTGAACCGACATAAGTTAGAGTAGTCCCAGGATTCCTACCCTTTGTGTATTTCGAATTATTTTCTTTTAAAATATATATATATATTTTTTTTTCTCTTACGAGTGCCCCATAACTTCTCACACTGCTACCGGGATGTTCTATGCTTCCGAGAAGATCACTGCTTTCAGTCTCTGGGAGCAACAAACTTGATGGCAGAAGCTTCTTTGGAATGCATTCTCAAGATCCATTCCAAAGCAGCCATCTTATGTGTTGTTCTCAATGAATACAATAAAAAATACCGTTCTGACAAAGAAATGTCTGTACTTATGAACTTATATCAGAACGGTATCTTTTCTGTAATGCAGACAGAGAGGAAAGCAACTTTTGACCATGGTATAATTTCGTGTCTATTCAATGTTCAGTGAGAGTGACTGGTGTTTAATTACTACCACTGGCTTCAGGAACACTTGTTTCAGAATGATGTTTACTGTTCTAGTCATCTGTGTGTGCTGGTATAGCATTCAGTGCAAGGTTTTTCAAGAGTTTATGCTGCTCGCGAGTTGAGTACATTTGAAAACTATTACCTCCTTGTCCGTCTTCCTGTCCCATTGCTTATCCAGGAGAAGCTCGTCTGCTCCACAGAATAGTTTACCTAGCTAAGGTCAAAATACTTCCCCTAATATGGCGCTGCCTATCCAGCAGGCATAAAGGGAGAAGTACATCACCCTGAGAGCCTGAGAATACCAAAGAAACTCGAAAAACAAAAACAATCACCAGAACCAGAAATCAGGGAGAGAGTGATGGGCCCAGAATTGGAACGGGAAGACCAGGACTCGGAGTAATGAAGATTACTGATGAGTAACGGGCATTGTATCAACAAAAAGGAAGGGGGGGGGGGACCAGGAGCTGATTATGGTCCAGTGTCCGTGCTCCTAAATCTAGTCATCAACTCAAAATGGGGGGACACTGTTCCGTAGGTGGGGGTGCCAGGGGTCACCCACTCAACCCAATGAAAAAGAGAAAGAGAAAGAAAAAGACAAGAGATAGTCCTAGGTCTAGAACCCAATGGTCCGAGGCAAGAATAATTTTTGTCTCTTGTTGCCCTCACACACCCCGAAGGATGTCATGCTTCATCATCGGGCGTTTGCTCCTCGTCGGGCCTGCGCTGCAATGCCCTACGGGTCCCCCGAAGGGTCACTTTAGCGGAGATCTTTTGCGAACTGCCGTCAGATGGGTGAGGGTGTGTGGGGTGAGTCCTATGAGGAGGGTGAGAGAGTGTGTGTAAGTTAAAACTGGCTAAGGGTTACCAAAAGGGGATATTTATTGTGGTGGTACCCTTGTCAGGATAAAAAACCCGAAGGTGGTGTGTTACTCCAGTAGGCGTAATGTGCCCAGGTAACTAAAAGGTCGACATGTTTCGCGCCTGGTTGGTCACAATGACCTGTGGCGCTTCATCAGGACCAAAAAACAAGTCGTGGTGTAAAAGTGCTAGTGAGTAAAAGGGATAAAACGACCCTCTGTGAGGTCAGGACGGGCCACAACTGTGTACCCTACAGTTAGGCTACAACTAAATAGTTGATCCGCTCCTGATGTGACCTGGGAGAGAAATGAGACAGCAAGAAAAGGGACAAACCTCAAACATACTTCAGAGGCGTAATTTTATGCCTCCTAAAGTACATCAAAACGCGCACATAGCGCATGAGGCAAGAGACTGACTGAGTGAAGATACCATGGGGCTGGTTCTCGCTGTGGTGGCTATCGAGGTGTGCGCAACAGGCCGACTACAGGTCACGCCAGATAGCTAGCGATCACTTTCGCGGCACTGCCGGTCACACAAGAAGCAACCCTTGGTGAGAAAGAACCATGAATTAAAAGTCCGACACGAGGGGTCGAATGCGTGCAATGTATGCACTGGACCAGAGGTGTTGGGTGTGCACAAAAACGTGATAATATCACTGTTGCGTTGCTGTTAAGTGGAATTCGCGTCGTGAAGACACAGCCCGTTTATTGGGGCCAGCACGCGCAAGTCAACCAAAGAACCTGCGATGCTGCATATGCAAAGATACATGAATGAAACAATGCAGCGTTGCCGGTAGAGGCGAGGCGGGGAGAGTCCTTACCTAAAGTCAAATGGAGAATTGCTCCATGGGCTAGGGGCATGGTAGCCCGCACCTTTACGGGCTAAGAGAAGAGAAAGTGAAGCATAGAATAAGAGAGGTGCAATTTAACACAAACGATAGTCCAGAAGCGACTTACTGTGCGGGCTTCGAGACATGAGTCTCCTGAATATACTCACGGTTTCGCTAGAGTGCTGGCTCTCAGCACCTACCCATCCATACGCCTGCCCGAATGTTATCTGGCCGTGGTGGAGGCAGCCCAGATATAGTGGCACTTCTGGCGTTGAGGGCGGCCCCTACTTCCGGGATGCTTCATCATGTTGCGTTGATGCGCGCAGGTACAGAGGAGTAGTATTGGGGTCCTGGGACATAGCGCATGCGCGAGAGGGGAGATACTGCTAAAGTTGACCTGTGCATTGCGGGCACGGTAAGAAGGAGGTGCAGCTGTAGTGGTTGCCATGGGGAAAAGACAAGCCTGCTCTGAAACTAGCGCAAACTAGCGTGTGAATAAGAGAGGCAGAAAGGAAAAGTGGAAATCCACAGTGGTAGTCCACTCTAAGCCAAATGCCAAATAGTGTTACAAGATACACTAATGGTATGAAACTACGGCTATGTCAGTCGCGTATGTGAGAATGTAGCGTGATACAGAATTATAGGGGGTAGAGAGAGAGGAGGGCGAAGGTGGCCCACTACGTGGTGTACAATGAAGGGCAGTCCTCACTAATACCAACACTATAGCCAAAGGGAGAGAATCAGCCTAAGGTTAAAGTGTGGAGGGTGGGTATGTAGAGTCCAACCCTCAGAGTGATGGTGGAGGCAGAAAAATGAGAGGAATGAGGCCATCAGGAAACATCTAACCCACTACTTAGGGGTGGTGACCAAGGTCAGTAGAGAATGTTATAATTCAACCCAGGGTATCTCATCGTTGAGGCCCCATATGTGGGTGCGAAGGCGGTGGACCCAACGTTGCTCACGTCGTAGGAATGAGGTGTTACTCCACGCCTGATTGGCCTCCAGGATGGTCCACTGTATCTCCTCACAGGAGTGTCCTTTTTCGATAAAGTGGTTGGTCATCTTGGTTGCCGTCCGGCCGCGTCTGATGGTGCTCTTGTGCTCGCTGATCCTGATCTTCACGGGTCGAGTGGTCATCCCAACATATCTCAGTGGACATGGGCAAGTGATCATATACACACAGTTCTTGGTGTTACAATTAGTGTGTGTGCGTTGTTCCCACGAGAAATCCTCCAACTGGAGAGTTTTGGCGTGTCTAGTGGATGAGCAGGCGCTGCAAGACCCACACGGGTAATGTCCCGATACAGGCGGCAGGTTCCACAGTGTTGTATCCTGGGATTTCTTCTTGGGCCGTGGCCGTGTATTAACCAGTTGGTCTCGTAGGTTCATAGTGCGTTTGAAGGCAAAACGAGGCTGCTCGATGTTGAGTGAGCCAGTTTTGAGGATCTTCCAGTTGTGTTTGGTAATGTTCTTTATCTTGTTAGACAGCGGGGTGAAGGTCGTAACGCAGGTGATGACATTACTCGTCTGAGGCTCCCTAGTTTCGAGTAATCCCTGACGGTTGTTGTTTCGGGCGCGTTTCCTGGCTTTCCGGATGACGTCTCCAGGGTAATCCCTCTCCTGTAGGTTTCTGGCGAGCGAGTGGGGCGTCAAACTCATGGATGTTACTGCAGTTGCGCCGTATCCTGAGGAACTGGCCATAAGGTAGGTTCTCCCTGAGTGCCTTAGAGTTGGTGACTCTTGAAGCTGAGGAGGCTGTTGCAATCAGTAGCCTTCCTGAATGTCTTCGTATGTAGTTGTCCATCCTCCAGAGTGATCAGTAGGTCCAGGAAGGGAATGGCCTTGTTGGATGATGTCTTGGTAAAGCGTAGATGGGGATTCAAGTTGTTGATCCACTCGTGGAACTCGACGCAGGTTTCTTCCGTACCTCTCCAAAGGATGAGGACGTCGTCGATGTATCTCTTCCAAGTGATGAGGTTCTCCTGGAACGGGTTAGTGTCCGTAAAGATGTGAGTGGCTTCAAAATTTGACATGTACAGCCCCGCCAGACTAGGCGCAAAGGTACTACCCATAGAGGTGCCTTGAACTTGATGGTAGGTAGTGGTCCTGTACATGAAAAAGTTATTTTTGAGTGCGATGGTAATGACATCCAAAATGAAGTCAGCCGGCGTATTGGTGGGGAGGTCCGCTTCCCGTAGTAGATTGCCCACTACCTCGATGGTGGCATCCTGGGGAATGTTGGTATATAATGCCTCTACATCGAGTGTGAGGAGGAGGTTGATTTCTTCGATGTTGTCGTCATTGATCTCTTGAATCAGATTGAGAACGTCCCGTGTGTCCTTGAGGTAAGCAGGTGTAGCCTGGACCAGTGTCGCGATCTTGAGCCAGGGAGAGACTCCGGGTCCGTTAGCTCCCTCATCCCCTTGTAAGGTGTGCATGTGGAGGACAAGGGGGAACAGGGCTCACCATACCTATGTGAGGCACAAAAACTACAATGCCCAGAATGCCGCGGGACATCGTCAGGTGCAGCACGGCAGGAGCCGCCTCGCTATTCGCTGACTATATAAGCTCCGCCCCTTCCAGGAAACGGGGCTTGACAAACAAACAGATGAGTCCGGTCTTATTCAGCGCTAGCGGACGGTGTTCCCCGCTGGAGGACGAGCGTTGGAGATCGATTGCTGAGCCACCGTTTCCTTGCTTTTCATATCCCCGAAGACACGGCCCTTAGCGGGGGTTGTGTGTTATCGGCATTCGGCCGGTATTATCAGCGCGCTAAAACTTCCACAGGGCGCGGAAGCCCTTTTCAGGTATTTAGGATTTGGAGGGTGGGTGAAGAAGAATTCTCCACTCGCTTACACCTAAAGATTTCTTTTCTGTTTTTCACTGGGAAACGAATCTTGTTCACGGAGCCTTACAGGGGTAGGCTCTCGTCATCGCTGACATTGTGCTTTCTACCGCTGTGAAGTTAACAGCGTTTTGGAAATGCTCACCAATAATAGAGCTGTGAGGAGAACAGCTTCGTAACTATCCACGGTGAATTATTGGGACGTATAGTCTCCATCTTGCTGAAGAGTGTGCCCTGCTTTGCACTCTTGGTCTACGTTTCTTATTCCTCAGGAGTCTCTGTGGAACCTTAAGTGAGTACGGGAGCATAGGGGAGCTAGGTGTGGGGGAGGTTGTTTGACTGCTATCTAAGGGCATCCCTCCACTTCACACTTCTTTCTCTGTTGTTTTTATCCACTTGCAGTTATCCCCTGAGTGTCCTCGACTCGAAGCTGGACCGCCCTTCTTACCTGGCGCAGTCCAAACACTATACCAAAAAACCACAGAGTTTTATCGTTTGTTTCTTTCCCTTAATCCCCGGGGAACTTCTGTACGCAGAGGTTTTTATGGTCTTCTGTGTGGGGTTGTTCTCAGGGAAGGAAGGGGACTCTCTTCACGCCATCGTCCCTGCTGGCCGATCTTAGAGGTTAGTGGCCTTCTTGGTTGTATGCTACTGACTCGTGACAGATTGTCAAGCCCAAGTTAGCTGCCCAGCCCGGACGATGGACACCAACACGGTTTTAACCTCGTTGCTGGAGAGCTTTGCGGCTCTGCAGCAGGAGGTTCATACCTCTAGGCAGGAGAACCAGTAGTTAAGGAAAGAGATGGGTACCTTACGCAGGGAGGTAGCTGGGCTTGCTAGAAAAGGTACAGGGAAAGGGTCCTACATTAGGGAATGGACGCTACCCCCTCCTGTCTCTACCACCACCAGGGGGAGGAGCACCGAACACTGGGTTCTTTACGGTGCCCGCAACAACTTCCTCTCCTGATGGGTCCACACCTACAGTCCATGTGATACAGAACCATGGTATACCCCTGGCACCACCTGAGCGTTTTTATGGGGAACCCAAGAAATTCGAGACATTCCTCAATCAATGTAGGCTACACTTCCTCTGCAAACCTACTGTATTCCAAGAGGATGCGGCAAAAACTTCCTTCATGATGTCATATATGGGGGTAACGCCGCCAGTTGGACCATCCCATTAATGGAACGGAATGATCCTATATTGCATAATGTGCAGGACTTTTGCTTGGAGATGAGGAAGCTATTTGACCGGAAGACACATATGATGTCGCTGGACCGGGAACTTATTACGCTTCGGCAGGGGTCACAAGATTTGTTGACCTACATCACCACCTTTAATCGCCTCCTGGTGGAAACAGACTGGCCCCCAGAGAAACGGACCACATTGTTCTATCAGGGATTGCGGGGAGAACTAAAAGATGTACTGTCGCAAGTAGTCCAGCTACCTCCCACCTGTGAGGAGTTAATCAACCTCACAGTCCAATTGGATCACCGTCTACAAGAAAGAAAGGGAGATAGGAGCAGAAACGACACCCGTTTATTCCTCCCCCGATCTAAACCAACGTCCGAAGAACATATGAAACAGCCTGAAGGGCCCGAACCCATGCAAATCGGAGGACTCCGTGGCCCGCTCACCTCTGAAGAGAGAGAGAAAAGACGGCAGCAAAAGCTATGTTTATATTGTGGGAAGAGTGGGCACTTTATCAGGGAGTGTCGAGCTAGAGCAAAGATACCCGAAAGGCCAACGATCTCCAGGACACAAGCTGTCACTGCTCCACAAACGACGGAAAACTAAAAAACCCAAGCCAGGAAGGGGTCTCTGTCTTGGGTTCAGGAAACAAAACGATCTCTTTGTCTCTGGCCAATACCATTCAGCCTTCCGTGGCTCACATGAATGTGTGTGTCACCCTGTGGGTGTCCAAGAAGAGCTCCATAGAAGTAGCTGCCCTGTTGGATTCCGGAGCCACGGGAAACTTCATTGATCAACAATATGCCTGGAATACAGGGGTACCTTACGAAAGTAAGATCACACCCGAGATAGTGAATGCAGTGGACGGAAAGGCACTGACCTCTGGACCAGTGAGGTATCATACCTGCCCCCTTACAATGCAGGTAGGGGAGAACCATTTTGAGACTATCCGGTTCGACCTAATAGACGCACCTCACTTCCGTCTGATCCTGGGCATGCCGTGGTTGACTCTCCATGACCCTGTCATCCGATGGGCGGACCGCACTGTATCCTTGACCTCCGGCTATTGTAAGGACCAGTGCATCAAGCAACACACACACTCTGACATTATCACGGATACACAAGCTGGACTCCTAGCAGAAGGATGTGTTGAGGCCTGCTACTGCTGTTCCACCACTCTACCAGAGGTTTACCAGAATTACCAATCAGTCTTTGATAAGCAGGAGGCGACGCAATTACCACCTCATCGGACATACGACTGTCGAATTGACCTCTTGCCGGGAGCTAATATCCCTTGTAGCAGGGTGTATGCCCTGACAGAGCCGGAAACCCGCTACTTACAAAACTACTTAGAGGAGAACTTGGCCTCTGGATTCATACGGCATTCTTCATCACCTGCTTCGTCTCCCCTCTTCTTCATATCAAAGAAGGATTGCGAGGAATTAAGAACGTGTATCGACTATAGAGCGATCAACAAGGTAACTATAAAAAATAATACCCCCTGCCCTTGATCCCTGTACTATTGGATCAGTTAAAAGGAGCCCGAATATTCACGAAACTGGATCTCCGAGGGGCATATCATTTGGTAAGAGTCAAAACAGGCGATGAATGGAAGACCGCCTTCAGGACCAAATTTGGGCTTTTTGAATACCAAGTGATGCCCTTCGGACTCTGTAACGCCCAAGCCGCGTTCCAGTACTTTATGGATGAGGTACTACGGGGGTTGTTGGACACGTTTTGCATAGTATACATTGACGACATCCTCATTTATTCACCTACCCCGCAAGAACATGTCATCCATGTAAAGACCGTGTTGGACAGACTCCAACAACATTCACTGTATGCCAAACTAGAAAAATGCATATTCCACGCTACGGAGGTCACTTTTCTGGGGTATGTTATAAATGCACAGGGTTTCCAGATGGACCTGGGTAAGGTGGAAGCAATCACAGATTGGAAGGCACCACAGCACGTCAAAGCAGTACAAAGCTTTCTTGGGTTCGCAAATTACTACAGACGGTTTATCAAGGATTTCTCGAGGATCATACACCCTATTTCACGTCTGCTGAGAAAGAACACCTTATTTACATGGGACCAGGAAGCGAACCGTTCCTTCAACGAATTAAAAACCGATTTACTCATGCCCCTATTCTACGTCACCCCAACCCGAGCCTGCCGTTCGTGGTAGAAACGGATGCTTCCCAATTCGCAATCGGAGGTGTGTTGTCGCAAAGGCACCCTGACACCGGTCAACTCCATCCAGTGGCGTATTACTCCAAGAAGCTCACCCCAAGCGAGGTCAATTATTCCATAACAGACAAAGAGCTATTGGCGATCAAGAGAGCTTGTGAGGAATGGAGACATTACCTCCTGGGAGCCAATCATACGATCGAGATCTTTACCGATCACCGGAACCTGTTGTTCCTGAAATCCGCTAGAGCCCTCACACCGAGACAGTTGCGGTGGTCTCTGTTTTTCTCCGATTTTGACTTTGTCATAAAATACAGACCCGGATCCCAGAATGGTAAGGCCGATGCACTGTCAAGAAGGGACGAAACCACGGACCATGAACAGAGGGAACCTCTTAAACACCCTTCCATACTCCCTGAGGATGCCTTCCAGCACGAAACAGTGGCACTGATCACGACAAGAGACTTCCTGGATGATCTACGAAAGTCCTTGGACCAGGTGGATGGTCAAGTATGGATACAAGAAGACCCTGACCACCGGACCAAGAACGACAACCTCTTGTACCACCACCATGCCTTGTATGTTCCCAACGTGACTCAACAACTGCAGGTGTTGGCTTGGGCCCACGACTCGACGTTAGGGGGACACCTAGGGGAACATAAGACCATCGCCTGTATTGAGAGATCTTTTTGGTGGCCCTCCCTAAAAACCGACACCAAGAACTACTTAAAAAATTGTGCTATTTGTGCACAAAGCAAAGCCAGCCATTCCAGACCCATGGGGCTACTACGCCCGATTCCCATACCCCCACTCCCTTGGCATACCGTGTCGATGGACTTCGTTGTTGAGATGCCACCCTGTGAGGGATTCACAACCATCCTAGTGGTAGTCGATCACTTGACCAAGATGGGTCATTTCATCCCACTGAAGCGACTGCCTACATCTGCCGAACTGGCTGTGGTTTTCCTCCAGCATGTGGTTAGGGCTCATGGCCTGCCCAGGGTATTCATCACCGACAGAGGTTCTCAGTTCACCTCACGATTCTGGAGGGCGTTATGCGATACCATGGGTGTGGAGGCTCGCCTGTCCACCAGCTACCACCCCCAAACGGACGGGAAGACGGAGCGGCTAAATCAAACGCTCGAACAATATTTACGATGTTTTACCCTTCAAAACTCCATGGCCTGGTACCCTCTGATTTGGACAGCAGAGTTTGCATACAACAATGCAGAACACTCCACACTGGGGTGTTCCCCCTTTTTCTGTTTGTATGGGTTCCATCCGAACATGCTCCCTTTCGAATGGCCTGTGATAACCAACCATCCCACCATACAAGAGCACCACACACATCTTAGAGCAGTGCTCATTGAAGCTAAACGCCAACTAGAGGTATCACAGACCACACAAAAACATAACGCAGATAAAAAGAGAAGCCCGGAACCCTCTTATCAAGTGGGTGATAAGGTATGGCTGGCAACAAAGAATTTAAAGCTTAAAGGTGTGGGTAAACTAGCTCCCAAGTATGTAGGACCTTATGGAATTGAACAAATCATTAATCCTGTTGCCATGAGGTTATCCTTGCCCCAGTCATGGAACATCCACCCTGTGTTCCACGTATCCTTGCTCAGGCCCTGTCCCCTCAGTGTGAGGTTGCCTTCGACACCAGTGCCTGTAGAAGTTGATGGGCAGGAGGAATACGAGGTCAGAGAACTATTGGATTCTAGACTTGTAAGGGGTAGAGTGCAGTATCTAGTAGACTGGAAGGGATATGGGGTGGAGGATAGAACCTGGGAACCCTTAGACAATCTGAACTGCCCAAGGTTGCTACAGCAATTCCATACTAGGTATCCGGGCAAACCAGGACGACCGCCGAGTCGGCAGTCCTCGAGAGGGGGTTCTGTCGCGATCTTGAGCCAGGGAGAGACTCCGGGTCCGTTAGCTCCCTCATCCCCTTGTAAGGTGTGCATGTGGAGGACAAGGGGGAACAGGGCTCACCATACCTATGTGAGGCACAAAAACTACAATGCCCAGAATGCCGCGGGACATCGTCAGGTGCAGCACGGCAGGAGCCGCCTCGCTATTCGCTGACTATATAAGCTCCGCCCCTTCCAGGAAACGGGGCTTGACAAACAAACAGATGAGTCCGGTCTTCTTCAGCGCTAGCGGACGGTGTTCCCCGCTGGAGGACGAGCGTTGGAGATCGATTGCTGAGCCACCGTTTCCTTGCTTTTCATATCCCCGAAAACACGGCCCTTAGCGGGGGTTGTGTGTTATCGGCATTCGGCCGGTATTATCAGCGCGCTAAAACTTCCACAGGGCGCGGAAGCCCTTTTCAGGTATTTAGGATTTGGAGGGTGGGTGAAGAAGAATTCTCCACTCGCTTACACCTAAAGATTTCTTTTCTGTTTTTCACTGGGAAACGAATCCCGTTCACGGAGCCTTACAGGGGTAGGCTCTCGTCATCGCTGACATTGTGCTTTCTACCGCTGTGAAGTTAACAGCGTTTTGGTAATGCTCACCAATAATAGAGCTGTGAGGAGAACAGCTTCGTAACTATCCACGGTGAATTATTGGGACGTATAGTCTCCATCTTGCTGAAGAGTGTGCCCTGCTTTGCACTCTTGGTCTACGTTTCTTATTCCTCAGGAGTCTCTGTGGAACCTTAAGTGAGTACGGGAGCATAGGGGAGCTAGGTGTGGGGGAGGTTGTTTGACTGCTATCTAAGGGCATCCCTCCACTTCACACTTCTTTCTCTGTTGTTTTTATCCACTTGCAGTTATCCCCTGAGTGTCCTCGACTCGAAGCTGGACTGCCCTTCTTACCTGGCGCAGTCCAAACACTATACCAAAAAACCACAGAGTTTTATCGTTTGTTTCTTTCCCTTAATCCCCGGGGAACTTCCGTACGCAGAGGTTTTTATGGTCTTCTGTGTGGGGTTGTTCTCAGGGAAGGAAGGGGACTCTCTTCACGCCATCGTCCCTGCTGGCCGATCTTAGAGGTTAGTGGCCTTCTTGGTTGTATGCTACTGACTCGTGACAACCAGGGGGCGTAAAAAGAAATCGCTGAACTGGCTGAGGGGTTCGAGCAGGGAGCCAATACCCGAGACGATCGGGCGTCCAGGAGGAGGGACAAAGCCTGAGAATACCAAAGAAACTCGAAAAACAAAAACAATCACCAGAACCAGAAATCAGGGAGGGAGTGATGGGCCAAGGATTGGAACGGGAAGAACAGGACTCGGAGTAATGAAGATTACTGATGAGTAATGGGCATTACCTCCTTGTCCATCTTCCCGTCCCATTCCTTATCCATGAGCCCAGGAATGGAACGGGAAGATTAGGACTCGGAGTAATGAAGATTACCGGTGAATAACTGGGCATTACTGCTTTAACTTTGTAAATATCGGGTTACGAAGAACTTGAAACAAAAGTGTTACTTTTCTAGATTGTCTTCTTAATTAAAAAGTTTTAACCATCCATTTTTTTCATCGATTGCTATAGAATCAGTTTATCACACCGCTGCCCTGGAGATTTTTCACGGAGTTTTCTTTTCTTCTCTAAGCTCGCCCCCTAAGGTCTCATTTATAGGTTTTTCAAACAGTACCTGTGGTTTATGTATTAGGTTAATTTCTATGGGAAAATAGAAATTAACTGTGTGATCATTTATGGCAGGGAAATGT
This sequence comes from Calotriton arnoldi, assembly GCA_963921515.1. NCBI lineage: Eukaryota > Metazoa > Chordata > Amphibia > Caudata > Salamandridae > Calotriton > Calotriton arnoldi. The sequence continues at coordinate 1,254,415 of CAWUFW010005817.1, forward strand.
ACACTCAGCATTTTGTATTCAGCGAAGGGAATCCTTTTTAGGTCGAGCCTAGGCAGGGCATGCGATGTCTCTTTGAGACATGCTGTAATCAGTTTGTGGCTTTCCAGTGAGCCCCCTGGCTTGTATTGGTTCGTTGTACTGTCATTAAAAATAGCTTCTTTGCTAGTGGGTTATATGTTTGTTTGTCCCTTCTTTTCTGCGCTTGGTTACAGCCATGGAGTAGGGACTAACTATTGGAAAACATCCACTTGTGTGTTTAAGTGCTTTTGGTGGAACTTTTTTGTTTGTCCATGGTCATGTTTGATGTGTGTGTGTGCTGGTCTTGATCACTGCCCCTTTTGTTCCGTGTTCATGTGTGCAGGACTTGTTTGCTGCTTTTTTCATGCTTAAACATTAACCACCACTAGTGGGATTGTAACAACTTTTATCTATGTTTTGTTTGTAGCTTTTTTTCGGTGATGTGTATGCGGAATCACCGGGATTGTTCCTTCTTTGCATTCTGGACAAAGCACACACTACCTAATGCCACAGGGGCACAAGTAGGGATCCACTTGAGTGCGTTCGTCATCGCCTGCACTCCACCGTCCCCCAGGGGCCCAAGCAGTCATCCACTTCAGTACTTGTTTTTCTTTACGAGCGAGCATGCCATCTGCACTCCCGCCCTCCAGTAAAGCCGTTTTAAAGCTATAATGTCGCAGAAAGATTTGATGCATGTATAAGGAATTCTTGGGCTTGTCTGTCAAGTGCCATTTGAGGAAAAAGCATACACTACCAGTTAGGTAACAAACACCACATAAACTGACGTAATCCATTCGGGCACGCTTTCCTTTGGACGTGTTTTATTGCTAAGCTGTATTGCACTTTTTTTTGCAGTTTTTATATAGCGCAAACTAGACCCGAAGGTATCGGAGTGCTTTACATGAGCACCAGTTGCATTATAGACGGACACGTTTATTTTTGGTAGGCACAGGAAGATAAAAAGTGATTTACCCACCCACGACTCTTCCTCCTGCACAGCACCGACGAGATAGGGGGAAATAAGTACAAACAACATCTACTCTTCTTGGCATTTACTATCGCCAAGCGCGATATTGCCCAGCAGTGGAAGGGGACTTCTCCCCCGACTATAGGCAAATGGAAGGCCGAGCTAGACAGATGTATGGGTGCGGAGACTGCGGTGTTTCTGGCCCGTGGCTGCCTCCAAAAACATAGGAAAATATGGACCCGCTGGGCGACATATCGTGGGATAGACCTTCCCCCTCTACCATCTTCGGAGCCCTGACAGGAATCACTACTTATACACACATCCACTGACCTAATCGTTCCATACTATGTAACAGCCTGTCATTCTATGAATGTATCCTTTGTGCAATTACCGGAGTCTAGTATAGTCTGCATTGTGTTCATGTTGTGTAACCTGCATGTTTCGCAGGCATTGAAATTGTTTAAAAACTCTGGTACTCCTGATTTATCTTATTTCTTACAGGTACTTGTAGGGCTATGGCCCAGATTCCTTCAGGAAAACCGAATAAAATTTGTTATTAAAAAAAAAAAAGTGATTTACCCAGAATCACAGGATGTTGAGCAGACCCCAAGTCTCTAACCTGGTTCCCCAACTCCAAAGTCGGCAGCTCTGGCCCTCATGCCACATCCTCTGGCACTGTCATGGTTCACAAATCAATAGAACAGAATAATTGCCGAGGCCAGTGGCACTATCATGGTCAAGGGAAGATGTTAAGCTGTTTATAAACTAAGAATGTTCTAATTAGCCATTTTTTTAGGTTTCGCTTGCACAGCACACTTTGATGTTTACAGCAATTGGCATGTTGTACGGATGCAATGATTGGAAAGTTTGACCTTACAGCCCCGTGCACTACACTACACAACAAGCTATAAGTTATTGGCAGCTGTTATTAGGTGGCTTCCTCACCTGCAGAATAAAGAAGAGAAGTACTTACCATACATTTCCAAACCCCCATAATACTGACATATTAACCCAGCATGTTTGTATAAATATTTTCATTAAAATCACTAACTAATCTTTCCCTATATGTCAGGGTGTTAGGTTCCATCTTATTATGTACCGTAATGAGTTCAAATCTGTGGAGACATTCTATCATAGAAATAAGACACAATAGACCAACTAAGACTATTAATATCACTATGAGTGAAATCATGTTAATAATTTTACAGCATCTGCTGTGTGCCATGACAACCTGCTCTGGAGTCTGCAGCACCAGCACCTACCTGCTTGCTGACACAAGTGTGCCATGTGAGAAACAGGAGAGCATAGGAGGAAGCGAGGTCGAGTGGGGAGCCCTACCATGAGGACTCCTTGTGCGTGGTGTGAGGATTCAACTGTGCACCAATTGAGTCGTAGCCCATGTGCAGGATTGTTTTCGGTGATCTCCGTATGCCAGAAGAGGGCCGCTGTAGAGTGAGCAGAGTATCGAGTGCTGTGCGGAGGGCATCAAGCCTGCAGTGCCTCATTGCAGTGACCCCGTAAGCCAGAGGGGGCCACCGTTGAAGTAATTGTGTGCCCAGCATGCCAAGACTCGTAAATGACTTATCGTGACTCCGTATGCCAAGAGGAGCCACCATGGTGCGGGCGTTTTCACCGGAGGAGTCTACTTTGCATCGAGAGGTACCACAGTAACCCTGTGTGCCAGGAGGGGCTGCTGGGACTAAATCACCAAAGCCTTTGGGCCGTCGCTCGGGCCTGGAGTGAAACTATGACCAGCATGTCTAGCCACACTATGAGATCTGCCCTGACTGACCCCTGAAGACCAGGAGGATGCTGAAGAGGACATCTCACTCTAGCAATTCGGTTGGCAGCCAAAGAACCGAATTCCCGCTGCAAAACTGAATGCCTCCTTGCTGTAGGAGTGTTTAAGACGTGAACTGGGGTTGTGGGGCCCAGGGGGATTTGTTGCTAAAGATGCTGTGGCACCATAGACACTTTTCACTAATTCCCAAGTCAAAAAGGAACCCTTGAGTATGACCTACTAGTAAGCACACCCTGGATATGGCCATCAGTGAATGAGGAATAACCCCAACCCCGTTATAAGAAAGAGGGTGGGACAGGGATTTGCCTGAAAACTACTAGAGCCCCGACCTCAATGGGATTGTGTTATTGCTCATGAATGTCATTATTCCTTTGTATGTGTAGAGTTAGAAATGAAATATTTATTTTTCTTATAAAAGCAAGTATTGAACTGGACATTGATATATTGTTCGTAGTGATGCAGCGGTAATTTCACGGTAATTTCTCAATGCAAAACCTCATTTACCTTCTAATTTACCGCTGCAAAGGTACTGGACCCTTGCCACTGTATATTACCATCAGGAGATTTACATAAACATGAAAAATCAAAAATGCAATTAATATTTAAGCCAATAAAGAGAGTTGTGAGTATTTTAAAGGGTTTTATTTTCTAGTTAAAAGTTAAAGTTCTCTGACCCTTTATTCATTAGTCAAATATCAATCAGGTTACAGAATTTGGAAAACAGGAAAAATAGAATTAATACAGAACATATTATAGGTTGCATACAAAACATTCCATAAAGGAAGGGAATGAGGCAATCAAATGTCAATCAGAATTCTCCAAAGAATGTTCAGGAAATATAATTCAAGAGTGAATTATGCAAGGCTAATCAATAATTAATTATTGGCAAAAATCTCCCATAAAGAGAAATAAATGCATAAGACAAATAAATCTTTTCAAAAATAATTAATTAGTCAAAGCATGAACTTAAAAAATGTTAGCATCTAAATCTAATCCTGTTCTATCCAGCTCCACTCTCTGCCCTGGTCTGTTCATCTGTCCTCTCTGTGTTCACAGAGAGACGCTGCTCCTGAAAAGGCCCCTCCTTCACAGACCACAGAGGAATGTGATCTACCTTGCCAAAAATATGACGTGCAAGGCTAGCCTATGCCCCCCACCTCCCTCTATCTCTCATCCGACGCAATCTGCTCTCAGACTGCACCCGCAAAAGCTTCTAAAGCCTCTAAAAAAAAAAACTAAAAATAACCCAGAAAGCCCCCTAAAGAGGTCATATTTATACTCTAATTCTTGGCTGACTATACTAATAAGGTTGCAATTTTCAGTAAAGCTTGCACCCTGATTGGATAGCTTAGATGACGAGGGTCTCACCATCCTGTTCTCATTGGCAAATCCAACCCACACCAGTTTTAATAAAAAAAGCGTTAATGATTAATACAATTATATGTTTTAGCAACATTTACTAGGAAAAATGTTTCAGTCTATTTCCTCCTTCCTGTCATATCGCACGCAGGAAGGACACATTCCACAAACACTGGTACATTGGCACGATAACAAGAATGTACAGTTCATGGTGGCCTTGAACCAGGTCTTCATTTGAGGCACTTGGCAGTATGTAGCTGGTATAATCTGCGCATGCGTCTCTCATTCAATACACAGCCTTGCTGGATTCACAGGCAGCCATTTTATCTTAGGCCCAAAAACAAAATAAACACAAAAAGAGTATTAGTTTTCAAATGAAACCCATTATGTTTTTCCTCCCTATACTAAAACCCTGTATAAATGATACCTTGCAAAAGCTATTAATGTAAAGCAGCTTTTCTTATTATTTGTGCAAAAAATGCAAAAATGTGCAATGTACAACATAGCATAAAACATGCACTAGTGTAAATTTTGAAAGCGCACACAGTTAATACATACTCATAGTAACATGCTCTAATGTTTTAGATAGCTTTTCATGCAAATGCTTTGCCCCCGTGTAGTGATGGTGCATGGTTAATTAATACACATTATAAAAAGATGTGTTATGAACTGAATATGTATTGTCTAAATATGCAACAAAGCCAAAGTCTCTTGAGACAGGAACAGGGAGTGTAGATTATAAGGGAAAGGATACTGGGAAGAGAGAACACATTCCATGATTCAAAGCTAAAGAGGCCACTGAAATCACGAGTTTTCTCTACACTGCAAAAACACATGTTAATTCAGCACAAGCATTTCAGACTGAAAGCATTTATGAACAAGCCTCATTTTATGTTTTTCACTTTTGCATGCACCAAAAGTGCCACTTTTACAAAAACTTTTGACTAGGCATGTGCCATGTGTCTTCACTTACACCAAAATTTGTGTGCCATTTTAAATGCAGTCTGTCTGAAACATAAAAATAAAGCAATGCTTAATTTGAGAAATCTAGCTCTATCAACTCCCCCTTTGATGATAACAAAATGATTTGTAGATCATCACACTTATTTATTTTCACAAGTGACATTTTTATTGCAAAAGCTGAGCATATAACAATTTTACTTCTATTTCTAAGGCAAACACAAGTTTTGTCTGTAATCAGATCATATATAGCCAAGCTCAAAGTTTAGTGCAGAGTTCTGTAAGTAGCTTCTTGGAACTGTTAGTCTTCTCTAAAATAAGTAACTAAAATAATAAAAGGAAAATTCAACAGGACAGTTCTCTTTTCTATTTTCTTTTCTTCTTTTTCTTTCATCATTCAAAGATTCTTTTCTCTTCAGCTCTTGACAATTCTCAGTTATTGTTTCAGCCTTTCTTTTTCTCTTTGTCACCAGCTTGCCATCAGGGTGGCTCATACAGTTCATTCAAAGTGGCATTCTGTACTTTGTCCATGCATTTTGACCACTCAGGTGCTGAGAAACTCTGACAGAGCACCATCAATTCCTTGCACTTTTTCAATCCAAGCCTTTCACTTTTATTTTCACTTTGATCAGATTCAGATGTTTCAGCTATGGGTGCAAATGATTTTTCAAAGGACCACTCCAGACGTTTTGGATACCCTTTCAGCCAGCTTTTTCCTACCTCCACTCGTAGGCCCACAGCACTAATTTCTTCTTCAGAGGCTGCATCTGACTCTTTCACCCTTTGGACACCGCTTTCATCTGAGTCAGTTTCCACTTTTTGCTTTTCCAGTGCCACTTCAGTTTTCTCTAGTGCTGCTTCAGACTCTGTGTGTTCCCTTACAGCTTGACTGACCCGCTTCTGTGGACTTTTGACCACTGCTGGCATATCTTCTTGAAGAGGAGCTGTTTTATCAGGGGGACACAGGACCATACGTGTGTGAGAGGCATACACCCAATTTGGAAGGCCACCACATTTCACAACAGTCTTTGCCAGGATCATTTGGAACAGGCCTTTCCATTTCACAGCATCTCTCAGATCAAAGTCGTTGCACCATCCATTATGCAGATCTTGTGTAGCAGCTGCAATCTGGTGAGAAACTGCACGCTCCACATCAGTCAGACCTTCACAGCAATGGCTAGTCTTTTCATCTGTGTTTTTCACAAGTGCATTTGCATGTCCATTTTCAAGCCACTTCGGTGATGCTGAAACACAGTCTTTTGCAAAGTGTAACTCTGTGCTGTCTTTGTGTTGCTTTATTATGTTTGAAACTTCAGGCTGATGGCTACAATCGAATCTTTGTCCAATCTGTTGTTCTGCACTCATCATCTTTGAAACCTCATTATGATCTGATTTCAGAGAAACTGGCAATCTATACCTGGGCATCAGTTTTTGCAATAATACATTTGCTACTATGCAGTTGTCACTTTTTTCAAAAACAGTTCTGATACAACCCTGTTGTTCTCCTTCTGAAACATTTTCTTGAGCCTCTATTAATTCACCTGTGAAGATTCCATTGAATGTATATGCTAACAGAATACAATTTTGTGCAACTGAATTAGCAATTCTCTCTCCCATGACAACAGTGACTCCCAATTGAGAAATTATATTGCATGTTATGGTAAGGGCAATCAATTTCGAATTTTGGGCTGAGGTAGCTACTGAAAGCCATGAAGCTTTGACAACATAATGTATAGGAAGCACAGCATGTGCTGCTTTTAATGTGTCATTGTTACCTTTCAAATATGGGCCATCTACAAAATGGACATTGTTGGGCTGAATCAGACGTTCATCCTTAAAGTCTGATATTGGTTTCAGGCAAAAATTCATGACATTTAAACATTTAGGGTCAGTTTGATCACAAACAATTTCATTTGCTGGCAGTAAGCTAAATACATTTGAATTTAGACATTTCTTGGTCACAGTATTTTCCCAAAACAACTCCACAAAGGAAGCAACCATTTCAATAATTGGAAATTCCATTATTATAAACTCACTCTTTTTATGACTGACATCTACCACAGCTACTAATTTAAGGCAGCTGGGCATGTCTGTGACGTTGGGGTCAACAGTCATTGGGAAATACGTCACAGACCTTTGAACACATTCATGTTTTTGAACTGGCACTGAGAGAGCGCAGCCCTCCCTCTCACTGCAAATTGGTGTATTTTCTTTTAAATAAACTTTCATTCCTAGTGCTGGGGCGCGACACTTTTTCTCTTTCAACTCTAGGAATGCTTTGGTGCAATTGTTGTCCAATGGAAGCGGATCAGACACCTCCTTGTGTGTCAGCCTCAGTAAAGGCTTAGGGGTCGATTCCGATTCGGGCCGGAAAAAGCACCGACCGACTCGGATCCGGAAAAAATACCGACCGACACGTACCAGTGGCGCCCGACACGCCAAGTACGATGCAAGCCGCGATAAATCCGACCGACACGTCAGGAAACCAAGCCGACCGACCGAGCCGCTCGGAAAATAGCAATCCGGCCGGAAAAACACGCGAATCCAACCGACCGACACGCACCCGGAACAAATCCGACCGAATCGTACCCGCCAACTCCAACCCGCAAAGTACGATGCAAGGCGCGAAAAACACGACCGAGTCGGACGGAGGACAAGCCGTACGACCGACACGCATACAAAACCGAGCCGAAGCAACACAATACACCGCGACCGACGCGTACGCAGCATACAAAACTGCACAAACACAGCGTGAACGAAACGGAAAACACCGTACGAGACCAATGCAGGGTCCGACTCGGTCACAAGAACGTTTCCAACATACACAAACAGCACAAAGGAAAAATCAACCAAAAAAAGGCCAAACAAGCAATTACCAAGCCAATAAATACTGGGGGGGTGGGGACAGAGAACAAAGACACACCCACAACTCCACCTATATAAAGGACACAAATCACTACCATGAGCCTTTGCAAATGCCATTTCACTGCCAGCACCCAAGAGAAAGCAACCACACACCCACAGCTCATCCCTCACACAAGCCACACACCATCAGCACACCAACAAATACCTACCTCACATACACCCAGCAAAACACACACTCACACACCCTCACCTGCACACCAACACACACATCACTCACCGTCACCACCCATCACCATGCCCCCCAAGAAGAATCCCAAGTTCCTAGATTGTGAATTGGAAGTCCTGGTAGACGAGATCCTCAGGGTGGAGCCACAGCTGTTTGGCACTCTGGTCCAACAGACCCCCATGTCGCAGAAAACCAAGATGTGGGAGAGGATCATCAACAGGGTGAACGCCCAATCATCATGTCGGCGCACAAAGACGGACATCCAGAACAGGTGGTATGACGTGCGCAGGAGGGTACGGGACCTGCTGAAGATAGACTACAGCAACAGCCAACAGACCGGCAGTGGCCCTCCTGCCAAGCCAATATACCTCAGGCCCTGGGAGGAGAAGGTGCGGGCCATCCTTCCGCCAGTGAGCGTATATGGACTAGAGAACATCCCAGAGCCTGGTGAGTACAAAACAAATGTACACAATAAACTGCCACAAAACACACACATCACTGTCAAGGGGAGAGTCAAACCATGCACACATAGCAATTACACAGCAACTAGAACAGAATCATCCCAAAATGTGTATGTCAGTCAGATAAACACAACACATGCCATCAAAAAAGTCACATCCAACTGTGCCAACACATGTACAAACACAACCACAACTACAGCTAGGCAGTGGCACAAATAGAACTAACACACACATCCACACATGTAGCCACCACAACAACACCAACACACAGTGAAGACCACTCAAAGGAAGGAATTCTGTGTATGCTGGCCAAGTCAGTGTAGCCAATAGCATCATGGGAGTCGCAGTCACACATATTGCCCCCCCACAACTGTCCCATCAACACCACCCTGAACCATGCTCACATCACAGGGAGTGGAGAAGGACTCACAAGATGGCTGACACTGGCTACTGCTGTGGGGAGCACAAGGCCCTGCTGCCAACTGTGCACCAACAAACAGCAGGACACCACTGACTGACATCCTGAGAGACAACTTACACTCCCTGCAATGCAAGCACGTTCCATGGTGGGCTATCTGGCTGGCTGGGTGGGAAGGGGGACTTGCAGCACTGACTATAGTCACCAGCACCTCCCCTCACACCCCCCCAACACAAACTCCACAGTACCCACCTGGTAGAATGCAATGCCCTCCATCCTAACACAAGATCCCACAAAGCACCACCACCCTGGGTTATGTTGTGTGAAGCACAGGGACACTCTTGGGACTCTTAGCCAAACAACTGCCAGGACAACACTCCCAGCCATCCTGTCAGCACAGCCAGCCCACCCCACAGGGAAGCAGAGTCAAAAGGAAGGAAGCATGGGCATGCTGGGAAGGGGGTGGAGGCAATAGCATGATGGGAGACGTAGTCACAGACATAGCTCACCCCCACAACTGTCCCATCAACACCACCCTGAACCATGCTCACATCACAGGGAGTGGAGAAGGACTCACAAGATGGCTGACACTGGCTACTGCTGTGGGGAGCACAAGGCCCTGCTGCCAACTGTGCACCAACAAACAGCAGGACACCACTGACTGACATCCTGAGAGACAACTTACACTCCCTGCAATGCAAGCACGTTCCATGGTGGGCTATCTGGCTGGCTGGGTGGGAAGGGGGACTTGCAGCACTGACTATAGTCACCAGCACCTCCCCTCACACCCCCCCAACACAAACTCCACAGTACCCACCTGGTAGAATGCAATGCCCTCCATCCTAACACAAGATCCCACAAAGCACCACCACCCTGGGTTATGTTGTGTGAAGCACAGGGACACTCTTGGGACTCTTAGCCAAACAACTGCCAGGACAACACTCCCAGCCATCCTGTCAGCACAGCCAGCCCACCCCACAGGGAAGCAGAGTCAAAAGGAAGGAAGCATGGGCATGCTGGGAAGGGGGGTGGAGGCAATAGCATGATGGGAGACGTAGTCACAGACATAGCTCACCCCCACAACTGTCCCATCAACACCACCCTGAACCATGCTCACATCACAGGGAGTGGAGAAGGACTCACAAGATGGCTGACACTGGCTACTGCTGTGGGGAGCACAAGGCCCTGCTGCCAACTGTGCACCAACAAACAGCAGGACACCACTGACTGACATCCTGAGAGACAACTTACACTCCCTGCAATGCAAGCACGTTCCATGGTGGGATAACTGACTGGGTGGGTGGGTGGGTGGGAAGGAGGTCTGGCTGTCAACC